>OY804555.1:4186177-5513677 GCA_963680865.1 Spergularia marina
TGATTTGCACGACCCGGCGGCCTATGGGATAATTTATAAGAGCATGCCACGTAGGCTGGAATGTTAGCCAAGTAAAGGAGATTATAGATCATGGATTATATGTTTGGTAAAAGTGTAAAATTAGCTGAAATAATAGTTGAAATGGTAGTTGAAATAGAGCCGAAATAATAGCTGTAATAGCAGATGAGTGTGTGTTCTTAGCTGATAGAAATAAGAGTGTTTGTGGCAAATTTAGCTAATATAGTAGCTGATGTATATAAAATTACGTAAAAAAACTCATTATTTATTTTTAATCTTATTTTATTTTAGTAAATACACGAGGGTAAATTCTGAATAAATTTATGATAAGTAGCTTAAATTTTTATAAGTTAGATGAGATAACTTAATAAAAAAAAAAACTAGCTTCTAATTTAGGCAAATTTAATGAAAATAACTAAACGTTTGCAACTACATGGAATAACCCAACTTTAACCCAACATTTACATGGGATACGCCATCATGATCCTCGCAATCAGTGAAGTCTTCAAAGGCTTGAGTATTCTTGAAGTTGAGAAGAAATGGAAAATTGCAAGTTAAGTGTCAATTTGGTCTCCAAACTTTGTCTTTAGAGTGAAATTGGGGACCCGTAACTTTTGTTGTGAAAAATGAGGACTCACCCCAATTTCCCATCCAATTGTTAACTCCGTTAGTCCTCCTCTACCTCTTTCTCTCTCTTCTCTCCTCTTTCTTCCACCTTCATCCCTTCAACACTTCTCTACATGAATTCGTCCATGTTCATTGAAAAATTGTTACCACAACCCATAAATTTCATGGGCAGCAAAAGCCCCATCAATATATCTTAATTAAGTACCAAATCCTTAAAATCACCATTTTCCTTAAATCTTACTCAAATAAGCATACAAAACAAACAATAATATAAGAATCAGTTTAAACCCAGAAAAAAAAGTCACCAACTTTACATATTTTCTCTCCTTTGTCTTTGGTTATTTCTTGGGGTTTTGCTACCCATAAAATGGTTGACCACTGTTCGTGGTGTAGAGGATCAATTCAAGCCCAGAAATCGAAGTAGAAGATTTTGTTGAAGACGGGAAGATGTCAGCGTGTCTACTTTCTCCTTCTCCAGCGTCGACGCCTATGATTCCGACGCCGCTACGGCGTCGTCGCAAACTTTAATGTGGCAGCGGAAATAATTAATTTTTTGGGATTTGTTTTAGAATCAATTTAAAAAAAAAAATCGTTTGTTGTACTTCGATCTATATCTGTCGATATTTTATGGGTTATATGTTTAGGATTTGATGAATTATGGGTTCAATGTTAGGATTTGGATGATTTCTGGATTGTTGAATTTTTGGGAAAAAAATATGAATTTTTTGGGTAATTTCTGGGTTAAATTTTTAGGATTTGGGGAAGATGATGATATGAAAGAGAAGAAAGAGGAAAGGAGTTAACACAATTGGATGGAAAATTGGGGTGAGTCCCCATTTTTCACAACAAAAGTTACGGGTCCCCAATTTCACCCTCAAGGCAAAGTTCGGGGACCAATTTGATACTTAACTCGGAAATTTGCTTATGTCAGCCTTGTTTTTGTGCTTGGTGGTGTTGCTGTAGCGGTAGATGTTGCTCTGGCCTGGATTGTGTTCCTGAGGAGAAAGTCAAGTAGCTCCCCTAAGACTTATGCTTCCACTCGATGATTTGCGTGACCCGGTCCAAAGAAGTATTTTTCAGCCACCAAACTAGTAGGGGTGGGATCTAAAAACCACCAATGTCAAAATTGAGATGTATTAAACACTAAAGTAACTAAAATGTGTTTATAAACCACTTTACCTACGTTTGGGATTTAAAAACCACTAAATATTAAAAAAATTAAAATCAATTATATAAGTTTTAGTTGAAAAATTATTTTATGTAATGTTATTCTAACTCTAAAAATCGAACGCAACCTAAAAATTTCATTGAGTGAATGACTGATTGTTGATCGATCATTTCCGTAAAGTGAAAGAATTCATCTACGATGAAAGACTTTTTTTTTCCATTGATTGTATTACCTTCTATTCTTCTACCTCAAGAATAATGTCAATATAATAAGAGTTTCGTAAGCATGCTAATATTTTCGTTCATCTTAAAATTTGACAACATTGCATATAAACACTATGAGCATAAGTTAAAAAATAAATTATTATGGGCTGACATGTAGTAGAAATTCATATTAATTTTACGGGATAATACTGTAAAAGTTTCGTCTTATTAATTTCGTACAACCTTGATTGTAAATTCATGAATTCGCGTATAGTTGTGAATAACATTTGATAAACAAATATTTCACCTAAACTTTTATAACTGCTATTAAAATTTATTTCATAATATTTGGTGGTTTTTAAATCTCACCCCTCTTACTTTGATGGCTAAAAAATACTTCTTTGGACTCGGTCTATGGGATAACTGTTGGGGAAGCGTGCAACAAACAACGGTGTGGAAGACGGTAAACGACCCACGACAATTAGGAAAGGAGTACTACAACGATTAAAGTGCAAATAATGCTAGTTCAAACACAAACAATTTTTAGGTGGAAAACCTTATCAACCAAGGGAAAAAACCACCGCCACTCTTGGCTCAATTAATCCACTAGTAAGAGATTCGATAGTTCAATTGTACAACCAACAATACCACCAATCAACAACACAAGTATACTATATCTAAGTTTAGGTCTAATTGCAATTACCCTAATTCAATTAGAAACCTCTCTAACTCAAAGACCTACTAATACCTTGTTGATGAATATCGGTGCACCGAAACCGAAGATCGTTGTTGTAGCTAGAACCTCCACACGAGCTCACCGTTGAGTAGATTGGACCAACCACACTCTTGTGTTTGTCACTCTCTCACCCACCCTCTAGCTCTCTCTTACTCCTTTGGACTCAACAATAAAGGATGTTGAACACTCTTCTCACTAGAAATATGTACTCTCACCAATGCTCAAGTTTTTGCTCAAAACTTGTTCCACACAACTCTCACAAAAAACCTCTGTTTTTCTGTTTTTCGTGTGGCTCTCAAAAGGCTACTGCCTCTCTTTCTTTTTATTTGGCGTGAGAATGAGTCTCGGCAAGCTTCTCCAAGAAGCTTCATTTAGTTGCCAATTTCTGCCCCACAATAAAGTCTATTGGATTTCCAGTCCAATAGCACTTTACCTACACCATGGGCTGAAATATACAACATAGCCCAACTTCTTCTCCAAACCCATTTCCACCCAAATACTACACTAAATACTAATTACTACTAACTAGTATTTACTAATAGAGTATAAGGGTACAATTGTAAATTGTCACACTGTTTATAGTATATATACAGACGCCAGACACCCTAGAAGAGCACAACTTTCCGCACATTCATATGGTATCGAGTCACAAGATCCGGACCTTGTGAAACCCTAAATAATTCGGTAAACCCCAAATTCATCTCACGTGTGTTTCTTTTCAATAACCACACAACAATACCCAAATCAATTCAATTGATTTTCTTCCCAGCAACCCTACTTTCGCCCAAAATCACCATGACCGATCGTACCATCGGCTTCTCAGGCTCGATCGCGTCCTTGCCGTTCACCAGCACCGGCGACGCGCTCTCCGCTCCGGCGACATCTCTACCCGGCACTCCTTCGTCGGTCTTCGATCGTTTCCGTCGGCCTCGACGCCTCGTACACCACCGGGCTTCTCTGTGTCGCGGCCTGTTTCAGCCAGCGTCATCTTCCCGTCGCTTGCATCGCCGTCGTTCAATCCACGGCCGATCTGGGACGGTGCCTCAATACCATCACAACCCTCTATTCCTCGATTTTCGATGGTCGGGGCTGATGGGTTCTATGGTGGGCCACTCCAGGGCTCGTCTTTGTCGGCTGGGCTTGGTCTTTTGATACCGACGACTGCTCCTCCGGCAACCTTGTTTCCGGCGACAGGTTTGCATCCTCCACTTGCTTCGTCATCTATTTTGGGAGGTGTCTCCTCTTACGACGTTAAATAAACCTGATGATCAAAGTTTGGAGGATTTTTTACGTGAAGTTAAGGTTATTGCCGATGCTCTAAACGCAATCAGGACACCTGTTGCTGATCGTGAACTTATTGAGTATGTTGTTTTTGGCTTGGGTCCCGACTATGATCACATAGTCACCACTCTAATGAATCTTGGTCCTCTGACTTTCAATGATTTTCGTGTGCGGTTACTCGAGCATGACTCACGCACTCGTCATCGTAATTCACGTGGGACTCGGCCTACTGTGCATCCGGCTTTTGCAGCCACGCCCTCTTCTACATCAGTCGTGCCTTCATCCTCCATCAGTGCTTCGACCAAACCCAAAAAATGGTAAGGGGCGGTGGAAAAATAAGAAAGGTGGTAAGGGTAATTCTTCGAGTTCGACATCGACTTCGGCTACGGCTCCTCCGACTGTTCCTTCAGGGGATGCAGCTACTGATGCTAGAAATGGTATGAAGGATGTTTCATCTTTAAATATGAATTTGTTTCCTATTAATACTTCGCAGGTTTTCACCGTCATGAGAATATTGTTGGTTCTCACCCACCCACAGTTTGTCAAATCTGTTTTGTTCCAGGTCACTCTGCCAAAGTGTGTTCGATTCGTTATGACAACGACAAAAAGTCTCAATTCTCTTCGTTTCCTACTTACGCTACCTTTAGGAGTGGTGAAAGCAATGAAAACCTTTGGTACCCGGACTCAGCTGCCTTTTCTCACATGACTCCACCTGCTGGTAATTTTTCTTCTAAAATTCATTACACTGATTCTATTCACGTGCAAACTGCTAATGGAAGTCTTTTGCCCATAAAACATGTTGGTAATCTTAAACTCACTTCAGCCTCGCGTCCTCTCCACCTGAATAATGTTTGTCATGTTTGTCGGACCCTGATTCGTCTCCACCAGTGTCGTCTCCCTCTTTGAGTCCCCTGTCTTCCGACTCGAGTCTGTCATCCCCATCAGTGCCCCTTGTCGAGGTGACCCCACCGGCCACCTCCTCTACTCCACCTGCTACTACTGTAGCTTCTCGTGCACCAGTCACTAATGACCATTCTATGCAGACACGTGGTAAGTCAGGGATTTTCAGGACCAAGACCATTCCGTCTTTGAGTGCTACTGAGGTAGTGGTTGAACCTACTTCCTACACTCAGGCGGTAAAGGACCCTAAGTGGAGAAATGCTATGGCTGATGAGTTTAATGCTTTACTTGACAATGATACGTGGAGTTTGGTTCCATTCGAAAAGCATATGAATCTAGTTGGTTGTAAGTGGATTTTTAAGATTAAATATCATGCTGATGGCAGTATTGAGAGATATAAAGCTCGTTTGGTTGCTCGAGGTTTTCACCAACAAGCTGGCATTGACTTTCATGAGACATTTAGTCCTGTTGTTAAACCCACTACTTTCGTATTGTTCTGTCTCTAGATTTAGCTGCTAATTGGCCTATTCGCCAGCTTGATGCCAAAAATGTCTTTCTCCATGGTTCTCTAACTGAGGTGGTCTATATGAAACAACCTCCTGGGTTCATCCATCCTCAGTTCCCGTCTCATGTTTGTCGGCTTCGTAAGGCTATTTATGGTCTGAAACAAGCACCTCGTGCTTGGTTTCATCGTTTTGCTAGTTTTCTATTGTCCATTAGATTCCGCTGTTCTCCATCTGATACTTCCATGTTCGTTCTTCGCACGCCCCATTTCATGTTTGTCCTGTTGTTGTATGTCGATGATATTGTTCTCACTGGTAGTTCTCAGTCGGCTGTTTCACATCTTATTCGTCTGCTTTCCTCTCAGTTTGCTATGAAAGATCTAGGTTCTCTTCACTACTTTCTGGGTGTTCAGGCTGTACGCACTCCTCAGTTTTTGTTTCTGTCACAACAAAAATATGTTCTTGATTTGTTACAAAAATTCAATTTGCATACGGTTAAGTCTGTGAGTACTCCTCTTGCTTCTAGAACCACTTTATCTCTCACTGATGGTGAACTCCTTGCAGATGCTACTGAGTACAGAAGTATGGTAGGTGCTTTGCAGTATTTGACTATGACTCGTCCTGATATGCATGTAGTTTCCCAATTCAGGCATGCCCCCCGTACCACTCATATGCTTGCTGTGAAACGTGTTTTCAGATATTTACAGGGCACTTCTGAATATGGCTTGATGTTACGTGCGAGTTCTTCTTCTACCCCTAAGGTTGTTGTTGCCTATTCAGATGCTGATAGTTCGCGGTCTACCACTGGGTATGCGGTTTTCCTTGGTTCTAACCTTATCTCCTGGCGCTCTAAAAAGCAACCTACAGTTTCTAAATCGTCTACTGAAGCTGAGTATCGGGCTTTGGCCTACACATTTGCTGAAACTCTCTGGGTTCGCGAGTTACTCCTTGATCTTGGCATATGTATTCGACGTCTTGTACGTATGAAGTGTGACAACATCAGTGCCAAGTATATGACAGCTAATCCCGTTTTGCACGATCGTACAAAACATATAAGGGTTGATTATCATTTTGTTCGTGAAAATGTGTCTCACGGGGATTTAGTTGTTGAGTATGTTCCTACCCAGTTTCAGTTAGCGGATATTTTTACTAAAGGTTTGTCTAGTAAGCAGTTTCTTTACATTCGGGACAATCTGTCCGTTCTCCCTGTTCCCGTACAAATTGAGGGGGTGTAATAGAGTATAAGGGTACAATTGTAAATTGTCACACTGTTTATAGTATATATACAGACGCCAGATACCCTAGAAGGGCACAGCTTTCCGTACATTCATATTTACAACATTGGTAATGGTATATATTTGGATATTAAGGGGTGATTTCCCAACAATAACTACTCTAATTGTAGTTGATAGGAAGAACTGACATTATCGGTTGAGTTAGTTGGCATGTACCTACCTTAAAAACATTATTATGAGTTAAATTAACGTGCATTATGACTTATGAGTTGCTCAAGTGATAATTAATTCGTCAAGTGCTTAAGTACCTTAATATCGATATTGGATTGTTAAGAATTGGTTGTTACCCTTCACCTCTCAAACTTTGAGCTTCCTACTTCATGTTAAATTTAATATTATATATAATTCATTATTACTTCCTCGATTTCGTTAATTTTCAAGGTTTAGTTTGAACCTCTCTCACATATATTCAAATTAAACGTTAATAATCCAAAAGAATGAAAGATGTACAACACGGGAACAAATGAGGTGCCAATGATGCAAGAAGTTGCTGAATTGTTACTTTATTACTTGTATGAAACAATCGCGAAAAAGTACAACACACATAAATAAATCATAATATTTTGATCTTTGAAATTAAATTTGTTTGTTTGTTTGCCATGTTTAATCACTCATGTCATTATTCAAGCATAAACTTGTGGGTTAGCAATGAGATGTTCTTCAATAGCCTTGAACATCTTGTGGATGGCTGCCTGGCCAATAGCGGCCTCGTCTTCAGTCTTGACGTTGTCTCCCTTGGTGTGGTAGTGTGCGATCACCTTGTAGTGTGTTCCGGTCCCGGCCGGCTCGTAAGTGTTCTCATACACGGCGCTCTCCATGGAGTCGCCGAGCACATCTCCTTCAAATGTGGTGTACTTGATGTAGAACTTGCTTGCATCAATCTCATCTACTCTGTTTTTCAAATATTTGAAGGGACTTCCTGCATAATGTGTACAATCATTGACTACATTAGAATTTATTTTGTAGTGAATACATCATGTAGGGTTCGTATATGGTGGTACTCAATTACGGTACCATAATGGCTTATATTAAGTCTTAGATGTCTTAGATGTTATCTGATGTATAATAATGTGTGACAATGTAAAAGTTGAAACGTCGTTTAACTAGTAAAAGATACGGAAAATGACTAACCATCGGGCAAGTTGATCTTCTTGACACATCCAACTGCCGTGGGTTCACCTTCAACAATCTCAATACTCTTAACAAAGTCAGGAATAACTTTGGGCATCAAATTATGGTTATCGGTCGATAGAGCCTGGAATAACCGGGCCGGCGCAACCGGGCTGGTGATGTCGGCCATCGTGTACGTGAAAACACCCATGATTTACTTTTACTAGTGAAGAAGATGATGGAAGTAGGAAATTGATAGAATGAAGTAGTATGATACTACATCGATTACTTTGGGTTGGTATTTATAAGATGGAAATAACTAATAATAATGTACGTAATATGTCATCTGTTTTGGACTTTTGGTGTATGTTCTTGTTGAAATTAAGACTTCTCTTACAAAAATAAAGCAACAATGAGCAGCCCTTGCTGAATTAATTCCGGAGACTCTAGCTGGTCTACCTACGTCTTCTTGAATTGCGTTGTTGTTACGATAAAATGAAAACGGTAGTTCACATACATAGTTACATACTAGTCATATATGACTCATATACTCTGGAATCCGTATCATAGACAAAGGTGTAAGAATTATTATATTGCAACGTTATTCAAGTTAATATAAGTGGTTAGTACTCCGTATATTTAAAGCTTCGATTTTGAGTTTTACAAATGTTGAAAATGTTACTATGTTTAAATAGATTTCATTACCCCGACCAGAATTGTGGGCAATGTTCAATCCTTATACGGTAAGAAACTCATGTAATGTACTATTGTATACTCTCTCCTACTCAAAATGATCTCCCCCTTTTATTTTGTTGTTTTAACTGGCTACGTTGGGGGCTATCTCTATATTAAATGAAAAACCCGATTGTTATAAAATTAAGTGGGTTTGTTAGAATGCATTGCAAGATAAAATATGTATTAATTTTTACAACGAATAAACGAGTCATTTGGCCTAGAACTAGACTCAAACATGGTCCGACAAAACAACACAATGAAAGGGGGGAGATCTTAGTGGGTAGGACGGAGTAAGTCAACTAGCATGTTTTATACTTTATCCAGCCAAAAAAAAACTAGCATGTTTTTTTAAGACTTTTTTCTTCTTCTTTGGCAGTAGCACAGTCAGTCAACTAGCATATTCAAGGGTCAAGAGTCAAGATGGCTAATTTTGAGCTTTCTTTATACATAGTTGTCAATTGTCATTTTTTAACCAAGTTTAAGAGGTAATCTTAATTATGAGCATTATTGTATACCTCTCATATATTATTGTACAAGGAGTTCAATATGTTGATTAGAGTATTTAGTTTCGACAAAACTTTAACATCAATAAACTATTTTTCAATTCTCCTTTGTTGTAATGATAAACAGTACAATTCGTAGCATTTTAAATAGACTCCAGATCTACTGATATAATATGAATGTGCACCAAACCATCGGTTCCACAATAGTATGATATTGTCTGCTTTAGACTAGGTGACAAGCCCGCACGATTTTGAACATAGATCCATCTTTCAACTCAAAATGTCTCGTACTATTTAGTGTGGAGGTAGACACTTATAAACAAAGATTTTATTCTTTGTTTCGTCAAGGTGGGGTTGACTTGACACTCCAACAATCCTCCTTTCAAACCAAGTCCCAAGAAAGGACGCGCCCAAACAGTTGCAGTCCATTGTCCACCACAAGTCCACCATATGTAAGAACCATTATTTTCTGAACAAATATGTAAAATTTTTGACTTGAAAATAAGCACTTACTTTATTTTACAATAATGTGCAATCTCTCACTACTATTCAATCTTTTTATGGCATGAGTTTACATTATTCGTCTAAAATTGATTCTCAATATGGCAACTCAATGAACCTAGAAAAAGAACGATATGATTGCATTTATTTGCAAATAATTAGTTTCTTTACTTTCTCCATTTTCGTATATTGTTAACATTTTTTTTATAACTCTCCTACTTACTCAAACAACGTATTGACGCACACGTTAATAATCCAAATAGAGGATGCCATGGACAAATAAGGCGCCAATAATGATGCAATTTAACTTTGAATTTCAAACACAAAATATCTCTTATTATTGGAATTTTTTTTCGAAATAGGGCTTAAAAAATAAATATTAAACAAAATGGGTCGGATTCAAAAATGTTTAATGTTATGGGGTGCACGTCACCCATTTCAGGTTCGGGACAAAACCGGCATTACCACTGGCGGTTTTACGTGTGTTAAACAGTAAACTTGAGCTGCAGTGGGGATCTTGGACAAGGGTGAAACCGCCATGGGGGGTGGCGGTTTCACGTGAAGTGACACCGCCACTCCCCATAGCGACTTCAAACCCGAACCGAGTACTATAAGTGTAAACCCCCAATTTTGTTAAAGGTGAAACCGCCACCCCCCATGGCGGTTTTACCCTTAACAAAATAAAGGCCTCTCACTTCCCATATACCTCGGACTGAGAAAGCGGAACTGCTTGACGTTGAAGCTGTGATGAAATCGCCACGGAGAGTAGCGGTTTCATCATGTGTGAAACCGCTGTGCCCGTGGCGGTTATAGTTTTTTTTTTTTTTTTGAAAGTGCTATTCCTATTTTCCGTTTCACCTGCAACTCAAACAAACCCAAACCAATATGCCACGGCCACAATCTTTCAATAACAACAATATCAACCGAAGATGAGAACTCGAAGGCATGGTATCTTATTTCATAACTTAAAAACGTATTTTACATACTTGAAAGAGTCGAATACAACATAAAATTGTTTCCATACATTACAAACTACTATATTAATAGCTAATCATCCGCTAGGCGGCGGCGGCGTGTAGCTCGACGTTGGCTTGAGGAAGCGGGTTGGCTTGAGGAAGTACCCGGAGTGTCGCCTTCCATAATTGGCGTCATAGGAGAACCAACTCTACGTCGACGCATATATTGGATAAGAGGAGAATGATCATCCAAACTTGCACTTGGTTGTTCTTGAGATTGTTGGATAAGATGTGAAAATCCCACCTTCTCGAGACATTCAGAGCAATGTTTGCGGATGTCGTTTAAAGTTTGGACAAAATTGACACTAGATGCGTCATTTACTGCAGCTTGAAGGTCATGCTCACACCTCATGTGTAGAGTTGCAAAACCTTGGGTCTATAATCACAAAAATAAAAAAATTGCACTAATTAATTCCTAAACATGCTTATTATTCAATAAAAGTGAAATAACGATAAATCATACTTACAAGTAATTGAATTGACGGAGAAGATGGATGGTAGGAAACCGGGCCACCATGAGATTGTTTAACAGCTCCAATGATACGACGAGTATGGTTTCGATACCAAACCATATACGGATCATTGTAATCCATCGTGCTATCATCTACATCGGTATTAGCCACCACCCTCTCTTGACGCCTACGCCATAAATCGATATAGACATTGTGGATTTCAGTCCAACTTACCTTCCGATTTCCTCTCCTATCCAATTTATGAAGGGCCACCGAAGTATCACAGTCCATCGGGATTGTTTGTTTCAAACCAAACTGGCGTACTACCCGATCCGGACAATGCCACTCTACAATGTCAAAGCAGATCATGGGAGCCAAAACACACCAATCTTGTTCATCCTTAGAACAAATCGGAGAGAGAGCTGAGATGACATCCGCTGTATAAGGCTGCCAAATAAACTAAAACAAAACAAATAAATAAGTAAACTACCAAATTATTTTCATACTTATAAAGTCACAAAAAATTGGATTGGATAAGTAAACTTACTTGATCATGAGTCATGCAATCAAATGCATCTCTGTAAGCGGTAAGAGAGAAAATCCCATCAGCTCTTCGTCGATCGATCATAAGCCACTTACGTCCTAATGCATCTCTCCCATAGATATGTTGTGACCCAAATGGACTAGCTATATTCTCATCCTCATCCTCATCCTCATCCTCATCATCATCCTCATCCGCATCCTCATCCTCATCCTCATATTCTAATGGTCCCATGTTCATAGGACGTCCTATAGCAATACGTTCCCAAGACCACAACTGAAGAAGAATAAGAGGTCCGGATATCTCTAATGCACCCTTACAACACCCTCGACACAAGTTACTATACAATGTTGCTAGTACAGCACTTCCCCACGAGTAATCATCTAATCTATTGACATCACTTAACAATGGCAAATAGATTACTTGAACTACATCCCCACTCTTATCGGGAAATAGAACGGTACCAAACAAAATGAGAAGATAAACTCGAATATAGCAATGAAATACGGCATCGTCCATACCGTTGGGCAAATGACTAAAATGTTTCATCAACCAAGAAATTTTCAAATGACTAGTACTAGCAAATACAAAACTCTCATTTCCACTCTTATAACAAACATTTCCACTAGTTTCAACAATTTCTCCATCCCAATAACATACCAAAGGATATCCCGTAATTTTCATTCTATAATGAGAAAAATAAACTAATTTAATTAAGAAATTCAACTAACATAAATATTCAATTAACCAAAACCCTAAAAATCGACTTATGAATCTTAATAACTAAACTCAAGCATAATACTAACTAAATTGGATTAAATATATTAGTAATCTAACATAAACAAAAAAACAACTCAATGAACTCAAATTAACCTAAATTAGTGTGGTTTAATTACAATATTAAACAAAACCCTAAAAATTCAACTTCTATCATATACCATGAATTTGCAAATTATTATCAATACTAACAAAACAAATTATTCAACAAATTAGTAATCTAACTAAAAAAACAAACAATTAAACTAATGAATTGAAATTAACTAAAACAAATTGGTACAATTAAAATGGGATGAAATTACCTTAAAGAAATTGGTACAAAAGAGGGCGGAGCAGCGGCGGCCGGCGGCGGTGGGAGAGGACGGAGCGGCGGGAGAGAGGCGGAGCAGAGGCGGAAGAAGGCCGGAGCAGCGGCGCCGATGGAGACGTGGGCGGTGGGAGAGGACGGAGCGGAGAGTCGGGTGTTTTTTTTTTTTGTGAAGCCGGGTGAATGGAGGAAGAAGAGAGAGAAACCCGATATAAGTGTTTGAAAAACAAAAAAAATGAAACCGCCACCCTTGTCCAAGATCCCCACTGCAGCTCAAGTTTACTGTTTAACATACGTAAAACCGCCAGTGGTAATGGCGGTTTTGTCCCGAACCTGAAATGGGTGACGTGCACCCCATAACATTAAACATTTTTGAATCCGACCCAGTTTGTTTAATATTTATTTTTTAAGCCCTATTTCGAAAAAAAATTCTTATTATTCATATCATATCCAGAAATCCAAAATCAAACATAGGCGACAAAATTAACCATTACAAGAATCTGAAAACAACACACATATAATTTTTTAAATATTGTTTGTAAAAGCCATGATTTTAGCTCAAAATGTTATTTGTTTGATTGCCATTTCCATCATCACTCATCATAATCTTTATGATAAAGCTCATTCGATCAAGCGTAAACTTCAGGGTTAGCAACAAGGTATTCTTCAGCAGTCTTGAACATCTTCTCCATGGCTGCCTGGCCCATAGCCAATTCTTCTTCGGTTTTGGCTTGGCCTCCGTCTCCCTTGGTGTGGTAGTGTGCGATCACCTTGTAGTGTGTTCCGGTGCCGGCCGGCTCACAAGTGTGCTCGTACACGGCGCACTCAATGGAGTCGCCGAGCACATCTCCTTCAAAGGTGGTGTACTTGACGTAGAACTTGCTTGCATCAATCTCATCTATTCTGTTCTTCAAATATTTGAAGGGTCTTCCTACAAAATGCAAAATAATCATCGAATATATTAGGTACTCAATTACGATAGAGGCTTAGAGGTCGTTTGGTTGCCCACACAAGCATAGTGTAAATATTATATATATAACAGTCTCGGAGCATGAAAGTCAAAACGTTAATATAAGTGAAAGGTACTACGGCAAAATGACTAACCATCGGGCAAGTTAATCTGCTTGACACAACCAACGGCTGTGGGTTCACCTTCAACAATATCAATACTCTTAACAAAGTCAGGGACAACTTTTGGCATGAAGTTGTGGTTATCAACTGATAAAGCCTGGAATAACCGAGCTGGTGCAACCGTGCTGGTGGTATCGGCCATTGTATACGTGAAAACACCCATGATTTATGAATATTGTAGATCAAGTTAAAAACTTTCAAGTATGAGATAATGGAAAAGATTAATTGCGCGGTTATGTATGTGAAGATGAAAGGAGAAGTAAGATTGATACAATAATGATGCATCACATAGGGTGGTATTTATAATGTGGAAATACCTTATTGATAATGTACATATATGTCACCTCTTTTGGACTTTGTTTTTAAATAAAGATTGTTTAATTATTTCTTCAAACTTGAAGGCTTTTATCTTACAATACAAGAATAAACTAACTAACTAACATTGAGCTAGCAGCCCTTTCTGAATGATTTCGTCGGATTATTCAGTCTTGATGCTCTATCATCTTCATCTTTTTTGTTTTTTTTTTCGTTGCTACATACGGAGTACTTGTCATATGACTCATATCTAAGTGGATTTGTGGATGGATATAATTTGATGATTGCCGCAAAATTGATTTATCATTTTTTTAGACCATTAAACCATCCCATGTCTACACCCTTTTTTTGGATTTGGATTCACTAATTTAAAAATTTACGGTAATAATATTACTTAATAAGGGAATAGTAAAATATTGAGAATGAGAGTTGATGTTTCCCACGAATATATTGACATTTTCAATTAGGGTGATAATTTTGTCAAGACAGTATTTCCTATCGTCAAAGCAAATTCATTAAACATGTTTCATATAATAGACATATTTGTCTTAAAATATACTGATTTGACTTGGCAAAACTATCGCCCATCAACTAATACTAGACCTGCAAAACTGACCCTGACCCGAACATCCGAACTTGACCCGAATTTCTAATTTGAATTCAACCCGAAACCCGAATTGACCCGACCCGAACTCGAAATTGACCCCAATTCTGTTTGACCCGAACATGACCCGAACTGAAATGACCCAGACCCGAATAACCAGACGTTTTAATGATTCGGTTGAGCAAAAATGACTTAGATTAGATATATTACACCTTCAATCATTCAAATTACCAGTAAAACTTCAAATTAAGATAATATTAGACAAAATTTTAAGAAATCTATCATGTGATCAGATTTGAACAACTTGAAATGACCCGATTCGGATTTGACCCGACCCGAATCTGACCCGTAATTGGCACACCCGAACTAGACCCGACGCAAACCGAACCCGACCCGATCCGAAATAGACCCGAAATACATGACCCGAAAGATGACCCGACCCGGACCCAACCGGAATGACCCGTTTGCCAGGTCTAAGTCTAATACCCTTAGCTTCTTAATTGAGTACCCCTAAAATACCATTTATTACTGCATCATAACCTTACTAAGGTACTTTCTTCTAATTTGCTTTTAGTTCTTTGATTTTTCTAAAGTTTCCCCTAATTTTCCTGATTTCCATCATTACCCTCCATAGTCCACACTCTCTTCATCATTCTTCTCTACCTCCTTTTATTTTAAGTTCACATGTATCCTTGTCCCCATGACAATTCCTTAGGAGTTTCGTCTAGAATTTCCTAAAATATTTAACGTTTGTACATTTAACTAGATAGGGTAATGACAATATGAATGGCAAAATGAATGTCGTTGATGTCCTATTGTCCTGTTACTCTCAAATTTTATTTCGATGCTTCAATGCGAAGCTAATGGCTGTTAATTATACAACCCAAATTTGGAAACTGACATTGTGGTGTTTATGTTTGTTTGGTGATTCAGACTCATGTGATTCTGAATGCGATTAGCTGGGGAGTATAATTTCCAATTGGAGCGAGGATATTAAGGTTTCAAGACATGTTTAAGTCGCGTGTTTGAGGGGCATCTCTGCTTTGTCATTGTGTTTATGTGCCTTGTTACTTTGAAGGTGTCACTGTGAATCTGTGATGTCCCATATGCTGTCAATATTGGGTGCTGGACAGTACAATTAGACCCGGCAAACGGGTCATTCAGGTCGGGTCTGGGTTGGGTTAATTCGGGTCGGGTCGTTTCGGGTCCCAAAAATATCGGGTCGTTTTCGGGTCGGGTCTGGTTCGGGTTAGGGTCAAGTTCGGATGAGTGGGTTCGGGTCAAATTCGAGTTCGGGTCAAATTGTTCGGGTCGATTTCGGTTCGGGTCAAGTTCGGGTTTGGGTCAAATACGGGTCTGGTTCGGATTTGGGTTGAATTATTCGAGTCCCAAAAATATCGGGTTGTTTTTGGGTCGGGTCGGGTCTGGTTCGGGTTCGGGTCAAGTTCGGATGGGTGGGTTCGGGTCGATATTGGTTCGGGTCAAGTCGGTTTGGGTCAAATTCGGGTCTTTTTCGGATATGAACTATTTTATTTGTAATTTAAACATTTAAGAAATAAGAACAAATTAATGAACGAGAAAATAATCATGCCAAATCGCCAATACTTGTGAAATGTCTTTCTCCAAAGTCCATTACCCCACCATAATGTCTCGCTCCAAAGTCCAAACATTACAATCCCCCAATTCAAAGTACGATATTACAATAATATTACACATCTTAACGTTTTCACCTAAAAAAAATTGCGATATTAAAAATAAAGCATAACATTACATGATCCGATTACAACATAATCAAAGTTTTTAAAGCATTAACGAGTAACGACCAGTGAAACCCTCCCTCCCTCAGTCCCTTATGTCATTTCCGTTATCACCACGGAGTAGGCTTCTCATTAGGAGGGATATCCGCACAACGGTCTACATGGTAGCGAAGCAGAAATACACCACGGTGAGGATTGTCCCTAAATACAGCTTTCTTGCAATGAACACAAACGGCAAAAATATTTCCAATTTCGCATTTATAAAGTTTATAGTATTTCCAAATATAACTCCTTCGTTTTCTTCCATTAAGAGTAGCTCCATGTGATTGATTCATGTCTATTCTGTACTCCATGTCTCCCTTTTGTTTTCCTTTTGTTTTCAATCATTGATTTTGATGAGTGTGTGATATTTATAGCTAACCACTCTATAGTTATCTAGTCCAGTGTATGATTTAAGCTTAAATTGATGATAAGATATCATAATATGAAGAAGAAAAAAAAGTTGACACAAACTTGTAATTTGGGAAAACCTTATTCGGGTCATCTTCGGGTCAATTTGAGATATGTTCGGGTCTCGGGTCAATTCGGGTTCGGATGAGGTTCGGTTTGGGTCAATTCGGGTTTGGGTCAATACGGGTTTGGGTCACGTTCGGGTCAACATGATTCGGATGCTTTTCGGTTCGGGTCGGATATAATTCGGGTTTGGGTCAAGTTCGGATGACCTTATTTGGGTCACGTTCGGGTTTCGGGTCGCATATTTCGGGTCGGATGTTTGGGTATGGGTCAGTTTTGCCAGGTCTAAGTACAATGCACTTCAAAAGACGTAAATTTGGGTCTTAAAAGGTGTAAATCGACGGAAACAGATAAAAATGGTGCTAGTCAACAAAGACAGAAACTTGAAAGGTGCTAACTAACGGGTAAAAATATATATAAGTGTACACCTCAAGGACGTTAAATATTATTAGCAAATCGCTTATTATTATGAATCCATAATCATACATAGGTGACAAGATTAACCATTTCGAAAACGCAAAAAACAATAATAACACACATCCCTTCAACAACATAAAACACAAACACACGTAATTTTTTTTATTTTTTAGAAAACCATGATTTTAGCTCAAAATGTTATTTGTTTGATTGCCATGTTCCATCACTCATTCACTCATTATAAACTTTAGTATAAGCTCATTGGATCAAGCGTAAACTTGAGGGTTAGCAACAAGGTATTCTTCAACAGTCTTGAACATCTTCTCCATGGCTCCCTTGGCCATACCCAATTCTTCTTCGGATTTGGCTTGGTCTCCCTTGGTGTGGTAGTGTGCGATCACCTTGTAGTGTGTTCCGGTGCCGGCCGGCTCACAAGTGTGCTCGTACACGATACACTCAATGGAGTCTCCGAGCACATCTCCTTCAAAGGTGGTGTACTTGACGTAAAACCTACTTGCATCAACCTCATCTATTCTGTTTTTCAAATATTTGAAGGGTCTTCCTACAAAATGCAAAAGAATCATCGAATATGTTAGGTACTCAATTACGATAGAGGCTTAGAGGTCGTTTGGTAGCGCACACAAGCACAGTGTAAAAATTATATGGCAAATTGTTGTATGAGACGGTCTCACATGTGAGACAGATCCAATTATAAAAGCCCAATAAATTACACACTATTAGCTCAATTATTTTATCTCACCATATTTCTCATATATTATGTGCATTTTTATGGTGATTACTACATTAAATTGACTCAAATATTTAAATTAAATATTCAAGAATTTATATTATGAGTTTAAATATTTAATAAATACTCAAAGATTTATAACGAAAATTCAAGGTTTAATGTTAAATTAGAAATTTACATTAAAAACTCAAACTTTTAAGTTCAAAACTCAAATATTAGCATAAACATTTATAACTTGTAGTTTTGATTACAAAACTCAAGTTTATAACTTATTAACTCTTATCTTTTGCTTTTTTTCATTAATGGGCTATCTTTTTTTTGGGCTCGTCTCACAGGTGAGACGGTGTCACAGGAGACTTGCTGTTATTACTATATACAGTATATAATAAGTTTCGGAGCATGAAAGTCAAAACGTTAATATAAGTGAAAAGTACTACGTAAAATGACTAACCATCGGGTAAGTTAATCTGCTTGACACAACCAACGACGCTGGGTTCACCTTCAATAAGTTCAATACTCTTAACAAAGTCAGGGACAACTTTTGGCATGAAGTTGTGGTTATCAACTGATAGAGCCTGGTACAACCGAGCCGGTGCCACCGCGCTGGTGGTATCGGCCATCGTGTACGTGAAAACACCCATGATGTATGAATATTGTAGATGAAAGTATGAGATAATGCAGAGGATTTTTTTTACTAGCTAGTGAAGAAGAAGGGAGAAGTAATTAAGATTGATACAATGATGCATCACATTGGTCGGTATTTATAATGTGGAAATACCTTATTAATAATGTACATAAGATGTCACCTGTTTTGGACTTTGTTGTTAAATATAAGATTGTTTAATTTCTTCAAACTTGAAGGCTTTTTCTCTCTTACAATGCAAGAATATAGTAACATTGAGCAGCCCTTTCTGAATGATTTAATTTCATCGAATTATTCTAGATGCTCTATCTTCATCTTTTTTTTTTTTTTTTTTACGTTAGTTGCTACATACTTGTCATAGTCATATATATGACTCATATCTCAAGTGGATGTAGGAGTAGATAATGATTTTGATCAAATTATCACAGTTTGTTAGTGTCCGATTTTTAACTTTTGCGAATAGATTTATACTTTAAAACGAATACTATATTTTCTATATATCTAATGGGCCGGGCTTCGTGTCTATTTCTAAGATAGAGATCATCCGTAGTGTTACCAAGGGATACCTCAATGGGGTTTCGTGTCTACATTCGAACACTACCTCCGACGATTTTTGGCGAGTATTGGTTGGTTGACCGGTAGTTGACGGTGGTGAGAATGGTGGTGAATTTTGATGACTGGCTGGGAGAATTTCTTGGCTTGAATCGACAAAATTATCCTCAAGTTTTGGTACTATTTCGCCTGAAATGGCCATTTTGTCTCTGCCATTTGTCTTGCCAAATAAATGGCAACCCTGAGATTTTCAGCCCTCTACCTCAATAAAGAAAAAATATCAAATTGCAATTTGTCTAAGACTTCGGACTTTTGTGCAAAAGGGAAAAAAATATGTGGACAAATGGCCGTTTTATTGTAAGTTGAATATTATTGAGTATAAAAAAAGGAATTTTTGCTTGTAAGTAAAATTGCGGGAGTAAAGGCGAATTTAACTCCATAAGATCAATGCTTATACCATATTTTCGGAAGTACACGGAGCATGGTGGTCCTTCTCACAACGGAGGAGTAGAGATCACAGTTAAAATAATTTAAAATCTATTTAAGTGTGGTCCATACTCCTCTATTGTGAGAAGAACCACCATGCTCCTTGTGTAGAGTTGTGCTCTCGGAAGCATGGTATAATTCGAGCCATAAGATGTGATTAATTTTAATTTAATTTTCTTCGAGTTTGGGTAATTTTTGAGACAACATTTACATATTTTGGATTAACAAGGGTAACATGTAACTCATGCACCTCGAGATGTACGTAAGTTAGTCTCACCCACTTATTTCAAAAAAAAAAAAGTTAGTCTAACCCTTATGGTGAAACCATCTTTATAATTGTATGGGGGAATCCAAGAGGGTTTGAGAGAGAGAGAGAACGGAAATGCTGCTAGCATTAGATTGATGAGAACAGGTTATAATACAAGATAGTGAAACAAATGATTCGTACATGTTCTCACCAACATTGAAACTGGTCGTCACATCATATCAAATGTCATCACCACCAAAAATATATAAAAAAAAAATATCAAATGTCATCTAGGCACAACTTGTATTCCTTTTTTTTTCATTTAACCTTTTAACCTTTTTAGATTGAGAATTAAGAACACTTTCATTGTTGAAAATTTTTATAAGATGTTTGAGTTGTCCTTAGTAAAGGGCGTACGTCTTTTGGGTTCGAAAATAACAAAGTTTTATAATTTCACAATTCAATTTTGTTCGACAATATATTGAGGGGTATTGTAGCTAGGTTCGAGGATACGATCAGGTAAAAAGTTATTCTCTATGCGGTTAACGCCAAGGTTGCGATCGATGGCAACGTGGTGCGTGCGCCCTTGTTTGAATTGATACCTCATGTCAAATGTATCATTATTAGTTTATTTCTTTACTTTCTTACTCTTACTATTCTTCTGTATCATCAACTTTGATTTGATTCGATTTCTCTCGCATATTGAATTCACAAATTAATTATCTAAAACGACATAACACATAACAATTAATATGGCAATGATGCTAATCAATTGACTTGAAAATTTCTTGAATGCAACTCTCTTGTATATGAATTTTACATTATTACTTGTATGAAGCTTAGATTATTCATACATATATGACTCTAGGAGACACATTCCTTCACACATACACATTCCTTCACACTCACACTCACACTCACACAAACACACACACTCATGTCATAAACTTCACTATAATATGTCTTTCAAGCATAAACTTGAGGGTTAGCAACAAGGTATTCTTCAGCAGTCTTGAACATCTTCTCCATGGCTGCCTGGCCCATAGCCAATTCTTCTTCGGTTTTGGCTTGGCCTCCGTCTCCCTTGGTGTGGTAGTGTGCGATCACCTTGTAGTGTGTTCCGGTGCCGGCCGGCTCACAAGTGTGCTCGTACACGGCGCACTCAATGGAGTCGCCGAGCACATCTCCTTCAAAGGTGGTGTACTTGACGTAGAACTTACTTGCATCAATTTCATCTATTCTGTTCTTCAAATATTTGAAGGGTCTTCCTACAAAATGCAAAATAATCATCGAAGGTGCTTTTATTTTTGTCAACTAGTGGTACTCAATTACGATAGAGGCTTAGTTGTTCGTTTGGTTGCGCACACAAGCATGGTGTATAAAATGAGGAGGGTCAAAATACAATTTTTAAGAAAAATAGAATAAAAAATGAGTTTTAGGGTCCAATTGGTGTAAAATTACACATAGAGGTATGTCTCACATACAGTTTTAATGTACAAGTAACGGTGTTTTGGTCTTCATATGTACAGATAATGAAATATTCTAAGTATGAAGTTTAAATATGAACACCCTTAAATAAAAAGTACAAAGTTTATAGTCGAGCGGATGGAGTATATATAACAAGTCTCAAACCATGAAAGTCAAAACGTTAAAATTAGTGAAAGGTACTACGGAAAATGACTAACCATCGGGCAAGTTAATCTGCTTGACACAACCAACGGTTGTGGGTTCACCTTCAACAATATCAATACTCTTGACAAAGTCAGGGACAACTTTTGGCATGAAGTTGTGGTTGTCAACTGATAGAGCCTGGAATAATCGAGCCGGTGCGACCGGGCTGGTGGTATCGGCCATCGTGTATGTGAAAACGCCCATGATTTATGAATATTGAAGATGAAAGTATGAGATGATGCAGAGGATTAATGTTTTAGCTAGTGAAGAAGAAGGGAGAAGTAAGATTGATACAATGATGCATCATATTGGTTGGTATTTATAATGTGGAAATACCTATTGATAATGTACATAAGATGTCACCTGTTTTGGACTTTGTTGTTAAATATAATTTCTTCAAACTTGAAGGCTTTTCTCTTACAATGCAAGAATATAGTAACATTGAGCAGCCCTTTCTGAATGATTTCATCGAATTATTCGGTCTAGATGCTGTATCTTCCTACTTTTTTTTTTACGTTGCTACGTACTTGTCATATGACTCATATCTCAAGTGGATAATGTAGGAGTGAGGGGTCAAATTATTACGCGCCAGAGTTGGTTAGTGTCTGATTTTTAACTATTGTGAATAGATTTATGACATTTATCAGTGTCAATGCTAATATTTTTTATTAAATGGGCCGGACTTCGTGTCTAATTGTAAGATAGAGATCATCCATAGTGTCAGCAGGGGATATCTCGATAAATAAAATAGATCAGATTGCAATTGCAATTTGTACAAGACCGGACTTCTGTCCAAAAAGATAAAATGTGGACTAAATGGCTGTTGTAAGTTGAACATGATTGACCAGAAAAGGTGTTTTAAGTAAATTGTGAGACTAACGGCGAATTTATTACAAGTTAATTTTAAATTAATTAATACAAGTGATTAATTTTCTTTATATTTGAGTAACTTTTTTGTATTTTAATATTGATTCTTAGTCTTCTTACTAATTCCTATTTCATTTAACCTTTTCCATTTCTTTTTGGATCAATTTCATGATCATAAGATCATAAAATGAAACCTTACCTTGAGTTACCGCTACAGTAGCGTAGAAAGCCGGAAATTAACAATTCATCTTCAAAAAAAAAAAAAAAAAAAATTTACCGCAACCCGATGTGTGTTGTCATATCTTTGCCTCAAAAATTGATTGGTCCAAAAGTAAATAAGAACAACACATTAAAATTGAGGAAGTCAACATATTGAAGGAAACTTCTATTGAGAAGTAAACCCACTTTCATTGTTGACAAATTTGAGATGTTTGAATTGTCCTTAGTACAAAGGGCATATATGTTTGTTCTTCTGGTCTGCGAAAATAATGAAGCTATTTAATTTCACCAATTTATTTATTTTAGACAATACTTTAGCTTCGGGAAAAATAT
Organism: Spergularia marina; assembly: GCA_963680865.1. Lineage (NCBI taxonomy): Eukaryota > Viridiplantae > Streptophyta > Magnoliopsida > Caryophyllales > Caryophyllaceae > Spergularia > Spergularia marina. The sequence continues at coordinate 4,209,354 of OY804555.1, forward strand.
CGGATAAAAAGTTACTCTACGCGCCTACGCGAATAGTGTTGCAATGGCAACGTATGGAAACCAGGCCCGCTGCGTGTGCCCTTGTTTGGTACCTCGCTCGTGTAAAATAAATCATTATTAGTTGTATGAAGCTTAGATTATTAAAATAAAGCTGAGTTTCACAATTTGACTTGAAAATTTCTTGAAAGCAAGTAATTAAGCAACTCTCTTATATATATATATGAATTTTACATTATTACTTGTATGAAGCTTAGATTATTATTCATACATAGGACTATAGGAGACACATTCCTTCAAACACACGCACACACACACTGACACACACTCAGTAGATCATGTCATAAACTTCACTATAAGCTCGATCATTCAAGCATAAACTTGAGGGTTAGCAATGAGATATTCTTCAACAGTCTTGAACATCTTCTGCATGGCTGCCTGCCCCATAGCGGCTTCTTCTTCGGTTTTGACATTGTCTCCCTTGGCGTGGTAGTGTGCGATCACCTTGTAGTGTGTTCCGGTGCCGGCTGGCTCGCAGGTGTGCTCGTACACGGCGCACTCCATGGTGTCGCCGAGCACATCTCCTTCAAAGGTTGTGTACTTGACGTAGAACTTACTTGCATCAATCTCATCTATTCTGTTTTTCAAATATTTGAAGGGTTTTCCTGCAAAATTCATAATAATCATGGACTATATTAATTAGGTGCGTGCTTATTATTGCAGCCTGGCGTATGTGACAAGTCTCAAAGTCAAAACGTTATGCATATTGCTATAGGTGTACAGTGTAGACACAATTAATTTGTCTACAATGTAAAATTAAGTTAATAGTAGTAAAATTAAGATTGGAGTAGTAAAATTAATTTGTGATGAAAAAATCATGCAGTAAAATTATGTGTGAGTAGTAAAATTTTGCTAGTGTAGTAAAATTAATGCTAATCGTAGACACTACTGTAGACCTCTAGCATTGTCAAAACGTTAAATAAGTTAAAGTTACGGAAAATGACTAACCATCGGGCAAGTTAATCTGCTTGACACATCCAACAGATGTAGGTTCACCTTCAATAACCTCAATACTCTTAACAAAGTCTGGTACAACTTTAGGCATCAAGTTATGGTTATCAACTGATAGAGCCTGGTACAACCTAGCTGGGGCAACCGGGCTGGTGATGTCGGCCATCGTGAAAGTGAAAACACCCATGATCGATCGTTTTCTTACGAATAATGTAGATGAAAATTCTGAAGTGTGAGATGCAGAGGATTTAGCTTACAAGTGAAGATGAAGGCAGAGATTAGATTGATAGAATGATGCATCACTTAGGTTGGTATTTATAATAATGTGGAAAAAGCTTAGTAATAGTGTACGTACATCTGTTTTAGACTTTCAATTATGTTTTTGTTGAATTTAATTTAAGATGGTTTTTTCAATTTGCAAGACTTTTATCATACAAGAATTAATTAACATTGAGCAGCCCTTCGTGAATGCTTCAGTCTGATTCTAGAGGGTCTATCTACAATAGATGGTAGTTGTTATGTATGACTCATAGAGTCGTACCTCGTGTGAATGTAAGAATGATAATATTGCACCAATAACACTGATTGGCGTGAGAAGTACTCTGAGGTGTTCGGATCTTGACTCTTAACTTGGTAATATAGTTATCAACATTGTGACAATGTGTTCAGGAAATAGACTTTTTTTTTCTTTTGGGTACATAAGAGCACCTAATTTTAGCGGACATAATATAATGAGTGGTTTGTTTATTGTTTTTGGAGATAGTGGATGGTTGATGTGTGGTAAAAACTTACCCCATTTAGAAAGTTTTGAAATGGGGTGTTTAAAGAAAGACACTCCGAAAAAAAAAGTGGAGTGTTTAAAGGGGGACAGAGGTAGTATAAGATTGTTTAATTTCTTCAAACTTGGAAGGCTTTTTTCTCTTACAATGCAATAATATAGTAACATTGAGCAGCCCTTTCTGAATGATTTCATCGAATTATTCTACTCCGTAGATGCTCTATCATCATCGTTATTTTTTACGTTGTTACATGCTTGTCAATTTGTCATAGTCATATGACTCATATCTCAAGTAAATGTAGGAATAGATAATGATTTTGATCAAATTATAACCGTTTGTTAGTGTGATTTATAACATTTCCGAATAGATTTATCAGCTTTAAAACGAATACTATATTGTCTATCTAATGGATCGGGCTTCGTGTCTATTTCTAAGATAGATATCATCCATAGTGTTACCAGGGGATACCACAATGGGGCTTCGTGTCTACATTTGACCTCCGACGATTTCTGGCGAGTATTGGGTGGTTGACCGGCAGTTGACGGTGGTGAGAATGGTGGTGAATTTTGATGACGGGCTGGGATAATTTCTTGGCTTGAATTGACAAATTTATCCTCAAGTTTTGGTACTATTTGGCCTGAAATGACCATTTGGTCTCTGCCATTTGTCCCGGCAAATAAATGGCAGCCCTGAGCTTTTTGGCCCTCTAACTCAATAAGAGCTTGTTTGGATAGAGAGATTTGGAGGGAAAGGGAGGGGAGGGGGAGGGAGGGGAATTGTATCCCTTGTTTGGATACAAATTTGAGAGGGGAGGGGAGAGAAATTGAGGGATTTGGGAGGATGAGTTTTCTTCCATTTTCTTTGATTTTCATCTCTCCAAATTTGGAGAGATTTGGAAGGAAAATGCACATTTATTATTTCAATTTACAGAAATGCCCTCAAATATTTATTAAAACACAACTACATTTCAAACAAATTCCCAAATTAACCTTTTAATATTTCTCTCTCCTCTCTCCTACCCTAACCACCAGCGCCGCCACCCACGAGCAGCCGCCGGCCGGCACCAACCGTCACCGTCTCCGGCGCCACCACCACCGCCTGAACCGCATCACTCCCACAAGCATTTCCCCCATATCCACAAACACCACAAATCAACCTAACACCACCTAATTTTAGATCTAGGATTTCAAAAAAATAAATAAAAAACCGACGTTGAGCGTAGAGGAAGGAGGAATGAAGGTCGTTTATTGCCACCGAGGACTCGCCGGAGCCGGGCGAGTTGATCGGTGGTGTTTTCGCCGGAGAAGGTGGCCGGCGGTGTATGGCGGCGGCGGCAGTGGGGCGGCTCGGGGGTGGGGGGATGGGAGAGGAGAGAGAAAATGAGAGGAGTTGGGGATTTGAGTTTATTTTTATTATTTGTTTTTATTTCTTTATTATTATTATTATAATTCAATATTGGTATTTCCCCTCCCTTTCTCTCTACCCATTTTTGTTAACCAAACAATGAAATTCATCTTCCTTCTCCCTCACCTCCCCTCCCTTTCCCTTCCCTCTCCTCCCCTCCCCTCCCTTTCTCTCCTAAAATGCTATCCAAACATGCTCTAAAGAAAAAACGGAAAATTTACGTGGTGACCCTGAGTTTTGCAAGATTGCACGTGGTGACCCAAATTTTAAGTTTCTGCACACGGTGACCCTGAACTATGCATTTTGTGCACGTGGTGGCCCTATATGTTAACGTTGTTAGAAGTCCGTTAAGTTTTTGTCAAATTGTTCTAATATCATCTTTTGGAGGTAGCAATTAGTTATTTACACCTCATCCAACATTAATTTAATATCGTATTAACATATAGTTAACTTCAATTAATTGAACTTTTTTGTTAAAAGATTGTAGATTAGAACTTAATTATGTCATAACTTAACGGAATTCTAACGGTGTTAAATATAGGGTTACCGCGTGCACAAAATGCATAGTTCAGGATTACCGTGTGCAGAAACTTAAAATTTGGGTCACCACGTGCAATCTTGCAAAACTCAGGGTCACCACGTGAATTTTCGTAAGAAAAAATATCAAATTGCAATTTGTCTCCGACTTTTGGACTGTTGTGCAAAAGGGAAAAAAATGTGGATAAATGGCTGTTGTACTGTAAAGTTGAATATTTTTTACCAAAAGAAAGAAAGAAGGAATTTTAGCTTTGAAGTAAAATCGTGAGTGTAAGGGCGAATTTAACTCCGGGTACCCTTTCTAACTAATACTCCATTCGTCCTATTTAAACTTCCCCCTCTCATACGTCCTTTAAAAGAAGAAATAATAAATAATTATTTAGGATTTATTTAGAAAATAAATTTAAAAGCTAATTATAACCAACAGATTTATCTTGCTTCCCTAATTTTTTTTCTCGACAAAAACCGTAATATTCTGGGAATGGGAAGTACGAAATCGAAACCTTGAAAAAGAGGATGACAAGTTTAAATAGGACCAGATGAGTACAAGTTAATTTTAATTTAATTTTCTTCATATTTGAGTAATTTTTGAGACAATATTTACATATTTTGGATTAACAAGAGTAGCATGTACCTCGTGCACTACCCCGAGTTGTACGTAAGTTCTTCTAACCCCTATGTGAGATCAGACCATCTCTGTAATTGTGTGGGGGCCGGGATTCTGAGTGGGTTTATGAAAGAGAGAGATTCAAAAAGGAAATGCTAGCACCTGATTGATGGGAACAGGTTATGAGACAAAACAGTGGAACAGATAATCCGTACATGTTCTCGTCAACCTTGGAACTGGTCGTCACATCATATCAAATGTCATCCCCACCAAAAAAAAAAAATCATATCAAATGTCATCTAGGCAAAACTTGTATTCCTTTTTCTTTTTTAATTCAACCTTTTTGGATTGAGAGGTAAGAACACTTTCACTGTTGAAAAATTTAAGATGTTTGAGTTGCCCTTGGTACTTTTGGGTTGCGAAAATTTCAAAGTTTTATAATTTTCACAATTCAATATTATCGTTAGACAATATATTGAGGGGTATTCTAGTTAGGTTCGGGGGAAACGAGCGATCGGGTAAAGAGTTCTTCTTTACGTGCTTAAGGCCAAGGTTGCGATGGCAACACGTGGCAACCTGGTGCGTGTGCCCTTGTTTGCATTGGTACCTCATGTCAAAAATATCATTATCAATTTCTTACTCTTATCATTCCTTTGTATTATCAATATTTGAATTGGATCTCTCTCACATATTGAATTCACAGGTTAATCATTTATGTAAAACGACATAACACACGAACAATTAATACGATAATGATGCTATTTAATTGACTTGAAAATTTCTTGAAAGCAACAACTCTCTTGTATATGAATTTTACATTATTACTTTATGTGAAGCTTAGATTATTCATACATACAGTATGACTCTAGGAGACACATTCCTTCACACTCACACACACACACACACTCACGTCATTTTTTTTTGACAGAGAGTAAACATACACACTCATGTGTCATGTCATAAACTTCACTATAATATAAGCTCGATCATTCAAGCATAAACTTGAGGGTTAGCAATGAGATATTCTTCAACAGTCTTGAACATCTTCTGCATGGCTGCCTGCCCCATAGCAGCTTCTTCTTCGGTTTTCACATTGTCTCCCTTGGCGTGGTAGTGTGCGATCACCTTGTAGTGTGTTCCGGTGCCGGCCGGCTCACAAGTGTGCTCGTACACGGCGCACTCCATGGTGTCGCCGAGCACATCTCCTTCAAAGGTTGTGTACTTGACGTAGAACTTACTTGCATCAATCTCATCTATTCTGTTTTTCAAATATTTGAAGGGTTTTCCTGCAAAATTCATAATAATCATGGACTATATTAATTAGGTGCGTGCTTATTATTGCTTGCAGCATGGCGTATGTGACAAGTCTCAAAGTCAAAACGTTAAATAAGTTAAAGTTACGGAAAATGACTAACCATCGGGCAAGTTAATCTGCTTGACACATCCAACAGATGTAGGTTCACCTTCAATAACCTCAATACTCTTAACAAAGTCTGGTACAACTTTAGGCATCAAGTTATGGTTATCAACTGATAGAGCCTGGTACAACCTGGCTGGGGCGACCGAGCTAGTGATGTCGGCCATCGTGAAAGTGAAAACACCCATGATCGATCGTCTTCTTACGAATAATGTAGATGAAAATTCTGAAGTGTGAGATGCAGAGGATTTAGCTTACAAGTGAAGATGAAGGCAGAAATAAGATTGATAGAATGATGCATCACTTAGGTTGGTATTTATAATAATGTGGAAAAAGCTTAGTAATAGTGTACGTACATCTATTTTGGACTTTCGATGCTGTATTTGTTGAATTTAATTAAGATTGTTTTTCCAATTTGCAAGACTTTTATCATACAACAATAAATTAACATTGAGCAGCCCTTTATGAAGTCTTTGTTCTGATTCTAGACGGTCTATCTACAATAGATGGTAGCTGCTATGTATGACTCATATCTCTCGTGTGAATGTAAGAATGATAATATTGCACCAACACTAGTTGGTGTGACAAGTACTCTTTGAGTGTTCGGATCTTGACTTTTAATCTGGGAATTGAGTTATCAACATTGTGACAATATATTCAGTAAATAGATTTTAGTTTTACGATACAGATCGATAGTTACTATGGTTAACATATGATCCTGAGAGTTTTAACTTTCAGCTTGGTAAACTAACGCAGATCCGACGTGTAGGTAAATGCGAGCACATCAGATATTTTGGAAAGAACCGTCAGCTTGGCTAGGTGATCCTTATACTAAAGCGGGAATTGATCTTACGTGAGATTTAACCAACTTTTACAATAAATCAAATATTTTAATTGTAAGTAGAGTATGATATCGAATCATAGCTCATATAACATCGAAATTACTACTGGTTTCTAGAAGGAAAAAAATCACTTATCCGTTCTCATACTCTCATTAAATCGACAAATTATTTACCTTTAAATCTTACAAAAAAAAACAAGAAATGAGGAGAGATAGTGTTAAACCCATTTTTACATGCCAAACGGATAATTCGAATCCAAAATACGACAAATCATTTACCTTTAAATTTTCCGCTCTTCTACACCCGATGTTCGGGCTTTGGTTCGGCTCGTTTACACCCTTAACTTAAGTTATACCCATTTTATACATGCCAAAATTACGATCTAAGACATACAACAATTTTTTTTTTGGCCCAAACCATTCGTAGCCCACTCCCACAAGCCACAACAGACAGCTCTCTTCTTCCTTCTGCTGCAAGCCTGCAATGCTGAGCTAAAACCCTGTAAAACCCACCAAAACTCCACCGTAGCCGGCCAAACACAAACATTCAGAAACAAATTCAACTGTCAAAGGTTCGTTCTTTCCTCAATTTATCACACCCAATATGTTGTTCTTGCGTTTCTCTCTTTTTTTTTGTGTTGTTTTAATGCTTAATTTCTTTCGTTCTAGTGATTTGTACATGTGATTTTGTAATTTTCTAGCTGTTGGCATACTGTTGATCAAAACCCATCAATTATTTTCCTAATGAATTGCAATTCTATGTGAAAAAACTGTTTATTATGGTCTTAATTATTTGAAATTTTGATTGTATATGCTCAAGTGAACCATGCAGAATCCCCCCCCCCCCCCCCATAATTCGTTTTGGGGGATTATGTTTGCGTAGTTATTACGGGCCTGTATCGGCTAGTTTGGCGGCGATTATGTTGAGCTAACCTAAAGAGTAAAGACTTAGAGACCCTTTTTTGTGTGGAGAGATTCTTAAGTTGGTTATGTTGAGTATTGTGGAATTTTGTAATGGTATTCGAAGCTCTGATTGTTGTTGTTATAATCAATTATGTAAGTTTAGACCTTTGTGGCTCTAGGTAGTCTTGGAATCCGTCTGCGTAGTGGTTATGTTGTCAAGGAAGGGAGGGAGCAGGGAGGTGGATTTCGATTTGGTATTGGTATTGAAAATGGATGGTGGTGGTTGGCGGATGATTTGTTTAGAGTTTGTTCTTGTGAAGGAAGGGAGGGGGTGGGTTCAGATTGATACTGAAATTAACTCACTGATTGTGCACGGGCCTGAACACTAGAAAATGCGTCTGTGGTGCGTGATCAAGCTCTAACAAGTTATAGTTATACTTCCAATTCAGATCGTTTTAATGTTTTGGAGAATATGAGTTTGAATCTTAATTTTTGGAGTCCTTTAGTTCATAGAGATTTAAATCACAAATTACTTTTTCTTTTTGTTGATTTCTTGCAAATGTTTATGCACATAGACTTCCAAAAATGAAGTGTGCATATAATTTTCTCAGGGTTTGATTTCTTTTGGTTCTTTTCTTCTATTGCATTAGAAGGTAAAAATGCATATCGAAGATATTGATGCAGAGGGGGAATCTATGGAAGAGTTAAAGAATCTTAGAGTATCTGCTCTTGACGAGGAAGAGGACGGTGTAAATGATGATGATTGTATGAATGACTTTGACGAGGAAGATGATGATGAAGATGAAGTCCTTGTAACTCTTGGTTTTGCTGAGAAGCCTGAAAATAGCTGGTCGCTTCTACGTCAAGTGTTTCCTAGCAAAGCTGGAGGTGTTCCCGTATGTCTTAAACTACAATTTTTCACATGCTCAATGCTGCCCTGGTTTGCTGCCTTGTCTATTGTGAATAACACACTTGCTTTGCAGGCTTGGTTGGATCCTGAGAATCTACCTTCTGGGAAGACTTGTTGGTGCGATATATGTGGGGAACCTCTTCAGTTCTTAACACAGGTTTGTACCTCTTTACTTGGTGTCAGATTCTCTTCCTGAGTTTAAACTCTGTTCCCTCATTAGGCTTTAGGTCACCCATCTTGGTTCTGAAATACATATCCCAGTAACGCAATCATCCTTTATTTTTTCTTTTTTTGTCAGACCAAAGTTCAGGCTTCCTCCGCATTCATTGCGTACATTTTCTTTGATTCGACACACAAGATTCTATAGTCTGAAATCCTGTTCTGGATTTGGCCACAAACTGAAAGGCATATAGTCACACCATACATGTTTTTGCTCAAATTCATCTTTGCATTTGGCCCGAGATTTGTGCTGTGTTTTTCTTTCTTTTTGTATAATTTCATTGAAAATATACTGATTACATTTGCTGCAAACCTAGGTTTATGGTCCAATCTCAGAGAAGGATTCTACATTCCATAGAACTTTATTTGTGTTCATGTGCCCTTCAATGGCATGTCTTCTTAGGGATCAACATGAGCAATGGAAACGTGGACCAGAGAAGCCATCCCGGAGGTAGTTTTGGCTTATTCAATTCTTGGTGGCACCTCTTTGTTAGTGTATTTCCCTCTGGTTGATGAAGTTGAAGCATAGCATCGCATTTATCACCCTATGAAGCTTTGATACCATGAGCTATTCTTGTCTTCAGTGTGAAGGTGTTCCGGTGTCAACTCCCTCATACTAATGCCTTTTACAAATGTGAGCCACCTAAATATGACGGATCTGACAGGCCTTCAGGGATTGGAGGTATCTGGTACTTCTGCTTCCGTGGTTTTGATAACTTTAATAATTTATTTGAGATTCATCTTGCTATTTTGCTATTGTTCTGTGCTTGATAAGTCACCTTTGGTCCGGTACATGTATGAACAACAAATACAACAACCAGAGTTAAGTTGTAGGCTAATATTCTCGTATCGCATCAGACTGTGGTCCCTGGACTATGACATGATGTGCCTAACATTGAACATGAGTTGTTTTACATTTTTGTCTTGGTATTGTGACTATTGTATATTGTAACTGTTTTTGTGCTCACAAATGTGACAGACGCTTATTGTATTGTCAGATCTAATCTTGTGAGTTTGAAGATTGTCTTCTGAGGTTCTTAGATATTGGTGTTTATGTATACGGATGTCACCGCTGGCATCTTTTTGTATGCTGGAGACAGCCTCTAGGTCTCCCCCTAGGTTTGTTTAATTAATATCCTCTATTATTATAAAAAAGAAAAATGAAAAAAGAGGGTGCAGCCAGGTCGCACATTGGCGTCCTCGCAAGGTGAGAGTTAAATAGAAAATAAATAAGCAAAAGGTAAGACATAGAGACAGTGCAGAGAATACAAGATGGAATTTTTGTGTTCATTAAATACCAATGTAACAATGAAGAATAGGATTGTAGACAACTCTATAGAGTGTTTCTTAACTGGGGAGTATGAACGAGCGGGTTGCCGGATTATCTGATTTGTCACATTGTCATTTTACCTTTTGAGTTGCTAGGCTCAATAAAATACTCATCTCTGCTTGCTGTTGATATGTTTCAGCCCCACTTTGTGCTTGGTGTGGGACATGGAAGGGGGATAAAACTTGTAGCAGCTGCAGAAGAGCGCGTTACTGCTCTGAGAAACATCAGGCATTTACAATATGCTTTCTTCTGGTATTCATTACACTTTTAGTTTAACTGTTTCTCACGATACCCTCTTGGTTTCTGTAGGCGATGCATTGGCGTGAAGGTCATAAACTTGAATGTCAACATTTCGCTTTATCTTTTCAGTCACCTGTTGGAGACAGCGTTGATAGTGGTGTCTCCTCAAATGAGATACCAAAAGGTCTGGTTTATGTGATTTATTTTATAAGCTTGATTTTTTCAGTTAGAGATTAAAGATGTTAAGCAGTGGCCCGGGATCCGTTATTATTTGATATGCTGGCCTTTATTACAGCGGTGGTGTTGAATCCTTTTATTGTGGAGGCTTTACACATATTTTCAGAATGTGTTACGAGATCCCCGTCACCTTGGCCTTTTATCACATCTTGTGTTCCAGACTCCTAGAAAACCAAGGATGCAGTTAGTCACTTCCAAGGAAATATGCATCTTCCCCTGCTATCCATAAACGTGTAACGATTACTGTTGTTCTAAGATAATCCCGGCTCAGGCAAATTCTTATATTCATGTATTTGGTTAGATGGCTTATTTCTTAGAAGGGAGAACAACTAGGCTGTTCTCTCTGCGCGTGTGTAACCACCTTTATGATTTGCACCCTTCTTTGCTGCTACCATGCTTTTACAAGTCGTTTGAATTCTCTTTAGTAAATCCCTTTAGCATCAACATCTAGTTCATTACCTTATTCCTCAAGAAATTGGTGTAGGGTGGGAGGTGGTGTAGGAAAAGTTTGTGATAGATCTGCTGGATCATGATATGCTGCTGCATATTGAAATGCTTGTTGGAAGCCCTTTAATATAGTTTCCCATTTGAGATTCTGCAGGTTTTGATGTATATTTTCTTTGGTCCTATTGGATAGTGATCAACCTATGTTCAACAATGGATACTAAAATTTGGCAGGGCTTACTTTCAGAATCTTCATATCCCATGACATTTAGCATTCTCTTGTCAATTAGTTTGTGATTAATTTCCATAATGTAATGTCTTCAAATTCTGGAATAAATAATTATAAGTTGGTTTTTATGCTTAGAGAGAGGGAGGGAGGGAGGGATTAAATCATGTTACCTTAAAAAAAAATTAAACTATCAAACCATGGTAGAAGCAAAAGAAAGGAAAGCAAAAAGAGTGAATTTATCGGAGTTGCATTCAAACTAGGCAGTGAATCTTACCTGTTGTTATCATTTGTGTGTTATGGAGAAAGATCGAAAGAGAAAGGTAAGACATGGGAGGGCAAACTGGGAAGGGGGTGATTGGAAGAAAGGGATTAGAAATGAGCAGAAGGAGAAGGTAAAAGGAAGATAAATATATCTGCGAGGGAAATAAATCCATCGGAATCTTTCTTTAATGGAACGGTTACTTTGTCTATATTGCTGTTGATTCCTGCGGAGATGTGTAACACTTGTCTGATGTGTTTAAGCATGGTTTAACATTCTGCTGTATTTGTACTCTGCTATATTCAGTTTTATCTTATCAAACACGAGCTTCGGGGCTCAACAGTCTTACTCTTATAGTCTTATGTACCATGTGATTATCAACAGTTGGAAGCAAATCTCTGTGGCCTGAGTATAAGATTATAGAAGATTTTGAAGGTGACTATCCCGTTCCTGAGGCTGATGAGCATGCTCATTTGCAAGTTACGACAGATGAAATGGATAAAACTTCCAACTCAATGTTGGGCAGCTCTGATGTATGAGTTTTGCTTTTTAGATGTTACGCTAGCAAGTATGCTCGTCTCTCTGAGCTTCAAGTTCATTTTCTACTTTTTTTACTTTTAACAGGGTGATGATGACAGAAAAAATTGGGCAGTATTTCAATTGCGTCTGGCTAGAGCCCCTGAACAAGTTTTGAGGTATCTTGCAAGTTATTCTTGTGGATATTAGTGTTGTTATTAGTTTCATGACATCTGGCTTTGGCAACCATGGTAAATAATGATCGTGGCACTGAAACAATAACCAATAGAACATGGCTTGATTAGTCCTAGAGGATATGTAGCTTCATTGTGAACTTAAATACTTTCATCATATTGTAATTTGTAGGCTCATATATTGCATGCTTGTACAAAGTTGCAGGTTTTGACAGAATAAAAAACTGGACACGTGTCAGTCTTTTATTTGAACAGCGTTGAAATAGTCTCACTCGAGAAGAAGTAAACGATGAATGAAAGAATATGTCAATGGTTTAGAATAAAGATATTTATTATTTTGTGTGTTTGAAATTAGAGTATATAGTCTCCAATCAGTACTGTTATACAGAAATTTTAGTTATACAGTCGAACCTGAATGTTTGTCGCCTTTGAAAGAAGGAAGCTTACAGAAAGCAGGCTTAATGTTTACACAAGGAAATTAGAATGTTAATTGAAGGCTGTTTTTAGTACTCAATTTCTCTAAGTTGATTGATATATTGCATGCCTTGTAAATAATAATTAAAAAGAAAAAACAAATCACCTGTAACAATAAGGTTGCCCATTTTTCTTTGGAACAGGTATTCGAGGGATGAAAGAGCTGAACCTCTATGGCCCACATCGAGTGGTCGGCCGTCTAGGGCCGACATACCATGCTGCTCGTACTGTCAGGGAGCAATGAATTTCGAGTTTCAGGTTCGTTGATCAACCCAATTAAGCTAGAGAAAATCCTTTTCTTAACTAGTTTCCGTGCCCCTAATTCATAGTGATAATTTAACATTCGCAGATATTGCCTCAATTACTCTATTACTTTGGTGTGAAGAATGAAGTCGGCTCGTTGGACTGGGCTACTATAGTGGTATATACATGCGCAGACTCTTGTGAGGGTAGCGTGAGTTACAAAGAAGAGTTTGCTTGGGTTCAACTAAACTCAGAAAGTACCACTTGATCAATCTCCAGCATCTTTTTTTTTTCCCCGAAGAGTGATCTCCAGCAAGAAGGGGAGTCTTGGCACACCGGTAAAGGTGTTGCCATGTGATCGATAGGTCACGGGTTCAAATCCTGGGAGCAGCCTCTTGTCAAATAAATTGACAAGGGAAGGATTGCCCTCATTACACCCTTGTGGTGGGACCCTTCCCCGGACCCTCGCTTAGCGGGGACGCCAATGTGCGCCGGGCTGCCCTTTTAGTGATCTCCAGCAACTTGTTATTAACTCTCAATAGTGAATTAGTGATTTCTGTTTTCCTGAGAGAATCTCTATGGAGTATTGTTTTCTTAGTGCTGTATTTTGGGCTGTATTTTTTTGTTTCCTATAGTGCAACATTTCCTCTTCAAAACAGTGTTTACTATAATGTCAAGAAGAATTCGGCTGTCTGGTATCTTATGGAGTACTCCCAAGTTCTAAGGCATAATCTCGTACTTCTTTGGTATAATCTCTTGGTGTTATAATTGTCTCGAGATGGTATCGCCTTTTATATGTCGCTGCAGTACTTGCTTCTTACGCCCAGTAGAACTTCGCTCTGGGTTACCATCAGTTCCTTTTCCCATTTTTCGGTGCACCACAGCAAGTGTTACCACTACCGTATAATTTCTTGATGGCGAACTCTTATCCTTCATTGTTCTTCGCCCTCTTATTGGCCTCTGATCCTCATTTCAGGCCAAAAAGTATCTTCAAAGAACACCTGTGGTAACATGTGGGAGGATCCAGATCCCATACCGAAATCTTTTCACCTTTCCATCTTTTCCTGATCATAACAGGTTCGAACAAGTAACAAGAGGTCTGTAACAGACACTCCTGATAGCAAATATCACTCTTTATCTCTTCGCAGAAAATCAGCAATACTTTCCCAGTAGTTTTTTCCTTGTAGCCATGCAATGTTGCCAAATCAAGTAATACGGAAAAAAAAGAAGGAAACAACAGCTTCTAAAGCACATATCGATGCTATAACATACAGATTATTTCCAGATAAGTGACCAGAACAAGTTATAAAATCAGAATCTCGCCATTTCCAAATCAATCACTTGAGTAACGGTATAAAGATATCCTGCTGTTCAATACTTCAATGACATACAGTTCAATGTAGTAACAAATGTGGCCATGAAACTGGCGTATACGAGGACAAAAGTGTACACCAATCTAAATAAGACTAGGATATGCTTTAAATATTTGTCATTGAGCTGCAACTTGTCTGGCGGTACTTGAGACTAAGAAAGACTCGTTATTCAGAGACAGCACCTGGAGCTCAGGGCACGGTTCTGGTAGAACATGCTGTGAGACCCCAAAGATGTCATTACAGTACCACACAGTTGAGCCTAAGGGTGTTGTTGGACTCATGTCAAAGGTTACGTTTGACAAAATAAACCATGTGAAAGGACTTTCACTTAGTCCTGAAAAGCTCCCTGCAGTAGTGATATTTGTACCAGTCACATCTTTATATGTGATGCCCCTGACAACAGGGTAAGCATTAGGATCATACCCGTTATCTGGATGAAACCCAAACTTCCCAGTGACCTTGAGAGCCACAACTACATTCTGCATGTCTGATTTAAGTATAAATATGTCCCGCAGGTACCCACCTCTACCTCTAGCAGTTTTGAGCTCAATACCAATATGGCAGTCTTGCAAGTGAGCATGTTCCACTAGTACCCCTGATATTCCACCAGACATCTCGCTACCAAAAGCAAGGCCTGATCCTAAAAAGGATTGTAGGCGTAATGAGTACAAGTGAACATTTGCTGTTGGTTTACCATAGGCTATACCATACTCGTCCCAACCACTCTTAAGCACGATGGCATCATAACTCGTGCTAACGTTGCAATAGCGAATGCAAATATTTACAGAAGAATCTGCATATCAGAAAAAACACATTCAGTGCGACACAAAAAATGGAATAAATGCCAACAATCAACTTACAAAGAAGAACAAAACAAGGTTAAGAGTTAACCTACTCAAGCTTGTTAAATTCTCAGTCACAGATAACACAAGAACATGAGCATCGCCATCAAGACTTCAATAAGGGTAATGGGAAATGACAATATATGAGTGAAAGCTAGGATTTTATTTCTTATGGCACAACATAAGAGTGCACTGAAAATTTTAGGATTCAATCTCTGATGAATGCTGGTAAACAGGGATGTCACTAACTCACTATCAACATCACCAACAACAACCAAGCCTTATCCCAAAATCATTTGGGGTCGGCTAACATGAATCGTCATACGTCTCGCGTAGGTCATAAAAGTTCAAGATCATTGTGAACAAGTTTAAAAGTATTGAAACACATTTAACAAGAGTATAAAAATCATCAAAAGAAAAGGAAAACAATAAATTTTAGACGGATATAGTTATAAAACACGAGAAAAAGGTATGAACCTATACAGATGATAAGAAGAAAAGATTTGAAAAAAGATGAACAAGTTTGAGAGACGAATAAAAAAGAAAACCAGAAAAAACAAACAAAGAAACAAAGAAACCAATTAGGTCAAATTAACTCACTCTCATGATGTAATATTTATAAGTAGCTATAAAAAAACTAACAGATTATTAAATGCGGGAGTTCTTAAGGAAATGTCTTTTCTTCTTTCAATTTTCCGCTATTAATTTTGTGGTTAGTCTTCTTTTCCCTTCTCCTTTATCCTCCTTGTCTTTCCTTTTTGCATCTTCTCACTTTGTTTTGGCTCACTCCCGCATTCTCCCATTTCCAAAGTTGCCTTAGCTTATTTCTTGTCTCATCTCTTTCTTTCTACCCTTGTTTAGTTTCTCCACCTTGTAACAATGATTCCACATGTTGGTTCTTGTAAGTCAACCCTATACAATTTTTAGCTAACGCTTTGTTCTTCTTGCTAGGATAACTTGTGTTTACTCTAAGGCCAGATTTAAGTGGGTGGGAAGGGGGGGGGGTCATGAAACTGAAATGTCTTCCAAACCCTTCCTAAAGATGGGGCAAGGACTTCACTATGATGCTACATAAGGCTCCGATATGGAGTTTCTTCATTGGAGGCTTGGGGCCGTCCTTGGATCAGAAATTCAGAATATAGAATTTCGTTGTTAAAAGAGATAATTACTGGAAATAGTTTAGTATAACAATCAACACCAAATCGTTAATAGAACTCAACATTCAAATCTTAGCTGAAGATATAGAAGGAGCGATCTATAAAACTACGTTGAAAATAATACCAACCTGGGACGATGCCACTAGTGTGAGCAGAGTCTGGTGGAGCGTGCACAGTAATGTTCTCAATTAGAACTTCACTGCAGCATGAGAAAAAAACAAAGAAGTTTAACAAAATCTACTTATTCATTGCAACAAGAACAGTCGATCAAAATAAAGAATACGTCCAACATAAAGGAACTTTGAAATGTCGTTTGGATTAGAGTGGACGTACTTGCAGTATGTAGGATGAATACTCCAGGCTGGGGGATTTAGAAAGGTTAAATTCGAAATGATAATATTCCTGGAACCTACAAATTCCAGCATATGCGGTCTGCTGTAGCTTAAGAATTCACACTTATACAATGCCCACCACAAAGCGCCTTGGCCATCAATAGTCCCATTATTACCTAGTAGCAGAAAGCAAGCTACATTAAGCTTTACCTTTGCATGCTAATCAGGAATTCATTTATTGAACAAGATGCCTGACCTGTAATAATAACATCTGTTAAGTTAGTTCCAGTGATTAAGCTGCGGTATCTCCAGCCTGGAGAGTCAATGCCTCTACCGTATGATGGAAGTGGTTCAACGATATCCCAGTGCTGGTAATCCTGTAAGGGAAAAAATCCCAAAAAGTTACGCCAGATCCACTATGACAGGAAAACTAAATAGCATACCTACGAAGTATACCGACACTACATTGTTGTGTAAATAGTTAACATTTGATGCATGAAGCCCATCTAAGAGTTCCAGATCATGAAAATAATAGGTATGATCAGTTTCACCAAGTAATGATCAGTCACTACAAACACACAAAGCTAATGAACTTTGGCACCTAGCCCTCAGCCTTCTGAACCCCCAACACATTCTAAGAGGTGGATGAATTTCAATCGAGATGACGCAAAAAAAAAATAAAAAAAAACTACAAGGACACTTACCATTTAAAAGGTTCAATATTGAATAAAGTTACAAAAGGAATTAAAAATTGTCTAAAGCTTGCCTAAGTACCCAAAGTAGTAGTTACATTACTAGCAAAATAAAATGTATGCCGATAATTAAATTATACACTAGTTCCTTTTGTTTCCCGGAGAGGTGATAAGTTTATGAAGCCTTCCCTAACTGACACAAACTTATTACTTACTTGCTAGGGAGACTAAAGGCTACGACGTTCAAATCTTGAGCAAAATCATAGGAGATGCACATTAGCCATGCCCCCCCCCCAACCATACTGTGCTTTTGCGTAATCCTAGCCATGCCCACCCAACCATACTATGCTTTTGTGTAATCCTATACTCCGTACAATATAAAGGTCAGAACATGATAATATATACACATTGGAAAGCTATCAAGATCTAGAGGTACGAGTTGTGTGTCTAAATTATAGAAATGATAGGAGTATATATGATTATATGTCTGATTTGAGACATGTTGTGCTACTACGAGTGCCATCAACCACTACTAGAGAAGATACAATCTGAATGTTTATTCGGTTGATATAAGTCAAGAAAAAATAATCCACAGAGAACGATGGCCTCTTGAATTGTCCAAGACATGCCAAGCTATAAGTGGCTGGGGTAAAAATGGTGTCATACACACTACAAGGACATATTGCTTTAAAAACTCTATCTATAGACAAGAAACTAGCAGAGAAATGAAAAATGTGGGATGACTTCACTAGACTGGCAAGATCAGAGCACCTAAAAGATATGGGGTAATCAACACTACATTGTCTACATGTGTCGCATGACACGGATATGGGGTAAAAGCAATGTCCTTATAAGGATCAACTGCAAATGTTAACCGGTTCATCAAACAACAGATTGTTAGAGCTAGTTTATAGCTGTTAATTGAAATTGGTACATCAACAAAGACGTAGACTGTACCAAACTTGAGCTACATGACTACATCTATAACAAGGGTAAGTGAAGCGTTTACAAGAGAGCTAATAGATGTATCTAAACAAGATACTGGCCGCGACATTTGTTGATTAAGAAACCCCGGCACCACAATGAATATTCTTTAATATGAGGGAAGTGGATATCTGTAACCTACAAGAAAAGAATCATTGGAAAAGGTGAATGGAGTTATCCATTCATCATAATCAAAATGCGCTTCTAGTGTGAATAATGATGGCATCAAAATTCAAATCAGCAATCACTCATAAAGTAGCTTGATTCTTTTAAGGTATGCTGCTAATACGAAATCCTACTGAGTTACGTGTATGATTGTAGCACAATAAAAACTGCATCCTTAAACAAATTTACGTTCCTCTAAATAACTTTGAACAAGTTTACTTCCATAACAGTATGCAAAGTACTTCCAATCTGTAACGTGCATGGCAATTCTGGTGACACCAACAGAAAGTCTGCAAGACGCATTGATAATGAACTCCTAGGATGAGAAATAACTGATAATCGGCAATTTCCCTTAAAATATAAAGTACCAGCAGTATCTGCTGCATGGCAGAATATCAATTCAGTACATGCTTTTATCTTAATAGCGAAAGCACTAAGTAAAGTTAAAGGACAACCTGAGATCCCAAAATGACTGCATCCCTTTCCAGAAAAATAGTGATGTGGCTTGTAAGATTAAAAGTTCCTGTAAGCCATCGACCAGGCGGAATATAGAGCAGAGCTCCACCCATGTCAACAAAGGAATTGAGGTAGAACATGGCATTCTGAAAAGCATGTGTATTTAGTGTTTCCCCATCTCCAATAGCTCCAAAGTCCAAGATAGATACCGTATGTGACCTGGAACTTGCAAGGTTGTTCCTTTCACACCGCCTACTTTCTTCTCGGCAGAAACAAACTGTCAGTAATAAAAGTAGCAACACCTGAAAGCATTTTGTGATTTGGCTGTTATTGAATGCAAAAGTTTAGACTTTACGAAGCAGTCGTGAGCTCATGAGGAACTCCCTAGAAACTGTGTTGACTAACAAATTAATGACGACAAAAGTTTCAAGAACACGAAACAAAAGCCTCCAAAGACACTTCCTTTACAGTATTGCACATGTTCATAGACCATGAAGGCATACAAATTTGCCTTACAATTTACAAAGCCTCACATAGGCAGGCCACCAGCAAACCCAACAGTACAGCCTCGAGGGTAGACCACGATTTGTCATCCTGACAAACACATCTAGACAGACACTAAACATTCGATGTGTAAAGATATATATCTATTCATACGAGTCTCAATTCTCAAATGACGGACCATCCAGACCACAACCGAAGAAGTTCGAGTAAATTCCCTCTTGTTTTCACAAAAGATCAACAACACATGAATGTACACTAAAAGGCTCTCCATCGAATATGGAACTAAACACATGAAAATTCCAACAAACCCCTAAATTCCAACAACGAGAGAGACCATCATCCTAGAAGTACAATCATAAATTCATAATAAGTTAATAACAAAATGTCAAATCACTTAGATTACAACACAAAAACCATGATTGGTATACTAATTAACATGAAAATGCAAAATAATCGTACTTTTTATTCAAATACAAATTAAACAAATACCCATCTCAACATGCAAATGATTTATAATTTCATAAACTAATTAACATGAACACACACACACACAAAGACATACTTTTCATTCAGAAACAAATTGAACAAATACCCATGTCAACATGCAAATAATTCATAACAAACAACAACTTAACAATTGTATAAACAAAAAAACATTAAAAAAAATCATTTCAACATCCTAACAAATTTAATTAAAAGCAAGAAAATTAAATTAAAAATGTGGGTTTGTTTTGCTGAAAACTTACTAGAATCTTCATCATGTTGTTGTTGTTGTTGTTGTTGTTGTTGTTGTGCTCCAAAACACCACCAACCCAGTAAACTCAACAAATGCAGCTATGTAATGTAAAAACAACAAAAACCAAATAAAAATAAATATGAATTAGTCATAATAATCATTAAAATAGAACTAATATGGAAGAAAACAACAGATAATATGCAAACCAACTATTCTAATTAATATTAAAATGCATGCAGAATCGCATCAAACATAATTGGGAAGTAATTTACAAAAAAAAAAAAAAAAATTAATTTTAAATGAATCCAGCCAATATTACCCTGTACAAATTCTTCTTCATATCGATTGAGATTAAATACCGAAATAAGAAAAACTAATTAGGAAGAAAATTAGAGATAGAGGGCAATTCAGAAAGATTTTGAATTAATTTTAGGGGTGCGTAATTAAGACTCTTCTTCTCTATCAAAGCGTGTACAGAGAAATGGGGTTTGGGTGACTGGGAGCCTGGGAGGGAAGGGAATGTGTTGGATTCAAATTCTTCCCATGTTCCGTTAACGGGACGTTTGGACCGTGTAGACGGTAGGCGACTTGGCAAAACTGACTCGAATTTGTATATTCGGTGTGAATTATATAAATCGAGAAAAATTAAATTAGACTCGAAATTGATACTGTATTCAACTTGAAATCTGGGATTGACGCCAACAATTCGAAAATAATTCGAATTTCGTTTGACCTGATATGACTCGGATCAAATATGACATGATTTAAAGTGACTTGACTTGAACAATCAGTCTCGGTTGAACAAAAATTGGTTTTAATTCACTAGACTACAGTTTCAATCACTCAAATTACCAAGAAAATCTCAAGTTAAAATAGTACTCGTATATGACAAACTCTTAAGAGAACATATTACTAGAATTGACTAATCTTATATGACTTAATCTAAATCTGACCCCACCTGAATTTGGACTCATACTTGAAACTCGGTCCACGATCTCGTGCACAGATTACTTCCTCGTCGAGAGGATCGAGTGAAAATCTTGGACTCAATTGACAATCCGAAAGGTGTCCTCATCTAAATTGACCCGAAATTTAGTGATTCGAAAGGTAACTAGATCCCAATGACTTGTTTGACAAGTCCGGGGGCTATATGACTACATGACTCGAGCGCAATTTTTAAATTTAAATTTAAATATTTCTAATCCAAACTTGAACCAAAACGAGAACATTCGAACTACAATGTTTTAAATATATCTACCTTAACTCGAAACTATATTTGAAATATTCTCGATGACCTGTTTGTCGAGTCTACTTAAATATATCTGCAAAAAATCTTTGGGAGGTTGCCGATTGTGTTTCAATAAGCGTGTTTCAGTGTGAAGTTCCTAACATATGAATTTACAAAAAGGGAAGTCACCTTTGACTTATCGACTTATGCACATCGATAAAATCTCAAACAAAGTGCTTATATTAAACCCTATAATAATCCACTATATTATCATTCGTCCACACAAATCGCATACAGAGTATACGATACAACAAATACCATCTCCACATAAAACCCCACATCAACCAAAATGTTGGAATCATCACACAATCGAAAACAAAATCTCCATCAAATATTACTCCTATATCATAAATTCAATTTCAAACAATTGAAATATAAAAAACTACCGGTAGATCTTAAAATTTCAACTTGTTCACAAGCTAAACTTAAACCAAGCTTTATAATCTTCAAGCAAAGCTAACCATACACATCAAACCAATTCCAATCAACCTCGTATTCAAATTAAGCTCTCAATTTTCCTCTCGAGTTCCTCCAAGCTTGAGTCCAAAGGTCCAGTTGCCCACCACCCTTGTCTCACCCTACTAAAACTCGGGATAGCATTTCCCAAGGTAGGGAACATCATTCTCCTTGTAAACACGGGATAAAGATTAATACAAGAAGTCTAAAAATCACCACCCGAAACTCGAGGAACTCGTCTAATTGGCTCCCCGTCCTTTCCCTATCCAAATCTGAACAAACCCGGATTTGGAGTCATACTTGAAACTCGGTTCCACGATCTCGTACACAGATTACTTCCTCGTCGAGAGGATTGAGTGAAAATCTTGGACTCAATTGACAAAACCAAAAGGTGTTCTGATCTAAATTGACCCGAAATTTAGTGATTTGAAAGGTAACTAGATCCCAATGCTTGTTTGACAAGTCCGGGTTATATGGCTACATGACTCGAGCGCAATTTTCAAATCTAAATTTAGATATTTATGATCCAAACTTGACCAAAATGAGAACATTCGAACTACAGTGTTTTAAATATATATACCTTAAGTTCGAAACTGATTTGAAATCTTCTCGATGACCTGTTTGTCAAGCCTACTTAAATACATTTGCAAAAACTCTTTGGGAGGTCACCGATTATGCTTAAATAAGTGTGTTTTAGTGTGAAATTCCTTGCATATATTTGAATTCGCAAGAAGGGAAGTCACCTTTGATGTATCGACTTAAGCACATTGATCAAATCTCAAACAAAGTGCTTATATTAAACCCTATAATAATCCACTATATTATCATTCGTTCACACAAATCGCATACAGAATATACGATACAACAAATACAATCTCCACATAAAACCCCACATCAACCAAAATGTTTGAATCATCACACAATCGAACACAAATTTCCATCAAATATTACTCCTATATCATAAATTTAATTTCAAACAATTGAAATATAAAAGCCTACAAGTAGATCTTAAAATTTCAACTTGTTCACAAGCTAAACTTAAACCAAGCTTTATAATCTCCAAGCAAAGCTAACCATACACATCAAACCAATTCCAATCAACCTCGTATTCAAATTAAGCTCTCAATTTCCCTCTCGAGTTCCTCCAAGCTTGAGTCCAAAGGTCCAGTTGCCTACCACCCTTGTCTCACCCTACTAAAACTCGGGATAACATTTCCCAAGGTAGGGGACATCAATCTTCTTGTAAACACGGGGTAAAGATTAATACGAAAAGTCTAAAAATCACCGCCCGAAACTCGAGGAACTCGTCTAATTGGCTCCCCGTCCTTTCCCTATCCAAAGGCCCATACACTTGACTTTCCGTTGATACAAGTCCCAAACCAAATCATCCTTTGACCTTTCTTATTATTATTATTAAAAAAAAAAGAACAGTCGGATCACCACCACACCACCACCGCTGCCGGAGATATAATGGCGAGGTTATTAGCTTACCGCCGGATCACCACCACCGCCACCGCCGCCGCATCAACCACCGATGCACTCCGCTCCATATGCGTACGATTCTACTCCTCCGCCTTTCGCGAAGAACGCGACACTTTCGGTCCTATCCAAGTCCCCTCCGACAAGTCCGTCTCTCTCTTCCTTTCTCTCTCTTCTTCTTTTTCGTAATTAATTATTGTTCCGGTTAATTTCGTTTATACTGTTGGTTATTTGTTGTAGAATGTGAATGTGATTCTAATTGTGTGAAAAATATTAGAATTAGTTAGGATTTAATCTTGTGAAGTCGTTAATTTGATTGATGATGCCTTTAGAGAGGTCTAGATTGTTCTGATTCGCCGTCACCGAGTCGAAAAACTCGGTCCAGGGATGGTAATTGAGTAATAATGGTGCTGCTGGATAACATTTGGACTGTGGGAAGTGTGAATAGTAGGGAGGCGTAAGAGTAGGGAATTCTCGGCCGGAATTGGGGATGCGAATAGGGTTTGTCTATTGGTCCGGTTGGTACGAGGTTACGAAATGTCGGAAATTTGGAATGGTGATGAGATTTATGTGTGGTTGAGTTGAAAAATTGAAATGCTCCATTTTGCTCATCCATGGATTTTTCTTAGTTAGACCTAAGGCTGAAATGAGAGCATCATTTACCTCGACCTAAATCACTCATTGTCGGAAAAGATAGAATTTTGTCCATGTGCTTTTGCATCTTTTCGAGTTGTGAATTCACTTGAGTTGAAGGAATTGCTGTATTATGGTATAGCAATTGCCACATAAGTTAGTGGCGTAATTCGACTGAATTTGGTTGTATTAATTCGAGATGAGTGTTACATGATACAATTGAGTAATCTGTTATCTGTCTTGGCTTCTGTTTTTGTATCGATGGATCTGCTCCCTTATCATTAAAGCCTTGTTTTGGTTGTTTGGAATTTCAGATTGTGGGGAGCTCAAACTCAAAGATCTCTCCAGAACTTCGATATTGGTGGGGAACGTGAACGCATGCCTGAGCCGATTATTAGAGCGTTTGGTATTTTGAAGAAATGTGCTGCGAGGGTATGTTGTCTTCTATCGTTCGTGCCAATGATGTTGGATTTTAGGATAGTTTATGTTGGGATAAAGTGGAGAGAATGCGTTTGAGGGGAGGGAAAGTTTCTGATTTATTGTGTTATATACAATCTGGCAGTAGAACATAGCTTTCATAGATGATTTGCACTCTTCTAGTTACCTAGGACGCATCAAGACTCATAGGAAATTTCATGTTCTAGATTATTCTACCTAGGAACTCATAGCATTAGCCTAGTTAAAACAATAACTGATATGGAAAATTCTGGAAAAGTCTCATAATCTCAACTGGATGCGTGTGCAATAGTGTGTTCTTCTAAATTGTGAAAGACTCTTACTTTAGATGGAGCTATCAAAATGAGAAAAGTATCCAGTCATCCTACTTAAACTGGCTTGTTTGGGCCAATGTTCACTTTATTGCTTATTTGCATTCTTGTCAGATTTTTGATGAAATTTTAGTCGTTGATTGGTGTAGGTGAACATGGACTATGGCCTTGATCCAACGATCGGTAAAGCAATAATGCAGGCTGCACAAGAAGTGGCTGAGGGAAAGTTAAACGATCATTTCCCACTTGTTGTTTGGCAAACTGGCAGTGGCACACAAAGCAACATGAATGCAAATGAGGTTACCCCCCTTTACGTTTCTTCCAGGCTTTATACATTTTTGCAGGCAGTTAAAAGCTGCAGTGCTGCACTTATTTTGCTCAAAACTTGTGAAGTTATTCATTCTTTCACATCCACTTTTTCTGTGTGGTTTAAATTGTTGCTGACTGATGATGGTTGTAGGTCATAGCAAATAGGGCAGCTGAGATCCTTGGTCATAAGAGGGGTGATAAGTTTGTGCATCCAAATGACCATGTCAATAGGTCTCAGTCTTCCAACGATACTTTTCCAACAGTAAGTTCTTGTCTTTCATAAATATATTTCAATTAACTTAGAGACTGCACTCGAATTTCATGTAAATAGTATTAAAAAAAACGCACTTCTTCCGATATCATTGCTAGTTCATAATCTGATATCTGGTTTTGAAATCCCTGAGAGTATGTGATGTCTCTCGAGAGGCTAGCTTTGACGAAGTATTGCTTCTCTAGGTGATGCATATTGCTGCAGCTATGGAAGTAAACTCAAGATTCTTACCAAGCCTGAAAACGTTACATTCTACTCTTAATGCGAAGGTAAATGTCATTTCTTTGACAGTCTACATATGCTTCTCTAGTTTCTTGATGAATGTATTAATAACCTGCTACCTTGTCATCTAGTTTTGTAAACTTTTCTCTTAAACAAGTATAGATGGCCTATGACTGAAATTAGTTCTATTGTACCTAAATATCTGACTAGTATACATTGATTAATGTGTCTAATTCAATTGCTTGTTGGTTTCTGCAGTCTGTTGAATTTAAAGACATAATTAAGATTGGACGTACTCATACCCAAGATGCAACACCATTGACACTTGGTCAAGAGTTCAGCGGCTATACCACTCAAGTAAGCTGTTTGTTCTTAACATGTTTATTCTTTTGATTGGGAACCCATCTAGAAATTATGTCGCCCAAACAGCTATGAGGATTCCTTTATATCAATGGAAAGACATAACTTTCATATTTATAAGGAAAGACATAATATTCATAATTATATCTGCGTACTTTTAGTCTTTATCTTTATCAAATTAATGCTTAAATTAGGCTTCTCTAGTGATGTAAGGCTAATACAAGGTGTGTTCTAAGATGCAACTGGGTAAAATTTGGCCAGTGCAATGCTTTCTCTTTTGAGCTGCAGTTCCTCTCAGTTGAATTCTTGATGTCATACGCCTGACGTAGTTGTTATTAATTGAATTCTTTTGGACACTTCAAATTTAGCTTACTAAATGTAAAGTCAGTAATGAAATGAAGTAGGTTTAGAAAATCAATTTACGATGGCCCGATGGGTTTATTCCGCACCTTACTATGGCCATTACCACTGCTTGTTTTTTCTTATTATTTTTATTTCTTTCTAGAAAAAAATGTTAAGAAACTTTTCTCTTCAGTTCAACTATGTTTGTAATTTTTTTATGAAAAGGTGACAAGTTGGGAATAGTTTTTCTCTTATGTATATATTATATATATATATATATTTTTAAAAGGAGGTATAGCCGTAGGACAGCTTAGATGTTGTGTGTTCTCAATTGGTACGCTGTCCGTCTAATACTACGTGTTAGTTTAGATCTGATTTAAAATAATTTGTGAGAGAGAGTATATTGTTAAGTATGAGTCGATATAGTCTGTCAGTAGTTTTATGTTTGATATTTGGCATATGCAATTGCGAGTCTCTCTGACTTGTATTGTGGTTCAGGTGAAGTATGGGCTCGATAGAGTTGTATGCACTCTACCTCGGATGTATCAGGTAAAACCTTAGGAGCCATCAGCTATCACTTTTCTCCTATTTGAACTGGTTCTGCTGAATTTATGAATTCACTTTTATTCCCTAGCTTGCACAAGGAGGTACTGCTGTGGGAACTGGATTAAACACAAAGAAAGGGTAAGTTTGCCATTGATGTCACATTATCATTTGCTATAGTGCTTAACATATGACTGTTGACAGTTCCAGGCTCCTTTCTATTACACACTCCTTCTGTTTCTTTAAATTACATTTTTCTTTGTGGACTATTCCTTTCAATTCCATGCATTTTCTTATTTGACATTGTTTTGTGCTGTTAATTTACTTTTTTGCCTTTACTTTCTGTGTCCACACTCCACACACTTTTGCTCTCATGAAAAGTGCCGCCCTGTGTAATTTTAACCATTCTCTCCTCTCTCCTTGTACAAGCTGAAAGAAATTGAGGGGGTACATTGTACTATTTTAGTGCCACATATGTGAAGTGTAATGACATATTGTTGCACTTGTCAAAGAAGGTGCTCCAGCGTGCTTAATGTGTTGTTAGATCTTGTCCGTTAATATCTTATTATTGTTGTAACAAAAAAAAAATAATCTTATTATTGTTTGCAATTCACCTTTAATCCTGTAGTTTTATTGCTGTATGAGTAGCTTAAAGAAAGAATCTGTATGCAACTTATACGAGTAACAAGTAGATTAGATAATAGTGTTGCCCCAAGGAACAGTTAACAATTATAGATTCTTCACGTAGTATGATACAAGATCTGGGGCTTCTTTGCTCTTCAGAAACGTTCACAAGATGGGTTAGATAGCTTTTTCATTGTGTATTTCCCGGATGACATTGAAAGACTGTTGTGACATCTTTGCTCAGTACATATGGTAGATCTTTACTAGTTTCTCTTTATCTTAGTATATCTTCGTAAATTAACACCTCGGTATTCTTTTTGATACCTTTCAGGTTTGATGTGAAGATTGCTGCAGCAGTTGCAGATGAGACTAACTTACCGTTTTTGACTGCTGAAAATAAATTCGAAGCATTGGTCAGTTTCATACTTTCTTTAAGTTGATTTTCCTTCTCTTTGTGCACTCGGTTTTTCAATTGAAGAAGTGATTGTCATTATGGTTTCCTTTTTGGGCTCCTCAGGCTGCACATGATGCTTTTGTGGAAACAAGTGGTGCCCTCAATACTGTGTCAGCTTCTTTAATGAAGATTGCTAATGATATCCGATTCTTAGGAAGGTATCATTGCTTGGGCTACAATACCTGCGTATTTGATTGTCACTTGTACATTTTGGCATTTGGTAACTGGTTTTCTTGCTGTTCAGTGGTCCCCGATGTGGTCTTGGTGAACTAATTCTTCCAGAAAATGAACCAGGGAGCAGTATCATGCCTGTAAAGTTCTTTTTCATAATTTAAGATCTTATTGCAGGGCCTACTTTGTTAATGATTGCTGACGCATCACTTTGAATATTCAGGGGAAGGTTAATCCTACACAGTGTGAAGCTTTAACCATGGTCTGTGCTCAGGTAAGCTTCCTTGGTTGTCATGCTTTTGCTGTGTGATTATTTTCATACAAGTACGCATCGTTGGATTCTATAGAGTTCCAAGCAAACTGCTTACCATATGAAAGATTGCCAAGAAAATATCTTGAATATATAGTGGAAGAACGTACATCGAGGAACTTGCTAAACTAATTGAAACCACTAGGGAGATTCTGACATAAAGTTTAGAGTGGTTATCCATAAAGGATGGGAAAAGATAGGGTGGGAATGTATATTTCAGTTATGACGACAGATGGTTTTTATCAGACATTGTTTTGCTTAATACACTTAAAATAGTATTCTGTCGATATCAGCTGTGTAGAGCTAGTAAATCTTATTATTGATATGCAGGTAATGGGCAACCATGTAGCCGTTACCGTTGGTGGATCGAATGGTCACTTCGAGCTAAATGTGTTCAAGCCTCTTATTGCAAATGCCCTCCTCCATGTATGCAACAGACTACCTTGTTACTGTATTAAATCATTACACTTTCATTTGCACTTGATTCTCAAAAGTATTTATTCTAAGTTTTATTTTTTCACGCTTTCCTCTAGTCATTGAGATTACTTGGAGATGCATCTGCTTCATTTGAAAAGAATTGTGTAAGAGGGATTCAAGCCAACACTGAGAGAATTACTAAATTGCTAAATGAGGTGAGTGCATTACACTTATGTTGGAATCGATTGCTCTTGCGTAATGCAGTAAGGTTAACTCATCTTGTTTTTTTGGCACTTGCAGTCACTTATGCTTGTGACAGCTTTGAACCCCGTAAGTTACTGTTGACCTCGAAACTTATATCTGTTGTTATATCCTGCTTCACAGTTACTAAGTTCTCTGCTATTTTTCAGAAAATTGGTTATGACAATGCTGCAGCAGTTGCAAAGAAAGCACACAAAGAAGGAACCACATTGAAGGTGTGAATCATTTTCGTTGATTATAGTTACTTTTTTCTTTCTTTGAGGGATATATTTTAATAGCTTGGTATACGGATATAATTTCTAGACATCCTGTTGCCCAAAAATCTTGATATCTCAAACACAAGTTACATAACTCTTTCTTAGCTGCACAAGCCAGTGCTCGCCTCTGCTCGCCTAGAGGCTAGAGCACTATGGTAGGTAGCGACCTTCCTCTTTGTGAAGGGAACTATATACCACTTTGTTTATTCACTTCCAGTGCTAGGAATTACGCTATAACCTCACAAGGAAGAAAACACACTCTATTCCAAAGACATGCACCGATTAATGCTTAAGTGAATGACGCTTAGTAATTCAACACTCTAGTCATTTCTTTATTTTGATCGTCAGAACTTTGTTTTTCTCCTGCCATGTAAATTATTTGCTCATGAATCTAATTTTGCAGGACGCGGCACTGAAGCTTGGAGTTCTTACTGAGGAAGAGTTCCACCAGCATGTGGTACCAGCAAAAATGATTGGTCCCACTGACTAAAGCTGAAGAGTTCTCATAGATCATAACATGATAGACTAAATCACAGTAACATTTGCCAGTATCTCTGGCGGCACTGGAGTTGGATGAAGAACAGTAATCCAACAATTTTTGTATACCATATTCTCGAGGCTTTCTTAGCGAGTTTCTGTCCTTTGGTTATTAGAAGCAGGCACTTAACTGTGAATAGTGTCAATAAGGAGAAAGCCTCGCCCATTGTTTTGGAAGAAACATTGATAACTTGTCATCGATCTCCCAACATTATGCCATTGAATATCATATTATCGTATGACAAAATTTCCCGGTGTTGTATGAATTGTGAGGTTCTTTGTTTGGCGTTGCGCCATGAGATGAGAATTTTTCAAATTGCAGGGTTTTATTGTGATGGCAAGGTCCTTTAGTTAAGTTGTGCAAAATATAAAAGTGGACGACTTTTGTGCCCGGAGAGAGAGAAGAGGACACATTGAGATTGAAAACAAGAGGCTACCGGCCTACCGCCACTTATTTACAACAGGGAGCTGCGAATCAAAAGTGCGACCATACGAATTAGGATTGACACTCGAAAGTAATTATAATCGGTGTTAATTGAATTTAAAAGATCAAGTTTAACCTATTTATTTGAACTCAATACATCAAAACTGCGGCCTCCCTAAAACCAAACTAATATGATAAGAACAAACCATAATAATAAGTTGAGACGGACATAGCTCGACAAAACTCACTTATATCCTACGGAGTATTCGATAATCAATATCGGGAAAAAAAAAAAGCATTCAATCAAGTTGTGTTTCGGTCGAAACTAATCTCTCTCCTTCGACAAACAAAAAAAAAAGAAAAAAAAAAAAAACGCCGGCCCTCTGCATTTGCGCCTGCGTTTTCTCTCAAACCTCAGTTCATCACTGAACTCGCTCTCAATTCATCAAAGTTAAAGCTTGTTCTACACACTTCTACTTCAATCAATCAGTAAGTACTCAAATCCAACTACTGTCAACTGCCCCCACTCATTTTTTCATCATTCTTTTTACAGGTTGCATAACATATCTTTGTACAAGTAACAATACGTTATTTTGATATTTAGTTTCGCATTTTTATAGCTTTGGTAGCCATGGATGTTGATGATGGTGATAGCAATGCACTTATATTACCTCCTAAAACTAAGAAGAACAAGAACAAGGACAAGGACAAACTCAAACCTCAGGTTGTTCTAATTTATTTGCTTAATTTTTTATTGAAATTGCTACTTGGTTGATTAAATTGAGCTTTATTTTAGTAATAAATTGATGGGGTTTAGTCTTAATTGTGTTTTTGATGTGGGATTTTGTGGGTTTTCCCTTTTGTTAGCAGATTAATATTTGCAAGGACAAAAAGTTGAGTAAAAACCAGCAAAGGAAGTTGAGGAGATTGGAGGTATTGTGGTTTTTTTCGCGGTTTATTGGTATGAACTTTGCTGAGGTATTACTTGGGATTTTGCTTGATTAGGGTTTTGGGTGGGTTTTGTGCAGGAGGAGAAGAAAAAGGAACAACTTTTAGCCACAAGCTTGAAAACCTTGGAGTATGTTTTGTTGTATGTTTGTTGTCATAGTTTAATGCGACTGGCTGGAACGAAGAATGAAGGGACTTTCCTGTGATTGGAATTGCTTGTGTTTGTGATTCGTGTGTGTTTTGTTTTTACTGATTGCAGGAAGTACAAGATAAGGGATGATGCACATTCATTTCTGCTGTCGTCGGAGAAAATTGGGCAGGTGGGGTTGTATGTTGCTTACTGAATGAAAGTTGTGTTTAGAGTAAGGTTGTGATGTTCTGTTGTTTGGCTTAATTGTGGTGTCTTTTCTTTCGGCATGATAGGCAGTGACGACAAAGGAAAAGCGCAGGAGGGAAATGCATTTCCATATGGCTGGACTGGAAATGCCAGAAAGTGAGAAACGGCCTAAGAGAAAGATAGTTGATTCAATTGAAGATGAAGTTAGTGCCGAGGAGACTCCTTCACTTGGAGCTGATTATGGGAACATTACTGTACAACCTGTGCGTATTGAGAAACCAAGTGGACTTGTTATGTCTGCATCCTCAGTTTCTTCTCAGGGTCCAGGTCATGAGACTCGGATTGAGACTCATAAGGAAAATGTAACTAATGGTTTGGTTAGAGAAGTTACGATTGATGATCCCTGCCCGGCAGTGTCGTTAGATGGTAGAACTGCATCAAGCTCCGAGTCTCCCAATAAGGACAATAACAACACTGCTGCACTGGTTAGTGTACCACCTCTGTTTTACAGATCCACACAGATAACACTTATATCATGTTCCTGTTACAGGTTCAAAAGTTCAGTTTTAAATCAGTTTGAGGGTTTTTTTATTTATTTTAAATGTAGACTTCTGTCCAAGAATCCTATAGAACTAGTACTTGTCAGTCAACGGTCATGCGGAAACAACCTCTCTATTGTCATATGAGAGAAGGTTGTGTTTACGCTTAACCGTACCGGGCACTGGTTTTTTTATTGTTGCCATCTGAGTAATTAAATCACTTTTCAGATAGTACAACATTAGTAAATCCTGCGACCTTTTCTATTTGCTTTCACTCTTGGCTTTTGGAAAACTCCATAAAGATGCTGTTACGTCAAAGTTGAGGAACTATTCATAGTTTGACAAATCGATAAAAAAAGAATTCTGCTTTCCCTTGACATATGTGATCAATTCACTCATAGTTAATTTTAGCTCAGATGCAGATTCGATGTTTTAAAACTATATTCTTCTTTAATTTATTTCCGTTCTTTTTCTTTTTATGGTTTTAAAATACTCTTGCTAAACGTGTTTTCACTACTTTTTAACTCTTGTTCACTACGATCTTTGACTTTTATGGCTTGCACAAGACGGTTACAAATCATAATGTATGTTAGCCGGCCCCAAATTATTTTGGGAATAAGGTTGGTTGTTTTTGTATTCAAAGTCGAAGTTTTCTCTGAAATTTTAGACTTAAAGGTATAGCAAGTTGCCTTTCGTAGTTGATATTGTCTCTCCATCAGTGTAAACTAATAAACAAAGGTTGATAGCTCTATTTAAATTGTGGCGTTATCTTCCTCGTGGGACTAAGGCGTTGTTGCAGATTCTGTTGATATCTGCTGACGTGAATGCACTGTTCTTTTTACCCCTTATTTTTCAGAAGGGTATTATTTAGTCTGAGCCTGTGAGGCTTGTACTCACTGTGAAATTTCTATACTTGTAAAGCTTTAAGGTTATTCATGGTTACTTCTCAATTGCCATTTGCTGACTTCACCCTTTTGAATGAATTGTTTGAATTTTCCTGAGTTCTTCGAAGTGCTGATAGTTAGATTTTGGCTTCTGGTTCAGGATCAACTGGATGATTTTAGAGTTGAAACAGTTGATAGAACAAGATGTGTAGAAAGTAATCCACTTCAGGGGCCTCCTGTTCCTCCCACTGTGATACATGTGTCTCGACCAGCAGAGGTCGTAAAGGAGAGGAAGGGCCTCCCAATTATCATGATGGAACAGGAGATAATGGAAGCTATAAATAACCATAAGAATGTTATAATTTGTGGAGAGACTGGATGTGGCAAGACCACGCAAGTTCCACAGGCAAGTCGGATAAAGGCTTTATTTTAAAATTTCTCCCATGACTTCAAAAGTATTGAGCAGCTTATATAGTTTCTATTCTATTTTCAGTTTCTTTATGAAGCTGGCTATGGTTCAACACAATGTAGCATGAGGAGTGGTGTTATAGGTGTAACTCAACCTCGTCGAGTTGCGGTGCTTTCTACAGCAAGACGAGTGGCGCATGAGCTTGGAGTTCGCCTTGGGAAGGAGGTTGGGTTTCAGGTCAGGCATGACAAAAAGGTTGGAGAAAAAAGCTCCATCAAATTCATGACTGATGGAATTCTGCTACGGGAATTGCAGGTGCTGGTTTCTGTGCTTTGTCTGTTTATTCCTATATTGACTAGTGATTGTGGGAGCATGTTCTAATTATTAGTTGTGAAGCAGCATGATTTGACATGCTCAGTGACCAAAAGAATTGCGAGTGACTGGAAAAATGATTTGGTAGACCAACAATTAAGACCAAAATTGAGAAATAACAGTGAGTCATTGATGCAGTATTCATTGCTCCATTTCCATTTCCTGAACTGGAACTCCAGCTCAATTTCTGGAGTTCCATACACCTGTCTATACTTTTAATTCTTAAGCATTGGCCCGTCGCCTCGTTGTAGTTCCTTATGTCATGTTACACCTCTTAATTTTCTTTTGTGCTGGTATTTTTTGTGCTAATCTGCCCACATGTGATTTTATGCCACAATTGATTCTCTCAAGTTTACAGATAAAAATAAAAATAATAAGCTTGAGTGGTAGTTCTTCGACTTGCCTTATTCCTTCAAACAACTTTGATTTCTCTTTTTGTGTCTGCTGTCAAGTCAAGGTCTTTTTGATTTCGGTCTATAATTATTGAGGTCAGCTGCAAGTGTCAGACTCAAGTGCGACCTAGGTATTGTGTGTGGCTATGAATTATTATATTACAGCTTCTGTTAAAATTAAGTTTGTGGATATTGTGTTAGTGTTTGACAGTGATAGGTGAGCTATAGATGGGTTTGAGTAACTTTGGTTTATCTGTCTATGTTGTAGCACCCTTAGGCCACTGTGGGATTACACACTTTTTTGTTCCTACTCTTTTCTTGACTGGGAAACTGATGCCTACTTTTCTACGAACTCCTTGACATTGGTAGCGCTATTGTGTGTAACTGTTTTCCTTATGCAGAGTGATTTCCTGTTAAAGCGCTACTCTGTCATAATATTGGATGAGGCTCATGAGAGAAGCCTGAACACTGATATTCTCATTGGAATGCTTTCTCGTGTCATTGAAGAGCGACAGGTAACACAATTAGAAGCGTTTTGTCTTCTCTGAAATTTGCTTCTGCTTCATTTTGATCTTGATTTCCTATATTGGCCGTCAGTTTTTCTGTAGTCGGTTTTTCATTTTTTTTGTTGCCTTCATCACATCTGGACTGTGTAGGGTGTTGCTGATTTGGCTAATTCTCTCTTTTATTTTTATTTTTTTTACTTACTGAAACGATTAAATTGGTTCTAGGGGATATACGAGGATCAGCAGCAGAAGCTGCAGGCAGGAGTAACAATTGATCCCAAAATTAGAGTATACCCATTAAAGCTCATTCTCATGAGTGCTACCTTACGGGTTGATGATTTCACTTCTGGGAACCGGATATTCCGTGAAACACCACCAGTTATAAACATTCCGACCAGACAATTTCCTGTATCTAGGCACTTCTCCAAAAGAACCGAGCTTGTGGACTATATTGGTTCAGCCCGCAAAATGGTCTTAAAAATCCACAAAAGGCTGCCTCCAGGTGGCGTACTTGTATTTGTCACTGGCCAGAGAGAAGTAGAAGATCTTTGTCGTACGCTGCGCCATGCTTCAAAACAATTTAGAATGCAAACTGTTGAATCCTGTAAACAGAATGTCACACCTTCTGAAGCTGAAGTGGATCAAATTGATGGACTTAACATAACAGAAATTGATGAAGCACTTGATGGTACACGCTCAACTACACAAAAGATGAACAGATTTGGTTGTTATGATGAGTACGAAGAGGACATGGACGAGTCTCATCTTTCTGACATAATGGGGACAGAGAGTGATTCTGAATCTCAAAGTGAGGATATGAGTGATTCTGAATTTAAAATTGATGATGAAATTGATGCAGACATGAACCTTAATTCATTGCAGGCTAATTTTGAAGCTTTAGCAGGGAAGACTGTTTCAACATCAGAGGGCATTGGGCCAGCAGGTTGCCCTCCTGAGTCCTTTGATAGCTCAAATGAGCAGTTTTTGGCAAAAAAGAGTCCTGTTGTAGGTTCACTGCATGTTTTGCCACTTTATGCCATGCTTCCAGCAGCTGCGCAACTCCGTGTTTTTGATGCTTTTAAAAATGTGAAAGAAGGCGAACGTGTAGTCATCGTTGCTACTAACGTCGCTGAAACGTCTTTAACTATTCCTGGGATTAAATATGTAGTTGATACTGGTAGGGAAAAGGTGAAATTGTACAACTCCTCCAATGGCATGGAATCCTATGACGTACAGTGGATAAGTAAGGCCTCGGCTTCTCAACGTGCTGGAAGAGCTGGAAGAACTGGACCTGGCCATTGTTATTGCCTCTATTCCGCTGCAGCGTTAACAAATGAATTCCCAGAATTCTCTGGTGCTGAAATTTTGAAGACTCCTGTTGATGGTGTCGTCCTTTTCTTGAAATCGATGAATATCAAAAGGGTTAGTGTCCTCTTTCATGAATTTGTTTTTCTATGTTTATTCTTAATGATTTTTGTTATGTTAACAAGGTATGATTTCATATGTACTATTCTTGTTGATGTAAAAACGCAAATACATTTTTTGTTCTGGTAATATCATATGGTTTTAATCTTACCTTGTTATTACTTTAGAAGTTACTGACAGGGTGGGGGCTTATTTAGGTGAATTCTGGTTATCAGATGATAGATTTTTGTGTCTCGTGGTTAGTTTATGGGTTATTTTTGTATGTAGGATTTTAAATACGGTAGTCTCGGGTATTATTATATGGAGCTTCCATTGTCTAGTCTTATGCCAATTATTAGATTACGAGTTCTTAGGAAGGGGGGGGGCTATTTTAGTGAAACATCGGTAGCAGTATGATTGTTTATAACAGGAGGACCAAATGACAGACTAGAGGTTGCAGCCCCTACAGTCACTACCTATGAAGAGAAGCAGATCCACTATTTCTTTTGTTAATCTAACTGAAATCATAGTGGTTATATTGTTATGAATTGGTGCCTAAGGCCCCCTATAGTGTTGCTGCTGTGTTTTCTGCTAATTGTTCTGAGCTCACTGTCATGTTT
Source organism: Spergularia marina (assembly GCA_963680865.1). Taxonomy (NCBI): domain Eukaryota; kingdom Viridiplantae; phylum Streptophyta; class Magnoliopsida; order Caryophyllales; family Caryophyllaceae; genus Spergularia; species Spergularia marina. Next base: position 4,245,922 of record OY804555.1, read on the forward strand.
TTTTTTTCTCTAGGTTTTGTTGGCAATGACTTGTGTTTTATTAGGATTATGGAACTTTTACTTGGCTTTTCGTCGGCCTTATTTGGTGAATATATGTTCGTTCCAGAGACACTAATCCACTGTTCTGTTCAGGTCACAGAGTTTCCGTTCCCAACACCTCCTAAAGCTACTGATTTGGTTGAAGCAGAAAAATGTTTAAAAGCTGTTGAAGCCCTTACGGATGGTAACCTGACACCCTTGGGCAAAGCTATGGCTCAGTATCCCATGGGGCCACGGCACTCCAAGCTGCTGCTCTTTGCAATACAGATTATAAAAACGGAGATTAGTAATAAACGAAGAGATTTGGTTCTTGGTTATGCTGTAGCAGTGGCTGCTGCCCTGAGCTTGTCAAATCCTTTTGTTTCTGATTTTGGCTCAAGTACCGATGCCGTGGAACAGGGTGGAGATAAGGGTCATATTGCTAAATTGACGAGGAGACAAATAAAAGAGAATCGTGCCAAACTTTACAATATGAAGAGTGATGCTATAACAGTAGCTTATGCTTTACAGTGTTTTGACCAATCTAAAGATGCATCCTCGTTCTGCAATAAGTATGCACTTAGCTCGAAAATTATGGAAGAGATGTCCAAGCTGAGAAAGTTAATTCTTCAATTAGTCTTCAAAAAATACAGTGGCCTACAGGAGGCTTTCTCATGGAAGCACGGAACGATAGTAGACGTAGAACATAGTTGGACCAGCACTGCATCTCACAAGAACCCCCTCTCGGATGTAGAAGAAGATGTCTTATGCCAAGCTATATGTGCTGGATGGCCAGACAGGGTGGCCAAAAAAATTCGAGAAGCTAAATTATTGTCTCAGGAAGACAGGAAAGTCAATGGGGTCACCTATCAGGCATCTAATGTAGCAGAGACGGTATTCCTTCGTCGCTGGTCAACTGTCTCCAGGTCAGCTCCAGACTTTTTGGTGTACCATGAGATGCAGCATATAGAAAGGCCTTACATTCATGTAGCAACAAGTGTGAGACCAGAGTGGTTGGTGAAATATGCTGGAGCTTTGTGCACATATTCCCCATTGAAAGATCGGGATCCAGTTTATGATCCATATTGTGATCAAGTATTCTGCTATGTAATTCCAACTTTTGGTGCTCATTCATGGGTTCTCCCTCCTACCAAAGTGCCTATCAAGGATATGAAGCAGCGTATTGATGCCTTTGCTTATGCTTTGCTCGATGGACAAGTGTTGCCATGCCTTAAATCTGTGAAGGACATCATGTCAGCCTCACCAAGCAGCATCTTCCACCCGGTAGAGAAGTGCCGTAAACGTGTAGTTAATTTCCTGGGTGCGTTAAGTAGCAGGTCGAGAACAATTGATAGTTGTGAGAAGTTGCGAGAGGCATGGAAACAGAATGGACAGTTGCTGCATTCAGAAATTTTGGCCTGGTTTAAGGATGATCGTCATTTTGAGGACGGACTGTGGCCCAAAATGCATCAGGAAGCCCTTAAAGCGCCTAGAGAGCGCTTTCCTAGACGAATAAAATAAAGCAGTGTCGCTGGAAGTAGAACTTTCCAGAAGCTGGACCCCCGGTATATCAGTTTACTGGTAAGCCACATAATCGCTTAGGTTTCCCCCTTAAGTTAGCTCCTTCTTATTTAATTATTTATTCATTGTATTTCGGTGTGCAAAACATTTAGTAGTATATACATGTCCTTGTTCATTATTGAGTGGAGTAACAGAGAAGGGGAATGTTTAAAAAGTTAAATAAATAAGAAAAAGCCTAAACAAATTCCCATATTTAAGTTAATGCACTGCCTAAACTCCCAACATTTCTCTTCCCTCCCGTGTGCCAACCTTTCCTCTCTCTCCTATTTCTCTAGTGTTCCAGATTCACCTTTCATACTTTTTTTGTTGGTGAAACCGTTTTGATGTTCCCCTTATGCTTACCTTCTACTCCCCTGGTTTTTTGAAGCCTCCAAAGCTCTCATTTTGGGGTGATAATTTTTCGACTTATCAATTGTGTTGGCGTGTATCGAGGGGAAGAGTAGGTTTATAGAAGAAGATAAGTTATAAAGTAAGAATTCATATTCCTTGCTCTGTTATTCGATCAAAGGTTGATTTGAGTGTGCATTTATCCTAGGTAAGCTTTGTATTTCTTAACGTTGACTACAAATCTCCACCTCTGCCATAATGTCCAAATTGTTTGACGAAGATGGTATTGGGGTCCATACTCCAGTTTCACTTGCCTTAAATTCATGCTTAAGTCCCTGCAGCTAATTTAAGTCCAGAGATTACGTGCTCATCGTTTATTTGATCTTTGTTTATGCTAGTTTGTACATTAATAGTTCAAATTTTTTATCTTGCTTCGCAGACTGCAATTGAAGTAATTTATATGGTAGCTGTTGTTGAAGCCTAAACTTGCAATCAGGTGTGTACTCTGATCTTTGTTTTTGAGTTAGAGTGAGTTTTGAGGCCGACAGTGGTTCAAAATTATGTCCTTTGAATGTTGGTCAGTAGATATTTACTTCAGCAGTGTGAATTTGTACTCGCAAGTATATTGTTTGACAGTAAGCTAAATTGCGAGTTATGATCAACTAAATTCCAGAGTTGTGAGATTAGATATATTATTTTACAAGTCTGAGGTTCAAGTGGACTGTGGTACGGGGTTTTGGAATGTGGATACTTCACTGTTACTTGATATTCAGGTCTATTGTTTCATTTATTTGGTGATAAGATTTGGCGGGTTAGATTGATAGGTATTCAATTGACAACTAGTGATTCCGTCAATATCGAGGTTGAACTGAATGGTTCTTAGGATGCTGTTGTGTCCAGTTTGATCTTTAGTTCAACTCTATTACTCAATGAACTATTGCAATCTCCTGCTCCTTAATCCGGAAGCGAATAAAAAAGATTAGTTTGATCATTTGTGTTAAAAAGAAAAGAATAAAAGAAAAGGGAGATTGCATTACAGTAATGAGACGTATCTGGTCATTGAACAAGATTATCTATGTTAAACTGTCAATCTGATAGGTGGTAATCAGAAAATTTCGGAGAAATAGAGGATTGCTCAGAACATGCCATTGCCAACTTCCAACTATAGAATTGACATGGTCATCTTGGTAATTGAAGTTCAGATTGTTGTGAGTGGGACGAAGATGATAAATAAGAGTCATGTGGGTGACTGTATTAGTCTTATGTAGATTCTATATGGTATCTGACTGCTCGTTAACCCCGTTGTACTGAAGCTGCTCAATATGGACTTATGGAGTATATGTTTAATTTGGAGAAATTTAGAGTTGTAGTTTGCATTTGATTGGCTGAACCAGAGTAGGGAAGATGAATTAAGGTTTGTAGTTACTGAAATTATCGCTAATTGCACCTTCGTTGAATTTAAAAGTTTTAACTCAGAGATCATTGACCAAACTCATGATATGTACCATTATTCGTTATGCTAGCCCAGAACCTCAAATTACACTTGATGTACATGTGTTGGCTATCAAAAAATCGTTTTTAAAGCTTTAGTGAGCTAAAATTCGAGTCTATTTATGCCTCGACGTCTTTAATTTACTGATTTCTTGATCGCAGGTGCCAACTCTTCCAAACTCGAATATCCTATGTCCAAAGAGCATATAGGCCAACAATGCCGAGTTCTGAATCTTGGCCAGTATGATCTTCATGCTGAAGCAGGAAACCTGGACGGCACATTGATTGAAGGATGATGAAAAGGTGGGTGGAACTGTGGAAGCCAAGTGAAACAGAATTTTAGCAAAGGGCTGTGATTATACTGTGCTGCTACATTCTCTTTTGTCAACTTTAGCTAGAGTCACCTCGAAGATACTTGGTTTGTTTGGCCAATGTTACTCTCGCCAATTACTAGGATTACAGCGGTTTGCCTTTCACTTGGCTACATCTGCCCTTGCCCTCGAACGTGGCGTAGCAAGAGAAGCACCAAATCCTTGATTTGGACGAGAAAGATTGCGGCAATTGCGCTGCTTTTTCAAAGTCACAGAGTTATAGACCATCGATTAACGCAATATCTCATTAATTCTTTTTAGCTTTTTCGAGTTTTATGAGTAGTATTTATAGTTTTATACAAGTTATTAATACCAATTCGGAAATGGTGGCTTTATGTTTTGGCGTTCTATATTTTGTAGTGCAATAGCGGTTATGTCAATGCTAGCGCATTGAATCCATTTTGCGTTTGTCACTCAACTAGTAGGTTTGAGATGGTTTTGTGCTCAGAACGACACATTCCGATAACTAAACAGACCCAAAAAGATAAGGTGACATGCCATCAAAGTCACAGATGCTTTGATTTTGCGCAGACATGAAAATGGTGCATTTGCAGTTTTGCACTGAAGTCTCGACATACTGTCCAGAAATTATATGAGTATCGAGAAGAACTCAGTCGTTGCCACAGGCTATATATTGCACAAAGACTCGCCTGCTCTTTATCAATTCTAATTTGAAAAACCAGGATTGATAGATTTACGGCAGCCCCAAACAGAAAACGCAATTTCTCCATGAATATATTCAGAGAGCATATGACAAACTCAAAACACCACATTATCGAATTATCTAAGGATCATTATATATGGCAAATAATGCTCATTCTCTTAGGCCTTTGAGTAATACTAATATAACAAGATCGGCTCCAAACTAACATAGCTCGCAAAGAGTCTACATAAACAGGTCCTTGCAAGGATAGATCAGAGTACAAATACTTCCATCGCAGGAAAACGAGCAAATGATAAAAACTTTAACCCTACATAACTTCAGAGTATCGGCCATGAAGCAGATCTATTTCAAAACACAAAACTAGGGTACGCTCAATATATTCTCTCATGCCTTTAGTGCATTGACGCTGGCATCAATAAAAGCCTGTCCAGGTTGACGGTTTGATAAAGGTCCATGGCAACCGAGCAGCTGCAAGGAACACGTGACGAGTCAGACAAAGCAAAAGCAAAAACAAGAAACCATTACGAAAGATAAAAGCATCCCAAGACCGAATTCCCAGAATTAAAGACTTCTTTGCTATTGCTAAGCAGCCATTTCAAGCACATATTCTATGATCCAACCATTAAATCTACCACTGATATAGTAATATAAAAAGTACATGCATGTAATATAAAAAGTACATGCACGGGTTACTCTGAAGTCTTATCCCTCTTCGTTGTTCATAAGACCATAGTTTTTCATAGATTGATCCTACATTGCGATCTATGATACCAATAAAGAAACATTAAGACCTCGCCGAACAGCCAAACGAATTTTTTAGTACACAAGAACAGAACATAGCACAGAAACAATTTAGCCTTGCAGCATCATACAGATTGCTAATCAACATAAATGCAGATATTGCTTATAAGTACAGAAAAATGTTCACAAACCTTAGCATTGACACCATCAGAGACAATCCTTCCTTCAGTTTTGTATCTCAGGTAATCATTACGGTTGTACTTGGTGAAACCCCTGTAAATTACAGTCAAAGCGGCTATCAGCAAGGCAACAAAGTAAAGAACAATCATTGAATAAACCTAACAAAACAATCAATTAACAACAATAACCAGAAACACATGCACAAATCTCAAGTGCAATGGAATATTTAATTACCTACCCAACTCATCACATTATTAAACTACTTGTTTAAGGCACAACTATTAATATACGGTCAGACAGCAATATCTTTTAATGTCAGGCAGATATCCATATCAAACATATTTTTACAGTAATTTTCCCAGTCATAAGACACACAGAGTCCTACCTTCTATTTAGACATTCAAAAACTAAATCATAGTGGCAAGGTATGGAACCAAATACGTAAAACAGTATTACTGGACATACCACTTCCTGGAAATGATGATCTTTTGGCGACCGGGAAACTTGAACTTAGCCCTTCTAAGAGCCTCCTGAGCATGCAGCTTGTTGACATCCTTGCAGCGGACAGAAAGCAGCACCTGACCAATGGCAACACGAGCACACACACCCTGTGGCTTACCAAAAGCACCCCTCATACCAGTTTGAAGCCTATCAGCCCCGGCACATGAAAGCATCTTGTTGATACGCAGCACATGGAAGGGGTGGACCCTGACCCTTAGGTGGAAAGCATCCTTCCCAGCAAACTTGGTCATGTACTTGTTGCATGCAATACGAGCAGCCTCCAGGGCCTCACTAGAAACATTCTCCTTCTCCCAACTGACAAGGTGAACACAGAATGGGAATTCGTCAACACCCTTCTTCTTCATTCCAACATCATAGATCCTGATCTTAGGGTCTGGCACACCACGACAAAACCTGGACTTTGGGTATGGCTTGTTCTTGATTTGCCTGTAGCACCTTGCAGGTCCTACACAGACCAATTAATGTCAGCTACTGAAACTCCTTGAAACTCAAGAAATGACTAAAATACACTTAAACCCCCAACCATTAATGACTAGAATTTTTCAATGTGTACACAGCACATAACAAAAGGCAACACCAACACAAGATGAAAGGGCTCTAAGTACAAGAAGGATAGCACTAACGAATGACCATATCAGCGGATTAATAGCATGCTTGACGATATTGACACGGTAAGAAAAACATCAGCTCTACCATATGATGGACAAAACACTAGGAAAGAAGAATAATCACATTCCAGCTGGCAATCACGTCATGAAAACGCACTGATGCTATTAACCTACCCTAAATTCCGAACATGAAAAATGACTACCAACTATCATTCCTATAGTATCCAGTCTAATTAAACAGTGACTCTAACAATCTATTCACAAAATGTATAAAATAACAAGTTGATTAAGACCAGACACAAGCAACCTATCCTAACCTTGTATGTAGGATTCAAACCTAATATAATCTAATACCGAACAATTCAGAGAGGAGAAACATAAATAAAATGAACTGCATATCATTTTTCGGCACAGAAAAGTTCGCCAATATATTGGTAATGATATCAAATGCGTTTACAACAAAATTCAAAGAATTTCAGATGATCCTACTATGTACCAACTACACAAATGGATCATAAGAGATGCCCGATATAATTCAAGTACAAATTCTTCAACAAACAACGAACCCAGAAACATACACCATAAAAAATAACATTAACCAAACAATATCAAATAACAAGATAATCAGAAATAAAACCCACTTATAATACAGCATAAAGTTAACATCTTTTTATTCAATCCAACAAATATGAGCGACAAACCATACAAATCCAACAATTATATACAACAAAAGAAGCGTCATGAAGAAGAAATCGAAAATCACGAAACAATTAAACGCGTATACAACAAAATTCTTCGAAATTCGACGGATCCCAGTAATGTATAACCATCAAAATGAACAATAAGAAATACCCAATCAAAATTCCACCACGAATTCTTCACAAAAAAACAAACCCGGAATAATACACCATTAAAAATTGAATCACAAACAAAACCCACTAACAAAACCACATAAAGTTAACAACTTTTCATTCAATCAAACAAATAAGAGTCAAAAAAACAAACAGATCCAACAATTGTACACTAAAATGAAGCGTGATTAAGAAGATATCGAAATCATGAAACGATTAATTGGGAAAAGGGAATTAAGATTATGAAATAACAAGAGGAGAGAGAAAGGGGGCTTACTCCTCCCCATGGCTGCCGCTGCTGCTGATGAATATGATTTCTCTCGGCTACACAAAAACCCTAGTGATGAATAAAATGGAGATGTGGGGGGTTTTATAGGAAAGGGGTTTCGTGGATCCGACTTTTATTCACCACAATTTTGGGCCAACTGACGTTTGTGCTTGCGTTTGGTGTGATCTATACGTTTCTTTGGGTCAGATTCATATTGGCTGACCCAACTCGTTTTGTCATATGGGTGGCGTAATTCGTTTTTGCTTTTTTTGGGTTCGGTTTTCCGAGAAATGTTTCGTGGTGCATTGTGAACCGGTAATTCATATTAAGGGTTTAGTAGAGTTTTCGTCGCCTTTTAGCGTAACGCCCACAAAAAATGTCGTTTCTAATCAGTGCACTGCGGTAGCAGGCTATTGTATCTGGCTATCTACCAACCTCTTTCATGATGATCATCGCTTATTATTATTGTATTGTATTGTATAGCCCCCGGGAGTTGGGGTTTTTGATACTATACAACCATGCATATGACTTCTCACTCTTCTAGATATTTTTTTGAAAATATAAGTTATAACCTTGATATATTCGGTGACAAGGACTCTAAAAATGGAGCGCTTTTTTGAAATAGTCTAAGCAGAAACATACATGTCAGTTCTTTCGCATGTGACTCATCCATAATAATTTCTTAGCATTTGTATGAACTAGCGCACCGAAAAGTTGTTTATCCATGCCATGATATATCAATTGCATAAAGAGGTCAAATGAGGGAGAATGTAGGTTTGTCGAGGGTAATAATTTAAATTTAAAAAAATGAAATAGGAATACAGTGTAAAAATCTCATATTTTTATTGGTTGTGTTACAACGAGTTCAGCCGGTACAACTTACAATGTCTTATCAAATTTATATTCTACGGTTTAATATATATACCTTCTCTTTGTTTCTCTATATATAAGTGTATTTTCAAGTTTATAGTTCAAATTCAATGGACTAGCGGAGGCGGGTAAAGAGTTTCCAATGTACAGATGTTGATATCAATGTTGTTAGTTTCCATCGTATTTTTGGAGCGTAGTATACGAGTCGTGTTCTACCTTTATTAAGAAAGAGAACTATCGGCAACTATTTACAAGAACTTGAATGAATACCTAGTGGTCGTTTGGTTGTCTTTTTAAAACATATGAATTCTAAGTTTCCATGAGTTACATATTATGCGGGTTTTTTGGTTGCACATAATTAAAAAAAATGGGGGAATTGGAAATTCCATGGGAAGATGAAATTCCCACATAATGGTGAAATTTGTTGACCAACTCTCCCCTCGGTAATTCTGAATCTTCCTATCAACTTTGTTCAAAAATTACAAATTTGTCCCCAAATAATTAAAAAGTTTCATTATTAAGGGATATAATGGTACTTACAAATTAAAATTAATGGAATTAGATGGGTGCAACCAAATAAGATGCTGGAATTTAAATCATGGGAAATCCGAATTCCGTGAAGTCTATCAAACAACTTGAAATTATTTCACATGAATCTACTCGGGAACTAAATTCATGGAATATATAACTTCCTACAGGCTTTAAATTCCTACATGAACCAAACGACCACCTATTATTCTTGACTAGACCGTAAGGAACAAATAATGAACAATTTAGACCCAAGTAAGAATTCAAAATTGGTAAAAGGGGTGTGTGTCTCGTCCCGAAGTTGTAATTCAATTCTGGTTCTAAATTTTACAAATTATCCTCATCAAACTCATTATGTAATCCTTACAAACTACGACTACAGATGCGTCAACATATTACCCCTCTCCATTTTGTTGAATAATTGAACTACTCCACCTTGGGGTGTTTTCATTCACTATTTGGACTTTCCAACCACCCTCGACGCCCACCGTCTCCCTCGGCGCATCAACAAACCAACACCATCATGGGCACCGATGAGTGGTCTTTAGGCGTTTGGCGTCACCCAACCCCTCCTCACCTTGTCGCCCCTCTAACATACTCTATCATTTCCACGTTTTTGAACCCCTTCACTCGTTTTCTTTCCTCGCTTGTAGGTGGCGTCGACCACCCTTCTTCCCGTTCTGTCCCTCTCCCCCTGATCTCCCCCATCTCTCCCTCTCCCCTTGAACCTTCATCCAAACTTATTCCTACCTCTAAACCCTAGCTCCTTACAGGCTTCTCTCAAAACTCTCTTAATTTAGATCTAGGTTGCTATTGGTTCTCGAGGCCGATGGTGTGCCCATATGTACTAGTTTTTTTCAAATTTGTTTGCAATAAACGAGGTCGGCCCTAGGGTAGGGCGAGCCCCGGTAATGCCCAGGGCCCATGACAAGAGGGGCCCAAAAAATCTTCAAAACAGGCCGTTAGTTATGGGGAAATAATATGTAATTCATTACTTTCATACACCGCGTATCGTTTTAATTGCTTCCCTTTTGAAACCTAAATTAAACGTGATCCTATCAAATCTTCAATTTCCAAATTTGATTATGCGAGATTCAAGATTGCCCTTAAATAAATCATTACCACAAATTCTAATCTCCTCCAGCCGGCCCTAACAACTTCTATAACACAAACGCAACTTCGCCGACGATCGCTATAGATCTTTTGGGCAACTCTTCGGTTAGTAAAATTTATTCTGTTGTAGAATTTTTAACTGTTTGATTCATGAATGTTGGTTTTGTATGAACTTTTTTAATTTTTTGATTCATGAATGTTGGTTTTGTATGGACTTTTTTAATTGTTTGATATATGAATGTTGGTTTCCTATGGACTTTTTTAATTCTTTGATTCATGAATGTTGGTTTTGTTGAAACGTGACAAAGTAAAACTTGTAGATAATTTGCGGAGTTTAGTAATTCTCAAAGGAGTTTTATTGGAGAGATAGAAATAAACCCAAGGAACCATATAAACTTTTCACCCAGCGCCCCCTAAATTGTCACGACATTCTTTGTGCCAATAAATTTATCACCTCCTCTAAAAAAAAAGATAAAGTTATCACCATTGATTCTTTTCTTTCGCTCATTTGTGAAGATATTTGACTCTTCAAAGACTAAAAACTATGTTTCGATTCGAAACAAACCACACTCATCATATCGGAAGTTCTATGCTCACTGCGACATCTCACCATCAATTGTCTTTTTTTTTTTTTTTTTTTTTCACTCCAATGTAAAGCTATTTGTCTCCTTTATAAGTTTTTCTTGACTCTATACGCGACTTGAACTGAAATATTAAAACTATGCTCTAAACCCGAAACAAACCGAACTCATCTGATTGCCAACTCTATTAAGAGCACCTCCAATAGGTCTTTTTGGAGCTGCCAGGAAAGATGTGGGCAGATGCCCCGTCGTTGGAAATGAAATGCAGGTTGCCCAGCGTTGAGCAAGTCGCCCAAGTGAGCTAACTGCCCACTTCCATTTTCCGCCTCTTTTCCCACTTTTACGTGGGCCCTTTACACTTCTCTGCCTTTTTCTATCGTTTTTTTTCCCTTCATTTTTCTGCTCCAAGTAGGTTGAGTCCTACTTATTATTAGAGGGGATTGTGTATTGAACCCGCCTCACTCACTTTTATTACTCCGTACATGACAACTCCAAGCCGAATTTAATCCCACCCACCTTTGGAGTTGCTCTAATCAGCTCATCACCGCTACAACTCACCTAGACAAGACTCGCTACAACGTACTGTAGAAGCAACTAGCAGAGAGAGAGAGAGATTAACCAATAAGGAGGAAGCATGGACCGTCATTGGTCCGTGAAACACTAACAAAACTTCTTCTCCAATCTTCCATGCTTTTGTCTCCATATTTCCATTACTTTATTACATTTTCTTCATCCTGTCAACGCTCAATCTCAAACTAAGTCACCTGATTCATATACCCCATACCACTTTCCCTCTTTTACTACTAAAGTAAACCCGATTCTCTCTCCTCTTACATTTTTAATTAATTCAACCACCAAATCTTTCTTTTTTCTGCACATTAACAGTGACCAGTTTTCAAGCTTTTTCCATTGCTATAATATGACCACCAATTTTGATTTTTTTTTTTTCTCATTATAAACTTAGTAATTTAGTGTAATACATGTATTTGTTGACCTCCCATTTTCCAAGGTAAATTTAATCTTTTTTTCATTAAATCATGAGTACCCTTTTGTTGAAATTATGTTTACTTTGATGGGTTCTTGTTGTTTTTTGCTGTATGTTGTTGATTGGATCAGATTCATGATTTTTTTTTACCGTGTATTTGACTCATAATTTGGTTTAGTTTTGTTTTAGTATATGTTTGTTTTTGTGGGTGTTTGCTGGATTTAATGATGATGTATTGGATTGCTATTGAAATTGAATGTTCTTTGTGATCTAATGTGGTTTTATGAGAACAATAATCAGCAAAATATGCTGATAAGAAAGAAAAGTTGTAAACTTTTTGATATAATTGAGGGTCTGGATCATGATCAGAGCTGTAAGTTTGATGGTTCATGTACATGAGGTTCAGCAAATGTTTTCTTTTTTTGGTACAAAGGAGCAGCTAATGCTGCGGGGTGGGGATATGAGGATTCAAACCCGGGACAGCCGGGTTGAGTTCCTAACCACTAGTTGAACCTTCATACTAGCTTCAGCAAATGTTGAATATGGAACTTAATTGAAATCTGTTATATATATCTTCATGTGGTACTGTGGCTTGTTGGTTACTGTGGTGTATAGGAAGACCGAATTGTCAATGCTTCAGCTTTTTTGGGTGTATGAGGACAAGAATGTGATCAGTTTGCGTGTAGCGAAGCTGGATGCTTTAGAGCCTAGATCATAGAGGTTATTAAGTTCTATATGGTATCATAAACTAGCTGCTGGGTATGTGAAGCTTTTAACCTAAATTAGAAATTTTCGACAGTGCTCGAAACCATCTACACAGTGGTATCCTGTAAAGCATTTCGTGTATGGTCTATGGACTTGGGTGCTATGATGTTTAAGTATAATTGGACTAGTCAAATCCCAGAAATGTCTTACTTGGGATGTTTCTAGCCATGTTTCTTAATTGCACTTGAATCATCTTACCGTAGTATACATGCTAGTTTAAGCTAGATTATAAGGTGTCTTAGTAACGGAGTGTCCCACCATACTCTCAAACTGTGTATTCTGTGAGCACTGGATTTGAGGCTAAGGTTATGACAAGCTTGTGTTTGAAGGATGTGTGTTAAGTGGTGAGCTCTCAGTTCTTACTTCACCTAGAGTGTATTATCATAGGTAATTAGGCTTCCATATTGCTTCGTGGATCAAGAGGAAGTTAGAGTTGACATTGCAATTTGGATGTCAGGCTGATTGAAAATGCATTATGTCAGTAAGATAGCATTTTTAACTATGGTCTTATGGACGTTTCTGAACTTCTGAAGGTTGTAACTTGGTGGTAGGCCTTGGGTAGAGATATAGAACTGAAAGCTGGAAAACCAGGACTGTTGTGGGTTGTTTGGACACCACGTTTCGGGAATTGAGGGATCAAATTTCTCTTGATGGGTTTAGATATGGAAAAGGGAAGAGAAGGCAACAAGGGGTTTATGTATCTTTCTCTCCCACTTTAGTAAGTCTTATTCTTTCAAAGTTGGAAAGATTTGGCGAGAAATGGAAGCCCACTCTTTCCTCGCTCCCCCCTTCCCCCCCTGTCTTCGCCCCCTTTTCTCCAAAGTTCTTATCCAAACAATAGTATAGTTTAGCCCAATCTTTGCAAAGAGACTCCATGGTGTTTGCTAACAGGCTATTCAAAGTTTTTTATTTTATTTTTTAACCTGGCTTTTCAAATTTAGCTATGCCTAAACGGTTCATACTTTTCGAAGTAAGCTAAGGAGTGTTCTAGCAGATTGAACTGTAAGATGAATTACAGAAGGCAGATGTATGTTAAGTTTTTTTTTTTTTTTTTTTTTTAATTAAATAAAAAAATAAGTGTAGCACCTCGATGAATAAAGGATGGCTGTGATCTTGATCTTGCTCTTCTAAGTTTCTGGTGATGAGTACTCATGTCGTATAAACGTGGTTTCTCTGTTGTTTCAATTTTCATCATGCTGAAAATCAACATTTCTAGGAATGTGCTATTAAGCCTTTTCTAACAAATCGGCTAATACGGTGGAATAGTTAAGAACCTTATCTAGTTATCTCACTGTTTCAGATTAATTTGGTCGGGAAAAATTTGCTTGAAGGATGGAGTCCTGTGACTGTATTGATACGCAGTGGCAAGATGAGCTCCTTGTAAAATATCAGTATTTATCTGATTTCTTTATTGCCGTTGCCTATTTCTCCATACCATTAGAGCTCATTTATTTTGTACAGAAGTCGGCATTCTTCCCATACAGATGGGTTCTAATGCAATTTGGAGCGTTCATTGTGTTATGCGGGGCTACACATCTTATAAGCTTGTGGACATTCTCGATGCACACAAAAACTGTTGCCATAGTAATGACTATTGCAAAAATGGCTACAGCTGGTGTATCATGTGTGACAGCTTTAATGCTTGTTCACATTATTCCAGACTTGTTAAGTGTTAAAACAAGGGAAATGTTTCTGAGACATAGAGCTGAGGAGCTTGACAAGGAGATGGGTCTCATCCTTACACAAGAAGAAACTGGAAGGCATGTTAGAATGCTTACTCATGAGATCAGAAGCACCCTTGACAGACACACTATACTAAAAACTACTCTTGTCGAGTTGGGCCGCACACTTGATTTGGAAGAGTGTGCATTATGGACACCATCACAAACTGGCATGACCATGCGACTTTCTCACACACTGAATCATTCCATGGTTGTTGGGTCTACTGTTTCAATGAACCTCTCTGTTATTTCTGAAATATTTAATAACACTGGGGCTGTGAGATTACCACATACATGTCCTTTGGTAAGGACTAGACCTGTTGCAGGAAGATATGGAGCTCCTGATGTTGTAGCTGTTCGGGTCCCCCTTCTGCATCATTCTAATTTCCAGATTAATGATTGGCCTGATGTTTCAGCAAAAAACTATGCAGTGATGGTTTTAATTTCCCCTCCTGACGGTCTAAGGAAATTTCGTGATCATGAGTTGGAGCTAGTCGAAGTTGTTGCAGACCAGGTTGATATTCTTTCTTATCCAATTCTGCAGAACATTAGTATGAGTTTGCTTACAGAAATGCAGCTTTCAAGACATACATATTGCTGTCTTAATGTTTACTACATCAGTACATCTTGTCTTTTATGAGATAATCTGACACACACACACACACACACACACAAACCTTTTCAGCTTTGTTAATGTGTTATACTACCTTTTATCCTGATCTTTATCTTCGAACTTTTAAGAACATCCAATATCATGTTTTAACAACCTTCAACTTTTTATTGCTTCATATGTGGCTTTAATATGATATAACATCTTTAATATTGTTTGGGGGCTCTTGAGAGCGTTTGCTTAGGTGAAGGATCTGCATATGCACAAAGAAACAAACTGACAAATAATAGAGCAGACGAATACTTCAGAAGCAAAGCACTCATTCGAACTAGGCTCTTCTCCATAATTTTTCTTGGTTTTTATCACCATTTATTTACGTCTTTTGTGTTGACCATCTTTGTTGTTAGAGAGAACTCAAAGTAGCTGAGAGTATATAGGTCAAAGCGTTGAGGAAACCTTTCAAATTGCTTGCTTGTGATTTTGATCACCGACTAGTGGAAAAGGATTCAGTTACTATGTTGCGTAGAAGTTTTGTAGGGAGATCGTCTATTCAGCATTATCTGCTAATGTAGTTCACTGTGTGTCTAACTGTATGCCAAATATTCAGGCTCCGAAAATGAGTCCTACAAAATGATATTTTCAACTACACTCAGCTTCAACTCGCTGCCTTCTGATGACAGCTCCAACGGCGTAGCGTGCTTTTGACCTTCAGACATTTAGAATGGTTTTGCTCACCATTTATATTGCTAAATCTTCTTCACTAATCTTGTAACGCTCATTCCCAATTGAAAGGCAGACTTAATTAAATGTTCATCTACAGGTAGCGGTTGCTCTTTCTCATGCTGCAATTCTGGAAGAATCTATGAGAGCTCGTGATCAGCTCATGGAACAGAATGTTGCTTTGGATTTGGCTCGTCGAGAGGCTGAGATGGCAATTCGTGCTCGTAATGACTTCCTGGCAGTTATGAACCATGAGATGAGAACACCTATGCATGCTATTATTGCATTGTCGTCTATTCTTTTAGGAACTGAATTAACACCTGAACAAAGAGTTATGTTAGAGATTATACTCAAGAGTAGCAACCTGTTGTCCACATTGATCAATGATGTGCTTGATCTTTCTAGACTTGAAGATGGTAGCTTAGAATTAGATACGGCCGCGTTCAATCTTCATGGAGTATTCAGAGAGGTATATTTGCAGCTTCTGAATACCTATGCTTTAAATACATTTTCTTCATTTTGTAGAACCCTGTGATATAAGCTTTTCATTTTTGTTTTTCTCCCCTTTTCTGTGGCTGTGTTGTAATTTCTATTTAACGGAACAAATTTATATGGTACTTGCAGGTGATTCATTTGATAAAGCCTATTGCATCAGTGAAGAAGTTATCCTTGACATTAGGTTTAGCTCCAGAGGTGCCTGTCTGTGCCGTTGGTGATGAGAAGCGGCTGATGCAGACAATTCTCAATGTGGTTGGAAATGCTGTAAAATTTACGAAGGAGGGTTATATTTCAGTTAGTGCATCACTTGCTAGGCCAGAATCTTTGACTGATTGGCGAGCTCCTGAATTTCACCCAGTCCTGAGCGATGGACACTTCTACTTAAGAGTGCAGGTTATTGAGTTTTCCTTAGCACTTCCTTGAATATCTTCTAGTTGCTTTGTGTTTATTCTCTCGCCTAAAGCATTGCATATTAGGCATTGCATTTGTATAGTCACAGCAACCCTTTTATAGAATGCTGCATCCAAAATAGTAGCTTCTTTTCCCGGAAACTGTTATTTGTGTCAACTTAACCTATTTTAGCCATTCATTGCCTGCACGACTATACGGGGAGGGTGTACGCCAGTTCTTTTTGGTTCCTCTTTATCACTAATTGGCACGAGGTATTGGCATCTTTCTGTTTGCAGGTGAAGGATTCAGGTTGTGGTGTTAATCCACAGGATATTCCAATGATTTTCAACAAATTCACTCAGTTCAATCGAAATAGCACTGGCATTGGACTTGGACTTGCAATTTGTAAAAGGTATGATTTTTCCTTGATCACTGCTTTCTGTTAATGGTTCCCTTGGTGTATGAAGACACCCTGTCTGTGCAGTCTGCGATCATCCTCTTCTCCCATGGTTTGAATGGTGCAGGTTTGTCAGTCTCATGGGTGGCCAAATTTGGATTGAAAGCGAGGGCCATAACAAGGGAAGCATAGCAACATTTATGGTCAAACTTGGGGCATGCAAAACTTCAACTGACACATCAACTCAACAGCTTGTGATCAGAGGAAACGTAGAACAAGGGAGTGCCGAGTTTATTAGCAACAAGCAACTGTTCCGGGCTGATGATTCTATCAACTCAACATTTAAACCTTATGATCGAAACTTCTAAATCGCAACCACTACGAAATAGATGTATGCACTTATGAACCAAGGACTCTAATCAGCTAAAGTTGATGTGGTGTGAATTGTAGTAAGATGCAACAGCATAGTCACTTTGGCCAATAACGCAGAAAAAAGCTGCAATAGAATCACAAAGGTCCCATGAGTGTATGTATGGAACTATGGGAGTGAGATGGAACTAGGGAGGGAAGGAAGAGTTACTATCTTTCACCTTTTTACCAACCCATTTGTAACTTCTAATAATTCTGATCAATATACTCCCCTTCACAGAATTATATATGGCTTTCATATATTTAGAGACATCATTTTTATCTTTTAATTAATATCTCATAAGATATATTATTAAAAATTATGAAACTATACTTGCGTGAAATTATTTTTCAATGAAAATTCAACGATATATGTTTCAGAATTTTTTACATCTCTCTAAAATCGCAAATTAAACCCTCACCTTGTAATCCAAGAACGTCATACATTTATTTCAGGAGGGAGTGTTGAGTTTAGCTCAATTTTTTTTTTATATGAGATTCGAACTCGGGATAACCTACATATTCATTTCTAACAATTAGTCTAACTTTGAACCTCAATTTGGTTGAATCATTGTACCACCAAGAGTACTTTTTGGGAAGGAAATTAAGGCCATATGCGATTGGACTGCATTTTTTAAAATTGATTTGATTTGAATAAAACTGATTTGATTGGAATAAATT
The DNA here is from genome assembly GCA_963680865.1 of Spergularia marina. Classification (NCBI taxonomy): domain Eukaryota; kingdom Viridiplantae; phylum Streptophyta; class Magnoliopsida; order Caryophyllales; family Caryophyllaceae; genus Spergularia; species Spergularia marina. Next base: position 4,263,811 of record OY804555.1, read on the forward strand.
TGATTTGATTTGATTTGATCTGAACTGAATATATTGATAAATTAACTGCATTTAAACTAATTAATAACTAGAAGTAGATTACATTCATTGATTGTTATTTGGATAACTTTGATTTGATTTGATTTGAATGAAGCTGATTTGATTTGATTTAATTTGATTTGGATAAATATAATCTAATTTAAAAATACTGTTTAATAAGTTGAATCACGCAGGAGCTAAGTCCCCATGATCATACCCTAAAAAGAAAATAAATTAGGCAATTTGTTACCAATTTCATATGATTTGCAATATCATATCTTCCCATAAATACCTAGATAGTTGGCTATAAAAAAATCAAAGATATCTTATCCAACATGCTCCCACATGCATGTACCTTGGATAGATTCATGTATCTTCAAAATGATTAGGGGTACAAAAAGTAAAGATAAGTATACAAGGGGTAGGTAGATAAACCTGAAATTTGAAGGGCATCTAGTAAACAATATGAAACTTCAGGGGTATCTTAACTAATTCTCAAAAGGTTTTGAAAAATGAAAAATTACTACTCTCATCAAGTATAGGGAATAAGCGTTTTAAGGACAATATAACCAAACTGAGTCAAAACACAAATTTCATTTGATGAAAAAAGAGAACAAATTGAAATTATAATCAAACAATTGCCACCAAATTCAAAGTATAAATGACAACTCGAATCAACCCGAATTTGTATCCTATTGATCCTTACAAATACTCACTAGTTCAATATACATTTTCCGCTCCCCTTTAGCGCACTTCGTAAGGGAAGGTAATAAAGAATTCTTAATAATGTATTTACCAAACAAATAAACCAGTCTACAATAGTAATTTGCTAGGACACTATCTAGGAAGAAAAAAAGACACCACAACAAATAGTGGAACTCAACAAGCTAATTATCACTAACATCTTTCTCTTGCTTACCTTATCTCGACAAAGAATGTACTCGTAATATTTTGGAAATGAGAATAACAAAACCGAAACACGACAAAGCGGTCGGCTGCCAACTACCTCCTCCACGATCACTACCACGAGTCCATGACCACCAAATAGAGGGTCTTGAAAGTTGAAAGAGTCGGCCGGCGGAGAGCCAATTTCTAAAAATAGCCCACATATTGCTAAATATAGCACACAATTAGTAGTGGCCTTCCAAAATTGCCCTTCACTTCTTTACTTTTTTTGAGGTCATTTATGTTTTCTCAAGTCCTGAAAAATCCGCAGCTTCTTCCACAATCTACCCCAGCAAACCGCCGGAGAACTACCATTATGCTTTTCTCTCCCCTCCACTACACGCCGGAGTCCGACATCCTCCTCCCCGTCGTACTCATTTTGTCAACTTCTTGCTTACTTCTCTGTCATCTTCCCAAGATGAGGTAAAAAATTTCTTTAACTCTTAATCTTGATTTTAATTTTTTACTATTGCAAATATCATCATAGTAGTTTTAGACTTGCATGTTAATTTGGGGTTAGATTGGATTTTCTATTGTTTTTGGTTTGATGGGTGTTTTTGTTTTTGATCATATTGTGATATATGGGCTTCTTACTTATTAGTGATGAATTTCTTATCTTGGGCAAAAAAGAAGGTAAATGTGTGGTTAGAACTACCCCAAAAGTGTAAACTTTCACCATGTCTTAGTGCAATTACTACAGAGTGTTTCTTACTTGGGGTGTTCAAGAAGCAATCTTTTTGAGCTTGTGAGTTTGTACTTTGTATAGTGTTTACTTTCAGTTGGTTTTGCAATGGTGACCAATTGTTTAAGCTTATGTTTCTAATTTTCTTGTTGATGGGTGTTTGGGGTTTTGGTCATTTGGTAATATATGTGTTTCTTATTTAGTAATTGAGTGTGTAGAAGTAATTTCTTGTATTGGGCAACAAGGTAAAACCATCGAGGACAATGTAAGGTTTTGAAAGCCGGTTTAAAACTCACCCTAAATCCGTAAAATTTCTCCACGTCGTCTTGCCCAAAACTTGGGGTTTCTTACTTGGGGTGTTCAAGAAACTCCTTTTGGATCTAAAGTTTGTATAGTGTTTAACTTCGACTGGTAGTGCAAGGGTGATCAATTGCAAAACTCACCCAAAAAGCTTACACTTTCACGACGTCTAACTATGGTTATGCCAAAACTTGTTGATTCTTACTTGAGGTGTTCAATAAACTTTGAACCTATAAGACCGAGTTTATTGGTATTCAAGTGAGAGAAAGTATACAAAATTCTACCTTTTGGGTTTTGGGGGAAAGAGAATAGAAGACCATACCTTTCCCAAAACCCAATGTTGAGGAAAGTACAATGGTCTTCAAGATGGAGAAATGATAGTATTATATAGTCCAATAGATAGAAGGCATGTGACACATTAAGGAGAGGGAAAATAAGATGGCTTAGAACTTAAAGATAGGAAAGAGAAAAATAAGACCATGATCATCAATAAAGTGTCTATATATTACATGGTTTTTAAAATGTATTGGGTGAGAGAGAATTGGAAGACCACCCGAAAACTCGGTCTCCAATGACCTTGCTCTAATTTGTAAGGGTTTACCTTCGATTCATAGTGCAAGGTTGATTCATTGTTAAAGTTTATGACGTACTCACTTTAGTCAAATCCAGTCTTTCTGGCTCCCGTCTAACGTGAGAGATTTTGATGAATTTCAGAGAGTGTAATAGTTAGTGTTATGTATTCTGGCGTTGCTTTCTTAGAAATGGTGTTTGGGTTGGATTCTTGTAGGTGGTTTATTTACCTTTTATCGCGATGGTACTTATATCAGACTATCATCATATCCCTTGTTCACCTATAAATGGGCAGTCGTGTATGACCTAATAAGTTGACCCGTTTTTGGGGAGAGGGTGATGGGACGAGGCCTTGTGAGTTATAGTCAGAATCCACGCTACAGATAGGCAATCCCCTCGAGCAAATGGGTGAACTTTGATTATGCTGCGACAGTGGTCTACTCAACTTGCGCACAAGGGTCTATCACATGTTTCACTTTACGACAGGTCGAAAATTCTCCAACAAAAATCTAAGGTCAGGTGGACAGCCGGTGCATATGTGTTTGAAAGTGCATTACACTAAACCAAAGAAAATATAAATTGTTGGAGACTTAGGGAGTACGAAGTAGCTATGTGTTACTTGGAGAAATGAGTTGAGTGTTCGGATCAAGTTATGACAGTTAGGTTTTAATTATTTCCACTAAACGCTTAGATGGCTAAAATAAATAAATGTGTTCCAACTTACATAGTCCAGGGTGTTTGTATTGGCCATTGGGTACATGGGCACATCAAAGTGGCTACTTGTACCCAGAAGGCAATGAAGTTATCTGAAATAAGTTCTTTAAGGTTATGAGATACGTTCCTCTGGATACTCCTATTAAGAAGGTTTGCGACCAAAAGATATCTCACTATCCTGAAAATGCATGTCGATGTATTGAACTTTAACCATGTATGATTAGTCTGTATTCTAATCTTAGTTTGAAGTCCTTAAAAAGTTGATCCTCCACAAGGACTGCATTTTTAACATGGGGGATATAAAGACCTTCATTAAAACTTTTTATTTCTTTCTAGAGGGTCCTTTATTCTTTTTCTGGCTCGGTGTTTCGGTTAAAAAAAAAAGGTTTATTATGAGGTTTTAATTATTGTCTTAGAAATGTTACCTAATAAGATTTTTTATTTATGGAAGCAGTTTTGTGGGATTGTTTTTTAGGCCATTCCGAATCTTTTTTTTAATTGACTTGCTACAATGTTCCTCCTAGTTTAAAGCTATATAAAATGCATAAAGCTCAAAGTTAGTTGTCTTTACTAGTACTGTCTATCTGGTCTTGAATCTGAAAGCTTTTCTGATTCCAAAGTGTCTATCTTCCCTTCGTGCATCACCTATTCACCTTCGTTTCGTAAGTCACTCTAACTTCATTCTACCGTTGTCATTTTTCCCTTAAAGTAGTTTGTATTAAAGATCTTGACATATCATTTTGTCCTAAACATGATAAATGATATTTATCTTTGTGCTACTTGTGTAAAAAATTTGGAATTATTTGAGTGCCTTTCTTATTTTACAGATGTCCTTTATATAGACGAAAGTTATAATGTAGATCTATTTTTTTTTCAGTCCTTGAATGTGTTGTAAAGTTTGATTTTGGGATTGGTGCTATCGTTCATACCCTTTTCACTTGTTCACATTTTTTTTTTATATTTTTCTAATTTATTGCTTTCCTTTCTTTTCTTTTAATGGCTTTTCAAATCTCTTGTTAAACATGTTTAAGAACTTTTTAAATCTTTTCACATTGATCTTCAACTTTTATGAGCTACGCGAGATGGTTGCATATGTCAATTCATGTTAGCCAACCCCAAATCATTTTGGGAATAGGGTTTGGTTGTTGTTGCGGTTGTTGTTGCTGTTAAGAGTTGGATTCTTTTATTCTTTTTAAAAGTTGTATTCTTTTTCATAAATTTTGGAAGCATCCCCTCTACTCGCCTCCTTGAGATTCGACTGGCTAGTGTTAAATATAATGATTTGTACTTTGAACCACTCGGGAAGTGATGGCATCGTAAGGGGTTGGGGAAGACCAAAAATGACTTGGATGAGAGTGATGAGAAATGACACGAGTGTATTGGGGTTTGATGAGAGTATCGCATTGGATAGGGCGCGATGGGTAGAGACATGATCCATGTGGAGAATATAGTTTGATTTTCTGTGGTCTCTATGTTGTCTTGCAAATAAATTTCTTATGAAGTTATGATATATTTTTTCTACGTCTTCCCTTTATAAAATATTTTCTCTCAACTTTTGTAACATTTCACACCCTTTTCATCTGTTGGGTTGTTTTATTACTATATAATTTTGCTCTAGTGCTCTTTTTCCTTTTGTTTGATTTTAGAGCTTTTAAAATATTTTTCATTACTTTTTGAACTTGTTTTCCTTTAATGTTTATCTATATATGAAGATTTCAGACTAAAATTCATGTTAGCCAGCCGCAAACCATTTTTGGACCAAGGGTGGGACCACCTCTTCTGTAGTGAATAATGTTTTATATGTCAAATGAGTATGGTTGTCTTACTCGTACATGTAGTTTCGGTTTGAAGTGAGAAATTAAGGTGAAGGTTATTGGGGTAGAATACTTGTCATGAAGCTAAAATTTTGGTACATAGAAGTATACAACATCATTGATTCTTAACTTATTTTTTTTTCTTGGGGGGGGGGGGGGGGAGGGGGTTGTTTGTGCCTGATATAAGTTCTTGAATACGTCATCGTGCATCTTATATATTAAATCAATACTTCCTTGTGAATCTTATGTATCACGTCAAAAAAAAAATGGTCTGCTTGGATTGGCAGATATGGCCCCAAAAAAAATAGAGTAATGATTCAGGACCAATTTCCATGTTTGGATTGAGAGGAAAAGTTGTTTCCCACAACTTGTTACCCCCCCTCTAAGAGGTACTCCCTCCGATTCTTTAGATTTGCCCCATTTCATTTGGGCACAAAGTTTAATGGTAGTGGGGTAGCTTTAGTTTTTTACACTAAAGGGTATTTGTCTCATATGCACATGGGTTTGTCAAATCTTCAATTTAGGGTAAATTAGACTTATCCTTACACAAATGCCACACAAGAATAGAAATGGGGCAAATCTATTGCACCATCCAAAAAAGGAAAATGGGGCAAATCTAAAGAATCGGAGGGAGTAAGAGAAGAGAATTTCAGCCCCTAGTACTGATTCCCAACATGCCAAACTTACAATTCATGGAATCATCACCCCCTTAATTGATTTCCCTTGTAACTATCTCTCCTTGATTTCCCCCTAATTATTCCTCCCATACCAAGCAAGCCCTAAAGGATGTTGATCATTGCAATTTGTAACTACAGATTGCACAAAACTTGGATTTGAGTGATTATAAGTTTAGAAATCCTTTGAATGTTTGATAATCCGAATCTGGGACTTAATGGCTGATTTAGGAAATCTTGTGGCTTGTGGACATTTGGCATAGATTACTGAAGGTTTCGGTTTACTCAAACAAACAATCGCAACTCGGTAATTTTTTTTCATTGAAGTAATGCCATTATTTCCATTTCCAATGGAGCCAAAGACTTATTATTCTTTGCCTTCGGGATATAATGGAATAAAGCAAAATGGCTTATAAAACTGTTTGTGCTTCTTATTGTGTGAAGTAGCAGTCGGTGAGGTTTTCAAATCAATTTTCATTTTTGGGTCATCCGTGCATGGCCTCTCTATGTTTCAATAGGGGTAAGGTTTGCGCGCATCCGACCCCCCCTTACCCCGCCTTATGGCGGGAGCCTTTAAGGCGTTGGGGTAAAGATGTTGTTGTTGAAATAATGCCATTATTGGGACTGTGAGCCTTAAGGAGGTCATAGGCTACAGCTACAGTTACACTATATCCCCCAAGCTGTGATGCTGGGCATTATTCAGTTAATTACCTGCTGGTCATTTATCATACCAGCTAGGTCATCTGAATAGTTTTGTTCCAAGTATTTTACTCTGATCTTGTATATCCACATGCTGATGTGTTCGCATGGAAGGAGACTTTCTTTTTTTGTTGTTTGCCAAATATGGTGACTACAATTCAAGCTATGGCTTGTGTTTTTGAGTTGCACAGTAGGAAATGAGAAGGGTTTTATTTTAGTAACTTAGTTGGTGAGTTAATGAGCTACAATGTCCACTATATTGTTTAAGATGGAAATTTAGTTTCAATCAATGTGGATTACTCAATTCAGGTTCAGCTCATTCTTTCCTTGTTCCAAGAGGATAGCCTTCCCCTGTTTCCCGGAGGTTCCGTAAATTTCGTTGAAACAGTCTTCTGTTCTTCACAGAGTGACAGGCAAATGTTGGGGCTCAAACTCTTTGCATCTTAGTTTTGCTTTGTGAGTTTGCCCTCACTTGTCATGGGATATATTTAGGGTTGTAGATTTGTCACTATTAGCGAATCTTCTTGATATTGGCCTCATTTCTGATATATTGTTATGATCTGTTGATTAGGGAAAAAAGTAGTCATCTAATATAAATTCTTGTTCTTCTGTAATCTTGATGAGATTTTGTTTTTTCTGGCTTTATATCAGTAATTGATATGTTGCTTGTCGTCTCATATAGCGAGTTCGGCGTGGGGATATGGTCTCCAGCTCTTCATTGTCTGACCATGCCATGATTTATTATTAGGCTCCTGGATATATTAGAAGTACATTTAACCTATTTTCACAATATCTCAGGTTTACTGGTGCTTCCTTCGGCAATGGACTTTCGTGGCTACATTGGCGTATGGCTTTTGAATGTGCTGTACACTCTTGATTTACTGGCAGTGGTGACATGTTTTGCTACTCCGCTGGTGCTTATCTATTTCATGCGTCTTTTGCCAGTTTCCCCTTACAAGAGGGAAGTCATTTACTTTGGAATACTGTCCTTCTTCTGTGGGGTTAATCAGGTGTCAAACTTATGGAATCCTGCTATTGAAGTAGCAACGATTGTGAAATTTTGTTTTGTTGTTATACTATGGAGGGCAGTCAGGGTTTTAATATCTATATTTGCAAAGATATCGACCCTGAAACAACGAGAGTTTCACTTCAAGAATGAGGCCCAAGAGCTTAGGTCAAGGCTGGAATCTGTGCTTCAGAAAAAGGAAACTAGAAAAATGTTCAATGAGCTGATACGTGAAATTCGAAGCACTACTAGTGAGCAAACTATTGTCAAATCAACTGTTGTTGGGCTGGGAAGGTTTCTGAACTTGGAGGATTGTGCCTTGTGGCTCCCTAGACCAAGTGATAACACTTTGTGTCTTTCCCATTGCATGAAAGGCTTAGTTCCAATCAATTCTTCTGTGCCCATGAGCCTTTCGGAGCTTGATGAAATCTTTAACAGTGCTGAGCCTGTGAGGATACCACTCACGTCTCCCTTGGTAGAGGCAACTTCAATTTGCCAAAGATGCATGAACCCTGAGGTTGTTTCTATTAGAGTGCCTCTTCCATATACAAGCATTGAGCGCACAAACTGGGGTAGTACATCAGAAAGGAGCTATGGTGTGATAGTATTGGTTCGTCCCTCGGAGGGCATTACAAAGTTCAGTGACGATGAGATGAAGCTTTTGGGGTTTGTTGTTGAGCAGGTTCTCTCTCTCTCTCTCTCTCTGCCTGAAATATTCACTAACGTGCTTTACCTAAAACTCCTGTATACCACTTCGGGAATTGATGAGCCGTGAGCATGCCTGGATGATACTCCCTCCCCTCTTAATGGGGGAGCTATTACGCCCATTTGGGGGTAATGCATTATCCTAGGGGGAGGTGTGTAACTATTTGTCCCTCCTCTTTTTGGGGTAAATATTACCATCTCTCCCTTCCCCTCTATCCAATACCACTACTGCCTCTTTTTTTTTCTTTTAATTCTACTTTCTCTATTATGTGTAATTTTTTCATTCCTTCAAGTCCTCGGGTTTAGCTATGCCCCAGCTTTTTACTACCCTCCTCTTACATGCTGTGTCCCTTAAGGTGAATCAAGAAACATGTACTGTGAGACTGCAGGATATCTCTCGCTTAACATCACTGTGTCCTCTTGGGCCGGATCTGGGTATGATTGGGCCCCCTTACTTTGTTTGGTCCTGCTATGTTATCTAGCCTGACTGATCTCTACTTCTAGCCTTCATTTTGAGTAGTTTATCTACTGCCTCTTTTCATGCCCTACAGCAAGTCTAGTTTTCACCGGCATGCTCTTTAATTTCTCATTCCTCTTAACCCTTTAGTCTTCTTGGGTGTCTGTCTTTCTGGTTGTGGTTGCATGGATAAAGACATGCAACTATGCAAATGATTGCTCCATATTAGCCTTGAGAATTTCAGGAGTGAAGGTTGCCGAACTATATTTGCTGATACGACTGGTAGGAAAAGAATTTACGCCTTTCCAGTCTTCTGTTTTTTACCCGGCCATGTCATATACAAATAGGTGCATTGGGCTATAGGAGTATAGGAATCCCCTTACCTAGAAGTTACATACCTCATATTTGTCTTTCTATGACCTTGTATTTTGTATAGGGAAACACACACAAGTGAAAAACGTCATGTTGGAACAGTCAATCAACTTTTTATGCTTCAGAATAACTCACTTCTCCAAAGTTTTTCGATTCCTTTAGATACATATCTTTTTCTTTTTTTCCCTTTTTTAAATAGTTCCATAATAGCTATAAAGAATGGACCTTTCTGGTTAAAAAGGTTATTATGGTGATCCTGAAGAAGGTACGAGGGTTTGAAGAACGGGAATAAAATAAAGGCCACATTGGGAGGCTGCTAATTTGAATGTATCAATGTCCAAACATCAAATGACTTGACTACGTTCGTCTTGTGGCTGCACTCATGACGCACCTGTGAGAATTTCTTCCCCCATAATGACTTAGAGATAGCGAGGGATAAAATTTGATGAGGAAAGAACTGCATCTCTTATCCTTAGACCTGGAAAGCTATTTTCTTGCCTAGGATATGAGACCACTTACGAGAAAAACAACAGTTCTGCACCTGCATTACATGAAAGAGGCACAAACAGCTTTGAGTTAGGAAATTGTTAGAGCCTTTTTTTTTTTTTAATAAATAATACAAGATATTATTCATTAGCTCAATATTTTCTGGCTTTGCTATGTGGGGAAATAAAGCAGAATGGCTCTAATTTGTCTGCTGCTCTGCCTTCTTAAATGGTGATGTAGCAGTCAGTCCATGTAAATGCTACTTTCATTTTGGGTCCTGCTGCTCATAACTTAGGGTTAACGCTGTGCATAGTCAACCACCTTACTTCGCCATAGGCAGGATTACAGGAGTGTTCGAGGTATTACTGTTATGTTGTTGTGAACCCGACTCATACCGAAAGGAGACACAGACAAGTGTCATGACAAAACCAAAGGGCTGTCAAAGAAAAGATGATCAATGAATTTTTCATCCTCCCCGCACAAAGAGAAGTAGAGCACCAGCTAGCTTGCTAAACTGAAACTTTCTTCTTAAACGGGTCTTTTTTTTTGGATTTTCTCAGTTATGGCCCAAGCAAAAGACAAGCCGTTTTTTTTGTTTAAGATTGCAGTTACTTTAAATTTTTAATTGGAAAAAGCTTGACTGTAATTTGATGGGCTTTAATAGGACTGGTTCCTACTCGAATATGTATCTATAGGGTTCCCCTTAGAAAGTCAACTGCCTACTCAAGCCACTTTTCCTTAGGAATGACAAAGCGAGCTTATCTTTTCTATATTACTATAAATCAAGAGTTGAACGAGAATTGACATCTGAAAGTCTGATTCGGGTTTTGCTCTCTGTGCTCTCAGGTAGCGAAGTTTTACTGTACCCATGTCCTCTGAGAGTTTCTCTAGTGCTCCTGGATGTCACTAATTTTTTTTTTCCACTTGATATTCATATACTTTCAAATATCTACAGAAGTGGTCAGCTATGTGATGTTGTCATTAGTTCCATTTATTTTGGCAAAAATTGAATGTGTTCTTTTATTGATATATACTAGTATGGCTGACTTGAATATACACATGTTGAATGTCAAAGTTGTATTTCCCTGTTCAGTGTTTCGCCTTCCTTCTCACTGTTAATTGGAGTTGATTTATTGGCCTATGTATTCCCCAACATAGCCATAGTTTGATGCTTATGTATCTAGAAAACACGGGTTTGACTTTGTACTATGAACTTGTTCGGTTGTTGTTCAAGAACAGGTTGCTGTTGCCCTTGCTCATGCTGCTTCTGTTGATGAATTGCGTATGGCTTGCGATCATTTGAAGGAGCAAATCACTTCTCTAGAGGTTGCTCTCCAGGATAGGGAGCTGGCTCTTCGTGATACCCTTGATCCGTTGCACGGCATAGCCACTCAGATGTCAGATCTCCGCGATATCATCCCTTTCTTGTCATCTTTCTTGCTAGAAACTGCACTGACACCTGAGCAGAGGACGATGGTAGAGGCAGTACTAATGAGTAGCACCTCTATAGAAACTTTGCAGCAAAGTTTGGTCGATTTCTCTAGACTTGAAAATGGGCATTTTGAATTAAACTCTAAGAATTTCGACCTTTCTTCCACCATCAACCAGGTATTGATCGAGCCTGAAATCTCCATTACGGGGTTTCATCCCAAACATTGAACCTATTGCTTTTGAATGAAACTTAATTCTTTTGAATGCAGGCTGTCAACAAGGTCAAACCAGTAGCCGTCATCAAAAAGCTATTGCTATCACTTTCCTTGTCCCCAAATTTGCCAGCCAATGCAATTGGTGACCCGGAACGGCTAATGCAAGTTATTCTGAATATCTTAGCTAATGCCATGAAATTTACTAGGGAGGGCTCTATCTTTGTTACAGCATCCGTAGTCAATCCAAACTCCTGCAGAGAATGGGGGCCTCGTGGATACTTAATGGTACCAAGTAGAAACCATTTTTACATGAAAGTTGAGGTAACATTCATTTCTGGAGTCATGCGTCTGTACAACTGTTATGGGTTGATAACTTGGTGCTAACAGTTGAATTGCATTACATTGTTGCTACCTTAAATGAGCTGCAGATCAGAGACCCGGGTTGCGGGATAAGGCCAGAATTAATTCCGGATATTTTTGACAAATATGTCGATATTCAGAACCGAATCTGTAAGGGTGGTCTCGGGCTTCCTATTTGTAAGCGGTATGATATCAATACATGATCCTTCTGGTTTTTATTTAAGTCGGCACCAGTGGTGTAAGCAGTGTTTTTTTTTCCTCTCATTGATCTGCAATTCCTTTGACTGGACCAGCTTGCTCTTGGCCATGGGAGGCGATATATGGGTGGAGAGCGAAGGTCCAGGGAGAGGTACGACAGTCTTGTTCGTTGTCAAGCTCCGGAAAGCCCCCAGAGGATCGCGCCCTAATCCTGCGTAGTTGTTTGTGGAGAGGAGGTTGAATTCTTTAAGCTGTGTCAAGGCTTGAATTCCACCTCATACAATTTGCACATTTTTGGATGTCGACGATGAGTTTTAGGATCCAGCTAGTGAGGTCTACATATCTTTCATGTATGATCTTATTGTCTTTCCTGTAAGGCATCGTACGCTCAACCTAAAATGTGTCGAAATACATTCTTGACAAGACATTAGTTGTTTCAACATCCTGTTACACCATATGGTACTCAGGATCCTTTAATAAATCATAATGTTCAGACTTTTGTGTTCATCGGTTCAATATTTACCCTATTGTGCTTCCTATTTCAGACAAAGTTAGGGCAACTGCGTAATTAGCTGCTGGGCGAGACTTGACAAACTCGCCCAACAAAGTCCAGCTTCCTATTTCGCCTCTTGAGCTTCAATTTCGTTATTTGAGATGGATTTAGGGCAACTGCATTGTTAGCAGTTGGCGAACTCAAGAAGTCAAGAAACTCGCCAACAAAGTTTAGCTTCCTTTCAAAACCCGAACAATGATCAGGTCTTGTGAGACTCGATTGTAAAGGCGTAAAGCTTAATTCATATTCAAGTTGGTAAATCACATTCAAAATCTCCTAGCCTAAGTGTGACTGACCCAATAATGACCAAACTAAGTAGTTACATCAATTGTACTGCAAGATCAATCTCCCTCCGTTCGGCTTTAAACTTCCTACTTTCTATTTAGGGGTGTTCATCTTTAAACTTAATACTTGAAATCTTTCCTTATTTGTATATATAAATACCAAAACACCCCTATGTGTAATTTTACACCAAGTGGACCGTAAAAACTCATTCTTTATTCTACTTTTCTTAAAAACTGTGTTCCGACCCTACGCGTTTTATAGCCGAACGGAGGGAGTAGTCAGTATAAGCACAGTGGTACCACAAAGAGCTCCCTATAATCCAACCTATAACGAGTCGACCTAAGACATTCCTCGCCTGACTTGAGGTTTGATAACAAAGGTCATCTTGCCCCGATATAACCTGAATCTAGTTCGAGATAAAACTCCCCAACCCAGCAAAACCGACTACTAGCCGACTAGCAGACACACCACTTATACGTCCACTGAAACAATCAATACTTCACAGAACATGAAACTTAAATCAACCCAAAAGAACCAAGAAAACAGAGATCACACTCAAGTACTCAACCCATACTGAGCGACTAATTCTGCTAGTGCTTCAGTTCAACAAAGCAAGAGCACAATTGACGAAACCATGATAGATGGTGCGAAGCAAAGAGGCCACAGACCATTTTACGAAAATGGACTAATTCAACGCTTAAAAGCTGCTTCGGAGCAATGACTCTACCTGTTCGATATCTATAATCAAATAAGTCTTACGATTACCTACTGCTGAGCATTTAGCCATTCTGTGATGTACTGGGATGAGGTAATATTCCATCCCTAAACTCAAAGGAACAGTAAATACAGAACGACAAAGTCGTAAAGAAAGTAATACATTTAGGCTGAGTATCAAGATTTTCAAGCATCCCTCTATCTCAAAGACACAACATAACATGATCCACAAAAACATATTAGCTGCTGCAAAACGTACTACTACGCTAAAGTAACAGGCTCCACAAAAACCACCTAAGCTTCCTTGTCCAGTCTTCTCATAAAAGTTCTTCACTTCTTTGCCTTCTTGGTGGTCCTGTATCAATGAACCCCTTGATTAGATGAAAAGATCGAATGGAAATGTTGATGCAAAGATGAGACTCTACAACGAAAATTATTCGGAAACAATAGTCAAAGTGGACTTACTGTGCAGGTGCAGCAGGTGCTACTGGTTGTGCGGGTGCACTCTCAGCATTTGGTCCCTGAGGAAAGGCAAAACAAGGCATAAGCGTTCTGAACACACATCTGAGCAGCAAACAGTACCCACTGAAGAACGTATTTACTACAAACAGATTATACATCACTCTGATGACTTACCAGTGCCAATCGCTCTTCTCTGCGAGCCATCTTCCTCTCCCTGCTGGCCTTGTTCTTAGCACGCTTAGCCTCGAACTGGTCAGACAGTGTCTTGTCTCTAGCCTTCTCAGCCTTAGTCTTGTGAATACTCTCCATCAACACTCTCTTGTTCTTGAAGACATTACCCTTCACCTTCATGTACATCTCGTGGTACATGTGCTTGTCAATCTTCTTGGACTCTCGGTACTTGCGGAGCAACCTCCTGAGAACTCTCATCCTCCTCATCCACAACACCTTAGTTGGTAGCCTAGCCTCCCTGGTACCCTTACGCTTACCTATCATAATTGTAAAACTTCTTAGCACACATTCACATGACGATCATAAAACTCATTTCTACTTTTCTCAATCACTGCTCCAAAGTTAAGGAGTCCAACGATGCCAAGGATGGATTCGTAACTCATGAATCACAGGAAAGTGTTCTTAGTTCTTGCCAAATTTGTATAATAATACTATCCAAAATGACTAGCTTGGCTAACATTAAAATAGTACGAAGGTCAAAACCCGTCATTTCATCATTGCACCCACTCCAAGCAAGTGAAACAGCATCACCGACAATTCACAAAGACTGAATAATGAAATTGCAGGAAAGGAAGTTCAAGTCATTGAAATTACCATATCCTGAGTGACGACCCTTCCTCTTGGCCTCCTTCATGCGGCGAGCACGAGACCTGGAGTGAATCTTGGATGGCTTTCTGATGATGAAACCATCCTTCACTAGCTTCCTGATGTTTTGGCCTACACATAACCGAATAAAATTAAAACACAAACCAAACAGCCATTTGAGACAGCCATGTAACCACCCCAAATCCATAACAAACACATTACGATTCCCCCACCGAAACACACCCACCATCAACTAATAGCCAGCATCACTACAATCAAAATGGTTAAGACAACCAATACCCATAACCGTATTTCCCGATACCACTCAACAACTTCCAACAGAATATACACATCAAAGTACACGATTGAAACTTCACGATCACAATCCACTAATACAACACTTCTTCCAGACGCAGATGTAATCAAACCAAGTAACAATTTCCACTATGAATTTATTGAAACAATACCTAATCAAACAAACTAAACAGCTTAATTTCCAACTCTAACCAAAATCTAATTACCATGATTAACATCATTACAATTCACAGATTAATATAATTTGTCAGCAAAACATGATAATCATACTAATCAGAAACACAATCAGCAACTTATACAACTTCATCAGACTAAAAAAAAAAATCAAAAACCCTAATCAATCTAATATAATCCTACTTCTACAATTACAGTAACTTAACAAACACGAATCAAACCCATCAAACAACATAATCTAATCATCCAAACAGAAACCAAACCCCAAGATTTACAACTCATCACAACTTTCATACACATTAAAAACAAAAGACATAAACTTTGGCTAAAACAATTCATACCCAGATACAGAAATCATACAAAACATCATAAAGTTTCAAACTTTATCATTAAAAACAAAAATCGATCAACACCCACAAACCCAAAAATCAAAAAAAAATATGCAAAAGAAATGAAAAAAAGAGAGAAAAATAAAAGGGGAGACGTACGAGAGTTGGCCATGGAGATTTCATTGCCTTCGTTAGGGTCAAGCCAGACCTTGCCACGTCCACACTTGAGGATATCAGCAGCAAGACGCTTCTGAAGCTTCAAAGACACCATTTTTTGGTTTTTGAGGGTTTTTCTCTCTCCTCCTGTCTAAAGTGAGAGCTGCGAGAGGATGAGAAATGGGAATGTGGCGGCTTATATATCACGCAACTAGGGTTTGTGATTTTTCAGAGGTTTTTACTGGGTTTGGGTTATTTGTTCGTTTCCCTATTTGTGTGGGTTTGGTGTTTGGGCTTATTGTTGATATAAGCTTGGTTTTGTATTAACATCAGTCCATTTCCGAGTTGTTTGTTTTTCGATGAGACGGTCTTACGATAATCTGCGAGAATTATGTAATCGGGCTTATGCTCTCGTAGTTTTTGTGTGTTGGGATAATCTCAATGAGTTTTGTTCGTATAGAGAGTCCATGTTTGAACTTGCTCATTTCTAGTTCTTAATCAGACGGGTCTCACGCTAAATAGCTAGAACAATATGATCGGGTTAATACTCTAGACTCTAGTATAGTCTCTAGAAATGAAAATATATGAGTTCTTTTTTTTTTTTAAATGTGAGCTATGGTAACTCTTATGTGCTTTAGAATGGGCAAAAAAAATTCATATGCTCTGTTCATATAATAAGACCGTCTGACAAAAAACTCATAATCATAACTCATACAATAACACAAAAACGAAATAAATTAAAGATTTTGAAAAGAAGTTCAATAATGCATGGGAGTTATGGGTGACGACTTTTGAGAATTAATATTGAAGAGTCGAACTGAGTTTCCTTCAGATCTCTGTGTTTGCTTGCGGGCAACAAACTCATGCGTGAGTTCTAAAAATCTTTCATGGAGGATCGAATTAAGGGTTGCAGCTCTTTGAATTTGGCATATTCAATTACTCGTGGTTGTTGGATCATATCTTAGTTTATTCTCGTTCCATATAAAAACACAAAAGCCTTAAGTTAATCCGAAGCCTTTCTCATTGCTTTATATAGAACTCTCTTAACTCGGATTGAGCATTATCATGACTCATGGTGATGACTAAAATTATAGATCTAACATATGACGTTGAGGCACACACTCATCAACTAACAAAAAAGAAAAGAAAAAAAACATTAAGAGTTTATAACAAATTAAAACAAAAGTAACTAATCAATTTTATTCATGTAATTCCAGGATATATAACTCCAATTACATCATCTCTCCTTTGTGTACAAGCACTGGTATTACCACATCATGTCTTCCATCAGTCCAAATAATCATACCAGCCTTTTCATCTTGATCAGCAGAAGCATTGGGTGTTACCTTAACCGAGAAGCTTTGTTTTGTGCCTTTTGTTTCAAACTTCAGTTGTGTGGGAGTAACTGTTACGCTAGCACCACCAGGTTGCACAATATTAACCATATAACTCGATTCACCCACACCCACATTTGTCAAAGTTCTAGTCACAACACTTTCTAGCTCAGAAGTCACAATAATAGCTGGGTAATTCAAGTCCCATGGCTTCCCAATGACTTTACCACAACTTACTGGCCTCTTCACTATCTGTCTCAACTCACCTCCGCTATAGTTCGAAGCACATAAAAAGTTCACGTAATCATCGAAGCTTAAATCATACACTAACCCAGGATCATTTGCTTTCTCAGGATCCACATGCCCTGCACCTATACCCCAAGGAGATGCACGAGAACCATACTGATATTCCGAAGGAGAACGAGCATTACTACTACTTACTACGTGAAAACTTCTATACGAAGTTGTCATCATTGCAGATTTTATCATGGCCGGACTCCATTCAGGGTGAGATCCCTTAAGTAAGGCCGCGACACCAGATGCATGAGGACATGACATAGATGTTCCAGACAATATGTTAAAGTCCGATCTTCTAGGGTCATCTGGCAACCTTGATGGTGATACGTTATTCGGCCATGCTGCCAATATATCAACCCCGGGTGCAGTTATATCCGGCTTAAGTACATATATCGACTGGCCATTTGGTCCACGAGACGAGAAATCAGCTACAATTGGTGAAAGTTTTTTACCAACTTCAGTTCCCCTGAATACCATGGTACCACTGATAGTAGACTTGTTAACGTAACTAACAAGTTTCGTAGATGCCTCGTATGGGATTACTAACCCGGGAATTATATACGGACGACTTACCAAAGTGTCATTACTTGACGTACCATCACTAGTAATGATAATACCAACACCCCCAGCTTTACGTACGTTCATTGATTTTTCGACGTCACTAAACATACCAGGTAGACAAATAACGATTTTACCCTTGACGTTTTTCTCGTCTAATGAATTTGCTATACAATGTGCACTTGACCAAGGTTCCGGAAAATGTACTATAGGGTAATTTTCTGTTAAGTTATTACCTGTAAAAAGTGACGCTCCGGTAAAAATTTCACCGTTGGTCAGCTTAAGATCAGCAGGAAAGTTTCTATCGATAGTGCTTGCTCCTACGGTCGTAACCCATGGTGCGTTATTCGATACGCTTCCTAGAGAAGGACCCGAGTTACCACCCGAAGCCGAGACAAATATACCTTTCTCGGTTGCTCCAAATGTCGCAATTGATATCGGGTCGGATGAATACCGTCGTGGAGATCCTCCTAAAGACATCGAGATAACATTGACTCCGTCGTTAACTGCCTGGTCGAAACCAGCTAATACATCCGAAGTTACGCAACCACGTTGCCAACACACTTTGTACATTGCTAGTCTTGCCTTTGGTGCTATACCAGTGGCTTCTCCTGTAGCGTAACCAAGAAAGGACACATTTTGTCTAGCCCGACCTGCGGCCGTGGATGATGTGTGAGTTCCGTGACCGTAGGTGTCCAATGCTGAATTGAACGTTTCATTAGATCCCGCTTCTTTTGTAAGCGGAATTTTGTGTTTACGGGAAGATTGGTTTTGAATGGAGGTAGTCATCGCACTTATACCAGCTGAATAGTACCTTACACCAACAATCTTTTTGTTACAAAGGGAAGATGGGAAATCTTGCCCACCAATACATTCTCCTTTGAAAAATGATGGAGTAAGGCCCAACCCATCGTCGTTGAAACTTGGGATTGTGGGCCAAATTCCGGTATCGATGACTCCTATCACAACATTCGAGCCCATGTCCGAATCCTTTAGTAGACCTTTAGGCTCATGGTAAGAATTTAGTCCGAGGAAATATGGGCTACGTGTGGTATGAAGATGGTAGATTTCGTCGGGGAAAATTCCTATAACTTCTGGTCGAGCTCTTAGAAAGCGAATTTGTTGAGATGTTAGCTGAATGGAGAAACCATGAAAGATAGTGTCGTAAACGTGAAGGAAATCGTTTTTGGAATTGGTGCAACTAAGGATGGACTTGTACCAATCCTTAATGTTGGAAATGTTGGTGGGTTTAAGGTCATTTTGAATTTGAACTATGAAAGTTTTAGAGGCTTGATTTTGGTGATTAGATTTCCCTAGGATTAGAGATGAGTGAAAAGATATTAGGAGGAAAAGAATGAAGGATAACTGAGACATTGTATGAACTTTGAATAATATTCAAGGAATAAACTAAGTAAATAGGTTGATGATTATTGTTAATGAAGTTGAAATTATAGGCAAGTATTTATACAAGATTGCCTAGGATTTTGATGAGTTTGGCAATGGAGTTCTAACACGTTTTGTGATGAGTGTACGTAGTTGTATGTGTAAAATCTCTCTATTTTTTTACCACAGTAATGACATCGTGTTTAAGAAGATTGAAAGGTATAGAGTAAAGTTCATAAAAGGACCTAAATCTTGCGGAAAATAATGCAAAATTAAACACGTCTTGAATTAAAAGTTGAGATATGTGGATTTAATAGTTGTCTCAACACCTTTCGTTGTGCGTAAAGTTTGAGACTTTGTCTAACTTGTCATGATACACATCATCGTAGTGACGTACATATCATAAATGGTATCATATATAATTTCGTTAATAAATTAATATAGTGAGAAATGACTTCATCTTTTACTTTAACGGTTGTTTTATGATTGTGATTTGAGATAAACTTGAGTGTACATGCATAATATAAATAGTTTCCTGTCAAACCTTTTATCTTAAATCAAGGTCTTTATTCCATTGATTCTTCAAAAAAGTAATTATTCAAAAAAAGTTAGATAAATTTATACTAGACTAATTGTATTTTTAGGTTTAGAACATCCACTTTACAACTTCGATAATTACACCCAAGAACTTCATTTGCACATTTGTTTTTTTTTTTTTCCTATTTCGACTCTAATTTTATTTTTTCTTATACACTAGTCGATTTTTTCCCTTTGCTGCACTTCGACCAATAGGAGGTACTATAAAAAATTTCTATCTAATTTGTAAATCTATTTAGTTACATTATGCTTCAAGTAGTTTTCGAATTTATAAAAGAAAACATTATTATTTTTTTTTGGTACAAATTAAGGAGCAACTAATGTTGCGGGGGTGGGGGTATGAGGATTTGAACCCGGGACATCCCCCAGGTAGGCTGAGTTACTAACCATTAGGCCAACCTTAATCCTCATGCCCAAAAAAAAAAAAAAACTATTATAGATACATGGACTAAACTGCTAAAGAGACAATGAAAGTAACAACTTATTATATTTACTAAAGTCAGTGAAGCATATAACATATTATCATATCCTTGTCTTATATGTGCACTTAAAGTGCTGTGTGCTTGTTATAGTAATATGACCCTCCTTTGGAAATATTAGGGTTGTTCAGGAATCAGTCCGGACCGGAATTTGACCCGGAGCTAATCGGTTTGGTCCTCAATCTTCGGAAATATGAAGTATTCGGGTCGGGTCTGTCCGGTCTAAAACTCGGAGTTTTTGGTTTGGACCAAATATCGAAACATACCTCATATTTAAAAAAACAATAAAGTTTATTTTAACCCCAAAATTCACCCAGACTTGTGAAAATACTCTATATCTCCAAAGTCTTAGACTTCAATTTCTCTCTCCTCCCCACCCCACCCTCCCTCCACTCGACACAACCCCACGCAACAAGAGTACGAAGTCAGGACCTCATGACGTGTAGATTGTTGTTGAATCTAGTCAAATAACCACTATTTTTACTAAACTATCAAGGGTAAGTGGGTATCGAATCCACAAGAAAGAGGAATTAGTCTAACGTGCAATTCTAGTGTGGAAAAATAGAAAGAAAAAAAAATTAAGCAATTAAAAGGGAGGTTTTTGGTTTGAGCATTAACTAATGATGAAATTGCTAAATTAACGGTTTATAAAATGGATTAAAGCGACTCTCGGTGATAATCTAGTCTTACACCCTATTATAGCAAGCTCATATTCTCTCTAATTAAACCAATTCAATGTTAATCTCGGTTTTAAACCGATTAATCTGCTTTTATATTATGGGAATTTGAGCAACCCAAATTCCCCTCCTTTTAGTCCTAATTTGTCTATTATCCGTTTAAACAAATCAAAACCAAATGCATGGAAAGAAAGTATTAACAAAAGATTAGGAACGACCCAAATTTGTAATCAAATCTAATATATTAGTTGCCTAATTAATTTTCAGTCACAAATTAGTAATAATCATACACTAATCATGTGAAAGTTGCTTACTTTAGGTCATTAATCATATACCATCAATCAATAAACTAAGCAAATGAAATACCCAAATCAAATTGAATTAACCAATTAGAGAAAACAAGAATAAATCATGCTTTGAAAAACAAGGAATTATTAATTGGACAATGCTAGAGGTCTAAAGTGTAGACACGCAAAATTTTCTACAATCCAAAATTTTACCACTCACACAATTAATTTTACTGCCTGAATTTTTTACTACAATTAATTTTACTATTCCGATCTCAATTTTACTACTACTAGCTCAATTTTACATTTTAGACAAATTAATTGTGTCTAAACTATAGACCTCTATCAATTTGCTTATTAATTACTGTGAATTTAAAGACAAATTAGAGAGAAAAAAATCTTATTAATAAATAAGATGAAAGATTTTGATTACAACATGAGTCTAGAAGGGGGAGCCGACTAGAAGTGTACTTACTAAGCTAAGAGAGGGAAAAAAAACCTTAGCCTTACCATGAGAATTATTACACTAAATTTGGAATTAAAATCTATATAATCTATATAATAATATTAATAGGCTAACATTACTAATCCACGTGGCATGACATAGTTGATTTCGCATAGTTGTCATCTGCAAATGTCATGTCATAGAGCTACGTGTCACACTATATATAAATATATGAATTAAATATATTAAAACTAATGAAAATATTTTTATTATAAATATAATAAATAGAATGCGTTAATCAAATTATTTATTGAATTAAATAATAAAGAATTTTTCATCTTCCACAATACATCTAAATATTTTTAATTGAATTTTATGGTTAGTTTGAAAGTTTTTTTTTATTGATGATAATCAATGTACTGACTTTTGGCCGTTGGTTTTCCAAGTTTTTTGTAACAGACTATTTCGACATACTATATAGATTTTGGTCTTTTGCTTGGCTTAGCATACAAAAAAATACGTGTTTCATCGTTTTTTTTATTTAAGTTGTCAAAATAATGATAACTTTGGTCGGGAAGAAAAGTGGTGCAAATCGAAAAGGGATTCTCATATGCAACAGTATAGAGGGAGTTACTGGGTTTGTTCATATTAATTTTATGTACTCATTATCATTGTTTGTAATCCCATATTATTAGGTTCCAAATAATTTTATCATGTCGCACTATAACTATTATAATGGATCGTAATTGATTGATTTGGTCATTTATTTTTACGATTTGCAAGTGTTTAGTATTAAGATTTCAATATTATAACATTGTTCCATGCATCAACTTTGAGATTATCGAAGGGCGAAAGTGACAATTTACCTCATACACTTATAATCAATGGTGCAATCTAAATATGCAATTTAACACCATATGTTTTTATCATGATCAATTTACCTTCTATGTTATTTTCTATTTATTTTTTGTGATATAAGCATTTTCTTAATTCCTTAAAATTTGAAAATGCAATAATTAATACACTAAATACTTTGTACTCAACTTTTGATGTGAATTTAGGTGTACATGAGTCAAAAATATCGGCAAAGGAGAGATTGTTGAAACGAGTTCAAAAGAGATCAATATTATCTTCATCCACATGCTAGATTAGTAAACTGGTAGCGATGGAGTGTTGGGAATACTTATAGGCAGTACTATTGTCCTCAATACCATCACACATTAACTAATGAGAATAACAATTTGAATGTGATTAGGTTGGGTCAGGGTACTCCAAATGATATGATTACATGATGATGGAAGGTTTTAAAAAAATTGACAGCGATAATGGCCGTTACGCTAAACCCTAAAAATAATCCGAAACGCAAACCTCTGGAGTATTTTCTAGAATGCGAAAACATTGGCGGTATATCAGAATAAGTCGGAAACTATATGGGTATTCCGAAAATATCCCTTTAAGATTTAGAATTGTTATATAATTATGGTATTGGTATTATATTATACGAAAAATCAAGTATAAATTAGAAAAAGTTGGTGGGGAGCCGAGATACGATCTGAGCCCCCACACCCTTAGCTATGGAAAAAACCAATCCTAGTAAAAATAAAAGCGGCAGCCTGCGTACCGATGTCCTGCGTCCTGGAGAACTGTTGGATCCGCTTAGGCAGAACAAGAACTGTGGGCTCCAACTCCCCCAAAAAGGAGAAAGAGAAGGGAAGGAAGTCATAACCCAAAGCAGCGCACCTAGCCGCTTCGTGCACCACCTTACCTGGCTCAAAATCAATGAATCCCGTCTGAGTCAAGGGCGAGGACCCAGTCAAATCGACGCAGACGTCGCGCCCTCTATCCCAAGAGTAAAGCAGCATGTCAGATGGACGAAGAGGTCGGCTATCTGCACCAAGCATACCAATGTCAACCTTCTTTCCGGCTGAGATCCCTGATCGATAACAGATGTCAACCAGCGTGTCACGAACAACATTATGCCAATGTTTGACGCCAACCACTCATGTACGCGATACATCATGATCTTCGAATATATCACCCATAAAGACCTGCGAGCAAGCAGAGCACGGGTGATCCATAGTGAATAAAGGTACCCTTAGACGAATGCAAAGCACGCAACGATAAGTGCGACCATTCATAGTCTGGCCCTACCCGGAGATCGGGAGCACCCTAACCCAATCAGAACAGTGCGCACCCTGCTGAGAACCCTACAAAGCTAACTGACGTGGTGTTAAGGAATAAATAGAAGCGGTATCTCTAGCGACCCTAGCGAAATACCAATCTGCCAATCTCTTCATAAGTTTGGGGGCAGTGATTTCACCAGGATTACCCAAGATATCAACCTCTAAAGTCTGATTAAAAACACCAACAATATCAGCACACTCAGGTCCCAAAGAGACGACACCAGCCTGACGAAGGAGCTTAGACTGCAGATCAACAGACTGAAGTCGCGATGCTAAAAAAACATAATGAACAGCATCCCCAGTCGAATAAACTCCAAGCCCTCCGAATGAAAAAGACAAGGTAGCGAGCCTCCACTGCCAGTCACCAAAACCCGGACCAGAAGCAATAACGATACGCTCTAAGAAAGGACGTAGGGGCGCATCAAAAGCTAGTCGGGTCGACTCAAAAAAACGCGGCACACAAGTACGTAGGGTGAAATATAGGTTAGAGACCCCAGTGCAAGCCCGAAGAAGTAACAGTTCACTCTGAGGATCGTTATATAATTATTGTGGTTGATTTAGGGGTTGATTATTTGGCTTGGTCAATAATGATTGGACCAAGTTCAGTTAGGGTAATATTCTATCAGGTTAAGTTCGGCTCATTAAAAGGAATGTTTTTGTAATACACGAATTAGTTTTGTCGAAATCAACTTACAGCGGAAAAAATGGTAATAAACATTGACGATCAATTGAAATTAAGGTATCTCACATATATCCTTTTAATTTAACCAAAGAAAAAAAGTATAGAAAAGATGTATAACAGTCCCGTGATTGTCACGGGCGAAAAAACTAGTTCATAATTAATTGCCTCATATTTGAACCAATCTCTCTCTCAAACTCTCTCTATAAATAAAAAATAATATAAGAAGTGCTAAGATCCGTTGAGGGGTTTATGTCCCTTTATTCAAAATTAAGTACAAAAGATACAATTCTCTACATTCATTTTCAAGCTTCTTGTTTTCCTTTTGGGGGAATTCACTATCAAGCTTCCAAGTTCTAGTTTTAGTAACTTTTGAGCCAATGAGAGGCCTTTAATCACACATCACCTCACCTAGTCGACGGTGTAGGAGGTGACGGTAAGGAAAACGGACTAAGGTATAAACGTCCAACACGATTTGAGGTGACATTGTATAAGAACCTCAAAAGGTGTATTTCTTTTTTTATAATTAAGCAATAATCGGATCAAAAAGATCGGGAAAGCGAAGAGACAAGAGGATCCGCACAAGTAACCTTTGATGGAGTAGATGAGTTGCTGCCTTTGAAATTTGGCTTTGTTGGAGTTTTTGAGGAGGGGATGGGGACAATAAGGTAAGAATACGGGGAGTGGACGAGGTGTTTGTAGTATTATTTTTTTACGTTTTGGGCGAATATTTGTACAAGTGTGGGATATTGGTTTTGATCAGTCCGGTCCAGGTTTAGACCCGTTATTCCAGTCCGGTCCGGTCTCCGGTTCTCCATTTTCATGAGATCCGCTCTTCGGTCTTACTCGGGTTGGTCTAGATCGGTGGACACCCGTATTTGTAATTGTTCATTAGATTTGGATGATACTGATCAGGCATAATACTCGTGTGCAAAAGCCTGCCGAATTAGCTAAGTTGAAAACTGAATAATCAAACTGTTGATAGTCACATTTTTTTAATTCATACATATATCAGGAGTATCTTCCAAGACATATATCAAAATGTTGCGGAAGTGGAGATTAAGCATGTTTTTTAGGATGATGTTTTATATGTTCCAAGACAAATCGTATCTTCCAAATCAAATATGTTCATTATATATTTATATGGATCAGATTCAGTATTTCCGTCTTGGCAGTAATAATCACTGCCTTGGCAAAATTATCTCCCCTTTATTATAACTACTCTCTTCTTCCCCCTTTAAACACCTTGCTCCCCATTTTACGTGGATTAAGGTGGTGTGATTTGTTTATTATTGTTGGAGATTAGTGGGTGGTTTATTTATTATTGTTGAAGATATGGATGACTTGTTTATTATTGTTGGAGATAATGGGTGTTTTGTTTATTATTTTTGGAGATAGTGGAGGGTTGATGTTTGCTGAAAACTTATCACATTTAGAAAGTTTTGAAATAGGGTGTTTAAAGAAAGAAACTCCCGAAAAGGAAAGCGGGGTGTTTAAAGGGGGACAGAGAGAGTATATGGTTATAAATATAATTAACTTATCCGATTTTATTTTGTAAAATATACTCTCTCCGATTTAAAAAGATTTTCCTGCTTCCTTTTACAGTTTTGAGTCGGCATGTTAGGGACTATTTCTATACCAAATGAAACGCTCGTTTGCCTTAAATTAAGTAGACTTGGTAGATTGTAGTGCAGAATGAAATATTTCCTACTTTTTGCAGCAAGTGAACAAATCATTGGGTCTAAAAATATCTCCCAACATGACACGTCAAAACTACAAAAAAAAAAAACACAGGAAAAACTTTTTGAATCAGAGGGAATATATAATAAAGTTTAGGAGCATTTAGGGTAAGTTAATTTATGAAGGCATATTTCCATGGTACCACTATTAGACCCTGAAGTTTCGGACATTTTAGGTGCACCCCTGAGTTTACGTCTGTGAGTCCAAAAACTCAAAAACAAAACCCCATTTCACAAATTTTTGGGGCGTTTTTGGAAACGTTGTAATCTTTCAAGCATATTTGAAAATGTCGGAAACCTCAAGGGTATAGTGGAAAATCTCATTTTCTAAAATGGTTTGGAGACGTCGTGCATATAATACAATTCAAATATTTTATCGTCAAATTTTCTTTATTTAGCAGTCGAAATAGTGTCACGACTCTAAATTCAGATTAATCTGGTTAATCTAATTTGACACACCCCCTAGCTGATCCGATAGGGTATAAGGCAAGTCCATGTGCTTACAAGTTACGAAGTACAATAACTTACTACGTATTAAACCTCTAACTATCCTCTTGATTTCCGTGTCAGATTGAATTGTTGTAATTGGGACCCGCTAATATTAAACGAAATCTACTCATTAAATTGACTTTAATACCATAATAATAGAGATTGCACACTATCGTTATGTCTAACATGCAACGTAAAACTCACTCGTAAAGAATAGAGATGTGCATGCATGTCTCAATGTTTCATAGGTTCGTGGTAGTACACAAGTGTAGTACACTACTAAGTCTAGCTAGTACTAACCAGAAATGTAACACCACACGCAAATAATTATCGGAAAGCTGTGTGCGCCCACAAATCAACTTACAGCTTCAACTTTCATCAGTTAGCATTTGTTGCATTTTTATATACGGAGTAAGAAAAGTCCGAAACCATGAGCGCACCTGGTTCTCTATCTTTCTAGTTGCTACAGCAGTAAATTCTACGAACCAGCTATATTCTTAATTTTTATCCTTCTTTTTCCCGCATTTAATTTCTTTAATTAACCTTAAAATTTCTCGAAAATTGCGGTTTTGTACCGGTTAATCCGTTAAGTGTATTTTTAGATTCTAATGTCGAATAAATTACGCACTCAATTTCATAAGCTAGCCATGTTGATTAATGAATTTTCATAATATGTACAATAATTCATTGACATTATAACATTATAAGTGAAAAGAAAAAAAAACAGAATTTATTATTTTTAAGCAAAGCACAAAGAAAATAATTTGATTAAATTGAAAGATCAATTAAGATTGTTAATTAATTTATTAAGAGTATACAATACACTTTCTACTAGAGAGTTCCAACAACAAACACCTTTCATACGACAACAAAATTAAAAATTACATTTCTCATGGTAAAATTAAATTAAACAAAAATTAAAAATAACTTGGAATTAATCAAGCAACTAATTCAGTAATTTGTACAACTTCCAAGTTCAAACAGCAGCAGCAGCAGCAGATGGAACATCATCAAAGCTCCACAGGTCCAAGGTGGCCCCACCGTCTTGACAAGGCGGCATTGGTGGCGCAACGGTGGTAGATTGTCCATCAAGATAAGGAATTTGATAAAACTTCATATAGTTTTCGTAAGCTAGAAGCTCTTCAGACAACTTCTGAACTTCAGTCTCATTTTCCTCTTCTTGTTCTTCCACTGTATTCACCAGCTCTGCAGATTTCTCTTTCACCTCCTCCTCGACCCGACCCATCAAATTTGGGGCAACATATCCATATTCTAACCCATACCCAGATGGTTTTTCCTCATTTAAAACCAACCCATTTGAAGAAAACGGGTCATTTGCATACATATCAGGCATGTATGCTGCTGCTACATTGAGAGGTTGTTGATTGTAAAAAGCCGGAGGAGTGAAAGCGACGCCGTTTTGTTTGTGATCATTCACATCGTATTCGATTTCATTAGGAAAATTAACCTTGGCTTTTTTACCGCGGATTTTGCGAGCTTCTCTGTCATAAGCAAGAGCAGCTTCTTCAGGAGTGTTGAATGTTCCAAGCCAAACCCGAACACCTTTTCTCGGGTCACGGATCTCTGCAGCCCATTTACCCCAGGGTCGTTGTCGGATCCCTCTGTATTGGGTCTTCCTTTGTTTTTTCGCTCGCTTTTCTTGCTGCACACCACCTGTTCGACGAAATGTCTCAGTGAAACCAAACTCACAGTTTCATGAAAATAAAAAGTGGGTCAACTAAAAGACAGTATTACCTGAAATGGGTAAGTCTCGCTTTGGCGGACGGAGGTCTTGTTTGGGAATACGGGTCGAATTTGAGAAGAAAATGTCGGTATCGGGCCAGAATTCGGACCTAACTCCACCACGTCCTTGGTTACGAGGGATCAAGTCTGCTAAAATAGCACCTCCACACATTTTTGTTTTGGTTTAAGAAGAAATTGGTTTTGTATTTGTATTCGTGTTTAGTTGTATCTTGTAGGTTTGTAGAATTGTAGAGTGAATAAGAAGATTGGATAGAATTGGCGGTATAGAAATGAGGAGAGAGTGAGGGGGTAAAATGGGGTATTTATAGTTGAGGTGTGGGTAGGTAAAGAGGAGAGAGAGTTGGAGACAGGCTTGCAGAGGGGGTTTCGGAGTGAGTGACCATACCTCTATAGCCTTTATTTGTCCTAAGATAGGTAGGTCTTTCGTGGCGGGCAAGTTTATCTTGAAATATACGGAGTAGTCTACAAACATTTCACCCAACTTGTAATGAACTTTAGTAAATGTATAAAATAGTTCAAGTGAACCTTAAAAAAATGAAAAAAAATTAGAAGCCGAAGAACTAATGACATCTATTTGCATTTGCTTTGCGCTTACGTACTTGGTGAACGAACTTTTGTTTGAGGTACTCCCTCCATTCATATACAATCTTCCTCTTATTTTTTGCACAAAGTTTTAGGTGTGTATTAAAAATTATTAAAAGCAAGTGAGAAAGGAAACAAGAGCACTTTGGAAGTATTTCATTGGTCCAAATATTACTAAAATAAGAAACAGGAAGATTGGATGTGAATTCCCCTAAAAGGAAAACAGGAAGATTGGATATGAACGGAGGGAGTATATAATATCACATTTTCACTGGTAAGAGTGCTCGACAACTCTTGACGAATATTAATAATCATGCATGACTGCATGAGCTATTTTATTTGGACAATACTGAATAAGCAGAAGACATTGTCTATATTAGTATCTTAAAGGTTCGTACCATCAGACAGAGTAAAAGAGGGTCGGATGTATGCAAAACCTTAATGATTTTTTTTACTAAAGACCAATAATGAATTTTGATTCGAGAATCACACCACCTGGAATTTCATATTACAAGGCGAGCATATAGTTTTGTGAGCCATTTGCTTTGTTCCATTATATCTTTAAACCCTACCTCGTCTGGGCTAATAGCCGGGAATCACCTAGCCAATGAATGGTATCTCACCACTTGGAGCTTAGATTTTCGAAGTTAGTATAATGTACTCTTATTTTCAATCTTTGTTGGCAAGTGATTTTAACATTTAAATTGTCAAAGATGAGTGTAATGAAATGCCTTGAATTCAAATTTACCTGCCTCTTGAAACTACACCTTAGTTTCCTTAAAAGAAAGAAAACACTTTTGCCTGATTGAAGTCTATAAGGTCAAAAAGACCAAGGTACAAGGTCATATATTTGAACGATTATAGTTATTTATTATACGAGTATACTACAAACTTCTACTCCTACCAGGCTACCAGTTAGTTTGGCATTACAAAGTACTGAAATAGTCTACCTGGACATACTCGTATAACTGTATAAGGAATGGGAACAACCATTTACTTCGAAACAAAACAAATACGGAGTATAAAGGTCTACACAACTATGGGATATTAGAAATCACAATAAAAACCGAACCATTTGCACGCCTTTTAGTATTTCAAACTCAATCTACGTCTCTTACACAATCAACCATTCACAGACTACGACGACAATACTTTCAAACTCAATCTACATCTCCGTCACAAATCAGGAGAAATTACTAAAAGCAATTAATTGAATAGACTTGTGCCGAATGTTCAGCAAGTTAAGGAACAAACGCCCAAAAATTAGCAGAAAGTTCCTCTATGTAAAGCCTTATACACACATATTCACACAAAAAAATCACCAAATTCCTGAAGGCCATGCTGAATAACAAGGCAGGAAACCCAAAACTCGAACAATGACTTACCAATCACAGTTGAGATCAAAACGCGCCAAGGAATTACGCCTTTTAAAGAAGCAATTGTGCACCTTCTGTACGAATCAGTGTCCAAATGTTGTCATCTCTGAGGCAGGTAAACAATCAGATATAAACAGAACTATTTGCTAACGTAGTGCACGTAAGGATTACCCGCTCATCACTACTTCTTAAGAATGCAATTCTCATATAACGCAAGGACTTGCTTTCTGCTGGGATTTGCCAGCTTCAGAACCTCAGCACCAAAATTGTGTTTCACAAGCTCTTGCTTAAGTCTTTGAATCGTAAACTTGGTATGATCTTCCTCTTCACCACCCTTATCACCCTCTGGTGATGCTGCCCGCTTAAAAGGGCTCATAATTCTTTTGAGCTTCTTCTTCACTTGAGTAAGTCTGTCACTAGCACCAACATCATCAACAGAATTTACATTCCTGCCATTAACGTTAACATTTTCCTCCAAATCGGAGTCTTCTATTCTTGAACGTTTCCCATGTGAAGTAGACTTAAGCTTGGCTTCCAGTGCCGATTCATTCAAACGGACAGCAGTCAACTCTTGCTGCAAAAAGTCAAGCTTATTCTGGGTGGCTTGCAGCTGATGAGAGAGAGCTGCGGCTCTTTGACTTGCTTCAGCTCGCGAATTACGTTCTGTCTCAAGTAAACCCTCTAGGACTTGAACGGTGTTGGATCTTTGCGCATTGTTTGATTTCATTAGTGATTCTATCTCCTTCTCCCTTTCTTCTACCCTAGCCTCCAGCAGCGTGACTTTAGATTTAGCATCCACCACTGACGAACGGATGGCTGCAAGTTCACCGGTCAAATCCAATTTCTCTCTCTCCAGCTTTTCGATTTGTCTCTCTGTATTCTCTATACGAGCCAATCTTTCCATGGATATTCGCTGGATATCATCCTTGTCCCTCAGGGCATGTGCTTCTTCAGCTCGTGCTTTAACCGCTATCTCACTGGCTTTCCTAGCTTCCTTTTCAGCAGCACTATATCTGTCCCGTAGCTCATCAAACATCGTGAACTCAGATTGATACTTTTCCTCCAAACGAATTTTATCCTGCCCCAGGTTTTTAGCCTCTCTCTCATAACATTCTGCGATTTCATTAGCAGCTTTGAACTTTTCTTCCAGCACCTTAGTCTCAGACTTTAAGTTGGCTAATTCTGTTTCATCGTCTTTGATCTTGGATTCCGAAGCCTAAGAAAATAGATACACATTGAATAAAAACATCAACCATTGAAGGATATGATAATACACCTGCAAAACAGTTAGATAAACGGGGTTACTTCCATATTAACCATAAATACTCACCTTCAATCGCAACATTAAAGTTGCCAGTTGTTGCTCAGTCCATTCAATTTTTCTGACCTTGTTCTTCAACTCCTCTTCCTGCAATCATACATAGGGGAGAAAATATGATCTCTTCTTGCCTTATCCATCATCAAACAAACAGTTAGGCAGTTACCAAAATACAAATTAAAAACGCACAGTGTCAGACCTTGTCAGCCAAATTCTTTGCAAATTCAGTTCTGAGCAAATCTTCCCTTGATTGCATACTTTTGTTTGAGGATTCTTGCACAGAAGCTGCTTTCGCAAGGGCAGATTTTGCTTGCCTTGCAGCAACATCATATTTTCGTTTCCATTCATCAGCTTCCTCTTTAGCAGAGTGTACCTGTTCACGAAAAGCTGCCAGACTTGCTTCAGCAGCGCTGGCCCTAGATTTGAGAATTGCTATTTCTGAGCCGGCTTCATCTTCTTCAGCTTTCTGCTTCGATAAGACTTGTTCATATTCACGTTTCCAATCGAGAGATTCCTTTCTGGCTAAATCCAGCGATTTGGATAAGGTAGAACACTTTTCCTCTACAGAGCTGGACTTAATTTGTACATCAGTAATTTGATTCATATAGTCATCAGCAAGTTTTTTCTTGTCATTTATAGCATCTTCATATCGCTTCAGATAGTCAGATTTTTGCTTCTCACTTGCTTCTAACTGCTTGGTGAGTAGAGCCATCTTATCGTCACTGAAACGGCATTTTAGGATAAGGGCACTTCTCTCTGACTCACTCTGATTAATCTGCTTCTTAACAAGGTCAGAAATCGGGCCTTCGAAACTGAGGGCAGAGAGAAGAACACTTGTCAGATGAGCCATTATAAAAACCAGACTAGATGGCATTAACAGAATTCCAACACTGACCTCTGCTGCAAGAAAATAGCTTTTCTATGATCTTTTCCTGGCCCATGACATGTCGCTTCATATTCAGATATAAGATCATCAACAACCTACGAGAAGAAAGGATGTCAGTAGAGCAAAAATCTCAACATAATGCACCCTAGACTGACAAGTGACAACCTGGAATCAGCAATTATTAATCATCCACCCCCTCTCAACAGCTACATTTAATTCTTTTTTAACTCCTCGAAGTAACAGTAAAAGGCCTATTAGTTCTTAGGACATCCCCTGAATTCTTATAGTCATGTGACTGAAAAGTGAGAATCATTAGCTCTTTGGTCTTATTAAACTATGAATACAATGACCATAAATTCACTCAAGGATTCCCAATCGGTAGCATTTCAAAATTAGATATAACCAGAATGCCTTTTTTTCCCAAATATTGTAGAAAAAACTACTCACTTTCATTTAGGTGAATGTCTAGAGAGGACAAAATAATTCTCTCATGAACAAATTACATTTCTTTCCGATTCATTTGGAGGAAAGTAATAGCGGTCACGTCTAAACTATCTGTCACCTTAGTCTAAAGTGAAGCTAAAAATAAAGCGCTAACCCGAACATAACATAAGAGTGATATCAAATCTGCAATAGAAAAAAGCATTTGAGGATTTTGTCAACCCAAATACACCAAAATACTCTAGCACAACTTCCATTTGCATACAATGAAACAACCATGAGAAAGCCTAATCGACTATATGTCAAATTGCAGCAGAATCAGAGAAGGCCAGGATAACACATAAAAAAAAGTTCAGGAAACATATTATAGGATGAGGGGCAAAAGAAGTAATAAGTTTCACCTTTAGGACTTGAGTTAACTCCGCACCAGTAGCATGACAAGCTGCTCTAACTCGCTTCTCCATTTCCTGTATTGCCGTTGTACAATGTAAATCAGCCTCCATGTATGCATTCTTCTTGTAGCCCTGCATCAAAATTTCAATACTATTAGGAGCTGAGGAAATTTGTGGATTACAAGTGAACACAGAAAACCAGACTAATGATTGTAAAAGACAGCAGATAGCAGCATGGAGCAACTACTCCCTTCGTCCAAGTTTAAACACCCCATACCTAAAATGCCCCTGTATTGAGGAGGGTGTACACACTAATCGGATAATCAAAGTTCCAAAAAAATTACATATCGAGTTAGATAGGAATCTTAGCAAAAATTCAATGCAATATTTTTGGAACTTTGATTGACCAATCAGTGTGCACAGCCTCTTTAATAAGGGTGTGTTTTCGATATGGGGTGTTTAAACTTGGACGGAGGGAGTATACAGAATCATCATTTTGGGTACCCAAACAAAAGGGTGAACTCCAATAATGGGATTGGGGTGTGATATGTCTACAGAGAAATGCACCATTTGGTTTGCTACTTCAGAGTTCTTAACCTGACATTATTTTCCCTAGCAGTAGAAGATTACAAGATAGAAAAATGAAGGATTGTTCTTTGCCTTATTTGGGCAGTCCTCAATTTGTCAAAAAGTGAGGCATTTATAGAGCACATGTCTAGGACAATACCTGCTCGATGCTTCAAAATCAATTGAACAGCAAACTTTAAAAGTCCCAAGTTAAACAGTTGACTTTGCTTGGTGGTCTTCACTACCAGAAAATTTGAACCGCTAAAGGCTCATGTTAAACATAGCTTCTAATTATGTAATAATAGAACAACAGGCATAGACGACAGAACCTACGTTTGAACAGGTCAAATATAATGGAACTGAATCACAATCACCTCAAATTCTTTCCTACAGAAATTCTGCAAAAGCCTCTCAAAATTCTGTTTCGCTGAACCAGCTCCAACAGCATTTGAGTTATATACATCCAACGCCTTTCGAACTGCTTCTTCATGAGCCTCTTGAAGTAATGCCTACGGTGGAATGAAACATGAGTGAAGCAGAAGATAATTTCCAATACTCCAGTTAGTAAAGATTCTTACTTCTTCAGGTGGATTTGACTCGTCAAAGGAACAGATATACACTTCAGTAGCCAGGTCATATGCCCTTCTGCACTCGGTTTCTTCAACACTCTAGAGAGAATGCAAAAGAGAGTTACCATGTGACAAATCATCTACAGGTATTACAACGACATAAATTTGACAAACAGAAAGAGTATGGCCAGGTTCAGATTCAACTTCCTAGAGGCCTGATTTTCCATTTCAAAACCATGAAACTTTACAGGAAGTTTGAAAAAAACTTATATAAAAAGAATCTGTACCTGCCAAGACGATGCTATTGTAGGCACAGCACCATTATTAAGTGCATCTAGGAAAGATTGCGTTATACCAGCAAGTATAGGCCCATTCATTATGGTTGCCCCAACTTGCTTGGGCCTAGTTCTCTCGAACACAAACCTTGTTAATGCATCCAGGCCAGCTCTAAATTCAGGTCTAAACTTGTGCAACTGCAAATCATACATAGGAGTTAGTGCTAAAATATGTGAGATAGTCTACAAAAAAGCTGTGCCAGAGGGAACAGATTATTACTGGAGTTTGATCAAGCTGCTGAAGTTCAGATTCACTGTTTAATGGCCGTACAAGGGTGAAGCATTCACGGTCGGGGAAAAGAGCACGAATTGATTCACGAACCTGGTCGACACAAATTATCCATTAAAGCAATCAAGTCGAATTGCTTGAATTACATCAATGATATTCGAATTCATAGGATGGTCATTAATCAGTTTCAAAGTTCTTGCAAAGGGGTGGAGAAAAAGGGGGGGGGGGGGTTCTTCCCCTAACATCTGCTGAATGATGATCAAACCATTTGCCTCAACAATGCAACTTGCGTCTTGACCCACAAAAAGTGTACTTAACCCGTCACTGTTTTGTATTTGATTGAGTGAGCCCTAGGAAAAATAGGCATTCGAGCTAACAAATAGCTTCTGGGAAACGGATGTGAGAGACGCAGAGTAGACTTTGCAAGGAATGCATCTTAGGGGTCACCAGGACCCACGTGAAGGAAACACAGCTAAATGTAAACAAGGTGTCTTTCTTAAAAGGAAATCAGAGAGGCGATTTCTAAGTTCAAATAATCCAGCTATTTCCCAATTCCCAAACAGTTAAGTTACTGAAACAAAATGAGACAAAAGAAAGCACTATCACAGAAGATACACATGGCAAGTAACAACATGGAAAGCATGGCTAAATAAAACATTTGCCCCCTCACACTTCTTTGATAAAGCACAATATTATTCAGAGAGAAACTTCTGTTATAGCTAATCATTTGCTGTGAGGTAGCAGAATAGTTGAATCTTTCTGGAGGGAAGATAACAAAAAGAAGACATCTTATTTACTTTGTGGAGGCTAAGGGCCAAGGGGGTGTCTTGGAATTGTGCTGACATGGTCACATGGGTCTCCCTAACTAAAAGCCTTGTTAGTGGCATGGAGACGGAAATAAACAATATAACAATCAAGACTCGTAGGTTTAGAAACAAGCTATCAGTAGGAGCAAAATACAAGAACATATCTTGTTGTTCGGTATACCTCATTCTTTCCAGCTGTATCTTTTCCACTACCTTGTATAGGCCTCAAAGCAAGCTCCAGATAATCACGGGGAGTAATTTTACAATTGTCTTCAACTAAATCCAAATAGAAATCCTGCATCAGAATGTACTTTGTTAATTTAAGAAACAGAAAGACTATAGTAAAACAATACCAAAAAACCTACCCTCAGCAGCCAAACAAATATCGGAGAAAACTGCCCAAGTTCAGAAGCAGTAGTCTTTCCTCCAGATGCCCTGACTCGTATATGTTTACTCATTTCGGTCACAAGTGATAGTCGATCTAGTGCAGCCTCATCAATACCTCCCATCTGT
This sequence comes from Spergularia marina, assembly GCA_963680865.1. Lineage (NCBI taxonomy): Eukaryota > Viridiplantae > Streptophyta > Magnoliopsida > Caryophyllales > Caryophyllaceae > Spergularia > Spergularia marina. The sequence continues at coordinate 4,300,186 of OY804555.1, forward strand.
ATTCAAAGAGCCATTGAACTAGCTTAGTGAAAAAACCCTCTATGAGATAAGATGACGTCCATTGCAGAGTATAAAACTGTTCAGCTATGACAAGCATATTACTCAAAACAAAGACCCTGGGATCTTTGACTACTAAAAATAAATCCATCCACAATCACTATAACAAAGCTCTACCTGATTGTAGATAAACAAGCTGGACAAGAGAACTGCCAGAGAAAATATCTGGGTGCTGTATGTTCCCTGTAAAAGTGACAAATAATCAAATGAAACAAAATGAACTAAACACAATAGTCCAAAAAGAAAGGAGAATTAAATGCGTCAAAATAAAAGTGACCGAAGACTGATTGTTGACCAGTGGAAGTGAGTCAAGGAAACAATAGTGTGCATAGACTTGACACCCAGTCACTTATGTAAGCAGGAGGTTAAACAGTGGACACCTTACCGTCTGATCATAAGCATCAATGCCTTCGCTATCCAGTAGTATAAGATTGTATTCTGTACCATCAAGAGCAATCCTCTTTATCGGTGCACTCCACAACCAAAGCCCCTTCGTACATGGTCGATGAGTTGATGCAACTTGAAACCCACTGCTCCTCCCAATAAGCTAGAGATCATTTCATAGGAATGTGAGAGACTTCAAATTCACAAGGAAAAACTAAAAAAAAATCTGGAGGCGATTAATGCTTCTTTAATTCATACAATTTGGTGGGACATTCTTGGGATAACAATTTAAGGTCTTGGGTAAGTTGTTGGCCTTACTGATATTTAAGGGTATCCCGTGTATGATGATTCAACAAAATTGAATTTCTTTGTTCCTGTTCCACCAAGGACTGAGGACTGAGGACCCCTTGTCCTCTTGAGCTTCTTTTTTGTTCTAATGATAAACTATTTTTAGAAGAAAACATAGAGCCACGACTCAAACCAATGACACTTTCTTTACATCCAAGTAGAAAGTAATTTGACATGTCGAACATACAATCCAACACGCGCTTAGGTAAATTGAAGGGCTTGAGTGAGAAGCAGAGAGGGAGAAACTAAAGACACTTCAATCGTCCAAATTTGAAAAGATACATGCATCTTCGAAGAGATATGAAGTAAAACACAGATGCGACTAATACACAGTAGCTATTAAGAAAAATTCTAAGCTACGTCACATTTTAAAAAAAAATGCAAAGTTCTTCAAGGCCTTTCATGCAAGACCCTAACAGAATCACGTGATGAAACTACTCTCCGGGTGGAAATTTCGACTTAGACAAAGTTTGGGAACATATATGAGTCCTAGAGACCACTTTAATTCGGTTGACTCAATGTGAACGCTTAGCTCAAATTTCAATCTACCCTAAACACCATCATAGACAATAATACTCTCACTTCCCAAATAATCTTTTGACGCATGACAAACTTTAACATCTAATTATGAAAACGAGTGTGGTTGCACTACCACAAATGTTTGCAACATACATGATAGTTTAAAGTTTTAACAAGTTGTGCTTTTCTCGACACAATATATACGGTGAATCAACGAACAAAACACCATCCATGTACACATTATCGGAGAAACAACCTTCTCTCATAATATTCATAGTGATCAAGTGACACACTGATACCAATACACAGTCAAATCCAGTCAAATCTCGTCTCGTTTTTGCCGTGTATGTCAAATCCAGTCAAATGCCGAAATCTTTCCTTTTTTTTTTCCTAGCAAGAGAAGCAATTTCCAACACACTAATATCGAAATCTTTCCTATAGTTTACAAACACCACTTCATTCATGACTTATAATCAAACCTGTTAAAAGCTTATTTGGTGATCATACCTAAACTAAATCCCTGCATCTATAACCAAATCAAACCAAAATTCGCTTCTCGGAAACGCTACCTCTCAAAACTCTCCTCAAAATTTCCTAATTACCTTTAAATAAACAAACTATATAATCACTGAACAACACAATCCTACATTGCGAAATATAATTCACATGATCACATCTTCAATTAAACTAATTATTTCGCCGCAAAACCAAAAACAAGCAATAATTCAGCATAATAATTCCACAATAATCAAACACCTAAACTTGTTGAAGAAGCAAAAGAACAAGTCAAAATTCAGTCAAATGAGAGAGAGAGATAACCTGGTTGAGAATAAAGCTCTTGCCCTGGCGAGCGCGGCCGCAGACGGCGACGACGCCGATAGGATCCTTAACAAGTTGAAGCACCGCCAACGCCTCCGGATCAATACGGAATTTTCCGGCGTCGTCGCAGTATACAAACCTTATTGGCCGCGCAGGTCCGGTGATAGAAGGTGATGACGCCGCCGCTGCCGCCGCCAGCGGTGACAGAGACAGTGACGGTGAAGGTGTTGACGGCGATGGAGATGAATCTCCGGCGTCCTTGCCGCGGAAGAATCTCATGGCGGATGTAGAAATGAGAGGATTGTATCTTTTTGGGGGGGGGAGTGGTGATTAACTGCGCTTTTATGAGGTTGCTTTTTTTTTTTCTGGGAGTGGAGAGAATGGTAAAAAAAAATATTTGGAGGTGGTGAAAGTTTAAATTTTGATTTTTTTTACCTTGGGAGGGAAATGAAGTAAAAAGGCGACAAGGTTGAAGATACTGAATTTTACTGGTATAGTAACGTACGGATATTGATACGTATATGGATGTATCATGAATTAAATCAAGAAAAAAAAACTTAGTCATGACTCACATGAGCTATATCGTCTATGTCGAGAAACTTTACTCGTGTAATAGGTTTCAAATGTATAATTATATTCCTGCATAGTGTGGCGATTACATATCACATGCTATTTTAAGGAGAGAGTATTACACCACGGCCCTTCTCAACTTCTTATGAATAGAGTGTGAGGATCATAACTTGAAATATAAAATATTTTAAAATGAAAGTAAGTTTTGGGTGAGACGGTCTCACACTAATTTATTGTGAAATCATCTTTCTTTATATAAATAGTAACATCTTTTACATTTTTAGTAACCTGTTTTAATTTCATGGAAGATTAGAATGTCTCATATAAAATGAGTAATGGTTATTCTATAAATTATATCTAATTCTTTCTTTTGTGATCTTGTTAAATCACAATTTATGTGGCTAAATCGTAAACTAAGAAGATTACTGAAAACAATATAATGGTCACAATGAATGTTAACTGGTTCACTTTTTAAACCACTAATTTCGTCACACAATAAATTATCGTGAGACCGTCTCATATAAGACTTTACCTTTAAAAACGTAATCTCCATATTCTTTAGAAGACTATGATCCTCAACTCCTCATATTGGCGCTCTTACCTTGATCAATCCCGTGGCAAGTAAGTGGCGTCAAATTGGAGAAGCCAGATCATTTCTCTTCGAGAAGATTTCATTTTCTCAATGTTGAACCGAGAAGGCACTAGTATACGGAGTAATTCATATAACGATGAGAATTCTTTGTGAACAATCTTCCTCAAGACATTTTTATCCTTGATGAAACTTGATCTAATAAGAGCAATGATTATGCCATAGGACAAAAGCACTCTTTCATGCCAACAGCTCTTAGGCGCCTGAGAGTTGTTGGCGTGCATGAATACTTTTGTGCTCGGGAAATAGGACCACCTTGTATTAAACTCTCTCCGTTTCTAGCTCTTAATAAAGTAAAAATAAACAAGATATCTCGAAAGGTTTTGATGAAAGCAGGCAGCAACATTTTTATTTACACCAAAACCATGCAAGTTTACGGCTATACAAGAACTGAAGTCTGCGGGATGTTGTAACAATATTGATAACTCGTACGTACATAACAATGCGAATTAGCTCTTAAATGTCTGGACTACTCCCCCTTAGAATGTCTTCACAGGACGAAGCCATGTATTTGATGTATACCTCCTTTGCAACTTAAGCCCTAGCTATTACTCTCCTCTCTCTATATATACAGTGCCCTGATCGAGTATATGAGCGCTATCTACTTGGACAAAATAAATTGAGGATACTACAAGAACAAAACACATCAGACAGCAAACTCCAGACAAAAATTCTAATTCTAAGCCTGCGATTGCTCAAAAAATGGTAACTACGTTTGCAGTGAAGGCCACCACCCACCAGACTGAGGCGTACCACGTCATGGATTTTCCTTCCCCCTTGGTCGATTTGCATGTTGTTCTAAATTTGTACATGTATCCTATTACTATGTACCAATTTACTATGGCTCAACCGAGTTCAGCCAACTGCAGCCCAAAGACCATCCCAGAACACCAAATACAAGATCGATTCTTGCACATGCATCAACCTGGAAAAAGGTAATTGCACATCTATTTTACTTTGCATAAGAAAGAATGAAAGTACCCTTCACCGAAAAAAAAAAAAAAAAAATTTCTTCTGAACACAAGCTATTTAATAGCATACCAAATTATCAGTGCTCCCTTCAATGTGGAACAGCATGACTCCCATGCCTCTCCCTCTGTCAATTTCAGCCTGACATTCAATAATTACACACTGCATGTTAGACTAGCAAATTAACAGATAAAGTAAAGCACGTAGATTCGATAGCTCACCACGCAGGAGCATACTGAAAATCCCAAAGAAGCCAAAACTGTTATTACTTCGCCCATTATACCTGAAATGATGTTCCACAGAGGTTCAGGCACCACAAACAAAGTTGCTACAAGAAACTAAACTTATACAACAGCTAAACAATTAGCTATTTTATATGCTAGTGGATTTTCATACATAATGGACTACATAAATAATAATGGAGTTGGATCTCAGTTCTACCAAATCTTATATTCCACGGGTGGGTAGGAAGGTGGTGATCCCACCAGGGCCATAAAACCTCCGGACCCGAGGCTCAATTAATGGGTGGGTGTACATGCTCTTACTACGAATCTAAGATACTATACCAAATTGACTCGTAGCTTCAGCAACAAATTCCAACAATGCAACATGAATCCCAATATTCATGGCGTCCAGTTTCCATATGTATGCAACTGAGAATGGAACATGAATCCCAAGAAACTTCCCAAATAATTCCAAAGGAAACTAGCAATGATAAGCAGAAACAAAATGTTTACCTCTCCTATCAATACAAACAACAGAGAGCCATTCGATAGAATTCCCTTCAAGACAATGCCAAGCAGCAATCTTGCTGCTCTGCCAGCTTTCAAGGCCAGGTAAGACTTCTCGGGGGCGTGCCTTGTTAGCAAATATTGTCTTGGCGACATCACTATCTCGAGATAATAATTGCCCCCACTCCATTAAATTCGATCTGTCCACGTGTTTATTGTGTTTCCCATTGACCTTTGGCGCTTGAACAGAACCGTTCTGGGGGTGAAGATCTTCAGGACTTTTGGAAAGCAATGTCTCCAAGATCTCGCTCATTCCGGAAAGATTAGACCTCTCTTCAAGAATATGTTTCTTATCAGAATCAGCAATAAGGTTGTCTGCTGAATCAGTACTGATTTCTTCCGCAGACAATGACGCTTGCTCTCTCAGATACTGAGAAAAATATCAGGAATTACTACAATGTAAGAAACTAAATAAAAATCTGAATATTACAGTATACAGCAAGCTCACCCTCATAATTTTGTGCCTAGCACTGCGGGTTTTCGCATGTTGCAACCACAGCTTGTGCTTTTCAAAAGCAGATTTACTTGATAGCGCCTGAGGCAGGCAGAGGAGACAATATCATGATGTCATGAATCAGTTTAATAGTTCACGATTTAACACTAATACAATTCACAGATGTCAATTTAGTTAGTTTCCGCCACACTTGATTGCTGTATGCAAACCGAAATAAGCTTACTAGCTCTACCATAAACATCATCATGAATATTAAAAGAGGCTTCAAGAATAGTCAGTTTCAGTAGACTATGGGTTAACATCATAAGCATTAATCTTAAGGCGGCTAGTCGTTAATTTATTCCACCAATGATCACGCGCAATACATCACACATCTAACTTTTTCCAAAATAAGAGTTAAAAGGAGAAACAGCAAAGAGGGATGATAAGGCAATCTTACATCATAAGTTATGATCTCCACAACTTCTGCATTGGCAAGTACGTGGGTTGGAGAAACAAGATTTCCATTTACCTGGGATAAACCAGCCCCTTGGTGAGATTTTTTTTTACATTTGCGCTATACTAATCCAAAGAAGAAAAAAAAATCAAGAATACCTTTGCAGCCACCATTTTGTTTCCAATCTCTGTATGTATCATATATGCATAATCAACAACAGTTGCTCCCTTTGGCAGATTTTTTATCTGACACAGTGCAATGCACGTGGTTAGACATTGCAACAAAGAGTAAATTACGACAGATTATACAACATCCAAGCCTTATTCCCAAAATGATTCGGGGTCGGCTAAAATTACGACAGATTATAAAAAACTAAATAGGTAGATGAATATACATAGATGTGGCAATTTATACCTCTCCGCGTGGTGTAAAGACAAACACCCGGCTACCTAAGAGATCCCTAGTGATGACATCCACAAACTCCCTAGAACTCATGTTGCCAACAAATTCCTCCTGCCACTCTCTGATTGCATGAAGCCACCCAATCTGGAGTAATAAGAAGACTTCATCTATATAATTAGAATTAACATTTGGAGGGGAAGGGCAACCTCAAAGGAGTCTATTTGACCAGAGGGTACTATCAACAAAGAATGAAAGTAAAGAATATGTACAATACCCTGAGCGCAACATTGCTCTTTTTGAAACAGGCTGATTTCCCTATACTTCTGGGCATCAAATGTGCAGCCATACCATCAACAATTCCCCTTCCACAATAGTGTGCAGCAATCCCTCTTTGTCCTATCAGATCCATCTCTTCCGTCCTTATCTAAAACAGATTCGAATAATTACAAATGAAGACCAAAGAAAAAAGGGATAGGAGGGAACCATGAGGAGTCTAAGCTCCAAGAAACCTATCACAGTGCAAACAAAGATAACCTAGAACAACAAAGATAAAGCTTTCTTTTAAACAGAATAAAAAAGATAACATATGATGCAATAAGCAGGTATGAGATACCCATTGTCCTTGATCAATGTGATGACAAAATGGTAAGAATTGCAAAAGACTTGTGCATATCCAAGAACAAAGTCAGAGAGGAACCTGAACTTCTAGCCGGAACATGCTCTCATAAAGAAAAGGAATGACAGTTGTATGCAGACTTTGGTAGCCATTAGGCTTTGGGGTAGCAATATAGTCCTTAACCTGTTGCATTGGGAAGGTAGAGAGGAGGGGGAAGAGCAAAGATTAACAACTGTGCACCTAAAGGAGAGTTTCATCACAACTAATTAATGCACCCTATCAATAAGAGATCAAATTACTCACAGATCGAGGTATTGGAGTCCATATACGGTGTACAAGGCCAAGAACATGATAACATATCTGCACAATTAAGAGCAGCAAGATCTTAATAAGCAACTCAATATCTCAGATGAAGGCTTTTGTAAGCAAGGATATAAAATTGCTGATACTTCAACCTGCTCAGAACTGCACAGAGGGCCAATTCCATTGCAGGGTTTTGGTCTTATAATAATTCGGAGCTGAAAACAACCAGCAGTGTTTCTGAAGTTAGAAAATTTCTTAAAAGTTCGATTGAGCTCTAGCAACACTAAAAAAAAAAAACAAAAACACACCTGAGCTATCTGGTTGACCTCATTGATTGAAACTTTGGCTTTACTTACAGCTTTATAGATGCTACAGAAACATGAAACGCAAATTTTAACACTACAGAAACTAGGAAACAGAATGCATAAGAGCCAACAAAAATTATAAAGGCTTTGAATCAGAATCATTAAATGAACATACAGGATCCATCTGCAATTAGCTACTAACCTCCTACCTAAAGAGTTTTCCCCCTTTTCTTTTGCTGTTTTGACTGGCCATGTTGGGAGCTATCTAGACCAAATGAATCGTTCATTTGTTGTTAAAATCAGTACATGATCTATTCGGCATTGCTTTCTACCAATTCAACTTGTCTTTAAGGCAAGCAGGCCTTTCCTTTAGTCTAGAAGTAGACCTCAACATGACCAGTCAAAACAGCATTTTAAAAGGGGGAGAACTCTTTGGGTAGGAGTATACATTAACAAACAAGCCTTATTCCCAAAATGATTTGGGGTCGGCTAACATGAATCGTCATCTGTGATTAGCTATAAGAATTCAAAAATCAACTTTTCCAATATGCAACCACTACATTACGGATCAATCAGCAGCCAAGGGTAATTACGGCTCATTACAACGCTGTAATGGCACTGATACACCACATTTCACAAGCAAAGCTCAAACAGGGGCATAAATTCACTCATTATGATTAAAATGTTGTTTCTGAAATCTCAGCACTCAGCTAGACTGGGAAAACCTAGATGAATACAAACAGATAATCCACCACCTACCACCAAACAAACATAAATCCTGAGGTGACATCTGACACAACAATTATGCAGCTTTAGCTCCCCGTCAAGGACATTCCATTCAAGCATTACCAGAGAAGGTTTAACATCAAGTTTAGGAGAAACAGAAACAGAATAAATTTTAAAAGTCGGGGATAATACTTCCCCACAAACATCATTATGAAAGTACTTGCACAATACAGAATCACAATGATCAACAATACGTTTAGTTCTTATGCTAAAGCATTTAAAGTACGAAAGAAAAATCTTCTGGACCTGTAAGGCTCCTTCAATACAGCACGCACTTCGGTCCGCACAGTCACAAGTTCTAAGAACTGGTCCTCCTCAATCTTTTGCACCAAAATTTTGTTTGCCTATAGAGAAGGGGAAGTGTGTCGTGAACCATAAGAATAAGACGTCATATTTTGTCAAGAAAATCCTCCAATTCTTGCCAAGAGCTCAAATAAACAGAAGTCACAAGTTTACAACTTCTAGCTGAATCTCAGCAGTAGACAGAACATAAGTTCAGGCAAGTCTTGCAGCACCTAAGGACTAAGAGTAAACTAGAAAGATTCAAAAGCCTAAAAAATACTTGTTGGACTCATATCCACATTGAACAATAAGAAAGATCACCTCACTCAGTTCTCTTTCGTGATTCTCATAAAGCTCAGCAACTCTTTTAGTGATCTTCTCATAATCCTGAGTATTCGTGTACATGAAGGACAAATTCTCGAGTTCAGACTGCAACACCACGCAAGAAACAATCAAGATGCTCAGAACTTGTCCCTCAGTGAAAAAGCAAAAGACAGTGTCTTTAACAGAACAGCAAACATACAAGAAGCAATAGGTTACGACAGGGTATGCAATCAAAAGGTTATATAGATAATCAGAGGAACTAGAATCAACCCATGCATTTGATATTCCAGCATATCTACATGCTTCCAGATATCTTTTTCTCTTTATGTACTTAATCATGGACAAATCGACCTAAGGACACGAAGAGGTGACCCTTTTAAACTTCCAGATAGTCTGCACCATGCTATATCAGTTGGCTTTTTTGTTTTGTTGATTTTTGGACATATTACTCTTGATTTTACAAGAAATTTGCTTTAAAAAAAAGAAAGAAGTAAAAATATCGAAAACAATTGTTGATAATATACACCGAATAACAGTAACTTTTGTCAGGCCCACACTGCAAGAAGTATTAACAGTAACTGAATATTTAGTTGCTAATACCAATATCCCGTTTCTCTGATTCACTTGCATCAACTGTAATTGAACAGCCCCTTACCACGAATATCCTACAGTTTCGTCTCCTCTGTCTACCTATTTGAGTTCATCACATCAACTTCCCTGAAAGTCTCTACGTTTTGAAAATTTACTCACTTTAGGTTTCACCTCCCACAGACAAAATGTATTCCTTCAAAGCCATCCACAACATGTTTCAACAAAAAATCAACCAGGCAACAAACACGCGGACACACAACCCACACCCACGACCTCCCCCCACCCCCACAGCCCCACTCCACCGGATTTTTCTCTCATATCTACTGCTACCAACCATTTTAGTATATCCCTTCCTCCCCTCCCCCAAATCGCCACACAAAGCCAGTACCTCCACCACTTACCAACAGCACAGTACGGCTCCTTTCATCCACCAACCACTAGAATTTGCACATCATTGAGGGAGAAAGATACCATGGCATGCAAAACAAACTTCTTAACTCATCGGAATTTCTCAATAGGCCTCAACCTCAGTAATTTCGTGGAATTGTACAAAACTATAGCGACACATCCGACCACCAAAACATTTATACGCAATAATAGGCCAGAAGTTAAAGAATAATCATGACAGCGAGTGGAAGGGGAGGCAAGGGCTGCCGTGGGTGAAGTCGTGAAGAGGATTGTGGGAAAGCTTGCAACAAGAGATGGACAGTCACTAACTTCTAACTGGTCAGAAAAATGGAGAGGGGGAGGAGACATTTGGCTTTTCTTTTTTAGAAGAATCAAGAAGGAACGAGATAAGGCCCCCTCAAAGAGAAATAATAACCAAAATTGTTCCAAATTGGTTGAGGAAGCCTGACCACTTTGCTCATAAAGTGGCTAAGTAATGATCCTAACTTTGAAGGGTTCTAGTTCCTTTCTCCAGTTTTCCCTCTCTTTTGTCCTTACACTGTTGTAACTAAACGGCCCCTTAAGAGTGTTTTGAAAGTGATGATTTACACTTCTGGTGTACCTGTACTTTTTGAAGACTATTTCACTGTGCCTAGGACAAGATATTAAAGGCAGGATGCAGTGGATGGAAGAGACTCTTCGGCAACAGAAAGCTTAACAACCGGAGTCAACAAATTCAGAACAACAACTGTAGAAATACAAGATATTAAACTCCACAAATACCTTAATCTGGTACATTCCTAGGAGCTTTGCAAGAGGGGCAAACACCTGAAGCGTCTCCAGAGCTATACTTGCCTAAATGCAACAGAAACGAAATCAATCACAAAACAGTAAGGTAATACTATACTAACCCATCAAAACAAAAAGGGCAAATGACCTGCTTATGAGGCGGCATGTGAGAAAGAGTACGCATGTTGTGCAATCTGTCGGCTAGTTTGACAATTATTACGCGAACCTGAATCAAAAGGTTGAGCTTTCAGTTAGTTAAGTACAATCGATATTAACTGTGGAAACAAGTTTATTGTGCCAATTACCTCTTCTGTCATTGCAAGAAACATCTGTCGTAAGTCATCAGCTTTGACATCACAGCTGGTTTTATTTTTGTACTTCAATTTTCCAAGCTTGGATACCTATATAAGACAGACATATATACTGATAATGACTTTTACAACAAAGTTAAATACAGCTAAGAAATCACTGTGAATCGTTAGATGGAGCACCTTGGTCTCCCCTTCTACGATTCGACGAACAGTAGAGCCAAAGTCCTTCTCGATGCTCTCAAAAGTGACAACATTTGTATCTTCAACTGTATCATGAAGTAATCCAGCTGCAATAGACTCCCAATCCAATTCCTAGGATCATGATTACAATCTATTAAGCAGCACCACAAGGATAAAATAGGAAAATAAGCCACACTGATGCCAACTTACGAGTTCTCCTAATATGCGTGCAACTTCAACTGGATGGATGATGAAGGGCTCTCCACTCCGCCTTTTTTGTCCACTATGAGCATCAAAAGCCAGCTGTGCACCCAGCTCTTGAACTTAAATCAGTGATTCAAATTATACTAATACCAACCGAAAAGATGACTGGCAACAGATACCTTAAGAGCTCTATGAACCAATTTGAGTTCACCATCAGGGAGGTACGAGATGTTGGGTTTAAGATCCTGAGAGCAATGAGAAAGTTTACATAAATTTGTTCAGATCTAGGCTTAGAATTAACAGAACGCCATGTAAAATTGTTTACAAAAGACCAGAGAAAAAATACAATTAAAAACAAGGTCCAAAAACAGAAGGAAATATCAGTACATGTAAACTAGGTTCCAATCCAAGATCGACGCACATTTTGACTCTTCCGTTTTAAGGAGTATATGATAAACCTCACCTTTTAAACTTTCAGAGTTAAACTATGAACTTTTTAAAACAAGGGTATAGATTACACATCAAAAAGAATAAAAAAAAAATGATCTCATGAAACAATTGTTCTCCGTAACTATACGGAGTATAATTTTTCCTACAATATTTTGAAGATTTTATTTTGAAAACCTAGATTATCATTGACCCCCAACGGTAATATCATTATGCTGAAAACGAGTATGATATACAAAATAGTGACAAGGACTCCGAGATAAGATCCATGGCAAAAGAGAAGAGAATTACAATCACGAAATGTAACACGGATATACCGCTCCAAATCCTAATTATTCTTGATGGTGTCCGTGAGTATTCTACCAGTACTACATTTATATACTCCCTCCATTTCATCCAATTCTTCCTAGTATTGCACTCATGTGGTTTGATGGAAATATAGCAATCACAAAAACTTACCAAACGAGGAAAATAGGGAGAATTAAAAAGTATTGACAAAAGAAAAAATTGGGAAGAATTGGAGAAAATTGAGCGAGTAACCCGTAAAAACTAAATAACCAAATACGTCAACCTCCATAAAGACTTCCTTCCCCTTTTTCCCCGGAATTTACCAACAAGGACATTCGGGAAAAGTACAAAGAAGAACAATCAGCTTCCCAGGTTATCAGGCAATTTTATCCAACGGGCCGTACCACCTCAAACACAAAAAGATAGGGTATTGATCACTCCGCTGCGTTATACATGATGCACATACCTAAGGAGGAATGCACTCAGCCAATCTGAAACTTATCATCAGTGCCAAACCTCTCCAAACGAGAGGTCCACGCAAAAGCTAGTTTCAAATTTGTAGGAACTCTGGATTTAAATCCAAGACTACAAGAAAGGATGTGAAAACGTATATAGAGGTACTTTTTAAAGGGATTCAAAACAGCACACCAGACCACATTCACCTATCCGTGCAAAAAGGAGCTGCTCCACAAACCCCCTAACGATAAGCACACCATTCACAAATATTGAAGACTTAGAAGGATCCTCCTACAATCAATGGTCCAAGAGCAAATACCACCCAGGGCCACAAGGAATTCTAGATAAAGGAGAGCGTAAAATCGTAAACATGAAAAGAAAGAAGAAAGAAGTAGACGAAATCACTTCCTTCTAAATTTTACTTCCCAAAGTGAATATAATATACCATAACATAGGGAGACAGGAAGAAAAAAACCTCTAATATGTTTTCTAAGAACTAGATAAGGGATATAAATACCTGCAACCTCAAACCTCCTACAATCCAATTTATATTCATTTCTTAAAAATGTTATTGTACAATTGTCCCAAGTAAAGGTATGTCGCCAAAGAGAAGCCTCGATTTGCCTAGTCAATGTTCCATAAGCGGCAAGGACTATAATCCATTAATCCTTTGCTTTCTTGACCTTAATTATAGTCATTGCTTTTGTCTTGAGTCAGTTCACTCTCTTAGGCTATGAATTAAAAAAGGGCCAGAAAACCAAAGTTTGGAAGATGATTGTTTAGTTATTAGGGGGTAAACGCAGAATGAAAGGATCATCATACATTCGATGATATTGTTTAGACGTGTCAAGAGCTGAATTTTCACCTTCCCTTTAAAGCTTTTTGAACAGTTGGAGTCTAAGGGTGTGTTTGGCCAAGCTCTTAAAGTGTTTCTCGACTGATTCCAGGTCCTAAGAAAGTAGAAACTGGCCAAACACCCAAAACTGAGAAATTGTTTATGGTTTCTGAGAAACACTTCTAGTGTTAATTTGTTCATCAGAAGTAGAAACTCTAATTTGGAGCTCCTCCTCGCGAAATTATTTCTTGTTTCTGAGAAGAAGTTCAGGAGAAGTTGGAGCTTGGCCCTAAGTACTCCATTGATCACCAATTCCTGACTTTTCTCTTGTGCAAGCAAGATTACACATGATAGCTGACAAATCATGAATACTACCCATGCTCTCCTTTTTTGTATATATGTCAACCTCGTCTTTTTGTACAAGATGGCACCCTACTTGGAGTATGTCGCGCTGGCAATTTTTGCAAGTCCAATGAAAAGACTCTTCATTTATCTCAATTTTCCAAAGAAATTATTTTATTTTAGCTTGAGTAAAATTCCTCAAAGGAGTAACAGAAGTTTAATCTCAAGCAATATCTGATCCACGTAATTGAAATGAGAAATTTTTGATGAATATAATTGGTATAATATACAAGATATTCTTGATCTATTGTTAAGAGATTACCATGCAAAGGAGTATCATGACCAATTCAGACAAATTTTTTAAATAAGGTGAATAAACATAAAGAAACAAATTTTTGGGGAAAGAGAAATTTTTAATCAACCAGTGTCCGAAGACCAAGAAGTCGTCCTAGTTACAATATCAGAATGTGCTTCTAAAGGAGTATAATTAAAGCAAAAAAGAATGATTTGAACAGTCTTAAGAGCATTTACGATTTTACGGCCATGACCAGCTTAAACCCTCACTATCTATCTAATTTCCACATAACAAGGCTTCATAAGGGATGCTTTTGAAAAAGCAAAACATGTCAACATGTCAAGGGCACTTAACTAACAAACTCCCGAACACAAGGGTTTCCAATATATGAAAATGTAACAAGAAATATTTAATCGGTCACTGCTGGTAATAAGCCGAAAAACAAGATAGGCATAAATTGTTCCGCTCACATATGGGCGTTAAAAATGTAACAGGAGTCGGATGAGCCTAAAAATTTCCTTAAAAACTGAAACCAACTACACGTACTATTTCCGATTATGAACCTCAGTTTTAGTATTTTCTTCTTTATTCCCATTTTGCAGGATTTTTCATTAAATTTAACTAGTTGACGAAACTAATCACTTGCAATTCAAGAAATTGAAAAGTTTGTTAGCAGTAAAGATGAGGTTGAAGAGAAAAATTCTTCAAGAATATAAAGAGAAGTATCACAGTAACCAAAAAGTAATTAATTGCTGTCAACGCCAGCAAAATTTTAGCCACATCCACGTCCTGGTGCCTTTATATCTACATATCGAAAGATTTTTTTTTTATATATATAATACAAATTTGATAAAGACTCATGAGTCATGACCCATACTTTTCATAGCAATTTGGTATTTCGACTGCTGGTGATGAGATGGTCATCCAAGATATAGTTGAAAAACTGTAGAAAGGGAGTTCTTTACAAGGGCGCAATAAACTAAAGCAGAAGTTTAAGCCAATACCAAAAGTATGCAAATTGATTGAGCCGAAAAGTCGATGTCGCAAAATAAGCTAATCCATAAACAGACAGTTGCAACAACACAATAGAAAACTTAATAACTGCATCTCATAAACTGTTCTGAAGATCATGAACACGAAGTTGCGCTGAAAAATATGTGTTCAGGGAGTGGCAAACCAAATCACTGTACTTACAATGCCCCCAGAACGAAGAATGTTATAGCATATGTAAATGTGTTTCATGATTTCTGCATACCTTCCACAAACTTTCAGCTGAGATGTCATCAAAAGAGCCAGAACCAAAAGATGAAGAACACTCGCATTTCCATCTCTGAGAGCTGGAATATCCTAAGCTTAACTTGAAGATCCGTCCAGAATCGTTGAAGCAGGAAGCCTCAGTCGGATAACTGCCTGCAGCCTCACATCTCTTGTTGGAGTAAACAAGCACAAAATCAGGACTAGTTTATTCTCATATTCTATTGCATAGAAACGTTCATAAAAGAGGGTGCAAGCAAATATAGAAAGGGAAAGGGACTAATTAAAAAAAAAGATCCAAAAACAACAAAGCAATGAGCTTCGAACTTCCTATCCTTAAAAGCTGATGTCAGCTTAAAAACTCGTAGGAAGATAAGGAAGAGATCTCAAAATCTCATCACAAATTTAATCATATAAGACCATCATGTTTCTCAACAACACACATTAGCACTGCAGAATATGACTATATATTTCGGCGAGTTGACAGCTATAAACTACAAACTGACACACAATTTTCAAAATAAGTGCAGATACTTTAGTATTGCCTAAAGCTGTCACAGGCAATGTATGGCAATGGACCATATGAAAGACTAGAGTGACGAAAAAAATGCACCAAGGACAAGTAAAGCATGTGATTAGATTTGGAAATTTTTGGTTAGATATGTGAACATACAGTAGCAACATACAGTAATTTTGTCTTCTTTTTTTTCTTAAGAAGTTTTGTTCTTCTATTCATCCTCAATGGGGAAGAAGATAAGAGCGTCTTATAAAAGCACCACTAGATCAACATCCTAGGCACTTAAACGATCCACAATTTCCTCCAAATTACAGTTTGGTGTCCACAAAAAAAAAAGGTATTTCAATTATATAAGAAGCCCAGCGATATAGCATTCTTTGGCCATAGAATTCAGATGGCTACGGAACTATGTGGAACTTCTTTTCTATAGTGAAGAAGAAGACGATGTAAGATTCAAATTCTCATGGATTTATCAGAAATGACCTCACTAGGGTTAGTCGTGGTAAATCTGGACCACCCTGTCCAGCAGGAACCTTCCTAGTTTCACCTGTTAGGATATGGGTGTATACCGAAGACTATAAACTCATAACCCAAATAAATGAATATTCATTGTTCCACTGAAAACTCAAGTAACTGAATGCCTGCTCGAAACCCAATATACTCCCAACAGCTATAATCATTGTGTCTTATATTTGGATATGAACCAAACTACGGCAAACAGTTCTATATTCATCAGGACCAGAAATATTCCGAATTTCAGATCTCAACCCAAAAAAACAAGGCTTGGACTAGTTTAAGGAATACTTCAAATGATTCAAATTTATGCGAGACGCTAAGCCTCAAATGTAATCATTCAATGGGTTATAAGAAATTGGCATTGCCGGAAATCTACAAGCAGGTTGAGATTCAGGTTCAAAGCACCTTCACAGCTACAAGTATGTTGCTGATTTCTTAATTGCTGAAAATTTGCTAAAATACTCATAAACGATGAAAAGATTGATTGACCAAGAGCGGTCTGCAATAATTTACCTACTTTAAACCTCCACCCCGGTACCCCCAAATCATATTCTAAAGAGAATGCATTAGTAGGCTTTACAATTTCTGTGGACTCTAATATTTGTTGTCAAATAGTTCAGGCAACCAGAGTTGCACCATTTTACACTATATGCAAGTCGCGTTTTTGTTAACAAAGCTGCGTATGCTAGGGACTGCCTACTCACTCAGACAATGCAGAAACATAACATATCTTTACAACGGAAAAAAAAAGTGACAATCTTAAAAGTATGGCATCGAAATACTACGTTTTCGACAACTACATCAAATCATGTGCATTCAATAATCAACTGCAACTTTCATGCTAACAATTAGTCAAACTACACCAGAATATTTCATCTTAGGTAACGCATTCGACATTCCAGACTACAAATTTCCTTCCATAACCTTCTGGTGCAATTTCGGAAGGTAAGCTACTCGTCTCCACAGAGCTTAGAAATTCGAGTATGATTTTCAAATTACCACTCCTAAAACATCTAATTCCTCTCATCGAACTCAATTCCATCTCCTCCATACAAACATTAATCGAATTAAACGTCTAATTCAAGTAGGAATTCGGAAATTAACCCCTCCTAACACCTCTAATTCCTATCATCGAAATCAATTAATCGAATTAATCGACTATTTCAAGTAGGACTTCCGAAAATTACCACTCCTAACAAATCTAATTCCACTCCACCAACATTAATTCCAAAATCTCATAAACCACAAGCATTGATCACCAGCAAATTCTAACAATTCAACACTAAATGCAGCTAACAGTAAAACAACAGCACGTTCCGAAATCGAAAATTGCAGCTAATCAGACTCACTTACATATCTATACCGATTACTTCTCCCGAAACTTCTTGATGAAGACAACGACGAACTCTGAGTAGTACTAGCGAGCGAGCCTGTAAGAGCCCTAAGCGCCTTCCACGCACAAGAAAACGCGCTACAATCACCTCCTCCTCCGCCACCACCGCCACCGCCGCCGCCGCCTCTCCATACGTTTAACTTACACACGCTCACACATTCCACCGAAACTATACCACAAATCATACATATACACACACATCAACATAAGCAAAAATCAATACAAAAGAACAAAAGGTCCAATTCTCGTAATTCTTTGACGTTTCGGTCGAATTCGACCTCGCGGAAATTAAAACGAAACGTAAAGAATACATTTCAATAAGTAACGAAAGAAGGCGAAAAATTGAAGGAATTGAAAAGTGAAATTTTACCAGAGAGAGAAGATGGAGAAGACGCCATGGAAGTCTAGAACGGAGCATCGGGAAATGGAAAGTGCATAGAATTGAGTAGAAAAATGCGCGGAAATTTGGAAGAAGAAGAAGAAGTAGAGAATTTGTTGCTTTGAATTGATAAGGTGAGTGTTTGGTTTGGGAGGAGAGAGAGAGAAAGAGGTGGTGATGGAAAGGAGATAATAATAATATTAATATAATAATGATAATGAAAAATGAAGAGAAATATGATATGATATTCTGAAGGTGGTGTGTTTGGGAAGAGAGAAAGTGAAGGAAGGGGGGAGGGGGATTTGGAGTATGTGGTTGGTTGGAAGTTAAAAGGCCAACAGGGTTCGCAAAAATGTGTGTCTGTGTGCCTCTGATTTTTCTTTTATGTTAATATGCTGTGTAAAATGTGGAATTAGGGAATCATTGGGGTGGAAGAAGAGGGAGAGATCATCTTTGATTCGTTGTATTCTTTGTAAAACTATGCGCGCGCTCTCTCTCATTTTCGAGTGGATATGGAAATACAGTGATAATTTTAAGGGATTATCGAAAAGAAACGAAAACTCCTAGAATCATTCAGATATTATCGTCGGAGATTCGGTAACCAACAGGACTTCGAAGAGTCGGGATATACTTGTTGAAATATAGGGTCAATCGACCTGGACGAATGTCGTTGGGTGGATCACTTGCCGACGTGTGGCCCACTTTTCATAGTTGTAATGTTGTTGATATACACGGAGTAGTTTTTTTTTTTTTTTTGAAATAGAAATATATGGAGTGGTTGATAGTTCTTTTATAAGAAGGTTTAATTTACTCATCTAAATGTGGAAATAAAATAACTCAAAATCTCATGCTTTAGCATGTCTCCGCCAATTTGCGGGCGTTTCCAACATGCCTTGTGCTGGCATGACGAAGATTTGGTTTAGTAGTCACGACACAAGAGAAATCATTGTGTCACGGAATAGTTTTGCGAGGCAGTGTTCAAACTACTAACAACTGTAACACCCCAAAGGTTTATGCAAGTGATTTGTCCCATATTGAAGAATGGGTCTTCGTCTATTAAGCGCACGGGATGACTTACGGGTTAGAGGGTGACATCTTATTGGGTTGTGTAACTTGTGTTAAGACGTATGGTGGGTCAGGCTGTTACACTAACCGCACAAGGAGCACGCTAGTGTCTCCATTTATAATGTTGGACAAACCATTTCGTTTCTTTGCAAGGCTCCAATAGTAATACCACAACCCTTTTCGGATCGGAAGTAGTCACCAAGTTATGTTCTAACTCCACAGACAGAACGATATTCTTTTTGGCGCAAATTAATCCCACTCATGCATGCCTTGGGAAAATCCACTTTGTTGATATGAGTAGCGCTATCAAATATCAATCCTTTTAATATGAACCCCTTAAATGATTTCGAACCTCCTCTTGCTCTAGAACCGTATAACAACTTTTTCTTGAGAAAACAACATTCTCGTTGCCCTTCACAGCTTACCATAGTCCAACTTCATGATCTTTCACATGCACTCTTGGTCACATGATCAACAAACAAGCTAGCGCAAGGTTACTTTGGTCCAAATTAGGAGTTTAGGACTAACCTTCTTCATGTAGTGTCGACCATAAAATTGCTCACCTTCATAAGCACATACTCCATATTTTAGTTGATCTCATTACTCTTTTTGCCCTAATTACTCCAATATATAAAGACATTTTTTCCTCATCAATCTTAGGTAATACATGTGTTTCTTATGCGCAAATATGTCATTCTAAGTTTACATATACTTCGATTAGCAATTGTTGTCGTAGGGGTCGTTATTACTTATTGACCCGTGAGTTTGTGACCCTAAATTGGCAAAATCTTTCATATTTTTTTTTTATTTTACTATTAATAACCCCTCTTACCATCAACAAAACAATTCCTGCATCAGATGTTTTACTTTTGTTTATTTTTACTTTTTCTTTTTTCGAAATGTTGGTTGCCTCTAACTCCACTAGTGATACATTACGAATTCGTATCAAATAACACCAAAAATATGGATATCATATTGATAATTTTTAAACATTGTTCACTGACATGCAATTAGCAACGTAATCATGCTCTATATTTCTAATAATTGTCATGTTGATTTGAACGACATAGTAAAAAAAATAACTATTTGCAATTAACTAGTTTCATTTTGTGTTTTTCTTACATCAATGTAATTTTGAGCTTGGTTTATTACTTTTGTATAGTACAATCACAATGAATCAAAGATATCACATGCAACTTAATCCATCATGTTTGCCAATAAATGCTACTTTAGCATTTACACAAGCAGCCGAAAAAGCGGGAGGTTTTCCAGGTAATGGTTTTCCGGTGAACTTCAGATCAACATCGTCCACTTCAATAGCATCACAAGGACTAGCTTTGCTGCATGAAATAGACACTGCTGCGTTTCTAGTGGCGGTACCCTTTATATTCTTGAAGCGAACATTGCTCACTTTTGCATTATGTGGCTGCATAATCAATATAATCAGTATGTAACTTGCCGAAGGGCTTAGGGCATTTTTGGTCGATCATCACATTCGAACTATTTTACATAAACAGTTTCTGAACAAAGAGCACTGAATTGGAGCTACTAGTTCTAAGGAATAATATTTCACTGGAAGTGTCTCTAAAAAAAACTAAAAATTATTTCTCATTTTTGTGTGTGGCCAATTTTCAACTTTTAGGGCTCAGAATTATTCTGACCTAGGAGTAATTTGGACAAACACACTATTAGTCATTGTATGTGAAGTTAAGGGTTTTATTAGGAGATCCAGCTAGTATAGCTAGTAAAAGTTAGAATGGGACCTGCGCCCGGTTAGAGGACCCACAAAGGGACCCTATATATCAAACAACATATCACGAATTGATCATTTAAATGCAACGAAAACTATGAGGTTATAAAAGTTGAAATATTAACCTTATCCCGTGTAGAGACATAATCTTGCTTAATAGTAATGGCATTTTGAGTTTGATCCATCACTAAATCTTCAAAGCTAATTTCGGAAACTTGGCCAATTGCTTCTTGGGGTCGAGGGTTGATCGATGCACCAAATAGTGTTCCTTTGAATGTGCAGTTCTTCACTATGACTCGGTTGATGTTATAATCGGGAGTCACATGAGGTTGTGCCCCAACACTGGAAACAACATTTAATAAGATTCGAAACATTAAGAGTTAAAACAGGAATATAAGCTAATACGTACGTATCTCTTTTATTTCCGTTTGTTAATGTTTTGGTTTAAATAGAGGAAAAGAGCGGATCGGAGGGAGTAGTAACGAAAGAAATATGTGAGAGTAGCACAAGATCGAGTATGTACCGGATGCCTTGTCCATTTTCACAGGTTACTCCATTTATGGAAACGTCTTTAGAACCTCCGGAAATTGTAACGCAAGCATCACCCGTCTTAATGCGACTATTGGATACAGACACAAAATTTGACATGGTTATGAAGATGGCATCCGAACGAGTGATAGGCTTCAAATTTTTAGTTTCAAAGTTCACATTACTAATGGATACATGTCTGCTATTATCCACCAACACATGGAACGACTCCGGATTCAAGGAATGTATCCCACTCATTTCGAAGTTAGTAACATTCATAAGTGAAACACTCTGCAAGTTTTAAGACGTTTATATTTGTTAGTTTGGTATCACCTAACTTGTTGACAGAATTAAAATTTAAGTTATCAAAATTAAAAAGACAAGTTGATAACGAGATTAACTCACCGGCATGACTTCCATGTAAACAAACCATTTCTCTAAGTTCATAGGAGTCAACATTGAAGGTGGTCGATTGGCGTCAATGCTCCCGGCTCCGATGAGCTTAGCTCCCTCGACTCCTTGGAAAACTATGAGTTCATTGTTAGGGAATTGACTAACATCCGGATCGGCAACTATATTTCCTTGAACTTCAACGGTCACAGCAGATTGACATGGACCCGTAAATGAGACTTGTGCGACTATAAATGTCCCTTTAGGTATCAACACGGTCGATGGACCTATGCTATTGCAAGCCTTTAACCATGCTTGTATAAAAGCCTACACATATCATGACCAAAAATGTAGAAATTAAATAATAAGTAAAATAAAGTTTTGTAATTATCAAATAAGATTTAAAATAACGTCAATAGTATTTCTCTGCACATGGAGGAATAACGTTTGAAACAGATTATTTTTATCTCGCAAATGATTAATTTATTAAAAACTAAGATATTGCACATTAAGATAAAAGAGATATTGTGTATATCATAGAGAGGCACTCCTAATACTAGTTTATGTGGGTGTAATCACATATTGAGACACCCTCTTTTAGCAATAACGTATTTTAAAACGCTCAAGTCAAAGTTATTAATAAAATGGTGTTCTTATTCTTTTTTATTTTATGTCATGTCTAATGGAACAATTGTTTTAATAAAATTAAGCATGTTCATGCTAATTTTAAACAGAAGGTAAACAAAGAACAACAAAAATCAATGAAGGAACTCTATCTAATTGTGTATAAAAGTTAATTGTGTTGTGATGGTTACCGTAAGAAATTACATGTCTGTGCGGAACTTAAAGTCAAAGTCTTTATAAGATACATGAGATAAACAAATCTTTTCGAATGGAACTCAAACAAATCGTAAGGAAAGAACAACCAACACAAATCACAAATGTTTTACCATGCCAACACTAGATTCACCATCTTCATTGTAATCGGGTTTTCCATTTCCCTTGGCGCCAAATTTGGTAACATCGAAAACCGCAGGAGCAGCAGAAACAGGCCTAGCAGCTTTTGCATGATATAAGAAGAAAACGAACCCAAATACAAGGGCTACATATTTCACATTTGTAGCCATTTTTATTTAATTTCTTCTAGCAATCACAAGAAAAGAAAAGACCAAATAAATTTAGAACTCGAGTTAAAAGATTTCGCTAATCTTGTAAGGGCTATAAAAAGCATTGGTTATTATTAACTTTAGAAATTTACTCCTTGTCTTTTTGAGGTAATACTCTGTACTTCAAATTGACTACCACAACTTCCGATCATCCTAATCTTTGTTCTAAATTTAAGCTAAAATAGAGAATTATTCGGAATGATTTGTTGCGAGTGTCAAATGTGTTGATACTTAAATTAGGATTTTGGTTAGACAGTACATTGTGCAACCTTTGTGACAACATGCATTTGCCTATGTTGGTGGATATAAAGTGGCTTCTCACAATTTATATCTACAAATTCTTTTCGTTCATCTACTAGCATAAATAACAATGGTTTAAAGATCAACAGGTTAATTTTAATGAAATCGAATTATCTATGTAATTATTTGATTTTATTCAAAAATAAAATATATTAAGAACACAAAGTAAAAGAATTTGATGGAAATTGGCCCGTCAAGATTAACACTACCATAATGATATGATTAGTCAATAAACATTTAAAATGCTTACAATTACACTATTTTATTAACTACAATGTCTAGAATTGTTAGTAAATCACCAAAATCTCATAATACATGGCGCTAGTAACGATTTATCTTGTATATTAAATTTTGGAAAAAGATCAACCATATTCACGAGAGTCTCGTTAAAAGGTATTTGGATCCCATGGACTTGGTGAAGTTTGCATGCCATAAATAGTAATAAAGCAAAATAAAGACAATCTTGGGTTAATTCACGTGGTACCCCTGTATTTTGCCGATTTGCACTTGATACCCAATGTTTTGCAAATTTGTACAAAATGCCCTCGAGATTTGACTGTTTGCACATGGTATCCTAAACTTGACCCTCATATTAACACTGTAAACTTTTTTTTTTTAAAAAGAGGGATAATTCAGGTGGTACCCTTGTGTTTTGCCGATTTGCACGTGGTACCTATTGTTATAAATTTGTATCAAATATCCTTAAGATTTGACTCTTTTTACATGGTACCGTTACCTTCAAAATTCCGTTAACGTCATTTAAAAGTTGATTTCAATGGAGAACGGAAAAATGGTGGTTATGGTATTTATTAGGGAAATTTTCCAATATACCCTTGAGGTTACCGAAATTTTCAAGTATACCCCTCAGGTTTCCGAGCTATCCAACGTACCCCTGAGGTTTGCGAAATCGTGTTTTTTGAGATTTTTCACTAACGGCGTCTAACACCGTTAAATTTGACTATTTTAAAACACATTGACCCTTTAATTAACATCAATTAAACAAAAACAAACAAAATAAAACTCAACTCATTTCTCTCTCCTCCCCACTCCCCCACCCACCAGGCCACCACCCTTGCTCCGCTCCTCTACCACCCTCGCCCACCCCCACCACCACCACCACCGACGACCTCCGCAAACCACCTTACGTCGAATGGGCCCCACACTACGACCTACTCGACTGGCTCGGTATCTTCTTCGGATTTCAAGCCGACAACATCCGAAACCAACGGGAGCACCTCGTCCTCCACCTCGCCAACTCTAAGATGCGACTCACGCCGCCTCCCGATAACATTGATTCCCTCGACCACTACGTTTTACGTCGCTTCCGGAGGAAGCTTCTCAATAACTACACTCTGTGGTGGGGGTACCTTGGTAAGGCTCCGGTATGGCGGCGTGTGAGAGAGAGGACGACGACCGGCGATGGTAGTCGGGTTTAGGTGATGATGGGCGCCTGTGGTGGTGGTGGTGGGGGTGGGCGAGGGTGGTAGAGGGGCGGAGCAAGGGTTGTGGCCTGGTGGGTGGGGGAGTGGGGAGGAGAGAGAAATGGGTTGGGCTTTATTTTGTTTGTTTTTGTTTAATTGATGTTAATCAAGGGTCAATGTGTTTTAAAATAGTCAAATTTAACGGTGTTAGATGCCGTTAGTGAAAAATCTCAAAAAACACGATTTCGCAAATCTCAGGGGTACGCTGGATAGCTCGGAAACCTGAGGGGCATACCTGAAAATTTCGTTAACCTCAGGGGTATATTGGAAAATTTCCCTATTTATTATGAGTGAAAATGATGGTGGCGGTGGAAAATGATGAAGACGTTGATGACAGTGGCGAAGAAGAATGAATATGGTGATGATGAAAGTGGCGGGTGGAAGATAAAGATGGTGATGAAGTAGAAAGTTAAAGGGTTTTTCCTGAATTCAAATCTTGACGGTATTTGATGTGAATTTGCAAAATACTGGGTACCACATGGGGTAAATCGACAAAGCACGAGGGTACCACGTAAAGTAACCCTTTTTTAAATAAAAAAATTGACGGTGTTAATAGGAGGGTTAAGTTTAGGGTTTCGTGTGCAAATAATCAAATCTCGAAATCTCGAAGGTATTTTGTACAAATTTACAAAACATTGGGTACCACGTGCAAATCGGCAAAACACGAGGGTACCACGTGAATTAACCCAAAAATAAGTTAACGGTGTTAATGGGAGGGTTAATTCTAGGGTACGCTGTGCAAACAGTCATATCTCGAGGGTATTTTGTACAAATTTGCAAAACATTGGGTACCACGTGCAAATCGGCAAAACACAAGGGTACCACGTGACTTAACCCGACAATCTTTAAATGCACAAGTAGAATGTCACATATCTTTTTCTTACCTCATTAGGCAAACTCCACCAACTCCACCAAATTTCAGCTCCATGGGATCCAAATCCATCGAAAAGGGAATGGTTTAGCAAGCACTTCAATCAAGGGTGTATATACTAATCCCTCCATTTGGTTATAAAGTATGTAGGGCTATGTAATCTTAGGGGTTGTTTGGATACCCTCAAAATCCATAGGAATTTTATTTTTCTAGGAATTGATTTACCATGGGTTGTTTGGTTATCCTAAAGTGTAGGAATTGGAAATTCCCAGGCATTTCCAATTCCTCCAAAGTGTAGGAATTTAATTACCTAGGGGGGCTAGGTAAGTAGAAATTCCCATGGGAATTGAAATCCCTTGTTCATCCAAACAAATTTCCCCAATTCCCATACTTTCTAAATTCCTAGGATTTGCAAGTTCATGGGAATTCCGACTTCCCGAGTGTATCCAAACGACACCTTAGTTAATATGTCAAGCAATTTTTGGGAAACTTGAATTGACGATTAATATATATTCCCTCCTTCGTAAGTGTGACAATGACACTACATATATATTTTGTAGTCTAAAGAAAGGAATTTCAGATTATAATTCAATAAAACTTTTGTCGTCGGTATGAACTATGTCATGTTTTACCCTTTGCGTCGATACGTGGTGTAAAGGCTATCTAGAGCGATATACAATGCATACGAGGGTAATGCTATGTGCTCGAAGTTTTATTTAGGCACGACAACTACATAGTAGTGGTGTTCAAAAGCAATCGAACTAGTTAACCAAGAACCAAAAATATTTTAGGTATGCTAACTGAATCGTTTGTAAAATGCAAAAGATGATTCATCAGTAAGTTACATGTACAGGAGAACTTTAAAAAAAAAAAAAAAAAAAAAAAAAAAAAAAAAAAAAAAAACTTAACCGTGTGTGCACTATGTTGCTTATTTAAAACTAATGTGATGATCAATAATTCAATATTAACCATACCAAAGTGCTACTTTGGTATGGATTTTGTGTTTGACTTTTTGAGAATGAACTCAAATAAAAAATGTCTATTATATATCTAAGTATTCGTCTTTTAAATACTTAACATTATTTCAAATGGACTAGTGATTGTACTTTTGATCTACATTTATGTTACACAAGGTACCAGTTTTTTTAACCAAACGTGACAGATTAAGACCAATTTAAAATTCAAACATGAGTATACGTAATTGAACACTCAAGAGTCTTCATGGAGATCGAACACCAAAGTGATGGGTTATTACAAAAAAAATCAATTAGATTCTTAATTAATATAAGATTACTTGCTTGGGCTATAAAAAATTGATTGTAGTAGTAGTGATGTAATGTTTTATCTTTTTTTTCTTGTTCAACTATGAAAGTAAGAAAATTAACCAGTGTCTAATAAATCCTCCATATAGCGCAAAATAATCAATTATTCATCAAAGAAAGAGTAGTGTCAGCTAGCAATGTCTAAGATCCCGATCTCGATCAACATGATCAAAGACTTCAAAAGTTCTCAAAGTGGTCTCCTGAAAGATCACTGTACATCCCAAATTCCCAAATCAACCATGCCTTATCGTGCTTTCTGTTGACAATTTCTACATTCACATGAAGTTTCATTTCGAGCTTTCTACATTTCAATTAAACGTCATCTAACCAGTCCAAGGAGTTAGTTTGGTCGATATAATCTCATGTACCACCAGCTCACAATTATCGCCTTAATAAAACCAAACCACGTCGGTGCTTCATTACCATCCAATAAAGCCCCAACCACCAAGCTATCCGTTAGGGTAACATGAGCTACATAAGTATAAGCAATGACCCCTATTGTACATGTCAAGAGCGTAGAAATCAAATAAAATTCGCGTTATTGAGAATAATAATTTCGAGATAAAAAAGAACAATAATTCTTTACAATACAATCTTTTGCCCACAAAAAAAAGGGGGGCAATGAGAGATCATCCTTACGGATCATACTTGAGAATTTATAAAAATTCTTAAAGAAAAACTATACATGCTCATGTATGTCTACAAGTAACAATTCAATCTCAAACAAAAAAAAGTACATGATATTCCTCATAGTGTATTTTACAAGCTCCAATCGGGCCGTTTTCATTACTCAAAAGTAATGCCAAAAGAAATCGTTTTTTTTTCCTTATTAATTCTGGTCTTTTCTACCTTTTTGTGTTTTTTGTTTTTTTTTTTTTTCATTCTTTTGTAGTTCGTTTTCTTCGTGATTATAAGACACTTAATTAACATCTAATCCCATCATTTTTTCCATTAAATATAACTTTAGCATTCAAACAGCTGGTTAGTACCCCTTGAGTGGCACTAGCCTTCCCATGCAAGGCTTCTTTTCCATCAAAAGTGAGACTAACATCAGCAACCTCAACACCTTCACAAGGCATTGCTGAACTACATGCGAAAGTTACCACTTCACTTGTGGCCGAAGTTCCTCTAATGTTCCTAAAGTGAACGTCACTAATCTTCACATGAGACGCCTGTAATAATAACACGATTTATTCAGTTCATATCCAACGAATTTAATTAGTTGTTATGTTAACATAGGTACAACAACGTATATTCAACGTAACTCGATTTCAAAAAAGGATTATAATTATTAGTTACCTCATTGCTCTTCTTTTTGCCATATTGTTGGTCAATGATAATGGGATTCTTCACATGGTCCATCACCAAATCTTCAAATGTGATTGCTGAGGCTGTGTTTGGCTTATTCCCCGGCCAAGACTTAACTCTTGCACCATTTGTGGTTCCAATAAGTGTGCAATTCTTAACTAGAACCCCTCTCACTTCTTTCTCATCTTTATACTTTCCAAGACTCCCAACACTACCAAATCAATCAAGACAAATGCAAATGCCTCAATCACAAAAACAATTATCAAATTTATGCTCCCTTTAATTTGTTCTTTTCATTTGATGATGTCTTATTCGATTTTGCTCATATTTTCAAACCAAATTTTAACAAATGAAAAAAACGGAGGCCAGAGAAAGATTTATTATGAAACGAATTTCGGATACCTGATACCGTGTCCAGGGCCACAAGTGACTCCAGTCACGGTGATGTCCTTAGAACCATGGCCAATAGAGACACAATCATCTCCGGTTGCAATGATGCTGTTAGTGATATTAACAAGATCCGAGCTGCCAATGTGAATACCGTCAGTGTTAGGGCTGTTGAATGGAGCCGTGATCTTCACGTTACGAATTGCCACATTATGACAATTTGTAATAAACATGTGGAAGAACATGGCATCATCTGATCTAATTCCATCGATCACTCCATTGTTAACCCTGTGAAATTTTATAGACTGCATGGGCATGCAACACAAACAAATTATATAAAATAAAGTTATTGGTAGTCGTAGATATATGGTTCAGTATAGTAGTCTTGTAAATTAAGTTAGAGGTTATTCGACAATCTTACAGTAGGAAGAGGGGCACATTCGGAGTTCTTAGGGCAATCATTCAACCTCCAATTCTTGGGACCGTTACCGTCAATAACGCCGGTGCCGGTGAGGGTAACACCGTCGACGTTTTCAAACAAGAGCCATTCGGGTTCGGAGTAAAGAGTGACATCAGGGTTAGCCAACACAATGCCTTGAATATCAACTGTTACAGATGCTTTACAGGGTCCTGAAAATATGACTGGTCCTACCATAAATGTCCCCTTTGGGACTACTACTCTTGTTGCCCCGGTGCTAGTGCATGCTGCCTTCCATGCCTGGATAAATGCCTACAAAATATCGCCTTGTATTTTAGTACTGCATCCTTTCATTGTCATGCAATTCAAGTACCATGGTCTAGTCGGAGTCTATACCGATCAGAATGTGAGAATTCAAATCTGAGATAATCGGCCAACTTAATAAGTTAACTTTAATTTTACCCTCTAAAACAAATTATACAATAGGGCCACATCCATGCATGCTATTCGACTTTCATATAAATCATTTTCATCAAAACCAATGTAATATGAAATTGTATACATGCATTAAAGTACTTGTCATATATTGCCATGCATGAACGTATAGTAACAACGTAAGTAACACACGATTGAATTGTAAACTTGTAGATATGATGTTCTTTAGAAATTAGATGTCCCTCCCCTAGGTGTTGATTACTTTAATGTTTCTCGAGCTAGCTAGGTTGTACTTTGACCAGTAATAAAAACTCAAAACACCTAATTATACATAAAACTATAATGGTTAAATTTGTATTCAAAGACGACGTTACTCGTCTAATAACATAATATGTATCCTTTGAACTTTACCAAGGAATTAACGGAGTCGCCCTCGTCGGAGGTAGCCGGGGTGCCATCTCCGACAGCACCGTACTTGGTGACGTCGAAAATGGCGCCGTGCGAAGGTCCAGGCAATGTAGGTTCAGTTGCAGGGTCAGTTGCAGCAAGGCCACGGTGAGTACTGGGTCTGCTACCTTCTACTCCGTAAAAAGACGAAGCCAAAAGGCCTAATAGAAGAACAGCAATCGCCATTGTGACCTTGCAACAGATTGCTCCAGGGTTGTCAACCTCTAATATAAGACCAGAATTTTCTGTAAATTTCAAATTAGCAAAGATCTAGAACTTTTGTTGGATTTTGCCCAACTTTTATAGGATATCACTTTTAACTCCATCTTAATTAGGCACAATTTTTATATTTAGTATATCATCTATATTTTGTTCCTACTTTTGAGTTTATCCATCATTAGTTTAGCATTTTTTGTTCTGTGAATCCAAAAATTTAGAGATTCTAAATACAATATGATGTGTGAAATAGAAAATCTTTTGTGATATGTTAGAAAAATCCTTTTACTATCTATGGAATTAGCCTTATGACCATTGATTAGACAGTCTCGTATTAAGTTTTGAAGGGATTATGTAATGAGAAAGGCTTAATGTATACATTATCAAACATATATCCACCAATTTCTCTCTTCTCAACTCCACCAATCTCATTTTTTGGGTATATTCCGAATTGACGTTGTATAAATTGAGCTGACAATGACAATCTCATATTTTGATCGAGTGGACATTATCATTTGTGAGTAGTTCTGTTTTGATGTATTCTTAATTGACATCTTTATATATGAATTGACATGCTATTTCATGAGTAGTAGTCTGTTACCCGTGACTCCGTGAGTGTGCATTTGAGAGTGAGAAGAGGAGATATGAGTCATAAAAAGCGGTGAAAATAAATACCATCTTACCCCCATATACATTTATAAGTATATATGACATATTGATTTATTTAGCCTTACTCGTAATGTAATATGAAATTTAATTATTGAAACTTTAAAATGTGATCCTTTAATTTGGAATAAGTGACAAAAAGTTGTCCGATTTTGGAGTTTTTTTCCCCGGGTTAGATAGGCGGATTTTGGAGCTAGATTAAAGGAAAATAAAGTAATAACAAGGTGTAGAAATCCAGATAAGTGGTTCATTGGATATAGTTGCACTTGCACCTCGATATTAAAGTAGAGTGAAATACTCCCTTCATTCATATCCAACATTTTTGTTGTTTTTTGCACAAAGTTTTAGAAGTGTATTAAGAATTATTAAAAGCAAGTGGGGGTAGCAGCATTTTAAAAGCATTTCATTTGTTCAAAAGTTACTAAAATAAGAAATAGGAATTTGTAAATTCTCCAAAAGAAAAAGCAAGAAAGTTGGATACAAATGGAGGGAGTATGAAACAGAACAATCAATTTCATTAAATTTTGAGAAAAATCCTTCTCTCTCATGTGTGGCAAATGAAGTACAATGTTTGTAATTTGACATCAAAGATGCACTTGGTTGGGAGAATGGTGGGTCATGGCGTCATGCACTCATGCCGCGGGTAAAAACCTCATCACTACTTATACTCTCTCATTTTCACTCTAATCCTCGTGGTTGTGGTGTTGCGGGTAGTGTTGGTTGGGTTTGACATTCTAACATGAAATTATTGTGTAGGGATCTTTTAGGGTTATTTTTTTGTGGAGTTTGTACAGTTTACTATTGTTAGTAATAAAACAAAATAGGGTGATTACTTCAATGCATAAATAAAGTATTAGATATTTAATTCTTTCCTTACTTGGTAAACTCTATCATATAGAGTTTGTTTCAAACTCTAGAGGATTCTCATCCGAAATTATTAGTTTGAAATGTCGTACTCTGCCCCAAGTTCAAAGTATACAAAATGAAATGAAAAGATTAAGAGTATAATGCCCGAGGAACTCGTTCCTCGAAGGCGCAAAAAAATAATAATATTGTGCAACGAACTTATAGATCATATCATCTTGAAGGCTCGATCTTATCTTGAACTCATAAATTTGAGTTGGAACTACATCTTGAAAATAGACTTGTGTGAACTTGATTTTGTTAGCTTAGAAGTTCCTACAATTCCTTTTTTTTTCTTTTTTTTCTTTTTGTTTAGGCTTGTTTGGTATTATTATTCATTTTCGATTTTCAATTTTCGATTTTTGGTACGGAGTATACCAAATTAAAGCTTAGTTAAATAACTGACGGTTCATTTTGAGGATTATTGAATCTACTCGGTATAGTAGTAGACTAGTAGTTCTCATTAATCGGAAATGAAAACCGTTGTCACAATGTCAAGTAGTGCAAATGCCCAAAAATTCAGATTAATTATTCTGATAACTTCACGTACTTTTCATCAAAACCTCGGAGCATCAGCACAATACATCCCTTTCTACATACCACGTACAACGTTAATGGATTACCATGATCATATTTCCCTTTTATACATCAACATCACAAAACCATGTCCTTACAAAAAGACCACCCAACTAATCAAAGAGATTACTTAGATAATGGAACATTATCCTACATTCTTATCTAATCCAGAAAGACCGACCAACAAACTGTACGATAATCTTATCTATGATCTATGGAATAAATTGTATTGACCTATGAAGATCTCGACTTCGCGCTACGAGTATTTAATCAGTGGTGGAGTCCGAATTGAAACTTGTACTTGTATTAGGACGAAATTTGTTTTTCAGAGTTGGGGTAGGTCAAATACGAAGTATTACGATTTTTCAAATTTTAAGTAGTTTTATAGTAAATATACAAAAAAAAGTTTCGACATTCTCAAACATGGGGCAGGCCGTAGCCGGGGTAAACCCCCTTAGCTCCGCCCCTATATGCAATATAATTAAGGAAAAAACTGAAAATTTTGTCATTTTAAAATATCGTAATATTAGACTAAATCGATCAATGCAGACAAACATAAAATCTTTAAAAGGTCACCGATCGAAAGGCATTAGAAAGATCCAAACAAAGTGCACGGCAAACTTATCTAGGAATTCTCAAGTTTCTACCTAGTATGATTTAACCAAACTCTATTTCTAAAGAGTAAGGCTATTTGTATATGTGATATACATTATAACATATATGAGGGGTATCATTTATATTTTTTATGTGGTGAGATTGAGGAGAGAGAATTGGAATATGGTGGGACATATGCATAAAAAATTAGGGATATATATTTAGAAATGTATATTGATATACATAAAGATTTTCTCATTTCTAAAGATGTTTCTTAATTTTAGAACATATTAGTGGAGTAAAATGACTCACAAAACTTTCTGCGTTTCTTGTATGGATGAAATAGCGCAGTCGATCACATCATCACAACCTTTATTACGGGTCATCAATAAACAACATACAACGACCTCGATTTCTATATGTTCACCATATATAGGGGAAGATTTTGCGTAACTCGACCCCATACCTAGCCACAGGCAGAAACTTTAAGACACTAGGGTAGTTGCCACTGAAATCAGTTTTACTTAATCGTTAGAACCAAACTAAACCGAATAATACAAACCGCGGCTGCAAACATAAAAATAACACAAAGCAATAGAAAGACGACATACGATAGTGATAGTCCCCAGACTCCCCAAAAATGGTGCCAAAATCGCACACGATAGTTAACTCAAACAGAGATAGTAAGCACCTAGTTTTCCCAAAGTTTCTGTTTCCATTGCCACATGTTCCTCTTATATTACGCCACCCCTTTCCTTCCCTTTTACCCCCTACAAATCTCCACTTCTCGCACTACAATCTTCTATGAACAAATTAAAACAATCAAAGGAAACAAAAAAAAAAAACCCATCAAATTCTGTTAAAATTTCATTGAAATTGATCAGAAATGGCGCCAAAATTAGGTAGAATTCCTAGTATGAGAGAAAGAGTAGAAGACACGCTTAGTGTTCATCGTAATGAGCTTGTTTCCCTTCTTTCAAGGTTTGATTTTGAATTATTTTTTTTTTTCTGGGTTTAATATATTGATTGATTGGTTCATTTTTGTTGGGTTGAATTGGTTTCATGAAAATTACTGTTGGGTAAATTTATTTATTTTTACTGTTGTTTTTGAAGGTATGTGGCACAGGGTAAGTGTTTGTTGCAACCCCATCATTTGATAGATGGGTTAGAGAGTGTAATTGGGGAGAAAAAGGGGAAGCAGTTGCTCAGTGATAGTCCTTTCAGTGAAGTTCTTAGGTCTGCTCAGGTGATCATCTGTTTTGTTTGTGTGTAATTTACGCTTGTTTTTAATTAGAACACAAAGTCTCAATATAATTGAGAGACCATTATACTGACTCATCATTGATCGTAATGTAGTGATCGCATTAATTTACTATAATTAATCACATTATCTACGATTTTGGAAGATCAAATCATGTAAAATCAGCTAGAATTTACAAAGTAACTCCTACGCAAATCTTGGATTAAGTGTCAGAGTCTTTAACTAAAACGAAGATTAAAAGTAGTGTAACGGGTCACTAATTATATAAGCA
Source organism: Spergularia marina (assembly GCA_963680865.1). Lineage (NCBI taxonomy): Eukaryota > Viridiplantae > Streptophyta > Magnoliopsida > Caryophyllales > Caryophyllaceae > Spergularia > Spergularia marina. The sequence goes on from OY804555.1 coordinate 4,334,739, forward strand.
CGGTCACGATGTAAATAACATAGTGGGTCTTTCAATAACGGGCTCCCACGGGACCTACTGTTTTTTTTTTTTCTCAATTCTTTTATTTGTTGTTATTGTTTGTTTACTGTGTATCTTGTTGCGCTTCGTCAGTACGATTATCGAAGCAATTTTCATTTTGGGTTATCACTGTGCACTCTATCTCTATGTTTCAGTAGGCTAAGGCTCACGTAAATCTGAACCCCCCCTATCCGGCCTTATGGGGGGAGGCCGGGAGCCTTTAAGGCGTTGGGGTAATGATGTTGTTGTATACTCCGTATGACATTGTCTCCCGTCTTGTCTTTTGTGTGATATAGTATTATGTTGGGGTAATGATGTTGTTGTTGTATTACTGATAATCAAGTGTAGTGTGCAAGTTTCTAGGGAGATTCAAATGTAAGCAACCTTACCCTTCCGAGTTCGCCACGTAAATTTTTTAGTCAAGACAAAATATGTCTCTTTCTTGTCAAGACAAAATATGTCTCTTTCACCTTCGGAAAGGGACGTATATATTCTTACACCTTAGGAAACATGTAGTCTTACCTCAGTTACATGCCTGAGTTAAGAGGTTGTGTCGCTATGTCTAGACATTCCTTGGTATTCTTATTAGGGGAGACAAACCAAGGAGGAGAAATGACCCAAGTGGCCAAGTCCATGAGTCCGACGAGGTTCCATCCGAAAACCAATTGACAATAGGAGTAGTAGTTTAGCAGCTTATGTGATAGTGCCATCCCACCTTTATCTTCTATTGTAGGATAACTATCTCACCACATGAACTTTTAACAAACTGAAACTTGTTTGGATAGCAAAATTGAGGGAATGGGAGAGAAAATACTCTTACAATGAAGGCAATTGTAGGGGGAAATCAAACAAGGGAGAGGGAGAGGGAGAGATAATAATGAAAGGATCAATTTCCCCTCTCGATTCAATAAACGAACTCCTTGTTGCAAAGATTTGGGAAGAGCACTATCTCCTCTTGAGTTTTAGACATATGTGGGATGTGTTGTATTTTCATTTATATGGGAGCAATACGCAACATGCTAGGGGACTTTATCTGTTCTGATTGGTGGTGACATGGCTACTCTAGTTTTGTTAGACATGTCCAATGATACAGTGCTTGGAAGGGTTTGATTGAAGTGAAAGTTAATGGTCCCGAGTGAGGCCCGACTGGTATAAGGATGACTATGTTCATTTATGTAATAGTATCCCAGGTTTAGTGTAGCTGTGTTCCCCTTTCTTCCTCTGCAAACATCCCCTGACTTATTTGCCTCCTGTGACTATACTCGTGAGCGTAAAAATCAGTACGTAAAGAATTTACTTTAATCCTGAAAGACATTTGGTGGTGCAGTTGGCCTGATGTTTCAGTGCCCTTCGTTCTTTTCCCTCATCAGCATTATTGCTTCCCAAACAAGAGAACTTAGACTTTTCCTTGTCCTTCCCTCCATATCCTTCTATTCATGTATGAATCACTGCTTTTGGTGTGGTGCTGTTGTATGCGAATGCTTTGGAGAGTAGGAGGCTCCAGTAAACGAAAGTTATTTGAATATCTTTATGTACTTTGGTTAGTGTTTATTTTCTGTTCTAGAAGTCTTTGTATCCAGATCAGCCATATTCTAATATTTAGATTGTTCTTCACATAATATTGGTGGTTTCCCAGTATAATGATATTGTTGACTCAATCATTAGTGACGTTCTGTGTAATCTTGCTAAGCTTCAGATTCTGCATGTGTGGTGTCACTAGTCTGAGACAAGAGGTTGAAGGGATATTGATTCCAAGTTCCATTTTTTAATCTTTGTGTCATCATGCACTTAATGAATACGGTTGAAATAGACGGTTGAAGATTACTGATTTGAACCTGTGTTTACTCAGCTGAAATATCATTTTTTTCTCTCAACACATCTTATGCAGTGTACTAAGAAAGAAAGAAAAAAATAAAAACAATAAAAACTAAAGACTAGCATATTATTTCTTCTGATGCTAAAACTATTGGAGGATATGATCTTCATAACAATATCTCATTTTCTCATATCGACATATCCTCCAACATAAACTTATAATATGAATTGTCTTAATGTTCTTTGAAAATCTAGGAATCATCAAGGTTTGTTTTTTTACTGCATGGCTACTCCCCACGGCCTCCTTTCCCATCTGTGATAAGTACTCCTTTATGTTTTTTTCATTGTTCTGATGCTACTCTTATAATGGTTACTAGCATCAAACATCTGAAGTGACTGTGATAGATACTTCTTTGTTACTTACTGTCCCAAAGTAATATATTTTCCTTGCAAGCAAGAACTTTGATCCCTAGGAGCAGTTCTGCTATCTATCATATACCCATAGGATCTTTTACTAAGGATTCCCGGGACTTACTCTATCTCCCCTTGATTTGGTGTTTGACTTTTGTTTTGTGGTAGGAAGCGATTGTTGTCCCTCCTTTTGTCGCAATGGCTATCCGTCCAAGGCCTGGTGTTTGGGAATATGTTCGTGTTAATGTCTATGAACTTAATGTGGAGCAGCTAACTGAATCTGAGTACCTTCACTTTAAGGAAGAACTTGTGGATGGAAAGTGAGTTTTCTTAATGAAACATTCTGAATATCACCATAATTCTGATTTGCTTGTTTCGCTATTGATCCTACTAAAAAAATTACTTTTTGTGTTATAGGCGTGACGATCATTTTGTGCTTGAGCTTGATTTTGAGCCATTTAATGAATCAGTTCCACATCCAACACGGTCTTCGTCAATTGGTAATGGTGTACAGTTCCTCAACCGTCACCTATCATCCATCATGTTCCGCAACAAAGATTGCTTGGAGCCACTTCTTGATTTTCTTCGAGTTCACAAACATAAGGGAGTGGTAAGCGATGTAACTTATGTTGTTAAGGCTCGCTACCTCAGCTGGGAAAGAATCTAAACACATGTTAATTAGTACCACTTGATGTCTATAGGCTACTGTAAGGATACCCAAAGTAAACTGTGAGTCAATTATGCAGGTTATGATGTTGAATGATCGAATACAGACAATATCCCGTCTTCAGTCTGCCTTGTCGAAAGCAGAGGATTATATAACCAAACTTTCGCCAGATACACCTTATTCAGAGTTCGAATTTGTGTATGCGTTCCTACCAATACCTCCATTTGCCGTACCACTTAGCCTATGGATCTTCTTATTTCTTCTTATGAGATGGAATTCTGCTGTCTGTCAAGTTAGAAGCTGGTTTCATGAAAATATAACATGTTCATAATTTTGCATATTCAGACTACAAGGTATGGGCTTTGAGAGAGGTTGGGGAGATACTGCGGAAAGGGTTCTGGAGATGATGCACCTACTGCTTGACATCCTTCAGGCTCCAGACCCCTCTACATTAGAAACATTTCTTGGGAGGATCCCTATGGTTTTTAATGTTGTGATCCTGTCCGTGCATGGATACTTTGGACAGGCAAATGTACTAGGCTTGCCTGACACTGGTGGGCAGGTACAATGCCTTCTCCTGCCGTACTTTATACCTTTATGCTTATGAAATCAAGTAAATTTTTAAATTGATGTTGTGCACTGTTAGTTTATACTTATTGCTATATCCATTCACAATTTCTTCGATCTGTCTTTCTTGTTAATAAGACATTTGTAGCCCATGAAACTGACTGTACCTTATCTGATATTTGTCCCCAAATGTAGATTGTCTATATCCTCGACCAAGTTCGAGCTTTAGAGCACGAAATGCTTCAACGCATAAAAAAACAAGGACTTGATGTGACTCCGAGAATTCTCATCGTAAGATTCTTATTGCTTGTGTTTACTGTCGAGTGTTGATCCTTCCTTCCGTTGACTTCTCTGTTACTGCCTCGTTTCGTAGCTGAATGTCCTAGTTTTTTTACTAGGTAAGTCGATTGATTCCTGATGCTAAAGGAACCACATGCAACCAGCGTTTGGAAAGAGTTAGTGGAACAGATTATACTCATATTCTGAGAGTTCCCTTTCGATCTGAGAAAGGAATTCTTCATAAATGGATATCTAGATTCGACGTGTGGCCATATCTAGAAACTTTTACAGAGGTAATTTATTTTTACTATTTTAAACTAGTACCTGCTTGATTTGCTATACTTGTCTATCTGTGACTGGTCCAGGAAAGATCCTGGCAATGTTTCTGCATTTGCAGTAAGAAATCTTGGAACATCTCTTTAGGCTGATTGTAGCACTGACCAACTTATCTTGTAACAAAACTCCCTCGAAAGAAATCAGACAGGAATGTTCTGTTGTTGGACTTGTTTTTGTGAATACTTTAACTCGCTTCACAAGTTTCTTGCCGCTTAATCAACTAATACCCTTTGAGTTGGAATTGCCTGTTGCTCACTTATTTGCTGCGTTCTGATTAAGTGGGATATGGTTTTATTTGGGATTATTCGGTGAGTATATATCTGAAAGATGTATTGTGTGTTCCATGACATCCTTACGTAAGAGACTTCTGCCAAAATCAGGAAGCTCTGAGATACCTGTCACTTGAGAAAGTTTGGAAATTTTATAGATGACCAGGGAGTAATAGGTATCAGTCATTAGGGTGATTTCTGTTGTAAAGTGTTTTTTTTTTTTTTTTTTTGTGAAGCGGAAAGCATTTAGGACTAGGTCGTGACTGTTATAGCTTTGCCTCAGCGAACTGGACGGCGTAGTTCCTTCTATGCTTTTCATGTTTTGTATTCCTGTGGCTGGCTGTTGTTCTTGCAGGATTTGTTAGTCCAAGATTAATCTTTGATTCAGTGGTAAAGATTAGTGTCGTGTATGAGAAAGTAAATCGTGTGTAGGATTTGTACCACAAGCCCATAGCCTCACATGACTTATCTGAACTCCTATGCTATCCACTGGCAATTTAGTGTGTAATCGTGTTTGCTTATATGGGTACACCTGTTCTTTCTATTTAGTGTATTTGCTTTCTAAATATCTGCTCCTGTTTATCTCATTTCTTGAGTAGTCGATGAAAGGAATATGTATCCTAACCATCACCTAAATAACAAATAATATCTAAAACTTACCTAACTGAAGGTACCATAGCATTTTGCGTGGTAGATTCTGGTTCACCTGAATTTCTCATTGGTGTCTTTTCTGTGTATCACCCAACAAAAAAAAAAAAAAAAAAAAAAGCAGAGACTTTCTATGCTTGAGTGGCAGATCGCAAAGCACTACATGATGTATTTTTATGAACTTTATTGTGCAATGCTCTCTTGGTAACATCTCTGTTAAGTCTTGTGCAGTTGTGCTTGTTTTCTGCATTGATTCCAATTTACTTATTCAACTGCCAAACTAATCGATCTGTAATATGCCGTCACCAGGATGCAGCAGGTGAAATTATTGGTGAGTTGCAGGGACGTCCAGATCTGATAATTGGCAACTACAGTGATGGGAACCTTGTTGCTTCATTATTGTCCTACAAAATGGGTGTCACCCAGGTTAACCCTTAAGTTTGTGATATTCAGTCTCTTTCTGATCTTTTCAGTTGTGGAGATGTGACATTCATAGTGTGTCTGGTGGATCTGGTCTTGTGCTCTTGTTTACTGTGTTAAGTATTGTATCTGCAGTGCACTATTGCCCATGCGTTGGAAAAAACTAAGTACCCTGACTCTGATATATACTGGAAAAAGTTCGAAGACAAATATCATTTCTCATGCCAGTTTACAGCGGACTTAATGGCAATGAATCATGCTGATTTCATTGTTACCAGCACCTACCAAGAGATCGCTGGAACGTAAGTGCAGCTTTTCTCACTCATTTATGAGCTCACTTCAATTTGACTTTGCACAGATCTTTCTCTGATGGTTAGGTGGAGCTTGTAACACATTATTTCATATAGTTGTTGATGGTAACCAACTCACAAATACCCGAACACTTAAATGCGTGTCAAATAATATTGATAGTGTCCATCGACACTCTCAAGGCTCTAGTTGAGTGTGTTGCTAGCGTCTGCAGTCTGCAAAACATACCATTACCCTGATTTTTTTGTGACTAGGATTGCTTCGTGGGGTAGCTGTGCCAGGTCGAATTCAAAAATCCCGTGGCACAAATATCTACTTGATGTTTACAGTTTGTATTGTTGCTATTGTATAGTAGAATATTAATTTGGGGTACATATGCGAGCAGCTAATGTCAGTGGGGAGGGAGTATGGGAATTCAAAGGGACAACCTGGATGGATCTCCTAAGCATTAGGCCAACCTTGCTCCTCGTAGTGAGCTAGTAAAATACATTTGTGTGTCAATTGAACTGGATTCTTGTGCATAAGCGACTTTGCAGGTATTCTGTTTATTGCTATTGTGCCCGACTGCCGGTCCTCTTAACATGCATTTTGCCTAGGGCAGTGGTGATCTGGATGTCTGTTTAGAGAAACAATCTTTGTATTTTGAAGTACTTATAACTGCCTATAGGTTTCAGATATTAGTGATGTTTTAGTGTGTATATCATGGACCAAACAAATATCTTCTAGCTTCGAGTTTATCAATCTTTGATACAGGATAACCATATTAGATGTACTGTTTTCTTGTTGTGAGCTTACTCCTCACGAATATTATTGCTGGCTCTCTCCTGTTAAAAACCATGCATAGCAGTAAAAGTGAGGTGTTCACTGCAGCATTTGAAGCAGCCCTCCAAAATGGTGCTGATAATCTCTTGTTTCGGTTGAGCAACCATACTGGATACTTCACTTGCATAACCATTTGTTTGTTTTTCAGGAAGCATACTGTCGGTCAATATGAGAGCCACACTGCCTTCACTTTGCCAGGGCTATACCGAGTGGTTCACGGGATTGATGTGTTTGATCCGAAATTTAATATTGTTTCACCAGGGGCTGATATGTGTATCTATTTCCCGTACTCGGATCAAGAGAGGCGGCTCACTACCCTTCACACCTCCATTGAGAAGCTCTTATTTGATCCTGAACAGAACGATGAACACATGTAAGTCGCACCTTCATCCTGCCCATGAAGAAAATACTTCATTTCATTATTATCAACTCCGTATTGTATTTTTACAGGACAGCCTTTTTTTTCACGGAACTCATTGCAGCGTTGCTTTGGTTTTACTTAACCAGTGATTGTATTACTGCAGTGGTATGCTGGATGATCCCTCAAAGCCCCTAATATTTTCCATGGCAAGGCTAGATCATGTGAAGAATATAACGGGCCTGGTAGAGTGCTATGGGAAAAATGCAAAACTTAGAAATTTGGCAAACCTTGTTGTGGTCGCTGGTTACAATAATGTAAAGAAGTCGAACGACAGAGAAGAGATCGTTGAAATTGAAAAGATGCACAACCTCATCAAGGAATATGATCTGAAGGGACAGTTCCGTTGGATTACTGCTCAAACAAATCGAGCAAGAAATGGTGAACTTTATAGGTACATTGCAGACAAGAGAGGAATTTTTGTGCAGGTTTGTTCTGTTCCTTTCGTCATGATCTGGGGTTTCTTTTGTCTAAATGTATCTTGAACTAGTTATCTTCTCCTGCAGCCTGCATTTTATGAAGCTTTCGGGCTTACTGTTGTTGAAGCGATGACCTGTGGCCTTCCTACATTTGCTACATCACATGGTGGCCCAGCTGAGATTATTGAAGATGGTGTTTCAGGATTTCATATTGATCCATACCACCCTGATCAAGCATCAGCTAAAATGGCTGATTTCTTTGAAAAGAGCACTGCTGATCAAAGCTACTGGTGTAAAATCTCAGCCGGAGGGTTGCAGAGGGTCCTGGCAAGGTTTGTATCTGTGCTATAATTGAGTTACTGTCCCCAATGTTGCTCATTATATTTTTTCAATTTCAGGTATACATGGCAGAAATATTCCGAAAGGTTGATGACCTTGGCGGGTGTCTATGGTTTCTGGAAGTATGCCTCTAAACTGGAGAGAAGAGAAACCAGACGTTATCTTGAGATGTTCTACATTTTGAAGTTCCGTGATCTGGTGAGCTGCTCTAATACTTGCACTGGAACGCATATCATAATACAAGCATGTTTAGTTGGTAGTTCAAAGTATTTTGGTTGTGTCAGCCTCGCAGCCTCACTGTGGCATGTCACGAACTTTATATATTAGACTCGTTAAAAGAGTGAAAGGTTCCGACAATTTGTCCTGTAACCCTTCCTTTTTTCTAAATGCTCTAAAGCAATTCTATGTGTGATCTTCCAGGCGAAGTCAGTTCCCCTGGCGAGTGATGAGGAGACAACAACCACAGAGGGAGTTGCATTGTTCCGTGGACCATAGTCTATGAGGAGAGTATTCACCACAAGGAGTGTTTTCAGGTATCCATTGCCATGGTGGTCACAGTAATGTAAAGTTTTCGCGTACATATGAAAATAAGTTACTGTAATAAGGTGTCTACTACTGGTACTTTCGGTATCACGAAACTCCTTGTAAATGAAAATGCTGTCCGGAGGTGTGCTTCAGTTGTAAATAGCCTGGTAGTTGCTGGGTTGCTTCAAGTACTGTAAATAGAAACGTATGAGTTAAGACTCGAGCTATTAAGTTCTGAAGTGTTGCATGTGATCCACTTCTACAACACCTAACGACAAAGCTGCAGGACGTTATTGTGCAGAAATGCAAAGGTCAAAAGGAAAAGGCCTACGCGAGAAAGGGAAGTGGTTTAAGCATTCTTAAGCCCATTTAACGCAAAATCTCGCTATAAACATCCGACCTTGCAGATAAATAAGAATGGACAATTAAACCTAGACGTGGCAAACAGGTCATTTGGATTATATATCTTGGATTGGGTTCGGGATGGGTTCTAGTCGGGCCAGTTTCGGATATGTCAACAACAGGTTAAAATCTGTCTAACCGCTCAAATTATAAGCCCATAACGTTCCATAGAAAAAGTTAACAAGTTACTTGAAAGTGTAAAAGGTAAATAAATTTCGATTTAATTTGGACTCACGAGACATGATATTTCGGACTGGTAGGAGCATTGTACTGTTAGAGAAGTAGAATACCATGGACTTTTTATTATTTTTTTACGATTTCATGAGGGGAAACACATTTGCACAATTACCGTAAAGAAACGAAAGATATAGAGGGATTATTAGTATTGAATAAGGACAAATTGACGTACACATACTATTACATTTGTGAGGAGATATTGACGTACACATACGGCAATGATATCTCCAAGGTTTAGCATCGCTTTTTACTTGAACATCGTTTTAAAATCAACTTGTCAATTCCTACCAATATGAGAAGAGTAAGGTCGAATAGACTTCAATAACTCTCCATCATGGTTTAAAAATCGTTAATAAGTCGATTTTTTTACGTTAACATTAAATGTAGCTAACTCACCACTCGTCGTCGTAGAATACAGATGAGTAGATGACCAATCAAGGCCCTTGAATTATGGCCGTGAAAGCGCCAAAAAGGGCGAGTTGGCTTGGGTATGAGTGTAATTGTGTAAATAGTCAGCTCTGTCCATCCCAACAGTTTCTTCTACAAGCAGAAGTTGGGGCCTACCAAGGCAGCTTTTCTTTGATACCTTTACGACCCACGCACATCATCCGCATCACATGTTCTTCCTCTTTCTCTCTCTCTTGTCTTCTCTCAAGACCCCATTGGTCAATAAATATTCCTTTCACTTTTTCACCTTTCTTACAAAATATTTTATCCTTGAGTCAAGTCACCTAAAAAAAACCAAATTCTACCCTAGTTATATTCCCTCCACGCTTTTTTATTCTTTACGTTTCAGTACGAGAAAGAAGTTTAAATGAAACGTAAAAAAAAAAAAAAATAAAGGGAGTTTTTAAAATAAAAAGAATGGTTATAAAAGCCAAATCACGAGTTTTAAAAATGTGGACTAAGCAAAGCATGGAATATGGATGTGGTTTTTCCTGTCGTGTCTAAACCATCCTCCGTACTCTTACAAGTTACAACCCTATTTCCTTGTGCATGTATCACAAGTAGTGCGCTACTTCCTCTTTGTCCATTTTATGATTATTGTGTTAAATAAAATAATGGTAAAGATAGATAAAATTTTAAGGTATGACTATTGACACTCCACATGAGTCTTCCAACACTCTCGCTAACTTAGTTTGTCTCAAAGGACAATAGAGATAGTGGGAATGGTAGAAAACTCTCATGAAATAGTGATACACTAATAGTCTTTAAAATTCTAAACATAGACGGATGGAATTTGAGACATAAACCAAATTTATATTACCTTGAGTAAAATTTTATACTAACAATCATATTTACTCCATATTACTAAAAAAAGAAAGGATGATCCTAAGATTCTATATGTAGACAAAGTAAGATTGTCTATAACATAATCAAGTGTAGTAAATTAAAGATGACATGCAGTAAAAAATATGATTGTGTAGTAAATTTAACGTTTTTACAGTAAATTTATGACATTGGTAGTAAAATCAACATTGTTACGGATCTTCAATAAAAAGAAATTTGAAGTGATTTAATTTCAAAACCATAACCCTTAATTGTCTCCTTTCCTTTATAATCCATCATTTGCCAATACAACAAAATTTACTACACTTTTAATTATTTTTACTACAAATTAGGCATAGACATTTTTTTCACTTGTCTACATATAGACTCCTAGTATTATTGAAAAAAAAAAATCAAAGTTATCAATTTTGTATACTCCGTATTATCATTAAAATGTGTTGGAATCCTCTAGAGTTGAAAATGAACTCTACTTGGTAGAGTTTGCCTAAAAAGGCACGAATAAATTTTTTAACAATTTATTTGTGACCCTCAAAATTCTTTATTTTTTGTTTTATTACTTGTTTTGGTAAACCCTACCAAAAACAAACTATAAAGGATCCTTACCCCATTAAAATGTACTTGTATCATGAAGTAGCAACGGAAAATCCGATTTCTATATTGTACGAGACTGATGTTTCTCCTAATGCTCGAGTGTAATGAATAAGTAAGCTGGGTTGGAGAACCAATCTAATTCGCATTGGTCCTTTCGTTCAGAGGAGTAGTACACATCAAATATTTATGGAGAACGGAGAGAGTTATGCACAGATACTAGTAGTACTCAAGAATTATTATGCAAAAATATACGGAGTATATATCTTCTTTGGACTTTGGATAGAGATTTCTTCACAAGCAAACAGAATACAAGTTCCAAAGAAAAGCTTTTACTAACATTTCTCATCACACTCAATAAACCCAACCAACTTGCACTACACGACTCATGACTCATAACTCATAAGTCATAAACATTAAACAGTACATGCTTGATTAACTGAAATTAGTCCATAATCCCATACAATTAAACTCGAGATTATGCGGACTTTACAATCACGAAAACACACATTGTTTGTGGCGCGAAACCATCAAACATTACAATCATCATCCTAAACCCACATTATAGAAAAACCCTTAATAACCTACGCTTCTATATAATTTATAATGATAGTGACAAAAAGCAGAACCACTCTTGTTGAAATATCAAGGGGCTCCAATCCAGCTTAAGCTTAAACCTCGATACTAACCCGCTAATTACACTTCCAATGGAGGGGATTAATATTAATTAATTAAGCATAGATCATAGATGATAGACCCATTGTAAAAAAAAGAGGGTGATAAGATAAGTAAACTCCAACCAGATTACCAGATATGCCCTTACTAGTAAGGGAATGTGGCAATGTGCCCTACACAAGGGACTTTTCTAGAGCTGGCCAAAGGAGTGAGCCAAGTAAGCAAGGGCACCCACAAGAGGAGCATTCATGTACGTGGACGGCTCTGATTGCTCGTAATCTGACCGATCATCTGGGAAACCATCATGGAAGTCGGGCCCACCTACAATTGCTCCCACAAGCACATTTGGATTGGGTGATTGCGAGTGCATGATATTGAACCCTGCTGAGCATTGGATCTTCTGTGGGTGATTTGAGATGGACGGCAGAGATGAGCCCCTGTGATGGATCCTCTGCGGGTATCTTGGACCGTACCCCACCATATAAGACATTTTCAGTGGGTTGGACCCTAGTATATAATCCACCTGGTAATAACAGAATAATAACATGATTAACTACCTCAACTATAAATTTATGTTGGTCCATCCTACTATAATTAGCAGTTGCTTAATACGGAGTACCATTTCATATTGGCGAATTCATATGACAACGACATTCACGTTGGTCTATCCTAAATCATTTATTGTTATCGACAATGACTATTGAGTTTACATTACGACACGTTTACATTGGTCCATTCTAAATCATTAAGGAGTAATACTTGTCGCTATCGTTGTTAACGGTATTAATACGAATTAAGAGTGGTCAAAGACGAGTTGGGAAATAAATACAAGGGCAGAGAACATGTGACAAGAAGGGTGTTTCATACCTGCTTCTTAGCAATGGTCCTCAGAGTCCTGGCAGTTATAATGGTACCACCACAAGAGACTGTCATGCGAGAAGCCTTGAGGTACTTGGCGTAAGTTAGAAGGAGGAAAGATGTCGATGTCACATACTGCATGTTGCTATCACTCATCTTGAACAGAAGTCCCCCTGCCCATCCATTTTTATGAGCCGTTAGAAAATGCCAATTTCATAAGACGGTCTAACGATCAAATGAGTAATAACAGTAACGGTAAAATGGAGGTTTAATTACCGGGAGTGTATTGGGCTGACGAGAAAGGTGCATTGGGAATGAGAGAGCATATGTAATTATCGGAATGACCCTTGTACTCATGTAGCGATTGCATTCTTTGAACCATGAATGACTATCAAGAAACATCGCGAAATAATTAAAAACCGAAATATTTATGAAAATGTATGCATTACAATTTCACGGCAAATTGATTGGTAATAAGAGGAGTCAAATATGCTATGTCTATGAATTAGATCTCGGGTTTTACCTTGGATAGAAGGATTCTAGCACCAACATGTTTGTTGTCCCAACCAAAGGTGAAGTCTTCCTCAGAAGCACCAAGGACTTGACCATTTCTTTGGATATAACTTAGGTACATTGTGTTCCTGGTTGCCCTGTGGAGCCATGATGCTCCCCACAATAGCTCATCCTTTTGTTTAATAAAAATACATCACAAAAAAAAAATTAACATTTGACCCACCAATTGGAAATTCATTGCGAAAATCTTATGCGCCCTCGAATTCACAAAGATTTCCACACACTAACAAATTTACGGGTCACGGTTCCGTATAGAAAAATCATTGTGAATCAGAGGGAGCACGAGATTGTCTAAACAAATGTAAACATGTATATCAAACTCCAAAGTTGTTGAATATTACCTGGTAGCCAGAGAAATCGGTGTAGAAGGGACTAACAACACTCTTAAGCGCACCATCACTGTATGATCCTCTATACTTATCAGCAAACTCAAACACCTAAATTTCCCCAATAATAAATCCAAAATCAGTACTTTATGTTGCATAAAAAACCTTCGCATAAGCAAGTCGGAAACAAAACATTACTAACGTAAAAGACATGACACGTCATAAAGTGGGATAAAAGATCCGTCAATACTAGTAATTAAACATCACACCAACACGCCAATAGTACTTTAATTAATGTTGCACTCCGTAATGTTTAGAAGGTACATAATAAGTTGTTACATGAGATTTTAGGAGAGGAAAAGAGATTGTACCCTCTTTGCCCGGCTAAGGAGGATTCTAGAGTACGCAGGGTCACTCCTCCTGAACACCATAGAAGCAGCAGCTAAAGCAGCAGCAGTCTCAGCAGCAACCTCAGTACCAGGGTTATTTTTGTCAATTTTGTACACATTTCTAGGTGTGTCCATGTCCTCAGGCCTCTCCCAACAAGCATGGTCCTGCTGTGCATTCCCTACCTGAGATATAACCCATAATAAAATTACCCAACTTACCCTTTTTACAACAACTAACAAAAAACGATAGTCCCGATAATGATTTGAGGTCGGCTAACATAAAACCGTAACGGTATTTAATTAATCATTACCTGAACATAGATAACGTCTGGATGGACAGTGGCTTTGAGGAGGTAATCAGTAGCCCAACGAACAGCTTGTTTGGCATTTTGGAGTTCAGATTTCATAAGACCTCCAAACTCAAGCACACTCCATGACAACATTGTAGTAGTAAATGCCATTGGAAAACCAAACTTAACATTGTCTCCTGCATCATAATACCCTCCTACCAAATCCACCTACATTTTTAAATTTACACACCCAATTTCAAAATTAGTACCACAAAACCACTATTTAAGTGGAGCCAAATATACGCAACTTTACCCCTAACTCCAAATTAAAGTGTCACTCACTTACTCCTAACTAACTAACGTAGCAAATTGAAACCCGGGTTTTGTTATTAGTATGAATGTACGCAACCTTACCCCTAACTAGTTAAGGTATCACTAAATAGCTCAAACCCGGCAAAATTAAAACTCGGGTTTTGTTATTAGTATGAATGTACGCAACCTTACCCCGAACTAGTATAAAGTTAAAGTAACATACACTTTAACTAAAATGTAACAAATATTTTTTTAGCTAGCATATAGTAAAGAAATAAAATGTATGTCAACTTCATTTATTTAAAAAAAAAATAAAAGGGAAAATGGAGAAACATACATGAGCATCAGCACCATCAGAAAGACCAGAATCCTTCCTCCATCTAATCCTTTGATTAGGAGGAAGTTTACCAGACCTCTGACCTTCAAAAAACAGTATAGATTTAGTGAGAGCATCTCTGTAGTTATGAGAAGCGTGGTGACCGCGGTGGTTGGCATTGGCATTGTTGAGGAGAAATGTGGCAAAAATGCAAAGAAAGATGCATAAGACATGTGTAGAAGAAGCCATTGTTGTTGTTAGTTTTGGAGAGAAAGGAAAAGGGTAGTGTGAAAAAGACTCACTAATAAGAAAAATAAAGAACACTTATTTAGCCCCTTCTTTTTCCTTCACCTTCTTCTTAAGAAGAGGAAAAACAACAATGTTTTTTTTTTTTTTTTGTAAGAGGGCAGAGGAAACAGAGTGTTTTTTCTTGTGTATTTATAGTGGGGGGAAAAGTTTTTTTTTTTTTTTTAGGGTTTTGTATTTGTGCATTTTTCTCAAAAAAAAAAATGTGTGCCAATTAATTAGTAATGTAGGAGTACTATACTACTATAGTATTGTGTGCATTGGTGTATTACATAACTTTATAATAAGTGTGTTTGTTGGCTTTTTGGTTTCTTCAATTAATTTGGGGGGATATGAAATGAGATATGGTGTGCATATTGATGGCCATGCATGAATATGATGATTATTTTCAAGGTTAGTTACTTTAGTGCTATCCCAATTGCCATGCTCTTTGAATGTGTAATGTCAATTCAAGCCCATGGTAGTAGTACTATCCATGGTTGGTTTTTGGAAACAATTTTTTTGATAGATCCAATAATGGGGGATAAAACAAAGAAAATTTTAGTACATTTTTCATACATGTGCTTTTCAAATAACAAAGTCATATTGTTAAAAATTAATTTGATTGAATGTGTTAACATTTTATAATTACTTGTTTGAAATCAAAGAGGTTCTAGTACCGCCAATTAGCAAAGTGGATTAACGGTTTGATCTTGTCTTGTGTGTTCGGTTTTGTTTTCAAATAACCAAGTTGTTGTTAACGTTGTATTGATATACATTGTTAAATTGTGAAAAGTTGTAAGGAACATGTTACTTGTAGCCCTATGGTAAAATGGGCAAGAGACTAACCAAGACTAGTGCAAGCTTGACACCCACAGGTTTAGTTCCATACTTTCATCTTGTGTTTTTTTTTTTGTTGCTTTGGGTGCATATACAGAAGATCTTGTTTTGTTTGCGAGCCTACATACACCATTTTATGGTAGAATTACAGTCCATATTATATACTTTTTTTATATATATAATATTTAAAGTTAGTTTCATTTTTGTTTACTAACCAATTCAACGTAATTCCTAACAATAATATAATATCAACCGGATCAAATAATCTGATTCTTACAAAATATATCGGGTGCGCGTTTATGCGAACCCTAATCCACATAATGAGGGCCATAATAAGAATTGAAAATTCCCAATTAGTAGGAACGAACAAAAATAGAGGTCAGTCGGAGTCGGAGAAGCACATGGAAAGCGGGGTTCCAGAGGAGTCAAGGGGAAGATATAGAGATTACATACAAATAATAATAAAGATAATAATGAAATCGAAGCATAATGTGTCGGATAAAGAAGATGGAGAAGTGGATGGGGGTCTTCGGCTTCAGGGTTTTGGTTCAGTAGTCCATTGACTGGACCACATATGCTCCAGAAAAAGGCCATACTTCTTACCACATGTACATTTTTTTTAACCAAACTTGTTTCGCTGTGTGCATGGCGCGATCCATAGGTTCAATGCACTAGTCAATCCAGCGTTTTCAAGCCATGCAATAGATTAGACGACATTGTGATGTGTATAACAAAATGAATTCTCGGTAGATGGTACGTGTAATACGTAACATTCACAAGTTGATTACACTCATATTATTATAGTGTGAAATCGTCTCATCAAAATTCTAAGAATATCACCGCACTAAAATCTCACTCTTGTTAAGTTATTATGGAACTTTAATTTAATTTGTATTGTTCATGTCTTGACATTGGATCCAATCCTTTCTATCTATCCCTTTTGTTGACGTGATTGCATTATGTTTTTGCCTTTTTCGTAACATTTTGATTGAACAGGATAAGGATTTGAAGAACATCGTGATTTTTGTCTTGAGGATCTCAAACAGGTGATGAATAGAGCATGCTGATGTTCCACATATTTTTGGACGAACGTTATTCATACATGCATAATGTGTATGACATGCATGTACGTTATTCATACATGCGTAGTGTGATAGAGCGAATTTCCCCCCACTTAAAGATATCTAGATGCATTGTGTAGTGTATGATCATATGATACTTAAACGAGAGTACCTATTCTCAAATTTACTTAAAATATATTTTGAAACCGGAATTTGATTCTTAAATCCAAATTTGACACAAAACCCGTATTTGGGAACTCAAGAATTTGAGAATTTGGATTTGTGTCAAATCTTTTGGAATTTGTATCAAATCAAAATAGGCCAAAAACAAATGGAGTAACATCTCAATATGTGTCATTTTGAAATTTCACCCTCCCTAAACATTTTATTTATATTTGAATTTCACATTCTCAAATGATGGAATTGAAATGATTATAAATTTCCAAAATCCTATTTCGAAACGCTACCTTGGTAAATTTCCGGCTTCATCCCCATTACGGGTTCTCAGTATCTTCTCTAGCAAACTTGCAATGAATGTTATTGTCGTACAATCACTATAAGCACGACGGCACGAGAGAGGCATGAAAAAGAACAGAACACTAAAGTTAGTGGAAAAGACGTAGAACAGCAGGGCATATAACATGGAGAAGTATGACACAATTATCAGATGAACCCATTGATTAAGGGGACATGGAGCACTTATTCTAATTAAAGATTAGCCAAAAAGAAAAGGCCAATCATGTGTGAAGAAGGGCTACAAGCGAAAAGTGTTCAATAATAATCTGCCATATCGTCCTAATGGAGCTAATTTAATTAAATAACATAGTCATGGTGTATGTTAACTGTTAATAAGGTATAAGATCATCTTGGCAAAGTCTTAACCATCAGTTTAAATACAGCATCGAGGCATCGAGTTTGAGCTCATAAGACACTCTCCAAATAACGGTCGTCCCTAAGTTGAGATATATATGATGTTTGGGGTCTGAAATGCTTAAAATACTCAAATTCATGATTAAATTAGTACTCCGTATATAAAAATAGTGCTTGTTTGGAGTAATTTAGGGTCTGAAAATTAAAATCAAATGGCAAAAAGTTATTCGATGACACAATCGAGCCTTTAGGATTGTGACGTCAACTCCATGCAACCATGTGAGCTCTAACTTAAGAGTTCACTTATTAGCTATCGATATGAGAAAGTCTAGACAAATAGTTTTGGGTAAAACACCGTTTAATTTACATATACACACAAGCAGACGACAAGTTTTTACCCCCGACATCGTGCGTGTTAGCTGTGACTTATGACCCTAGTTGATAGTAAAGTTAGAAATTTAATTTGAAAGAGTTTGGAAGGAGGCAATCGTCACAATTTACCTACATTGAATTGAAATTTGTCGTTGCTTTTGCACATACAATCACTATTTTTTGCAGTATACATATGACAATAGAATAATTAAACGACTTTGGATAAGCTGGCTAAGGTACACACAATGACACAAAAGAATCCCAAATGACACATTTTTGAGCATATGTTTTATAGCGTATGGCATGGTATCACACCTATGAGTTGATGATAACATATTATCATGCTGAAATGGTTCGTTGTATCACATGGAATTCGAAGAAGAAAAAGAGAATGCAAATGCATTATTTGCTCAATGTCCATGTGACTTCTCCCATTGGGTGAAGGGATGTGAGCTGTGTTCACTGTCATATTTCCAAGTTTATGCACAATTCTTCCTTTTTATCGAGGCAAAAGTATTTCCTGGTTGCCGTGCTATACCCAAGATGAAAATAGAAAAAAAAAATTAAAAGTATTTCATTCTAGCCCTAGTTGACCACCTCGAGTCAAGGGGGAATGGAGAAAAAGAAAATTAAATATACGGAGTATGCTTCAAAGGAAGGGTGATAAGTTAAAAAAAAAAATTGCATAGTGTCATTTATTTGAGTAGTTTATACAGTTAAAATTATAAAAGAATTTATTTAGATTAAACCATTAGACATTAGTTGTTTAGATGATTTTCGGTTAAGATGATTTAATGGCATTAGAAACTCAACATCTTGTTTATCCTTTTTAAAATGGAGTTGGAAGGACAAGGTCTGGCGAAAATTTGCATTATTGACTCTTCAAACCCAAAGTCTTTTGCGTAAGAGACGTGTTAATACATAAACCTTCGATTGTACCTCAATAATTAACCTTCTGTATGTTTAAGACTGTAAGGTGTAGCAACTCAATCAAGTTCTCTAATCATGATACACATGGTTTGCTTGATTATTTGTTGATTGTTACCGGTATAAAACTAGTGTTGAACCTAAGGTTTCTAGTTCAAACTTAGGTAGCCACTCGTCTATCAAGGGACTCTAAATGACATTGTATGAGCGGGTCATGCATTATCTCCACGCTTCAAACCCTAAGAGCATTCGCGTGAGGGGGCGTGTTACGATATAAATTATAAAACCAATAAACCATTATTGGGTCCTCAACTATCAACTTAGACTTTTGGTTGAGTTATAACTATCACATTAATCTTTGCTTTTACATATTCAAACGAAAATGTTAATAATCCAAATTGATGGGCCCCTGAGTCTGGCGACTACTGGTCCTATTATTATGATATTGTCTCTTTTAAGTCACGCCCTCAGTAATTTGTTTTTGGGCTCCGTCCCAAAAAATCTCATACTAACTAGTTTGGTAATCATTTATAAAGCTCAGTGACTTTGGTTTGCACTAAATCATTGCGACCTTTCTAATTACAATATCAACACAAATGAAATGATGAAGTGTAGTAAGGAAAAAGAAAAAACATATTATCATATTTGTTAAAGTAAACCCATCATGTTCTCCCTCAACCCCATTTTTTAATTGTTAGTCCCTTAGAAAAAGCCGTAAACGGGAGAAACAAAATCACATTTTAGACTCTTTCAATTTATTTTAATTATTTACGTTAAATATGCTTGAGTTTGTGAGCAAAACTCAAACCAAATATTATAAACAAACGGTAGGAGTACTCGTATATTAAGCTTCAAATCATTATGATCACCCCGTATATTCGTATAAGACATCTATCAATGCATGTAAGTTAATTATAACAGTTGAAAGACCGGTATTGTAGTCCATAACTAAATCTAATTGGAGGATGAATTATAAGGAAGGTAGCTCGATAGCAACTAGCAAGCAACATTATCTGTCTATTAGGAGTATCAAGAGAAGTAGAGAATATGTGATGGCCATGTTAGTGCAATAGGCCAAAGAAAAATGAAGAAATTGCTTTGCGCTAGAGGAAGTACAATTAATATGCATGAGCTAAAAAGAATAAACTGGACATCAGACCAATTGTGTTCGATATGTGTACTCTCGTTTTCCTCCTGATGTCCGAAATCGTATTAGACACGGACACACAACTTAAAAGAGGTGTCCGTGCTTCATATATAGATTAAGGCTCTGTTTGATAGGACTGCATTTTTCTGAACTGAACTGATCTAAATGGTTCTGATCTGATCTGAATAACTCTGACCTGATCTGATCTGAATTGGTTGAAAATTTGATTGAATTTCGACGAATTAGTATCAATTATGGACCAAATACATAGATAGTTATTTGAACATTTGAATGACTCTGATCTAATCTGATCTGATTTGAATGATTGTGATCTGATCTGATCTGATTTGAATGACTCTGATCTGATCTGATCTGAATGATTCTAAATTGATCTGAATTTATTTGAGAATAAGTCCTATCAAACAGCTAGCGCCTAAAAGTCAAGTAATCTCGCTTGCAATTTTTATTACAGTAGTGCAAATTTAGATGTCATCTATCAATCATATATACTCTCTTATTCTAAATATGACAAAACTAAACAAAAATGACAATTGACCTGTAATCCGAACTCACACCGAATTATATTAATTAAGTTTAACCCGAAAATCGAACTCATCTGATCTAAAAACATCCAAGCTTAATTAGAGGATCATGGAGGCGAAGAGGAGGACTAAATTGGCGTAGCTCGGAGCAGATAGGGTGCGTTTGAAGTCAATAATACAACTTTTACAATTAATCCATGTTTATGGTACGAAGTTAAGGCCGTGATTCATGATAAAATGAGATATAGCCATTGTAAACATGCGCATGGAATATCGGTCTCATAATTAATGCTGCGGATTTTTCAACATGCATGTGTTATCAAATCTTTGCTACTCCGAGTCCTAATTACTCTTACTTTATACCCGTGATTTATGGACATCTAATACCGTTATTAACGAAATCCCCCTTTAATTAACTTTCGTATTTGGTGGGTGGGTCTATGTATTTCTTCAATCTTCCTACTTTTAATTAACTTAACTTCTCCATTTTGCCCACTAAAAGGTTAGCTAGTGCGGCCAAAAAGGCAACCAGACTGATCATCCTACTGTACTATCCAGAAGTCCACTTCTAGGGCCTGTTTGGTCAAACTCCAACTTCTGCAAAACTACTTCTCATAAACAGTTTCTGGATACTTCTGAAAAACAAATTTACACTAGAAGTGCTTCTCAGAAACCAGAAACAGTTTCTCAGTTTTGGGTGTTTGGCCCGTTTTCAGTTTCTAGGACCCAGAAACAGTTCAGAAACACTTCAGAAGTTTGGCCAAACACACCCTAAAATGTTAATGCTATCATTTGATTCATTTCAATCCAATAATCGAGCAATAGTTATGTTTATTAAAATTCGAGTTAATAAAATGAAAAAAAAAAAGAAGAATAAAATAGTCCAATATGTTCATCTTTATTAGTTTATACATACGGTACTTCATATTATCGCATTCAATTTACAGTACTCGTTATTGATACTAAAATGTTGTTGCATGATTATCAAAAAAACATCTTTTACGGAAGTGAATTTTTTTTAGGTTAAATTATCTTACAACTTTTATCAAGTTATTATATTAAGACTCCGTTTGATAGGACTACATCTTCCTGAAATGAACTGATCTGATCAGATTTAAATGACTCTGATCTGGTCAGATTTAAATGACTCATAATTGATTTGATCTGATTTGAATGTGTTGAATTTTTTATTGAATTTTAACGAATTTAGTATCACTTATACACCAAATACATTGATAGAAATTTGAACTTTTCTGATCGGATCTGATCTGATTTGAATGACTCTAATCTGATCTGAACTGGATGATTCTGAACTGATTTGAATACTACTTTTATTAAGCCCTATCAAATATGGCCTAAATAATCATTTAAATCGAATATTATGTACTTTAAAATAATTAGTACACATATAAAGAAATACATTGTAGACACCAAAAGATAATATCTTGTAGATCTAGAGTTTTATTTGTCTTGCCGACCATGTAGGTTTACAACTATAAATAGGACTCTTCTCCTAGGGCTAAAAATGGAGCAAAGATGAGATAAGCCACAAAGGTCTCATCTCTTCCCCACGTAACTAGGTCAAGACCCTCGAACTGAAAACCTTAAAATCCTTAGAGATGGCATCAAGAGAGTCACAGAAGTTGTAACACGCAATCTTTCGATAATAAAATTTTTGTATTCCATATGTATTTTCGTATTTAAATTTTTATGGGGGAATATCAAGTTTGTCTCTGTTAATTCTACATCAAATTTCGAGACCAAGTTGCAGCCGACGTCGAAGTCTCCACAACAAGTCTCGAGGTGGCATTTGTACACACCAAAATCTTATTATTTTAGGTATTTTAGATAGGTAGAAAATCTTTGTATTTTGAGATATTATCCAAAAAGATAATATCTCATAGATCTGGGGTTTTATTTGTCTTGCCCACCAAGTCGATTTACGACTAAATAGAATCCTCTTCCTAGGGTTAAAAGGGGAGCAAAGATGCAATAAGCCAAAAATGCCTCATCTCCTCCACCACAAAGAAGTTGTGATGAAATAAGCCACAAAGGCCTCGTCTCTTCCCCACAAAACTAGGCCAAGACCCTCGAACTGAAACCCTAAAATTCTTGGAGATGACATCAAAAGAGTCACGGAAGTTGTAACATGCAATTTTTCGATAATAAAATTCTTGTATTTTATATTTATTTTCGTATTTAATTTTTTATGGCTTACATAACATAATTGAATAATGAGCAAATAAATTGAAACAACCTAAATAATGAATTAAATTTTTTGGAGTTGTAATTGGTTGCCTAAAATCGTGGGAATTGAGGAATCATTTGAATTTTCAATTCCTACAAAATGGAGGAATTGACTTACCTAGCCCCCCCGGCAATTGACAATTCTTGTGGGAATTTAAAACCTACATGCAACCAAACAGTTGAGAAATTCATGTGAATTTCTACAACCTGGTGTAGGCACTGAATTTTTTTTATTGTGCCGTAAATTAGATAAATGAATTATTTATGAGTTAATATCAAATTTAACTAAATTTAATTAATTTTACCCCGTTAAATGAAATCCGGGTTGATTCGATTGCTATGGGTTAATTGGATCATGATTCGGATAAAACAGGCAATTGTGCCAAGTCCACATAAAGCCTGAAGATAGGCCCGCGACTACAAGCCCGCCAGAAATTAGGTCTTCAGTCTATATAAATAGAGTGAGACTCATTTATTAGAAAGTTGGAAAAATCAGAGATAAGAAAACCCTAGAGAAATTCTCTACAAACTCTCAGCCAGACGCAGTCAACAAGCACATCCGTGCCGCCTGCGAATCAAATCAAACACAAGTTCAAACAACCAAGTTCAAGGAGAGATTCAAGTCCCCTGCGACCCTCTCAAGAACAACAACAACAACGCACGCGGACGACGCGCGTGCCCCCTACAGCACGTACGCTACCAGTGTAGTGTATCGTACGACGTACCCCCTACTGCGTAGTAGAATTAAGAGGATTACATTAGAGATTGTACACACAAAAATTTGATATTTAATATAATTTATTTTGTTTCCTTATTTTGTCTCAGTACGAAATCGCGTTAACAAATTTGGTGAACCCGAAGTGAAATCTCTACCTCTCATCCCTACTACGTACGTATCAATCCTACTGTAACGACGATGTCTGCTGAACAACACACTCCTCGTTTTTCCAAGAAGACCTCCAACAGAGCAACGCAGAGTTCCCCACGCGCTACTACAGCGGAACTCGCCGGCGTCGGTATAGGAGGGATGACAGAAAATGATGTTATCAACGCAGTTGATGTTCGCCTACGTGCTACCGACGTACCCAAACAGCCACGGAGAATTTCTGTTGCCTCCATCGTTGCAGCAGCTACCGCTATAATTGCTTCTGCTTCCCCTCAGCGCAAGAAGGTGAAGGATGTGAAGCCAAGTAGCCCTAAAAAGAAGTATAAGCCACTCAGCGTGTCTGTCATGACGGTAACACCGAAGACCATTGAAGAGCAGCTAGCGGAAATGCATAGTCTCCTCGAAAAACTCAAACTCGAAAATGAGGAGAAGAACAAACTAATTGATGATCTCGAAAAAGATGTAGCTATACTTCGCGAGACCAAAAAGCCTGTGAACTCCGAAAAGGAAAATAACAGTGACGAAGAGGAAACCGACGAGGAGTCTAAGCATGACGAGGTCGTAAAAAACAAGGAGAGCCCCTACACTCAAAAGCAAATGCAGATGCTCATAGAAAACGCAGTAAAGAATCAATTTGGCGAAAGCTCTGCAAATAGCTTTCGCTATGTCAAGCCTTGCACTAAGAAGATTGACAAGTTGAAGATGCCGTCAGGTTATCAACCAGCCAAGTTCCAGCAGTTTGACGGAAAAGGAAATCCAGAACAGCATATCGCACACTTCATAGTGTAACAACCCGATCCATCATACGTCGCAACACAACCCTATAAGATGGGTAGTCACCCCTTAGGCCCGTAAATCCTCACTTGGGCTCTAAAAGGTGAATGCCTAGTAAGATAGTAGGAATCTTTATAAACTGATCATATGAGCCTTAGTTTTCCAATGTGGGGCAACCCAACTCCATAAACCACTTTCCAAATTCCTCAGAGGTATCGCCTTCGACTTGTATACCGACTTGGAGCCCGAATCCATCGACTTTACATGCAAAATATCCATTTAGGGGGTCGAGTTTCAAAGTTAGTGGTGGGAGGGTCGCGCAAAGGAGCCAATGTGTTGTCATGAGTTGATTGCAGATGTCAATATAAATGACTCGATTCTAGGAATCAGCGGGTGTGATTGGGTTATAGTAGGAATTGACCTGGTAAGGGAGTTCATGTAAAGTAGAGAGTGAGGTGGAGAATAAACTGAGTAGGAGGCGGGTGCGACTACCGGTTAGATAATTTGATGGGTGTCAAGATGTCGGTTAGGGAGCTCATGTAAGAAATCGACGAGGAATGGGTCGACTAAAAAATTTGACCAGGGGTGAGAAGATGCTTTCTAAAATTTTATTGGATGTTGGGTGTTGATGATTAGGAATAGGGATGGAAGTGGTGGGTGTTAAATAGGGAAGCGAGTAGGGTGATGATTGTCGATTGTTTTGCATAGACGATTTAATGCATGGGAAGTTGAGGTCTCCTACAAGACTGGACGTTGGTATGAGGTCAGACTTCTCAGGTCCTAAATTCTTATTTTTGAACATGATTTTTAAGTTAAAATTCTTTAAAAAGTTGTTTTGGGAATGTCATTCTCAAATCAAAATTTTACCCAAATCATATGATTGGCAATCCTAAAAGTTATTCGAGAATTTGGATTTCTTAATTTGAAACAAATTTTCCATGTGTACAACAAATACAACCCCACTAACAACATTTTACTTTACTAAACGCTAAAAATGGTTACCAAAAATTTCAAGTTACAGTTTCCAAACGCTATATAAAATAATTTTGTTTTAAATATTTTCGTATCAATTTTATATTACATGACATAGATAATTATATTTAGAGAAACATTTGTAATTCCCGTGTATTTGCACGGGTGAAAAAACTAGTAGCTGGAAAAAGATAGGAGAGAGAAAATGAAAAAATCTGATAATGAGTGAAAAAAAAATGAAAAGGATCGAGGAAATGGGCTAGAAAATATATTACTCCGAAATATGTTGGGCCTATTTTTTGGGTTGGGTATTAAATTTCAATTGGGTATCTAATTTTGGTGTAGGTTTGTAGATGAGAGTATGGAGTTCAATACTGCCCACTCCACCATGTAATTTGCTAGTTGATGATGGGAAACTATGTTTACTTTTATACCAATTTTACAATAGCTACCAAAGTCTGGTAGCCATTGTAAAGAGAACAATAATAGCCCTCTGATTTCACTAAATAAATATGAACCGTTGATTAGTTTGACCTTAAATATTAATTAAAACTAATAAAAAAACAAAATATTATATCATTAAACCCATATTTTCTCTCCTCCCCTCCCACACCGCAGAAAACACCGTCGACCAAATCTAACCACCACCAAACCGCCACCCGAGACCACCATTGAGACCTTAATGGGCTAGGGTGGCCCTCATTTCGCCTCCAATCACGCGCCTAACCCTTCCCGATGCCGTCTGCTCCACCACCCTTTTCTCTTCCTCTACTTTTTCCATGGGCGGTGACGATTAAGGAGGGCGCGCGGCAACTTGGGAGGCTAATAGGGGTCATGGGATGGGTGGGGACAAGTTTCATGATTAGGGGGGGGTGTGGATCGAAGGGGGTCATTTCCAAGGGCAAGACGACGGTGGTTGGCGACCACGGTTGGTGCCCTCAAGTGCAGTGGTGGTGTGGGGTGTTAACCGGAGGCGGAGCTATGGTGGTGGACTGACAGCGTTGGGGAAAAGAAGGGCAGAAGGGAGGGGAGAGAGAAAATTATGTGGGGCTGAATTTTGGATTAATTAACTAAATTTTATTTTAATTAATTTGATTTTTTTAATGATTTAATAAGATAAAACTTATAATGGCTACCAATTTTTGGTAGCCATTGTAAAATCCCTCTTAATTTTATCTTTTTGTCCAATGAAAACGTGTCATGTATCTCGGATCATAGGTAGCACTGTGGTCCGAGGACCATAGTATAACAACCACCAAATACGTACTCCAAAAACTTGAAAATACCCAAAACAGAAACTGAGCTAAAGGCTGCGGTTTATTTCCAAAAAAACAGCCCAGGTAGAATAAGGAAAGTGGGCCGAGTTCTGTCAGTCCAAGATATACGCGGTTTTGGGCCTCTATATATATCGAACCGAACAACAGAATTAATCACATACCATATCATTCCAAAACTTTCGTAACAACTCAAAAAGCGCGGGAAGCTTAATCAAGAAGCAGCAGCTAGGAACGAAGTAAGAAGGAAATCGATTGATCAAACAAGATGATGTTTTTAATTCATAATTGGATCGTCTCCATTTCTTGGTCAGATTTTCTAGACGATGTAGACGATCTGCGCTTTGCAATCACGAAAGGGACTCGTTCTGTTTCGGCCTCGTACAAAAAGACCATCCGTGCAGCTCGTAAGATTAAGAAGTTACGGGCAGCAGTACCCGTGAAAAGAGACCACAAGAAGAAGATCAAAGAAGGCGAAAACCCGAGAGTTGAGACGAGCAAAAACGAGGAATGCAGAATCAAGGAAGCTTCTTATGGAAAGGTCCTTAAGTTCGGGAAAAGAGTCGTCAAAATCAGCGTACAAGCAGCTATGTGGAGCGACGACGATATTAGCAAATTAAATTAGTACATTAGTAATACCGAATATTGTCAATTCAACAAATTTCAATTTGTATAGTTGTGAATGTTTGTAAACCCTATCATTGATTACATAATCTTGAAATTACAACAATATAGTAGTATATGAATTATATGAATCCAATGACAATAATCTAAATGTACCTCAAATATCAATGTTACATATCGATTGCTTTAATTGAATTATTATGCCCTTCATAATGAGGACTAAATAGTACTCCGTAAGTCATACGCAACAATATTAATTTATCGTCTAAGATTGTTTAAGCAGTCAAATTGAGATAGAAGGGGATTCCTGTAGAAGGAAGCCATGCTCCACCTTGAATGAAATTACCAACTGTGAAGTTGCTTGCTTCAGCAGAGCTGTTGATGACCCTGTAACCGGGCCATTTTACGCGCGCACTAGTGTTAGACCCTGGACCTCTGTTGCTGTACTCGCCGTAATACAATGTGCTTAGGGCAAAGTCTTCATTCCACTCCAACCAACCTGCTGGATCAACATTATCGTCGATATACGATAACATATAAACCGTCCTAGAGTACTCCTTCCACGGCCTGCCTAGGTATGTTTTGAAGGCGGTTTTATTAGCAGCCAAGTCTGAGGCCGCGGACACTTTGCAGTTCAGGATTGAAATGCCTGTGTTCTGGTTAGGGTCTTCGCGACCCTGAGCAGTGTACAGGTTCTTCTGATTTTCGAGGGGGAGACGAGCGTATAAGTTACAGTTTTGGAAGACAACTGCAGCATTGCCGAAGATGAAGTCTACAGTCCCGTAAATGTCACACTGTCGGTAAAATTGTCGTAGGGAGTGTGTGTACAGGGTGTCTTGGTAGCCTATGAAGCTGCATTGGTAGAATGCTGAGAGGTCGGAGCCGCTTCTTAGAGCTACTGCTTGGTGTTTCTCTGGGCCGGCGTAGTTCTCGACGGTGATACCTTTGGCTATGAACCCAGTTCCAACTACAGCTGCACATATGATCACAAAGGGGATATGGTAAGTGTAAGGAATAAGTCTTAGAAAGGGCAGAGTAATGTTTTTCTTTTTAACATTATAGTAGTGGCTATGAGTGTGACTGTGTGAGTCCATCTTATAAGGTTGAAATACATTAAATTTGGCTCAATACATACAAAATGATTCTTTCAATTATTACGTGTGCATTGCATTCTTTTCAAACAAAACGTAAAGATCAAATCAGCTAAAGCAAATTGCATTGGTTCAATAAGTGTGTTACTTTACATGGACAAAAACATGAGTTCGAAACACAAATACAATCACGTTACTTTTTTAATATTGACCCCGTTTAACATGAAAACAAATTCTACCACTGTACGCATTACGCAATTCGACTTCTATATCATTACAATTGCGGGTACAATTTTGGAGTAGAGTCAATTACTAAATATCACTTTATTTACTAAGTACTTTAAACGGAAGAGAATAAGAGATGTAATTATTTTTTTTTGTAATATATACAATCGATCCAGTTTCAAATCGAAAGATTCCGTGAGAATCAACCGATATATAAAAACGTGGTGTGAACTACTCATATACCAATTTTTATGATGGCATTTTTTATGCTCACGTATTATGGTCTAGCCTTACTCTGACTCTCCTAGCTAGCTATATGATCTCTCCGACAATTGCACCTAAGTGACCTAAGTCCTAGAGAACAACATAGAGACGTTAGCGGTAACTCCTCCCCAATAATAGAATGATGAAGAGATTATCATCTTGGTTCAAGCAAGAAAATCAACGCTTTAAAGTTGTTCACCTTCTATTTTGGGAAAGTTGAGCAATACGCAACTTCGAAAAAACTACTCACAAAGAGTGTAGTTTGTCATGAACATATTAGACGTGAATGTGTCGGCGTGATATTTGAGCTTCATCAGTAATAAATGTGTGTGTTGAACCGACACCCAAATTTAAGGAACGAGGACTCCATAAAATTCGGGTCCCCATTTGGTATGGTCCAAATTAACTTCATCAATCATATTGCATTTTCTTCAAACTCCATACTTTTAATTTCTTTCCACTATTAGATTAATTATGTTTTCGCATGTGCATACACCTACTTGCTTTAGCATGCAATCTCAGTAAAAGTAAATAAAGAAGATCCTCAAAAGAAAATGAAAAAAGGTAAATAAAAATGACGCGAACTTATTACAATGTCTTATTTTATACTCGTATTATCGATCTTCTATGGGTAAACTTTTGTTATGTTTAAATTTAATTTTCAGTTGACCGTAAATCTAACACAAATAGATATAACTCGTTTATCCCATGATAAGCTGAAAACCTAAAACAATCTAGAATGAATCTTATAGAGTTATAAGTTGTGATGTTCGGGTTAAGTTCAGATGTTTTGTGTTCGGGTCAAGTAATTCGAGTAGAATGTTATGGTTTAGGTCAGTTTTGCTAGGTCTCAACGTCTCAACCGTTTGTTACGGTGGATAAACATTGTGAGACGAAAAGATTTACTAACCCCTACAAAATGCTAGCTTAGCAAAACTTTTGAGACGAAGGACAAAATTGGATGATAAATATCCTTCCTTATTTTAAGGCTCATTGGTCGTCGGTGATTTGCTCTCTTGTTTCAATCGTATGAAAGACAAACAGCATATGATATGGTTCCACATCACAGTGTGTATATGTCATAACATACCATGTCCTGTCTCTCCCTTCATCATCACGTGAAATGGATTTTATCATCACGAGCTACCTTTAGCTTTCTAATAAGATTCCAAATTAGTCACACTTTGCTTAAACCTATTTTAAGACATATATTTAGTCATCAATTGGTTCTCCAAAAACATTAATTAGAGTATTATTGAGGAGGGGGAAAACACTCAATGAAATAGACTACGCCGAAATTTTGAGTTGAGACTTCTCAAAATTGTACTAGGTCTTTACTTTCTTGTGGCTGATAATTTTTAAAATCTTTACCTATAATTTGGGATATGCATAACGCTCATAAATGAACTAAAACCCGTTTTTTTGTGTCTTGCGAGTCATCATAGATTTGCGCGATTTCACGGCATGATTTGTCAGGTGCAAAAGAGCGTGGATTAGTTCAATACCGCCGTGACATTATCATCGCCAATAATATGTAAATGAAGGGAAAAGTTTAAAATTCTAGGCAAAACCCAATTACACTTACGTAACAAATTTTTTTTTTTTTGTGGAGGGAACACTTACTAGCCAGAGTAAGGCTATTTGTATATGTAATATACATTACTAAACATATATGGGGGGGTACTAGGGTATGTTTTGTATTTTTATGTGGTGAGATTGAGGAGAGAGAATTAACATATGGTGGGACATGTGAATAAAAAATTAGGGATATACATTTAGAAATATATATGGATATACATTAAGACTTTCTCTGCTAACAATAACTTACTACCAGTCTACCACCATATTGAATACTCTAGTCTAGTCCCTCCCCAATAATAATGTAGCAATAGTACTTACCGACTATTCGACACAGCTTTAATTAGTCAACTACAAGTATACATACCTACAATTTTATAGAAATCAATTACGACAGACGTGATAATTTGATGCAATATCAAATTTGGTCAGTGGTCTAAGCTAGTAGTTGATCATACACTCTGATCTAGTCGATCGTATGCATGCATATATATACGCAATTATAATATTTCACAATATGTTGATTAAATCATGCAAGACTAAATGCAAAGAGTTTTGCTACCTTACCAATCACGTAATTTCATCTATGACATTGTAAATAAACATGCAAATTGCTAGAAGTGTACAATGTAGACACAATTAATTTGTCTACAATGTAAAATTGAGTTAGTAGTAGTAAACTTGAGATCGAAACAGTAAAATTAGTTATAATGAAAATTTCAGGTAGTAAAATTAATTGTGTGAGTAGTAAAATTTGGATGGCGTAGTAACATTATTGTTGATTGTAGACACTTTTGGTTGTCTACACTGTACACCTCTAGCATACATTTGTGACTCGAATATATATAGTAGACTCGAATATCAACAAATGGAATCGCAAATTTAATTTAGATCGGAGTAGCGCATACGAATGGAATTGTCAAAACTCAAATGCAATGGATCATATATTCATATATAGTGTTGTATGTTACTCAAAAAAGTTTAACAATAGGTCTGGTGAGAGATCGTCTCTTAATAATTCATTGAAAGACCAATCATATTATTTATATCGTAATGTCGTTTATATAATTAATGACCGTTATACTACTTTTGGTAATTGATCGTTTTAGTTAAAAATCTGACACTTAATCTAAGATTTGTAAATGAGTTACTTTATAAGTTTTAACCAACTTTATATAATAGGGCCCTTCAAAATCATAAATAATGTAATTTATAATAGTAAATTAATAAGATCGCTGCGAATATAACGATTAAAATTAAACTTACCAAGAGTAGCAGACCTGAAAGTAGTCCAACCATCAACAACATTTCGATTTCCTTTGATCAAAGTCTTTCCCATCCCATCTCCTATGAACATTATATTCGTCTTCTTCTTATCGACCTCCACATTCTCATAATAAGCTCCTCCCTTTATATATATCACGAACCTCGTGTCACTCTTATTCGGCGCGGCCGCCACCGCGTCTCCCACCGTCGTAAAGTTCCCCGACCCGTCTTTCGCAACCACGAGGTCGAACTTCGTAGTGCTGATGGTTCCGTTTCCCGAACCGCCGCTAGCCTGCTGTAGCAGACGTCTGTCCTTCCTCTTCATCCAAGCCGGGTACCCGGATTTGTCGACCCGGTTCACTTCTGCCAGGTCATCATTGTTGTCTTTGGTGTTATACGGCGACCCTTTTCCGCAGTGGCGGGGCCCACGGACTTTCTTAAGCATTACGAGAGAGTTGCTGACGTGGTGGGCGATGTCGAACACGCCGGGTTGGAAGAACTGACGTATAGTCTTGTTGGACCCCACCGAGAACCCGTCTAGGCACGTGTATTGGTACGTCATGGCGGCACTTAGATAAGTGACCATGTCAGTGAAATGACGATCCGGACCACACCGGCTCGTCATTTCACGATAGACTGCCTTGAGCTCGTCCATTGTCACATCGAGGAGCTCAAGGCAGTCTACCAGCCCCTGCTGCTGGATGGGGCTGAGTGCGTCCTTGTTGGCGGACTCTAGCCCCGTTACCTTCTTTTCTGAGGCTCGAACTTGATCCTCTGTCACATTTAGTGTATGGCAGACGACTTCTGCCATCGATTTCTTGTGAAGGTCTGGCATTGTAGACAAAGCCTGTACGCAGAGTTCAGGGTACAGGGTGCCATCACAATGTGACTGCGCGATATCGAGGTGCTTATGAATGTGAAGATGATGAATGTGGGTATTTTGGGAGGATTTGAAGGTAGGAAATAATAATGTTAGTGAGAGTATGGTGAGTATTGATATTGGTAGGAGTATGATGAGTTTGGTTCTTTTTGGTATGTTCATGATTTTTGTATGTGTTGGTAATAATATTTGTAAGGGATATATAATAAACTCAAAATGTGTGGGTAAGAGAGAGTTATCAACTTTCTTTGTAGGCAAAGAATGTTGAGCGATATATATAGTTAATATATACTTATATAGACTTCGAGGTCTCGAGGATCAAAGTTGGCCTATTGGTTAGGAACTCAATCTGCCTGGGGATGTCTCGGGTTCAAATCTTCATACCCCCACCCCGCAACACTGGTTACTCCTTTGTACCAAAAAAAAATATAGACTTATCGAGGATGATGAGGTGTTCGAAACTCTTAAAAAGATTTAGTGGTTGATTAATTTTGATTTATGATTTACGTATGGAGTTGAGGTTTGTTGTTAGATATGGCAGAGAATCTCTTGGACGACAACACGGCCGGGGGATCTCGGTTTTCACCCCCAAAGAGTATATATGTTCGATGGTTAAGTCGATTGCTCAACGATTTCAACTACTCCCTCTGTTCCACCTTAAACGCCCTAAGTGGTTTTTGTAGTGGAATAAGAAAAATTGATATAATAAGTTGAGTGAGGGTAATATTAGGAAAAAGATTGAGAGAATGTGATGATTAATAAAAGTAGGAGAGATAATGTGAGAGTGGATGTGATAATTTAATAAAAGTAAGAGATAGAAATATGTCCCAAAATAGATGGAGTGTTTGAGGTGGGACGTCCCAAAATGTAATATGGGGCGTTTGAGATGGGATGGAGGGAGTATATGCTTAATTATTTTGCCAATATAATGTTTTCTTAACTCTATTCTCAACAATGATTAGAAGGTTTGGTCGGTGTAGAACTCTATTCAAGTAATGTGAGACTGTATTTGGTACAGTTTTTAGTTATAATTTGTGTTCGACATTATTGCTTACGGGAACTCTATAATGAGTATTAAAAAATACAGTAAAGTCTTATACCTATGGGCCGGGTTGATACAATCATGCAATGAGAACATTTTAACTCATGATATTGATCCATGTCATGAAATTAAGGAGCTTGTGACAAATTGGTAAGACTTCTCACTATACTTTCTATATATAATAACAATACTCCCAAACCTCTGTCGAACAAAAAAAATAAAATTGTACTCCCAAAGATCCACTAGAATGATTTGAACAGACTAGACACCTCACTTAGTACGTCATGAGGAAACTTCATGAACACTAGGACTAGCTTTTATCGCTTATCGAAAGTCTAGATTTAACCACTGACTTACATTATTCCAGTTAATACTATGCGAAGTTACCATCTCAAATTCTCGACCAAAAAGAAATTTATGGTTAATAAGATTCTAAAAATGACACTACCTTTTTGAAAGAGCAACACATTTTTGGATCACCATGCACAACGTTCATTGCTTATGGCTATGAGTTATGAGAATTATCTGTTTCACTATTAAAAATCGAGGTACTTACTAAATGTGTCTTTTACAGCTGCATACTTTTGGCAATATGGGACAACAGGAATGAAACGACATTTTGAAACAGATGATTCAGAATTTCAGATTATTTTAAATATGGGGTATACCTTTTATTTCGTAAGGCTTGACTCAACACTCTCAACTGCAAGAGTGAAGAAGAAGTGACCAGATCAGAGAAGATATCGATGCAATCATACAACCTTGATTCCTTGTTGCAAAGTTGAGCTAATCAGTTTGCCAGTCTTCACATGGGAGAATTTAAGTGATGTTTGGATCTCATATAAGTAAAAGATCACATTTATTTTAATTTAATAATATTGGACCGTCATTCAATTGTCCTGAACAGCAAATATATTCCCCTGTATATTTCCCCAAGTGTGCTGACGACACTTTATATTTAGAGACATAGGTGTCCAGCTTCAACGGTTTGCATTTATTCGCTAACAAAAACAGGTCAAACTGCACGGCAGTGGCTTAAGGTTTTGTGGAGAGTGGAGACGGTTCTTCAATCTTGATTGGGTCGTGTCGAGTTGTATACCGTATAGATTATTTCTTCGGCTGGTGTCTCAAAACTGTTTGGTTGTATGTAGGAATTGCCAATTACCAAGGGGAGGGTATGGTAAGCCAATTTCTTCATTTTGTAGAAATTGGAAATTTTCATGATTATTCAATTCCCACAAAGGCAACCAAACAACTCCAAAAAATTTAATTCATGGAAATTTTGAATTCCAATGATTTTGAGTGGCAACCAAACGACCACCAAGATTTCATTGTCATACGGAGTATAATTTTTTAGGGAATTTACTATTCCTTAGGACTTTAGGCCACTTGGTTGAGCTAACTAGGGCTAAGTATTGGTTTAGAACAGAGCTGAACTATCAATCCAGTATCGAACTGAACCAAAATTCATTTGTTCCGGACCAAACTCAGACAAACCGGTCTAGTTTGGTTCATTTTTTGGACTAAATTGAAATCTACTCAGGCTACCGTCAAAGTATTCCAATTTGGAGGGTAAGAGTGCACTTCTGGGTATTCCACCCATGTCCTTAATTCCAGTGAGTTTACATTCTAAAATTAATTGAGGATAGTAGTAGCCCGCTAGCTCATAAACATGTTCCACTTCCACCTAATTTTACTAACCTATGTGGGACAACTCATCAGTAATAACTTCTGAACATGACGAGCCCTACAGCAACCAGCGGCATTTGTATTCGCATCTGCCGAGCTTAACACTTGGTCATTGTGTTAGGATCCTCAAACTAATTACAATTCCCTATTTCCTCAGGAACTGAGCTTTCTAGCTAAGGAATATCCCCCTTAAATCTAACGAGAAAAGAAAAGGCTCATAGTCACAAAGATAGTGAGTTAGTGACCGATTCTTGCCGTAGACGGTGACACAATATCATCAATCGGTATATGGTACCCCGAAAGTACGTAGCTCTATGTACCCCCGGTTCAAATGGTATGTAATGAGTGAAAATTGAAAATTAATGAGTGGAACTCGGGAAATAATTAGTGAAAGTTGAAAAATAATGATTGGAATAAAGTTGTATATAATGATTGGAAATTCAGAATTAATGACTAAAAAAAATAATAACTATAATGTTATATATAATGAGTGAAAATCGGAAGATAATAAGTGAAAATTGAGAAATAATTAGTAAAACTTGTAAAATAATGAGTGAAAGTATAAAATGATAAAATTGAGAAATAATGAGTAAAAATTGTAAAATAATGAGTGAAAGTATAAAATGATAAAATTGAGAAATAATGAGTAAAAATTGTAAAATAATGAGTGAAAGTATATAATGACTATGATGTGGTATATAATGAATGAACAGTTAATCGGAGGGTACGTAACTCTAGGACTTGGAATAATGTTAAAGAGATACACAGGGCCGCCATATGGGCTGGGTATCGTACTGGTTTCTGTCATGTAGGCGCATATGATGTCCGGACTTTTTCAGAAGTCCATATATCCCAATTTCAAGGACCGCGGACTGCACCTATTCCAACATCTTAAAGCCCACCCCATAGAAAACTTCCTATTTTCTTTTTCTTTTTCTTCTACATTATTTCGCGTTTTTCAAAGCGGCAATATTTTTTCTCTTGAAATAATGTACTCCCTTTGTTTTTTTTTTTTTGTTTTTCTCATTTTTTACGTTGGACCGGTTTTTGTGAGAAACTTTCAAGTCCATCGTAAAGAATTGAAGAAATGAATAGAGTATTAGTGATTACGGTTCTGATAAATTGTTGAATACGCAACTCATAATTGGGAGAAAACACCAAACAAAATAGAATGAATTTTATTATTGATAAAGTTATGTTTCTGTACAGATGTTCAGCTATATATACACAAAGTACGACTAAGCTAAGCTGTACAAGTTAGTTACATTCGGTTATAACCGTTTCCTCGATTGTCGTGTAATAACCGCCTCTGTGAACTCAGCTTTGACCATAGTTGACCGAGCTGACTTGAGACTTATCTCTTAGCTCCTATAATCTCATCATCCCCCCCTCAAGTGCAACAGGGATATTGATGAATCAAACCAAGTTTGTTAGCTAAAAAGGAATGCTGCACAGATCCTAAGACTTTGGTTAGGATGTCAGCAATCTGATTGTGGCTTGCAACATGCTGAGTCTGAATCAAACCTTCCTGGATCTTTTCCCGAACAAAATGGCAGTCCAGCTTCAAGTGTTTTGTCCGCTCGTGAAAAACTGGGTTAGCAGCTATGTACATAGCTGCTTTGTTGTCACAGTGCAAGGTTATTGGAAGAGGGACATTAATCATGAAATCTTTGAGTAACTCTTCCAACCATACCAACTCTGCAGCAGTCTGAGACATACTACGATATTCTGCATCTGCTGATGACCTGCTTACTGTATTTTGCTTCTTGGTCTTCCAAGAAATCAATGAATGCCCAAGAAAAACACAGTAACCTGTCAAAGACTTTCCTTTCCTGTAAAAGCACAGGTACCCCAATCTGCATCACAGTAGCTGCTGAGTACCAATGGTGATGCAGATGAATAGAATAGACCAGTATTTAGAGTATGCTTCAAGTATCTGACCAAGTATAGAGCTGCTTGCATATGTGGAACCCTAGGTTCATTCAAAAATTGGCTCAATTGTTGGACAGAATATGAGATGTCAGGTCTAGATAGATTGAGGTAGAGTAGTTTACCAACCAGTCTCCTGTACCTTTCAGGTTCAGGTAGAATATCTCCTTCATCAATGCTCAACCTCAATCCTAATGGAAGGGGAAAAGTATTAGGCTTGCAATCCTCCAACCCTGTATCTTTCAGAATGTCCAGTATGTACTTTCTCTGATTCAGGGTGACTCCTCTAGTCCTCTTGCAGATCTATTAACTTCTATCCCCAAAAAATATCTCAGTTCACCCAGGTCTTTGATGGTGAATGCTTGATCTAAGGAGTGTTTATTTCTTGCTCATCATCTCCTGTCAGCAGTAAATCATCGACATACACCAATATTGTAGCGAATAAGCCAGTGTCTGACCTTTTAGTGAACAAAGAATAGTCACTCTTGCTTTGAATATACCCTTGAGAATGCAAGAATTTAGTCAACTCCAGGTTCCACTGCCTAGAAGCCTGCTTCAGGCCATATAGAGATCTTTTAAGATGGCAGACTTCCCCTGGCTTAGCACCCACATATCCTTCAGGAATTTTCATGTATACCTCTTCATCCAAGTAACCGTGAAGAAATGCATTATTAATATCGAGCTGGTGCATTTTCTAGTTCTTAGTAGCAGAAACAGCAATCAAAGACCTGCCTATTGAAAATTTAGCAACTGGACTGAAAGTGTGCTTGTAGTCCTAGTCTTCTATCTGATTATAGCCCTTGGCAACCAATCTTGCCTTATACCTCTCATTTTCACCGTTAGGCTTATATTTGATCTTGTATACCCACTTAGCGCCAATTGGCTTCTTCCCATCAGGTAATTGCTTTAATTCCCATGTCTAATTCTGCTCTAAAGCCTGTAACTCTTTATTCATGGCCTCAATCCAATGTGGATCATTCTTGGCCTGATTATAGGTTGATGGTTCTGGAATTTGCAACACAGCAGTGAAGGATGCCCTATAATCTTCTGAGTAATCATAAGTATTGAGATCAGACATGGCCAAGGCAATGTTTGCTGCAGAAAAAACAGGTGCATTGTGCTGTAATGAAGGAGGCAGCCCTTTGCAAATGAAGTCATTAAGCTTGACTGATTGAACTCTAGTCCTTGTTAACTTTCTTACAACTTCTGGTGTTATGTTAGTGACTTCAGGAATTTCTCCAACATCAGCATTATCTCTATTTTCATTGTTATATGATTCATCAGATTCTGCAGGAGTATGTAACACAGGACCATCATCATGTTCCATGTAATGCTGAGTTGTTCCAGATTCAGTGTCTTCAAAACCTCTAGGACTGATTTCCACAGGAGTTTCCAAAATAGTAGGCATAAAAGAAGCAGCTTTGGAAGTTTCAGCAGTAGATGTAGACTTGAAAGGGAAAACGTGCTCTCTGAAAACCACATCCCTGCTGGTAAAAGGCACATGTCTGTCTAAATCATAAAGCTTGTAACCCTTTTGTCCAAAGGGGTAGCCTATCATGACACGTTTTCTTGCTCTAGGTTCAAACTTATCTCCAGTGTTCACAGCAGCAAAGCAAAGACATCCCACCACTTTGAGATTAGAATATTCTACTGATTTCTTCAACAAAGTCTCTGATGGTGATTTCCAGGACAACACAGATGAAGGCATCATATTTATCAAATGAGTTGCAGTCAGTATAATTTCTCCCCAAAACTTCTTAGGTAATGCAGATTGAAACTTTATTGCCCTGGCAGTTTCTAACAAATGTCGATGTTTCCTCTCAACTCTCCCATTCTGCTGTGGAACTCCTACAATACTTCTTTGATACAAAATCCCTTTCCCATCTAGCAACTGTAAAACTGGTCCTTGGAAGATTTCTGTACCATTATTACTCCTCAATGTCTTTACAGTGGTCTGAAATTGATTCTCAACATAGGAGAGAAAGTTTGCCAACACAGTATAAACCTGAGTTTTGTCTTTCAAAAGAGTTGTCCATGTAACTCTTGTATTATCATCCAAAATGGTCAAAAAATAGGATTCACCCTGCATAGTTTTCGTCCTATATTTCCCCCATAAGTCTATATGAACCAGTTCAAAAGGTTGAGAAGCAATAGATTCATTTAAAGAGAAGGGTAGCTTATGGTGTTTAGCAAGAACACAATTATCACATTCCAAATTAGTGATTTTATTGCTGATTGAGTAACCAGGTACATGTCTCAATTTGGACAAAGAAGAATGTCCTAGCCTAGCATGTAGTAGCAAGCCATCTTCCCTAGATGTACTACAGCTAACAGAAGAATTACAAGTACTGGCTACCAAAGAACTCTTATTTATGCTATAGTTGCTTGTGGATCCAAGATGGTAGACACCTCCCTTCCTTATTCCTTCACCAACAATCTTCTTAGTTGTGAGGTCCTGGAAGGTGCATTTCAAGGCACTGAAATTAGCTATCAGGTTTGAGTCCTTCAATAACTTTCCAACAGACAACAACTGATGCTTAAAACCAGGCAGATATAACACATTCTTCAGCAAAATTCCACCAGACAAAACAACATCTCCAGTTATAGTTACTTGCATAAGAGTACCATCAGGAAGAGTGACAATGAAAGGTTTTTTCAGTTGTTTGATAGAGTCAAAAATGTCCAAATTAAAGGACATATGATCAGAAGCACCAGAGTCAACAATCCAGGAATCTGATTTTTGATTAAAAAAACTTCAGCATTTGAAGCAAGTGCCATACCTGCGACACTCATATCTGAGGAGTGCATAAAAGGAGCATTATTTGCAGAAGAATTGAAGTCAGCAGGCCTGCTTTGAACATGATGCATGAATTTGCTGAATAAAGCATTGAGCAGCTTATCATCTAAGACAGGCTCATTGTTATTCTCAAAAGGAGTATCTGATTCATAGTTCACATCCTCAACATTTGCAGCAATCTTCCTTGACCTTTGTAATTCTGAGAACCAGTCTTGCTCTTAGGATTCAGCTTCCAGCAGAAATCTCGAGTGTGACAAGGTTTATTACAGTAGGAACATCTGAAATTAAGCCTCTCTTGATTGTGTCTGTCCTGAAACTTCATGTCATCAGATTCATATCTAGGTTTCTTCTGATCAGTGTAAGCATTCTGATAATTGGTCCTTGTGTTCTGTCTTGCAGCCATTGCAGAGGAACCCCCTTGTTCAAAATGTGGAGCATCTGTCACAACTTTTCCAGCTTCAATGTTTTGGATCTTGAAATAGACCTCATTGACAGTGGGAAGTGGCTCAATAGCCAAGATTTGACCCCTTACAGTGTCATGTTTATAGTTTAAACCCATCAGGAACTCAAGAGATTGTGACATCTTTTCCCTGTCAACCATTTTCTTCAAAAAATTATAGTTACAGGCACTGTTAGCTCCACATTCACAGCTTGGAAGTGGATCAAGACTTTGCAGTTCATCTCTGACAGCCTTGAGTCTGCAGTAGTATGATGCTACTGTCTCCCCATCCTCCTGAGAAATTTTCAAAAGATCTCTCCAGAGCTGGTAAATGTAAGGAGCAGTGGTCTGATTGTACCTCTCCTTGATCTCGTCCATCTCTTTTAATGATGCTGAAAACAACAAATCATTTGCCAACTGAGGCTCCAAAGAATGTAGAATCCACCCCATGACTGTGTAATCCACTCTAATCCAATCCTGAAACCTTTCATCATGCTCAGCAGGTCTAGGAATTGAACCAGACACAAAACCATACTTATTCCTGGCAATTAATGCTCTTTGCACTGCTCTGGCCCACTTTTGATAGAATTTGCCACTGAACAAGGTGGTGACCAGTTTGACATTCTGATCACTGCCAGAAATGAAGTAAGGGTCACGGAAAGCTGCAACACCAGAAAGATTACCAGAACTTTGAGCAGAATTAACATCCGCCATCTTTAACAGCAAAAGAAACTGATTTCAGAAAATAACTTCTCCAAGAAGCAACAAAAAACAACGAACACAGACTTTCTCCAGAAAATTGATCGGAAACAAAATCTGCAGGAACGACTAGGCAGGCGTTCTCCAATCGAAATGTCACCAATAAGCTTCCCAACAAACAACCAGAAACCAGAGAAGAAGATGAATCTTCTTCGACAATTTACTGAAAAAATACAGTAAATTCAGCCAATTCAAGACGATTGAACAGTCGTTGCAATCGCGAATCTTATGCAGTAAGATTCAAGCGAAAAACCAGAGAAAAAAATTGTGATGAATTCCTCGAAAAATTGGCGAAAAATGTTGCAGGAACAGGTGAAATTCCTGAACAACACTACAAGAAAATAGATTTT
Organism: Spergularia marina; assembly: GCA_963680865.1. Classification (NCBI taxonomy): domain Eukaryota; kingdom Viridiplantae; phylum Streptophyta; class Magnoliopsida; order Caryophyllales; family Caryophyllaceae; genus Spergularia; species Spergularia marina. The sequence goes on from OY804555.1 coordinate 4,376,408, forward strand.
TTGCCACAAGTTTTAGCAACAACTTTGTCGTCGTTGCTAAACATATTGTTTGACCACGACTACTTGTTGCCAATAATGATATTTCAGTTTCCCTCCCAAAAAAAGTTCAACGCGGGGAGTTTAGAAAATTTCATTTTTTTGGCAACATAAGTATCTCGTTACTGAAAATAAATGTACGTTTAGCCACTGTTTAGAGTCGTTGCGAAAAAAGTTTTCATTTCTGGCCACGAAGATTTGTCGTTGTCATAAAAAGTGTCTTATTTGGTCACAATACTCTGTTGCCAAAAACATCAATTTTTTATAAAAAAAAAAAAACAAAAAAAAAACAAGAAGCAAAATAATAGGGGCCGGGTTGGGATACTATGAGTTCATTTTCATATCATATCACGCTTTCCTCTTTAACCCTACATTCTCTCACCACAATCTTCACCCGCAACATTCTCAGATCTCTGCCGGACCGTTATCAGTCGTCAACCGCCACTCCTCCTCTTCATCGTTCGTCTTCCGATCTGGTCATCATTCGCGTCAATCTTCTCAAGCCTTTGTTTTTAATGAAGTTCTATGATTTCTTGGAGGTATAATTCTTAATCGACTTTCCGAATCTATATTCCATACTCATGATTAAAGATGTGATTTTTTTCATACTCATGATGTCTAAGGGTTGAAAACCCTAATTTCGAAAAATTGGGGGTGAATCTTCTTATTTGACAATATATAATTCCTTCTCTTAATTAGTTTTACTTAATTTGTGTATTTAATTTTATCTGGGCTTATGTTTTTGATTCCTTAATCCCTTGTGTAGAACATGATCTTCGTTCACTGGGTAAGGTAATCTGACACTTTTATTTAATGTTTTACTGATTGATTTATTGCTATTTGTATGTGGGTCTTTATCCGATTCATTGTTTGATTTGTTATACAAGAAAAGTTCCATTCGTTTAATTGTTCTATTGAAGATCTTGTTTTTTTTTTTGTGTTTAATTTTTCGGATGTTAATTCCTACTAGAATGACTTAATTATTGAGCTTGGATAATTTGGTTTTGTTTGGTTAAAATCAATTTGAGGTAACTTGCGATTGTCGATTGTTGCCCGAGAATGTGAGATATAAGTTGATTGGAATCATTTCGTATTTTCGTTCTTCTCTCACATTAATTGAACTATGATTCATTTACCTTTAATCATGTGTATCAAAATCGGCTCTCAATATCATTAGCTCAAGTAATCCTCAATTTGGATTTCATTGGTTGTTTTAGCTAAATTAGATAAAAAGATTCCAAAGTTTATTTAAGTCTGATGGGGGAGAGGTTACAGTTTTTCCTGACGTCTAACGGTTCCCTCTTTAGTGAGGGGTGACAATGTGGCGTTTTTTTCCACGAGAGACGTTACAATTTGTGGGCCACTCTATGTGATGGCAGAAAGTGTAGTTTGGGATTCCTTGGCTGCTTGGTTGCCTTACCTCAATGAAGGTGCGGTTCTAGCTATGAACTGAGAAAGTCATCTGATATTCATTAACCGAAATAGACTGCTTTTATTTTTTAACCAGTGATAAGTTCTTCAATGTTTCAATTATGTTTTATTTTCATATGTAAAGGTGGTCTAATTTGTTGAGGTTGTTAGCTGCTAGACTTGTCTATGGATATAAGTCGTAGGGAATTGTAGTGGTCTTGACTCTGATTTCGTTTCTTAAGAATTTTTACCGTTATTTATTCTTCTACTAGAGGAGCATGGTCATGTCCAATTAATTTAGTTCTCTATCTTACATATTATGCATTTCTCTTACATATTGGTAGGTCTAATTTTTGTAATAAGCAAAAAACATTTGATGGTCAGTGTATTTCTTGATTCTGAATTTTAGTTTTCATGTTTGATATCGACGTCCAGATTCCCACTTCTTTTGGTAAGTTGAACCCATGTTGTATACTATATTATTCACCTCATATTTCCATGTCTTGTTTGTCAAATATTCATGGCTTGCAATGGCTCTCACACAGTCATACGCTTAACCAATTGTGGTTAAATATCTTAATATGTTAATATATACATGCCCTAAAGGTTGGATTCATCTCCACAGCTATGTGTTGAGGATTTTATTGTTAATTGGCCTGAGTCTATATTGTTAAGTTTTCCCTTCATTGTTAAGTTTTCTTACTATGTGTTAAATGCTTGCACTTCCTTTGCTAATTCAAATACTGAAAACTCTAATGTGTGGATTTCTTTTAGATGTAGAAAGTGCAATCTTATGATGTCACTAGCAAAGTATCAATAATATATTTTTGAATTTATTTCTTAATGAACAGTTGTTTAACCTATTTCGATGTTACGCTAAAAGTAATCTGCAAATATAGAGAAAGGCTTATTCAGTTTGATAAGTAATTAAACTTGTTATGAGTGGCCTTACTTTATGTTCCCTCGCTCTTATATTTTAAAATACCAAAGATAATACTAGTCGTGATATTGAAAGAATTTGTTAGTTTTTTTTTTTTTTTTTGAAATGGGAATTTGTTATAGTTTACATATATGTTGCTGACCTTTCATAATTTAAACTTATAATGCTCGTCTTGTATTGATTTTGCAGGATTGGACTAAATTACACTTGAATATGAAGTTTGGCCAAGTACATTGTGTTAGTTGATTCTCTACGGTTGTAGTATTTCGGATATGAGAGATATGTTGTGTTCTATAGTTTGAGTTGAGACATGTTTATTACTAGCTTAGGGTGTAACTTAAATTTCCAGTAACCTTGAACTTAGATATATTAATTTCAAAGGAAGTTAAGGCTGTTTAAAGTTCAAGCCTCAATGTTTTTTTTTTTTTTTTTTTGTATATCAAGCTAATTTTTAGCCACAAAGGTTTTGTTGGTAAATATAAGTTTTCGTTGCAAAAAAAGGGTCGTCTGACAACCCAGATAATTTTTGGCCATAACAAAGTTGTTGCTAAAAATCATACTACATATTTAAGGCAACAACGAGTTTGTTGCTGTAATACATGTCCTTTAGCAACAAGTGATATTTCGCAACAACAACAATTGTTGCGAAAAACAGTATCTTTGGCCACAACGTCTTGTCGTTGCGTCACTTTTTAGTTACGGCATCTCACATAACAATTTGCTTTTCGTTGCCAAAAATATGATGTTGTTGCTAAAAATATTTTTGGCAACAACTTTGGCCGTGGCTAAAAATTCACTTTCTTGTAGTGCAAATAGAAAATTTGTGGAAATTATGTGAAAAATGGATCAAATGTGCAGAATTTGTGTAAAACGGGATCGAATTTATGTCTGATACCATGATAAATTGTTGAATACGCAACTCATAATTGGGAGAAAACACCAAACAAAATAGAATGAATTTTATTATTGATAAAGTTATGTTTCTGTACAGATGTTCAGCTATATATACACAAAGTAAGACTAAGCTAAGCTGTACAAGTTAGTTACATTCGGTTATAACCGTTTCCTCGATTGTCGTGTAATAACTGCTTCTGTGGATTCAGCTTTGACCATAGTTGACCGAGCTGGCTTGAGACTTATCTCTGAGCTCCTATAATCTCATCATGTTTACAGTCCAAAGTCAAAGCCTAGGCTCTAGTTAAATCATATCAGTTTCTTAACAATTGGTCATGAATTCATGATATTAGTTGGCCTACGAGTACCATTTTAAGGTAGATCATGAATACAGTATAATGTAATTGTATGCCTTTCACAGAAGAAATTGTACAAAGTAGTGAACTAGGTGATAGTATAATCATATTAAGAAAGGTGAAAAATTGTACTGTAATCCACATAGAGAATTTGAGGATGACCATTCAAATTTCTTTGATGTCGACATCTAATAATACAACCCTTACTTTGATCTAAAAACAATGATTCGTTTAATTTTGAAACCTTAGTGCGTGGTATGACTCCACAAATCGATCTGTTAGAATTAGCTTATCGATCAATTGTACTCATTATTAATATTAGTTGGCCATGGATTATATGATGTTTATCAATGCGTGATATCTATAGTGCTGACTTAATTTAGAAGTTAAGGTGTTATTGTAGTGGACTGCAATCTATATCTCTTTGAATTGCAAATCACAAATATTGTGCTTGTTTCCCCCCTTCCCTCGCTCCCCTTCCTTTTATGCAAATATTAGTTATGATCGGGGTAGCTAACTAGCTAATAAGTCCACAAATTTTAGGACAAACAAATGAACAATACCAAATACCTACCAAATTAGCTACATATATGTGTCGGTGTTTAATTGTTCCCCAGTAGTGGTCGACTCTCACAGATTATTACAAATAATAATATTATTCAAATAGTTGACCTTGGAGTTATATGAATGAAGTCAAGGTGCTGGACAAATAGTCCACATTTTAATGTGTCTACTATATTATTTATTTCATTGTCAACACGATTACAGTCTAGCCACACGATTTTAGACGGCCAATGTACGTGACCTTTTCTTGGGCTAGCTAGTATTGTTTTATTGTGATAGTGGAAACTTCACTACGTCTGTTACATAAAAATTCATATATATCAGACAATGTAGTACAACAATTAGAGGACTATGATTAGTGATGAGTCAAGAAATACTCATTCTTTCTGAGATATTTGACAAGTATCTCAGAGAGTGTTTGGAAATAAAGATTTGATTCTCAAATCCACATTTAACACAAATTACATGTTTGGGAACTCAAGAATTTGAGAATTTGGATTTGTGTCAAATCCTTTGGAATTTGTATCAAATCCAATTAGGTGTCATTTTGAAATCCCACCCTCCCCAAACATTGAATATATTTGAATTCTAAATTCATGTTTCCAAATTTCCAAATTCATGTTTCCAAACGCTACCTCAGTTGTACTGTATATAGAACGGGATTATTGATACTCCATATTACCCGTTTATTAAACCATGAAATTGGGAGAGAATTGTATGTATGAATGAAAACATTGGAAATTTTATTATGAATCCATTAGATTGAGTTGTATTCCAATGTAGGTATTTATACTACAATTTGATAACCGCTCATGACATAATCATAACTGAATTGTGTTATGCTGAGTCATCACGATAGTGACTATGTAACAACCTAGCTATTGTGCGTGTTTGCTTGCTGGTAGGGCTGAGCACCGAATCGGACCGCACCGATGACCGGACAGTGCCAGCAGGGAAAGCCAATGTCTAGTAGCTAGGCTAACGACGTTTTCTAGTTAAGTTTCAATATTAGTGTATGTATATACGGCCGAGGAAATACATGTTTCTCTTTTTTCTTCACTAAAATGATTAAGGTCAAAAGAGCTAGATAGCTACCCGTATCTGCAAATTAAAGTTCAAGGATAAGTACCATGCAAGAGTTAAGTGTCAAATTGGTCTCCGAACTTTGCCTTGAGGTGACATTGGGGACCCGTAACTTTTGTTGTAAAAAATGGGGACTCACTCCAATTTTCCATCCAATTGTTAATGTTAGTTGACTCATTTCCCTCTTTCTTCTCTTTCATATCATCTTCCCCAAATCCTAAAAATTTAACCCAAAAATTACCCAAAAAATTCAACAATCCATAAATTATCCAAATCCTATCAATGAAACCCATAATTCACCCAAATCCTAAACATATAATCCACAAAATATCGACAAATATAGATCGAATTACAACAAACCCATCTTTTTTAAATTAATTCTAAAACAAAACCCAGAAAATCAATTACTTCTGCAGCCACATTATAGTTTGCGACGACGCCGTAGCGGTATCGAAATCATAGGCGTGCTGGAGAAGGAGAATGTAGAGACGCCAACCCTATAAAAGGGTGGAATAAATCGTGATGATTTCTAGGATTGAATTGATGCGATCGAGTTTTCCGAGCTTGGGCTTGGGCTCGGTGGTTGTGGAGAGGAATCGGGAGGAGAGAGCGACGGAGGTGGCGGTGGAGGTGGTGGTGAGAGGAGGCGGTTGATTAGGGATTTTTGCGGGAATTTGGTTAAAATGTGACGCATTTTGTGGTTTTGGATCGATTTAATTAATTAATTATTTGGGAGATTTCAGATTTTGATTTTGGGAATTTGGTGTCTTTTTTAGTTGAGTGAAGTTGAAGCTGGATTTTGTTTAGGGTTTTTGCTGTGAAAGGCTTGTGTAGAGAAGTGTTGAAGGGATGAAGATGTAGGAGAGACAAAAAAATCTTGTGTAGAGAAGTGTTGAAGGGATGAAGGTGGAAGAAAGAGAGAAGGGAGAGAAAGAGTTATAGAGGAGGCTAACGGGGTTAACAATTGGATGGAAAATTTGGATGAGTCCCCATTTTTTACAACAAAAGTTACGGGTCCCCAATTTCACCCTCAAGGCAAAGTTCGAGGACCAATTTGATACTTAACTCTACCATGCAAGCTATAATGTACTTGTTGCAACTTGTGCTTGTCGAGAACTAGCTAGGTATGAGTGTATGATCACTACAAAAAAAGTTTCCAATTAAGACAAATAGCGAATTATTACTCTTTAAACCTTTCTAAAGAGAGAAAACAAGTGTCAACAATCACTGTGAAACAAACAGAAAAGGAACTCATCAATTACAGCATACATACTGACGATACAGTGTATATACTCGATCAGTCAAATGATACAATGACAAGAAACGCAAAAATTTAGCCTACATTATCTTTTAGTTATTCACCTGCTTAATTACGTCTACTCCAATTTTTCAAATTTATCGATTCTTCGCCTTGATTTCCTTTTGTAACGACATGAACGTACTAAGCGAGAGATTGAGATATCTATGCCCATATGGGAATTTTTTTTTTATTAGTTGTGTTTAATTTATTTTTGGTCCTAAGTTTTGGTTGGTTCGAAGACTACTTCGAACCAAAGTTAGGAACTGTTGGCTAGTTGTTTTATTAAGATAATAAGGCAGACATAAATTTCAGAAGAAAGAAAAGACAAGTCAGAGATTTAGATTGCAGTCCACTACAATAACACAGTACTGCACATGGTGTGGAACAAGGACTTGTTCACGCATATGCATGCATTTTCAACGTTTGCCAAAACTAGCAAGACTTTACCATAGATCACCTTATCATATCCTCAAAACCTCATACGGAGTATAATTGTTGAAAAAGCACAGCTATAAAATTATCCTATTAATTAATAAAAATGAAAATTCAATGAGCACCTATTATCTTCTCAATTACAACTACGCGCTATCACAGGCTCCGGTATTATTGAGTGGAGTATACTCTAATAATCCGAAGATGTTACCTTACTATACCTGATGTGCTCGATTTGTACGCTTTATATATTCGGTTTTTATATTGCTTTTACAATCAAAATGATGTAATATACTTCTAATTTGTGTTAGGATATCATGGACAACATTTCTATGTAAATTTCGTTGTTTTGGCAATCTTTTGGAGGCGGACATTCATTTGGAAGAGATTTGGAGGTGATTTGCAGAATATCATCTTTGGAGCTTCATATCTCTCAACCCCATTTTGATTTTTGCTGTGAAACTACTTGGATATGATTCTTCATGTTCTTAGCTTTCTAGAAAGTGGTTACATGCCTTCACGGGACAAGTAACGAATATTCGACAGCTTTTTGAAAAATCGAGGCAGAAATTATCCGCAGCCCGCGGAGGATACATAGTGGACCACGGCTGACAGTTTGGCGGTTTGCGCTAGGAACTTTTGGCAGTCCACGAGGACCGCGGCCATGCTCTTGGCCTTTTTCCTTTTTTTTTCTATTCCTTTTTTCGTATTTTTCTATTTCACGTTTTTTGAGAATTATATAAGTAAGAATATCGACGTCAAGTTTTAATAATTCAGATTTTTTTTAGAGAAAACAAAACTTTCAATGGATTGTATAATAAGGAGCTAACTCCTTTATTTTCTTGATCAATTAATCGAAGCATCGCATTGACAATATCGTGAGTTTGATCTATTCCTTCAATCGTTTTTAATTATTGTCTTATCTTTGGTTTTCAATTCATTCAAGCATCTTTAATTTTAAGATTGCTAGGTGTACAACTAGTTTAATTGCTTGGGATTGATTAATAGCTAGTTTAGATTAGTCAAACGAATCTATTGTTTGATTGATCTTTACATTGTAGCAACCCGAATTCATTGATTTGTATGTAATCATCGTTAATGAATTAGGTCAAAGATTTGACTCACATGTTAGATACGAAATGTGCATTAGTATTGCATGTCTTTATTGATATTTCTCTAATCGTATTGCTATTATCAAATTGAATCTAATCGTGCGCTTAGGTTGTTTGATAGTAATGGTTATTGGGTAGTGCCAATCACACCTTTTAGCTACTATTAAGGAGAGATTTGAGAATTTTGTTTCCACGATAGAGTAATTGAGATTGATAGAGGAATAATGATAAATAGGACAGATTAGTTAGTGCGTTGTGGGGATTAACTGATCAAGATCCGTTTTACTATTGATTACATTTCACGACTTATTTTTTTCTTTTTTTCTTTTCTTTTCTTTTTTCGCTCTAGTTATTTTGACAAACACAACTCTCAATCCCCCACTATTTGTTACTTTGACACTGTAATTCATTACATTTGACAACCCATTTCCCTGTGGATACGATCCCTATTTCCCTAATACTATTAAGGATTTAGTATTATTTTTGGTAGATAATCGCGGCTCTAGTCTCACCAATACCGTATACGGTAAAAGATTTAGTTAAAAATGAATTGTATTTGTCATCTTGTTATGACATTGAAGAATTACTTGAAAATTTTAATCTGGCGTAATTAAGGCGATCTCAACCCATATTATTATCCAAACTCTAAACCTCATAACATTACATGAACAAATTAAACATAAATTTATTCCTCAATTTTCAAGTCTTTCCCTAAAATGCATTGGTATATACGGAGCACCTCATTACCTTATCGCATTTCTTTGCATTGTTAAGATTTGGTTCAAATTTCTTTTACACATATTCAAAACATAATATTTATTCAAAAGAATGGAAAATTACTGTTTATATGCATGATTTGAAGGTACAAATGGCTAACAATCCAATGTGGTGTTTTAGCAAAGCAAAGTGAACAATTTTTGACTAAATATTGGTAAAATGACAAGCTAAAAAAAACAAACTCCCACTAGAGACGACTAGACAATTAAAAAACACCCAATTAAATCATCAATTTTTTTTTACTCCTAGTGGAATCCACCAAAGCTCAATTTTCTTCTCTTAATTTACTCATTCTACTCTAATTTGTACTCCAACCTTAAAAACTCAACTCTTTGCATTAAATTTGGCAACAATTTTTTACGCGCCTTTGAATACTCAAACACTTTCCACATTTTGACCCCCCAAACCCACTTCATCACATTTCTTCCCAACCTTCTATTTATATGCACCAAAACTCATACACTCACTTACTAAATCTATCAAACATGCCTTCAAAAAATAGCCACTCAATAACATTCCTACTCACATTATTATTCCACCTACTAATTATCCATACACATTCCTTATCACCACCACCACCACCACCACCGGCCGCGGCAAACGCCAATGCATCCACCCCGGTCCCGGCCTCGACCGTATGCCAATCAACCCAATACCCTAGCTATTGCAAAGGCGTACTGCAATCCAGTCATAACCGGACCGCCAACGTATACGAATACGGCCGGTTTTCATTCAAACGGTCCATATCACAAGCCAAAAAATTCCTAAACCTAGTAAACCGGTACATTTCAAAAAGCCAAAAACTCAAACTCACCCCCTCAGCTATAGGAGCTTTACAAGACTGTCAACTCTTAGCCCAACTCAACCTCGACTTCTTAACGACGTCGTTTCGATCCGTCGATACGACGCAAAACAAAACCCTACCGTTAACTAAAGCTGACGACGTCCAAACCTTCTTAAGCGGGATTCTAACCAATCAACAAACGTGCATTGACGGGCTTACAACGGCCCAATCATCATGGTCCTTACAAACGGGCCTAAACGACCCAATACTCAGCGACACTAAACTCTACTCCGTTGCACTCACATTGTTCACCAAAGGTTGGGCCCCATACTCGAAAAAAAATAAACGTTATTATTCCACCCATTTTGGGTCAGGAGGGCGAAAGCGGTCGCCTTTTCAAGACGGCCACTTGCCCTCCGTTAAAATGTCGACTCGAGCACGTGCAGTGTTCGAGTCGTCCAGCCTTAAGAACAGGAGGCTGGTAGAGAGCAGTAGTGGAAATAACGAGGGTGATGATCAGGTTATGATAAGTGACCTAGTGACGGTAAGTTTGGATGGGAGTGGGAATTTTACTGCGGTAAATGATGCGGTAAGTGCAGCTCCGAATAATACGGATGGGAGTCAAGGTTATTTCTTGATATATGTTACTGCTGGAGTTTATGAAGAGAATGTGTTGATTGATAAGAAGAAAAAGTATATTATGATGATTGGTGATGGGATTAATCAGACTATTATTACTGGGAATCGAAGTGTTGTTGACAATTTTACAACCTTCCATTCTGCTACTTTTGGTAAGTTAATTACGCTACACTTTTTTTTGGGTTTCTATGATTGGAAGGAGATTGCATTGTTCATATACAGATCTCACACGTTGCCACCTTTATCATGCATTAAGAAATTACGACTTTTTGATTATGGTAGGGCTATATATATAGTGGTCATAATTTAAAGAAAATTGAGCTACTCGATTACGTTAGTAGAGGTCTAATGTTCAAATGTCTGATGTTACTAACGATAAAGTTAACATTCAATATAAATAAGTCAATAGGTTCCGTAAAAAAAAAAAAACGTAAAGAGTTAATAGTCATATTGTGGTAATCTAAGCTAAGAAACCATAATGTCGTATTATGGTGATGAGCATTGTGTTTATCCTCACAATAGTAATGTGTGGAACAAGATTAAATCAAATGTATAGCCAATATCAAGCAAAGAACAAGAAAAAGGTAAAGTGATGAGGAATATAGACGGATAGTATATAAACACTAGATGATTAATGAATAATTTCAGAATTTGGCACAATTAATGGGAACAGGTAAACGTTGGTCATTTTGTCTGTAGATTTTATAAAATTCTGTCGTAGTCAGAGACTTCAAGTTGTGATTTTAGTAGGAATTTAGAATGGCCCAATGGGGCAAAGTTTTTGTCGGTGTTCGTTAATAACTCAAATTCCACAGAGTGTCCTTGGTGATGTGCTCATTCCGATTTTTAGTCTTATAAAAAAATTCAGCAGAAAATTTCACGTGTTACCCTTGAACTTTGACTGATTGCACATGATACCCAACTTAGTAACTTTGTGCACAAACTTGCCAAGTTGGGTACCATGTGCAATCAGTCAAAGTTCGAGGGTACCACGTGAATTTTTCGAAGACTTAGTTGTGTTTTGCACGAGTTTGAAAACTAGTTGTCTTTAATCGTATGGATATACTAGACGTTTAAATGGTGTTCGCTAATCACTATATACATGTATGGTTTGTGTAATTGTGTGAAATGAATGTGTATTTTATGTGCAATATATCTCGTTTAATTTATAACTACATATCAGTTTAAGAGCAGTTATTCGGTGCCCTATTTGCACTCGTCCTTAGCCCTGAATGTACATATGGACCGTAAATGTATATTGAGAAATTAACCCTATATGATGTTTATATATATTGCAGCTGTGGTTGGAATGGGATTTGTGGGAATGAACATAACAATACGAAACACCGCTGGTGCAATAAAACATCAAGCAGTAGCTCTAAGAAACGGGGCAGATTTGTCCACATTTTACAGCTGTAGCTTCGAAGCGTACCAAGACACATTATACGTGCACTCTCTAAGACAATTTTACCGAGAGTGTGACGTATACGGTACTGTCGATTTCATATTTGGTAACGCAAATGTAGTCTTGCAAAACTGCAATATATACCCACGTCTCCCTATGGCGAATCAATTCAATGCCATCACGGCCCAGGGTAGGACGGATCCGAACCAAAACACCGGCATATCCATCGAAAATTGCATGATACGTGCTGCTGATGACCTTGCTAGTAGCAACGTCACGTTTAAGACGTACCTAGGCCGGCCGTGGAAAGAGTACTCGAGAACGGTATATATCCAGTCATTTATAAGTGACGTGGTTGACCCGGCTGGGTGGCGAGAATGGAACGGGGCTTTTGCGTTAGACACACTATATTATGGCGAATATAACAACCTTGGTTCGGGCTCTAGTACTACTAACAGAGTGACATGGCCAGGTTATCACATTATGAATGTTACCGATGCCGCAAACTTTACAGTGTCTTCCTTTATATCCGGAAATATGTGGTTATATCAAACAGGAGTGCCATTCTTTACCGGCTTACAGTAAACAAAAGCAATACAATACTTAGAGATTTAGTTTAGTTACGTATTTAATCTGCTGATATATATATATACCTTGTAATTGAGTATTGTTCACATTTTTTGATCAAGAAAAATGATCAAACAGATAATAAATTTGTACAAGTTGATGTGGAACCTTCAAATTCAAATTATATATTGTACTACATATAGACACGACGATGAAGCTTATCCCCCATCGTCTCACGTGTTTTTATTTCCGTTATCTATAACATTAACTTTTGTAATAGTGTGACATGTTTGGATCAATATATAAAATCGATAAGCATGCATCATGTTAATTCGGTTATCCTCTGACATGCATGATCATGAGTACACTACTCAAATTAAAGAAACATACTAGTATAATATTGCATTTTGCTAAAGGTATACCGTGCAGACATAATTAATTTGTCTACAATGTAAAATTGAGTTAATAGTATTAAAATTGAGATTTCAGTAGTAAAATTAATTGTAATGAAAATTTCGGTTAATTTAATTAGTTGTATGAGTAGTAAAATTTTGATAATCTAGTAAAAATATTGCCGGGTGTCTACACTGTAGACCTCTAACATTGTCCATATATATATAGCCCCGAACTTTAATTTATATGTTGATCGTGTTGCTTGTCTAAATATCGTGTTCACCATATACGACATTATATTTTTAATTATTGGTTATTAATTGAAGCATAATAAATGATAAGTGTTTGTCATTTTGGTAAATAGTTTTAGGGCATAGTCATTTTGGTAAATAGTTTTATCTCAATAGTCGTTGTGGTAAATGGCCCTGTTCACCATATACGACATTAATCTAATTATTAGTTGCATTGATTAATCAAGCTTCATATTCAAACACAAAAGATTGTTCACATAATGTTGATCATAATATTCAAGAACTAATTAATGTTGACTCCACAAATTAGAAAACTTACATAATCAACGTACAAATGAACACAACATATACCCAAAAAAAAAATTAGTTTATTTTTCCAGGTACTTTCGCACTTGATGAATGCAAATAAAGTCTACTAATTTTGTTTTTCTTAGTGTTGTTGTTTAGCCAATACATCAAGAATTGCCAATGTGTTTGAGCAATATTGAGAAAAGACTTGGTTCCTCTGTCCCATGGCATCCCCTGCATTTGATCCTTTCAAACCTTCTTCACAAGTGTTAGCATTGGTCGAAGCGGTTGACATCCATGTCTTAACGTCGTTAAACGCGTTGGAAAAGAAGGCTACCATCGAATCCTCGAGTTGGGCCATTGCATCGGTGTACTGGTCGTTACAATCAGTCAGTGCTTGCTCGATTTCAGGTCCCAACTCGGGGTCGTCGAGTTTCTGAGCAATTGCATCAGCCACTGTTGCGCCAAACGTCTTTGTTACGTTTAGGGAAATAAAGGTTAAGATCTTTATATCGGCATCAGCACTTCCGGGTTGTGACTTGAGGGTTTGGATGCATAAATCTTTGTATTGAGCAGTAGCACAAGCCTTTTCAATTAGTGGGTTTTTGTTGTTTGCTCCTATGACATTGTTTGCGCCCGTGGGTGGCATGCTCTTCACATTAAGCGCCGCTGTTGCGTATGGGAGTACAATAAGGCCGAATGCAAGAGGCAACATGAAAAAAACGCGCTCCATTTTGTTTCTCGCCGCTTCTTCTTTTGGGTATTTAATTAATATGTTTGATTGAAGCGTGTTTGAGTTTTTTTTTTTTTTTTTTCTTAGAACTCTATGTATACCAATTGCAATTGAGGCAATTGTTTTTTTGTTATGGGTTTTTTTATTTATGAGTTTTTTTTGTTGGGGATTCTCAAGTTTAAATGAGTGATTATAGCAGATTTGTATGGTAAGCCATTGTTATAATTAGGATGTCCTTAGTTCTTAGGTGTTTTGCCTAAAGACCATCGACAAATAAGCAATGATTCCAATTTCAGACATCACAATACTTCTTGTTAATTATTGGTTGAGTTTGTGGATCAAGCGAGCTTGTTCATCCTTTAATTTGTCTTTTTTTTTTTTTTTTTTTTGGTCTTCGAGTCTTTGAAATGTCAATATTTTGATTTTTACATATTCGAGAGATATCTTGACCGTAAGTATATGTTATGATATACAGTATGTTTTTACAACTTTTCTTTAAGTAAATCATTGATCAAAAGTTTGACTAATGACTTTATGTCTTTGTAAAATATTATGAGGTAGACGGTACACTAAATTACAGGTTATTATTATGAGATGATGATGACTAGCTAAGATAAAATGTCGTGATAAATTAAAAATTCATGTAATCCTATTTACGGAGTATAACATGTGAAGAATGTGATCGAGTCAAGTGTCAATTGTTATGTTATGTCATTATATGCTTCATTGAAAATTAATAAAATGATCCATCTAATATTCACATTATTGGTTTAAGAAAAATTCACATTAAGTTATCCTTGCTAGCTAAGCTTTCATGGTAATTGAGCTAGATAGCTACTTGAAATAGAAACTCTTATAGTGCCTCTTCATTTCCTCTTCAATACAGCTTTAATTTATTTCCTCTATGATCATCTAGCTAGCTATCCAAAACAGCAAGTTTTATGCAATAAATTTACCCATTTTAACCATGTAAATTAAAGAAAAGCCCATACATGCAATCATTTATATAGCACAAATCATCTACAAACTTTCCTACAAATTAAAAAATAAAGCTAATAACAATTAGCAAAAACAAAGCTTATTTATATAGATAGTAATTAATTATTAAACAAAAATGATGAAGCCCTTCTCTTCATTGCCATTTGCTCTAGCATCAATCATTATTTGCCTTGCAATAACACAACATCCTTTAGCAAGGGCACATACCCAAGTAGAAGAGGCATGTAAAATATACAACATAATTGCAACAAATGGTACACAATGTTGTGCATCAATCTTAAACTCTCTCCCGGGCAACAAAACAAACGATAATTTGAAGACAATTGCACAAGCTGGAATGGAATTGGCCGAGCGTATGGTGGCCGAAACCTCGGAAACGATCAGGAAGAAGCTTCACGACAAGAGCTTGAAGCCTAGGTATTTCGGGCCGTTACGTACGTGTGTGCGGCTGTACAATGACGGGAGTTACAGCTTTGGGTATGGTCTTCTTGGTTTTCAAGAACAAAACTATGACACTGTTAATAATTATCAGTGGTTAAATGGTGCGTATAATGATGCTAATCAATGTGAACGTGAGCTTCGTAAAGTTGGTGCAAAAGGACAGGATTTTGGCATTGATGTGGACTACTTGTTTCAAGTCCTCAATGCTGCTCAGGCTGCCTTTCTTTACTTTGCTAACAAGTCTTATTTAATTTATAAATAGGATTCATCTTATGAAAAAATCACATACATAGACCTTTTTTTTTAATTACTTTCCTCGTTAATTTTTTACGTAATTCGTGGGATCCGAAACAGCCAGTACACAATGTGTCGAGGTATTATACGTGACTACTTTCAATCAAGGAGCATATGGTGTTACATTTGGTGCAAGAAAAATACAGTAGTTACATGTGTTATAAATAGGATCCGGTTTTTTTTTTTTTTTTTTTTGTGGTAGTTTGATCATATTTTGATTTTTGGAGGAGAAAAAAAATACACACATAACACAAGCCTTTACATTATGGGTCTCTATCTCATGGAGGTTGTGATCGAAATAATTACATGTGCATTTGTAACGCATCACTCATGCAGCAACACTTTCATGGCCCATTTGGAAATGTGTACCAGTATATAGACTGGCCTCAAAAACTTCGGGCTCCCATACCATATGCTAATTGCGACCGATTCTCAAGCTCTCTTCCACAATTTTCTTAAATTGCCTCGAACTGTTTCAATTACCGTCGATCTCAAGGTAAAATTTCTTAATGGATACGATCGATTTTCATTTACATACGAAGATATTAGTGGTTGAAGTCTAGTCAATAATTTTAGTTCCACGTAAATGTCTTCACATAGCATACTCGTAAAGAGGTGTAAATATCGAGGCGGGCCTGAGCGGAGTTAGATGTTTTCTTCTAAACTGAGGATGATAAAGATTGTTCTCGAAACAAGCTCGATTCAGGCTAGTTCTATATCAAACATGTGACATTCAATTTCAATTAGGCCATTCTTCCATACTCTTATTTATTGATTAGTGGATTACTGGATTGGGTCGACTTTTGAAACATTAGGTCATTGAGTTTGCTTCATATTTAAGTCTGCTTACTTTATATTAAATTATACTCCGTATTAGATTATTACACGTAGTCTAAGAATAAAACACATTGAAAATTAATTCACCAAAAGCAAACATAGACTTCTAGTAAAGTTCAACAATAAAAACAAGAAATTTTTATTTCGCCATAATAAATCTCGACCAAACGATAAATAGAATTTCGATCGGAACCAAAGAACTACTTAATAATGCTCTAATTCAACCTAAATAGATGTTATATCAACCCACAAAAATTGAAACACCAAATTGAGTGATCAATTTAAGACCCTTATAAAATGATGATGATTATTATGATGTAGCATATGATCTATAAAGTTAATTTTTACCATCTGCCTTTTTAGCAGAAACGTAACGAAGTACAGCATCCACGGTGCTTGCAAGATTTTCTAAATCCTTGTAATCCTTATACAACTTAAGTTTCTCGCCGTTTGTCCCTGCCTTCGTCAACCCGTCCTCACAATGCTTAGGAAAACTTTGAGCCATCCGAAGAAAATCCGTCCCCTCGGACGCAAATTTCTTAGACTTCGCGGCCAAATAGAGCCCTCGTAGCTCATCCGCGATGTCTAAGTACATTTTCACACAATGTGACAATGCCTTTTTAATTTTCATCTCGAGTTCGTCTACCCTCATTGTCTCCCTAGCCTTTGTCGAGGTGTGCCCAAACTCGCTTTGAGCGTGTTTGATAAGTTTTTGTGCAAACTTGCTAGGCTTAAGGTCCCCTGTCTCGGCCCTAAGGGACTTCAAAGTGGATACGCAGGCAGTCTTTGAGCTCGTGTCCTTACAAACCTCGTCGACATTAATAGGCTCACCTTTGGCCTTTTCGTGCTCGGCTATTGCAAGAGCACATGATAAAAGTACCAAAAAGATTGAAAATACAATGCGTTTCATGTTTATTTGAATTATTAGATGATTTTTACCACGAGATGTTATGTTTTTTTTTTTTACTAGAAATGAAATGTTGAACTCTTTATCTAATTCAGGGTTTGTTATTATATATATACGATGGTATCTTAAGGTGGTAAATGAGGATTGCTAATTTGAGAAGTTCAGATAGAAGTCCAAGGCTTACCGTTAATAATGTACTACCATTATTAGATTAGGAGTTGCAAAAATAGGATGTTAATGCAATTAGTGAAAACTAGTACATTTTGTACGTATTGAAAACCGAAAGTTCTTAAATTTAAGGGATTTTACTCAAATTGGCACCATTAATTAATTGAACAACTGACCTTTTGCCTCTTACCATATGGTGTTTTGTTGAGTAACCTTCGGCCACCATCAATCATCATAAACTAAAAAGTTCTAATATAGTGTTAAGATATAACCAATTATTGGGTCTCAACCATCAGTCTAGACTTTTGGTTGAGTTGGCTCTTTAACATGGTATCAGAGCCTCAGTGACCCTGAGGTCTCAAGTTCAAATCCTGGGAGCCCCCTTCTTTTCAAGTGGAATTTCAGCACAATGTTGTGCATTTATCATCCACATTTCAAGTGGTTTCAGTCCACGTTTCAAGCCCAAATGGCTTTCACGTTAGGGGGAGTGTTAAGATATAACCAATTATTGGGCATCAACCATTAGTCTAGACTTTTGGGCGAGTTGGCTCTTTAACATATAGTAATAGTATAAAGGTTAAGAAAAATCACCTACTAAATGTAGGTGTATGTACAAAACGGAATGAGAAATTTTGTGGATGAAACTAAATAAGGAGTCAAGAGTAACTTGTGGCGAAAATGATTTGCTAGTGCTTTTACATGAAAAATGTTATGTTGTGAAAAGATCGAGGTTGCTTGCATTGTTACGGAGTGATGCTTCAACAAAGTTAAACTCAGCTCGCAGTGGCACATGAGTTGGTGCTTAAAGAATTACAATGCAACAATGAAAAGGAAATAATCTGCCACTTTACGGTCTGTGTTGCACGAGTACAGACGCTAATAGGGGCAACCGAACACTGCAATCTAAAATTAAATTAGGACATTGACACTGTTATTATTTTTTAATATAAATATATAAAAATAAATTATTTATAGTAAATTTAATAATATAATAAGAATTTCTAACTTTAAAACTTCAAAACAATTTCAAAATGAAGATATGGTGCACACGGTTATTGAATACTACTCCCTCCGTCCGGGCTCAAATGTTTGGGGCGATATTTGTAGTGGAGTAAGAAAAATTGATATAGTAAGTTGAATGGGGTAATATTAGAAAAATGATGCGAGAGAATATGAGAATTAATAAAGTAGAAGATTTGACGCCTAATTTCCAAAAAACAAAGTAGAAGAAATAATGTGAGAGAGGATGCGATAATTTAATAAAAGTTGGAGGGCGATATGTCTCAAAATAAATGGGGTGTTTGAAGTGGGACGTCTCGAAATGGAATATTGAGCTGGGACGGAGGGAGTAAATGAACAGAAATATTTAGGAATTTGAGATTAAGAATGTCTATTTTACCTAAATGCTAGCTTAATGTATGTTTTATGTCCTAAAAGTGTCCGATAGGTGTCCAGACGGTGTTGTTTATATAAAAATCGGGTTTTGTGTCTATGTTTAAAGGAATAAACTAGACACCGAACCGACCGTTTCCTTCCGGTGTCCATGTCCGATCAATTCAAGTAGCCCACATATCCTTTTTCCTAGCACATTGTACGTACACTACATCATACACCACTTGGAAGAGATATCCGTGCTTTATAGCTTACAGAGTTACGGTTCGACTACCTTGATGCAAGCTTAGCTAACTCCAGTCGCTAACATCTCATTCGGCATGTCACACCTTGCGATTAAGGTAACAATATCAAGCTAGGAAGTAACCCCACAACACCCAACTGTAGGATAATGATCCATGCACTAATCAAAACTGAAGAATGACAATTAAGAACGAGGGTTGCACTCAGTAATTAATTAGTAAATTGTGACACAAGCTGAGGAGTGAGGACACCCTTGCACCACGTTTATCAGCGTTCCCTACGGAACTTCTCTCTCTTTCAAGAGGATTTACACGGCACCATGTTAATCTCACATAAGATTTTTCATAATGGCAATGATCCTAAGTCTCTTATAATCACATGATTCAATGCTACCATTAATCTTATGACAAATTGAAAACAAATGTACTAACCTTTCTTTATGTAGCCCTGATTGGGGTGGTGTAGTTGTTAAAGGGATTCCCTCTACGGCTCTACCTTTTAGTTCTCAAATTCATCACAGTGTTGTTACATTATTTATTCATTAGACTCTTATATAAGCACTTTGGTTTGGAGTTGAATCTCAAATGGGCCAAAAGCCAAATTCCTTGGGCATTGAGCGAGAGATTTCCCCTCTTCCATCCTAGGTCGAGCCGATCAACTTCGATTGGCTGACTTCCTTATG
The DNA here is from genome assembly GCA_963680865.1 of Spergularia marina. Taxonomy (NCBI): domain Eukaryota; kingdom Viridiplantae; phylum Streptophyta; class Magnoliopsida; order Caryophyllales; family Caryophyllaceae; genus Spergularia; species Spergularia marina. The sequence continues at coordinate 4,396,335 of OY804555.1, forward strand.
ACCATCTAACGACTAACGACTAGAGTCACATCAAATGGACCAAATTCCTTGGGCATTGAGTGAGAGATTCCCCCTCTTCCTTCCTAGGCTGAGCCGATCAACTTCGATTGGCTGACCTCCTTAGAACCCTTTGACAATTAAAGACACAAGAATAGAAAAATAAAGTATAAAAAGTTTAGAAAATCGGTAACCAACCAACAACGACTACTACAATAGTACCAATATATCATGTCTATATATCTTATTTTGTGTTAGCATTTTGTATACCATACCAATTACGCCAAAAACGTGTAGCAAAAGCTTCAAGAAAGGTGCTGTGGTGTGCCCTCTTCTTTAACCCCACTATCCACTCACAATCTCACCAAACTGATGCAAACGGATATATATACTCCGTATAACACACACTTTCTCCTCCTCTAATCAATCAACAAATCACCATAATATCAATCTTCCAAAAAAAAATCATCATATACCATAGTAGTATAAATAAATCATCTTCTCAAAATCAAACAAACAAACCCAGAAAAAATCAAAAAAAAAAAAAAAAGAAATGGAGAAAATAGAGCATAAAAATGTAAAAGTAAACGGCCTAAACATGCACATAGCGGAAACAGGGGAAAACAAAAAGGGAACAATCCTCTTCCTCCATGGCTTCCCTGAACTCTGGTATTCGTGGCGACACCAACTCCTCTCTCTCTCCTCCGCTGGGTACCGCGCGGTGGCGCCGGACCTTCGTGGGTACGGCGACACGGAGGCGCCTGAATCAGCCGCCGTGTACACGGCGTTTCATGTGGTGGGTGACCTGGTTGCGCTGATTGATGTACTTGGTGTTTCGGATGTTTATGTGGTGGGTCATGATTGGGGTGCGATTATTGCATGGCACTTTGCTATGATTCGGCCTGATAAAATCAAGGCGTTGGTTAATCTGAGTGTTCCCTTTATGCCCAGAAATCCGAGTTTTAAGACGGTTGATGGGTTTCGTCTTGTTTTTGGTGATGATTTCTACATTTGTAGATTTCAGGTATTTGTTTTGTTTTGTTTTGTTTGGTTGCTTCTTGAGTTTGTTTTGTTTGTTTGTTTGTTTGTTGATTGATTGATTGATTTTTCGAGGTCGAAAACGGAGACGTGATCATTCATTCATATGATATCAGCTGTTGTTAACTTTTTCTTTTGTGTTGTTTTATGGGGTTGATTGGTTAATAAATCGTTATTGGATTGTAGAGAGTGTACACGCTAATGGGTTAATCAAAGTTCCAAAAAAGTTATTAGTTAAGAGTTGGACCTAACTTGCTACTCCCTCCTACCCAAAATGATCTCCCCTCTCGGAAAAACAGTTTTTGGGTAGGCATGGAGCTACTTCTAGACCAAATGAATGGTTCACTTGTTGTAATAATAAGTACATATTCTATTCCGCATTGCATTCTACCAACCCCATTTGATTTTAAGGTAAACGGGTTTTTCATTTGGTATTTGAAGTTGCTCCGAATATAGCTACTCAAAACAGTAAAATGAAAGAGGAGATCATTTTGGGTAGGAGAGAGTATTAGTGTGTTTCACCCTCCTCAAATGTTGTTTTTAGTTATTAATTAGTACTTGTTAGGACCTCAAAAAGAAAAGAAAAAAGTTATTACTTGTTAGGTTATTTGCTTGATTTGTTTGATTGGGATTTGATGGTCCTGGACATGTTTAACATATTGGGAAATTTCTTGCTTCGAATGTCAAATAGAGGTACCTTGAAGGATTGGGTAATTACTACAACTAACTATGCAACTAACTATGGAATTGAAGGAAAAATTAGCAATACAGTCGGAAATTGATAGGTTCATTGACTTTTTCCACATGATTCCTGGCACTGAGAGGGATTTGTTGTATAAAATTAGGTTCCATTGGTAAAATTGATGGTTTTATAATGATGCGGGGTAGGCGTACGAGTATGAAGATCCCATCCCGAGACAACCCCATGCATGTTGATTTCCTAACCACTAGGCCGGCCTTATCCTATATTTCTTAATATTGAGTGAACGAATTTCAGTAACTATGTCTACGATCAAGTGCACACCAGCCAAATTCTTTGACTTGAATTTTGGTATTGTTAATACAATATTAATCGACTATGAAAAGTGATCGAGTTGCATACTTGCATGGCATTGAAGAAGGTTATAGTATAGTATGCTAGTACTATGCAACTGATTTCCCATGATAAAGTTGACCACATTTAATGCAAAAGATGATCAACAACATTTTTCTGTGATTCATCAATTTGACAATGACAGTTTTTTTTTTTTTGGTTTCTTGGGCAATTGATCTTTTACCAGTCCTTGCATGAATAAAAATATGTCTCCTTGTTCATTTATTCTTATTGCGGGTTTATTGGTGTTGATCATTGTTTGCCTATTTCGATATCATTTGTGTGATGGAGACTAAGGAGGTGTTCAAGTACATAAGCATGGGCCAAAGACAAGCTATAATAAGTATTGAACTAGTAACTTTTGTTGGATGTTTTAACTTAGGCTGTGTGTCACTTTCACATTCGCAGCTCGGTCGCTTTCTCGTGTCCTAAGAGTTCTTTTACTTCTTTATGTGCTTCTGAATTAAATGATATCTACTATCTGAGTACTGGTCTTTATAACTTGAGTAGAACAAATTCAGTCCAGTTAATAACGTGTCAAGTTATCATAGCTTTTATAGTAGATCACGGATCACCTATTTCATTGCTTTGGTATGACATGTGAAGTCTTGATTAAACCATATCTCCAACCATCAACCGCTTAATTATACTGAGGCTATTACGATTTGATGCTATGCTGAAGTTCACCATTGCTAAAGATACAGCTTGAGTAAGTAGTGTAAAAGTGTCTTCCTCTATTCACAGCTCTGCGTGCCCAGTTGAAGGGAATGCTGATTAAGTGTCTTCCTCTATTCACCTGTATAGGAGTGTATTTCTGTGGGATGCTGATTTCTCAATCCCTTCTTGTTGATACACGCACAAGGATTCTGTTGGAATTGTAGGCTTCTAGACCTGACCGTAAATACAATGGCACTCACAGCTTATAAACCATCATTAATAATCCTGATTTGAAGTCTTTCACGGGCAACATTGGCATTCTTTTTATCTATTGTTATGCCAGTTAACTTTCTTGAGCTATCACCTGTACTAGGTGTATTGCAGAAGAGGTTGACAGGACTTGACCCTAAGCCAGGAAGTAATGTTCTAACTAGAAAGATCGTCACTTGACAGTTGACACTCAGGCATGAGTATTGAGTATTGGCTATAGACACGTCATCCAGATGAAACTTGACTAGGAAGTTCTCATAGTGGCACAGCAAAATTTTCCCCTGCAATATAATATACTAATTATTAAATGGTTGGCATTCTTGGCACAGTTCATACTTCACTCAGCAGATGCTATGACAATTGATTTCCTGAGCAGTCAGTTGAATCAGCTGCTGATTGTGTCTTTTCCAATTCTATGTAAATGCTATCCAAGGGGCGACATTTTTTTAAATTAGAATCCAAAATTTCTGCTCACATCTGCAGATCTGGAGCTTTGTTGTATGACTATTATATTTTACTGTAGGAACCTGGAGAAATGGAGGGGGAATTTGCTTGTATTGACACTGCAATACTTATAAAGCATTTCCTGACATCACGTGATTCACGGCCCCCTATCATACCAAAAGGAAAATTGGCTAGTTCAGCAGCACAGACTATTATTACTTTGCCTCCATGGCTTAGTGAAGATGATGTCAACTATTGTGCCGAAAAATTCAAGAAGACAGGTTTTACTGGAGGCTTGAACTACTATCGAGCCATGAACTTGTATGTCCCTCCTTATTCTTGAACTAAATGCTGTTTTTTGGTAATTGGTTATCCTTGATTTCTCTGTCAATTCTTAAATTATGGCTATTCATGAGTCTACTACTCCTGAGAAGGTACTTAATTGCATGTTAACTAGTTAGCCATATACATGTATCCAAATTTTCGAGTAAATTGATGAAGCATGTTAGGTGGCTGTAGATGGTCGATCGACATATCAGTGTGTAAATTAGGCTAGACCTTTAGCAGCATGCATGTGTTTCAAGTATTCAGGTTTGGTTTGTGTGCTCATGGTTCACTGCTGAATTTCTATAGCATTATCTTGCGGGTCTCAATGAGACATAAAATCAACAGAAATTCTCAATGCATGATTAGGGCCTTTAGCAGCAATTTATGAGTTCCTGGTATTCATTTTGGTGAATTCATATATGTGTTCAGGTTCACTGCTGTTACAGCGTTTTAGACCCTATGGGTTTCAACCAGACTAGAACTGCAAAAAGCTATCGAGCAAGATTAGTGATTTAAGCTATGGCAGCTCCTTGAGCCCTATAAGCTATAACTTTTGGTTGATTAACGACTTGCTTAGCTTCTGGGCCTATGCATAATCGATTGCTGTGCTATTCAACTTTCTGTAGGACTTGGGAGCTCATGGCACCATGGACTGGAATGCAAATAAAAGTGCCTACAAAGTTCATTTTGGGGGATCAGGACCTAACCTACAGTTTCCCGAACACAAAGGACTACATACACAAGGGCGGCTTCAAGAGAGATGTACCATTTTTGGAGGATGTAGTGATAATTGAAGGAGCTGCTCACTTCATCAACCAAGAAAGGCCCGAAGAAATAAGCAAGCATATTCAGGAATACTTCGATAAGTTCTGATCTTGAGGTAATTATCCTCTGATCGTTACTCCCTACTTCCTGGTTATAGGTGCCATTTCTGTTGTAATCTCCAATTGTGTGCGCCTCTATTGTAACCTCTAGTCGTGAAACTTAATTTTTCAGTTGTAATTCGCAATGATCTGTCATATGCATTTGCCAATTTCAAGTGCATTGGAAGTTTGGAACTCATAGAATTGTGATTCGTTTTCTTCTTAAACTTGAGGTAATTATCCTCTGATCGTTACTCCCTACTTCCTGGTTGTAGGTGCCATTTCTGTTGTAATCTCCAATTGTGTGCGCCTCTATTGTAACCTCTAGTCGTGAAACTTGATTTTTCAGTTGTAATTCGCAATGATCTGTCATATGCATTTGCCAATTGCAAGTGCATTGGAAGTTTGGAACTCATAAAATTGTGATTCGTTTTATTCTTATTGCGCTGAAAGTGAATTTATAACCAGGCAGGTGGAGAAATCTCAACTCGTAAATCAGGTTATTAACTCCATTCTGGACCAAGATGCAAAACATGCCACCATATACTAGTCCAAAGACACCGATAATACAGTCGATCTAAGGGAGGCTACAGATAATCCTCTCTACTTTATAGCTTGCCATCATAACTACATAGTACCAGAAGAGGACGGTGGTACTCCTGTGTAAAATATTTCTGTGGAGGCACCACAAAACAACCACTATAGTGATATTACGCCTTAACGCAGCCACAGCAACGATATATAAATATCATGAAAAGCTTTGACAGCATACTCAATACAGAGACTAAGGGAGCTTTACTATGTCAATGGTGTCGCGTATCGATAAAGGGCATACTACGCATTCACCACTATCGAGTATCGACAAATGGCACAGTTGCAGCTCTTCTGTTATCAATTGCATTCAGGTATCTAAGACTTCATCCAATGCAATACGCAAAATTAACTACAAGATGAACACACCAACATCTGAACCACACTTGGGACGGAAATTTTAGAATGGACTGCATGCTTTAACATAATAATGAAGCTCTCTTCAACAAGTGCTAGGAATAAATTCGGAGCAAAATCTGGTATTGACTAACATTATGGTTCACTAAACAAAACATATTGTAGCAACTGCGAACACGCGAGAAAACAGCACCACAATTTTCAACAAAAGTCTTCAGAACACTAAAAACATGCATATCCTTCTGAGATGTAACACAAACTTAATTCCTGTAGCCGCGGCTGTTACGTCTACCTCTGGCCTTCTCAAACTTCCTGCCGCTAGCACGGACATAGGGCTTGGTGTGGCTGTGGGGAACACCAGGAGCTGGGCCGAAATGCTTGACTGCCTCTCTGGCATTCTTAGGACCTCTGAGTAGAACCTGATACAATAACAAAAGCACATCAAATTTCCATTCATATGATTCAAAACACTCAGGCAACACTGAAAAGACCATTATAAGCTCACACTGCTCTAATCTAGAAAGTCGGGTTGCATCATAAAGTTGATGAGATTATCGCAAGAAATGTCATTTGGGAATTGATGGCACGCTTCTGATCAACTATCAATCAAGTATAAGCTCACACTGCTCTAATCTAGAAAGTCGGATTGCATCATAAAGTTGATGAGATTATCGCAAGACAATGTCATTTGGGAAGTGATGGCACGCTTCTGATCAACTATCAATCAAGTAATTATATAGCCAAACACAAAATGAACAAGGCAAAACACAACAGATTAAAGCTTTCTATCACAGAAAGACACAATAGAAGAAGACCACTAGTTTTGTACAATATAGATAAAACACAGAGCGCAAGTGTAACCTAGGTATTCAGATGCATGATGATTCTTTACTCCATAAACATTTGGAAACCAAGCAATCATATCCTAGCAGAAATCAGCTGAGCAATATCTAAAAACTACAATGAATACTGATGACATCATTGGTAGTTAATGTCACAACTCGGATACAGGGTTACATGCTTTTTATTCATATTAATCAAGTATCAAGGACTGAAACATCGACACATTACCATGGTAAAATACAACAGGCAATATAGACCACAGGTGAACAAACACAAAAAAGCAATACAATTACATTACCACACACATTAACAAGAAATTGGATCCAAGTAAATACCGTGTTCTGGCCAAGTGGAGCTCTAAGAGCCAACTGATCAAATGTCATGCATTCACCACCAGCCTTCTCAATGCGAGCACGTGCAGTCTCAGTGAACCTCAGGGCGCAAACCTTGAGAGCTGGAACTTCGTACACCCTAACATCATCAGTCACTGGGGCAACGATAACAGCAACCTTTCCATCCTAAAACACAGCACAATAATTCCATCAGCATTAAAAAACCATCAAGCACATTAACAAACCATCTAGCAGACATCTGCCAACAGAATCGACTATATCCCTCACGACGAAATATTTTACAAACCTAATTACTTGAACACAGCAGCATCACCATTTCTACCCTAACAAAGATAATATCCATTTCACCAACATTTACAAACCACCATCATGCAGATTCAATCCCCAATCAAATTCATACCTCGAAAAGTCAAAACAAAATCCATGGAAACCCTAATTATGCAAATACCCCACCAGAAAATTCAACCCACCACATCAAATACAGTGACATAACATCTAAACCCAACAAATCGAAAAAACCAGTACCAACAATCAACCCACAAATATCATAACTAAACATATCAACCACATAAAACCATACTAAAAACACAACCACAAAATTAAACAAACCCTAACAAAAAGAGGAGTGAGAAAGAAGCTAGAGATTTAAATATACCTTGCCGTCCATGTACTTAACAAGCCTGGACAGAGATAGGGGAGCCTTGTTAATCTTGCTCATAAAAAGCCTCTTCAAGATAACTGCATTGAACTTGCTACCAGTCCTCCTCACAAGAAAACGGTACAGCTGAAAAACCCCAAACAAAAAACCCACCATTATTTTCCCAAACAAACATCAACAAATTCCCAAATTTTACACAAGAGACACAAAATCTGACATCGACCCACCAATATTTACAAACAATATAACATAAAGATCGAAACTTTATACTAAAAACATAAAAGGGTAATCGAGATTTATGCGTATAAAAACCTTAACGAGGAGCTTAAGGTAGATATCATTAGACTTGGGCGCAGTGCGCTTGGTCTTCTTACTCTTCCCTCCTGCCTTCAAATCAATACCCTGAAAAAAACAAACGAAGCAAATCAATCAAATTGTGATGAGAGAAATGAGGAGAAAAGAGGGGAGAAATTAGGGTTTAAGGGAGGAGAGAGAAAGGTACCATTGTTGTTGTAGCGTCAAGAAGGTTGATCTACTTCTGCTGCGGCTGTGGAGAAATGGAAGTAGTGAAAGAGGGGGGGCTAGGGTTTATGTGTTGATTGTGGTTTTTATATTGTGTGTGTGTGTGTGTTGTTATGAAACCTATTGCTGGGTTTTTGTTTTGGTGGGTCGAAAATGTGTTGTGGGTTTTTGGGTTTGGGCTTTTTGGTTTCATTTCTTATCTTTTGGACTTCGGATCTGTTTGCTTCCATTTTTCTTCTTGTTTTTTTCTTTTTTTTCTCAAATTTTAGAATGGCCCGTTCGGTGTCAGTATCACTGCCGTTTTCAATTTTTGGTTTCTCTGTACAAAAAATTAAAAGTTCAAACAGTTACAAAATGACTTTAGATTTGTTGGTTCTATAGTCGTAACACAGAAAATGAAAACTGAAAATCACTTCTTCTTTTTTTCAAAAACGGGATTTTGGTTTTAAAAAAAAAAAACTGAAAACTGAAAACAAGAAAACGATACCAAATAGACCTTAAGGTATTTACTCTTCTACTATACCAAAAAATTCGGTAATTACCCTTTCTATCTATAATAATAATAAAAAAAATGGTAACGATTTTAATAGGGTTTGTCTTGTGAATAAGTTTGGCCTAGTGGTTAATAATCAACTTGTTTACCGTGGTTTGTGTAATTGTGTTAAGATATTAGATTATACTAATGTACTATGATGAAGGTCCGTGCATTGCACGGGTCACATGATAATATTTTCTATAAATCATTATTTATAAAATGAAAACTTATTTTCACCGGGGGGTATAATGTACGGTCAAACACTTAGACATCCAAAAAAACAATATATGTTTTTATATATAATCTCATTATTTATGATAAAATTTAAAAAGTTTATATTTAAGTGGAATCATAAGAGATATTTGAGTAAGTTAACATATTATACAAAAAATCATTTAAAGGGGTCTTTTGTGCTTAATTTATGAGCTGGTTAATCTTTAGTTATATAAATGTTTAAAGTAATAGTACCACAACTTATCGTATAATAATATATTGACCTTCATGCAAATATACATTGCAACCAACATTATAAGATCACTTACTCAGCCTTATTACATGCATAAATGTGACAACCTCTCCCTAACTAGCTCAAATCTATTAACCATCTTGCTGCAAATATAGACATAGTAATCGACATAATATTACAAATTGAGATATCATGAAAGGAATAATCAGGGATTAGTGTCCAATCAAATAGGACATGAGAATTAGGCTATGTATGATACAACTTAAAAAATATGTACTTAATTTAGTTCAAAAACAATGATCTGGTCTTTATGTCAGCATATATACAACTCCTATTCAGATCAGTTTAGATATTGACGCAAAAATTCTCTCTTTACTAATGATCACAAGGGGAGAAAAATGATCGTAGTAAACCGATAAAAAGAGATTCTCACAAAGTGTAAATAGAATTCTTATTATTCTTCCAATATTGATATATTAATTAAAAATAATAAATTACAAGAAGTTGGTTGGGAGCCGCGAAACAATCTGCGCCCCCACACCCTTGGCTATAGAAAAACCAACACGAGTGAAACAAGCATACTCAGGAAAATCTAAGCCTATACAGTGTATCAACAAAAAAAGTCCATTCTTTATCTATAAAACTTCAAGTGGGGACTATGGTTTTTAAACTTTGGGCTAATGGGGTCTTATTTTTCGATTACGTGTTTTAAAGTTGACTTATGGTTAAAAGAATATGGGAAAAGTGGTTTATGATCCTCATACGTGTGCCTCTATGTGAAATGTAGCGTCACATCACATGTATTGAAACGAGCAATTGACCCCCACAAGTTTCACAAGTGGTGAAATGGACCCCTTCCCAATTTATCGCGAGCCTACAAAATTAATAGTACCAAAAATATTATCTAAGTTAAAAATAAAAACTCAAAGAATTACAATTTTTTAAAAATTTCAAGAAAAAATTGTGTTCACATTAATGGCGATAAACGCATCACTCTTCTCTAAATCTATTTTTTTTTTCTTGGAGTGTTTATGATACACATCACTTTGTAGTGGTAAAATATGAGTTTTTATGCATTCAAATGGTTGATTTTGGATCAATTTATTAGCTAATTCTATCATTCGTGTAATTGTGCTTTAATATAAGAATTAGTGATTTTTTAATGTATTTATGGCCGTAAGATTGATGTGCGATTGTGTGTAACGGTAATGAGGCGATAAAAGATGATCCAATAAACGAGATGACAAGATTTGGACAAATTTGGAAGCTAGGTTGAGGAATTTCAGTCCAATTATGGAAGGTCAAATTTGAAGCTTCATCACTTTCAAACGGCTTTGAATTTTGCTGTGAAACCAACGACATATTAAAGCTCATGATCTTAGCTTTCCCTGAAGTGGTTACACGTCCTCACAAGCCAACTAAGGAAGAAGTTATGACCGTTTGAAAAACGTCGCCCGAAACCAGTCATGCGATAGAAACATAGAGCTTTAGACGACTTGTCCGTATCTGGGACGAGTCGTCTTGACGCTTAAGACGAGTCGTCCCACCGCGGCGTCGGCATATTTGACGGGTTTCTTAATCCCGTTTTGTAATCTTTTAGTATAGATACTTTAAACATTCAGTAGTTTTTAATCATTCAGTATTCAGATTTCTCAACACTTAAACTTGTATTTTGAAAAATTATGTAAGGCTAAAACCCTTTTATTCTCGGATTTGATTGATTGAAGCTACAAATTCATCCGGACAATTGTGAGTTTTATCTATTTCAATTATTGTTGAGTATTATCATTCTCTCTATTTCAATTGTTGATTGATTTATCGTTAATTAGGTGTACAACTAATTAGCCCTAGGTTAAGTCATATTGCTAGAATCATTAATCAAATGACTAATTGTTTGTTTAATTGATTCACTAGTAGAAACTAAGTCTTAATTCCGTGCTGATCATAGATGTGAGATTTATAAGAGAATTGATATATTGATTGAAGATCGAAATCGCGTGTGTCTAGATCTTATCTATCCTAGTTGTTATCGTTCCATTGCTTACTGCTATCGTTGAATTGAATTTAGACGCGCGTCTTTGTTATTCATCGATTGATCGATTAGGGCTTGTTGATAAGGTTGATCACTCTTGCTAGCTATTAATTAGGAACGATCGAAAAATCTGTTTTCACAACTAGGTGCTCAACATAATTGATTTAAGTGAGGGCAATGATCAATTGGATGAACTGTTAGTGGATATTAATTGTCCGAGATTTTTTTCCTTAATTGAATAGCAAATTACTTCTTTTCGTTTGAACATTTGATCATTTCAAACTCAAAACCCCCTATTTAGTTACTTTTGCATACTTAGATAATCACCGTTATCTGTGGATTCGACATCCACTTACCCATTACTACGTGTTAGGTTCGTGTTGGTATTTTATATTTGTAGGCATACGACTTTAGCCTGTCAGTTTGTTTTTCTTTCGGATGGATTTTTATTTTTAAGTTTCCATGTGATAAAGTTTTTATTTTGATAATATTAGTTTTTTTTATATAATTTTATAAAATTTGATTTGAAGGTGGTACTTTGGATAGATATTGAATATCTCATGATAAATTGAGAAGATACTTGATTTCACAAATTGTGAAACTTGTGGGGGTCAGTTACTCCTTTCAATACTTGTGGAGGTGTGGGGCTAGATTTCACGTAGTGGCAAACATATGGAGGTTATAAACCATTTTCGCCAAAAGAATATTCATAGGGGTTTTCCATATTGCATTGGGGACTTTGGGTGGGCTCAATTGTCGATTTGAAAGGTTTAATTGATATTTTTGTAAAATAAACCACAATTCCCTTTTTATGTAGGTGAAACTAATAAGTTATAACTTGTGATGCTTGAATATTAGAGGTTACCTAACGAGAAGAAACCACTTCGACATTAAACGACTTTTAGTTATATTAAAAATGTGTGATGTAACTTGAACAAAAAGTTCAATTGGAATTGTTTGTTTTTTTAATATAAACACTTTTTTAAGGTCGGAATTATCAATACTTTTACGAATTCTTTTCAAATTTTACCTATGGAGAAAGAATTATAGCAAAAATTGTAATTTAACCACAATAGAATAGAATTAGTGGGTGTGGCTCAAGTTTTTTTTTTTTTTGGTATACATATCAGACGCAAATTATACCATGCTCCCGGGAGCATGATATAAGCATTGCATATCAGAGGATAATTTTTTTTCAAAAGCGATATTATATAGTTTTTTGTGAATAAAACTACATGTGAATGTGTCTGGTGAATTACATTGGACAACCTTAGAACGCATGAGCATATCATATGGCTAAGACCCAATAAACTATTTTTGAAGAAACTGAAGTTCTTGTTCCTACCTGAAAGGATGTTATAGTCTCATACTTGAGGTAGAAAAAAGTTTTGCAAGATTCCGACGTAGAAAAAAATGAAGGGCATAATGATAAGCTTGAAAACATCTTGACAAACTTATTAGAGTTTTCATGTTTTTTTTCATTTGAACTTAGCTCAATAAGTTGAACCAGGGGAATTTGGTACCCAATTTTTGCTTCTTGTAGCTCTCTGAGTAGCTTAGATCTCTATTCCCAAACTTAGATTCAGTTCCAGTGGGTCACTTAAATTCTTATTTAGATGCATCGATCTTTTTTCCATCTCGTGTATTCCTCTTTTATTTGATCAATTTATGTCAACGTTGGTACTACATGGTCGTTGCTTGACAGAGAGAGTGTGTGAGGTGGTGTGGTGGAGAAAAAAGAGCAAAGTTAAGGTATAAAAGGGAGTGAGTCAAAAGGCGAGGTTTCTTTTTCGAGGAGGATCGAGAAAGTGATGTCATGTGACAAAGGAGTGACGTTACACACGACATGGGAAATTCTTAGTCATATTTTAATTTGCTTTCTAAGTTGATGACACCAACCTACAAAAGCATTAGTTACCGCCATGTAACATTTTACTAACTGGGTTCAAGATTTTGATGATTACTTCCAAGATATTTTCAGCATCGCCACATGTTAAGGTTTGTGCCTTTGACTTCACTAATACATACTACATTAGTAATAGGAGTTTATTTAACCGCAAGCGTACGGGTGTCGTAGCAAACGGGTCAATCTCTGGGAGACGGGAATCAAGTATTAAACACTTTAGAATATGGGTAAACTACGCAGGAGAAAAGATTGATGTGTGATTTTTGTGCTATTAACTAAAGTAACAAACAATAATAGAGAAATTCTAAGGCAACGGTATCACCTTTAACATGGATTGATCAAAACTAACAGCATATAAGGACAGATAAATTCAATTGCCAAATTAGGTGAGACTAATGTTCCTACTTGTTAACATGCGAGCATAGAATCAAAAACTAACCTTATAACTCCATATCGGGCTCATATAAGGTCTTCCTAACATGTAATAGTTCATATTCTCATGGCGTCTACTACACAATTAGGAGCATTAAGAACAACATATAATAATCTCAATTATAAACTCCACCTATTCTCATGGGGAGCGTCTAATCATGATAAGGTTCTCTAAATAGAAATCCGACTCTCGCAGTAATCTCTATTGAGTAACGATTAATCAAACCAATCAAATTCACATAACAATTCACAAGGATCAAAACCCAACTCTCGTTGTAATTCTAACCAAGAATTAATCACATAAATAATAATCAATCAAATTAATAATAAGCACAACCCTATCAAATCTAAGTAATACAACCATATAAATCAAGCAATTAAACCATCGATCAATCGAGTTAAGGTTCAACCTAACCCTTGATAAACAACTACTCACAAATCATGAAATAAACGATAATAGAACTGATTAAGGACATAATTAAAGAGAAAAGTAGGAAAAGAAATAAACTTAGTCTTGCATAAAAAGTGATGAAAGATTGAACAAGAATTGAAAGAATAGTCGTCGAAAACGTACGAAAAATACGTAAAACAAAACCTAAAATAAAACTAGAATTTCATAACGGGTCCCCTGCGTACATAACTCGCGTTACGTATATAAGGGAATTAAATGTCTCTTTATTAAAACAGTAGTAGTGATTGGTAAGCTAAACCAATAGCACTCATTAGCAAATCCTTAGATCACGTCATCACGCATCAATACCTGAGGTGACCCAATTATCTCGGACTTCATACTTTTCAGTGGCTTTGTGCTTGACCAATTCCTCGATCCGATTCATTATTTGGCTCGTTTTGCATTAAAATCATCTTCCTGCAATATTTACGAAATAATCGTAGTACACCAAAAGTAGGAAGGAATATCACCAAAATAGACTAGAAAAATATCATGAATAGTATAAACTCAGGGGTAAATACGTAAATAAATATAGTCCTACGCACTTAACAATTAGTTACCTCTTATAGAAAAACTTCCGCCAGACACACTTACCACCAATGAATGTTTCGAAATTCGAAAACAAGAATATGTCACCATTGAATCTATTTGTAGGTTAACCCTAAATGTGAACCATAATTTTAACAAAGTACTTGATTATTGGAATAATGACATATGTGAGTTTGTTTGGCCGAGTTAAGATATTGGTGATGAAGTATAACATATTCAAGAAAGCGACTAGAATGACTAAAGTGTTATTTGATGACTGAGACTCAGAAAATAATGTTGGAGTGAAAACCCTAATATCTCTTCCTCTTGGCCTCTCTTCTCTTTGATTAGATTTGGGGTTGGTATCGGATTCTTTACGTCGTTGGTAAGCCTCTGTTATTTGTTTTTATCGGTCTAACTGTTTTCATTTTCAATTTGCACAACAAAATTTTCACATTGATTGATATCACTCACTCTATTTGACCCACTGTGAGATCTTTGTGTCTCCTTTGAGAGGTTATTAGGCTCCATTGTGAGATCTTTGTGTCTCCTTTGTGAGGTGATTTGGCTCCATTATGAAATCTTTTTGGGCTCCTTTGTGAGGTATTATTGACTCATTTGTGAGGTGATTACCTCCTTAGCGAGGTTTGATCTGTTGATCAGTGGTGGATTTCTCATAGTTTTGATTTTTCCAAGATGGGAGTTGTTCGCAGTTTGGTATCTCTAATTGAATTCGGCATCAAATACCATTAACTACGTTGATTGCCTTTTTTTTCCTTCGAGTTACATATATCTCCAATGTCGATGAAAGATGTGAAGATATCGACGTGTAAGGGATCAACTTTGTTAATTACGGAAGAATTGTGTTAATTAGATATATTTGATGATATTTGTATTTCAATTATTTTTTATGTAAATGTCGTTTGGCGACAATATTAATGAATTTCACGATATTAATAAATAACACAATGTTAATAAATTTCCGTTTATTTCAAAAAAATAAAAAATTGGAGATGAAAACTCGCGATCTTAGCGTTCTGTAACATGGTTACACGTATCCCTATTGGCCAAGAATCTGTGTTTGAAAAACGTCTTCAGAAGCAATTCACGACTCTTCGATTTCTCGACCACTCGTCACAAAAGGTTTTGAAAACTCGGAGGGTTCCTCGATGAGTCGTCAGCTGTTGTGTATGCTTATTGATGGGGTATCCTAACCTCGTTTGTAATGGTTTACTATACAAATCATATCAAACCTGAGTCATTCAAATCAGACCAGATCAGATCAGAATTACTCAAATAACGATCAATGAATTTGATCCATTATTGATACTATTTCGTTGAAATTCAATCAACTATTCAACTAATTCAGATAAGATAAGATCAGTTCAAAGTCATTCAAACCAGATCAGATCAGATGAGGAGCAATAAAATCAGATCATATCAGTTCAGAAAAATGCAGTCCTATCAAGCAGAGCCTTAGTGGAAAACTAGATCTAACTGCATACCGAACACCGTTATTAGATTTAGGAGATACTAAAATATTAACTAAGGGTCGAAACAACGTGTATCTAGATCTTATTAATCTTCGTTGATATCGTTTTATCGCTTTATGTTTTCGTTGGATTGAATTTAGGCGCGCGCGTCTATGTTATCCATCGATTAAAGCCATTAGGTAAGACTGATCTTTCTCTCTGCCTACGACTTTAGAAACGATTTACTTATGGGAAAAATCAATGAATTTTGGAATTATTCTCAAAAAATATTCAAGTTAAAGAAAAAAATGAAATTGACCCAAAAATGACATACTTTACCTTCTTTGTCCAAACGTCAAAATGCACAGTAAAAATCAAGGAAAAAGCCCAGTCACAATCACAGTCGACTTTCTCTTCCTCCATCATTCTCCCCTTTGTCTGCCTTCTAATTCCTCGCTGTCCCAACTGCTCCACCTCAACAAACCTGAATTCCCCATATTACCCTCCTTCGTAACCCCCTTTTCCACTCCCCTCACCAGGGACAAAACCGTCATTTCACACACCCACACTGACCCCACCCTCTTTCAGACCAACTCAACTCAGACTTCCCCCTCTCTCTCCTAAATCTCCGCCACCACCCTTCATTTTCTCTCTCCTAAAAAAAAGAAAATCAAATGCAGTCAACAAAGTCTCGCCGGAGAATAAATCCGGCGAACACCTCCGCCGACGACGACGCCACTTCGGAAAACAAACAAGACCAGCTCCTCCTCTCCTCCGCCATCTGCAACAGCGAAGACTTATCTTCTTTCGTACGCAAAGCCTTCATCTCCGGCAAACCGGAATCCCTCCTCCACCACCTCAAATCCTTCGCTCGTTACAAAGAGCGTGAGATCGAAGACGTCTGTCGCGCTCACTACCAAGACTTCATCCTCGCCGTCGATGACCTCCGTTCACTTCTCTCCGACGTCGATGACCTCAAATCGTCGCTTTCTCTCTCCAACTCTCACCTTCAGTCCGTCGCGAATCCGCTTTTGTCGTCGCTCGACGCCTACCTCACCGCGCGAACCGCCTCTCGCAACCTCGACCAGTGTATCTCCGCCGCTAAGATCTGCGACCGCGTCGTCGACCTTTGCGCGCGCGTCAACGCTCACTTGACCAATCACGACCTTTACTTGGCGTTGAAATGCCTCAACAAGATCGAGAAGGTGTACCTCGCCGCCGTCCCCTCCGCCACCTTGCGGCGGATGCTGGAGAAATCGATACCGGAGATTCGCGTTTACGCTGAGAAGAAGGCGAAGGACGAGTTCGGCGATTGGCTGGTGGATATCCGGTCAGTTAGCCGGAATTTAGGTCAGTTTGCGATCGGTCAAGCTTCTTCAGCACGCCAGCGGGAGGAGGAGCTGAGGATGAAGCAGCGGCAGGCGGAGGAGCAGTCGCGGTTGAGTTTGCGCGATTGTGTTTACGCGCTTGAGGAGGAAGACGAGGGTTTCGATTTCGCTAAAGTCGGTGCTGATGACGGCGGCGGTGGCGGCGGCGGCGGTGGTGGTGGAGGTTTGAGGTTAGGGTTTGATCTAACGCCGTTATACCGGTCTTATCATATACACCAGTCGTTAGGGTTGGGGGATAGGTTTAAGCGTGATTATTTTGAGACTAGGAAGTTGCAATTGACCTCTGATTTTCAGGTGTCGTCAATGACGCCGTTTTTAGAGTCTCATCAGACGTTTTTCGCGCAAATTGCCGGGTTTTTCATCGTAGAGGATCGGGTTTATAGGACCGGGGGAGGGTTGATATCGAAATGGGAGGTTGAGAATCTGTGGGATTTGGCAATTAGTAAGATGTGTTCTGTGTTAGAGGATCAATTTTCGCGAATGCAGACCGCGAATCATTTGTTGTTGATTAAGGATTATGTGAGCTTGCTTGGTGTTTCTTTGAGGAGGTTTGGGTACCCTGTTGATGCTTTGCTTGACGTGTTGAGTAAGCATAGGGATAAGTATCATGAGCTGTTGTTATCTGATTGTCGAAATCAGATTACTGATGCACTATCTGCTGATAGTTTTGAACAGATGTTGATGAAAAAGGAGTATGAGTATTCTATGAATGTGTTGGCGTTTCAGTTGCAGACGTCTGATATTGCCCCGGCTTTTCCCTTTGTTGCACCATTTTCGACTACTGTCCCTGATTGTTGTCGAATTGTGAGGTCGTTTATTGAGGATTCCGTGAGTTACATGTCGTATGGTGGGCAGCTTGATTTTTACGATGTGGTGAAGAGGTATTTGGATAGGTTGTTGAGTGATGTGCTTGATGAGGCGTTGGTTAAGTTGATCAATAGTGCTGTCCATGGTGTTTCGCAGGCAATGCAGGTTGCTGCGAATATGGCTGTGTTTGAGCGCGCCTGTGATTACTTCTTTAAGCACGCTGCTCAGCTGTCTGGCATTCCTTTGAGAATGGCTGACAGGGGTAAAAGGCAGTTCCCCTTGAAGAATGCGCGGGATGCGGCAGAGGAAGTGCTTTCAGGGATGATTAAGGCGAAAATTGATGGTTTTATGTCGCTACTCGAGAATGTCAATTGGATGGGGGATGAGCCTCTCCAGGGTGGTAATGAGTATGTGAATGAGGTTATAATATTCCTGGAGACTCTGGTTTCCACTGCTCAGCAAATATTGCCTGTTGAAGTTCTCAGTAGGGTGTTGCAGGAAGTCTTGTCTCATATTTCGGAAAAGATTGTGGGTGCTTTGCACGGTGATTTGGTCAAGAGGTTTAATTTCAATGCAATTACGGGACTGGACATTGATATTCGATTGTTAGAGTCGTTTACTGAGAGTCAGGGATCGCTTTTCTCTGAAGATGATGTGAAACAGCTGAAATTAGGCCTGTCTGAGTCGAGGCAGCTGGTTAGTTTGCTTCTGAGCAACAACCCAGAGAACTTCATGAACCCAGTTATAAGGCAGAAGACCTACAATGCTTTGGATTACCGTAAAGTGGTGATTATTTCTGAGAAATTAAGGGATCCTTCCGATAGGAGCTTCTTCACGACAAGGGGGTCTAAGCCGAATCCCAAGAGGAAGTCTTTGGATGCTTTGATAAAAAGACTCAGGGAGGTTAGCTAATTCGGGAGGTTGGCTGATTCGACACAGACACAGAACTGTAAGTAGTCCAATGCCTTATTTTGAAGGGTGTTGCTTTTGGTTCACCTTTTCAGATAGTTCATGGCTAACCTTATCTGCAAACCCGATTTTCTGGGTATTTCTTATTGTTTGTTTGTACAATCATGTTTGCTATGTCATCCTGTATGTAGTACTTGAATACCCTTGTTTGATGCTGTATTTTTCATTCATTGAAACTATAGTGAAGTTTACTTTTGGTCTTAACATCCAAAGATACTGTATTTTGTCTGTTAGGTTTTGTCAACCATGGTTTCTTTCTTCAATTGGGTAATTCTTATAAACTTCACTCTTTTGTTAAGCATTTTGATTTGATATTTTTTATGTGCAATTGGTTTGTAGAGTTGCTCTTCTCAACCCTCTTTGACACTCCCTTTCTCATTATTTTTGGCTTGTAATCTATCTTCTTCATGATTTATGGGATCATTATGCAAGGTATCATGGTACCCTTGGCAGAGGGTTTTATTATCATGAAAATTAGGTCGAAAATTGATGGTGTTGGTTTTATTTTAGTAATACACATTAAGTCGTTCTCTACAACATTTTTACCCCAGCGCCTTAAAGGCGGGGTACAGAAAGGTTAGATGCGCGCAAGCCTTACCCCTATTGAAACATAGAGAGGCTGCTTACGGAATCACAATTCACAAATGTCCGAAAAATAAAAATTGCTTCGACTACTTCACTAACTAAGAAGCACTCACAGTTTTATGAGACGTTTTGCTTTATTCCATTATATCTATTCTTTGGCTCCATTGTAAATGGAAAAACATGAAGTCGCTCTCTTAATAAAATAAATAAATAATGGATTTTGCTGCACTTAGGCTTAGGGTTAAGAGCATTACCAATTGAAGAACCAAAAATTGGGCTCTTTACATAATTACATGTCACCTCATTTTTTAAGGAACCCAATTGTTAAGAACTAGCTAAAACAATGGAAGAACTACTCCACTAGTTCTTAATATATTTTATCACATTTATGAGTCTTTCTCTCCCGAAAATAATTAGAACGAACTGAGCTTAAAATGCCAAGTTCTTCCATTGTTGGGAGTTCTTATTAAAGTTCTTATAGGAACTCCCAACAATTGAAGAACTTGGCATTTTGAGTTCTTATTTAAGATCTGGACATAAGAGCGACTATCGCAAATGCTCAAAGTTTAAGCATTAATTATGTGGGAATTTAATGTAATTTCCAACAATCTAATAAGTATAAAAGAAAAAACAAATTGAACTATACCATTTTCTCTCTCCTTCCCCTCTGACACTAGCCTAACACCGCCACTCCTTTCCTCAAGTCTTTGTAAGTCGGAAAAAAAGGTTTAGGGGCCACTTTCCTGAGCCGCACCCAAAGGTGGACCCTAAATCCTTTTTCCGAACACTTTACAATAGCAATTCCCAGTGGGGTTCACCACACTCCAACTAAGGTACGCGGTGGAGCTTGGGTTGCGGTGAGGGGAGGGGAGTAGAGAGAATAAGGTAGTGTTGAAATTGGTTTGTTTTATTTTTAAGTCAACTTTTACATTTATTAGGTGGTTGGAACTTAGAGAATTTGACACATATTTAATGCTTTTACTTAGCGCTTCTGAACCCCCCCCCCCCCCCCAATTTTTTCATCAGAAATTTTTCACCACCTAGCAAACGATGCTAGTTTCAAATACACCAATCTACGGTCTAGAATTGCTTGTACCCTCGCGGCTTGATGATGTCTTGTCATGTGGGCTTAGTTTAAAAAAGCGCGCAGGCGCACTGAGGTCAGAAGCTTGAGGCGCACCTGAGGCGCAAGCCTTGAGGCGCACAAGTGTGCAATTTTCAATTTCGTTCTCTTGTAACCTTATTTATACACTTCCCTTTGCCCCTTAATCCCTTGTTTATACTTATTTACCCATTGTCCCTCTTTAAATACCAAAAAAAGGATTTTTTTTTTTTTCAAATTATGGTTTCATAAAATATAACTTTATTCGCTAAATGAGTGCGCCTCGTGTGCATGAGGCGTGCGCCTTCGCCTTGCGCCTCATCGCAACGGCACCCCAGCGCCTCGGTGCGCCTCGCGCCTCCTTAAACTAAGCATGTGGGTCAATATGATGATTTGATCTAGAAAAGACTAGGCATGCGGGAAAACTTTTCATTTTGTTATATAGAATTCTATAGAGTTTATAGTCTAATTCCGGGTGTAGGAATTGTGTTTCTTCTGCATGATTATGGGTTCTTCTAGCATGTCTGAGGGTGTCATGATTCATGAGGGAGATGTTGAGGAGAGGAAAAAGGGATGTTAGTGGGTTGCCGGGTTAGGATGAATGTTGCAGAATGAGCTGGAAAAAATGTTGATATAGTAATAAGGTTAACCTAATCCAAATTTGTTAAGTTATTGTCCATGGCGTTACCTTTCCAACCAACATTTATGATGAATATCAGCTTCAATAAGACCATGCATGACTCTGTTCATGCGTGGAGAATCTAATACTTTTAGGATTTTCTCAGATGATATTTCCTACTTTTTATATTTATCCTACTTTGTTGATGATTTACTGAGCTGTGTTACTATGTGGTTTACGTCAGCATCTTTGTATCTAGCATAACCCTATAAAAATGATGTGATTCATTTATTTCTGGTGTTTTCTGTTAGTAGGGACCCCCATATGTTGCATGTAACAGATTTGATGTGTTTGCAGTAAATGTTTGTATCTTCAAGTAGGCCTATTCCATAGATGAGGAAGCAGTAGCGATCTTTATTTCCTGTGACATCTATACAGGACTCAAAATAGGTTACTTATTGTGGAGATATTATAAAACTTTAGAGATATGATCATATGAGCTTAAGTGCTGGGATTTGGGAAGTAGCCTACTGAGTTTACTCTGTTAATCTACTCTATCCTGGTAAAAGTTTTTTTGAATGTGTGATGGACTCTTTCATATTTGTGACTCGAGCTTTTTTAGTTTGTCAAGAGTGCTGGATTCTGAATGGGACCTTTAATATGGGTAGTCCTAAGAGTAGGTTTTATACTATTTATTGCTGGCTTAAGGGAGTTGGTAGTTTTCCGCTTAACTATTATAGCAGCAGTCGACCTAGGGCAGGGTTATGTACTGGGTTCCTCACTTGAGATTTGGAGTATGACTGAGCGAGTAATGCATTTCATTGGGAATTTTGGTGAATGAGACTTTGGTTTGGCCCCTTCTAAAGGGAGATAGCGCAATAGTGTAGGCTCTTGCAATTTAGCATCTTTAAGCCCATCTTGTTTACCGCCTCTGGCGGCTTATCAAAGAATCTCTCCGCTGTCTCTGGACCCCCCCAACCAAGGGAGTGGTGTGCTTGTCGTGCTGGGACTGCTCTGACTTAACAACCTCGGTTTGAAGTTGACTTAGTGAAACCCAGAAAGACCTGTACTCTGGATTTAGAGCATGCCAAACTTGTAAATTGGTTGGAAGGACCCCCTTTAAAAACTACTTAAGATCTTAAACACCAACAAATAGTTGAATTTCACCCCAAAAATGAACTCCTACACACATCAAACCTGCCTAGGTTTACATGTTTAGAGTTCAGGACTCACTTAAGTGGGACATGTAGAGTCAGGTCTACCTTAACCACTTGTGTGGATACACAGCCTCCTGTTTTAAATTTTGGAGATTCGCAATGGATTATATTTCATGGAATAAGATCGAGCCTCGTTATAATAGGCAATATGAAGTATATGTCGTTCTAAACAAGACAGTGCAGTTGGGAGTTTTTGTTGTTGTTGTTGGAGGCCATAGAGTTGGTAGCTGTGTCAATTACATCCTTCTTTGGGGAACTAATTACTTACTTCAGAGAAAGTATAACTAATGTAGTTTTTGTAGTCTCTGATGCAAACAATGGACAAATCGAACCGGTAGCATCACTAGGTGTTTTAAGAAAGCCTGAGTTATTAACTAGTAAGATCTTGCATCTATGTTACTGGAAAGCTGTAATGTACTCTTGTGTATCCTTAACAGCTTTACCTTCTTTTTCTTTGACAATGCTTTACCTATCTGCAAATATGAGGAAAGCGTTGAAATGCTTGTTGTATCATGTTGAGCAAGTAACTTCGATGTTCCAAGGAGTTTGAGTAGCATGGTAGGCTTGTGTGATGTAAAGGTCTTTCTTTGGCAGTATTGTTTGTCAGATTAGCACTAAGATCTTAGCACATCGCATTAGCCTGTTCAAAGAACTGAGACCTCTATAGATATAGTCATGTAAGCATCCATGTCGATGTAAATCTTACTAATTCAACTGGTTGAGAAATTGTTGACTCATAGTGAGTTATCTGAGTACTATCTTTGGTTATGCTTGATTTGGTGGCTGTGTCCTGTTTGGTACTTCAAACTTCAAAGCCTGATCTTTATAGTAAACTACTTTCGAAGATTTTGTTTACAGTTCTAACTTTGGAGGATCGTATCAATATGTGCTGACTGCCAACTTCCGTCCCCAAGCCTTGATGAAAGCTTCACTTACTGTTTTGGTAAGATGAAATGTCTGGCTTGAGGAAACTAAGTTATTTACTTCAGAAGTTTTTGCAGAAGGATGCACAACCTATACCATATTTGTTCTTGGATACTTGAATTCATTCCATCTTACTTTAAAAATGCTTGCTGTATCGGATCAACTAGCACTTTGGGAAGAGTCTGGTCTGATCAAACCCATGAGGTAGATGTCGATACTCTCTTTGGAGACCTCGAAGCTTTCAATTTTGGTAGCATCACAAGACCCGGGTCACTGAGCCAGATATTCATGTAAACATGAAACATCCATATGTTTGGGAACATTACCTGATTGTGATCTGAGTTTCGATTTTGCCATTTCTGTGTTGGTCCTGTTGGTTAGTGGTTCGAAATTGGGATCTCCATCTTCAGAGTTACTTGTTCAGGGAATGTTGGTCTGAGCGTAAATCTGTTGATCCTGGAACCTTTTTTCCTGAGGCTGTTCTGTACTTGTTCAGAGATTTTCTTTATGATTATTTGCAGGCATTACGAGTTTACGACTGCTCCACGCAGCTCTCTCTCTGGCGCGTGCACCCACCCAAGAATCACGCGCCAGAGAGAGAGCTGCGTGGAGCAGTCATTTGTCTCTCTCTGGCGTTAGTGCTACCCTTAATTGATCAAATCATTCTTTCTTTCTTAATTTGTTTTTATCTTGTTTCTTTTTACTCTCTTTCTTCTGCTCCTCTATTTTTTTTCCCTTTCATTGGTACATTTTTTTTACATAATTTTTTCTTTTCTTTTTGACTGTTTTTTTGGTTTTAAAATGTGTTGGCGAAACAAATTTTCATTTTGGGTCCGTGGAAAAAAAGAATATGATTTTCGTTTTCAACCGTGGGTTGATTGATCAAAACATGTACGTACATCCGACCCTTCTTACTTCGTCCCCATGGGGTAATATTCTTGATCTTTGGTAAAAAAATCATGAACGTATATTTGTGTAGTATCTTGGTAGGTTTGGTGGGTAATTAAGTCTTGAAATTAGCCATAAATTTTCTTACCAATCTCACAGATCAACACCACGTGACCCCCGGGTGTGAACTTAAGTCACTAAAGTCACAGTCTGTCACCTCATCACCCTCATCTAGTACACGTGTCAAAAATCCTTTTGTCCTTCTCATTGTATAATCACCACATCTTAACAAATCTTCTTTTAATCCATTTTCTCTAACAAACTTTTCTTACATAAGAAGACATCAAAACCAACCTCTCTTCCTCACACACATTGCTGCCAAACCCAGAACCAGAAAAATGTCTACTACCACCACCACCACCCTTTTCTTCTTCATCACGCTTCTCTCTTTTTCCCTCTTCTCCGCCACTACAACTTCAACCTCCGAACCATCACCAGCTTACGACATCCTTCAGAGTTACGACTTCCCGGTCGGGTTAATACCGAAAGGCGTAACGGGGTACGAGTTCAATGAAGAAACTGGGGATTTCAAGCTGTTTTTACCCAAGACGTGCAAGTTTCACATAGATTCGTATGAGTTAGAGTACAAAAAGACCATTTCTGGGAGACTTACAAAGGACAGGTTGTACAAGCTCAAGGGGGTGAGTGTCAAGGTATTGCTGCTCTGGTTGAGTATCGTTGAGGTGCGTAAGGAAGAAGATGAGCTCCAATTCTCTGTCGGTATCGCCTCGGCTAACTTCCCGCTTGAAGGGTTTGAAGAGTCTCCTCAGTGTGGTTGTGGGTTTGATTGTGTTAATGCTGTTGAGCTCTGTCATGATGATTCTCCCTCGTTTTCGGCCGCGTAGTTAATCATCTATCTTTCCAGGGTATAATTAGTAGGTATGGATGATTGATAATTAGCTTTTCTTGTTTTCTTGGGGGAGGGTTTGAACCTTCCGTGATAAAACGACCTTACGAACTGAGCTAGCTGAACGCCGTTGTTTTTGATTAATGAGCTGGTTTGGTTTGAATGATTGTTTGTTGGTATGGGTTTGTTTCAATTGAGCAGGAGAATAAATCTGATTGACACTCATTGCAATACTAATTACATTATTGCTGGAATTTGCTGTTGGTAATCTCTTGTTTTCTGACTTGATCAAATTTGTAGCGATGTTTGATTTCGGAATTGTATATTAGTTGCTATATTGACCAGACATTGACTTTGGATTGTTTGTTTGAGAGTATTTAGTGTGAAAGTCTCATCTTAATCAGTTGGTTTAGCAAATGTTTAATTGGGGATTAGGTAGATAGGTTGGTTGAGGCTTGGGATAAAATGCGAGTAATTTGTAGTTTTATTACTGTATGTGTTGATGTTTAGTAATCCAAGTAGAATTAGAGGATTAGTCACCCGAGTGGAAATGTTCAGAAGTGAGATAAGTGAACTCTGCAAAAACTTGGGTAATACGGTCATGTTACGAGTGGTTGAACTTTAGTTTGTTAGTATCATAGTTTTTAAGTTATTATTTTAGAAACGTTAGGGTGATTTCATGGTGTTCCTAATTAAACTTGCGGATCAGTACATCATTACATAGCTTGAATTGAATGTAGATCGTAAGACTCGAGTTCTTGTATATCATCGGAAGCTAGCTAAGGTGTATTTTTTTGTGGTGTGATTCGGAAAGTGCATCTGCGATCAATCTTTCGAATTGTTGTTGAGATCAAGTGATCAAGAATGGAGTATATCTGTATTTGGGTTGATTTCTTGGTGATGATTCCATTCACCGTCATGTTCGAAAAAAGATTGTGTTCAACAAGTAAGAGTCCATCTAAGACTGTTCATTTCTAAGGGAGAGACGGGTAGCTTAATAGTCAAGCTATGAGGAATTGAGGATATCTGGGAATTGAACCCGGATGACTTCCTAGTTACGGAGTATATCTTAACCAATAGGTCAACCTTGATCTTCATTGTCTTTGACTTGGTGTTGCCCGCTTATTCTCCGGGTGCTAAATATATTTCAAATACGACATCTTAGTTGAATTGAGATCGTCTTAAGTTGAATAATGCGTTTACAATGTAGAGTAGACTGTTCCTGGAAAAGTAACTTTACTTCATAGGTTCCCATCTGGTCAATCTGTAAGTGTGAACTACCGCGAAGAGTGGGCGCCTAAATAGCTAAGGGAGGTCTGAAATTTTCCATGTTGCACCAAGTTACTAGCTCAGTTGGGAGAGAGTGACGGGGAGTAATTTTAGGATGAGACGGTGTCGTCACATCAATCCACTAATTACCATTTGGGACACTGCTTAAGTCCTTCGGTTGTTAGTGTCGAACACAAAACTTAAAACACGTCAATTAGGAAAGACGTTCGTACTTCATACTTTATGGATCAACAAAACCCTTGAGATGAAATCGCGACTTTCGTCTAACACGTTACCTCCTTGCCAGATCTCCACCTATGTTGGTGACCAGTATATTCCCGTCCTTTGGCATGTCGAACAAGCCACTTTGCACCCAAAACTCAACAGAACGAAGTCTAACACGTCCCCAAGTACCCAACACATACGCTTTCATAACCACACACTTTGCAATTTCATCGATTCAACTTACAACAAACTATAGCAGTATACTCCGTATAAGAAAATCTGATCATTTCTTTCTTTCTTACACAAAACACAAGAAATGGCATCTTCACCAACAAGCTTCGTTTTCTCCCTCCTAATCATCCTGTCTATCTCCTCAATCTCCATTGCAGATGAGAAGCTTACACCTTACGAAGCCCTCGAAACCTTCAATTTCCCAGAAGGGTTGCTGCCAAAGGGTGCATTAGGCTATGATTTAGAACAGAAAACTGGAAATTTCAAGGCATACTTAAATGGTTCATGTAGTTTTTCATTGGAAGGATCATATCAGCTGAGTTACAAGCCAACAATTTCTGGGTTAATCTCCAAGAACAAGCTCGCAAATCTTACTGGTGTTAAAGTCAAAGTTATGTTCTTGTGGCTTAATATTGTTGAGATTAGAAGGAATGGTGATGATCTTGAGTTTTCTGTTGGGATTATGTCTGCTGGTTTCCCTGTTGATAATTTTGAGGAGAGCCCACAATGTGGTTGTGGGTTGGATTGTAATACTCTGATTGAAATTGGGGATTTTGTTTCTTCTATATGAGAAATTTTAATCTGGGTGTGGGTTAATTTGTAGGTTTTGTTTGTTTAGAAGAAGGATTTTCTTTGCTTTTGACAAAGGTTGTATCTTGTTGGTCAAGGAAGAGTAAAGTTCTCTCCTTTTGTAATTACCTTTGTGTCTATGATGACAAGTTGAATGGCTAATGTGAATCTTGTGATTTACTCTTTCTGTAGAAAACTTGTTTGCTGAACTTTGCTTGAAATTTTGTTAGTTTTGATCAGTATATGCTTTGTCTGAAGTGTGTGGTTTCTAATAGTTCTTCATAATATGATTAATGACTACTGATTGGTAATTGCTGCCTATCTCATAATGCTGCCCCACAAATATGCTATTTTGGTTTTGCATTGTTTGGTTGGATGACCAAAACAAGGGATTGGTTCTAGTATATGGAACAAAGGGGTAGTTATAAGTGAAAGGAGAGGGGCATTACAGCTTCGTTTCGATACTCATATAATGTAGGTTATACTGGAACTCTTCAGTGGCTCTGATAGGTATGGATGAATTCGATTCCTGCCTCGCTTGCATCTCCACTCTGGAGAAGGCAATGCAGTACAGGTGTTGTTACATCTTCAGAGATCCCTTACCCAATAGAACCTCCATGGATGTATGGGATGTTTGTGCTTGGAACTGTAACTGATGCTCCTCGATTTGGAACCGTTGTTACTTGTTACAATTGTTCGACATAGTAAAAATAGTAGGGTCGACATTGCTATCAGCTGTTGTTATGGCAGTCGAAGAAAAAGGGGTTAATTAGGCTGGCTGCATTGCGTATGAGGCTTGTTCTAGAGACTGCTTGTTTCCATGTACCTACATAAGTTGATCACTTGTTAGTTAGGTAATTCACCTTCTGATAGTTGTCAAATCATCGTGGAAAACCTGCAGCCAGTTTCTTGAGTTTTGAGGTGTTGTGAAATGCCGGGATCTTTGAAATAATCCTCTCTCCCTTATAGTGCTTTTATGCAATTAAAATGGAGGAAGTGACCTTTCTCCTTGGCCATATGAATAAAGGACACATGATTTTTTTTTGTTTGTTTATTTTTGTGAGTTTATGGTTTCCCCTGAGTTTGGTTGCTGGTCTAGGTCTAGCTGCTATATGTATAATGGTAGCAGAATGTTTGCCTATTTGCTGGTCTACTTTTACTAGCAGTGCCTGGCACTTCAATTTCCTTGGATAACAATTATCTTGCCTCGGTCTCTCACCTGAGCTTACATTGCATAGACCTAGCTACAATAAAAATGTCCGAAATATGGTGAGCGTTCTACCATTGGGAGGATGAGAATCGTGAGGAATGTCTCTGGTATGATTTGGAGATGAATGTTTTGCTTCATATCGTCCTACTAGTCTGAAAGGAAGCTGATGTAGTTTGTTGGTAGAAGTTGCTTGGAGGTTGGGACTTAGGAACTCATGCAGACCCTACAGCTTTCTTGTTAAAACTGAAAATTTTCTGCTTCTGAAAGTTTATTTATCTGTTGTTGAAGTTAACAACTTGCATTGTTGTAACTTCCTGAATTGTTTACAACCAAGTAACCAACGTCTTATTTCTAGTTTCGCCACTGTAAAATAACTGCTCCCGAGTTCCATAGTCATCTGTTGCTGCATGATTTTATTTGTGTGAACAATGGTATGCAGGAGGACCTGGTGAGACTCCAGATACCTGCATGAACTTTCAGTTGTTCAGACTTCAGACAATGTCCTCTGCATATTCGCGGTGTAGCTCAGGTTAGACAGCCTTTATTCATATCATATTTTGAAGCTCAGATGAGTCGCTAAAAATGTCTGATATGCTTTGTTTATAATGTCTTTTTTTTTTCCTGTACGCTTAATGCTCGGTTTTTACATTATTCTCGCAATCATGCCCTCGTCTGAGCCACATTATTCACTACAAAAACCTGAAATCAGCAAGATTGGTGGGTTTGGTGGGTATTAAAACCCCATTAGTTTTCTGACTAGGAATTGTCCTTCCTACTGTATAAAGTATAAACACCACATCAAACCAATAATCTTTTATTCCATTCTTTCTCTTCAGACTTTGCACAATCCTGGCTGCTGCCAAACCCAAAACCAGGAAATACCAAGATCACCATCCTCAACAAAAATGTCAACTACCACCCTCTTCTTCCTCATCACCCTCCTTTCCATTTTTGTCTCCTCCGTAACTACAACTTCAAGCTCCGGATCATTAACAGCTTACGACATCCTTAAGAGCTACGGCTTCCCGGGGGGTTTGTTGCCGAAAGGAGTAACAGGGTACGTGTTTAATGAAGAAACGGGAGATTTTAAGCTGTTTTTGCCGAAGACTTGCAAGTTTCACATAGAGTCATATGAGGTAGAGTACGAAAAGACCGTTTCTTGGAGACTTACTAGGGAAGGGTTGTACAAGCTCAAGGGGGTCAGCGTCAAGTTGTTCTTTTTTTGGCTCAATATCGTTGAGGTGCGTAAGGTAGAAGATGAGCTCCAATTCTCTGCAGGTATCGCCTCCGCTAACTTCCCTATTGATGGGTTCGAGGAGTCTCCTCAGTGTGGTTGTGGCTCTGCTTGCCTTACTCCTGTTGAGCTCGGTCATGATGATTCTCCCTTGTTTTCGGCCTCATAATTAACACACCAAGACTATTGATGCACCCCTACTTCCGATTAACGTAGTAGGTATGGATGATCGGTTTTGTGCTTTGAACATTTCATTATAGTTATCGCCCACAAATGACGTTACCAACCGAGCTAGCTGACCTTTGTTTAATAAGTTGGCTGGCTTGAATGATTGTTTAGTGGTATTGCTGGAATTGCTGTTATAAAACTCTGGTTTTATTACATTAATTATACGGAGTATTTGTTAGCAATGCTCTAATATCTAAATTACTAGTTGACGTTACTATATTGTGCTGACATTGATTCTTGATCGTTTGGTTTTACGAGTTTTTGGTGTAAAAATCCTTCTAATGAGTTCGTCTAGCAATCTAGCCTATGTTTAGTTAAGGATTAGATTGATGCTTGGGAAAAAATATGAATTACTCATCTAGAATAACAAGATTAGTCACAATGAGTGGAATTATTAGAAGCGAGATCTACCCGCGGAATGGAATTATTTCCAACTTATTATAGGTGATTTATGCAAAAACTTGAGTAAGCGGGTCTACTGAAGATTACGATTAACATTCTACACTATTGTGTGTGTGTGGTTCACCTGCGTTATTTTGAAGTTAGAGGGTGATTTTATAGTGTTTGTGTTTCTCAGCTTGCGCATCAGTACAGCTTATCCTAGTTTGATTTGATTGTAAGATCTGTGTCTGTCACACTTGCTTTACTTTTGCTAATCTGCAGTAAAGCCGGCCGATGCGTGTTCATAATCGTCTGACTCGAGTATGTAATCTTTTTTGGCAAAAATGCCGTATGAAACGGTTTTACATATCTTTATGTATGGCGAAAATAGTCTTTACAATTTCAAATTACAATCGTTGATTATATGTGAAAATACTGTCATTGAGTGTACATATAAAATACAGTATTGTTTTGAATCCAAGAGTTGTCGATATGTCACCAGAAGAAAACAGAGGTTGCGAGAGTAGAGCGTAAGGAGGAAGATATTATTAGTTATCCCTTGGGAATCTGGTATACCATGCATGTCAATTATTATGTTAGCCTTCTATTATTCATGTCGTTAGGTACTTTGTCCATCTTCTACGTCGTGCAACAACAATACACACAGACGAGAGTTATGTATATTTGTTGCCTTCTTAGACATGAATGCTATACCAATTAAACTTAGCTCAGTTATTATCAATTTAAAGGCCGAATTCTATTATTAATACAATGGATATTCAGCTTTGAAACATTATTGTAGCAGTTATAGTATATTGCTACTTCTACAACCTCTACTCTAGCGAGGAATCTTGATAAGAGTAGTGGTTGCTTCTACAATACTCTCTTATCTTGCATCGCCGGCCATTGAATTCATTCACTGTTATCACTTTTCCAATTATTATTGCCCTTTTGATATACTGTAATATGGAACTGATCTATTATAAATCTCAACCTACTTTAGACTTGAATACTTTACCACACTATCGCGCGTATTGAAAATATCCCTGGTTGTTCATCTTACATGTAAGTGCCCTTAAGAGAGAGTTGATTACTTTACATACTACTCTCTTCCTCTTGGGCGTGACCAAAGCTCGTTTTTCTGTCATCTAACATCGCAAATAAACAAATCAAACCTCATCGCCCTAAATAGTGCGATTAATTTTAAGACTTCTAACCAACGCATGCGTAAGAGCCCCTTGCGATTTGCAAAACTTTGTTTTACTTTTCAATCGGGGTCCGTTAAGTCGTACGTCCATCAAATTTGCAATTAGTACCAAGTCCATCTTTTACTTGTTCTTGATTCATGAGCACAAAAATTAAGGCTGCTTTCGGCTGTACCAAGTCTACCAACATGTGAGCAAGTCAACAAAGTCACCTCCAAAAACCATGCAACAATTTACGCTAAACTATAATAATTAATAACAAAGCAACAGTACAGTGGTACAGATTAACATAGACTTTGTATTAAGAAATTCGATCTTTTGCATTAATAAAATACTGGTAACTTCAATGTCACTCAAAGGACAATATCACGAGTTACAAAACCAAACAATAATGTTCGGTATAGCACAATGCGACACCGCAATAACATAAGTAAAACGACCAATTCCAATTTCCTGCTAGTGATCGATCCTCCTAGCTAGCCCTAACAAATCAAGCCAATCTCTTGGCTAGCTAATTATAACACAATGTGTAACACAACGTCGATGTTACACATTGTGTGTTAATTGTAATTGTGACGACCTTTTGGATTTATGACTCGTAATGAATTACTGGGATGGCCTAGTCTTTTGCTTAAGGAAGAATTCACGGAGCTCGGCTAAGCCGTCGATTTCCTTGGGCTGGTTAGCCGGCCTGTAGAAGCCGGTGACGGGATCGGGGACCCACGATTTCTCGGCTGAACTTCCCAAGTTGTCCTTGCTCACTTTCCCCATTTTGCTCACTAGTCCTTGTGATGCACCTGATGCTGCTGCGTAACCCCTCCTGTTTAATTAACACACCAATACAATTGATCAGCCACTAATCAAAATTAAAGTCGGATGGATTACTGGATTAGATTCAACATTTATCTGGTAGAAAAGATCACTTTTCGACACGTAGTTTAAATTGACGGAAGAACACAGATGCGTTGTCTTAAATTGTTGACGTTATGGTCTCGAGAACCGAGAGATCAAATACAAACATCGCCAATTCTAGAAAATGAAAGGACTACTTTATACGTTAGTCGTTACCCCGAAACTCCGTGAATCTAGGTTGAAAGAAAAGACAGATATACCCCTGTTCGAATGTTGACAAAACTCAAAACATTCACAGAACAAAGCGACAGTGATAGATTGTTAAACAAAACAACAGATTATTATTTTCCAACCAAAAGAAAAAAAAATATCGTTCAATGTTTTATAGTTTTACTATTAATTTATCAACAAATTGTGTAATTTATATTTACACGCTTATTTGATTCAAGTTATTGTGACATGATCTCATACAAGACTTTACGATTCCTAATCCTAAAAAGTCGAAGTGAAAGGGAACGTAACGAGGAATATACCTTTGGGAGGCAAGAGACAAGTTGTCAGCAATAAGAGAAACCAAAACCTTAGCATTAGAGAGAGAACGAGCTGCCATTATTATTATTATTATTATTATTATTGTTATTATTTGTAAAAGAAAGAGATGAATCGAACGAGCAATCAGAGTCTCAAAAACGCCGTCGTATTAAGTACGAAACGCAACGGCAGAGATGAGAGAGAAAACTCAGCTCGAGGAATCTCTATAAGCTCTTTCTCTCTCTAAAAGGAAGCGTGTATGTGAATATAAGGATTCCTAAGACAAGGAGTACGGTGTGTTTATATAGAGAGTTGGGAGGTCGAAGAATATTCAGATTTTTGGAATATTTTAATTTTGTTATTATTATTATTATTTTAATAAAAAATAATTAAATATTGTGGAAGATAAAGAAGCTAATGGGCCGGGTGGCGGGGCCCCGTCAAAGTTGGGCGGCCTTTGGGAACACACAAGTTGGTGTGGAGAGGAGAGGAAGCGAGGTTCTCTGTTTCTGGGGTGGTTCTTGTTTGTTTCGGCTTCTTATGGAAGCTTAGGGCCGTTTTTACTTTTTATTATAAGTTCATCTGCCTCTTTTCTTTCTTCTTCTTATCCATTTTTCTCCACTAGGAGTAGTGAGTACTAATGATTTATAACTACATTATAGAATTCGAGGTTACCCGTTTAGTAATCGACTAATCGGTCAACATTAGGTTTATCGGAAAGGATTATGTCACTAATGTTGCAGTAAGTATTGTCGTGTCGGAGTGCAAATACAAGTCTCGTAACGGAGAAATAAAGAGTAAAACGCTTGTATATAAGTGATCATCCATGACAAAGCTCTAAACGGACAATAACATGCTAATTGGACATGTGGTTGACAAATGCAGGGTCAGTTGTCCAACAACGAGAATAACTTAAAGTGATCACCAAGGATTATGCTTAAAACTTAATAGAGATGTGGTTGATAGACGTAGGGGCAACAATAATAAGTTATTGGCCAAATAAAAAAAGTTAATTAATAATAAAATTGAGTACAATAATTACACCAAAAGTTAAGTACGAATTACGTACAATATTGTCCGTGCTACTAGATTTAGGGTCTGTTTGGCCAAACTCCAACTTCTGCAGAACTATTTCTCAGAAACAGTTTCTGGAGGAGAAGCTTCAAATTGGAGCTTCTACTTCTGAAGAACAAATTTACACTAGCAGTGCTTCTCAAAAAACAGAAACAGTTTCTCAGTTTTGGGTGTTTGGCCAATTTTCAGTTTCTAGGACCCAGAAACAGTTCAGAAACACTTCAGAAGGTTGGTCAAACACACCCTTAGCCATGAGCTAGGTCGCCCGACGCCTTGGTCATGCTCAATTTTCGACCAATGGGTGTCCGGCCGAACCATGGCGGCCATCCACCATTGTGTTGTGCCAAGTCAGGTCGGTGGTTGTGGCGCATTTGGTATAGTGGACATATAAAGTTCGAGCATTGTAGAAGAGGGAGTGGACAAATGCGAGAGGTCTTAGCTCAAATGCTCAACAAACAAAACAACAAAGAGAAATATAAAGGGAGAGAAGAGAGAACCATTCACGTGTCAACAAAAGAGTAGAAGTAGCTTATGCGGCGGATACTCTTACTAATCAATCTCCATCCACCACTTACTACTCACCACCTCACCAGTTGTTAGTTCGTTAGTCGTTACTCGTCAATGTTAATTGGATCGCTAAAAAAAACGTATTCCTCTTGACTAGCTCCTCCATTTTGTGCCTCTTTTTACTTAATTACGTTAATTTTATTGAAGCCATGTTTAATAAAAACTGTATCTTTCTCATCTGTTTTGAGTGGTTCTTGTCTAATCTACTTTGAATAACTCTTAATTAATCTGAATTTGTTGAATATTTGGTTGAATTTCAATGAATTATATCAATTATAAACCAAATACATTGATAGTTATTTGAACACTTTTGAACTGATCTAAATATTACCTTTATTAAGTCCTATCAAACACTGTGTTAGAAGCTTAATAGTTAATACTCCTCTTTGTCAAAATATATGACGTTTTGAGTTTTCGAGGTGGGGTATTGGCTTCCAATTTGACAAAAAATTATTAGGATTTATATAGGTAAAATTATACTCGTTAGATTCGTAACGAATTAAGGTTTCACAATATTGTGGTTTTTTTTTTTTAATTTGGCCTTGTCATTTAAACTAGTAAAAGTATAGTTAAGTTTAAACTGTAGTTACGTTTATTTTGAGAAGGAGGTAATACTATTTGTTATTGACTTATTGGAATGGACGAACGGTCATTTCTTTATAAACAAAATCAAGAACTTTTACATGCTTGAATTGAATAGAATTACCGAATTAGATTAGGGGGCATGGGCCATGGGGTATAGTAATGAGAATTTTGCAAGGGGTAGTAGTATGGTATGGTGAATTAAGCATTTTGTATACCGACCTTGAATACAATGTTTTTGTGCAGCGGTGAATGACGATTATCACCTCTAAAGATGATATGATAGCTTAGTTATGGCAAAAGTTAACGGAGTACTAACAATCATTAAAAATATAGGGTCACCACATGCAAAAAAATGCATAGTTCAGGATCACGGTGTGTAAAAAGTTAAAATTGGATCACCGCGTAAATTTTCCGAAAAAAGGCTCCCAAAATTTTTGCTCTTTGGAAAACGGAGGCGACATCAATAATAAGGCGGACGACAAAAACTCGAACGTTACTCATCCCTGGGTTTACGACAAGCAACAAGTAGTATTTTTGAAGCGACATATAACATCCTCTAAAATTTTGCGAGATCCGACTGAGAGAAGTATGGGCCAAACAATTACCAAAAACCCAGACTTTATGGAAACAGGCCGACTGACTAAACGCAAGTTCTCTCTCTCTCTCTCTCTCTGGTTCAATTTCTTCCCGAAAATATCACCCCAAACTTCACCAGGAAGCTCACTGTTCTCCACATTCAAAACCCACCCAGAAAAAACCCAAAAAAATTCACCGGAGAGAAAGGGTGAAGAAATCATTCAACTCATTCAACAATGGCGGAAGTTCCTCCGAACCAAACCATCTACATCAACAACCTCAACGAAAAAACCAAACTTGATGGTAACGCTAGATTGTAAATTTAAGACAAACCCTTGTTTTGTTTTTGTTAATTCTACCTCCCCTTTTCATGATTTCTGATAAAGTTTTAATCTTGGTCACCCTCGATTTTTCAGAGCTGAAGACGTCGTTACACGCTGTGTTTTCGCAATTTGGGAAGATATTGGAGGTTTTGGCGTTTAAGACATTGAAACACAAAGGACAAGCTTGGGTTGTTTTTGAGGATGTTTCTTCTGCTACTAATGCCTTGCGTAAGATGCAAGATTTCCCTTTCTATGACAAAAATATGGTAATTTCTTGTTTCTTTAATCATCCTGATTTCTTTGTACTGATTGTTTGTTGTTTTGCTTCAATTTCACTCCTTTACTGTGATTGTTGTTGTTAGTTGTTAGTGTAATTGTTCAATTATAAGTGCAAGTAGGAGGAATTAATTTTTTTTCGGGTCGATTCGCTGAATTTTCAACCTTCGGCTTTTAGGGTTTTGGGTTCTTGTTGTAATGGTAGGTTGGGGAAAGGGGGAAGCAGAGAATTTAGTATGCGGGTCTATTTGATTGTAGTGAGTATGTATTGGCATTAGCATTTTAGTATTAAACGCGAGAAGATGGTGTAAGTTTGGATAAATTAGGACAGGAGGTTGGTGAGCTTTTGCCTGTCGAGTTGAAAGGATCAACTTCTAGTAAACTACTGCTGTTATCCAATGAGGGGGTAGCTAGTGGGATTGGAAATAGTAAGATTTGCAACTTGAAGTAGGAGGGGTGTGATATTTTAGTGATTCTGCAATGGTTTTAATTATGATGTTAGGAAGAACTTAGTTATAATCTAAGTTGTCGATAATAACAAGTGAGGGTAAGTTATTGATTTGACCAGAATTAAACCCAACATTTTTTTGTGATCTGAAAAAGATTGTGAAGTAGACTGAACCTACAATCAATCATCCCTGGCTGAATGTAAACAGAATGTTGGAGGACTTAGCAATATGATAGCAGGGAGAACCAGGAAAGTTGGGGAGTTGCAGCCATGGACGGCTTTAATAGTGGTATTTATAATAATGCTGAGGGTTGGAATAACGTGGAGGGCTATGTAAGGGATTAGAGTGTAGTGAAGTTAATAAAAATGGCTGTGTTGAGCTTCTGCGGATGGGAAGGAAGGAGGGTAGTTGCTGATTGCTGCTTATGGGAGGGTTAATGGACTATGTGAGTGTATGGGGTTGCGCTGGAGACAGTGACATGTTGGGCTTCATCTAGTAGATTTTAGTAAGTTATGCGTGGAGATTCATGCTAGATACCTTCTTTGAACATCGAGTATCCAAGATGCTTCCATCTAGTTTGAGGATGATACTACAGGTGTAATGCACATTCGCAAACAATCTTTGAGAACAAACTCAATCTGCAAGGTGATACTAGAAATGGAATATTAGATCCTCAGATGATGATGAAGTAAGGGTCTCGTCGCAAGCCAATTGGCAAACCGAAGTAGCAATGGAAGAAATAAACGCCCTCGCTAAGAACTCTATTGTTCTTCATTCTTTTGCCCCCCCACAACTTGCTGCTGAGAGCTTTTTGTGTAAGCCTATCAAAGATGTGAAACGGAGTCACTCAAGGGTGGTGAATTTCGTCCCCCAATGTGTTTTGGAAACTAGTGTGGGTCCGTGAAATTTTGTGACACTAGTCTTATGTTTTGGTTAGCTGAAAGACTCGAAAGCCAAATTTACATGAACTCTTAGATGAAGATGTTTACAGTGGCTGATAAGTGCTGACTAGGTCTGGCTGCTGTATGATTTTCAGTGATATTTATGCTTTATAGTTTATAGGGTTTGAGAATTTTCGATGTTCTAGAATGAGATTGGAAGTCACAACTTTTTGTTGTGTACTATGCTATTGAGTTGAGGTCTAGCGCAAATATGCATTACAGAATAAGTTAATGCAACTGCACGGTATGATTTATAGAGTGACCATTGTCTGCTTAGGTAACAGTTACTATATTTTCATGCATTTTGGGTCCTATACTGTATTTTTCAGAACAAAGAATCAATGTGGACATAAACTCTTCAGTTGTGTTGCTTGTGCCATGAAGACACTTGATCTTGCATGATAATGGTTAGGGCATCAAAATTCCTGTCTCTAGTAAATGCCTCGGAAGTAAAATAAAAAAAAAAAAAACTTTATCCTGGGGGTAGTTTGAGATATTGACATACAATGAATTGCCTTCGGCAAGAATAAGATTAAACTTATGTCATCATTTGGCAGACCTAAACTATCGGCCTTATGCTGTACTGCTGTAGTACCATAGGTTAGTTGAAAAACTTTTCGAGTTGCTGTAGGGATCTTTGCTCGAAGTCGGTAGCAGTTGGTTTGCAAAAGACGTAGATTAAGTCCGATCCTATCCTGATCCCAACAGGCAACAACCAAACGTAAGGGAGGACCTTTGGTTCCCGCAAGAGAGCTTTCTTTCAACACTGACTTATATTTTTCAGTAATCAAGCGTTGTTTGATGTAGAATACTCTTTTTTTGCTGAAGAAATATGTGGGGCTGTAGGGACTGTAGATCACAGTGATTACCAAAATGTTAATGAGTATATGTGTGCATTTGCTTTTGGTCACTTCTGGAGAAAAAGCTGGAGGCATTAAGTGTCTGACATGGCATAAAAGGCGTAGTCTAGGTGAAATCTTTGGTAAGTGCAGATTGTTCAACTTATAAACTGAATGATTAAACAACTTATGATTAAGAATGTTAATTTTCATTCTGCAATCTTGATATACCTGGATGCGACTCACTTTTAGTTTCAGTTGGGCAGAAGAAAGGGCAATTGCTTTCGAACTTGCTTTCAAAACGTTTTAATGGCGAGATTTCTAACAGTGTTTGCTTTGTGCAGAGAATACAATATGCAAAGTCTAAGTCGGATATAATTGCGAAAGCTGATGGTACTTTTGTGCCTCGGGAGAAACGAAAGAGACACGAGGAGAAAGGTATGTGTTTTATTGTTTTGCGAATCTGGTGATTCTCGAGTTTGTATGAGATCAGGTTTTTAATTCTAAATGTGATTCTATTTCTGTAGATTAATAGGAGTGTACTCTAATACTGTTGTGGTGTTCTATTCGGTTTTGATGTAAGTGGCTACTGAAGTGTTTTCTGAAGGCTTCTGTTTGGATAAACTGAGACAACTTATAGTGCACGGCAGTGGGATGCTCTATTATTTCTGCCCTTTTAATCTTGAATTGGCCTCAAGTTGTTTGATCTTTCTATTTCATTTAATTTTCTTAGCTTTCTTATAGCGTCTTTTTGATTTGATGCTCGTCTTTATGTTTCCTCCGGACAGGATTCAATGGTTTTACCAGTAGTATTGCTATGACGTAAAGAGGAACCTCTACCATAGTTCACTCTTGTTATATTGGTTGGTTGTTTCTTTAAATACATGAGCGCTGCAGACCTCGCATTTTTACTAATAATATGACAGTCGTATACTTTTTGGGTATAGTAGTAGTATTCCTCTTTGGAGAAATCATTACAATGACAATTACAGATATTGTAAGTCCATCGAATGTATTTCCTTTAGTCGAATCCAACACCATTCTTCAGTATATTTAAGAAACCATAATGACACAATTTTTTTATGATCACGTTTCATTGCCTTTCACTTTATCATGCAATCAGGGGATACACTTTCAGTTGGCATTATTCTAACGTTCCCAGCTGTCTGTGTGTGTGCTATATTTATTTTTAAAGCTTAAGTTGGTTGAGGATGAAAATAACGTGAAATTAAAATGATCAATGATGGATTAGCAAGCTAAACTTCCATGATATAAAGATAACTGTTAAACTTGAGAACTTCCATAATGTAAAGATTACCCCTCAGATTACCGTCCTGTTGTAAGAGTCTCAGGTATCAATTGTAATTGTATTCCTTTCACTTGAACAGGTAAAAAGAAGAAAGAGCAGCAAGATTTGAATCAAGCATCAGCTGGTTTGAATTATCCTGGAGGATATGGAGTAGCTCCTCCGGTAAGTTTGCATGTTTGCTTTCTTATATTACATCTCATTTATATATGCTTGGTCGAAGTTCTGTTTTGTGGTATTGTAATCAACTACAAATGTTACTTGTTGGGAAATGTAATTGTTTACAAAACGAGGGGGGTAGGGGTCATGTTCTCAAGAAAACTCTCCTCAAGCCAAATCCTCTTCTAAAACTTTGACAAACTAGCCACCTTTTGTTATGAACAGACTCGAATCCTTGAATGAAAATCTGAGAGAAACAGAAACAGGATGATAGATAATTCGCTGGAACACTGGAAGTAGGTTTCATCTTGATTGAACCTTCAATTGGCATGGAAAATAGGAAATTTATTATGCTGACAATATGACATCATGCCTCAAGATAGTGTTTCAAAAACTCTTTCTTAAGACCAAAATTTGTCGTAGTGTTTCACAGTTTTCTAGAAAATGGTATATCGATGTACATGGCTAAATAAGCCACTTAAGCCACTGCTTTGATACAAAGGGTATGTCATACTCCAGTGGAGGAAAAAACAGAAACCAATTGGTACAGCCGCAGGGTGATTTTACTCTTTTCTAGCCTTCAATGAGAAGGTGTGGAATTGTGCAAGATCAATCATTTAGGATCAAGCACAGTCTACCCGATGACCTACAGGTCTCGCATTTGACTCACTACCCCTCAAGAGAGGAGGGACCCCCTTACCCCCCCCCCCCCCCTCAATGGGAAACTAGACTGGGGGGTCGGAACTTGCCTTTGGAAACAAAAGTGCAACCATGTAGATCCCTCGTAATGCTCCTTTCATGTCCGGAGTTTTGTTCTTACCCTTGAAGAGAGCACAGAGGCTTTTTCCTTTTCGGAAAGTGTGTTAATAATCATAATCATGCTTCAACTTTCTGATTCTATGCTTAATGATGATCCGCTCCCCTAAGAAAAAGTTATTAGCTTGTTGATCTATTTCTTTTGAATTAGTAAAAGTGAATCTCTGCAGAATGTTTGACACAGGTTGTTTTCATTTCTCTTCCCTATCTAATTCAATTGTGTTACATTTGGCAGCTGTCACAAATCCCATATATGGGTGGTGTCAGACCAGTTGTTCCAGAAGCACCAGCTGCACCAAACAACATCCTTTTCATTCAGAATCTCCCACACGAGGCAAATTCGTTGATGCTTTCAGTGCTTTTTAGGCAATACCAAGGCTTTAAGGAGGTTCGTATGGTGGAAGCAAAGCCTGGTATTGCATTCGTGGAGTATGAGAATGAAATGCAATCGACAGTTGCAATGCATGCGCTCCAGGGCTTCAAGATTGTCGGTGATAGTGCTATGCTAATCACTTATGCGAAAAAATAGATTTACATCAGTGATTAAGCTTAGACTGTGTGGGGGACTGGCTTGTTGTCTAGGAACTCTGTTCGTGAAGAGTTTCAGTGGAGCCTCTTGTTTATCTGCTTCACTTAAGACATAGCTGTTAGATATACTGCTGGATGTAGAATTTAACTATTGGATCAACTGTAATCGAGCGTTACGAGAATATTTATGTACTATAGTCTTGTGGCATTTCAACTGTCTGCTCTCAGTTTTTGGTTGGTTGTTGTCTTGTTGATTGCGGGTTCATCTTGGTTCACATCATGCATTGATACCTTTCATATATTTTCAGGACGCTTTTATCAAAGGGAAAAAAATGGCTATTTTGAGAATAGATTAGATGCTGCCATCCAATACTAGCAAGATTAGTGATCTCTTTATGGTTACATCTGACTCCTCGCGCCATGCTACGGTGAAACAATTAAAACCTCATTCTAGAACTCTAGAACTTGCCATGATATAAGTCATATAACTACCATGATATAACTACAATAAGAATGCGTAATGATGAACAACTGAATCGGATTAGTTCGGATCACATTACACCTATCTAAGGACTAATCTTAAGCTGCTGTTCACTAGACAGCCTGATGCAGCTGAAAGGGTGTTTGATAATCCTGCAGACTGCCGTTGAAAGGTTTTCATTACAAACAGCTAAACTTTTTGCAGCTCTGACCTATGTTTATCGAGTTGATCTTGCAACTCTTTCCTCCATCCTTGAATCAACTGGTCTTGCTTCTTGATGAGTTCTGTCTTGACCTTCAACTCCTCTTCCATGGCGGCTAAATCCTGCACAAGAAACGCAGCAGAATTTAGACATGGATCTGTTTCGCCAAACTGTGTACTGACAATGTTATTTCTTAGTACCTTCTGAAGCACTTCTGACTTGGTAGGTTGATCCTCACGTTGCAGACCTATGAAATACAGCTGAAG
Source organism: Spergularia marina (assembly GCA_963680865.1). NCBI lineage: Eukaryota > Viridiplantae > Streptophyta > Magnoliopsida > Caryophyllales > Caryophyllaceae > Spergularia > Spergularia marina. The sequence goes on from OY804555.1 coordinate 4,438,900, forward strand.
CTTTTTTGCTGCTTCCATAAAATCTCTTGCATGTCTTTCAACATCAACTGAAGCAATCAGAACATATCAGTTGTCAGTGGTTACCACTTATTTAAATCACTGCACAAAGATAGAATCATGATGCATGAAAGTAAACTGAGGCATAACATCATTACTATATATCAAATTTGTTTGGGTCCAAATAATTCACTACTTGGACAAAAAGACTACAGCTGCAATCATATGAACAAGACATGTGGGACTTAAAAAGTGATTACTCCAGCATAAACATGGGCGATATAACAAAGCCGACCTGATAAAAAAAAGGTTTTAGACATTTCAAAGTGGATACAAGTATTAAACAGCTGAAAATCTAGTAATCTACAGAAGCAGCCCACACACAATCATATAAAGAAATCTATTCCTGCTCCTCGCCTACCCTCAAATACATATCAGGGATAAACAGAAGGACTTGCACCCCGCAAAAACTCATTTTTACAGGCATCAGGTAATAAACTGCACATTCAGATTTACGCATGCGTTACAGGAAAATCACAATATGTTTGATATCCACTGTAAATGCAAGTATCTGATGCTAACATGTCTGAAGAACCTGCAGACATGGAGGCCATCAAAATTATCTAAGTTCTGTCAAGAATTGGGGCTCAATTATAATTCCACACAAGGAGTACTACAAGCAACATACCGATATCACAAAGAACAGGTCTCCACCGCACACTAATTGACCTCTACATGTTCCTATACCACAACAGCACCATGCAAATCTAAACTAACTTTTTTTTTTTTTTGCGTGTGTGTGGAAAGAAATTAGCAATCTTTATTCGTTCAAGGGATAAAGTAAGACTTACAAAAAAAGGATCCCCTCTAGGCAATGAAGCAGTTAAGCTATCTAAAACTTCCTGATGAATATAACTTTTGATCCATTCAAGCATTCTAACACTCTACCATTTATTTCCATCCAAAGGATGTAAATCTATGTAATCAAGCTGCAAAGAATCCATTTTGTTGTCTAGTGCACCTTTGTGGTGTGTTTACCAAACCATATTAGTTCCCTCCTAAGGCTCAAGCCTCGTCAAGTCATTAGAGCCAACAAATGATACTCTGTCAGACTTCTTTATTGAAATCACAAGCAAAGGAGAAAAGGTGGTGAGCTTCAGCATCATGGCAGTAGAGACATCTGTTAACTATGATAAAAAAACAACCCCGATTCAAAGCTTGTCCACTGTCGGAAGGGAGTGCTGCATAGCTAGCAAGAGAACAGCGGAAGTGACCAGTGTAACTAGCAGGCTTCCACACTCGCTCAAGAGAATTTCACCCAAACTGCCAAATACTGTCTCTCTACTTCCTACGTTAATGGTCCACACATCTGGACCTTCTCAGACCTCGCATTCAACATGATTCTTACTAGTGGTGGCTGCAGGTATAGCTAGTCAACTGTCAAAGGCACTAAAATTTGAATATCTTACCAAGAGCGTCCTCCATCTCCTACTCTTACCGAATTCAAGACACCTTAAAAATCAAGTTTTACGGGATTTCAAGGTTGAATTGTTTTGCATTTGGCCCGGACAAACCAGCCAAATATATACACTTTGATCACACTGTTTGATACCAGAGAAGTCTATAACACAGATAAATCCACAATTAACAGTATGTATACTAGTATATGATATGTTTACCATAATAAAATACTTCCTCACTATCTTTAGCATACAAAAATCTGACATATTTCAATTCATTCTCCATCTGAACCCCTATTTTTCTTCATCAAATAACTAGTCTACCCCAAAAACAACGAAGCGAAAATTCGGATCAAACAACTCCTCCAAGTTTCCACTGAAATGGCCACATACACCAAAATCTGTCACCAATACGGCAAAATCCGTCACTAATTTCCCAAGCTATTGATAAAATGAAAATTTGGCGACATATTTTAACCTATTGATTACACACATTCTGGTGACTTATTCCCCCAAAATAACACTCATCCAACATTTGCACCCAGAAAACTTCACAAAGAAGCAACTTCCATACAAATTAGTGAATTACCATCAACAGACAATCATAAACATAAAAATCAACAATAAATTAAAAAGGGTATCTAAAAAACTCGCAAAAATTGAATAAAAAGGGGGGAAAAAAAATACTTTGATGAGAAGGGTGTGGAGAGCGGTCAATAGCTTGGAGTTCACGGGCAGGTAAACAGGGCAGAAGGGCAGCTTCTAACGCCGTCACACACTGTAACATATCCTCTTTACTACCCTGCTGCGGCGGCGTCTGCGGCGGACCACCATCATCGCCTGGCTGTTGCTGCGGCTGCGACTGTGGTGGCTGTTCCGTCATTTGTCTCTCTTCCGGTTGTTTTGGGCTTCTTGTTCTTAACGGGCTGCAGTGTTTTTTTTTTTTTTTTTTATGCTTTTAATTGACCCGTATTAGTATATACTATATACTCCCGTCGTTTCCTTTTATTATCGACGTGATGAGTCTGGTTGCAAGTGATAATATTTGTATGAGAGCTTGTGCAAAGTGCAAGTTTTCTTGGGTTATTGACGAGATGAGTCTAATTGAAACTCCTAAGTCGAGATACTCTTTCGGTAATTACATTCACTCGTAATAACGTTTTTATTGTGATTGCATATAATGATTAGAATATTATCCGTATATATGATGAGCCTCTCCACATATGGAAAGTTAATGAATGTTTTAGAGCTAATGACTCATTTTGCAAGTAGGATGGAAATTGTAGGGATTAGAGGGCGGGATCAGATGTGGAAATGATGATAGGGAATTCACTCAAAACTGATATTATCATAAGTTTTTCTTTTTTCTTTTTTCTTTTTCTTTTTTAGAATAAGAGACGGATATGGCAAATCCCTTGTATAAACACCTTAATGTTTTAGTACTCTTGTCTTGTTCATTTGAATTTTCACATATACATTATCCCGTTTTTGTTGAAAAATTAATGCAATTAATGTATTTATTTTTCAGTTTTTTTGCGTAAAATATTTAGCTTAATAAGTTACAGAATAAAGTTTGAAAATAAAAACTGACAACTGAAAACTGAAAACCATTTTTTCTGACTTTCAAAAACGGGACTTTGGTTTTCAGAAAAACAGAACAGGCCCTAATAACCTTTTTTTTTTTCCATTTCATTTAGTAATATATCATACATAACCTTCCGTCAAAAGTTCAAGAACTACATAAAGAAGTTTTAAAACACCTTGTGTGTCCTGAATATTTTTACGTAAAGGGCAAGATTTATTTGGTTTACCCATGCAAACCACTTTGCAACTATGCATCAAACCCATGCCGTAGCTCACCCAAGCCTTAGCTTCTTGAAAGCTGGTCGTACTCGTAATCATCGGATTCACCTTGTTTAAAAGCTCTTCATTCAACTTGGTAAATGCATCCTTACATACCGTAAGGACTTCTTGAATATACGAGTCGGGCATATGCGGGATTAGATCCTTATCGATCAGTTGTATTGTTTCTGTAGCATTGTTTTGTGCCATATCCCTTGTGTAATACGCAAGAAACCTCATGTCTGCATCGTGCACGGACCCGGTATTGAATGCTGATATGCAAGACCAATATTCATCGCCGTTTTTTTGACAAACGTCCTTAATAATTTTGGGGGGGTTTTTTGGGTCGTATGATAATGAAGGACGTATAACTAGGGATATGAGTACACTTAGGAAAAGAAACATGAAATGATTCCCTTGGTTTGAGAACACCATTGTCTTTTCTTCGAAATAAACGAAGATAGGAAATTAAAGCACAAACAAAGGAGTTCTACCTTTTTTTTGTTGATCATAATTTTTGTTTTATATTTTTTTTTTTTCCCCAAGTTATTTGAACCAATATGTCATTTAATCTGTCTCCAACTTGACTTTGCTATTAGTAGATATATTGTCAAACATGGTTGTCATATACTCGTTTATTGTGGAAATCTTATAGTTATGCGATGGATGATGAAATTCTCTCTTCTTCAAAAGTAGTTCACTAATTTTTTTTTTTTAGTATAACTAGTTTTTGAAGCCATGACATGCCCAACCTAAGTCTATCCCCTAACTATGTAGTGAAGTTTTCATCTTTACAAAAAGAAAATATTTTTATATTTTTTTTGTTTACAAATCTATATACAATTACTTTTCTCATATTATTTACCGCAGAATCATATTATTTACTACTTGCAATTTTTAATTTACCACACTTAATTGCTCCCTCCGTCCCCCTTTAAACACCCCGCTTTCCTCATTTGGGTGTCTCTCTTTAAACACCCCGTTTAGAAATGCGGTAAGTTTTAGCAATGAAATGACCATTTTGTCCTCATCTTAAGCTCTTATAATTGCTATAACAAATTACAAAATATTCATTAACAACAATAATCCCCCCCCCCCCAATTACATTAACCATTCCCTCCAAAAAAATATCTCACCTCCCAACTGCATGCATTGACTCACTTTTCTTTTTTTATCAAAAACACCCCCCAACCCGATTTGTGAGATCTGTTCTTCATTTTCCCCCAAATAATATGAACCCTAGCTTTTTCTCTCTCCTAAAATCCTCCGCCTCCCCAACAAATTCATGAGATCTGTTCTTCAATTTCCCGATTGTCTACATATAGACTCCTACGATCATCCTAAATGTAATTGTATACACAATTACTATTCTCAATTTTATTTACTAGTACATGTTTTTTTTTTTTACCTTACATGCTTAGTTTTAAAATAATCTGTTTATAGCAATGACTTATCAATTGAACAATAACACTTAAAAGTTTGATTTATCAGTAGCCAATATTTTATTTGCTGCGATTAGTGCGATTCCAAAATAATAGGAACAACATGTTAAGATGAAATTAAAGTACATACCTATAGATAGACCAAAACACACATCTCCTATTCTAAGCATGCACGTACGACACTAAAAGAACATTAGGATCGTTTACCCTAATCGGTTTCTTTTTCCTTTTAATTTTTTTGTTTTTTGAAATAGGATTCGCCATTATTCGGTTGAGTATATCACAATCTATCTATCTATCATCAACCACATTTCCTTCAATTTCAACGTTGATCGATCATGGCATTATTTGATCGACGTAATTGTTTATGTATCATCATCGGCACATTGATGTTGTTTTTTCTTCCAACAACAATATCATCGTCGTCGTCATGGGACCCTAGCAATCCGACCCCGTCCGTGAAAGCAATGTGCACCAAGAGCGGTCACTGGAACGAGTGCATTAACACACTAATAAACTACGGCGACGACAAGCAAGTCGTTGCCGATATGACCTATATAACCATGATCTCAAGGGATGTTGCGGAGAGTAATTGCACGGAGACGCAAAGTTATCTCAAGAGTACACTAATTCCTTTCGAGTATGATGTTTACGTGCACCACGTGATGCTTGTATGTGAAGATGCGTTCATTAAGATCAAACAGATACTAGCTGATAAGCTCGAACAAAAACTTCTCTTTGGTTTATATGAGGAGGCTAAGCCATGGGGCGAATATGCAGTATCCACGCTTAACTCTTGCCAAATTGTATGCACTCTCAAACCCGGAATGCAATGCCCTCTTCTTGAAAATATATACAAGACCAAATTTGCGTTGAAACTTATGAATATTGGTATTGAGCTTGCGGCTGATTCGGTTATGTTAGTCCCAAGCACTAAAACATATTCGGTTATGTTAGTCCCAAGCACTAAAACATAATATGCAATGGGGGCAAATACGTTACCCGCTTTGTGCCTGTTTTTTTTTCCCTGTAAATTAAGACTATATATGTATGTAACTTCTCGGGCTTTTCTATTTTTTTTTTCTTTGTTGAAAAGTAATTGTATATAAAAATGATATCAATCAGAACAAGACTGGCTAGGCTCTTACAACCAGTTTTATTAGATACAAATATATGTGATGACTGTGAATCTGTGATGAAGTATCCTCTGATCTGATTCAAATTTGGACAACTATATATGCTGTTGTGACAGAGGCGTACAGTCCCAACAACGAACGGTTTGAGTGTGATTGGGCGTGAATAGATGTAGTAACGAACGTGATATCAATAATAACACAAACAATAAACGTAAAGAAATAGACACCAGGTTTAACGTGGTTCGCCAGCGATGTGCCAGCTACGTCCACCAAACAGAGGAGAAATATTCACTATATGAGAATAGCACCAATACAGATATGAGTTCAATCCGAAAAGAACTCACCAAATACGAACGAGATCTAAGAGCCAAATTGTTCTTGCAATCAACCAAGAACCCAAACGAACACCCTTGAATCTACCCAATTGACAAAGAAGCCACACCTTGAGAAAACCCGCAACTATGACTCTAGGTACTCACAATTACAAGAGAATCACTCAATTGTGTCTTAGGGAGGCTATGAGAAGACTCGGGTGTTTAAATAGTCTTCTACATACAAAAATACCTAATGAGTCGACGAAACGGAATAAGGAAACAAACACACACGCAAGACAGAAATCGACCGACAAAGGCCCAGTGGGCCGCGGCCCGCGCCACCTCCATGGCGGGCCACCAAGATTCTCTGCATCCCGTGCTCGATGAAGACAGTCGCGGTTCGCGGCTTCACCCCCGCGGACTACCAACTGTTTCTCCTTCTTCCCGATTCTTGCCCAACACCCGTACAACGTAGCTCAACATGTCCCAAGCTCCCCCCTCAGTCACCCACTACGACATACCCAAATGATATGAGTCGTTCAAGGCATTTTCCTAACATATGCTATCTAGCCACCTCTTTTCAGCTAATCTCACATTATGCATTATCGGCCTTACCCTATTAGGCTATTACAAACTGCAAGAATTTTAAATCTTGATAATAACACAGGACATAACAACAGTCATATTTCTCCAGGACGGTAATCCGTCCAAACACGGTATATGTCGCAAGGAGCAGATCAATGCCATAATGAACATGCGAATCATCTGTCCCATTTTCCTATCTCACTTCATGTACACCGTCCAATCAAGTTCGCAACACAACCCGTTAAAACGGAAAGTCACCTCTTAATTAAGCTTGTACATATCTGATACCCAGCATTGAGATAGTGGAGTGTTAAAAGTAGGAGAGTAAGTGTAACACCTTGCCTCATCACTTGAATCGAAAATAGCCATCTATGACAGCTTGTCAGGCTGTCTACTGATCCCACTTTGACCTCGCACCCTGAGAATTTCCCAAGAGGTCAACCATCCTGAAACTACTCCCCAACAAACACGCTTAATTAACAATCAAGTTCTTTTATCACATGAGATTTGTAAAAGGAAAGTCGACTTTGTTGGTATGCGTAACGCTATTAATCCTGGTCGAGGTATTTTATTACATTCGGATGCTCGCTTATCTTTGGAGGCTTATTGTGATGCTGATTGAGCGACCTATCCTTTGAGTCGTCGTCGTTCTCTCGCCGCTTATATTATTTTTCTTGGCACTAGTCGCATCTCACGGAATACTAAGAAACAGGTCTGTTACTACTCATGAGTTGAAGTGGTTGGGTCAGATTATAGTATTGTACTAACTTTAATTTCAGTGTATCTTGTACTACTCCAATTCCGTGCAACGCGGCATTCAGCTTTATTATCATAATAATTGGATATCGTTATCCATATAACCGTACAATGTACGGGCTTACATCTAGTTTCCCAATAGAATATATAATAATAACATCCCTTATAATTCAATGTTCTTAATTTCAAGATGCTTTTGTATGTAGTAAAATTTATAATTGGCGAACTCTTCTACATACGTACTGTTCCATCTAACCTATACATGCATGCATTCTCAAATTAAGAAATCCACCATTTTCGCTTCGACATTGCCTTAAAGTAGTAGAAAAGAAAGTGACCATTTGACTAGTAATTCCGAAAAGGTAGGAGCAACACGAAAAAGAAAAAAAAAGAAAAACTATAGATAGGCCAAAACACATATCCCGTACTTCTTCTAAGCACACACGATAATAATAGACAGTAAAAAGCCTCAGAATTCAGGATCATTCACATATTTACATAATTATTAAGATTCAAAACCAATTTCCTTGAATTTTCAACAATAATTATGGCATTTGATAGACATAATTATTATTGTTTATGTCTAATCGGAACATTATTAATGTTGTTTTTTCTTCCAACAACAATATCATTTACATGGGATCCTAATAATCCAACTCCGTCTGTGAGAGCAATGTGCACCAAGAGCGGGCATTGGAAGGAGTGTGTTAACACACTAAACAACGGTGCCATGGAAGACGCCGATATGCATTACGCAACCATCTATACAAGGGAGCTTGCCGCGGATAATTGCACGGATGCTCTAACTAATTACCTAAATACCACACTAATCTCTATGAAATACGATGATTATGCGCAACAAGTTATGCTTGTATGCCATGATGCGTTCACTAAGGTGAACGACATACTAGTTAATAAACTCGACAATTATACTTTCGTTGGTTTGTATCAGGAGGCTAAGGCATGGGGCTCCTATGCATTATCCACGATTAATACTTGCGAAATTGTATGCACTCTCAAACACGAAATGCAATGCCCTATTCTTGATAATATATACAAGACCAAATTTGTCTTGAAACTTATGAATATTGGTATTGAGCTTTCGACTGATGGGGTTTTGTCACAGCCAGATGTTACAACACAACATGTAATGAATACCCGCTGACCACCGCCCTAGCTAGCTACCCCAATTAAAATTACTTGTTTTGTAAATTATTGTAATGACTTCTTCATCACGGGGTTTCAAAAAATATTTAATCGGTATATGACAAAGTAGAATGTATATCGGCACCTGCCATTTATTAGGGTTAGCCCAACCCCCTTAGTTATCGATGATGATCCTCTATCCCACTTTGTGTGCCACTCCTTATACCCCTCCAATCAAATTTCAAGAAATTCATATTATAACCTTAAGAAATTCATTTCAATTTTTATATTTCATGATTTCTTGAAATCTTATTGGAGGAGTACAAGGAGTGGCACACAAAGTGGGACAGAGGATCCTCATTGCATAGCTATCAAACGCTTTTGTAAATAATTACTAGTCCGTATAGTTTTTCAATGTACACAAAGGCCATTTTGATATGGCGTATGTATAGAAGTCCATGTGTCTTGTACTCCCTCCATAAAAAATTCAAATTGGAAGTGGAACATCAACTACTCTCCGTATATGACTTTCTCACATTTCGAAACATCATATCTATCCGTCAATGTCACATAAGATATATTAGTAAAAATTATGAAACTATACTTGTACGAATGTATTTTCGATACGAATCCCACGACATGCGTTTCATAATTTTTCGACATGTACTTCTCCCCAAAATCGCAAGTCAAACTCTCAACTCGTAATTCAAAAACGTCAAATATTTCTTTACGGAGGGAGTACTAAAAATATAGAGTTTGTGATTTTATTCATGTGTGTACTCTTTTATAATGTACGAGTATGTTCTACGGAGTAGTTGTTTAAAATAAGGAAAAATGAAATGGGATCAAGTTAGTAAAAGAAAAAGGTTCAAAAAACTGTTATGTATCCAATTAATTAGCAAGTACACTCTCCGTCTCCATTTAAACACCTCATATCCAAAACGCACCCTTATTGAGGAACATGTACAAGCTAATCGGTTGATGAAAGTTCCAAAAAAATTGCATGAAATTTGTTAAGCTTTTTATCGAACTCACTATACAATTTTTTTGAAACTTTGATTAATCAATTAGCGTGTGTACACCCTGTTATTTTGGGTATGTGGTGTTTCAAAGGGGACGGAGATAGTATACAAATTATAACTTCATCTTCATAATTTTGTTAATAAATATAAAATCTCACCCTCGTGGCACAAAAATCTTTCCTTTTTATGTGCTCCCAAAACTTCGTTTACTTTTAAAAATCGGACCGGACGTCGAACCGGCAACCTCAGGGGTTCGATAGGTCAAGAGATTCGACCGGATCAAGAAACCGGATGACGTCATAATAATAAAAATATAAAATAATTAAATTTTTGCCAAAAAGATTAAAATACATACGAAAAGAACCAAAACTGGGTTGAACCGGCCGGTTCTTGACCGGGTTTGGTTAATTAACCGTGATTTTGGTCCGGTCAATCCGGTTTTGACCACCCCCGGTTTTCTGACCTAATCGCCCCGGACCACTGGCCGGTTCCCGGTTCAACCGGCCGGTCCGGTCCGATTTTTTAAACATTGTTTACTACCGTAGTTCATTCATCATTTATTTTAGGAAAAATTTCTAACTCCTACCTTTTATATACCAAAACTTCCAAAATCCTACCTCATTTTAAAAAGTTTATAAATCCTACCTTATAAAACATTTTTTTATCGAACTCCTACCAAAACTTCTACTCCGGCGGGTTTGACTCTATTTTACGGCATTGACCTTCGACTTGACGTGATTTCCTTCGATTTGTTTCGTATTCCTTCCAATTTGTCCCTCTAATTTCACCTTCTCTCTCCTATTTTCCACATTATATCACATTATACTCCAATTTGATCTTCTCTCTCCTATTTCTCACATTTTGCGATCAAATTGGAGTGCAATGTGATATAATGTGGGAAATAGGCGAGAGAAGGTGAAATTGGAAGAAGAAATTGGAGGGAAAACGATACAAATCGACGGAAATCGCGTCAATTTGAAGGTCAATGCCGAAAAATAGAGTCAAACCCGCCGGAGTAGAAGTTTTGGTAGGAGTTTGATAAAAAAATGTTTTATAAGGTAGGAATTTGAAACTTTTTAAAAATAAGGTAGAATTTTGGAAGTTTTGATATATAAAAGGTAGTAGTTAAAATTTTACCCTTTATTTTAATCGCTAATTTAGCGTCTCAATAAAACGGTCTTACACAAGACTCACAAAGCTAATTTGTGCAACTAAAAGTCTACAACCCCAAAATCGTGCGCAGCACAAAACATCCCACTCTCTTCTCCAGCAAGCTTCTCAAAAAGAATTTAAACAAAAAAAAGAATCCTACAAATACAAGTATACAACTCCCCCCCCCCTCGGCCCTTCTTCTTCTTCTTCCCTCCCAAAAATCGCAATTAAAATTGACATAAAAACACAAATTCCTCTCTTTTCCAAAAATGGCAAGCAAGATGAAAGTAGACGAACTCCGAACCGAGCTCACCAAACGCGGCCTTAACACTGCCGGCATTAAACCTACCTTGGTATATATAACTTAACTACCTTTCTAACTAACTCATAACGGTTAACCGACATCTCAACGGCTCTTTTTTTTTGCTAATCGGACGGTTGTGGTTTGATTGCAGGTGAAGCGGTTAGAATCGGCCATTCGGAAGGAAGCCAAGGCGGCGGAGGTGGTGGTGGCGGCGGTGGGTGAGAAGAGGGAGAGAGAAAATGGTGATGGAAATGTGGAAGAGTGTGGTGAAATTGAGGTGAGAGAAAAGTATCAGAAGATGAGTATACAGCAGTTGCGGAAAGAAGCTTCTAATAGAAGTATTCTGACAAGTGGTACTAAGAAAGACCTTGTTGAGAGGCTGTGTAATGCGGCTGATGGTAAAGATGAACAGATTGATGGCAATGGTATAATGATTCTTATTCAATTTCTGTTTTTATTCGATTTTTTTCGAGTTTTGTTTCGGTTTTTTTTTTTATTTATTTATTTCGCTTTGAATCCAGTCTGTTTTGTTTGTGTTAGTGTTTACAATAGAATGGTAATGATTTTAGTTAAGTGTTTTTGAATATGAATAGTGTAGATTGATTTCCGTATTATTTGGCACGGTATTAGAGTCTCGTTGACACTTAGGTCTCAAGTTTAAATCCTAGGAGCCTCTTCAGTTGTCAAGTGGACCCTCTCGCACTAGGTATGGGTGGGCTGGCTTCAAGCCCATAAGACATTTGCGTGGGGGATGGGTTGGTTTGTTTTCGATCTAGATGGGTTGGTTTGTTTTCGATCTAGATGGGTTTGGAACTCAAAATGTAGGAGTAACTTTAGCTCCTAGAGACATCAACACCAACATCTTTAACCCCAGTGCCTTAAAGGCTCCCGCCATAAGGTGGGGTAAGGGGGGGGGGATCGGATGCACGCAAACCTTAGTACCTTACCCCTGTTGAAACATAGAGAGGCTGCGCACGGTTGTTAAGTAACCATATTTCATTACTAATTGTTGGGAGACTGGGAGTTGTTAAGTATTACTTGCATGGTTGATTTGCGTGATTGTATGGCTGCTCTTTTGGTAGGACTTAGGGGGTAACAGATTGTGGAAATAGCAATTAGTTGGTGGAGCACTCCGTGTAGATGACATTAGTGATAGAGCTTTGCCACCAAGTACTTGTTTTGTCTTCATTGGCTTGGTTGATACTCCTTGGCTCCTTGCTAATCCCGTAGGGGCTATGAGCACCCATCAACCAAACTCATATTTTTTACGATATGTTACTAAACAAGTTGTTAGACTTTTCGAAGTACAGTTTTTGTGTCTCTCCTTGCCGCCTTTTCCATTAGGTTTATTATCGTGTTAAAATTTGCTATGTTTGGTTCCTTCTCCCGTAAATTGGGCTTAAATGTGTATTACTCTAATGTCCTGCCCCCTTTATTTGGGTGTGGACACGTGGTATTCTTAATGGAGGTTTAGAGTTTCATTACTTATGTTTACTACTTGGATATAGCTTGGTCGTAGGATTGAGGTTCTTGATTGCTGAACACCTATGATGTTTGAGGTTGGTAAGAGATAATGTCAATCTGATAATTAGATTGTTTAATTGAAATGCGAGGGTAGCTCAATAAAATTATACTGTATCATTTTGTTTTCATTTAGTGTTACTGTGTATGTGCTTCATTGCTGTTGTGTCCTAAGCTACAGGAGAAGAAACAGACAGAAAGGAAGAAGAGAAGGCAGTGGAAGAGGTTAAGAAGGAGAAGGTGGTGACAGCCATGAAGAAAGGTTCAGCTGTGTTGGACCAATGGCTTCCGGATAATATAAAAACGCACTATCATGTTTTGGAAATGGTATCTTCATTTCTGTTGACGACTTGAGGGGAACACTTTATTTATTTTTGTATTATCAATGTGAGTACTAATGATGTATCTCTGTTTGGGATATAGGGAGATGTAATTTATGATGCCATGTTGAATCAGACAAATGTAGGAGACAACAACAACAAGTTCTATGTGATTCAAGTTCTTGGTACGTTCATTTTTGTGTACAAATGAGATTGTTTGGAGACTTTTTATTTATTGGCCACTGAAGGTGAAATGTACAAAAATTATTTGAGTTTGGGCTGTTTCCAAATTGAGCAACTGCATCAGATACTTGAAAAAATCGTCTGCTGGGCCTCTTTTGTTATCTTTATGTCAAAATGCAACATACCTTCTTTTCCATTTTGTTATGAATTACAGTTTCAACCTTACATACAATATCTCTTTGCTCCTGATTTGTTGTTGTTGTTGTTGTTGTTGTTCCTCCCTATGTTTCAATAGGGGTAAGGCTTGAATGCATCCGACCCCCCTTACCCTGCCTTATGGCGGGAGCCTTTTAAGATACTGGGGTAAAGATGTTGTTGTTGTTTACTTATCCTTTACCTGCTTATTTAAATATGTGCAGAAGCTGATGGTGGCGGCATGTACATGGTGTACAACAGATGGGGTAGAGTAGGTATTAAGGGTCAAGATAAGTTGTTTGGGCCTTATTCTTGTCGAGAATCTGCTATTCAAGAATTTGAGGGGAAGTTCTTGGCCAAGACGAAAAAATTTTGGTCCGATAGAAAATGTTTTGTTTCATATCCAAAGTGCTACACTTGGTTGGAAATGGATTACAGTGAAAAGGAACAGGTATAAATGTTCGTTTTAGAAAGACATTTTTCCGACAGCCGAACATATAGTTTCTTCTTTTTTTACTCTATATCTATCATTTATATTCTTGAAATCACGTTGTAGTTTATGGAAATTGCCTCCACTGGATGTCAAAATGATTGATATAATTGAGGACTGAAAGGAGTATTACTTTAAACTTTTCACAGCTATCTTCAGTCTTTATGATGTCAAAGAGTAGTATTGGTTCAATTAAAAGAGTATTATTCTAAATTTCTTTTCAAAACAACTTTTAGGACCAAGGAAAGCCTTCTGCCTCTTGTACGGACATTCAACCTCAGGAAACCAAGCTTGAGCGTCGCATTGCGAAATTCATTTCTCTTATCTGCAACATCGGCATGATGAAGCAGCAAATGTTGGAAATCGGTCAGTTTCTTGCTTAGAGAGGTTTTTTTACGTCCTAGCTGTCTGTAATACATTAGAAACTTAACCCTGTGCTACTGCTAAACTCGTGTTTAGATGGTTGTCCTGATGTTGATGTTTAATTTAGCTGCCTCCTAGAGTCCTAGAGTCCTAGGTGTTTCTTTTTACCCTTTTTTTGTTCACGTGGCCATTGGCGATTATCCTGATGTGGTGGTTACTGCCTTGTATTGTTTTTAGCTACTAGATTTAGAGATATTAAGTTTTACTATATTATCAGTGCTAGACCTTTTCTTTGTCTTTTCTCTGAGAGGTTGCTACAGCTCTTTTGTAATTTATGTCTGGCTTTGATTTGATCTTTCTTGCATTTTGTTATACAGGATACAATGCCGAGAAGTTACCCCTTGGAAAACTAAGCAAGTCTACTATTTCAAAGGTATATTTTAATTGCCAACTGTTTCATGTTCCTTCTTATAAGCATGCTAATTTCTAGTTCGTGTGGCCAAGGTATATGGAGTTGCAAAATTTCTATGGAAAAAAAAAAAAAAATCAGCAGCACCCTATGTCCCTATCGTTAAATCTGATGCGTTAGTCTATTGGTGGGATGGTGTTCTTGAATTTTGTCAAGCGAAATTTGATTCTGGAAACTCTCCAGGAACATGTTTGATTGAAAGTACTACATCACATTCTTGTTGAGACAACTTCACAGGTTATGTCAATGGCTATAAAGATTGAGATGCAGGCAAGTAAAAGGGGCGAGTGAGAGGGGGAGAAGTTTGAAAAGACGGAATGAATCAAAATCCAGCCTTCATTTTGGGGATGTAAACTATGTGCAAATAAGACCTATATGTAACCCTAAGTCAAACAGAATCTTCTGATGATCCTTATTTCTATTTTTAGTTTCTTACAGCCTTTGTTTCAACTACTGGCATAGATCATTTTGCAGTTAAGAAACGAAATTGGTCCATTTTCATCTTATTGGCTTAGCTTATATGAAAGTGAAAAACATTACATTTGCATAAGTTTCCTTGGACACTGTATCCCAGGTCGTCCCTGATTTGATGTCGCTTGTCAATGTTCTTTCTATATAGGGTTATGATGTCTTGAAGCGGATTGCTGATGTCATCGGAAAATCAAATCGAAAAATACTTGACGGATTAAGTGGGTGAGTTAACATTTTTATTAGCTGTATACTTCTATAGTTCTATTACTACGGTTTAACTGCTTTATAGACTACTGTATTTGCTTTGTTTAGGTCTTCAATCTTCCTATTGTCTGTTTATACTCTTATGTCAAATACACCATTGCACAAGCTGTTAATCATCTCAATCCTTTACATTGCAGGGAATTCTATACGGTCATTCCTCATGATTTTGGCTTTAAGAAGATGCGTAAGTTATTATTGTTATTATGTTTATATACCATTTGATGTCATTCTTCTCAATTTCGAAGTTTTATGGGATGGGTTTTATTTAAGAGTCGTGCAAACTGCAGCCTCATACACTCAGTCCTGTGGGTATTCTCAGGCATGCATCTAACAGATATATGTACAATTGCTGACAGGTGAATTTGTTATCGACACGCCTCAGAAATTAAAAGCCAAATTGGAAATGGTAACTTTTTTGGTGTTGTCACTAATTCAAGTTATGCTTTTATAATATCGGTCACCTTGAGCCTTGAGGATTTGATGGCAGGGTTCTTTGTCTTTTTAATCTTTTTTTTGGCCCCCGAAATACTCCTGAGTGGTTTCTGCTATTATTTGTGATAACAAATATGCGCTCTCTGATTATGTTCTACTGAATCACTCTTCTACGTCTTTTATGTACCAGGTTGAGGCCCTTGGTCAAATTGAGCTCGCATCAAAATTGTTGAGTGAAGGTGTAGGATCCCAGGTGCTTGTTCTATCTCTTTTAACAACTTTCTTATATGCTATTTGGAGTTTTGGACACTTGGAGGTCCATATGTTATTGCCATTTCTAATTTTGTTTGTACTCAATCTGATAATCTCTTGAGAGATAACGTGTTAGGTATTGCCACCTGGATCTATATGTGACTTCTAATTGAAATTTGAAAGACCATTTGATTGTCTGTGGTCTTTCTTAGTCAACGTTTTTGAAGTGTTTCACAAATAAGAAAATTCTAGCAGTATTACATGCTCTATCTACTTGCAGGATGATCCATTATATGCTCAATATGAACGACTCCATTGTGAACTGGTGCCAGTCGAAGATGGATCAGAAGAGTTTTCCATGGTAAGCGATCAGCACACTAGTTATGGATGTTCCCGAAGTGTTCATGACTTCTGACTTCTCCCCTTTATGCACCCAGGATGTTTTCAGTGTTGTTTTATCATGTGATGTGTTTGCTGGATGAATGTCAGTTAAGATTTAACAATTCCTAATAGCCAGCAGATTATGCATACCTGTTTAGTATTCACTCCTATAATGATCGTCCTTCTGTATTAAATTCAGGAACATTACTCTATTTGACAGCATGACTAATGTGCTTCAAGGGACTCGGACTTATTGCCTCTGATATTTCATATAAATATGCAACTGCTTATACTTGTGGATGCTCTGGATTTTCTGACACTTCAGAAATTTCAAGGCTTAGTGATAGGTTCCCTTTCTTTTCAGATCGAGAGATATATGAAGAATACACATGCTAAAACGCATTCTGGTTATACAGTAGAAATTTCTCAAGTTTT
This sequence comes from Spergularia marina, assembly GCA_963680865.1. NCBI lineage: Eukaryota > Viridiplantae > Streptophyta > Magnoliopsida > Caryophyllales > Caryophyllaceae > Spergularia > Spergularia marina. The sequence continues at coordinate 4,455,832 of OY804555.1, forward strand.
TAGGGTGTCAAGAGAGGGAGAACATGAACGTTTCAAACAGGTATTCTTCAGGACTTAATGTGCATGCACAAATTTACCTTGAATGTCTTGTTTAACAAAAGTTGAACAAGGTAATATTCTGCCTACACTCTGATCTACGTTCTCACTTTCTACCCAGTTTACTAGTACCAAAAATAGAATGCTCCTGTGGCATGGCTCACGTCTGACTAACTGGACAGGAATTTTGTCTCAAGGTAAATAACTAGCTTATGTAGAACATGGAACTGCATGTCCTTCTCTGTTCCTTAAAGTCCATTTTTTTAATCAAATAACCTATTGTCTACTTAATAAATTTTATTCAGGTTTACGTATTGCTCCCCCAGAAGCACCTTCTACAGGGTATATGTTCGGGAAAGGAGTTTATTTTGCTGACATGTTCTCAAAGAGTGCAAACTACTGCTACTCAAGTTCCAATTTACCATCTGGCGTTCTCCTTTTGTGCGAGGTATTTCTCAGCTTATTATGTTTGCATCTTCTAGAACTAGCTTGGGTGAATATGCACTGAGCCCCCCTTTTTTATAAAACTTAGAACTTATGATTTGGTGCTTATCTTAATCTGAGTTTCACATGATTCTAAACTGCAGTGCAATCCTGCTGGTAACCTAGTCATCTGAAAGAATTGCCTAGATTACACTTTATAGGCTTGAAAATTGCTAACATTGATTCATATTCCGAATCTAGCTCCTAGAGTTCTTAATATGAATTAATTTTAGATTGGATGGCTTTCCTTTTGGCATCTACATTCTCCTGATTGTTTCGAACTTCTGATGTGTGCTGATGGTATACCCTATGGATTACTGTTCTGGATGTTATGTTAGGTGGCACTGGGCGAGATGGAGGAGCTCTTTAGTGCAAACTACGATGCAGATAAGCTACCAGCAGGAAAGTTAAGGTAGGGCTATTTCTGTACATTTGCGATGATGTGCTTGTGTTGTTTAATCTGATTAATTGGAATGACCTCAGGCCCTCAAGAGGAGAACAGAGGGAACAAAAAACAAAAAAGAATTAGGATATAGATTTTATTCCTACCCCTCTGATTATTATGGAGTATGCAATTGTTTGGAGAGTTTTATCTAAAGCCTAGAGTTTTTTATTTTATTTAAGAGCTATTGTTGTCGGACTTGTCATGTATGATTGTATGCTGAAAGTTGTCTTGGAAGGTGTGGGCTTGGTTTCAGAAGACCTTTTTCTTTTCGTTTTAGCTGGTCGTTGCATGTTCTGAAACTGTTCAGTATATATTTGGGATTGTATGCAGTAGAACTGTCCACAACCCCATTTAAATTCTCAATTCTATGTGACAGTACAAAAGGAGTTGGTCGTACTGCACCAGATCTGTCCAAATCCAAGGTGCTTGAGGATGGTGTTGTTGTCCCTTTGGCGAAGCCACAGGAGACGTTGGATGTCAAGGTAAGCTAGCTAATACATACTGTTGACTGACCTTCGGTGTAACTGTAGATATGCTGTCTCATGCTCTCATATTACATCTAACTTTCTCCATCCTTCTTTTGTCCTGTGTATACATCATTTCAGGGTAGTCTGCTGTACAATGAGTACATAGTATACAATGTGGATCAGATAAGGATGCGCTATCTTCTACAAGTCAATTTCAAGTACAAGTGGTAAGATGTCGAAGAAGGGACAACGCACAAGGTGAAGCAAAGGAGTTGGTTGTACATGGTGGATTGAATGCCGAGCACTCTTTTGAGTCCAATGCCCGTTGCAAAGGAGCTACCGTGACCTTTACCTGTCGTACTAACTGATGTATAGAGATGAAGGATCTTCTTATATGTACAGACCTAATGACAAAAATTGCCAAATTTATCATTTGCCAAGTAAAATGTCGAGTTTTTCCACATCTATCGATGTGGCGCTCAAGCCCTACTTTATCCAAAGCTTGTTATTGTGGGATTTTTGTTTTCTTGCATACTCCGTATTATTTTCTCGATTTCATCATAATAGCAAACTTAGAGTTATCGAAACCTGTAGTAATAACACTTATAATTTTCCTCTTCATGGCAACTCGATCCATTGCCTCGTTTAGCAATTGGGAGCGAATTGAAACATCTCTTAGACGATTACAATTCAATATCGGTTGGTATACGAATGCAATTTATAATTCTCAATAATTATAATAAACGAGAATGTAACACAAAGTCATGATAATATGAAATCTTGATAATATTACGAGATGATGACATGCATATATATAATATAAACACCTAGGGAAAAAAAATAAACTGATCTAAACTGAAAATAATATCATGAGATGATGAGTATGGTTCTACTGCGGCTTCTTTCGGAATTTGCAGTCCTCGGTGAGTCTGCATTTGCCGCCGGTGGACTGACAGAGAACAACCTGACAATCAGAGCACATTACGACGGTTTGAGAGTGGGAGAATATGGTGGTCAAGGAGAAACAACCAGTAGGGCACTTTACGTCCATGAAGAATGAGTTTGGGGTTGGCACCAGCCTCTTCAATTTGTGCTTCCTCTTCTCCAACTCCGCCGGCGGGTTCAACAAATCTATGTCGTTCTGCAACACCATTCTTGTACTATACTATATTCTCAATAATAATTACAATGTTAAATCACACAATGCAGATGTAAGACTAAAAAGTTTTGACGATATCGTATTTATATGTATCCCTGGGTTAAACCAGCCAACTAGGGTTTCGGTAAAACAATGAAAATTATTGCAAGACGTGATGGTCTATCTCAGGCCCGCAAAACTCTTCGAACCTCCGGTGAAACGGTAAATAAGACTACAACACCAACATTATCATTCGACTGACCCGAGTTAATAATCCGAGACTCGATATAAATCGATACATTAAGAAATCAAATTTCTTTTTTTTTTTCCCGCACTCTCCGTCTCTCTCACACTCCCACACAAACTCACTCCCCCTCTTTCTTCTTTCTCAATTTTTTTTTCGTTTCATTTCAAACACAAAAAAAAAAAATGTTGCACGAGATATTATTAGCATTGTTAGGTTACACCGGCGATTTAATCGTCGACGTGAAGGAACACCGCAACTCCCTGGGTATCTCCTCACCTGATTTCCCCCTCTCCGACGTCGTTCCGGCCTTCAAGCTTGCCCCTGACGTTTCCTTCATCCACCCCAGCGACCGGTACTTTCTCTCTCTTTCCTTAATTTTCCCCCCATTTCTGAGTTGAATTCCTAAATTTGATGTAAAATTATGTGAATTTGTTAGGGATGTAATTGAGAGGATAGTGAAGCTAGGGTTTTACTACAGGGAACTCGACCGCTTCGCCACAAAGTCGAGGAATTTGAGCTGGATAAGGTCCTCGTCGGCGAGTGAAGGCGCGTGGTCGGCGGAAAAGAGTGTGGAAGGGAGGAGAGAGAGTCAGAGTGTTTATCGACGGGCGATTGCGAATGGTATTGTTGAGGTTCTTTCGGTTTATCGGTCTGCGGTTTTGCAGGTTGAGCAGAAGTTGTTGGCTGATCATCTCCCTATTTTAGGGACTGTTACTCAGGGCCTTAATAAGGTTGCTTCTTCTTCTTCTTTCATTTGTTGTGTAATTAGTAATTCCGAGTAGCGAAATTTCGTGCCAATTGCTGCTTTAGAACATCGAAATTTTGGGGGGTTTCTAGAATTTGTTGTCTCAGGGTACGCAATATAATGATTAAGGAAGTTTTTAGATGTCATTGGAGTGTAGGTTTTGGGAGGGATTCCCAATTTCGAGGCTTTTGTTAGAAGTTTTTGCCTCAAGGAGATGATAAGAGAATATGGTTGCATTGATACATTAGTGTATGTCTTTGTATTGTGAAATTTGTAAGCTTCTAGGATAGCTACCCTCTCATGACATTCCTAGCTTGTGGGATTTGAATGTGCAAAGGCCTCTCCTAAAGCATGTTCTTTTGCTTTGGAGGAAAACCCGAGCACAATGAAATATTTAAGAGGACAAACTTCTGTTAGTTGGTATACCTTTTGTGGGAGAACAAAGAATCTATTAATCATCTTTACTCTCTCAAGTCTTAACCTTTATATCTTCTTGGCTTGAGTTGGATTCACCCTTGGCTTATGTTCTTTAGGCTTGAAAAGAAGTAAAAGATGTGGTTGGATTGTTGAATGTTTTGGGATGGTTACTTTGTCTGTTTGGTGGTGCACTTGCATTGAAAGGAACCATTGTATATTGGGTGATATGCATGCAAAAGTTTGATTTTCGCCTTTGAAGCCGTTGGATAACTGTATGAAAGTGTTGGTGCATTTGACTATTCTTGTTTTTGTAAATGAGATTACACACGGTAGCTTAAGGGATAATTGACCATCTATCTATTTTCATATCGCCGTGTCCCCCTTAGTGATCATGGAGGATCGGAGATATTATTTAATTCTACAAAAAGGTAATAGAGTGTCAGAAAATATATGAAGAAGCTAATTATGCTATCTCTACCTTCTAATAAGTTGGAATTTTGTCTTCTATACCACCCTTCTCCTTGTTTGGAAAAGGCGCTTGGTACACCAAGGCGATGAGGGCCTGTGGTAATGAGGCGCAAGGTGAAGGCGCCTCATGGAAGTGAGGCACACTCATTTAGCAAAAAAACTTCTATTTTGAAAACAATATTTTGCAAAAAGCTATCCTTTTGTTTTTGGTTTTTGGAGAGGGCCAATGTGTAAAGAAGTAGAACACTAGAACCTAGGGGTTCAGGGGCAAAGGGAAGGTTAGAAGTAAAGATATATGAGAAAAAAAATGGAAATTGCATAGTCGTACACCTAGCCAGCCCCTTGGTACACCTTTTTGGAATCTGCGTCGCCTGAAGCAGCTGAGGCGCCAGGTCATGCGCCCACGCTCTATTAAACCAAGCCCTTTTCTTTAGCCAAAGGAGAGAACATGGGATGTAATTGCCAAGAAAAGGTTGAGCAAATGATTTATTTCGTGAGCAACACAACATGAATTGAGGCTGATATGGGTACCTAAAGAACATTTTAATGATACCCCTTATATTGAATATGTAGATAGGCTCAGTACAATCTAAGGGAATGTAGCTTGTTTCTTCTCTTTTTTTCCCAAGTGCTAATGTCCTTGTTTACATGCCAAGATACCCCTTTAACCGCGCAACCAATTTCTGTCAAGCAAGACATGACTTTGCTCACATTTAGCTTACTTGGCAGACTGAGCTTGAGCTTGCTCTTACGAGCTGAGTGGTTGACTCTAAAGACTTGCGGTTCCAGCTGGGCTCAGTTAGATATATCTATGCAATTTCAGTATTTCAGCGCTTCGTAGGTTAGAGGATGGAAAATTTAGGCTATTATCTACCCAGACTGCAATTTTGTATAGCAATCCTGCAGATGTTGGCTGCGCCTAGCTCCCATTCACCATCCTTTACTGTAATAAAAAGTGGATAACAATTTCCTGCTTTATATCTGAACAATCACATGAATCCTCTCTGAATAAAACAATTTGAATGTTACAATATCCTGGAAAGGAATGGAAGACAAGTGGTCTTATGATTCTGGGTAAAAACTAAAAGGTGTTGGGAACTTGAAATTTTCACCAAATCAGTTGGATTAGCAATGATTACGCTTCTTACAAAATACCATTTGAATAGTCATTTTGATTTGTAGAGTACTCCCTCCAGTCCTATTTAAACTTCCTATTCCATTTTGCACACTTCGTAAGAAAAAATAATAAATAATTCTTAATGATTCATTTAACATATAAACTTAAAAGCTAATAATCACCAACATCTTTATCTTGCCTCCCTAGTTATTCCGTCGGAAAAGAAGCGTAATATTTTGGGAATGGGAAGAACAAAGGTGAAGCCCCCCCAAAAAAAGGATGGGAAGTTTAGAAAGGACCGAAGGAGTATTTCTTCAAATCTATATTTTCATTGCTAAAATTGTGAACTGTTGTCTTCCTTTTTCTATATTCTTGTGCCATCACATTCCATGTTGTGACAGAGGTTTTTCTTCCCCAGTTTTTTGTTCTTTTGCCTCCTCTTTATGAGCTTATTTTAGAGGTTGAACGTGATGATGTTCGTGGAGGAAAACTTCTTGACCTATTGCATAAGAGATGCCATTGTGGGGTGCCCGAACTACAAAGCTGCTTGCAGAGGTAAGTTGATATTTATATCATGAAAATAAGCTTTAGAAACAGCTGACATAAAAGTATGAAGTCGAGATTTTTATAATCCAGATTGGTTTGTATATGCCTGGTTGTCACTGACTACATAGCAGCTTGCACTTGAACAGAAAAGATTATAGAAGTTTGCTTAGTTATTGTTGTGGCTTTGGAGTACAATTTCATACTTAATATGGGTTTTTGAGACTCATTGTATATTGTCATGTTGTATCATCTTTTATATCTTTCTATCCCCTTAAACAGGCTACTTTGGCATGGTCATCAAGTGATGTTCAACCAGCTTGCATCTTGGATGGTGTATGGTGTTCTGCAAGATCCTCACAGAGAGTTCTTTATCCAAAGGTAATGGCACTGGTTAGTTGTTACCTTTGTTCTCTTCAGGGTTGCTAATGTATGTCAATTATTTCTCCTGGTACTGGTGCACTTGTTTCTTGTGCTCGTCACTTAAAGTTAGCGTAATTTCACTTGATACGCAGTTTCCTTGGTAGTCAACATATTAAAATACATCAGACATTGAAATATCTCAACTGATGTCTAATTGTAGCTACTTTAACATATCAATTTTCCCTAGTTGTTTAAGTGTGCTTTTATGTTTGGTACAACTTATTTTAATATCAAAAATTCTCAGAGCTTCGCGGCATAAAAACAAATCTGAAATTAAAGAGATCCACTTTCATTGTCAGTTACCGTCGTCATGTTATCAGCAGAAAATATATCATTGTTATTTGTGATCCCCTGTCTCTTATCCTGCAACAAATAACTCGCTCTCCCTTGTAGAGAATTTACTAACTTCTTTGTAGGTGTACTCTAAAGTCCGACGTATTTTTTCTGGTTCTATAGTTACAGCCGGTTAGGTTCTGAAAAGTGCTGAAACAGAAATTAGACATCCTTATTGGCCAATCGGATTCGAACCAGATATATTGTGTCTTTTATCAAGCCAGTCCAAGAAATTGGCTGTAAATGTTTCGTAAGTGAGGGTTTAACTGGCAATTCCTAAGAAAGGCAAATGAAATTACGAAGACTTGATTATAACTGAGTTGGAAAAATAGAAAAAAAAAATTTAGATACTAAGACCGACATGGAGCAGTATAAGACTGATATAAGCCAGAGTTCACCAGCTAAGATTGCCCCTGCCTCCGTTTATTATTCTGTACCATTCAAAGAAAGGACAAGGGTTGCAGGTACCATTGTGTGTCTTAAGTACTCCCTCCGTCCAAGTTTAAACATCCCACATAAAAAACGCACCCTCATTAAGGAGGATGTACACACTTATCGGTTAATCAAAGTTTCATAAAAATTGCATGGCGAGTTGGCTAAGATTCTTATCTAACTCTCTATGTAAATTTTTGGAAGTTTGATTTACCAATTAGTATGTACACCTAGTAAGCACGGATACGTAGTTTTGGGTCGCGTGTCAGTGTCCGATATGTGTCTGACAGGCGACATGTTCGGACACGCGAAAACGAGTCCCCACAATTCAAAAGAATAAAAAAATCGTGGACACGCCGGGGACACGCAGCTGACACGCGAATTTTTCATCAGATACGCAGTAAACCACAAACTAGTACTTAATAGACAAATAAAATAAGTTTTGCTGAAAAAGTAGAAGATAATGGATGTATTATATTAACATTATATCTTATTTCGGATGCCTTTTCAAAGCTAAGGACTAAAAGTAGCCACATACTCTGATAAAGGATCAGCGCATGCAAACTCTCTTTTCTGCCATGCTCCTATGCTTCTAGGCTCGAGCCTTCTACAGCCAACATAAATGAATTATCTTACCAAATTACGAGATAATTCTTAAAAAAAAAATATTAACGTATCTACGAGCGTGTCGACGTGTCGTATCTTGGGTTTTTTCAAAAATCACGTATCCTCGTGTCCGTGTCTCGTGTCAGAGTCTGTGCTTCCTAGATGTACACCCTCCTTAATAAGGGGCACATTTGGGTATGGGGTGTTTAAACTTGGACGAAGGAAGTAGTAATTAACACGCATTATTATACATTTGTTGGAGTCATATTTTAATTGTAGTGAGGGGATTCAGTTTAAGCTCTTCATTTTGCCAAGGTCATCCTGTTATATGATCAGGGTTGTTAATTCTTAATAACTATAGAAAGTTGGTTTGCCACCTTTTCTTTACTATGAATTTTGTAGGTTGAATTTGATTTTCTATTTTCCATATGTGATCATATGCTTTATGGTAGTCTTATGGTTCCTTGTTGTTGTTTATAGTTTTATACCAGTATAAACTGTGAAGAATGTTTACTTTTTTTTTTTATCTGTGCCTCTTAGTCAGGATGGCAGCAAAACAGAGGAGTTGACAAATTCTGGTGTGGTTAGAAAAATGGCGCGCTTAAAAGTAGGGGATTCTTCGCTGGCTGACTGGCACTTGGGATTTCACATATCGTTGGTATTAGTCACCTCTGCCCAGACATGTTTATTTGCTCATTGGTGCTTTTACTGACCCTGATAACTACCTTTTTATGTAGATTGCTTTCCTCCTTGTTGTCTCTGGTTTTCTACATTCGTAAATATTCACTGTATGGTGATGCGTCTAGTATGTGGAGTTGCTTGAACAACTCTGTATGCATCTTTTTTTCATTTTTCATTCTTTTTCTTCTCCTGGCACCCTTTACAATCACAAAGAAGCTTTTGGGCCGTTCTTCCCCCTTCGCTTGTTATGTTAAGTCACAGTATCCCCAACATATGGAGGATACCTCGTACTACTGTTTAGTGGACAGATTCATATGCGTAGTAGTTATCTTACCTGTCAGGAAATGTCTTTGTTTACTTTCTGACGATGAATAGTGCTATGATTTATCTTTGGCTTTTGTCCTAGTTGAGGGATCCTGGAATTTTGTCCCTGCTAATGGATATTCTGCCTCTGCACAGCCCTTTCAACTTATCTTACGAGGGACCCAAGCGAGATGACATTTTTTGTCCACCTTAATGAATATTTTTGTCTCTGCTGCAGCTTGGGTCTATATTTGTGGTAGGAAGGAGGTCAAAGCGAGCTCTGTACACAACCAAACATCAACAAAGGGAATCAGGGTCTATAATTCCCTTTCCCTTTCTTTATTCCCTGTAACCAAAAACCCCCTTAGTGTTTGTTTGTTGACAAGTTTAGCCTGTGTAAAGATGAAACAAAAATATTGTCTCATGTGTACCGTAGGAGGTAGGACAGAATTCGTAGTCAAAAGTCAGATAATTAGCCTATGTACAATAAGTGGCCAGATAGAATCTGATAATAGCTCATTATTAAGTTCCGATAGCTGTTACACTTCACTTACTGCAACCTAATAGCTCATCTACCCAGTCATCTCTCATCTTCATTTAGGTTTAAATTTTATCGACTTATCTGGTTATCCTTTGAGTTCATTTATATCCAAAAAGAAAAAGGGGTAGGGCTTTATTGCTAGGAGCATCCCTTACTATTAAAAGAAATTTGTAGCAGCAGTGTTGTCGGTAGAGTGTACCGGGTAACCCCCCCCCCCCCTTGTTCCCAGTCCATCATAGGATCAATGAAAACCTCTTCTAGTTAGTGTTAGCAATACGAAGTCTTTTCACTTCACTGTTTCTAATGTATGAACATATAACTGGAAAAATTTGCTGATGCAGGAAATGCTTCCTGAATATATCCACATGCGAGTTGCTGACTCTATTTTATTTGCTGGCAAAGCTATAAGGGTTCTTCGAAATCCCAGCCCTGGCTTTTTTCTGAAGGATTTATTGTATCACAAAATTCCCAGGCAATCTCACAAAGTTCAGGGGTTGAGTAGTCACTCCTCTTTACAAAAGGACACGCGGGCTATCATTAACAAGCTTAGTGTTGATAATTCAGAGCCTACAGGTGAAGATTTACTTTCCCAGTCTGAGGCAGATAAGATCGAAACAATGCTCAGAGATTTGAAGGTTCACTTCTTGTTTCTGGTTGTATCTCTCTAGATAGATATAGATGTTGGTGGAGGAGTAAAAGATTGTATACTATACTCCCTCTGTCCCAAATTAAACTTCCTATTTCATTTGAATATGTGAGAGGAATTCAAATAAAATAGGAAGTTTATAGTGGGACGGAGGGAGTACTTTCTTTCAGCTAATAAATAAATGATTCTTACTTTTATATACAGGAATCAACTGAGTTTCACAAGAGGTCATTTGAGTGTGCTGTTGACTCTGTTCGTGCTATTGCAGCCAGTCATCTGTGGCAGGTACTTTATGCAAATTTTTTTCTTCTTTTCCTTTTTGTCTTTTAAGGCATGTCATTGAACTTACATTAATAACAAATGCAGCTTGTTGTCGTCCGTGCTGATCTAAATGGACATTTGAAGGCCCTCAAAGATTATTTTCTGCTGGCCAAGGGAGATTTCTTCCAGGTTAGTTGAGGAAATCATAGTAGTTTCAATACTTGGTATATTATAAGCTTTCACAGCTGTGGCTTGTTATACTCTTTAGTATTTTAAGTCTTGTTTGTCCATGACAGCTTCCCGACAATTGTTCATTTCATGTTTCACCTTATGGTAGGGTAAAGCAATATAGCATCAGTATTTTATTCCGTGAATTAATTGTTCTGTTTATTATAAGTATCTTATAAGCTTGTGTGGTGTCCTTACATCAGCAAGCACCCCCTAAACTAGTTGTGTTCAGGGATTGTTGTACCAAGCAGAAATGAAAAAGAAGGGGAAGTCACATTCAGATTTACATGTATCTTTGCATGGTCTTTCAAAGTGATGGAACTTCCTCCACGTGTGAGATTCATAAGCTATATGGTTGCTTCTCCCCTTCTTTTGTTTCCCTTCCTACACTCAGTTTTTTAACTCCACTTGGGATTTTTATCCAAATAGCCTGTGTTGCCGTCAGCTGGAATTCATCCAACATGCAAATGATTTGATTATTGTGTACATTGCTCAGTATGATACTACATGGCTTAGTAACATGCAGGCTGTTGGTTTTAGCCATCTTATCTGGTAATAGGAATCAATGAAGAAAACATTCCAATTCAGCATCTTTCAGCTTTTAATAGTGTATGCTTTTCATCAGTAAGCTGCCTCTCTATGTTCAAACATAGCGGTAAAGCTTGCGTGAATCTACCCCCCCCCCCCCCCCCCCGGGTATCTTTTCATCGATCCTCTCTTTAGTGAGCTTCTCTACTCAGGAGTGATATGTGAAATTCAGTAAATAACTTTGTTCTGATGTCTTTCAAGAGGCTAACGAAGAAGATGAGTGTGGTTCAGAGGTGGGTAATGAGATGGAGAAGGGTCAAACAAGTACATGGAACAAAGGAGTCAGGGTGGGTTTTGATTGTAAGAATGATGTTCCTCTGTTTGAAGATAGTGAATATGATGTTGCAATTGCAAACCTTCTTTTATTAGACCTTAGACCGGCTTATGTTTTGGAGACTCGAGGGGTGTTTGGATGGTGTAGGCATCTTTAATTAGGAGTACAATATAGACTCATACCTACATGACACAAGAGGAGATAACCAATGTTCGTTAAGCGGTATGGTTGAGGTCATGGGCTCTCCAAAATCGACAAGTGATGATATATGGCGGGTTCTGAGTCAGCGCCAGGAGCTGGAGGGGATCCTCGAAAGATGTGGAAGCTCTGAGTTTAGGTCAAGGTTATGGACACTTTATAGATCTTGACGGTGTACTCTTTGGATCGAGGAGGCTGACATGTGGCCTGGGATGCGGGCTGGGGATATTTTTTTTTGATAAGTAAGATAGGATAACAATATATTCAAAAAGACACCAAGGGGCTGGGGATATTTTAGGTACGAGTGTTTAGTATTGAGAAAATAGTTTAAAAGAAATTGGAGAACCTCAAGTCCTCAATCCCATTCTAATATGACCTTAGTTCAAAGGAAATTTGAGGGAAGTGTTCTTTTTTTTTTTTGGCAAGAGGAATATTTGTCCAACTATCTTTTTTGTACTGTTTCCTTGCATTTGATGTAATTATTTGTCCAGAAGAAAACGTCTCTCTCTGATTGATGAATTGGTTTTAGGCTTTTTGCAAACTAGATTCTGTACCTTCAGCTATGTCATGAGCTTACTTATATAAATAAAATCTTGATGCTTGGACATGCTTCAGTTGGTTGATTGTTTTTTCTTTGATGTCTGGAAACTGTTGATTTACAGTTGATATCACATCTGTCTTATGGTTTGGTTTCTCATGGTGCTTGGTGGTATTACTCAGGTGGTTTTTGTTTGATTTCTTCTGAAATCTGAACAGAGTAGGTATTCTTATATTCTACCACCTGTGGCATAATGATAGGCCGCGCTAGATTCTCATGTCAAAGCGTACAAGTTATGATGTAGTAATTTTTATTCTTGATTTGCATAGATAGTAGGTTCACAGGATCAACATGAACATCATTACCTCAGGCTCCTTCCTATGGCATGGTAGGGGTGGGGATCTTATGTACGCAGTTAAAACATAGAGAGGATGCATATTGAAAATTGTGTTGAAAGTCACACTGACTAACTGCTACTTTACAATATTAGAAGCACAGATAATAGGTTCACGTGAATTTTGAGAAAAAATATAACAAAAAGTTGCAAGATAATCTTGTGGTAATTGATTGTATTCTATGATAGATTCAAATTGACACAGTTTGACCTTAAACGTCTAATGTGACCAATTTTTTTAGGACGATGGTATTCCTTTGTATCTTAAGCTTTTAAGCCTTACACTAACATCTCTCACATATAATTTTGTGTGCTAGTGCTTTCTTGAGGAAAGTCGCCAGTTAATGCGTTTACCGCCTCGCCAATCAACTGCAGAAGCTGATCTTTTGGTTCCCTTCCAGCTGGTATACTATAACTTACTTTATCTTAAACTACCTCTTTGACCTTTACTTTGACAGCTGTTGCTTGTACCAACCCTCACATGTAAAATAGGTATGCTAGATGATCCCAATATGTTGAATGGATGTTCTGAAACTCTCTTTTATTGAAGATGTCACAAAAGTAAAAGTTTAAGTTATAGATTTCTATTGCAGTAAAGTTTAAGCTATGCTTCCTTTGTCTTTGTTATTAGTTATGACCATAGACTGAATTTTATTCCCTGCTGCAAAGAAATAACTACATGATGACACAGAGGAAAGAAGTTTGGGTTGGAAAAATTTGAAGATTTGTAACCTCATATAGACCATGACAAATAACTGTTTGCTCAAGAGAGTAATTGGTGACATAAATTTTTCTACATCACGCAAAATAAAAGCTCCTTGTTCTATGCTGCTTTTGGAGACATAGTTTATTGATTTCTGTACTCGCCAGGGAAGTAATGTTTTCTGAATTTGGGTTCTCAGTGCATAGGGAGACTGGCCTTCTATAAAGCACTCACTATGGTCCTTTTGTTTGAGTTGGGGGTTTCAGTAGAAAATTTGAAGACATTCTTGGGAGGGATCAACTTGGTGAGTGATGAGAGAGTTTAACACTATCTTTTACTGGAGGGATGGCCGGCCCCCCTGATACCATTATCTAAAGGACAGGAAGATGTTTAGTTTCAAGCATGTTTTAAATATCTTTCTTTATAATGTAATTCTCGTTGATCTAAATATGTAATTCTTTAGAGGTGAAAGCATTATGATATTATTAGTCTTCTGATCCTCTAGAACCATGCCTAAAGGTTAATGGAGACCCACCACATGTCCACATTTAGCCATCCAAGTTTGATGCTTTATGAAACTGGTGGACTCTTTGCTTGTTGTTACGTTTTGATAGCCGTCTATTTATCTGCGTCACATGTTTAATTTTGTGGTAGGTGTTGAGCTATGTTTGATGACTTTCATGACTTGTATTATGATCATTTAGTGATAAAGGTTGAGTCTTTCTAATGCAGGCCGCTTTGAAGACAATTAGCGATGAGAACAAATACTTTTCTAGAGTATCATTACGGTGAGGATCTATACCATAGTGGACAGCTGAGTTTTATGTTTAATCATGCAAAATCAACTCTAATCCACTATATTTCCCTATGTTGCACAACTTTGAGTCCTGGTTTACGTTCCAGTGGTATTTGAGTTTCTTTTTAACTCATCTCCAATGTTCACGTTTCTTATCAATTGTAATTTCAGTATGATGTTTACTGAACTTTTTCTTTCAATAACCATCTCTATGACTATTACTCTTGTAGGATGCCTTCTGCTGGAGTTTCTGTCAAAACATCCCAAGTTGACGTTACTAAGTCAAAAGCTCAGGTTGCCTCGTCAAGTAATCCATCAGACCTGGATGGCTGGGATGGTATCACTCTTGAATATTCTATTGATTGGCCTCTGCAACTGTTCTTCTCACAAGAAGTGCTATCTAAGTAAGGCTCTGCCTTAATCATATATAGAGAGGGTGTCTTTTTTATATTGGTTTCTTTGTTGCTCTTTCGAACATATTCATGAGGATGACTAATGTTATAACCAGGTTCCAACTGTTACGTCTGGTTAATAAAGAGTTTCCATGTTCTTTCGCTAGTAAAAGTTCACCTCTGACTTCTGTAGGTATCGTCGTGTATTCCAGTATCTGCTACGTCTTAAGCGAACACAAATGGAGCTAGAAAAGGCTTGGGCTTCAGTGATGCATCAAGATCATAGTGATTTTGCCGAGCACCGCAACGATCCTGAAAAGAGGTCAACATTGCAGCAGCGACGGCAACGTTTTAGACCAATGTGGCGGGTCAGGGAGCATATGGCCTTTCTGATCAGGAATCTTCAATTTTATATCCAGGTATTGAGAATGTTTGTTGTGTTAATAGTCTACGCATTTCCTCAAAGGTGTAAGAGGAACAGGTCTGTTCTAATATCATGTTTTAAGGCTGTACGCATCCTACAAATTAACCCTCTCCTACTGTATGTGTAAGCCTCTCTGAACGCACTAGGTTAATGTTGCAGCACGGTATGGCTATTGGATGATGCTTACGATCCAGTGGATCAATACAATCTACTGCCAAAATCATGCAAATAGAACAATTGAAGTGTCAATAGCTTGATCATGAGTTTGATTGCTTGTATACCTCAAACCAATACCCCCCAATGTTAAGCTTTTAACTTCTACCGTTGTTGTTGACTTGTTTCCAGTTTTCCTGCTTAATTCTCTTGAGTTCTCTTTATTCAGGTGGATGTAATAGAATCACAATGGAATATGCTTCAAAACCATATCCAAAATTCACAAGATTTTACTGAACTCGAGAATTTCCACCAGGAGTAAGTAATTTATTTGGGTGACGAGGCATCTTTAACTGTGAAGTTTCAGTTTGTTACCCCAGAATACAATTACTGAATATTTGTGAAGTTGGTGTCTACCTGTTAGAAGTAACTCCCCAGTCCCGACAAGGCATATACATGGTTATGCATCTTCACTATCAACCTTTTTCACGTCCTTTAAATCTTAGTATCGAACATTAATACCTATCTAGACAGTCATAAGGGTAATATACTAATTTACAGAACCACACATTTTGTGCTGTCATTTTCCTTGAAGATCTACATTTAACATTTCCTGTGGAAATTCACACCAAATATCATCGTCGTCGCACTACTTGCCATATTTTAGCAATTTAGCAGATTAAAAAGCTTCTCATCATTATCAGTCTTTCTAATGTTCTTTCCAAGAGTATAAACCTTGCATGATGCGCATAAGTAGTCCTTACTATAACTCTTACATCGAAAGCCATGGTAGCAGTTGGCTATGTTGATCATAATATTTGTAGAACTGAGTACCATAATTTAGACATTTCATGCTATGCTAGCAGAAAGGGTCGAATCTAGTGATTCAATCTTCTTGTACCTGTCATGCAAACGTCAACTTCTTTCCTGAGAGTACTGTAATAATGTAATAAAGATATTTCATTGTATTCTAGCAGTAGGATTAATTCTACTAATTAAATCTTCTTTCACCTGTCATGCAATCGTGATTCAATCTAATTGCTAATTTTATGAAATTTAATTTGTTGTTATTTATGTTATTGCACACCAACTTGAGCAGCAGCGTGAGTGTTAAGCCCCTTCAATTTTTAAGAGAAGTGTGACTTACATTGATAGTGGATGTAATTCCTAGCATAATAATTGGACGTATAATTTATGTGTGTTAGATACATAACTGATGAAAAATGGGTGTTGCTGTCTTTTATCCTTGCTTCCCAATGTGGTTCATGCTGGCTGTTTGGCCATATGTACAATGATGTGTGGATGACTCTTGCGTCATTAAAGCAAACACATTTCTGTAGATTCTAAGCTTGTGCTGTTTCTTTTCAATAGCTAAGATGTCAAAAATACTATCACGCAGATATTTGTCAGCGTTGATTTCTCAGTCATTCTTGGACATTGGTTCTGTGTCTAGAATACTGGACAGTATAATGAAGCTTTGTCTGCAATATTGTTGGAGCATTGAAAACCAAGAAACCCCAAATACAGCTGAGCTGGATCATATAACTGAGGTAACTTCATAAACTCGCTGTTTATTGTGAGCTTGCTTATCGTTAATCTGTGTTCACTTTCTGCTTTTATTATGGGATTGTGTTGTGACTTAAGCTAAGTTGCTTCTGTAATCTAGAATTGTGAAGTGAAGTGGTCATGACAATGACACCTCGGGATGTGACTTCTACACCTTTGTCGTAGTGTAGCTGTATAATTAATAGTTTCAAGTTGGGTTGTCGGTCAAATTGGTTGAGTATTCGGATGCGTGTATCTTATCCTGAATGGTTTAAGTAAGATTCTTTCTTAGTGAAGACGGACATAAAAGGAAGACCACCCTGATTTTAGCGCAAAGCAATGTAATAAAGCCTACGACTCTTCGTCACCTTAATATCATATTTTTTTCTATTTTCTCGGGGATTCCTGGAGCTGGCTAGTTTGAAGCTGCGAGCTATAATCTCGAGAGGCTAAATATCTTTAGAGTTTACAGTGTTCTGTAATCTTACTTTATGAATTGAGTAACCTAAGAAGTTTACATCCCATTGAACTCTCAAAAGTGAAGAAATTTGGGTTTTGAGTTGCATACGTCAATTAACATATTCAGTTTTTGTAATTTAGGTATGGTATCACTGTCGTTTTCAGTTTTTTTTTTTTTTTTTTTTTTTTTTTTTTTTTTTTTTCCGCAAAACATTTAGTTAAATAAGTTACAAAGCTAACTTTAAATTGTTTGGTTATATCGTAGTCATATAGAAAATGAAATTGACAACTGAAAACTGAAAACCATTTTTTTCTGGTTTTCAAAAACGGGACATTGGTTTTTAAAAAAAAACTGAAAACTGAAAACGATACCAAACAGGCCCTAAGGTGTAGTGGACACCTAGGTGAAGCCTTCTGCACCTGGTAGAAGGCATGGCGCCATGGCCCATGGCTCATGGCCTTTCTAGTTTTCTAGTATGGTGGTGATTTGAATGGGTTGATTCACCAAGGAAAAAGAAATAAAAAATAATGTCTTGGTTAACTTTTTATTGCTTGCATTTGACGGTTTTAGATGACAATTCATGTTAGCCAACCTGTTGGTGTGAGTCTTGTGACTTCTGGTGAACAACACGCTTTGTTCATGTTTGCTTCTCTTACGATGATTTGAACACTAGGGTTGACAAATCTCATCCCTGTTGTATGCATATAGCAAATGGTCAATTTGTTCACTAAATACTGGCTTGAATTTGTGCTTCAGGAATTCAACAAAAAATCAAATTCCTTGTACACCATATTACGCAGCAGCAGGCTTGCTGGAAGTCAACGAGCCCCCTTCTTGAGGCGTTTCCTTTTACGTCTGAACTTCAATTCGTTTTTTGAGGTAAAAATATTTATCACTGGGTACCACGTGCACATCAGCAAAATACGAGGGTACCACGTGAATTAACATGTTTACCGTCATTTCTTGTTTCTTTTCCATTACAGGCAACTGCAAGAGGTGTACTCAATGTTGTCAGGCCACGCCCCTCTCTTCCTATTCTGCAATAATAAGCTTCCGATTAGTCCACGTTGGTGCATTGATTCCCTACTGGTCTGTTCTTGGATTATTTGTAACAAAACTCGATTGATTGCGCAGGTCTTGCTTATGTACATCAGTTGTCAAATACTCCTGCAGATTTTAGATGTATGTGTTACGGTGTTAGCTTCGGATTATTCTGGGAGCATGTGAATACGGTGTGCCAGTTGAAAGTAGTAAGGAGATGGCTTTAGTTATTTTTGGGTATAAGCCTTCAGCTGCTATTGATTCAGTGTATAAACGTTTAAGAGGAGCAAGTTTTTAAATGTACATACATTGTAAAACTGCTCTGTTTCGTAACCCAATTGTTTTATGTCTCTTTAGCCTAACGTTTAGGTTCCAATGAGAGAACCGCGGCTATGAGACCATCTTTAGGCAAGCCGATTAACTAGCCACTAGGCCAACCTTTACTCTGTGTGAGCATTGTATGTTAATATGTGGGAATTGACAATAAACATTATAACCCTATTAGGGATGGCCGTGGTTCAGGTTTGGGCCGGGTCCCATAGAACCCAGACCCAAACCCGTGACCTCTTATACAAACCCAAACCCTACCCATATCCATATGGTCTAAAAGTTTCCGACCTAGACACGGACCTATCAAGACCCCATGGGTATGGGCAAGGTCTAGGTCTTATGTGAGAACTTCATCTAAAGCCGGCTTCTACGATATTTTCTACCTCAAAATGTTATTTTATTGCATTAATACGTCTAATACCCAAATCAAATGTGCAATAAACGACTCATAACCAAACATCCAATAATTCTCATAATTTAACATACATCTGTAATTGTAAAATGTCAATACACGGAATCTCATAAACATTAATATCGGAGTTTTAATCATCTAGAAAAACATGACATTCTAAGCGAGAAGGTCGATGACGATGACTATGCCAACGTGATGGGGGTACTCACTGGTAGAGAGCTATGGTAGGGGAAATCATGAATATCAATAATGTTTTACGAAGGTTAAAATTTTGGTTTTTTAAAAAAAATAAAAATTTAGACGGGTCCATAGGTCGGGTCTGGGTCTCAAATAGAAAAACTCAAAAACCTCAGAGGTACATTGAAAATTTCCGCATTTGTTTATAGTATAGTATAGTAGTTCTTGTAGTAGTAATGTTGTTGTACTCTCGCAATGGGTGTCACCCTGAATAGTAGGGGGGGCCTATTTGCGAAACATATATTTCTTACCTCTTGGAAAGAAAAAACTAAGTGACTTAGTTGTTGGCCCTTCTCCGGCGATGGGCCTTGGTGATACGAGTAAGCCACGAATTTAAAATTGACTGTATAACAGATAGATATAAACTGTTGTGGGATTTTTTTTTTGTGGGTTTTTGGGGTTTATTTGTGAACGAAAATAAACTAAGAAACAAAATAACAAAAGATATGTCCCGAAGGCCTATAATCAAACATAGACGCCGATTGAAATAATGATCTACTACTCACTACTCCCTTCGTTCGCCTATAAAACGTGAAGGGCCAGATCAAGAAAAACAGAGTAAAGAATGAGGTTTATGATCCACTTATGTAAAATTACAACATAGGGGTATGTCCTACTTACATTTTCAATAAATAAATTAATAATGTATGGATGTTTTGGTCTTTACATGTACAAATAAGAAAAGATTCTAAGTAGGAAATTTAAAGATGAACACCCCAAAATAGAAAGTAGAAAGTTTATAGGCAAATGGATGGAGTATAGCGCGATTTATAAACAAAGTCGAACTAAGAATAACAATACTTAGTTCAATTTATGTTTTATGCCTGGACCAATTGAAAGAAACTCTCTTTCGACTCTTCAATATTAATTCCCAAAACTCTGTATGTAAAAATAATACAACGGGGTGCCATTTATAATAGCCTAGATTACCTAAAAACAAAATAGGCAATAAGGAAATAACATTAAGATATGGAAACACAACTTCTACTATCTTTCCTCATATAATAAGGATTTTTATTATTTGCTGAAAAATAAAACATTTAACTAAACTAGACTCAAGAAATTAAGAAGTAATAGCATTTAGTTTTTTTTTTCTTCTAAAATCCACTTCTAATCACAAATAGACTTATCTTTAGATTTGACATTTTTCCCTACTTGATATTGTATCATCACCTAAACGGCCGCACCTCCTCGCCGGGGGTCAGGCTGTCAGGGCCGGCCCTAGACCACCGTCGCGAAATCGATTAGATTTTGCTGAGAATTTTGTGGAGACTTGAAACGAGTTTTTTCACGTGCTTCTTTTCCACCTTCTTTGTCTGCAATTACAGCCAATAAATTACCTATATTCATCTCTCTTTACATATACTCCTGACATGGCAGAGTAATATTTACACCTCTAAGACAAAACAAAAAGAAAGAAAAATAGTCGTACGCGTTTAGGGTATGGGATGTTTACAGGGGAACGAAGGGAGTATAGTATAGTAGTATATATGTAGTAGTAGTAGTAGTATAATGAAGTTGTTTCGTGAGCATTGAAGACGTCTAGAGCTCTACAAGTTTTCTTACAATTTTTGGTGATAAAGAATTAATTAAGTGTTATGGTAATGTAGTAACCATATGTAGGGGTGAGCATCGGTCCCGAACCAGACCGAATTGAACCGGACCGAAGCTCGGAAAATTTTGGACCGAGGACCGTACCGAATGACCCTCGGTCCGGTTCGGTCCCCTTAATGGGCCGAGGGAAAATTACCCAAAAAGGTTGGACAGAGGACCGGACCGAAGCAAACTACCGAACCGGGCGGTTCTCGGTCCGGACCGAGTTTCTGCTCACCCCTAAACATATGTAAGTGTATGACAATCATATAAAAATTCATTTATTACTTAGGCAAAATATAATTGTCATATGTAAGTTTATGGTAATTTTGGAAAGGTAAATCAATAAAAAGTTTTCTTTTACGAGTTTTAGTAAGATAATATTTCATATATAAGTCATACTTGAATTTTAATACGTGATAAAAAGTCTAACATGACATTTTCTACATTTTGGTGGACATAAGATCCATAAGTTTTTTTTTAATGATAAACTTTGCATTAGAGATACTAATATTAATAACTATTGGTCATAGGTGGGTAACAATTCAATTTATTCAAATGAACTTAATAAAAACGATTATATCAAGTCAAATCCAACAAAAAAAAAAAATATTTTAATAGGTGTGGTTAGACAAAAATGATTATATTAGGCGTGATCTGACCAAATTTTACTTTTAATAGGTGTGGTTGGACAAAAATGATTATATTAGGCGTGATCTGACCAAATTTTACTTTTAATAGGTGTGTTTCGATAAAAAATTCTACTCCTAATATGCCCTCAATTTTGCCCCTCAAATAAAAATATACCCTCAGTTTTTTAATGATAATAACTTGATTTTTTTTTACTTCATTCACAATTAGTAGCTTCCATTTCAACTAGGGAGTTCACTATTTACCAAACACTTAAGCCCCGTTTAATAGAACTGCCTCTTTCTGATCTAATCTGATTGATTGCTCTTGATCTGATCTTATCTAATTTGGATATTCTGAACTAATCTCATCTAATCTGATTTTGTTGAAAATCTGAATGAATTTCAACGAATCAGTATCAATAATTGACCAAATTCGTTGATCATTATTTGAACAATTTTGTTCTAATATGATCTGATTTGAGTGACGCTAGTCTGATGTGATTAGATTTGAATGACTCTGAAAGTCTGAATTGATCTGAATAATAATTTAGTTTTATCAAACATGACATTACAAGTACTACTTTAATCAGTTCATTTATTTTCAGTTCGATATTATAATAGTTTTTTTTACTTCTTTTACTGCGTGCGAAATAGGACAAAAAAAGTCCATACATGAACACGCCTAGATTCCTAGAATCAAACTGACCTCGTTCGGGTCCCCGAGTGTGACAAGCAAGAGTAGGTATACCACGAATACTCCAAACCTAACACTCCGACATGCATGCTTACTTTTTCTTTTAAGGTCACATGTTTATTATTTGAAGGGTCAGTACCTATCATAAAATTTCGAAGATAGGGGGCCGGGAAACTTCCTCCCTTTGCACCCATGCACGTCCAATAACCCAGGACTAGTGGTACATACGGTGTTTGATTGGTTATGAATTTATGATGTATTATTGTTAAACTTAGAATAAATATTAAATATATACTATGTATGTTGTATGACTACCTAACTATAGTAGTTGACGTATTATTGTCAAATTACATGTTAATGATCACATAATATATGAATATTAAGGTTGGCTTTAGTAGTCAGAAAATCAACTTGCCTAGGGATTGTTTAATTTCGAGTAGAATTCTCATTCCCCAGTTCCCCACCCCCGGCCTGCAGCATTAGCTACTCCTATATACGAAAACAAAACTAATCACAGAATCTCATAAGAACCGATGTCTACTAAATTATTGCAAGACCATTTTACTTATGATAATTTGAGATTTTTTTTATAACCTAACTTAGTCAATCTAATAACTAAGAAATGAATTATTGTTGTATTAGAGTAACCAAACCATACATGTTAACCAAACGTTACAAGGCAAATTTCCGTTATTTTTTTTTTATTTTAAAGAAGGAAATTCATTCATAATAATTAGCCATACAACATCTACAACGAGTACTGAAATTATCAAATTACAGCGCTAACATCAAATTAAACCCAAACCTCCAAAAAACTACGATAATTATGTAAGATGACTCGTGGCCCGAAAACCCTTTATAATAAAGCTGGTTCATGATAAAAATCCTTTCATGGGAAATTCTATTTCCAATACTCCCTCCGGTCCAGATTAAACTTCTCATCCTCTTTTTTAGGGTTTCGACTTCGTCTTCCTCATTCCCAATCTATTAAGTTTTTTGTCGAGTGAATATAATTAGGGAGGCAAGATGAATATCTTGGTGATAATTAGCTTTTAAACTTATTTGCTAAATGAATCATTAAGAATTATTTATTAATTATTTATCAAAAGGGAACGGGAAGTTTAATCTGGACTGGAGGGAGTAGTATTTAGTTGTCTTGCTATCGAAATGAGCATATTAACAAAGTTATTAACAGACCGTCTCACACAATTAAGTTAAGACTTACTCGTACAAATTAAGAAAAAAGGAAATGAATTGCATAACATGCATGATATGACAGCAAGATCATATGTATACCTGAGCAAGGATAAAAATATTGAAGATTGAATCTCCACAGAAAGCAATGCTGCTGTTAAGAATGCTCAAATCATGTTTCTCAACCTCGGTTAATATTTTTGCTGAGATTCCTTTACGCTTCTCACAGTAAAGCCTTACCGAAAGATTATTGTTTAAGACTTTCACTTCAATATCTGCCAATGAATCTTCCTCATATTGACCGCCACCACCACCACCACCTCCGGAACCACCGTTATTATTGTTGGTGCACGCAGAAGCACCTTCATCGTCATCGTCATCGTCGTCGTTGTTGTCCAGAACAAGTTTCGATCTTTTAACCACCACCATTGATTCCACATTTTGCTTAGCTACAGTTTCCTCAAGCCCTTTAACTTTCTCTTTTAGTTGCTTTAAATAATTGATTGTCTCCCCCAAAATAGAAGTTTTGTCCACCTGTACGCGTAGGGAAAAAAGAACAAGCAAGCATTTTTAAGTTGACAAAAGGTCGAATAATCCATGTACAAAATAATTGTCGTAATTCGTAAAGTCATTTTTAGGAAATATTTGGTGAGAAAAACTTTGTAATATATCACACCTCCTTTATATAGAAAAATGTAGTAATTAACTAATTAAGTATAAACATTTTTACCACTATCGTTGCATACTTTCATGAATCGTTATTCTTTTAACTTTCACACATATCAAGATGTCATTATTAGTTACTCAAGAGTCAAGATATACGGAGTACATACGCGAGTAGCTAATAATAACGGTGTAGTATTATTATAATTATTATACCTTTTTAAGGCCAGGAACAATGGCAGAGAGGGCGATAAATCGTTGAGCAATGAGCTCCCTACGCTTCCTTTCAGCCATGATATGATCATATACCTGACTCGGTTCCCGTCTTCGCTTTCGCTTCCCACCATTTGCATCTTGTTGCTTATTATTAGGACTATCGTCGTCTTTCCCACCCTGGTTTTCGGGCGAGATTTGACGTTGTTGTGGTAAATATATGGGATTATTGTTATTATTGTCAACATTGTGATAAACCGATGGATAAAGTTGCTCGGTTGAAGGCGTACGAAATAAGTTGTCGTTAAGATTTTGATGAGGCTTGTTGGTAGGCATTAGGGAAGGGAAGTCGTCCCCTAAGATAAGGGCTAGTTCTTCATTGAATAATGTGTCCATGTTTTGCATGTGTTCATCATTCTTCCATTCCATCTCCTACGTACATACGAAAAGTCAGATGGATGAAATTAAATAGTCAATTTATGTATTATCACTAATGATGCACGTTCACTGTTGTAATGATGTAATGAATTATGAGCATGTAATTAAGAGATTAGCTAGCAGAGAGTACGGACAAGTGACAAGAATAATTATGACCTTTAAACAATCTTTTGCCTATGGTTTGGGGCAAAGTCAAATCTGTGGGGTAGTCTAAAAACTGTAGATCAGATATTTGATCGATTGAAAAATTCCAAAAAACTCAGAAAAAAAATAACGAGTGGTTGTCTGAATTGGTAACTCTGGTAAATATTACTTGAGAATGTTTCAAATTGAAATGGAGTGGTATTTATTATTATCAATGATGCACGGTCACTTCTAATGATTGGATCATTGAAATGCCCGTGCATGCATGCAACTAAGAGAGTAGCTAGTAGAGAGTAGTGACAAGAATAGTTATGACCTTTAAATAATCTTTTGCCTATGGTTTGGGGCAAAATCAAATATATGGGGTAGCCTAACAACCGTCTAGATCAGATATTGATCGATTGAAATTTTCCAAAAAAGTTCGGAAAAAAATAACTTGACTTAAGGTTACTCCAAAGTCCAAACTATCGGGGTTAGATTCGACCCATGTTTGGTTTGAGATTATATTAACCAGTGGTTTTTATTATAGGATATCAGTATTAATTAAAGAAAAATTAAGATTCGACAAATGTAAGTAATATAAAATGTCGAGCTAAATATATACTTACCAATTCAGACAACCAAGCTTCCATTTTCACTATATGAGTTATGTGAAAATTCGTTTAGCTTTTCAATGAAAAAGATCAATTGAAGATATATGTTGTGTACTCTTAACTCTTTATGCAAGAGAGATCAGATTTTTTTTTATAAGGAGTTTCGTTCACTCCTCGATACTATTTAGTTTCTCATACTAGTAACGAGTGGGGGCTATATATAGGGGCATATATGTATGTATAATTAAACCTCCTATATATGTATTTTCGACATGTTTATATATATGACATATTTGCTCTTGATGGTATAAAATTAAACCATTGAAAGTGCTTAACTATTACTCTAAATTTTTGGTTAAGTTGGCTAATTACTATAACATGCAATGGTATCGAAGTTTTGGTCCTAAAGGTCTCAAGGTAGCCCCATTGGCCCCATTATTTGTTGAGTTGGAGTCTCAGTAAAAGCTCAATTTAAGTTATCGTGTGATGGAGTCTCACTACAAGAAAACAGTCAAAATGAGACTGCCAAAATCAGTCGCAAACTATGAAAAATCGCCGTAAATGGCGTTTGCGACTGATACGCGACCTGATAGCCCATAACCATTGTGGTCATTAACATTAGCTGTCATATTATTCCGGGTTAATTCACGTGATACCCTCGTATTTTGTTGATTTGCATGCACGTGGTGATTAGTGTTTTGTAAATATGTACGAAATACATTCGAGATTTGATTCTTTGCACACAGTACACTAAAGTTGACCCTCCGTTTAACACCGTCAATTTTTTTTTTAAAAGGTAATTTATGTGGTACACTCGTATTTTTTCGATTTGCACGTGGTAACCAGTGTTGTACCAAATACCCTCAAAATTTAATTCGACCCGATAAGATGTAATTAGGGTAATGAATGATAGTTCATGTATTATGTTCCTCTTATTGATGAGGGGTGAGCCCCTATTTAAATCGTTACAATAGCTTGTACCGTAAGGCGGAGATCTACTCCCATTATTTCATAATGTTATTCCTACCATAGTCTATATATTACCTAATCATATTCCTAATACAATAACTTGTTAAATCTATTGCTACTGTATTTATATATATTGCAATTGTATTTATATATATATACTATATGATATGATGATGAGACAATGCTAGAGGTCTACAGCGTAGACACCCAAAAGTGTCTACAATCGGCAATAATTTTACCACACTATCAAAATTTTACTACTCACACAATTAATTTTACTACCTGAATTTATCATTACAATTAATTTTACTACTCAGATCTCAATTTTACTACTACTAACTTAATTTTACATTGTAGACAAATTACCTTTAGCAATTTGAATGATGATAATATATACTTAGTTGTACGGAGTAAATTAGAAGTACTCCTTCATTTCATTCAATTGTTTACGTTAGGTTTGGGTTCCCCTCATAAAACCTGATCCAAAATAAACAATTGAACGAAGTGTAAGGAGTATGCTCCGTAAAAAATTAGATATACCGAGTATAAAAAAAAGTTAAAGCTTTGCCAAACATGTCGAATGAATCGTAGTAGTTGTAGCTAAAAAAACATGTCGAATGAATCGTGGTAGTTGTACCTTAAAAAAAAAAAAAAGAGAATCGTGATAGTAGAAATATGTGGCTATCAATCATATATGGGAAATTAGTATCAACACCAAACCCTTGAATCATGACATAACTCTCATTAATTCAAAAATGGGTCCATTATTATTTTCTTGTTTTTTTTTTTTTTTTTTCCTTCTACGGCTGGGACTTTTTAGCATCGTATATATGTTTTTCCGTTTGGTTTACCATCAACACGAATATATGAATCATGGCATGCATAAGTGCATAACTTTGTTTTAGGCTAGGTATAAATTTACTAATCCACGTGTTTTTTTTGTATTTGACAAGTCATAGATGCGCACACCTGTGTGTAGACCTGGCAAAACTGACCCAGACCCGAACATCCGACCCGAACATTCGAATTTGACCCAAACTTCTAATATGAATTCAACCCGAAACCCGAATTGACCCGACCCGAACCCGAAAAATGACCCGAGTTTTGTTTGACCCGATATTGACTCGACCCGAACATGACCCGAATTGAATTTACCCAGACCCGAATAATCAGACATTTTTATGATTCGGTTGAGGAAAAATGACTTAGATACGATATATCACATCCTTAATCACTCAAATTACCACTAAAGCTTCAAATTAAGATAGTATTAGACTTGTAACCAAAAAAAAAAGATAGTATTAGACTAAATTTTAAGAAATATGACATTATTATGATCAGATTTGAACAATTTGAAATGACTCGATCCGAATTTGACCCGACCCGAATCCGATCGACCCGAATTTGACCCGTGATTGTCACATCCGAACTAGACCCGACCCAAACCAAATCCGACCTTATCCGAAATAGACCCGAAATACATGATCCGAAAGATGACCCGACCCAGACCCGACCCGAATAACCCGTTTGCCAGGTTTACCTGTGTGACTTAACAGGCGGATCAGTTGATTCAAGCTGTGGTGTTATCAACTTATCAATACCTTTGTTTAATTCGAAATTGAAAACCAAATTGCTATGAGAAGGATTGAATGATATATAACTGAAAGGCAATTGCTAGAGGTATACTCCCTCATATCCAAAGAATTCTCCCCCTTTTGTTTGGCCGTTTTGACTGGCCATGTTGCAGGATACTTATAGACTAAATGAAATGTTCGTTTATCTTAAAATTTAGTGGACTTGATAGAATGCATTGCACAATAAAACATATACTAATTTTTACAAGCGAAGAATTCATTTAGTGTAAAAGTACCTCTCAATATAACCCGTCAAATGAAAGGGGAAGAAATCCTTGTGTACAAGGGAGTACTATATGCACAATTAATTTGTCTACTATATGTAGTAGTAAGTTTTAGTAGTGGTAAAATTAAGTTTGGAATAGTAAAATTAACTTGCAATTAAATATGTGCACGTACTATAGCGGATCCAGAAAATATATTTCCTGGTGTCCCAACAATAATTTTGCGGTGTCACTCTCTCCTTACTAGGCCTTTTTCATAATTTTAGTAAAAAAATCGTGTATCGGGATAAATTTCCTGTGTCCTATGACCCCATCCCCTCCTATGTACCGCCAGTTTGTACACTATAACCTATAACCGTCAAGTGTAGTGTACGTAATTAACAATTTAACATTCATGAAGTATTGTACTCCCTCCATTTCATTAGATTCTTAACATATGGTTTGAATTTGTCTCATACATAAATTCAAACCAAATGTAAAGAACCCGATGAAAATGGAGTGAGTAAGAATATTTTCGGCTACGTCAAATTTCGCATGGGTGAATTTCGCATGCACCAGTTATATGTTTGTTTATGATTGACATAGTTTTAGCCGTACGATCGAGCTGATCTAGACATATCTTTTGTTATATTTAGTCGTTCGACCATTGGGTAATTTGCCTTTGAAGTTTGATAAGAATGGATGCTACCCCCTCCCGGATAAGGCTCTACTACAACCCGACGTTCGGATATAGCTTACAATTTCAGCCACACCATTCATTCACCTCAATCTAATGGTCTTTATTAAATCGCAAAGAAAACCAGAAAAGTAAGATAATGGCTAAATAGACAAATTGACAAAAATTGTAAACCCTAGAGGTATTTGAGTAAGTTTGGAAACTTCATTGGTACGCTGGGAATTGTCGCAAGCCATTTTTTTTTTTGATAAAGGTAAGAAAGCCTAGGTTGATCCACGAGATTCACGAGTGTAATACCAACCTAATTCATCCTTTCGAATGAGGGAAGTAAGAGAATCAGACGGGTTCTCAAACTAATGTGTAAGAGACGGGGACGAGTGCCCCCAAATTGGCAATAAACTCTGCGACTTTATTGGCCTCACGAAAGCAGTGAGAAATCTCTACTTTGTGAAATGAGGAAAGGTCCACTAAAATATGTTCAATTAGATGGGAGGGGGGATTGGTGGGGTTTCTCTAAAAGCAAGATGGACGGCTGAGATTCACCAAAAACGGTGATTAGAATTGGGGCTCTAATCGCCATCGTATTACACCAATCACGGTGATTAGAATTTTTTGGTGAATATCAGTCGTCCATCTTGCTTTTAGATAATCCCCCACCCCCACCCCCTCACAATAAGTTTCTGCAATCTCTCTCCTCTTCCTGTCAATGGAATTTCTCTTTCCTCTCCCACAACAAAACTCCCTCCCTCACCTGTCCACCACCTCTGTCACCTCACACCACCCTTGTGCTAGTACCGCCGGATTTTGGTAAAAAGTAGCCGAAATAAGTTTTATAGGTCTAATCCCCAAATTCAACCAATAATATTTATTCCTCACCTTAAATCATTGTTAGTCCCCGGCCATATGTGGTGTTGGATTTTTTAAAATGGTAATTTTCTTAAAAATCAAATTTGAAATGGTATATATGGGAAACTTGAAATAGTATATGAAAATTGTGGATGGTATATGTGGTGATGTGATTGTATTGTGATAGTGATGAGGTAATGTCGATCGTCGGTGTGCGACTGTTGTTGTCCGGTTGAGTGGGTATCATCTGGGTTTGGGTTGTTGGTGGTCAAACACTTGAATTATTGTGGTGGAGAGAGAGCTTTAGGTTGGTGGTGTGGAGGAGATCGGAGTGAGGGCAATTGTATAAAGGAAATGGTATATGAAAAAGGTATAGTTGTATATATGAATTTTCTGGGATATATTAAGGTATTATGATGTAGTGCTTTACTTGGTTGTGTGTGTGGGGGGGGGTTTCCTAGTGTCGTCGGAAGGCGATTTCCGATGGTCTAATCACCGTGACTAATCACCGTGACTAGTGTAGACTTCCTCCAACGTGTGGCATGGACTCGACCCAAATTCAGTTCGACCTGGCCTTCTAATATTTACTCGTATGATTCGTTTTATTTTTCATTTTCTTTTTTGGAGTTTGATTCTATTTCTATTTTATTATTCCCAGATGTACAGCTATATAAAATAAATCGATTTTTCTAACATGTTGATTAAAACTAATTCCTTCCTTATTTGAGTGGTGAATTCCTCAATTAATCAATGAGATCCCATGTTTTGTTTTTTTCAAGAATTACTTAATCAAGGAAGGAAATTAACGCTTATCGGGAAAACTGGAAATAAATGAACTCTACAAACCTTTTGTAAACGAAAACCTTGAGTAATTGTAAGGTGTTTGACAAGTATAGCAAAGTATCATAAGAGTCATCATCTCAACCATCCATAATGTTAAAAACCAATCTACACCATCCATTATTTTTATTTATGTATATTTTATAAATTATATTGTAAATAACCAAAAAAATTAGAAAAAAATGGTTAAATACATTTATTTAATCTTTTATGCCTATATATACCTTGTACAAACTATATCTAATATAATTTGATAATTTTTTTCTTTTAGAAAAAATTATTAAGTTACTCAAAAATGATTTAGTATGGTGCTTTGCGGTACTTGTCGAGCACCCTAGAACTCCTCATAAAAGATAGATAATTCAATCCACCAGGAATCGAATATATATTTTCCAGATTGGCCACTAACAATATGAACTTCAACTAGGGAAGAGTCAAACATCAGAAATGTCATGAGAAGAATTTGCAATCACTGCGCTAATTCCTTTGTGGAGTTTTTGGGTATGAGAATCTGAGTCAGGAGCAGGAGATTAGGAATCCAACGTGTCGAGACTTTCAAGTTTTCATCATTGGAAGAAAAAATTATATAGGGGAGTCCAAAAACGTACTCCCTCGTAGACAAAGTGTCATATGAGACGGTAATGAAGAATCCGCGGCTATGCCTATTGCATACTAGTCTTCAAAACCTTCTTCATCTCCCTCATCTACAGCTCTCTGGAATTCCCTACGCCAAGTTTCCATCTGCAAACATGTCCACCCTCATTTAGTACTGGAATTGAATGCCTCGGAGGACGACATTTTATTCATCACAACTAATAGCCTGCTGAAGGGCGCAGGATAAAGGACAAACAATTAACAAGTTGATAGTAAAAACTTGTGTAAAACTCCTTTTTTAGGTAATTGTTACTGCGATGTCCCAAGTAGTCACATAGAACTAGTTTGGTGGTCTGCTATGTTGCTCTGATACCTCTGTTATAGAAAATTCCTACCAAATAGAATAAGAGAAGACAGAACAGGATAACAAGATGGTGTGGGGGTGTCAAGGGGCAGGTGACAGACCTGATCATCTGAAAACCGCAGATGCTCGGCCACAAAGAGTATACTGTTGGAGGGTTCTTTCGATAGTTCACCACCTAAAGTTGTTGCAATTCGTTCATGGTCAACCACTTGTACCTGAAACCCATGGCTGATGAAAACCCTGTGGATCCATTCTCTTCTACTTATCTGCATCTGAAACACAACACGATTGTTGCCAGGCGAAACCAATGTCAACACAGATGAAAAGCAAACATGACATACATGAACTATTACCTCTAGCTCATGTTCAGTTTCTAATAACCCAGCTGGGAGTTCTCCTATAAGCAAACAACCTTTCATGGCTAAATTATCGACAGTTGCTAAAACATCCTCAAAATGTGCCATTGTCATCAGAGGCAATCCCTGTACAAGCAAATGAGCATTCACTCAATCATATGGACTATCTCCCCTCACCCAAAAAAAAAAAAAAGAAGATTTACGTAAGCATACAAACCTGGAGGACCCAGATACTTGGCCGATTGCCATTAAATCCTTTCTTTCGCAAGACTTCCTGTATGTTTGAAGACTCCCTTGGAACATGAATCAATAAGCAGTGTCTAGTGATCTGAGCCCCGACATCTATAATTTGCCAAGAACATCACAGGAGATTAAAATTGAAAACATCCTGCCAATGTACTTTAAAAGTTAACTGTATATTCTTAAAATTAGATTCATTCAATCACCATCTATCGATCTTAACATTCATACCAGTAGTACTTGAAAGACTAACCAAGGAAACAAAAGCATAATTCAAATTACTTGGTGAAATTTATACTTTAGTAAGGGTTACAGCAAAGATGAGTAGCACACACCTTTAAGCTTCTCCGAGAGTTCACTATAAATCCTATCTTCTGATATGTCAAATATCAATGTAGAGCTCGGCCATGTTAACCTATAAGCACGAGTATCTGCACCATCTGTCAACAAAACAACCTACATAATATTTACAATGGCCCTAAATCCCGGCTACCAATGTTACCAAGAACTGGAAGCTTTTTTTCTCAGGCCATACCTGTTTCAGTTCATCCGTGTCCCTCAAAATCCGGACCAATTTATCATCAATGAATCTGGTCGCAAGACAGTAAGGGTGCGCATTCTGACTGACGCTGATTGATGTACTTGGAGGAACCAAGCAGGCTACATAAGGATCATGGAAAAGAGGATCTGAAATTGCAAACATAAACCACAGGACCAACAGGTTAGGGTTGCATCGACACTAGTCAGGCTAAACACGCATAGCAGCGATTAAACACGCATTGACCTTCCACGAATCAGGCTACACATAAAATGTTTAGCGAGTCATTTATGTTTAGCAACTGCTCAAAAGCATAAGTATGTTTACAGCATTACCAAGACGAGAACTTGAATAAGTTCAAACACTTCATTACTTCCCAAACATGGAAAGCTTCAACTATACTTTACATATATACCTCCTCAGTTATGATCTTCGTGGACAATAATTAAATTCAGCAGCGTTTTATTATCAGTAGTAAATAAACGTATGTTCTAATCTTTACCAATGATGGTCCGCCTTAAAACTGTCAGCTAGCAACTCATTCGTTAACTTCTAAACCATGGGAATCGCAACTTCCTAGGTACTTACTCCGTATTTGTAACTTCTAGCAGAAGACAATGCTATCTGATTATACTAGCTAAAAATTAGAAACTTTGTACAGCACCTACCAAGTGTTCGACGAAATGTCTGAATGAAAAAGCAGTGCAAAAAGTCGGGAGAAAGACAAGAGAAAGAAGTATGCCTGGGCGATGGGTCTCCTGAAAACGAAGAGTGGCAGCATTAATGGCAGATTGGAGTAAAGGGTCGCCATTGTTGTTCAGTTTCGCGGCGATTTTGAAGTTTGCTTTCTTCTTCTTGTTACGCTCACAATGGCGACGAGGAAAAATACTCAAGTTGGAGAGATGCGTGAAATTAGCTCGTAAAACTTCCATGTTTTTTTTGGTTGAGTTCAGCCAATGTTTACGGGATCAAGTGAGTCCTTCGTAGGGATGGCAATTTCACCGAACCCAACCACCACCCGATCCACCCGAGCATTTTAAACGGATGAAAACCCGATTTATATGGATGATAGGCGGATTCGGGTGACCATATCTCATCCGTTACCCGATCCGTTTCACCCGTATTTTTCAAAATATAGTTTTTAATTGTTTTAAATTTAAATATTCTTATAAATAGGCTATAGCTCATTTCTAGCTTAACCGGAAAAAAATATTGTACTAAGAACATGGACTGGGCTCATGTTTACGCAACAATTGGTTGAAGGAGATGGGCAAAGCTTAGCTTATAAATTAGATTAGCATGTTGTTACAAAATGGGATCTTTGGGCCCTGCTATATGAGCATTTGGGCTTTATTTTGGATCGATTTTTTTCTCGGTCTAATAGTTGGCCATGATTGGGATCACCCTTTTATCAACCGATTCCACCCGACTATTTCGCGGGTGACGGATGGATCGGATTCGGGTGAAGCCTTAGGCGGGTGACGGATGGGTCGGGTGAGGCCAAATTATACGGGTGACGGATCGGGTGAGGTTTCACCCGATCCGAATCCGACCCGTTGCCATCTCTAGTCCTTCGGATATGTTACTAAACTTGAAGAGGAAACCTGATAATTTAGAGTCGACAAAAGCTGACTTATGTTCGACTCGAGTTGTTGGAGAACGAGTAGAATAAAATGATGTGATATCTCGACCCGATACGATCAATTTATCCGAGATCCATGAGTCGATGATGAATTCTTCGATGAGCATTTAGCAGAAAATTTTCCGATAATTTATCCCAATTTACTCGTATCCGATCTTATGCATTGGATTTTTTTTTTCTTCTATTTATATACTTTAAAGGATTATGAATTAGTAATTTAGATTAGATATCTTTCGTTATTGAATAATGACAAGGGTAAAAAGAAAAAGCACGTTGAAAGGTGATTAACAAAATTAAAAAGAGACAGAGAAATGACATAGGCTCACCGTTCACGAATGCAGAGAGTAGGTTCATACTCCATACACCTCCATACACTCCATACACTTCATATATATGAATGTTTTTATGACACGAACCAAAACTTGAGATTATTGAATTACTACAGAGTAAATACAACCATACCTGTAAGATATAAACGATAAAAACTACTCAAAAGTAAAAGGATGGAGAAAAAAAAGAAGCAAATCACCTGGTTCCTAGATTTTTGGGAGCTAGCAAAAGGGAAAAGCTTATAAAGTCGCAAAGAAAAGGTATAATGGCTACAATTATGAATTTAGGATATACTGCTACACTAAAAATCAATAATTATTTACAAGAAATTGGTGGGGAGCCGAGATACAATTATTACATGCCGTTGATATCTTACTTGAACCGTAGAACAGTAGAAGGATCAATGAACATTGACATTTTGTGAAGTTTGAGTCAAATTATAGAAGTATATATGCCACTTTTTCTCATGCTTCGAGTATGTCACCTCCTGATTCTGTGCATTTCTCAGTGAGGACTTGGTATTCGCCCTCCCGTCGCCCATCTGCACTGCTCATTGCTGTAGAAGCATTCTCACTGTAGAAAGCAGCAAGTTCTATTAGAAGATGTCTAGACTCTCGACCATGCATGCTTGTCGTCTGACCGGATAATGTGTTAACATATAAAAGACGATACACTTAAGACGCAAGCTAAGGCAACCATCGTCAGGAATGATGGAGCTCATCTATACAATCAAATCTGGCAATGATATATCCTCTCTGTATCCTCTTATCCTCCTCCTCAACAGAAAAAAGAAAGCGAAACAAGGGCCAATTTCCTCAGGGCGTAACTATGTAACACCTAAACCTCAATGGCTCAATTGAACGTAAGAGTTGAAACAATGCACATAAGGAGTCTTGTTGACCACCCGAAGAAACTGAGATAGCTACATTTTGTGAAGACTGAAGAGATGAACTGAATTCAGTAGCAGAACGAATCAGACTGGTGGTTTTCGTACTTAAACTGTGTGAACTATGCATATGGAACTCAGTAAGAGAAGCATATACTGCTCCTTAATCTAATTCAAGCAGTGGACACTGCAGCGTCTATCACGCTTAAAGAGAGACACAGATTGATGTCGTGCCATAATGGAGACAGAATGTGCCCTCTCGAGTACAGGTCACACAAGTTGAGACAGCTGCAAACACTACTGACTCAGTAATAACCCGTCAGAGTTGCTGGAAAATAATTGGATGTCCAGCAAGGCACACCAAGTCAAGGAGAGGTTGCGGAAATGGCCTTAAAAGTCAGGGTTACCCCCAAGCTTCAGAGAACAAATCGAGGAGAACCTAGTCATTCTGCAGTTATGGAGGCAATTATATGTATTCACCAGGTGCCCAGACAATATATGGAAGTAGAGCAAGTTTTTTTGTGCCTTTGGAAGGACGAGTTTTGCAAATGCTTACACAATCCAGAACAACTCAGACCTGGCTACAACTCTATCACAACAGCTAGAATATTCACTCAAACCAGTTCCTAGAACTCTAGAAGCATCAGTGGACATGAGCCATGCGAAATCTTTTGCCAGTCCAGAATTTTGGGGCTTCTAAACAGACCAACAGTGTAAATTTAAAGTTTGTATAAAAACACAATTATAATTCTTACGAATGGAGGAACATCATATGCCACTCATGTTGATGACATTGTTCTGAACACTAGTTTGCATTTAAAAGAAAAAGATGTCCCGGACTGTAAGAGAAATCGTTTGCCAGTCCAGAAGCTGGTTAGGCACAGCTAAATTATCCCAATTTTCATCCTACTCGTTATGTGATTCAGGAGTGTCATGTTCTTCAGCTCAAAAGGGCTAGGAAGAGAAACAAAAAAACTTCACTATCTACACAAACCTAACCCTGGCAATATGTCTGAATAGCCAATAACTCCTGCTTGTGACTCCCTTTTATAACGATTAACGACATATGATCTATGAATGTCAAAGTTTCTAGATCACCTAGTGTCGCGCTAGTCTTGTTCATGCATTTCTTAACAACAAGTGATAGTAAATATATAGAATTGCAGAAAGTTCAAGGGTATTGTACAATAAGGTAAATAGCTTTTGTAAAGTGAAGGAAAAAAGAAGATGCAAGAGAGCCAGGATGAACCTTAAGGAATAAATGACAAGTCCAACAGTCACGACTGTGAATGAAACATAATACAACCAACCAACCTGCAGATACACATACACAAGATCTTCAAATTATCACATCAGCAATGTAGTCGAGGTGTAGAGCATGATGAAACTTCAAAATTAGACATCAGCGTAGGAGAAACATCTATAAAAGATGGTACTTATGGAAACAGTACCGCTTGATGATAGAAGAATATTCTGATCAGAACAGCCCACATATCAGAAGTAAGAGAGGAGAGATTGAACAATGTCGCACCACTTAGCTGCATCAGAACAATCATTTGGAGAAACAAGAATTCTTTTACAAAACAATGAGAAAATGAAGGGCAAATTCTATATGAAAATGTAACTGACAAATCACTCTAGAAGGATTATCTCTTTACCTGTAATAGAAAAGGAAGAAGCGTGTAGAACAGAAATGTTGACGCAGCATAACCAGCAAACCCCAATATCTAAAGACAGTTAATTCAATGTAACTTAACATATTTGCTAAATGCATGACATACATGTTGAAATTTAAGAATATGCTTAGATAAGTTCATGCTTACCACATTGGGAGACCACTCGATTGACTTCAGAATGTGCCGTTCTAGGATAGCACTGATAGAAGGTTATTGTTATGAAACCACATTATTAAAAATTTCTGACTTACATAACATATATATGCTCAAATTCTGATGACAAAGGGACTATATACACAATAATAAAAGCTTCACAAAAAAAAAAAGTATCAAGAAAAAAAGGATACATCTCGCATATGCTAAACAATAATCCAAAAACGCCAAGCATGGAAATTACTTCAACAAGATCCTTTTGTTTAACACAGAATTCCTGGAACCAACGAGAACAGTGCATCTTAGTACAAGATAAAACAGTTGATTCAGTTGTATATAGGTGATTAGGGATGCTGGCAGATGCTGGTATGTTCTTTGTACTAAGATCCAAGTGTCAAATACGGGTAAGGAAAATCTCCCTTAATGGCATATACTGAGAGTCAAAACTCCATATGTATGTTCAGGTGTCAATTGTCCCACACAAGTATTTGAGAAATATGAAGACTTCAAGCAACAGAGGTAGCTAAATTGTCAGTCTATAATTCCCCATAGTTGTAAAACTTATATCACGCCCAGTCATCTGTGTATCAGAAAGATATTTGAACAAAATGGATTATAAAAGAGGAAAAATATTTACCTCACCAACATTGCTCAATGCATAAAACAGTGTCGCAGTAATTACTAGGAAATCGCCAAGAAGAGGTTTAGACCCACCTGAGCAAAGAAGCCAGCTGTAATGAATCAGTCTAGAAATGGAAAACAGAACAATTATCAACGCTATACATCGATTGGAGAGCTAATTTGGTATCCTTCGCAACTAAAGTTGACATTGTGTATCATGAACTATTGAAGAAAGCAAACAGGGACCAGCTAATAGATTGGTAGTTCATAGTAGACAGAAGATTGTCTTGTGCAGTTCCGAAATTTTGCACTCGTCTCTTACTTCTGATATGTGGGCTGTTCAGCAATAGTGGGGATGAGTCAAAATCAAAATGACATTTAGCTTCAGCTAGACTACTTGCCCTAAACTTTGCTCCAATCATTTCCGGCTTGTTTGGCATCAGATCATAGCAATGGAGGAATAGTGATGGGTTTTATGAATGTTTCATGTCAAATCCCACAGTAACTCCCGCACTAATTTCTAATGATTTTCTTCTATAATCTTCACTACAGTACCTTCTAATACCACCTATGATAATAAGTAGTTATGAAATTTTAAGAAGGATTTTCCATGTTTGATGCTAGAGGTCCATTACCTTGAACATTTACAAGAGAAATTGAAATTGGAAGAAAACACAAAACTCGTTATCATTCCTCCATCTAAAAATTCACTCAAAAAAGCCGTAAAGTGGGTGAAATCAAATCAGCCTGAGAAACTTCTATAGATTACTGATCAGAGGCATAAATCTTAACAGAAGTTTGCGGCCAAATCACTAAAAGCCAGGCTACAATTATGCTCTTGACCTTGCAGCATTCATATCAGTAAAGAGAACATAAATGTGCCTCACAGAAGTTGATAGTTTGTAGCGTATGGTGAAAGTGTGACACAATGTCTAACCTTCACCGCCCACACCAGTATCAGAGAGAAGCGCCAAGGCAAGGCCAAAAATGCATACTGCAGCACCAGAAAACTGCTGTATAGAGTATCTGGTGCCTATGAAGACATATGTGAGCACCATTACCCAAGGTATAGTCCAGCAGTCGAATAAAGTCACACTTGTGAGGGATGTAAAC
This sequence comes from Spergularia marina, assembly GCA_963680865.1. Classification (NCBI taxonomy): domain Eukaryota; kingdom Viridiplantae; phylum Streptophyta; class Magnoliopsida; order Caryophyllales; family Caryophyllaceae; genus Spergularia; species Spergularia marina. Next base: position 4,494,743 of record OY804555.1, read on the forward strand.
TGCAATGCCTTAATAACTGCGTAGAATCAAAGATTCAAAGTATTAGAAGCATCAACCCATCAACTAAAATTTAGGGATAAAAATATAAAATGATAACTGAAACGCCTTTCAATCAACTCTTTATGCACCTATTAGATTGTATTAGTCAATCCTGACCTAACACAAATGGACATGATTACAATCTGAGTCACTTATTGGTGAAGCAACTCTAGAGAACTAAATTGAGCTAGATAAAGACCAACATTGAGTATTTGAGTTCAGCAGCCAAACTAATGTACCACAATCTTTCTGAATGCATCATGAGATTCATGAAAACTGACTAATTACTCCATAAATGATAACTTGACAAGGTAATTAACATACATATCAAGATACAACTCACCAAAGTAATTGCCTTGAACGTCTACGAATCCCAAAGGAACATAATAGTACCAAGGGACCTGCAACAATAACAACAACAACAACAACAGCAATAAACAACAACGTTACCCATAGTGCTTCAAAAGCTCCCGCCTATGGCGGAGCAAGGGACCGGGGTCAGATGTTCGCAGCTTTACCTCTATGTTGAAAACAACATAGAGAGACTGTACAACCATTAACCAAGGGAACTGCAAATTGCCCCCAAAACCCCAAACACAAGCAACTGAGTTGGGTTACAAAATCTTCCAAATGAGCAAAGTATGTAACATCAAGATCAAAGGGTAGTAGTGTACCACCAATTTGTTGCCCCTAAAGAGCATAATACTCCCATAAACAGCAGTTACGCATAAATATGTGAAGAATGACTGAGTGATGGGTGCATCAACACCTAAACATAGACATCAATATGATCACATCATAAGGTCACGTTCTCTTCAACTCGTAAACTCAACCCGAACTTAATTTAAAGCTACATTGCAACGAACTAAACAGGAATTGACTTAATTGTACTCCCAATATGTAAAATAGAGTCGAGTCAAATATAAAGAATTGAAAGAAACGGAAAAAGAACAGTAATCGTGAGCAACTAAGTTAAGATAAAACTTAACTAAAAACTTTTTTATTAGTTTCCATCTATTCATATCCAAATGACCCACGTTATATTCATATGAAGCACGAAGATTTAGGTTGACCCAAAATAATTTGTGATCCCAATACACATTTTTAAACTGAACTGAATTGAACTGAACTCGTCATCGTAATCCGAAAGATACATGGGGGGATAGAAGAGACTTGCCAAGACTAGCGAGATATGAAGAGGCGAAGGTTTTAAGAGCCATGACCAAGGAAACAACTTGACCCAGAAGCACAAGAAATGCTGTCTTCCTCAATGCTGCATGATTATGACCGACCAAGAAACTTGGTATTCTTCCCATTTTTGGCAACTCTTTTTACTCTGATTATCTCATTTGGGTATTTTTGTTTGTCCTGAATTTCTCTCCTCTCATTTTCTGTCGCTCAAACTTAAACCAATTCACCAGGCTGCTCTAATGTCACATGGGACATTCTAGCTAATTGCCTAATTATTGTAGCTAATTGACTCGCAATTATTTAGTGAATTGGTAGAGGTTTAAAGTATAAAAAATTTCTTAGTCTAAAATTACAAGTAATGTGGTTTATACACGAAGTAAAATGATTGCTAAAAGTATTACAATGATTATGAACTATGTTAAATAATCACATTTTCACTAAATAAAGTTGTGAGTTGACTCATATGAGAATTTGCCTGAATTTTACCAATCGTAATTTAATATAACTACTAATACTAGTTTAACATTATTTGATGGAGCCTAATTTTACTACACTTTCAATATTTTACTACATTTTCAATATGCCTACTAATTGGCCTGAATTTTATCAATCATAATTTAATAAAACTAATACTCGTACTAATTTAACATTTTTCGATGGAAACTAATTTTACTACACTTTCAATATTTTGGAATATTTATTTGTGTTGAGAGAACAACGAGTGGGAGAGTTTCAAATTCCTTTTTTAAGAAAAATCAATTCGAAACGCTACGAAGTGAGAGCTTGGTCAACCGCCCTGGTGGCTCATAAGGTCTAGTGTGGCAGACAGATTTAAGTGGCGACACTTAAAAAGAAGGCTCTTGAGTCTTTAGTGAGACAATTTGTTACAGGGACTTAGGAGCAAATGGATATTAGCTCAGGGGTCGATTAATTAGAAATGCAAGTGTCAAAATTCAGTTAGAGAGTTTGTTACAGAATTGGGTATAAAATCCCCAAACTTGTGTAATAAGAGTAGATTAAATAATAACACAAAAATCCTTCATAATTTCTCTGTCTATCTTCTTCCTTACTCTATTCTGTTACTTTTAAAAAAATATCTTCATCTTCTCATCTTCTTCTTCACGTTTATCCTTCAATTCTCTTCTGCAAGCTTCCATTAATCTTTACAATTACAGTTCTAATCTACAGAGCCTGAGAAAAGAAATTCTGAAATGGCATCATTCATCAGGAGAGGCTGGACATAGTGGAAGGGTATGACTAAGGATGCCAGTGCCTTTATAAGGGAGTGTTTGGTGTGCCAAGCAGCCAAAGGAGAAAATGTAGCATATCCGGGACTGTTACAACCCTTACCAATTCCTGAGGAGGTATGGGTGGACATTAGTATGGATTTTATCACAGGATTACCAAAATCGCAGGGCAAAGATGTTATACTGGTGGTGGTAGATAGACTGAGTAAAGCAGCTCATTTCATACCATTATCTCACCCATACACTACTGTAGAAGTGGCACAGGCTTATTTGGATAATGTTTTTAAGCTGCATGGTTGGCCTAAAAGTATTGTCAGTGATAGGGACACAGTTTTCTTGAGCCAATTCTGGAAATCCCTCTTCACTTTACATGAGACAGAGCTTAAGATGTCATCTGCTTATCATCCTCAATCAGATGGCGGCCAGACTGAGGTGGTGAATAGGAGTGTGGAAATGTATTTACGGTGTATGTGTGGTGAAAATGCTAAAACCTGGAGCATGTGGATGCCACTAGCTGAGTGGTGGTTTAACACACATTATCACACAGCTACAGGCCTAACTCCTTATGAGGTTGTTTACAATCAAAAATCTCCATTGCACTTACCTTACTTACCTGGTGAGTCTAAGGTGGACAAGGTGGACAGGTCTCTGCAAAGGAGGGAGGCCATGATTTCCAATCTCAAGCAGAATTTGTTGAGGGCTCAGGAAAGGATGAAGATGCAAGCTAATAAGCATAGGACTGAGAGGTCTTATCAGGTTGGGGATTGGGCATGGTTGAAGCTACAACCATATAGACAGCATTCAGTGCAAGAAAGGAGGAATCAGAAGCTGGCTAACAAGTTCTATGGTCCTTTCCAGATTTCTGCTGTAATCGGACAGGTGGCTTACCAGTTAAAACTCCCTGCCTCTTCTAAGATTCATGATGTTTTTCATGTGTCTCAGCTCAAATCATTCTATGGAACTCTACCAGCTGCAACACACATTCCACCTTGGTTCCAAAACCAATCATCCAACCATGTTCCAATTCCTGCTGCTGTGTTGGAGCAGAGGTCTGTCAAGGTCAGGGGAAAGGTTCAGAAACAATTCCTAGTGAGTTGGGAAGGCTTCACTGATATTGAAGCTACTTGGGAAAATGCTGAGGAGTTTGCTACGCAATTTCCTGGGATTGCAGCTCAATTCTTACCAATAGAGAGTTGAGGGCAACTCTGATTTCAAGAGGGGAGGATTGTTACAGGGACTTAGGAGCAAATGGATATTAGCTCAGGGGTCGATTAATTAGAAATGCAAGTGTCAAAATTCAGTTAGATAGTTTGTTACAGAATTGGGTATAAAATCCCCAAACTTGTGTAATAAGAGTAGATTAAATAATAACACAAAAATCCTTCCTAATTTCTCTGTCTATCTTCTTCCTTACTCTATTCTGTTACTTTTAAAAAATATCTTCATCTTCTCATCTTCTTCTTCACGCTTATCCTTCAATTCTCTTCTGCAAGCTTCCATTAATCTTCTCAATTACAGTTCTAATCTACAGAGCTGTAACACAATTCAATGCAGTACAACCCACGAGTAAATACGACCCAATCTTAAATTATTTTGAGCATATTAAAACTTCAAATTAATAATGAATCGACGAGTGACTAACTCTAGATCTAATTCTCAACGATTTTTCATTTTGTGTGTTCATAATCTAGTCATTAGTCTTGTAGGCTTATTTGTTCTTCAATGGCAAGCTATTAGGTGAAATAAGATAGTTTCCATTCTACTTTTTTTGATGACCAAACTACCATTAGTCAATTATATACATCAATCAACATACTTTGTACACTACTGTACAGTGTATATAGTGTGTACTATACTATACTCCCAAAAAAAAAAAGAAAAAAAAAAGAGAAATTGTACACCAACCCCTTCCAATACCATTGTACCAACTCCATAACATCATCTTCAAAAAAACCCAGAGAAAGAAAAAGAGCAGAACAAAAAAAAAAACACACTTCCCAAATCTTATCTTCAAACTCAAGCTTCATTGCTTCAACCTCATCATCATAATCATCAATGGAGATGATGATGGATACTCCACAAAAAGACCCAGAAACTCAACAAGAAGAAACCCCAGAAATAGAGACAACAATCTCTTCATTACCAACTGCATCCCTCACACTTTCTCTCTCCTCAGCACTCCCTTCCCATTTCTTCACCCCTTCCAAAACCACCCAACTTTTCTCTCCATCAAAATCCCTCAAAATCCCATCTCAAATCACCTCTTCCCTCTCCACACTCTCCCTCTCCACTTCCCCTTCTAAAAACTTCTCCAAGAAGTCATCTTTTTCCGCTTCCCCTCTCCAAAACCCTCTCTTCCTCAACCCTCGCCGCCCCTCCGACCCTGCTAACGGGGCTGCAGCGCGGCGAGCTACAATTGTCTGGTTTAGGAACGACTTACGCCTCCATGACAACGAGTGCATCACTTCTGCTAGTAATGAATCAAGCTCTGTCCTTCCATTGTACTGCTTTGACCCGAGAGATTACGGGAAATCGAATTCCGGGTTCGATAAAACCGGCCCGTATCGCGCCTCGTTCTTGATTGAGTCAGTGTCTGACCTTAGGAAGAGTCTGCAGGCAAGAGGGTCTGATTTGGTGGTCAGGGTTGGGAAGCCTGAGACTGTCATTGCTGAGTTGGCCAAGGCGGTTGGGGCGGATGCTGTGTATGTGCACAGGGAGGTGTCGAACGAGGAGGCTAAATCGGAAGGGAAGATTGAAGCTGCTTTGAAGGATGAGGGTGTTGAGGTGAAGTACTTTTGGGGGAGTACTTTGTATCATTTGGATGACTTGCCCTTCAAGCTGGAGGATATGCCTACTAATTATGGTGGGTTTAGGGAGAATGTGCAAGGGTTGAAGGTTAGGGAGACGATTGCGGCTTTGGATCAGTTGAAAGGGTTGCCTTCTAGAGGTGATGTTGAGCCTGGTGATATCCCTTCTCTTACTGATTTGGGGCTTAATCCTAATGCTGCTTTGTCTCAGGTTCGCCTTCGATTTCCTTGCATTTGTAGTGTTGGTTTTTGTTATAGTTTGATGTGTTCATGTCATGTTGGGAGTGTGGGCTGTGTATATTGGTAATTGTAGTTCTTGTCATGGTTTCGATGCCGTAGCATAATACTTCAGTTGGTTGTGATATAAGAAGGTTTTTGCAACTTTAGCATAATCTAGCAGTTGTTTGGTTGATTGTTGAATGCTTGGGAAGTGGCATTTTCGAGGAAATGAGAAACTTGTAGGAAGTTGTTCCTGAGGAACTTTTACTTGCCACATTTGGTTGAAAGTTAATTACATAGGGGACTCTAGGTAAGTGGGACTTTTCGGAGGGATGTTCTGCGTTATGCATTTAACCAAACACCATTAACATTTCACATGTGCTACATTGCTTAGGAAGAACAAATTTATGGGAATCTTAGCTTCCTATGTGCAGCGAGTCTTGAACGTGTAAATGGGCACTGAATGGTTTCTCGGAAACTTAGATAGGTTTAAATTTGCAACATTCATCTTGGACTCTTTCTAGTTTTCTTGGGATAATGTTGAGCCAAATAGTTACGGTCAGTAATAAAATGAAGTATGACCTCTTTACTATTGGTTGTGAATCACGATGTTACTCTGATTTAAATAGAGCTAGTACACTTTGTCAAATGAGTTTTGTAGCTAAGAAGCACTTAAGTACTTAGATCATATGAAACTTTGATTTTCGGTTTCAGTTGGTAGAAAAAGTGGACGGTTTTGAGTTAAGAGTGTTGGAGACCACAATAGCTGCCACACATATCAACAGTCAAGACGGTCATTGTGTTGGCAAAAAGACTCCACTGGTCCCTCTAGTCCTGTCTCGTAACCAAAATATCTGTGAACCTTGAATGATAAGAACCCTTCTATAATGCTTATGTTTTTTAGTAGGACTTGAACATGGGGGAGTTAAGGTGGAAAAAACCAAGTTTGAACCTTAGATGTGTATTGAGCCTTTTCATTGTTGGAAGTGCATCTAACATATGATAAATAAATCGTACTCTGATATGAAAGGGCTTAAGCACTTCTTTCTTTTCTTGAACTCGAGATGACGTGGTGCTAGAGTCGAAGTAGATAGAACCCCGAGAAACTGCTTCGGAACATAACCTGCTTCCAGGCCTATGTCCTTCCCGAGCTTATCCAATAGAACCCCAAAAAACTGTTTTCACCCAAAGTTTTTCAATTTCGAATCACAATTAACAATACTATGTCTTTGTCACTTTTTTCCTACTAGACGCACGTTTATCGCACTAGCTTACCAACTAACAACATATCATCAGTGAGGATTCCCAACAAATACTAATATGAATCTAACATTCCATTTAATTTGCTGAGCTAGTGAGCTGAGACTTGGACCTGCTTGCGTAGATGCGCTATAATCATAATCTAGTTCAGAATTGAAGATCTGTATAGTATAAATATGTAAAGATCATGGTTTGGGTTTAGCTTTGGGGACACTTTTCCTAAGGGGGTAAGAATGTAACAACTCGAGTTTTTGAGGCTTCATTAAAAAGATTTTGAATATTAGAAAATGGTTTTGAGTCACGAAAGATTCCGTAATTTCTTTTGAAGGAGAGCAATTATTGTTGGTAACAATATACTTCTTCACTAGGTTTATATAAGAGAAAGCAAGGAGAAAAAAAAAAACGGGTTTACTATACCCAGATTTTGAGGGTGTTACAGTAACTGTGTGAAGTATATGACTTCTTCTGAGTTTGTTGTGCATACTCTATTTTGAATGGATATAGATTAATCCTACAGTTTTATTAGAAGTATAGTACTTTTGTTACCACTGATTATGATAATAAATCAATTAAATAATCAGTATTATCTGATTTCTAGTTCCTTTCCACCTTTCATTCAGTCCACTTGGACAAATGTATAAAGTGGGATGGACTTGCCTAGTGAAGTTTCCCAGCTTTAGAAACTGTTCTTTCTTCTTTTTCTTCCATTTCAAATTGATTTAGTCCATCCATAAGAAGAAAACCACCTGAATGATAATGTGCTTCCAAGTCATTGCACTTGCCAGGATGGCTTTGTTATCTCTATAACCGTTCTCTCCGAGCAAGTCAAATCTGCCTGGAAATACAACAATAGTAACAACGAAGCCTTGGTCATATTGTAATTTGGGGCTGTTTAACATGAACCTCTATAAGGAAAGATAATTTATGGTTATCCTCTGACTTTTGTGATTTGTTAGTAGTGGCAGAATCTTTAAAAAATATGTCTAGCTAGTCCTTGTGGAATAAAGTTGTCATCTAGCTTTTTCAATGTGCAAAACTTGTGTTCTATTTTTTAATAGATGAAAAAAGAAAACAAGAGAAGATGCTGTCAGTCCTATTGAGAAACTGACGCTCTTGCTTCATTGAGAGTTTCATTGGATGCTATGAACATCCCACGAGATACTGCTGACTGGATGTACTGTGGTGACGGGAGAAATCTTTCTCATTTCAATCCTTTCGTAAACCAAATTATACTCAGTATCCGCCTTTCCTAGTTGCGAAATTCATTTTCAAATTCAAGGATCCTTTGATCTTCCGAGCTTTTTAATGGACTATGGTCTTGGGTAAGATTAATGCTAATGGCTTGTTGGCTATTTCAGCAAAGAAGGTCTAAAATGTAATATGTACATTGTTCCAAATATAGCCCATGATGTGTCGTGCAATTCTGTCTTATATATCACAGCCATTTTTGCACTAAATGGTGTTGCTCAATCGATAGGGTTAAAGCCCTTACTGTTGGGAGGAGGGCAGAGGAGAGTTGGATTTGTCCTCTTGGAATCATGGACCACTTACAAACTTATTATGTTGAGTTGGGAAGTATTAAACAGATGATAGTTCTTAGGCTTTATGGTGTCATGGCTACCTTTTGAGTTCTTTGGTTGGAGAGGAACTCTTGGTTTATCTACGAGCAAAAGCAGCTAGGGCTTTTAGGGATCTCCCTATCACAATTTTACAACAAAATTGAAATTCGGTTGTTTTGCCTTCGTGCTTTATATGTCCTGAACTCCTGATTCAATAACACAATTTTTGTGCGGAGACTAAATGGATTGACTGTTTAGAGTAATAATTTTTCGACTAAAGTTGTATGGTCTGGCATTATTGTTCTAAACTCGTATTCATTTGAATGGAATTTAAATCACAGTCACTAATGTACGCATGTAGTGGTACAGGGGAGATGAGGGTGCAAGAAATCCAAATTGTGCTGCAAATGATTAACCTTTTGTCTTGGATATATGGGGAACAGTATTAACAGTCCTTTACTCACCATTCCGCTTATTCCCTGAAATGCTGAATTCTATCTGATGCGATCAACTTCCTATTTCAACAACAACAACATCTTTACCCCAACGCCTTAAAGGCTCCCGCCATAAGGCGAGGTAAGGGGGGTTGGATGCGCACAAGCCTTACCCCTATTGAAACATAGAGAGGCTGCGCACGGATGACCCAAAATGAAAATTGCTTCGAAAACCGCACCGACTGACTGCTACTTCACAAAATAAGAAGCACAGACAGTTTTATAAGCCATTTTGCTTTATTCCATTATATCCCAAAGGCAAATAATAATTAGTCTTTGGCTCCATTGGAAATGGAAATATTTGTTGAGGAATAATCAGATAATTGGATCAGCTGTCTGTCAGAAATGGGGCTAGGCTCGGTATTTGTTGTTAGTTACCATGAATTAATATAAGCATGCTACTTCTCTAAGGTAGTGAATAAAACTGAGATGAATGTGGGAAGTTATGGAGTTTTATGGAAGAGGATTAGAGCATATGACTTTGCTGAACATGAAAGCGGATGGGTGAAACTTATTGTGTTTTGAAACTGCAAAAGCTGCAAAATTATTATTATGAAACAGAGGGAGACTGTGGTATAAATATGAACGGTGATGATTGACATAGTTGGCTGTAACGCTCAGTTACTGATGTTACTGATAGGTCTTAGATGCAACCTGCTTTAATCAACTGGCTGGGCGATGTTTCTTGTTGTTAGTCTTGACTGGAACAATAGTACATGTAGGGCTATCATTCTCATATTGACTCTTTTACCATGACCTTATCTCTAATCTGTGTATAAATTTTGTAGGATGGGAAACCATCTGCTAATGCATCCTTGAAGGGAGGCGAGACTGAAGCACTCCAAAGGCTCCAAAAGTTTGCAGCTGAATGCAAGGCACAGCCCCCCAAGTCCAAGGATGGCACAAACAGCATATATGGTGCTAACTTCTCTTGCAAAATTTCTCCATGGCTAGCCATGGGATGCCTTTCCCCTCGTCATATGTTTGATGAGCTGAAGAAAACTGCTTCTAGGTATGAGGCTTTAGCTTTTTTTGTGTACTTACCATGCGTTCTCTACCCTTTTCATGTGTTAACTAACCGCATTGCAATTTATTAATTGTGGCAGAACGATTTCTGCCTCAAACCGGAAAGATGGTGATGATGGGATGAACTGGTTAATGTTTGAGCTGTTGTGGAGGGATTTTTTCAGGTCAGTTCACACTTGACAATCCGTTAAACTTATTAATGAATTCTTGTCAAATTTCGTGTTGATCATTTTCTCTTTTGGTCATTTTAGATTCATTACGGCAAAATACAGTTCAGCAAAGAAGCAACTTGATGCTGCTCCAGCAACTGCTTGCACTGGTGCTCTTGCTTAAGCGAAGCAGCCAAGGTCCAACAATTTCGTCTGATCACCCAGATTGCAGAAAAGCCATAAGATTTCTGGATACATAGGTAACCGTGAATGTGGGTACTTTCTATTTGTCAGGGATGAGCTTCTTTCGGCGTTTTTGGTTTTGCATCTCCAAATTGTAATTACATACCCTTCTGTTTACCACCATTTCTCAACACTGTTGTAAGGTTTCAAGTGATGAATTTCGAGCTTTAGCTTCTAAGAGAGTAAGTGTGTCATTGATAGCTGAATGGCTTAACTTTTCAAAAAAAAAAAGATTGCATGGCGATGCATTGGCTGGGAAGTTGGAAATTATATCGTTATTACTTGATGTACGGCTAGTGCATGTACAAACTATTGATCTCCCTACCATCTAAATAAACATGTTATCTGGATGATGTTTCGATGTTAGAACAAGCTCGAGCACTCTAATGCACAGGTTGTGCACAGGCGCGTGGTTTGATTTCTTGCAACTCCATATTATGGCCGATGGTTTGCTCTGCTGCTGCAACTGAAAGTAGATCTAACCATAAGCTATAAATTTAGGCTTGAACATCCTGTAGAGTAGAGGTAAGGTCTGAAGCTATGATATGGTCATCAGGAACCACATACTCGACCAGTTCACCTCATGCCAATGCCACTCTTCTTACTGAAGCTGTGAACCCTAAATTTAAGTCCATCAGTAACCTCGCCCTCCCAAAACTTGATAGTGAACATTATAATCAATAGATCCTCAACCCCGTAGAATATCAACACATTACTACTATTGATTTCTTTTCGTTAAACTAAAACCAATCAAATTACTAGGCAATGCACTTCAACGTGCAGCTACACGTGTGACACGCACACATGTATACACCGTGTATAAAAAAAATCTAAAATGAATCACCAAACATTTCTCGCAAACTCGTTCATAAGTGCCAAGTCGTCTAGCCATGGACTCATTAGACCAGAGTGCTCAATTGCTCATTTTAGTAAAAGCCATATAGCCGGAGTAACAAAGCGAAAGATATGAGACATGGACAACAATTTTGTTGAGCTCGACACACCCTGCTCTTCCGTCGCCGTGGAATCCGTTGTCCGCATTGGAACAGTAAGTCCTTCAACTTTCACCCAATCCCTTTCTCTTCAGCTTTACGTTTCTCCTAAGTATGTCTTGGGATTTCTACTTCATTCAAGTTTTTGATGTTAATCTTCAAAGTAATCATCTTTGAAAACTTGCCAAATTATTTGCAGGCAGGAGCACTCTGGGGCTCATGTATAGGACCTTATGATGCCAACAAATTAGGTAACATATTTCCTAGAATATGCAGAATACCCCTATTTTGCATTTTGAATTTATGAATATAGGTCATCACTGTTGAATTTGCCCAATATTTGGGTTGGTAATTTTTATGATCGATTGATTTCTTGAATTGGGTTGTTTTGTTCACTGGGTTTTGATTTTAATTGGTGTTGTGTAGGGTTGGTTGGTTTTCCACGAGCTTCTTTCGTGGTAAGCTCGAAATCCTGATAGAAAAATAGGAAATTCTTGGAATGTTTGTTTGGTGTAAAGGTGTGTATTGCAGTGGTTGACCCTTTGGAATGTGAAATGCAGGCGAAATCGATTGGCAGTTCAAGTGTTCAATGTGGTAATTTATCTGTTTACATTGGTTCTCTTTTACGTTTCCTGTTTGCAGTTCTGTTTATAAAAGCATGTCGAAGTAATGATCCCGGATACTAAATTGTGGACTTGTGGAGTTATTTGAAATGGAGTGGGTGAGAGGGCAGGGGGGGGGGTTGCGTAGAAGGGTAGTGGTGTCAATTGGTGAATATTAGGGTTCCATCTCATGTTTGCTTTCAAATCCTCCTGTGCTGAGTAAAATTTGGCAGCAACATTTCAGTTTGATTAATGATCTAATCGGCCTGGTAAGGTTATGTGTGATTTCCTAACCGGAGCACTTCTCTCTTGTCAGTTTTGATTTTTGCATGACCTTCTCCTTTGTTAGAGAGAGTTGAGGTCATGCGGAAACATCCTCTCTGTGTTTTAACCTTTGTGTAAGGTTGCATACATCTTACTCCCCTTTCCTCACCATAGGTGGGCCTTTGAGGTTCTACGATAATTTTGATAGCAAGGAAATCTTGGTCTCTTTGGGTAAGGCTAAGCTAACCTTATGCAGAGGACGGCCGCCCTGTGACAAACCTGAGTTTTTCGAGAATGCCGTTCAACTTAGTGTTGGGGATCACTTATCACATAGTCTCGTGAATCCGTGATATAACCTATTGAGGCCAATCAGGCCATTAGTTGAGTGGTCATAGTATTTCGGGCTTATTCAGTCAAGGATAAAGCTTGTGCTGTCAAATCATCAAGTAATCATTTATTAGTGTGGAGAAATTGAAAACATAGTGTCAACAGCGGTTGCCATTGCATTTTCTGTAGATCTTTATTAAATCCTCTAGCTGGAGATTGGTTGCTGAAAGATAGCCAGTTCTAGCCTTTGATCGACTATCAATGTGTGAGACGATTAAAGACTTATTAAAAATAGACGTGAGAGTTAATTAAGAACTTATAACAAATACTGTATAAAATTGTGATCAAAAAGTTCTCAAGGGAGATAGAGGGATGAGGAAGGTAGGTTACAGTGCTGGTGCATGTTAACTCACATTTTACCTTTCGTTTCATGCTTTTAGTCTCTATTGCATTCTCGAAGATATTATTTTTATTTTTACTGAGCTTATGTTACTATATCTCTTATAGGACTTGTTGCTGGAGTTTTTCATTTGACTCGTTGTGGAATTCAAAATTATCGAGGACGTTCTGATATGGTTAGTTGTACATGTTATTATACACTCAGAGTCCTACTTTGGAGTTTGGAAGAACCCAAGGTGGGACAATCTTTTGCCCCTGGTGCAATGATTTATTTTTGCACTAATCATAAGTTTCCATCGGAATAATGTCTGATTCTAATAAATTTCATTTGTCTAATTTCTCATAAGTTGTTTTTGAGAACCAGAACTATTACACTGCCTGAGTAAAAGGTGATTAAATCTAATATCTTACGGAAACTCAGAAGTAAGTAGAAACATGAATTACAGGCTAAGTGTATATAAAGCTTGAATCTTTGTTGCTCTTTTAGATTAGAAAAGGAAAAAATGTCTGGTGGTTCTCAAGTGATTGCAAAGTAGTTCATGTTTGGGAAACTTTGAGTATGGTCTCTCAAAGATTCAGACTTCCAGTTTCTGTCTTTCCAGGAAATTAGAAGTGTTTAGTATGTCTTTCTCATGCGTAGATCAAAGAAGAAGTGTAGGCATGCGAATGTTAACCTAGCTGAAATGCTGATTAAGGCTTCTGAATCTGCTTATCTTGATTTGCGAACTGAACAAGTCTCACTTTGCAGATTAATGGTGCAGCTGCAGGGGCTATAGTTGGAGGTCTTCTTGCTGTAGCAACCCGTAGCAGAAAGCAATTTGTTGGGATGACTGCTCTATTTGCTGTCATAGGTGTTGCATCTGATTATTCCAATTACGGGACATCCTGAAATTGCCTTTCTGGGTACTGGACTGCTGGCGGAGCTAGGTGCATATTCCATTTCAGTAGTATTTTTGGTTTTAATGCCAAGCTAATTTCTGTTTTGAACTGCATGAGTCTTGATTGATGTATTGAATAATATACAACATATGAGGTATAAATTGTAATTGAAGTAGAAATTATCGCCTTGAGATATCTTTCGTTCTATAGAATTGAGAAACTATATTTGTTGGGTGCTTTCACCACCTTTTAGCCTTGAGCATCTTTCCTGTGGAGGTGAGAGGCCTTTTGAACGAATGCCATTAGTACCCTAGTACACCGTGGTAGATGATATGCCACCTCTAGCGATTTGTTTCCCTGTCCCATCCCTCTTTTCAGAATTTAGCTGTAGTTCTCTTCATCGTTGTGCATTGTGACATCGTGTTTGTCATATTCTGGGGCTATTGACTAAATTATGAACTCGTAGCAATGAACTAGATACCTCTGTGTAGAACATGATTCATTTGATTGATACGTCTATTCATCTCCAAAAACTGTGGGTCGGAAGTATGTAGATGTTGGTCTGCGTGGCATTCGTTAGTCATTTTGTTACACAGTAGTTGGTTAATATTATGGCCTTGGCTTGACAAAGTTCTACAAGTTCCATGGAGCCTGAGCTGATCTAATCGTTCTTGTTTATGTCTGAATTGAAATGGTTGTCGTTTTCCAGAGAAAACATCAGATTTGAGAAATTTGGATGATCATGCATCTAAAGCACGACTGCGCGAGCTGATCTAGTTGTTCTTGTTTGTGTATGGACTAAAAGATGAATATTGATCTTTAACTGTCACATGCCAGGGGAAGAAACATCAGGATTGAGAAATTCGGGTGGCCATGCTATGTACACTACGGAACATCTTGAAGCAGACCAGCTGTATGGCTTCGATTAACCAGTGAAACTGCTTCTTCTGAACTCCTTGATCCCGATTTAATGGCTGATTTCAGATTTATTACCAGCACCGCGCTTACTAGGTAAATTACAATGTCAGGATATTAACTGATGAACCAAAAATGTCAATTCAGCCAAATATCAGTTCTCCAGTTAAGGAACTATGTTCTGTTTTTGCTCTCGTTGATTCAATGATTCGTTTCTTTTTGCTGTTTCAAACTTTCTGCCAAGCTCTTTTCAGCTTTTTTTGGGTATTTGTTTGGCTACCCTTTCCCTTTGATACCGGGCATTTTTGCATTTCTTTTATCAACAAGCAACTGTTCTTTGATCACTCTCTTAACCGCGAATTTGTGATAGTGAGGGCTACCAACACCGGGCTTCCTACTATCTGGGAGCCGAGTTGGGTTAAGTGACAAACCCATCGGAGAAGGGTCTTGAAGTTGCCATGTTACAACTCTAACCACTTGGCTCATGCTTTTGGAGTCGTGATTGTCAAGCTCTCTAGAGCAGAATTTATGATAGGTTTCGTAGGAACAGTGTCATTGATCAGTTCTCTAGAGTAATCAATATTTTCTCATGTTTTCGCAGTATTTATGAGGAAGAGCTTTCGTGTAGAACTACAACCCTCAGGTAGGGACAAATTTAAGAAGGGTAAATATCACATCATCTAATTAAATCATATTTCATGACTATTATACACAATTTAACGACTTCATGTATTCCATGAACATCTTTATACCGACGAAACTCACGCATAAGTTTCGAGTTTGAACAAGATTAAAACCCATTCCTAAATCAATTTCGAAATCCGAACTGTAAAACTGTCTATCCCTCTCTCTCTCTCCTACTTTTCGATTGATCTAATAATAATAATACTAACTCCCAAATCGCAATCAGGACACTTCCTCCTTTATTATATCCCATCTATATTTGCCCATGTCCTTATCTGGCGCCCTTTCTCATCCCATGATCTCATCTACCCTCCAAAAATACTCTAGTATGGGCAAACTGTTGTTAATTGTAAAAATCGTGAGCAACACAACACACTAAGATTGCCAATCTGTGATACCACCAAAGTGTTTAAACCAAAGTCCCCCACTCTTTAACGCAACATAACGCTTTCCCAACTCTTTTTTTTCTCTCTCTTTTAAACTTCAGCTAAGCTTTGCCTCTTCCCTTGACGGATAAAACTTTCTATCTTTTCTCCTTCTTTGTCACTCCTCTCTTTTCTTAACAATAAAGTTTGTACAAAGTTCTTGTGCTATATATAATATATATATCAAGTTGTTGTAAATTGTAGTCTTTGCATGTTCTTTAGAGAGATGGAATTTGAATATAGAGAGGTGAACTTTTCAACTTTGTCTATGCTTTTTTTTTAAGCTCATTTTAACTTCTGGGTTTTGTTTGTTGTAATGTTTTATGAAGTGGGTCTTTAGTCTTTTTTCTTTGCACCATCTAGTTTGTTTGGATTCGAGTCGTGTAGGATCACAAGGGCGACAAAGCTCTCTCGTATGAGCTTGAAGTAAGTTTTCCTAATAATTTGACATATTGGGTGCAGGAGTACATTAGGAATGCAAGAGATGTTCAGCTTTTTACTTGTAGATGGTTGCCACTTTTTCCTCCAAAAGCTCTGGTTTTTCTTTGTCATGGTACATTTTCTTCATTTTTTTTTATTCGAACAGTAAATTTTTATTTACTTAGCCAACCATAATAATGTGGCATTCATGATGCTTTGCAGGGTATGGTATGGAATGCAGCAGCTTCATGAGAGGTAATTACTGCTCATCCCCTTCCTACCACTGTATATTTGACAAGTCTTGCATCTTTTTCTTCTTTTTGGGTTTCGCCATCTGTTTATTTCGGATTAGAGTCGGGTGTGGCCATAAAGGCGACACAGTTTTCACAGAATTACTTTATTCGGAATTGTTCAAGTTTAATTGTTTATTTGATTTCTGTAATTGGGTATCTCCTTGTGAAATTCACTAGGATCTGGTTTAGGTGGTGGCTACTTTGGTTGGCAAAATAATCATATACAAATAGGAGGACATTATTATAATAAGATGCATGTTAATGTTTAATGTTAAATTTTAGTCAATGAGTTGGCCTGCCTGTTTATGACTTCCAGGTTTGAACATCTCTGCTTTGAAGTTTCTATAGAGTATTAAGGTTTTAGATTAGTAATTGCTTGTTTCATACGACCAGATTATATTAACATGTTGTGCATTACTTTGTGTTTAAGTCTATGACATGGTAGTTTGAAGTTAGTAATTCTTTAGAATCGCGGTAATGTGTAATGTACCACTCTGGACTTGTTTTAGATGATTAGCTGTGACAGCCAACTTCATGAATCATGAAGCTTTACTTAACCAAAATTGTACTTCATCTAAGTCAGATATTAGGGAGGGACCTGCCTATTGAGTAGTGACTGTGAAAGCTTAGGGTCAACTAGATGCATAAAGTTTAGAACTTTAGCTTACTTGTCGTGACGTAGTATACCGACTCTACCAGGTATATGTCTCATTTAGAAAATGTATCAAGCTCAGAACTAACCACTCAGGAAAATGTTATTCCAATGTCATTTTTCTCTTAATTTCCAAAAAAATGTTGGTGACACATATAGCCCCTTGCTCACTGTCTGTCGCGTCTGGTAGAGGTCGTACAATGTAGTATGATGTTTAATACTAAGAACGGCAAAGTGATGCACATTGTTGAGTGGCTGAAACATGGTAATATGTTCTTGTGTGTGGGTGTCATCTGTGATAAAACAACGTACTAACTCGTAAGCAAGTGTTGATGATTTGTCGATAACTGGTGTGATGCTCATACCCAGCTTGTAGTATTAATCTGTAGTTCGGGTGCTGAAATTAATTATTTCCCTTCTTAGATATGTTTATAGTGTAACCATACTTAAGTCTGATCTTCCTGTGCTTGTGACAAAATTAAATGTTCAGCCTCCCTACATCTTCCAGATTTAATGTTGTTCATGTTTTACTGTTTATTTGCTCTGCCCCACCTCATGAGAGTAAAAAAAGTGCAATATAGATTCCTGTATGAGAATGGTAATGAAGCCTTGCCAGCTACATGCTGTTGGTGGTACTGAAATTCCATGAATGTAAAGTTACGGACAGTTTTAGAGTATGCGTAAATGTTGTCTGACAAATTTTCTTCCCTGTTATAACTGTTATAACATTCCCCAACTACCAAGCTTCTACCTCTATTACTCCTTGTTCTTTGACACTTAAGCTGCTTCTTCTAAACCACAAAACATGGGTCGCATTTGGTGTGAAGTTAATGTTTGGTGTAGTGATCAATGACCAATTGAGTTACGGAAATTTCAAGATCTTAGAATTATACCTTATTGCCCTCCCTCTGACTAGAAGCATTTGGATTTATGTCATTATATGTGTGATGCAATTGTGCAAGCCTATGATCTTTATGACAAGCTATGTGTTTCACATATAGTGTCATCTGCGACATCTATTTCGAAACTTGGTGATTTTTCTGCCACTTAAGTGTCACTTCATCCACACTTGCACACTTACATTAACCCACCCTTCCCACTTCTTTGAACTTACCATAACTTTGCCCCAAAAGCAAATCGAATGAAAGGGACAGAGTAGTAGTAACTTGAGCTTACTTTTTATGTGACTGTAAAAACTTGCCATACTAGTTTAAAGAGGGGTTTTTTTTAAGGTCTATTTATAGTGATTGTGAGTCTGTTCTGATTGTTTTGACTTCTTCAGTTTCTGTTATTGTTGTATTGTTTTATGTCTATTGGTGAAGATTCAGTCTTACGTTTCCCCTTTTAGCTTTCAATCATTGGTGTTTGCCAGTTGACACAACATAAATGTAGTACTCATATTCATAGTACAGTAGAATTATGCACCAAAAGAAAACTACAGTAGGTTTTGGTAAGGTTGGCAAACAACCAACTATTACATCAGCCCAAGCATTCATCAGTCCCCATCAAGATCTTCCTTTCCTTGAGAGAATGATGATTGTTGAGCATGCTTTTGCTCTCTTGATGCCATAGAACCCTGCATTTGTTTTTCTAAATGGTCAAAAAAGAGGAGGTGGGAGTAGTGTGAGTATTCTGGGAGTACTGAAGAATCAAAGAGGAAACTTGCCTAAAAAAAATCAAAACAGATGGGAACAATAACGACAAATTGATGGCCTTGAGTGAGAAAGTTCATTCATCATAATATTCTTATGTGATAGAGCAATTCAGCTTGTTATTGATCTGGAAGAAAAGTATTGGTAGTCATTGTGGGACTCTGTATATCAAAAAATGCTTGAAATGCTGATTGTCAGATTACTCCTACCATATGAGAATGTCTGTGCAAATTTGAGTCCTGGACTCAGTCCTTCGTATCTTGAAATCCCATTTGTCATCATCTACCTGACTGACCATGTTTTCAGTAGGATCATAAACCACCAAGTAATTCCAAACTTTTCTCTACACTAGTAGTTAAGTCTGACATCTTGGCTAATCATTCCTCTCATGATGCTCGCCGAAGCGCTAAAAGTTTGTTAATGATGCATCATTTCTTTTTGGGAGTATTTGAGTATTTATCGTGATATCAGCAGAACTAGTATCTCTTTAATTATAAATAGTTCACAGTGGTGATTGATGTTATGTTCTCTGATGCCTTCAGGTGTTGGAATCAAGCTAGCATGTGCAGGCTTTGCAGTAATTGGCATGGATTACGAAGGACATGGAAAGTCCAAGGGCGCGCGTTGTTACATCAAGAAGTTTGACAATATTGTCAATGACTGTTATGACTTTTTCAGATCAGTCTCTGGTAGGTTAACCAACTTCATTTTCATTTGTAATGACAAGTTTGAAAGTTTTCCAGTCCTTTACTTGTTTGAATGGACCTCAGAGCAGGATGAGTATAAGGGAAAGGGGAGATTTTTATACGGGGAATCAATGGGAGGGGCTGTCTCATTGCTTCTTCACAAAAAAGACCCTGCTTTCTGGCATGGTGCGGTCCTTGTTGCGCCTATGTGCAAGGTATGATATTGTCTGATTGATCTATATGAATGGAAGGGCCTGCTCTTTCTGCAAATATGAAATATGGCCTCCAATTTCCTGACTTAAACAACAAGATACTTTTCAAATGTGTTTATGATAACAATATACCATACATGGGCGTTTTGAGTTCCAATTCTAAATGAAAGCGAAAAGATTCTAGAAGTATGTTAAGTTAGATACCATGTAAGTTTGTGTAAACTCCCTTGATCGGGATTATGAATTTCATTGAATATATATACGATATTACAAGGGTAATTACGGTAATTACAAGATATATAATTAAGATACAATTACATACACTATCAGGATGGTATGTTTCCTTTTTTTTTTCAAGGTCATGTGGAAAAACGTTCTGTGACTTTATCTGATAGCTCATGGTCTGCTTAAACTGCCAGATATCCGAAAAGGTGAAGCCCCATCCGGTCGTTGTTAATATATTGACAAGAGTGGAGGAGATTATACCCAAATGGAAGATAGTTCCGACAAAGGATGTAATTGATTCAGCGTTTAAAGACCCTGTTAAGCGAGAAGAGGTTATGTTTCTAACTCTTTTCTGTCATATTTTGTACTCCACTGTGAGAAGCTACCCTGTGGTGAGCTTTCGTATTTAACAATGTATTCCTCTACCACTTCCTGCAGATAAGGAGTAACAAGCTCATATATCAGGAGAAACCTAGGTTAAAAACAGCTCTTGAAATGCTGAGAACAAGCATCAGCCTTGAGGATAGCTTATGGGAGGTCAGTTTTTCGTGCTCTAGCCTTTCTTATAGACTATGCTTCAATTCTTTTGCAATTCATGGCACTTGCAAACTTACGGAGCCTCTAATATGCCTTTATATGAATGATTTTTTTTAAAACTATGGCTGTTTGACTGACATTTACAGGTTACCTTACCGTTCTTCATACTGCATGGAGAAGCAGACATAGTGACAGACCCAGAAGTGAGTAGAGCATTGTATGAGCAAGCCAGCAGCATCGACAAGACCATCAAACTGTATCCTGGAATGTGGCATGGTCTAACTTCCGGTGAGCCTGATGACAACATAGAGATCGTATTTGCTGATATAGTTGCATGGCTTGACAAACGCTGTGACATTGACAAGAGTGCGTTGCCAGGCCAGTTCCTAGCTCATCGAACTCCTGACATTGTGAAATCAGCTCCAGTGACTCCTTTGGCAAATGACAAACGCAAAAAGAAGCAACCATATAAGGACTACGGAAGGTATCTCTGCGGGTGGAAAGGACCTCGTATGCACCATCACTCAGCAATGTAGCCTGTGCTGATTTCTGAATTTTCGTTTACTCCGGAAGCTGTACGGCTGCACCTTTATTAGTTTTTCACCGTATTGCTCTTCTGCTCTGGACCTCTGCTAATCATACTCTAATTATATAGATAATAACTCTTAAATCTAGACATGTCAAAGTACTCAAAAATAATGTGAATTTTAACTTTATTAGCGTCATTGGAGATATAAAAAGCCTAGTCTTTCCTGTGTATAGCCTTGCCTTGAGTCACTCCAAGGAGAACAGGTTTTGTTTTGAATCATGAAACTACGGAGTAACACACAATACTGCGTTCTGAGTACGTGGTAGTACATTTTAATATTTTATCGGTAAATTTATATGATGTACTTTACATATTTACGAAAGATTTACCACTGTGTCGACAACTGTACGTGGTATCCCTTAACTTTTATAATTGACTATGTGCATATGAAATGAATACATGATAAGTTTAACAACAATACGTCCATTATGGATGGCTTGGCTACATTTTCATAACGTAGCCGATGCCCCGATGCGCCTATTTTTATTGTCATAAGATATGGAAGATGGTTATCAATGCTAGATACTCCCTCCGTCCCCCTTTAAACACACCACTCCTATTTTCAAATGGATTAAGGCGGTGTGGTTTGTTTATTATTGTTGGAGATAATGGGTGATTTGTTTATTATTGTTGAAGATAGTGGGTGGTTTATTTATTATTGTTGAAGATAGCGGGTGGTTTGTTTATTATTTTTGGAGATAATGGGTGATTTATTTATTGTTTTTGGAGATGGCGGAGGATTGATGTGTGGTGAAAACTTACCCCATTTGGAAAGTTTTGAAATGGAGTGTTTAAAAAGAGGCACCCAAAAAAAGAAAGTGGGGTGTTTAAAGGGGGACGGAGGGAGTATATACTCATATAATGAATTTATGCAAGTATTTAAAATAAAATAGCGAGTTTTTGAAACACGTTGCAAAATTGTAGCACTACCACTTAGCTAAAAAAAAAACTAGTTCAATGTAAGACTCGGAATTAGTTTTTTTTGCTATAACATTATTCAAAAACTTCAATCTAAATATTGCGATAGGCGTGGATGGACGGAGAGGTTTTGGTGCAGTGATCAGAAATTTTAGCGGGCAAACGATGATGTGTGCTAGCCGACAAGTTTTGGGAAATGAGGATGCCGCTGAAGGTGAAGCATGTGCAGCGAGATATGGCCTAGAGTTGGCACGTGACGCGGGGTTCCACAAGATAATTTTGGAATCGGATTGCCTCCGGTTGATTACGAAGTTCCGTAAAAAATGTGTGGATAGGTCGAGTTTCGATATGATAGTTTCTAACATTTTGTCAGCAGCTTGTAATTTTAGCTCTATTACTTTTTTTCTCATGTATGTAGGGGAGGAAACAAGGTTGCACATGAGCTTGCCCAACTTAGTAGATCGTTTGTGGAGGAGATGATCTGGTTAGAGGATCACCCTCCGCAAAACTCTGTAATTGTGGACGAATTTCGCAATGAAATCTAATGATACAAGTTGACCGTCAAAAAAAAAAAGATAAAACATAACAAAGGTAGTCTTACAACACTCATACATTAAAGAAGTTGAACGAAAATCATCCCAAATATCGAATTCGATTATTTTTGAAATCACAAATACTAAACCTATAATACAAAACCTCCCGAGTACCAAGTTGAGTAAGACCACATAGAACAATGAGTCGGCAAGTTCTTTCGAAAGACCGAGGCGATTAGCAAGGTCATGATGGGCCGGTCTATATGAGCCCACAAAAATCGCTCCAAATTCATAAGTTGTTTACCGCCTCTAAAAACATTGACAATAATAAAGCCGAACCAAAATCAACTGGCTTTCATTTTTTTTTCTTTTTTTATCAGAAAAGTAAGAACAAGGATACTCCCAAAACTCGCAGAAACCCTAGGTAAACCCCCGGTAACTTCTTCTTCACTATTCTCTCCATTTTCTGAACTCTCGCCAATTTTTTGCTCGTAATCTGTTTCAAATTTGCCTAATTTAATGTTTTTTTGCGTTTAATTTTTCAGGAGTTTTTTTTCAGCGTTTGTTTGTTCGTACGTTTTCTAGATCCAGAACTTCAATATGAGGTAATTCGAAGTTTAAATTTACTGTAAAGTTGTCTTCTTTCGGTTGAATTTATCGTCAAAGTAGTTTTAATTTTTGATTCGATTGTTAGTGTAGCTTGAATAAAACGCTAGTTTGAGCCCTAATTTTGTTTAATTGATTTTATGTTTTTTTTTGGTACAATTGATGCTAAAATTAGTTAGTTTAAGCCCTGCGTTATTCGATTTAAACTTCGTAACAAACTCTTGGTAGATACGGTTGAAAAATTTAGGGTTTTGAGGTGCTATTTAGGTTAGGACTCATCCGCAGACCAATTTGTTTGTTGTCGGTTATTTGTCGGATTGATGAACTAGACTTGTTTATGATCTAAGGCTTGAGGTATTGGGTATTGCGAGGTTTATTTGGGTAGATGGAGTGGTTTCTGTATTGTGGCCGGAGCGTTGCATTAGATTCTTCAATGATACCCCATATGGAAATTTACACTGGATGAGTCACACAATGCTTAGTTTGAAGCGATTACGAGTTGGAATTATCGTTGGCTTAAGACCTGGTGAACTCTGTTCCACTTTTTCAATGAAATGATTTAGGTGTTTGTTATTTACATGGGTAGATGTAATGGTTTCTGTTTGGTTCTTCTGTTGGTGTGTAAACATGCACATTGTGTTATATACTTATATGTTGATGAATTATACCTGCGAGTTCTGTAATGCTTCATTTAAAGGGATTTTGACAAACAATCATAATCGGCCTTGAGGATTTTGAACTTTTGTTCTACTTTGTAGTCAACTTACATTCTGTGTTGCGGGCGTTGTAGTCATGTAAAGTTGCGTGTACTGTGAAATACTAGACGTTTGTTCATTCTCTGTTTTTATATTTTGGATCTGGATATTCTGCTGGTGAATCTGCACTAATTATTTCTTACGTTTTGTTTGTTTTTTGCTTGCAGTCGCCCTATGGAAGAAGATACCCCGGTAAGTGCAAACTACTTTCTGTATCACATGTGTTATTCTTATGTCAGTTATTTGTTTATATACTTATTTATTCATTTTGGATGTGTGTGTGTGTTACACTTTTAGTCTACATATGATATTGTTTATGGAGTGTGTTTTCGTTCCTATAATTTTTTGTTAGCATATTTGTCTGGCATAGTTGTGTCAATTGGGAGACTACGTCAGTGAGGGATGGCAATGCTCATTGAAGATTACAATCCCTAATAATCTGCTTCCTAGACCCATCTCAAGCTTATAGCTGACTGCTTTCTCTTTACTAGATGACCAGAGTTAGGATTCCGTGAAATACAAATATTGTTTCCATCTAGAAAATGGCCCTTTGGTGGACAGCTTTGAAGTAGTCGAATCTTTCATGGGCTACTGGTGTTCTTTAAAAGATGATTTGCAATGCTGATGTCTGTTTGTGGGTCTTGATTCTGTTTCCTCTTTTTCCTTCGCCCATGATCATGGTTTCTTGTGGATATGCATCCTCAGAAAACAGTTTGCATTATCAATTTAGCTTTCACATTACAGTGTTTCTGAAAGCTTTTATCCTAATGAATTAGATATCATGTTTAAAGTTTTGCTAGGCTGTCTTTTGTTGAAATAAGATATTCGTTGGTCCTTTACTGTTTCCTTTTCTCGTGTTCCGTCGCCCATGACCATGGTTTCTTGTGGATATGCATTCTAAGAAACAGTTTGCATTATCAATTTAGCTTTCGCATTACGTTGTCTCTGAAAGATTTATCCTAATGAATTAGATATCATGTTTAAAGTTTTGCTAGGCTGTTTTTTTTTTTTTTTTTTTTTTTGCTATAAGATATTCGTTAGTGGTCCTTTATTGTGGATTGAAGTGTTTACAATCCTTCCTTTTCAGGGAAAGAACGAGGAGGAAGAGTTCAACACTGGCCCTCTTTCTGTGCTTATGATGAGTGTTAAGAATAATACACAGGTACTCCAACTAAACTTTTAGCTCTGTTCTCAGATCTTGTTTACTGGAGAAGCTCCTTACCCTTACCATATATGAATTGGTTCTTCCAATTGCTTTTTACAATGAGATTCTAATTCTTCTTCTTCTGATTTGGTGTTTCTTCAGGTTCTTATCAATTGCCGCAACAACAGGAAGCTTCTGGGTCGTGTGAGAGCTTTTGATCGTCATTGCAACATGGTTCTAGAAAATGTCCGAGAGATGTGGACTGAGGTTTGTGTAAATTAATAACCGCTTCTTTAATTTATCTGTGGAAACTCGTTACTTGTCCATATGTAGACAGCAGATTGCTCTCTGTTGTGCCCCTTTTCTTGAACCAATGCTGAAGTCAATGAGAAAGTCGTGATATTTTTAAATAAAACAAGCAGTGTTGATGACATTATGTTAAACTGCTGCGAAGCATTGCTTGAAACTGTGCATTAATTCTGTTTCTTCGATTGCCTTGTACAGGTACCTAAGACTGGTAAAGGCAAGAAGAAGGCGCAGCCAGTGAACAAGGATAGGTTTATCAGCAAGATGTTCCTTCGAGGTGACTCGGTCATTATTGTCCTCAGGAATCCTAAATAAGATGCACTAACTTGTCCTGGATGCTAGAGTTGTCTGCATTGTGTGATCTTTGTGCTGTTAAGAATATAAGTTGTAGAACTTGGAAGTTAGGATGCGTTATAGCGTTTGCTGTACCCTGTGGATTTTGAACTCAGGTCATGGTGGTCACAACTTGTTGCAGTGAGTGGGTAGTAGGGTACTTCGTATGAAGGCGTATAATCTCTAGATCGAAAGTTCTGTTCAAAACCGAAGTCGGATCGGTCTTTCTATGTCTATTCATCTACTCTTGGTACATTTAGCATTAATGGAGGATTGTACTCGGTTTCTTTTCATGTGATCTAGCCTTTCGAAGTGGAAATTGTGGTAATGTTTGAAAGTAAATTTTCCGCTAGTAATGCGCATCTGATAGTCAAATCTGAACTTGATCAACATGTTTTGGCAAAATCTATAATTCAAATGAAATTAAATAACTTGATCAACAAGTCTCACTTACAAGCCGACGTCCTCTCTACAGCCTCTTCCCCGTGTCCTGTCACTGCAGTCACCTTAGTATTGCGGTATCACCCTGTTTCAATGTCACTATACCATTTTTCGAGCACCACTTCTGTAGTCATGTTTCTCAGGTGACCCTTTGGCCACCTTCCCTTCTCCCCTCAATCCTCTTTTCCTCGTTAAGTCAAACCATTTTAGGCACGAAACATGGGCTCATATGACCTCAGAGGTAGTGTTGCGATGGAGGGGAAACAGTAGTGGCGCAAAAGGGCGAAAAGGGATGATGGTGAGCTCAACTTGACCATTAATGAACCTCGATATTTTTGTTGTATGTTTTCAAGTAAAGAACAATTTCGACCGAGGTTTTTAAACACACATTCTAATATGGAGTATGAGATTGTTGGCTTTGGCCAACTATGATAAGGAATTGAGTATATGCTTGTTGGATCCTATGGATTATATCTCATCCAATTGTTATCATAGTCAAAATTAAGCTTATGCGTTTCTCCTTTTTCTGTATATAGAGCAACTAATGCTGCAAGAGCGGGATATGAGAATTCGAACCCAAAACAGTCCCTTGCTAGATTAATTGCCCCAATAGTACTTCCTCGTTACATAAAATAAGACCACAAGTGCTGACCAAAAATATTTTTATTTTCTTATTTTTGTGGAACGACAGTAGGAGTCGCACCTCACACGTGTGCCCGGGGTTACGCATGGTCATCTGATGCTTACCAACGTCTCTCATAGCCTCGGGTGCCTTGCCGATAATTAAATTGCCTGGGAAATTAGGCAAAGAATTAAGCTAAGTCGAGGCTTTTTATAAGCCAAGCAAGAGAAGAAGGAGAAAATAAATAAATGTTCCTTTATCTATAATGTTGCTAGATGTAAGATGTCGAAAACATTTGAATTGATGTACACATATATAGTGGCGTGTTTAGAAAGTCACAAAGGTCTCAACATAAGAGAGTTGTGAACTAAACCTCAAAAATAGTCATGGACTCATAGAAACAGACTTGATCCGGTCCATTTTCTTGGTATTCATACATTGTAAAGTTCGTTGTTGGGGGATGGGACTCACGGGAGGACGAAATGAACTAATGTAATCGGCGAAAGTAAGTCGTACAAAGCTTTCCATTTCGTTAGGGTCGTAGAAAAGGGTCACATCCAAAGAGTTTGAGGTCCATAATGAATACAGTGTTCGCAGAGCTTACACATAATGACATGAAACTATCGCTCATGAATAAGTCCTTCAGTTAGACACAACATGTGCTAGTACAGAACACGGAAAACGCCGCACAGTCGTCAGTCGTAAGGGGTAGAACAACCGGAGCCGAGTGGCAGCATGAAGACAGGAGAGAGAGAGGATGGTTAAACACAAGGGATCTAGTACTATAATGAAACTGTGGTTTTATCATTTTTGCCCATGTCGGCAGGGAAACAAATTGCTTCCCACAGGGTAAAAAATGAAGTGAATTACAGAATAATATTACCGCAGTTGTCTACTTTAGATCAGCAAACTGAGGGAACAAAAAATAGAACAATGACATAAATTGCTGAAAGCTATAAAAACTCTACAACTATACTCTTAGGGGACCAATGAGGGCCCCACTACTTAGCATCGCCCTTGCGTGCAACTAATGACTGCAAGGCAAGGCGGCTTAGAAGGCGTCTCCGCCCTTCTGATCACCAAAAATACGCTGCCTGAAGTCGGAAACCATCATAGGTAGACCTTTGTTTAGTGGGATCTTGGGTTCCCAGCCGAGCAACTCTTTAGCCTTACTGATGTCGGGTTTTCTCTTGTGAGGATCATCCTCTGTGTTTGGCCTAAACTCGATCTTTGCATTCGGGTCTATTGTTTCCTGAACCACCTGTAAAGGAACATAATATAGAAATAAGCAGAATGCACACATTCAGGAAAGTAAATCTCAGATCTCCTAGGTTGTTCCCGTCTTACGAACTGCAAATCCTGATACAATACTTTGTTTCTTGCCCTGAAATCTCAACTTAACACATTTGACACACTGATGAGTTTCCCAGACTTTTCAAATCGTGCGTCATATTTCTTCCCTGTCTTTAGTTTGTTTTTGCCGAGGGAAAAGAGGTCAATAATACGAACTTTCAAATAATTAGTCTGCATTACCCTACATCAGTAACATCCAATTGGTACCCCCCAGGATAAATTAACACCCCAATCAATACATAAATGGGCCATATCACAATAGACAATAACACTATACGTCATGGCTTACTACCATTGGCAATGTTTCAAAAGTATTAATGTAAAGACGACAGGACGTGACTTCATAGAAACTAACCACAGACGGTGGAAATCCAACATGCCTACAAGAATAAGATCGAGTACCTTGGCGAGTTCAAGCATGGTGAATTCACCGGGATTTCCAAGGTTAAAAGGTCCAACATGTTCACCCTCCATCAAGCGCATTAATCCCTCGACCTGTTACATAAAAGACGGATCTCAGTTTATACTTTATACTTTATTCAAACACTAAAATACAGATCTTGACAACTACTACACGTACAGTGTTTCAAAAGTGTTGCAAAAGATCGTAATTCAAGTATTAATATTCATTGTATGTAATTGAGATATCTTAACCACCACCATAACTATACGCCAGCCATTTTCGGTAAATTATATTCCCAGTGGGACAAAAAAGGTCAACAAAATATCGTACTGGCCAAAGCTTTTCTGATTGAGGGAATCCCACGTCCTACATAATAAAGAATGCTATAGATGGCTAATGCTCGCAACTTGCAAGTACTTAGAGCAATCGAAAAATGACCCAGTGAGGAAGTCTCCGAAGAAGGCAGATTAAATCGTCTTAAAAGTTGAATCGTACACATGCGTTAGAATAAAATAAGGTGGCACTGTCGACCACTCCGCACGTAAATTAATCAAAGAAGTATCAGTCAGCACTCCTGAACACGATTCCAACACTTTCATGAACATTTTATTATTCAAACAAAATTACTTTAGACGGAGAATCAACACTCTAAGACGGGATTTAAGAACTCTCACTGTCATTATATTATCCAAAAGAAAATTATGGTAGACGAAGATTGAGAAGATGGTTTTGAATCCCCAATAGTACTACAGTAGGCTCCCTTATCAAGTCGGTCCATTATCATAATTATTATTATCACTAACATTTCGAATTGGCTTGCTTCAGAATTCAAGATGATTGAAGAACTGCTTCGGCCATTAAGGGTATATTTTACTAAACAAGAGTGAATTTGAGATTCAAGCTTCTGAGAGAGCCACCTAACTCTTGTCTTTATCGAACAAACATCGTCACTAAACAACAATTCTGCAAATAAAGTCATGTCCCCATCTACTAATCAACAAGACATCACAACTCTACCAAATATAACTCATGTATTACAAGGAAAATCATTAACTTGTGTTAATATTTAATAGTGATGTTTCGTAACGTCATTCCGCCTTTTGTTTTTATTATTGATTTAAATGGGCTATTTTTATCAGTCAAAATCAAACAATATCACTGAACATAATGACTTGGCAACAAACTCAATGTGCAGCAATACCATGTAAGATATACAGCACAGATCAGTAGTAACAGGAGGTGGAGGGAAACTTACCAAGTCAGAGACATACTGGAAACTCCTAGTTTGCTTTCCGTCGCCGTAAACAGTCATTGGCTCCTTTCTCAGGGCCTGAAATAGATTCAAATTGGAGTAATTAATCTTAAAAGGGAAATCATATTAGTTTATTCATCAATTTGGAGGTGTATGACATCCAAATTACCTGTGCAACAAAGTTACTGACAACACGCCCATCATCTATGCACATGCGAGGACCATAAGTGTTGAAAATCCTAGCAATTCTGACCTGAAATAAGTGTAGCATGTTGGTAAACAAAATCTTACTGACTGAAATTCAAAAAATAAAATCCTCATTGATTGGTTAGTAAAATATGTTTTATACAATGCAACTAGTTTACTAACCTCAACCCCGGCACCTCTGTGGTAATCCATGGCCAATGTCTCAGCTGTACGCTTTCCCTCATCATAACAACTTCTGACACCTGCCAAACCAACCAATGACCCATATTATCATACAAATGCATGTCTTTAGCTCACACCAGCAATGGACTTCAAATATACAAATGAGTAATGATATTTCCCCCCACCCCTTCATTCGCCTGACATTAAACTTCAGTAATTACATATGATGTATAAACCGACACTCGAGCACATTCATTTTGTCCGAGAATTGGGATAGCCGGACCATAAGTATTAAGTTTTGTGGTCCTTTGGCATTAGAGATCACTTCATATGTTTCAGCCTTTCAGAGCAGCTATACCCGCACCTTTATTACCCCCGTGCTTTTAAAACTATCTCCACTCGCTTCTCTCGCAAGACAATCAAAAGATGAAAATTCTGTGGAGTTCAAATATATCTCTACCAAGTAGAGTCTACTCAAAAATCAAATACTAAAAGATTACTTGGAACAATTCACTTCATACGTTTGTGACTCGAGTAGTATATTATCACATTTCCATATCTAATCAACTATACGTGGTAGAATAACTAGTACACAAAATAACTCTAAGGGATCCAAATCTATTTTTAAACCCGGAGAATAGACACTTTAGCAATGGAACAACCACTCCCTATAATTATTCATTGGAAAAAGTTTTGGTAAGTGAGTTGGCCCCAACCATGGCCAAACTACACGTTACAATAACCTACCTACGCCAGCGGAAAGAGAATGAGGGCATTAATGAAGAAAACACTAAAGAAAGCGTACGGTGGTCCTATAATGCTCTAAATTTTATTAAATTTTGCACCTGCATAATACAGTACATTCAACCTTCTCTGACAAAACTTCTGGCACTTCACCAACATAAAAAATGTTCCCCCACTCTAAAAGTCCCACTACAAAAGATTCAGACTTTCTTCACAAAACATCAAGCAACCTCCATTAGTAATGACCTTAATAATGACATTAAACAATATCACCAGACTTTAGTACAAGTTCCTTAAAACCATATAAATCGCACCGACTATAACGAGTCAATCATACAATCAAATTAGACCCGTAATTTCGACGCAACATTAAATCTTGCAATTTTCTGAACAAACCATTTTAGTCTCCATCATACTAGTACACAGTAAACTCCATCTAATTGCTGAAGTTCAGGAAATGAGTTGAATAGTGGACCCGCAAATCACGGGTTCCCTGGAACAACAGACCAAGATCTAAAGTCCTAAACAAGTGTTGTGATTCCACCAACCCCCACGTGGCAAACTGCCCTTAATTTCCAACCCAAATAGTGAGGAAAAAAAAAGAGAAAATATTTATATTTTCTATTTTGTTTTGTAATAAAGTGGTATAGTAGCTCAGCAAGGCCCACGTGGTTTCTCCCATAAGCTACTTTCCCGCGCAAGATAGCTCCCTTGATCAAGTTCATGCTAACGTGAACCTTGTTAAGTACTACACTACCTTACTAAGCATATAACGTATGATGATTGATGCACAAAAAATGTGCTACATTTATAGCATATATGAAAAGTTGCTATCAACCATGTACGATCCCACAAAAAGTTTGATGATGAGCGTTTAGCTAATTAATCAAGAAAATATCAATCAAAAGATCCTCACTTTGTCTATACAACAAAAACATTAGTACAATTCTACAAAAGTATGCATAAGCAAACATTGACAGACAATTATATCGAAATCAGCATCCCCCGATAGATTTATAAAACGTAACGTAATTTACGGAAAAGAGGGTAAAGGAGTAAATACCAATGGGATTGACGTTTCCCCAATAAGTCTCCTTTTGAGGGTGTTCCAAGGGGTCACCATAAACCTCACTTGTGCTTGTAAGTAGGAATCTTGCACCTACCCTCTTTGCCAATCCTAGCATGTTCAATGTTCCTACCACATTTGTCTTGTTAATTCCTCCGTTAAGGAACTTCTCTTTCACGTTTCACATTTCACATTTCACATTTCACATTATCTAACCCAACAAATTAACACATTCATAACACTTTAATCAATATCTCAATATTACCATATAAATCCAAGATTAACAACACCCCCACCATTATACTATTCAAATTAAATATTCTTCCTCTCTTTTTTTTTCAACACGTAACCAACAGACATTAAACAGGAGTTTTAGTCTAGAACAATAACTTAGATCTGATTTAAATAAAATAAAAAAAGGTCGCAACTTTTTTTCTTTTGTAAATCAGCAAAAACAATAAAAAAAACAAGGAGTGAATCGTAATTCGAAAACGTCATATAAAAAAACCGAAATAAATAAATAATAATAATAATAATAATAATAATAAAGGATATGATAGTTTTGACGGGGTTGTGTTTGTAATGAACAGGGGAAGCAGGGCAGGCAAGATGATAGATCTGATCAACTTCCAACAAGAGAGGCTCAACGACGTCGTGTCGAATAAGCTCAAACCTCGGATTCCCAAAATGATGCATCACATTCTCTTTCCTCCCCGTGAAGAAATTATCAACCACGATCACGCTATCACCACGGGCGATGAGGCGGTCCACAAGGTGGGACCCAACGAAGCCTGCACCACCGGTGACGACGATGCGGAGACCCTTACGCTTGAGGCCGAGTGGGGCCTTACCGGATCGGAAAGGGTCGGTGGCGGCGACGCGGTGGGGGGTGATCCGGGTGAGCTCGCCGGAGAGGAAAGATTCGCCGGAGATGGAGTCGTGCATGTAGGAGGTGAGAGGGGTGGTTGTTGCGGCGGAGGTGGTGGTGGTGAA
This sequence comes from Spergularia marina, assembly GCA_963680865.1. Taxonomy (NCBI): domain Eukaryota; kingdom Viridiplantae; phylum Streptophyta; class Magnoliopsida; order Caryophyllales; family Caryophyllaceae; genus Spergularia; species Spergularia marina. The sequence goes on from OY804555.1 coordinate 4,527,568, forward strand.
TGGGAGAAGCGTGAATAAGACGAAAGCGAGAGCAATGCCGAGGAGGAGGAATAATAGGCGTTGCTCACGGAGGAGGTAGTGAATCGGGCGGGTCACGGTGAGCCAAGGTTTGGCGGGTTTGGGTGAGTATTCGTCGGATTTGTGTTGGGCTTCGTGCCCTCTGAATATCAGCTCGGACGCCATGGATGCGTGTGGGTGTCACCGAGTTATGACGACTCGGATCGGAGGGGAAACTGAGTTGGGGGGACCGAGTTGAGGAGAGAGAGATATATATATATGAGATGGAGAGGAATTTGTGTTGATGGGAGAGTTGAGGGGACTTTTATAAAGAGGTGGTCTGAATCTGAAAGAGAGGGAGAGAGAGAGTTCTTAAAGGGGGAGGTGTCTATTGGTTTTGTGATTTGATGTGAAATGACGAAAATGCCCCTGCGTATGTATATGAGTATAGGAGTATTATGACTTCTTGTTGTGATTATACTGGAACTCCACACTTTTCCACATTTGTGAGAAGTCTAGTTTAATCGAAATTCGAAATACACCTTTATTAAGTTCCCTTCCATAAAAGAAATTATAAATGTTAATCCTATGATAACTTTGTGATGTACTCTTAACTTAACATTTTGTCCTGAGGAGATTGTTTCAACTATATGACTCGTAAAATTTTATTTTTATAACACTTTTACGTAAAAAAAAAATCATAACTTGATATCGTCTAATCCAACGATCTGAAGTTGAACATACGACATATCAAAGAACAGCCTAACTTAAAATTGGAATTGAATCGTGACCCGTTACGATTTATGAGTCACTTGACATGAAGAGACCCATTAATTATATTAGAGAGAACGGAATAAAGGAGAAAATAAGTAAGTCGTAGTTGATGTTTAGTCGACATTTGCAATGTGTCATATAGCGTCGTTCCTGACGGTTTAAGACCTCTGGGAGACGCAAAAAAATATGGGTCATCGAACCACCAATTTTAAGCATATATGTAGACATAAATGATAAAACGACATATTTTGTGGTATCATACCGCGTCTTTCCTAGCAGTTTACCATGTAAAATTTTTCTTCTTTACAAAAATGACACTCACAATTTAATTTTTCATTTCAAGTAAACTCATTCAAGAAAAATAATTCCAATAAAGAATTCCGATCCATTAAAAATTAACTATAAAATGCACGTAAAAAAATAGAATGGAATCATGGTATATAGAGATAGGATTATTTAAGTGAGTGCTAGTTAATTAGTGATATTATCCAAACATGTAAATTAGGTTCTATGTTTATGGGATCTATTCCCATTTATCTCTTTGAGTATGTATGAGGTATTCCTTTCACAAGGAATTCCCATTCACCATTCAAATTCGTTGTTTGTTTCCATCTCAACATATATAGTAGTGAGCTTAGCTATGAATATAAGGAGTACTTTATTAAAGAGGTCTTACCTAATTTTCATATACTCCGTGTATATAATTATATTTTTTTTTACATTTGGAACAAGTTAATCTGATAAATAATGTAAACAAAAGAATACAAAGATTTTGTTAAGTGATTGGATGGCATATGAGTGAGATGTCCTACCATTAGACCTGGCAAATAGGTCGGGTTCGGTCAACCCGACCCAGATTGGTATATAAACGAGTTGGATATTTTCTGACCTGAACCCAACCCGTTTACTAAACGGGTCAAGAAGTTGTAACCTGAACCCGACCTGCCTTATAAACAGGTAACCCGACCCAACCTCCCAACCCATTTAAATAGGTTCTAAACGGGTCAAATGGATCAACCCAACCTGCCAACTCATTAATTGACCCATTTTTGACCAAATTAGGTGAATTTTCTTTGTACTTTTCATTTTTTTTTTCTCGTATAAATGGGTCAACCCGGGTTAGACCTAACCCATTCCTGACCTGTTTATGTAAGCGGGTCAGGTGGGGTTATTTTCAGATTGAAAGTCAGAACCTGAATCCAACCCATTTATCTAAACGGGTTGGGTAGGTCAACCCATTTAGTTAAACGGGTTAGGATCCATCGACCCAAACCTACACTAAACGGGTCATTTTCAGGTCAGGTTGGCGGGTCGAGTTGATTTTTGCCGGCTCTACCTAACATTAGCAAGTGTTGCCCGAGCTTGGTTTTGAGTTCGGTTAATCAGAATTGAAGCTGAACTTTGTCGGAATTTAACCAAGTAGCTTGGTTAGTTCTCCGTAGAATGTCCACTGAATTATTTAAAATTAATCATCAAATACGTAGTTACACTGATTAGGTACCAGTAACCATTATTTTATATTTTAAATAGAAAGTGAGGTGGTCTATTTAAGAACTGAGAACAAAAAATTTGATAGTTAAGGGCTCAAATGTAACAGTACTCCAAAAGTTTTGGCAATATGCAACGAGGAAGCCGTCTTAGTGGGGCAAAGTGGTAATAAATTAGCGCAAATAGCACTTAAAGGCAAATTAATTTGGTTGGAAATTTTTCCCTTGCTAGAAATACAGATACAGAGTGACATAGACACAAACACACTCCATCCTTTTCGTTGACTAATCAAACTAAACTAATCTCAGTATAGTAATAGTCACCCTTTTGTTTTTCTTGATTGTAGTAACCTCTTTGGTTTTATACAAGTACCTTTCTTATACTTATTACAGTGACATTTGTTAGCATGTTATTCGTCCGGAGTCTCGCGTATTATAAAGTAATTGAGTAGGGATGATAGGATTTGAACCCGTGACTATTGATGTCAAAATGAATAAACTCCTACAAACTTGAAGAATTTCTCAAACGATTCTAACTTCTATGAGTTCCGGCTTGTGGAATAACTTATTCATTAGCCTTACAATACTGTAGATGTTGAGAATTTGGGAATTGAACTTCTAACTTCTAAGTTTGTGGAATAGCTTATTCATTAGCCTTACATCGTCCTCGCTTTCAGGGGTGTAAAGTGATCCAAAATCGATCAATTATGACTTGTACATTTGTAATAGTGTATTTCTTCTCACGGTTAAGCCAATTAGTAAGCGTTATTGGCCTACTTACTTTTAGGGTTCGTTTGGATACAGTTTTAAAAGGGAAAAGGCAGAAGAGGCGAAGGAAAGGAAAAGAAAGGGAGGGGAGGTTAATTTCCCTTGTTTGGATAGCTAAAGAAATGGATAACAAAAGTGTCAAAGACTAGAAAAAATTAAAATTAAAATCAGAAATTGAAAAACAAACCCAAACTTATCCCTTCCATTTTCTCACTCCTCTCCCCCTGGATATAAGTTCATAAATATCCAGGTATTTCTATAACTTAGGGTCTGTTTGGTATCGTTTTCTATTTTCAGTTTTCAGTTTTTTTGAAAACCAAAGTCCCGTTTTTTAAAAACTAAAAACGACAGTGATACCGAACGGGCCCTTAGTAATATAATTATGTTTTTGGTTGATTTTTCTTTTTAATCATTCCAACTTTGTAAAGCCGATAAATTTAAGAAATGAGGGAAAATTCATCATCACAAATCCCTCCATCCCAACCCCCCCAAAATAGATAACGTCATAATTAAAAGAATATAAAATAATAAAAATATCACTAAAAATATAAAATATCTATGGAAAATATTTCAAACCGGGTTGAACCGGCCAGTTCTCACCGGTTCACCATCGGTACTCGCACTTAAACTGGTGGTTTGACCCGGTTTTGGCCGGGTTTGACCACTCTAGTTTTGGGAGCTAACCGGAACGGACCACTGGCCAGTTCCCGGTTAAAGGCTAGTTCGGTACAATTTTAAAACATTGACATAAAATGGGGCTGAGAATCCAAATTGATAGTAGTAATATTATGGGCGATAAATAACCACTCTCTTCACAAATCACCTCAAATTTAGTATTCTATGCATATGGTAGATCCACAATGACAAGATTGAAGCGAGCTTCGTTATTATATATTGCACCTAGTATTCTCAGAAATTTTGATTTGACTATTACACATAAACTCACTGTTCATGCTAAGAAATGTCATAATAATGTACGGTGTATAATTATTAGAACTAAAGAATTGAGACAAAAAATAATACGCCTTTGAAAGAGTAGTTAGTTAATGATGACGACTATGGTCCTACAATCTACCATTAGGTATGACTTGAATGAGTATTTGACCATATGAGGCAGATCTCCTTTCTCCACAATCCACAAGGCTGAAGGATTTCCCCTTCCATCAAGTGTTACATTACTTACATGTTACGACAAAATCACTAATTAAACGAGCTTATTTTCTTAGAACTGTGTAGGGATATTGTATTATTGTTTATACGCTATTCTTATCGTTCTTTTGAATTGTTTAACATATGCTTATAAGTTAATTATCTCAACAATTATTTCGTTTTAGCAACAAGTCCAACTTAAAAGTTAAAACATAACCTGTTTTGTTGTTCGAAAGGGATTGACGTGATTCAAAGTTGACAACTAACCATGGTATATGGGATCCTCATCTTCATTTAAAAGCCAAGGAATAGAAATATGTGTATCAATATATGTTTCTTGATCACATTAATCTATACATTTTTTTAGAAATCATAATCTATGGAGTACATTATTAGATCTTGTATGTCGATTAATGATTGGAGAAATGATAATTCTAACATTTCGTTTTGGATCACATCATAATCTTTCACATGCATAATTCTTTGCATAACTTCATCTTCTGATAGTACAGTATATTTTTGTGGAACTTTCACATACACCTCCAATTTCAGAAAGAAATTATGTTTCAAAATTGCGCATCAGAAACCAAGCAATGACGCAATGTGATAATGATTTATTTGTCTTACTGACCTTCAATCATTTTATCAAAGAAAACCCCACATTTTATCGAGGAATTTATGAAGAAGGTAAATTAAAAGAAAATTGTTTGCTTAATTAATCATCATGCTCCGCGACAATATCTATGGCTGCGTAAAAACAATGAGGATCCTCTGTCCCATTTTGTGTGCCACTCCATGTACCACTCCAATCATAAGCTTGGAATTCATTAAATATATGAAGTAATATAGATTTTTTAAGGTTATAATATGAATTTCTAAACTTGTGATTAGATGGGTACAAGGAGTGGCACACAAAATAGGACAGGGCATCCTAATTGGCGTAAAAAAATGCACATGAATTATGTTTCTAGCTGGATGGATATTGCCTTTAGAAGCAATTGGTTTGGCTAATTTGTTGGTTGTAATAGTAGTTACAAACTCACATTTCGCATTAATGGTACGGAGTATTGTTTGAAGATTTACGTACTTTACATTTGTAGCAATTACTCTGTATCATAAGTACTACGAATATTTTATTTCTTTGTCCCCTTATATTAATAACATTTGCTTTTCATTTAACATCATAACTTATAACCATCCATAACAATCAAATGATTATTCCCTCTGTCTCAACTCAAACACACAGTGTCCAAAATACCGCCCTATAGGAGGGTGTACACACTAATTTGTTAATCTATCAAAGTTAAAGAAAATTTACACAAGTTAAAGAAAATTTTAACTAATTCGTCATGCAACTTTTTTGGAACATAGATTGACAGATTAGCTTAAACACTTTTTCAATAACAATTCGATGTTTATATAAGGTGTTTAAGCTAGGTCAAAATGCATAGTAAATAACAAAGGACACGGACTGTAGATTTTACCACACCGAGCTGCTAAGATAGTTACGTACGGAGTATTCTTTAGCTGTAGACCTGTAGTGTCGGCAGGTTATGCTTTACTACAAACAGTCTAAATCTGGTAAATTGGTAGATTATTTGATTGCTGAAACGAAGGTCAACAACTCAACATCATGATATAATTAGCAAGTTAAGCTACAAAATTAACATTAGCGGCAACAATAAGTAATATATACGAGTAAGTCAAATGTGCTTTTATTATGTACTCTGTATTTTTGAATTAAGGACGTCTTATTAGCTTCCTGTTTTGTTTGATGACCATCTAATTCGTCGTAGTTTTACCCCCACTATATTGAGATTCAACTTGTATCACATACTTTACTATGCTGACTGCATCTCATATACGGAGTATCATAATAGGACGTAGGACATTGGCATGTAGGTTGTGACAAATAATTTTACTCGTATCAAAGGATGTGGGGGCATTGTTTCGCGACTCTCTAACAATTTTTTATAATTCTTTATTTATGATTATTAATATCATAACATATTTAATCATAATAGATATTTTTGCATTTAATAGAGCTCCAAGTTCAACCCCTCTTGATGGGCTTCTTAGCTTCTTTGTTGAATGACAACATAAAATTAGACGATAAGGTTTTCCGAACGGACGGGTTGTTTGTTTGGTGAGATTAGTAGGTGGGATGAGATGAGAACATTTATCTCCAATAACCCAATTCCGATGTTTGGTAATGGTGAATAGTTGGTGGGTTTATCTTCAGTGCAGATCACATGTCCCATTTTCGTGTATAGATCCTCTAGAGTTGGAAATGAACTCTATTTGGTAGAGTTTACCTAAAAAGGTAATAATAAATTATTTAACTTTTTTATATGTGCCTTTTAAAATTCTTTCATTTTGTTTTATTACTAGTTTTGGTAAACTCCACAAACCCCATTATCCTATCACACAAAATGTTTGCACGTAATTGGAGGGGTACATAGAGTGGGATAGGAAAATGAGACAAGTGATCCGCACCGAAGATAAAAGTGATGGGGATTTCTTATTCCACAGAAGGAGGGATAAAATGATACATTTGTCATTACTAAAATGAGAAATAGAACAATAATTATTAAAGGATAATATTGTCAAGTAACACCTAATTAACAAATCTCACTCTACTTTCCGTTCTCTAATCCCATTACTTACCCAAACAAGGGACATGGGTTATTTTTGGATTCATTTCCCCTAATCCCTCTCCAATTCCCACCTCTTATCCATTCAATTCCCATCCCACAATCCAAACAAGCCCTGGAAGGAATAATGGGTGACAACATGAAGTTTACCGCTTGTTACCGTGATTATTTTAATAATTATAGTGATGTGAGTAAAAATTGTTTTTATTTTGTTACCCGACAGTTTGATATATTCGTTCTCACAGATAAGAGCTACAGTATAACCCAACTCAGGAAAATGTACAACTGTGTGATATAAGAATCGGCAAATTTTTACATTTCTCTGTATATTTACTTTTTACATTTCTCCATATGACTTACACTATCGAATGACTTTCTCACAAATTATAGGAGTGTAAAAACCACTGCCAAAAGAATTGTACAATATGATTATTCGAGGAAATTCAGGAGATAAAAGAGGCTTGGGCTAAAGACATTGGGCTAAATCTATTTTATATCGATCATGCACCTTACACTAGCCCATATATATACTTGTTTGTGTGCCTTGACCTGCAACATTTACTTGATGCATGCTTACTATTTCTCACTTCACAATTCAACTTATCATGTCGGGATAAATTCAACACCCCTACAAATGGATATTGAAGGGTGCTTGTACATTTGTAATCACAGGGGTAGCCCACGGATATCCCGAACATGTTCTCGGGCCGCCGGGGTAGTCGTAACCCGAGAATCAAGTCGTTTTATTATCGAAGTGATAAAAAAACTTCTTTTTCTTCCCGTTTTAGAGACAAAAAATTTACAAATTAAAAAGAATGCTAGATTTGAAGTATGCTGCTAATTTAGAGTGTCCTAGGGCATTCACGACAATAACGGATAACCGATCATTGGCCAACGGACGTCAAAATCGTAATGTAAGCTTTGGTTCAAACTCGAACTTATGCATACTTTTTTTTTTAGGGATGTAGTAGTGTTTTAAGGAAGATGTTTTGTTACACAAAAATTCCTATATTAGATATATATTTTCGCAAACTTCTGAATTTTCAGTAGGAATGACCGAGGAAAATCGTTTATTAATAGAAATGTATGTATACCATTTTTCTCAAATTACCAACATGTAATAGTATTGGTCTAAACACTTTAGGCATTTCAATTTAAGCACTACTACTCCGAATTATGGAGACAAACAATCCGAATTTGCTTTCAATAACTTGGAATTGCCTAACGTTGACATAATTCTCACTATTTCAGCCCAAATATCTCCTAGTCGTCCTAATTTGAATTAAATATATATCTTATCACCAGCATGATTACTTTAAGTTTACCGGATGTTTAACTTTTACCGCACTTTTACAATACAAATAAATTTTACTTTCTGCCTGTAACACAATATTATTATCGTCTTGCATATATAACTTTATATACTTTCATATATTTTATAACAATATTCGGCAGATTATATTTTTTTTTATCTATACATTAGACCTCTAGCAACGTGCTTTCGTTATCGAGGAGGAAATGCGCCAAAACCTGATTTGAAAGATGCATGTATTGAAGATTTGGTAACCTTTCTTTGGCTGTTTACCCCTGCAGGAAAGGCAGAGTGCTTGAACTTGTGAAGCATGGTTTCCTGCTCAACTTGAAACATCATGTGATCTCATTTATTATCACACACACTCTCTTTGTCTACTAGAAAAAAAAAAATCTTATTACTTCACCGCTCCTCATTCAATCGAATCACATTTCCATGATTTACCAACTACCTGAAAAATCTCACCATCTCTTTTATAATCTTACCATCATTTTAGCCCTTAAATTTGGCTACTATGTAGTCTTGTTCATATCAACTCTTACAAACCCTAATGAAAGACCTTTATTTCTTCTTCCTAAAGAATTTGATGGGTGCTAAGGTTAAGAGAAGCTTCCGAAGCACTTGCCACGACGATAACTCGACTTCGACTCTTAACCAACATAGCAAAGCTTACCCAAAAGAGCCATCCTTTGCGCCATCACAAGTACCTAGCTCGTCTTCCTACATGGGAAGCGAGTTTACTATTAATAATACTAATACTACTGGTTCAAACGTTCCCCCAAGAAAGAGTGTCACTTTAGAGGAAATGATTCTACAGCTCGAGGTAGAGGAGGAGAAGGCTAGGAGGGAAAAGGCGGCCAACTATAGGCATAAAGACGAAAAAAGAGATGAGGCAGGACTTAATTTCCCTCGTAGGATGTCGTGTGTGAACAACTCGGACATCCTACGCTCCGCAAGGAATGCTCTGAATCAGTACCCTCGATTCTCACTCGATGGTCGAGATGCCATGTATCGATCCTCATTCCACAACAACAATGTAGGCCGCGCCATAGACGGGCTAAAGCTAGGGAGAATATTGCATATGCCTCAAAATGTAGGAGGAGAAAGTGTAATATGGTGTAAGCCAGGGGTGGTGCCAAAGTTGATGGGCTTAGAGGCAATGCCATTGCCTATTAGTAGACTTTACAATAATAATCATAGCAAAAATAAGCATACTAAAGAAAAGTTGTGCAATGCTATTAGGACTCAAAATCTTAGGAGAAAAATTGAGAGAAATGAGATGGAGAAAAAACAAAGAAGACATCATGTTATGGATTCGACAAGTAGTAATTGTCGAAATCTTAAGCGGTCAGATCGAGGTGGTCGTGGTGGTGGTCGTGGTCGAGGTCGTGATGGTGGTTGTAGTAGTCATTCTTGCTCTTCAACCGGGCATTGTGGCATGACCCCAATTGCTATGGAGCCTGTATATGGGCTAGGAGGACCCGTTACATGGCCTACACCTTATAATCACACTTAGCTTTAATTTCATCTTTATAGTATTATTTGTGTACGTCATTTCGTTATGAATTTTGTGTTTCCAATCTTGTGGTATGATCATAAAAACATTTGATTGGTGGCAATAACTATGGTGGGCACAAAATTTGTATTAGGAACACTGTATTAATATTTGTACTCCTAGAGTTGCTGAAAACAGAATTTTGTCTCCTTTGTTAGGTGAATTCCTATTTTTAAATTTTGAAAAGTTAAGGATCCATGATGAATTTTGAAATTGATGACTTATTTAAGCTAGTCTCAAATCTTGTTAGGGTAATTTAGAGTGCAGCAATATGATTTTCAAGATAAAAAGGTTCTTTAATAAGAACGTGATCATGATCACGGACGCAATACCCTAAAACTAAGCGCCGTGCCGTTGAATTGGTAGTGTAATTCAACAAGGCACTTCAAATTGAATATTATGCACTTCAAATGGGTGATGTGCGTGATTTCACATTTATTAGCTAAACAGTTTAGTGAGGTTCTAAAGATACTAGATTCATGAACCAAAGATGCTCACAAATCAAAATTAAGCCTTTAGATGTACTTTGTCATATTCGAAGCATATGTAATCATACAATGAGATTTGGTTCAAAAAAGAAAAAAATCGTACAATGAGATGATCTTTACACTCTTACGTACGTAGCATGCATGTATGTATGTACCTATAGTGAGAGCGAGATTCGCTAATCTCAATACTACTACTGTGGAAGAACGTAAAAATCGACTATAAAAGTGTCAAATTAATCTTCCAAAGATAGTAGCACACCAATTAAAACATTTATTGACATTACAATATACATATTGTTCCATCACTTTGAAAGTGATCTTTTGCTAGCTGCCTAGCTACCCTCATCTCCTCATCATAAATACATTAAGAAAAACAGTACAAATTCCAACTAATAAGAAAATTATACATCAATAATGATTTGTTCTAAGTAATTACTAGTATACTTCAATAATTTGATCTAAGACATTCTAACAAAATAATAATTTTTATAAAATCTAGGGATGACCACCCAAATCTTGGAGTCCAGTAGTAGCAAGCTTGTTAGCAAGAGCAAGAGCATTACTAGTAACAAAACTCAAATTCTCAACCTTATTACACAAGCTACTGATTTCTTTTCCTCTTTTGTCATCAAACCCATCAATGCAAGTATCTTGATCAGTCAAAGCAGCACTTAACCAAGTCAAAACATCATTCATTTGATCATCAAACCCATTAAAACTCAACCTTCTTAGTACATCAAGAGACTTGTGTAGGTTGTCTAGAGTGTCCTGCACATTCTCAACGCAGTCCGACAATGCGGCCCTGTTTCGTCGCCCATTCACATTCCCATGCCTATGGAGGTTGTTGACGTACTCAGCCACCTCCTTGACCTCTCCTATGGTGACCGAGACCCCTGCCCTAGCCCACCTGCTCGGACTCCGCCTCGCCTTTTCCGAGTAGGAGGCTAAGGATTTGAGGCATATGTCTTGGTATCTTGTTACACTACAAGCTTCTTGGACATAATTCTCACCATTTAGGCCAAATATGTTGAGGCATGATAAGAGTAAAATTAGGCCAAATATGTTGAGTGCCCTTTTCATTGTGTAGGCCAAATATGATTTGATATATATGAAAATGTAATGTATTTGTAGCTAGATTATTTGAGACTATTAGTTCTTTTCACTGGTTTTTGTAGCTAATGGCAAGTTAGAAGTGAGTGTAATAAATAAAGGCTGTGGCCCAAGGACAGGTAAAGGATCCCAGAGGAAAGTGAGTGAGTGACTGAGTAAGAGGGATTAGAGATCTCACATGTGAATGGTTCAGGTGGGTTTCTCATGAAGCTAGAAAAGTGATTTGGTAGGTATGTGTATGAATCAATGCAATCAAATGCGAATTTTGGGGTGTCTATAGGTTATCGATTATCGTAAATTTAGAAAATCCTTATATCCCAAAACTGCTCTTACGTGTAACACATATTATCTTTATATTTAAATAGCTATATAAAAGGTTTTTGGCATATTTTGAAATGAAAATGATTTAATTTAATGTTGAAAAAAAATATAGGAAAAAGAAAGATTTTAAAAAGGGGCTTGCTCTTAAATATCATACTTTTATCAAATAATATCATTGAATAATACAATCTTTTGATAATTTTATCAATAATCGTATAATTCGTATCTATATACTATTATTTGATAAGTTATAATAATTAAGATGCCTACGTATCTCAAAAGAATCAAAGCTCACGTAGTTCTTCACTTACCTCACTTACCGTTGTTTGGTTATTAGATGAGTTCTAACCATCGAGGTTGTCATCATCTTGAATGTCAGTTGACGCGCCCGATCCAGACGAAGTATCCATTATCATGAATGGATCATCTTCACCATCACGATCCTCCTCCTTTATTCCTTGTGTTCTTTTTTGTGCTTGATCCCAGTCTTTTTTACACACACATATTTTCACAGATTCGGGAGCCAAACTTGATCGCTTTTCATCTAGAACTTTTCTTCCTGCACTAAAAGCAGACTCGGAAACTATTGTTGAAGCAGAAACTACAAGAATATTCTTTGCAACTTTGGGTAGAATCGGATATCGGTGGCTATGATTACGCCACCAAATGAGAATGTTGAAATCATGGTCATTTGTTGCTTGCATAAATGATAAATATTCATTGACAGAAGATGTAGAATTGTTGGATGACGTTTTCGGCTTTTTCAAAATAATTGAACATAGTTCACCAAATCTACTTGCTTTAGTCCTTGATGAAGAGTATGAAGAATTACCTTCTACATTTGTACCACTATTTTTCTTATACACCTCATATAGCTTAGTCAAAATAGATATGCAAGTGTTCAAATAACTATCCACATCATATTCTTGTTCTAATGTAGCGTAATAAAATTCTAGCATGTTTTTCAAACCTTCGAATTTAACATCGGGATCTAGAATAGTTGCAACGCCATATATAACCGGAAATTCAGAGAAATGAGACAACCATTTCCCTCGCATTGAATTAATAACATGCTTTAAACATTCATAGGACTCACAAATAGACATAACTTTAACTATTTTTATGCATTCCATGATCACCAAATGAACATCTGGTTCATAAACGAGTGATAAAACTTGTGTAGCATCATAATATGTCTTCAAAAGATCATAAATAGGTTCAAGAATTTCCCAAGTAGCATCATTGATAAGTGCATTGGGATCGCTAGAGTGATACTCATTATACAAAGTAGTTATGATATGTCTATATCTAAGTGCACTGCCTAGCATGATATAGGTAGAATTCCACCTTGCTGGTGTATCAAGGTAAAATTCCGTTGGTCTCATGTTATTTTGTTTGCACAATAATTTGTATCTACGTTTCATTGAGCATGTTCTTCTAAGCCACTTAATAACTTTTCTAATAGGCAATAAAAGAGGAGCAATAAAACTAATTCCTTCTTGAGCGGACAAGTTAATAACGTATGCACAACATCTAACATGTAAAAACATCGCACCTGATAACACTGTTGACATATTACTTTGGATATGACCAATACAATTAGTATTAGCCGTATCATTATCAAGGGAAATAGTAAACAACTTGTCAATCAAATTAAACTCCTCACAAGTACCACGAATACGAGTGAATATGTCATAACCACTATGTGACTCTTGCATAACATCAAAAACAATAATTCGTTTTTGCACATTATAATCACTATCAATCCAATGAGCTGTGATGCATAAATAATGTTCACCTTGTTTTGAAGTCCATGTATCACTAGTTAAGCAAAAATTATCACTAAATGTACGTAAATATTCAATTAAATCACCTCTAGCCTTGTAATATTGACTCATAGTACGACGTTTAAGGGTGTTTCTAGGCACCCTTGTATAGGCGGGTTGTAATGATAATCGATTAAATTCTTCATAATTAAAACTTTCACCATGACTAAATGGCAATTCATCAAGAGAGATATAAGTAGCCATATTATCAATCATTCGATCTCTATTATAAAAGAATGGAATACCTCTACCGGGAGTTGGGGTCATATAATCTGCAATTTGCGTTTGACCACCACTACTTGATTCACCTGCGCCAGTAGTCGGGGGACCTATGCCATGTACGCCCAACAAGTGTCGAGTTTGAGTGCTGGTTCCATCACCTGTTGCCCATTGATATTCTTGCTTAATGTTGTTGGCTTTGCATAATCGACAAATAAGTTTGAATCTTCTTGGCGCATCCTTTATGGGGACTTTGTCAAAGTACGACCAGAATAATACTTGGTTTCTTTGCACCACTACGAGTACTTGAACCACCTACATTGAAGATAATAACAATAAGTTCTAAATTTAAATAAATGAATTAATAAATATAATACAATTTAAGTTAAAAAAAAACCTTGTTTATTTGTAATTGGCCCTCTTGGTAGTGGCATGTTTGACGACTCTTGTGACATACTACCTACAATAAATTATATGAATTAAATTAAATTAAATTTGGGGAAATCACTAGCCATTATAAAATAAATACATTTTTTTAACTCATTCACCAAATACCTTGATCCTCACCACTTTGAATGGTTACTTTCAATCTCCTCAAATGCTCATCTTCATTATAATTTGATATCTTTTTGTTGATGTAAAAAATATATACTCCCTCCATTCATATCCAACCTTCCTGTTGTTGAAGGTTGATTGAGAGGCCATATTGAGAACCATTTTTAGACCAAATAATATAAACACTTGCCATAAAACTAGATGGTATTGGGAGATTGCATTGCAGAATGAAGTATGTGTTACTTTTAATACCAAATTATGTATTCATTTGGTCTAAAAATTGTACACAATATGGTATCAGAGTCAACCTGAAAAAACAGGAAGATTGGATATGAATGGAGGGAGTATATGTTAAGTTATTTTGTCGTAAAAATATAAGTTATATAATTATTATTATTATTATGTGTACTAATATCACAATAACAATATTAAAAGTATTAAAGATTATACTCTTGTAGCAATTTAAATTGAATAGATAAGTAGAGTGAATTGCTTTTTTTTATTGTTACATAAGTAGAGTTAATTGTGTGAATACCGAGTAGTAAAAAAGAGATGAATGAGTCGTTAAGGACAAATGGCTAGAAAAGTAGCCATTGGTACATGTGGGCCAGGCTAGGGTTCGGGTTAGGGCCAAGGTGAAGGCCAGGGTCGAGTTAGGGTTAGAGCTAGAGTTTAGGACAATTTTAGGAACCGGTCAGGTTTGAGATTGTTTCGACCCTAATCCAACCCTACCCCTAGGCCCTAACCCGTATTGGTACGGTTTAGACTCCGTATTGGTACGGTTTAGGGCCGGGCTTAATCATGGCCTGGTCAAGGTAAATAGCGGGCCTATTTGACCAAGCTCTATCAATGATTTTTGGGGTCGGCTCGTTTTCAACTAAATGAACCCAAAGACTCGACGAGCGTAAAATCAAAATCAGTAGAGAGAGATGATGGCGATGAGGAGACCGGAAGTGGTGAGAGCGTACAGAGAAGTACTGAAGGCGATACGTAAAACAT
The DNA here is from genome assembly GCA_963680865.1 of Spergularia marina. NCBI lineage: Eukaryota > Viridiplantae > Streptophyta > Magnoliopsida > Caryophyllales > Caryophyllaceae > Spergularia > Spergularia marina. Next base: position 4,542,782 of record OY804555.1, read on the forward strand.
TCGCCGGAGATGAAAAGATGCTCAAAGCTTCCGCTATTGAAGTCCGACACAAATTCGACGAGAACAAAAATGTCACCTCTGAATCCGACATTGCGAGGCTTCTTGATGAAGCTCGTGAGGCTTCCTCTTTCATCTCCACCATGATCGTCCAAGCCAAGCTCAACGAACGCGGCGGCTACGGTATCCTTGTCTTCTCTCACTCTCTCTCTCCTCCCCCTTTTCCCTTTGCATCATCGATCTTTTTTTTTTTTTGCCGAATTTGTTTGATGATTTTAAGACGTGCCCAGATGTTGTTTTAAGTTTGTTGTTAATGGGTTTGATTGATTTTTGCATTTTGGGGTCGATTTAAATGATGGGTTTGTAAGTTTTTGCGAGTAAAAATTGTTTTTTTTTTTTTTGTTTTCTTCTCTCTGCTCACCAGGTGTTTGTTGAATTGCCTAAGTGAAAATGGTGGGATCTTGAGCTTGATTTCGATCAATTGTTACTGAGGTAATATAGAGAAAACAATGAGATGTTGGGATATGGAGACGATCATGCTCGGTTTGCTGATACGGGTTAATGGGTTATGGCTGAATGAGTTCAAGTGTTAATAGGTATAGACTATAGAAGTGTGTGATCAATGAAAAATTTGCAGTTTATGCGAATGTCGGAGGAACTTTCCCACTTAGTTTAGGATGACTTCTCTGATAAGATAAGCTGCTCCGAAATTGAATCTTAGGTTGCCCTTTTATGGGTTTAAAATTTGTTGCTCATCTAGTGATGAGGTTTGCACTTTGCAGTAATTTGACGAGCTCCATGGCTTAACGAATTGGTAATTGCTTTGTTGAAGCTCAGGTGCATTTGCACTTTTGGCGGTTGATTATGACGCTATGTACTTTGGCTCTGGGATCATGGAGTGAAACAAACTGCTCGCTAACTAGCGGAAGCTTACTCTAGTGTCTGCTAACCATGTTAGTAAGGGATGACTCTAGTGAAATATTAACTACAGTAAAATTATATGAATGAATTAATTTAAATTTTGGAAAATCATTAACAATTACTAGTATATAATAAATTCAAAAAAAAAAACTTCATCATCAAATACCTTGATCCTGACCACCTTGAGCTGTTGCTTCCAATCTCCTCAAATTTTGTGTGTGCTCATCATCATTATAATTTGACATTTTTTTTTATAAAAAAAAAATATGTTTAAAGTAATTTTTGTTGTAAGAATATAAGTTCTATAATTATAATTACAAATTTCAAAATAACAGCAATAAGAATATAAAAGATAATGGACTTGTAGTAATTTAAGTAGAATAGATAAGTAGAGTGAATTGTGTGAGAAGTGAAATTCAATATAGTGGGGTATTTATAGGGAGTTAGGGTGAGTGTATTTGAAGTGGAAACTTAAAAAAAAAACAAAAAGAATTAAAAGGAGCTGTTGGGGACAAACGGCTAGAAAAGTAGCCGTTGGGGCCGGCGGGCCGGGCTAGTGCTAGTGCTAGTGCTAGTGCCAGGGTCAGGGCTAGTGCTACAGTGCTAGGGCTAGGGCTAGTGCTAGTGCTAGTGCCAGGGTTAGGGTTAGTGCTAGGGTTAGGGTTAGTGCTAGTGCCAGGGTCAGGGTCAGGGCTAGTGCCAGGGTCAGGGAGTGCTAGTGCCAGGGCCAGGGCCAGGGCTAGGGTCAGATTAGGATCAGGGTTAGGGTTAGAGTTCGGCGATTTTGAGATCAGGTCAGGCTTCAAATTGTTCGACCCTGATCCAACTCTACCGTAACCTGTGTTGGTACAGTTTAGGGCCGGGTCAGGGTGACTTGCGGGTCCATTTGGCCAGCTCTATCGGTGATGTTTAGGCTCGGCTCGTTTTAGCGAATAACAATGGTTTTTTTTCTGCTCACCAAGTGTTTGTTGAATTGCCTAAGTGAAAATGGTGGGATCTAGAGCTGAATAGCGAGTAATCGTTTACTGAGGTAATATAGAGAAAACAATGAGATGTTGGGGTATAGAGACGATCATGTTTTTATTTATCTTAATGTAATGTACCTGTGCTCAGTTTGCTAATACGAATTATGTCTGAATGAGTTTGCATTACTTAGGTATAGAATTATGTGATCAATGAAGAATTTTCAGTTTGCAGTTTATGCGAATGTGGGAGGAACACTTAGTTTGGGATGACATTTGTGATAAGCTGCTCCGAAATCGAATCTTAGGTTGCCCTTTATGGGTAAACTTGTTGCTCATCAAGTGGTGAGGTTTGCAGAAATTGTCCGAGCTCCATGGCTTAAGGATTCAGTAATTGCTTTGTTGAAGCTCAGGTGCATTTGCACTTTTCGCGGTTGACTGAGATGTGTATGGAGTGAACAAACTGCTCGCTATTTAGTACCACCCTAACTAATAGAAGCGTACTTTAGTGTCTGCTAACCATGTTAGTAAGGGATATTGTGACTAACACGAATACATTATTACCTTACTGGTTGATGCCGGAAAAAGCCTATATAGAGCTAGCAATATTCTTTTGTTTTGGTGTGTAGGAATCAGAAATCTCATTAATTAGAAGATCAGCAAGGTCAGCTTAGAGCATGGCCACTAGGTCCTAGCACATCTTCTGGCATACCAGAGTTGAGAAAGTGCATTCTCTTAAAAGCCTCTAGACTTCTACAGCTGGTTCTAAAAGTTCGACTATGCCTCTCAATCCATAGTTATAGACTCTTCACCCAAGCTCACGCCTGTTTCTTCTCTTGATCCAATTCTACACCTTATTTTGTCTTTTTTACCAGCTGAGCTCCTGTCTAAGGGCGCTGAGCCTGAAGCTGTGGTGCATCTCTAGCTAGTGATAAATGCCCTGCCAAGCAGTCTTCGAATACTCACACCTGGAGAATAAGTGACTGACGTCTACAGCACGGAATTGCAGTTATCCGAAACGACGAGATGATTTTGAGAATCTAAATTCCCAACCAAATCGAGCTAGGTTGGTAGTGCCTAAATCTTTTTTTTGTCTTTCCACTACCTTTAGATTTTGGAGTCGTATCTACCATAGTAATAGACTTTTAAGTGGATTCCAGGCTTTGTTTTGGCAACGGAGGTTTTAACAAACTCATAAAATGAACAATACTTATGTTAGACGTGGCATGACATCATTACGATGATAGAGACATCATTTCACTCTGTGTAGACCAATTTTTACGTCTGTGATACTGTTGGAGTATGAGAAGTGTTCAAGGGTGTGTTGCGTCATTAGCTGCAAACCTTGATGCTCAATTGTTATGGTCACTAAGTTAGTTTAAAACCACATCAAAGGGAAATTGTGCGTCAAAGAGCATGGCTTCTGGCTTTGTTGTAATGTCAGATATGTGCACTGCACAGATGTGGTTGTTGTGGAGCTTTTTGCTCTGCCTTCTTGATTATATCATTTGTAGGGATGGGCGAGACTGACTGAATGAAGCTTTACTTTTATTGATATGCTCATAGGCTCCATATTCTGTGATATTTGGATCTGTTTTGGGTTTCTTTTAGCCCGATGAACATGCATTTTCATTTACGAATTACCTTTTTGAATACTTCTGCCCAGCAATAATATAGGGCAGTTCTTCGTTCCTACTAATGGAATATGGATCACGTAATCTGTTGCAGAGGTGAAGCCAAGTAAAGACCATGCTGGAGCAACACTAGAGGTCCCCTCTGAAGAGCTTCTGAAGGACAGACCACCAGTGACCAAATGTTCCTAAGATTCTTGTTCCCGGATCACCATCACATGAGGCTGCGGATGGTTCTACTCGTTTCTCAGAGAATTTACAGGGAAGACTTGAACGTGATATTTAATTCCGGTTACTTTGTACTTTTTTGCTCTGTTCAAGTAGAGTTTTGACCAGCACCACGCAAGTCTTAGATTTTTACTTCGAGATTGTATTTTCAGAGCTATGGCTTTTACTTATGAGCAAGCCACGCAGCACATCATGATCTTCATGGAGAAGTTAAATAGGCACTTACTTGATGTCATTTAAGGAAATGTCCCGTCTTTTTTTTTTTTAAGATTCAACTAAGAAGTTATTTGGCATACACATTAAAAGTCATTGAAAGACTGTTGCAATAAGATGATTTGAGACGTTACTGTGCTGAAGTGATCAAGGTCAAAACTCAAAATAGACGACACTCACCAGCAAGCAATAACCAAATAAATTTGCACTCAAAAATGTTGCAGGGCTTAACACTTGTCCCATGATAAAGCTACTGCACCATAGAGTACCATATGGGCATCGTTGAGACGAAATTTATATTGACAACCATGATAAAGCTACTGCACCATAGAGTAACTCTCGTTTCAAAATCTGAGTCAGTGGTGAAATCACAAAATTTCATCCAGAATTCAAGATGACGCTAGTCTTTTATGACTCGTGAGTGTTCTAGTCTTGCGGCTATATGACATGCCCCAGACACACAACGATACAGGGGCGTGGAATTTTTGGTCGAATTAAATTTGGTTAAATTCTTATTTTTGCATCTGTATTCGTTAAATTCTTATACTAGGAAAAAAAATTCCAAAAGTAAATTTTGAAAATTCAATATCCACTAAAAGTATGAAATATTAAATAATAAAAGAAAGTATCAAAGTTTGGGTGATAATGGGCGACATGTCAAGCCAAATGGCCCAAGCCCACGCTAGTAAAATAAAATAAATTTAAAATTACAAAAAAAGGGGCAAGGAAAACAAAAACGAGACACAGGCACACAGCTTACATTTTAGTGAAAAATTAAGTAAAGCTAACAAGGTTTGAACCTTGGTCGAATGCTAAAAACTGCACATCCCACCCAATTGAGCTAGTATGATTAGATGATAATAATTGTTTAGCATATTTATATGTATTAAAATTATACTTAACCATGGTTAAATTCTAGTGTAACCGCCGGGTCATTCTAGAATCACTCATCCAACTTGCCAACTTTCTGCACAAGGTACCCTTAAGTACAAAAATTCTGTTTTATTTTTTTGTTTTGTACAAACAAATAGATATTCGACACGCCAAAAAATTATAATTGCTTTGACTTTATTATGTTTTGTAGACTTAACAACGCCGACTGTAGTGTCCTATTATCCGACTCCTTTCTTTAAAAGAGCCCCTTCCCAAAATGAACAGACCAAATTAATAAACCCAAATTTAGCTTAGCTCCCCACTTTACACAACTGAAACAAAGATATGTCAGGTTATTTCGACGTTAGTTTTCTAAGTTTTGTGATGCTTAACACATCTCTTCGACCGCAATTATTTCAATTCTTTTCCAGCGGTTATAACAGTAATAATAATCCCACAACAATCTCTCAATTCAACACAACCATCATATTTATCTACTCTTTAATCTATGCCTTCAACGTAAAAGTTGATGTCTCAAACCCAGGTTCTTTCCTCATCCAAATCCGGTTCAAAACCAGGAATTGGTGCTCCTTTCTTCTTTACGCCACTTCCTCCATACTTTCCCTCATTTTTCCAACTAGTGTGTTTTTTTTCGTCTACCCTTTCATCATACTCGTGTCTCTCCGCTCTTGCTTTGGCCGCGACACGAGTGGTTCGATGCCAATACAAAGCTTCTTCTACGAGCTACGATGGTGTATTTTGATTCCCATAAACAAATTCATAAGGCCAGAATTACAGGCTTTATTCTCAGATTACAGCACTGCCACTTCGTCTGCAGCAGCACCGCAGAATGTGTTCGGAATTGGGTTAATGCTGGTCCTTTTCCTAGTCGTCTCCCCCACGCTATGCCTCACCAACGACACACAAGATGCCCCTTACATCCTCTTACGCGTCCAGTACCGTGACGCGTGGCCTGGCCTTCTGCTAACCTCTGCCCTCATTTTCTCTCTCCTCTTTCCCACTCTAACTTTCCTCTACCCGGTTATTATCCTCGTCTCTCTTTGGCCCTCCTTTTTTCTTGCCACCCTCCGTCGCTTCTTTATCCGCCTTTCCGCCGCCGTCTCTGCCTTCCGCTCCGCCAATGTATACACCATGAACGCTGGCTTTCGAGAACACTATCCTGGTACTACTATGGTCTAACAGATCTTAACTAGTTGGTTGGCAAAACTACCCTATACTTGTACAATTTTGGTTTTTTGAATAAATTCATTGTATATACTCGTATACTAGATTGATCTCAAAGGCTTTCTATTGAAATGGTTCAGCGCTTTTTTTCTATACGAAAAGAATCGTTCTCTATCTTATGTTTGTTTTCGCTCAACAAAGGGTACGCCCACAGATCGCTAAGACCGGGAAAGAACTGAAATAGAGGAGATGAGACACATTTATCATATAGTATGGAAATAATGATTTAGATTATCACCCATTCACTATAGGTGGGTAATAATCTAAATCAACGGATATTAGCTACAATGTTTTCTACTTTTGACTTATAACTAGGCCATGTTTTTTATTTGTATATCAATATATAGAAATGTAACAAATGTTCCACTTTTTTCTTTAACGGTCGATACAATAGAATTTTTGTTTTAACAAACGTACATCATAATGGGAGAAAAAAAGTGAAACATTTCTTCGTGAAAAGTCTCATCAAAAGATCGAGGTTTGCAGTAATTTTACAAGCTCCATGGCTGCGTTTGATTTTTACCGATTGCAGTAAGATATGAGGTGAAACAAACTGATCGCTGCCTATACACCCTAAGTCCCTAACTAACAGAAACTTAATGTTACAAACCGAAAATTCTATGGTCATCATCATTTGTGATAATCACCATAAAAAAAATATTATTTTAATATAATTCTATATTACATTAATATTGTGATGAATTTTTTAATTAAGGAAAAATATTTTTACAGAATACAAAATACGATTTAATATGTATTCTTTTGTGTTGCGTTTGAAATTTTACCTACTTCGCATAATCATACATTTAGTTTCCCCAAATTTAAATTCTGAATTTTTTCCTTCGAGACCTACGTTACTTATAAACACCAATGTCAATAGCCAGGCCACAAGGAGTTTTAGATCTAGTTGTAGTGTTTCAATCCTTGTTTTATAGGAGTATATTGTCGGCTCCATCATCACCAATTTCATTTTAATTTTGAAGAGGGAATCAGTAGATATTATAGGATAATTTTGATGAAGTTCCTGGAAGCTTGGTGGCATTTGCGGATGAATGACATGAAATCCTCTCCATCTATCTCTTTTCACGAGGTCCAAAATTAAACTAATCATCATAGTATTAACCTTCATCTCGGAATCAACATAATTGTCCCCTGTTTTTAGAGTACATACTCTTGTCGTTACGGTTATACTTATATAGATCTAATTTTAATTTTCGTAGGAGTCGAACTTAAATAGCACCAAACATGTCCTTAGTTTAATAATTTTCCATACCACAAATATAAGATATTCTATTTATAAATTAATAGAGGAAAATAACAAACTCAATTAAAATATTATTTTGTTATTGTGAGTACCACAAGTGGTAATGACCATAGAATCATCTATGATTAGATCCGGCAAAAGTGAGTAAAGTGATCAGAAACCCGATCCGAAAATTTTGGTCCCCGTAACCCGAATTTCACCCCAAACAAAATCACCCGTACTTGGCACAAACCACATTACACCGTCCCAAACCCGATTATCACTCAACGGAAATATTCTAACGGAATTTGCAATTTGGATACCATGTGCACGAAGTAGTAAGTTCAGGGGTACCATGTGCACAAACTTGCCAGATTGAGTACCCAGATTGAGTACCATGTACAATCTGTCAAAGTTTGAGGATACCACGTGAATTTTCCGATATTCAAAAGTCATTGAAAGACTGCTCCAATAAGATTATACGAGATATTACCAAAAATTCACCATGTTTTGCTTCATGGCCTCCATTGCTACAAGTTTAATAAGCTTGAGAAACTAAAATGTAACCGTACAACAATCCTAACTACTCGACTGCAAATTACATATCACGTCTGCAAAAACTTAAGCTGCCCACATTCGTCTAATTACATTACTGTTTCTCAGACCCGATGAAGTTTCTTCTTTCAGTGAGAAGGGGATTTCAGGCGATGCTTTAAAGATGAGCCGACTATTCTTCTTCTTCCTCCTCATCGCTTTCCTCATCTTCTTCGTCATCATCATCTTCATGCTCGTTATCCTCTTCATCTTCTTCTTCTTCCTCTTCTCCATCTTCATCTCCTTCATCTTCATCATCTTCATCTACTTCCTCTTTATCTTTTTGTTGACCTATCCAAAAAAACCAAAGAAAAACAATGAGCTGAAGTGATGAAGGTCAAAATAGACGACACACAGATGTCAGCAAGCAATAACCAATAAAATTGCACACTCAGACATGTTGCAAGGCTTAACATTTATCCACCATGGGCATCGTTTTACAGAATTACAGCAGACAAAATTTATATTGACAACCAAGGGTCCCAGAAGTAACTCTCGTTCCAAAATCTGAGTCAGTGGTGACATCACAAAATTGTCAAGATAAGCTAGTCTGTCATGACTCAAGAGTCATCCGATCTGATAGAATAGAATAATATGGGGGGGGAATATGGGGGGGGGGGGTTGTAATAAATCCACAACATGAATCAACTGATCCACACCCCTGTGTGTATGGCGCATGTCATATATCAGCGCGGCTTTATGACATGCCAAACACACATGGGCGTGGAACAGTTGATTCATGCCGTGCGTTATCAATACCAATGATATCAAATACCCTCCAAATTTCGCAACTTGAATATCAAATACCATAACAGAAACAATAAACCAGAAGGATAGAGCATAACTTAATTTCTTATAATCTCATCTCTCTTTTATTTGGAGCGGTTGTTAGTTAAAAATCCAATAACGAGATCCTTGTTTCAAGTGAACAAGACAACTTAACTAAGAAAGACAACTGAGATAAACGTACCATAGGTGTTAAACATCACTTCGCCTGAACATAATCCCTCCTCAATTCTTGTTAATTCAAGTGTCATTCTCGGTCCAATTTCTTGAAGTTTGACAGCACTTTTTGTAGAAGCACGATTGACTCTGCCAAGATCACTCGTAAGGCTTACAGTTGCAGCTTCATCTTCACCTTCACTCGCGGAAGCATAGCTATGAAGAAATAATAGAACACAATTAGACTGTTATACATCAACATGCATATTTATATTTGAAGACCACACTCCATGAAGCATAAATTAACATCAGTAGGTCTTGTGGGAGCCCGTCTCTCAATAATTCATTGAAAGACCAACCATGTTATTTACATTGTGACCCTGTTTATGTGATTAGTGACCATTATACTACTTTTAGTAATCGTTTTAGTTAAAGATCTTGACACTTAATAATCTAAGATTTGCAAAGGGGTTATTTTATAAATTTAAGCTAATTTTATATGATGGGATCGTCCAAAATTCATAGATAATGTGATTTATAATAGTAAATTAATACGATCACTACAAGTATTATCATGGTTACAAGCAATGTAAAAAAAGTTACTTTGTAATATAGTACAATCGTCTCTAAATAAATTATTGAGAGACCGTCTTTTATGAGAATTTGTGAATTAACATTACCAACACAAGTACTCAAGTACTCAAGTACTAATTACTTCAATTTTACCCAGAAAGCCAAAATGGGCACATCAAGCCACATTTATAAAGGGACTACCAAAGTATCTGAGACACAACTTCAGAAGAAATAAGATTCTAGACTTTCTTAAAAGAGAAAATCTAAATGCCTATGAAGATGTGAAACAAGAAGGAAAAGAGGCATATATGTCTCAAGTGAAAAAAATGCTGCAGAAACAGGACACTGGATTATCACCTTATATATTCACTCACATCCGTCTTATCACTTAAATCTGGAAGATTGCGGTCCAGCACAATATCCCTGATTTTACGTGACACACCAACAGGTTTCAATCTTATGGAATAATGGCGGAACTCTATAAGCTTTGTATCCTTATTGTAGTTCAGAAGAACTATCCTTTGGCATAGAGAGAGTTTGACCTGTATGCAAAGAGCTAGTTAGAGAAATGCTATTATAAACGGGTAGGGGAAAGATTGCAGTAATCCCTTCACTTACTGTGTTCACATCAATAGTAGGAAACATGTTCTGAAACATCGTGGAGACAAGTCTTAAATGATCCTCTTGAGTCCCAAAACCAGACAGAACAAGCTGCCAAGATCAAACACAAATATGAGAACAACGTATGTAATTGATAACACAAAAGAGCTCAACAGGGATGTCATATATATTAGCTACGGAGTACACATCTATACAGATAGAGTTCCTCTCAAAAAGACTCTAGAAAAACAATTCAAATTTGCCCAGAATGCCACTTCACCCTTGGTTATAGAAGTAATGCATACACATATCCACACATGGAATGGAAGTCTTGGTAACATAAGCACAGATGGTAAGTGGTAGCTTTACATGACGTGTGTGAGTTGGTAACATAACCTCACAAGGACGCATGGCAGGGGGGATATGGAGATGTACAGATGAAAAGGAGTCAGTAAACAAAGATAAGTGAAGTGGAGATGTATGTGTTGCGTTGGATGTGATACTAGGAGAGGATTGCCTATGAGATGCGGTATATTTGAAGCAGGTGCAAGTAATCATGAGTAAGGCTAGAGCCTTAGGTGTATGTGAGGAGTGTCTAAAACCACATGCTTGATTTTAGAAATGTTGTTGACAACCGCAATATAGATGCAGAAGACTAATAAGATAAACTTCTTCCCCTCCCCGAACCACCCCCCCGGGGAATGAAGGTTAGAAACTCTCCTATAAGACCATCAATAATCACGATTTAGAATTCTACACAGTAAAATTCAAGACCACAAACTCATCACTTGAATGTCATCAGAGAAGAAGTATGTAAAGCTAATTAATCAGATAGGTCAAGAACATAATCGCAGCTAATGAAAACCTTGAGACTGCAATAAGACACCAACACCAGCCATTGAACTATCATGTTACAGCCAATTTTGTAACTACATTCATCTAATTGAAAGTTGCTGAATTCTATTATAACAAGAGAGATATGTATTCTGAGTCAAAAAATTCTCCTGCATCTTTAACTTCCAATTTGCATTTGTCTCCACACTCATACACCAGAATCCCTGAGTTGCTAAATTTAGCAACCTTAATGTTTTACACGGACAAGATTTATTGGATGCTGAAAGTTAGTACTCACAAATGCAACTAACAGTAAAAGAAGAAGGCGGCCTTAGTACATAATCAACAAAGGCCTTCAGTAAACCCAAAACAACAGCACATCTCAAAGGTCAAAAGTAAAAACCACGATGCGACATGATACAGTCCAGATCACAAGCATGGCTTAAAGAAAGAATCCAGCAATACAGTTTGCCACTAAAGCCACTATTTAGCATTCTATGAACTATTATAATGAAATCTAAAAGAGAACAGATTCTACAAAAACCATGAAGGAAACAACGAAAAAAACTACACTCACCAGAGGAGAATTCCTGAAAAGATCCTTAGGACATCTGGGTCTCAACTGAGACTTCGCAACATCAACAGCTAATGAGTATTGATGGATCTTGAAATGAAGAGTTGGACCCTGTGGAGTCTTTGCAACTCTCAAAACTGGATTGTAGTCTTTTGACAGTATCAGGAAGTGAGTGACACCCATAGGTCCAGCAACATTGACAAAGTCTTTGAGAGTATTCCTCTTTTTCTCCTGGATAATGACAGAACCAATAAAAACCAGCCCTTAGAGAAGCATAAAACTTAGTATTCGACCGTGACTCTTTCTGAATAAATATGAACATTCGGAACTTCAATTTAGACCAGAACTATTGAGAGTATTCTCAAATTGGCAAATTGGACAAGTAGTCATTCATCTTTGCACTTACAGATGAGTTGGAATATACCCACTGTTATTTCAATTCTCTACATTTGATTTGATTTCCTCTCAAAATTCAAATCAAGCGTGAAAAACTCAATGAAAATGAGGAAGTAGAACTGTAGAAGTGTAAAACTCATGTTCCAAACAAGTACTGTATCTAACAATTCTAGTTAACTAACCAGGATATGTACATCTTATTGTGACTTCGACATATCAGCCCTACAAATGTACTAGTCAATTATTGAGCAACCTTCATAGTGCGACCACACAAACCATGCACAAGAATGAGAATCTGCCTTCTTTAGGGGAGAATGAGGATTATATTGGAGGATATTTCAAAAATTCACAGGAAAAGAAAGGATCTAGTTTAGAAAATTTTACAAAGACCAGTACTTTACTGTTCTGTTCCGCACGAGGGAAAAGACCTAGACGCATTCGGACTACTTAAGAAACAGACTAGCCTCTTAGTAAACATGAAAAAACTCGACTTTACCAAGTCTCCTCATACTCCCTCCTTTTTGTTTCCTATCTTACAATCAAACCAGGCATCCTAGGCCATCTTGTTTCTACTGTTGATATTTTTATCCTTCCTTAACAAACAAAGCCTGAGTTACCTTTTCTCCGTCGAGTACAATCAATAATTACCCAAGTGACCTCCAAATACAACATTGCTAGTCATTACCACTCAACTAGAATCCGAATTCACACATCAACTCAACCTAATCTCACCACCAGTCGCAACTTAACTCTTCCCTTCGACAAGGTCACGACTCACGATGTGCCATATACGCCACCTTAACCTAACCTAACCTAACTTAACTAACAAACTAACTACACAAACACACTCAACCACCAACTCCCTACAAAATCTCAGACCATCTTAGCAAAAAAATGCACAACTAAATCAATCAATTAAAAACACAACATAAATACATTCTCGAAACCGATAACTCACAACGAACATACGATATCACAAACACGAAAAAAACCCGAAAAAAAACCCGAAAAAGGATGTTAAACCTTGAGCTTAAGGGCGGTATAAGGAAGCATGACCTTCCTCAAATCCTGTTCCAATTGTCGCATCGCAGGGGGCAACTTCTTCGCCTTGTTCCGACAGAAAACCATAGTTTGCGGAATCTTCTTGCCGGTAATTTGATCAACAGTTGGTAACTGTTTATTATTCTTAACCGCTGATTTAACCACCACATTCCTCTTTTTCTACACAACATCAATCATACAATTTTTACCACAAATTCATTGAAAATTAATTGTAATTACGCAAGTAAAATTAGGGTTTTAGCAATGTAAAAAAAAAAAAGAGGGGATACGTATTACTTACATTTTTGAAACGAGCCATCAAATAATTTAAGTTAGAGGAGAAGGAAAGAGTTGAGCTTGAGGGGTTTTAAATTTTAATGGCGGATGTCGAAGAACAGGGAAAAAGGCGGAGGGGAGAGACACAGAGAGAGAGGTGTGACGAAGAAGCTATCGCAGTGTGTTTTGGTTTGCCTGCCCTAAGCCCAAACCAAGACGACAAAACTGATTGTGGCTCGACGGAGGGTTTAGGGTTAACCCCCACACGGCCACACCACGAGACACGAGTAAGTAATTTGTAAATCGCACAAAACGTTTGGATGAATCCGTTTTTGGCTATGATTATGTTTGGTATGCACAATAAGCTAGCTTATTTGGCCAAATTAGCTTATTTGACTAGTTTTTTAAACTCTTTGACCAAATATGCTTGTTTGGTACCACCACTAGCTTAATTAATAAGCTAGCTTATTTAAAATGTTACCCCATGTAACTTATTTAAAAATAAGCTAGCTTATCATAATTTTATTACTATTTTACCCTTAATTATTTACTAAAATAAAATGAGATTAAAAATAAATAATGCATTTTTCTGTAATTTTATATATATCAGCTCCTATATCAGCTAATTTTGCCAAACACTTCTATGACTATCAGCTAGAAACTTTCATCTACTATTGCAGCTATTATTTCAGCTTTCAGCTAATATTTCAGCATTCAACTACTATTTCAGCGTTCATCTACCATTTCATCTAGTTTTACCAAACATAGTCTTTATCGCCTATATAAAATTATATTACTCACGAATATAAAGTTGTGTCAAATTATATTTGCTTGACATGAAATTTTCATGTTATCGATATGATTAAGTTTGATAAAAGATTGGCATTGGGCACGGGTTAGAAGTATGAGAATTTTGTCTTCTTGATAGCTCGATAAAAATCTACACATTTCTTAAAATTTGGAAATTCTTAAAACTTCCAACTAAAGCTTTGGTAATGTAGCAACTTGTGGGTGTTTGAGATTCCATTTCACACAAAATGAATTCAAGTGACACCCACACGACACCCTAGGGTTAAACGGATGCCCCAAAGACTCAAAGGCAAGGCGACAGTCATCAAAAACTTACCTGCTTCCACGAAATTACAAGCGGTAGGAAGATTCAAACTACAATTTTACACCCTATTTGCGACACCCAAATGTGTTAGGTTATCCCACCTTGTGGAGGGTATTAACTATTAAGCCATCCCACCTTGTAGAAGTTTATACCCCACCGACAAGGCGACAACTTGACGCGAAGCCTTCCAGTCATAATACAGTCCCACTAGGCCAGTCGAGATCCTCTCCAGTTCTAACACACTGCCGCACTGTTCCACTTCACTTCCTCTACACAGCTTAAGTTGATCAAAATCAAAAGGTTTTATAAGGTGTCTCGCAAAAAAAAGGTTTTACAAGGTGCGGTCTCGCGAATTTTCCAATAAGAACCTGCAAAGCTTGACATACAAGCTTTCACCTAGACGATTCGTTTGGGAGATAATAATGTCAAATCTTTTCAACAAGTTATAGTCTGGAGCTTAAAGCATAGCCCTCCCCGTCTACTGTTATCCCGATCAAAGAGAGACGAGGTTGCATCACATAACAGGCCTAGTAGGTTTAGCAGCCGGTTGTTCACCCGTTCAATCAGAGAGAATATCCACCAAAAGACACATGATGATTACCATTAACTACTACTATCGAGTACCAATCAATCAATAAGAAAACTTCTTCCGACATCACATTAAATAAACACACTTCTCCCATGGAAGCGACTAAGCTGTCATACAAAGAAGTTGTCTTTATAGTATTCACAAAGACGGCATACCAAACACGTTTCACCCGATTATGAATAATTAACAAAGGATAGATAAAGCTTATGTCGTCAAGCTTCAAGCACGATCAGCCCATGGCATACTTCTGAGTCCAGCTGCGAGCAGTAGTCTCGTACTTCTGCCTGTCGGTCTTGTACATATGAGCAATCTCAGGGACAAGGGGATCATCAGGATTTGGATCGCACAAAAGAGAACATATGGACAGAAGAACCTGCCAGATTTTGCAACTAGTTAGAACTATATACGGCAAGGAAAGTACTGAAGACCATGCACATTCTATGACCAGCCATTTAACTGTCACAGCAGTGTGATAGTCTTGCCTAACACGTACAAATACAACATACTTTGTGGAAGAACATCTCAACTGGAAGATTACAGTGCACACTGGACGATATACAACATGTCCATGGACGTCAGAGACAGTGAATCAGTTATATTATTATTTTCTTAAAGAGACTGTTAGTCACTTGCAAAATAATCCTAAGAATGCTGATAAACTAATCTGTGGTAAAAATGCAATTGTATCCAGAGCAAATACGTAGGATAAAGTAACAAGACAAACCTTTGAAATAGTTAGAGCAGGGCTCCACTGTTCTTTAAGGATATCGAGACATATGCTCCCGTTGCTGTTGATGTTTGGATGATAGACCTTAGTCTTAAAGGCAACCTACATGATAGACCAAATCAATTTAGTACTTAAAATACAAATATTTGGTTTAGTAACTACCGCATAAAAATAAAAAAATAAAAAGACAAGCAAACCCAGAACAATCCATAAATGTTAGAAGCAACAAATGGACCAAAACCAGCGATAACTGCAGAATCACCTATCGACTTGATAAACTAGGTAGAATACAAACTAGTCAGACTAACTAAGGTCATGGCCTAATGGGCCATACACAATTCACAGATGAAAGCATATCCCTAAGAGTGAACAAGTCCTTCAAGTGTTACAAGCAAGCCAAGTCATGCTACATGCCCGCAAATCAAATAGGAATAACCCTCACAAGAAAACCCCGATATTTCTTTAGTTTAAAACGAGAAAGCCAGGACATGAATTATGTTCATAATTAAAATCTCAAAATGCTGGAATGGAAAGTTGAAAACAGGTTGCGTGCAGTGTCCTCTCATTAACATTAAGACCACAATTACATAACACGGGCAATGCGAAAAGCCAGAACGCAGATATGATGTAAGGCAGTACACATCATCAAGAGCATGCTTCAAAAACGAAATCACATAAGTACCCAAGATGCTCACGTATTGTCAACTATAGCACGGGATAACAACATGAAAACACTGGAGGCTGAAACAAACTTCTTCAATTGACAAAGTACTTCAATTATGCACTTCAGAATGGTCAAGGAAGAGAACTGCCAGAAAAGGAAAGAGTCTCCATCTCCCTACACGGTTATCCCTTGTGAGAGATCACCTATACAATTCTCCCTTGTGGTACACAGCCAAGAAGCTAATGTTACATTTTTATGATTGCCACCATTTCAATATCATAAGGCAAAAGGCTAACATTAGTATTTTTAAGTACCAAATGACACCAGAGAACCAGAGGTGGTTGTTTAGCTTCAATTTCACCTCATCATAGTAGGCACCACAGGGCAGTTCTATAAGTTAACTCTGCTTGACACCACCTAACAACAAAAAGCAAAAAGAAAAGGCCAACTGAACAAACTCTGCTGTTTAACATTCTTGAACATGAAACAATAATCCCAACCAATAATAGCTAATTTTCATGTATCTATTTTCAAACCAAGTATGCACTCATGAGTATCAATGTAATTTTAAAAGGAGTGTTAAAAGTTCACAGGATTAGTGGGCATGATGCATCTTCCTACAGCACTTGGAAGCCTCTCACATAATTACGTTACAGAGAATTGCAAGGAAACCCTAAGAAGTAACTAGGCACACCAAAATGATTCATGCAAAATATAATGGTGACTGAAATTATCGTCACGGTTAATACCTTAGGAGGCTTAAATGGATAATCTGGAGGAAAATGGATAGATACAAGAAAAACACCACCAGTGTATGGGCTATCAGTAGGCCCCATTATTGTTGCTTGCCAATGGAATGCATCTTCACCAACGGGCCCTATAACGACAAAAAAAAACATCAAATACAAGAAAAAAAATCCACACCCAGATATTAGAAGGGAAAGGAAGGAACCAGAGCATATTGACTGGATCTCACCTAAAAGCTAGAACAGTACCGCAACAATAAAGAGTATAGAAAGTGCAGCTCCAAGCAGACATTTTAGTCTAGAAACTTGTAAAAGGAGCATATATCCAAGTAAAATAAGAGGCTAAGCAACCAAAAAAAGACACTAACCGTACAATAAGGAAGTCCAACAACATAAACTTGTCACCAAATTAATTTCGGGCCGACTAGGTTCAGGATCTATCAATTAATGTTCCTCAGGCCGTCAAACTAGAAGTGCATTTCAAAGCAATGAACATGAGTATCAAAACCCAATATGCGAATTGAATTTACTGTTATTTACTCTTCAATGACATAACTGATCATCAATGTCACCAGACATTATTACCTCTATATGAAAATACCCATGTAAAATATCTCTATACGAATATGGACAGAGAAGACCAGTTCACATATACCACATCTTACCTTTAAAAGACGAGAAAGACCAATTGCCTTTACCCCCAAGCCCCACGCCCCTCACATATATAGCATAATAGGCAGTCAAATGATTGGATAACACCAACCACCCGAGATTAAAGCATCCACAAAGCCAGAGGAAGCTACTTGAGACACCCAAATACCTCCACCAGTATAAGCAGACCTTGGCACAACTCTCGACAACAGTTTCACATTTAAAGAATTCTACCACTGCCTCTCAAATCAAGTCCAAGCATCAATAACGCAAAAAGATGCAAGGATATAAAAAACAAAAACAAAAAGAAACTTTGGGTGCTCACCAAATCAGGAAAACAAAACGGTAAAAAAATCCGATCAAAACCCGAATTCAACTAGCTCAAAACCAAACATCATTTAAATACGATAAAAAGTTGTCAATCAAAAGCAATACAACCATCAATCTCCAAATTAAACATATGTAAAACAATAGCAATAACCAATTACAAGCTCCATTATTTTAATAACAAACAAACATCATCAATCATCAAATGTCCATAATCATGAGGATCAAATCCAACAAAACAACCACAAGTTTCCACAAGCAAACAAATAAGAATATATATACAGTTGATATGTCAATGATTATACCTGCACTACAAGAAGTAGGTGGGTCCTTCTGCAGATCTTTCAACTCCTTGGAGATTCTCTTTGAAGCCATCAGGATACAGATAGAATCACAGAAAATACCTTACAATAGAACTCAACCTGCAACATAAATCCAAAAACAAGAATAACCCATCAAACAACTTGCTATAAAACAATGATTTTCTTTTTTATGACAAATATATAAAAAAAAATGGACCAACCCATAATGGAAATCTACATAAATACAATAACCCCAATTATAAAGACTCAAACTTTCATCATATAGCACAATAACAGACCCTAAAAACCAATACCCTCAATTCAAAAATCATCAATCACAAACCAAATATCAAACTTTAACCTAAACCAAAAAACTAACAAAACTTCAACAACACAACAACAAAGATCCAAACTTTCACCAAAACAAACAACAACAAAAAAAAGCCTAAAAACAGAATTCATCAACAAACAATCAATCGGAATAAAAGATCAAAAAGTTAGATGCAAATACCTCAATTTCATTCATCTAAACAGAAAATATATATATGAAGATTAATTTTTGCATGTAGAAAAAAAATACACAAAGGGATGTATGTTAATTGAAATTAATACAAGACGTAATCAACAAGATTTAAAGTTGGGAATTAGAATTGGTTTTACCTGAAGGTTGATTAAATTAGGATGAAGGGATCTGGGAAAAATCGAAGGAAAATTAGGGTTGGGAATTATATGGTCGGGTTTGACTGGGGAATAAATACTATAGTTAAGTGGAGAAAAGTAAAGCGTAAAACAAATTATCCCTTTTTTTTTTTTCAAGGTAAAATTCTTAGAAAGGAAGGTATCTTAATTGTTGTACAAGTACATAATGTGACATAGTTACTTCATCAAGAAGCCTAATTTGCAAGTGTACAACGTTAGTTCGGCCCAAAACATTTTATCTGTTGCCACTGGTTCTAGAAGACTCTGGAATCTGTTCTTCTACGGCACTACTCCGTTTAAGGTTGAGGTCTGAGCTTAAGAAGCCACATCCAAAAATTTCAACCCTTATTGATCTCGTGTCAAAAACAAGCACGTTTGAAAATTCTTGCGGGTAATCTGAACCTGATTATATGTTCGCGTTGACTTTGTTGACTCATGATAGTTCGTGTCAAGGTAATCCAACATTAATGGGTAGTTTATAATTTTGTGCCCCATTCAATTGTGTTCTCGTAATCTCGTGTTGCTATACACTTTCGAAACATATTGGCCAAAACTGTCCTGTTTGTGTTCAAACGGATTAAAACGTGTCATTTACGTGTTTGACATCTCAAAAACAACCCATTTAGATAGTCGTGTTGGTTTTGACTTTTGATGACCCATTAAATTAGACGGGCGAGAATGTATAATAATTAATAAGCGTTGAACAGCAAAATTCTTGTTAGATCTATGTCATATTTGCTTTAGTCACCTTCCTTTTGCCACACGAATGGGCTTCAGTCACCCGTTCACAAGTAGAGTGAAGCAAGCAAGAAAGCATATCCATACAAATGATAAAGAGATATAGGGGAACAAGGGTCTCCCTGCCTGCCTAATGCCCCTAGAGGTCGTGAATGAAGTTGTATTGGTCCCACTAATTTTGACCATGAAGGACGGAGAAGACACACAGCTCATCAGTCATCACAAGATGAATGTAATCTACACTCAACAAACCAACTTAAGGACAAATCAACCCTTTGATTCGGCATTTGGCAAAACCAAACAGTAGAAAGTGAATAACAGTGTCTGGGGATTCTGTGCTCTGCACAGTTGCATAGAACCAACCCAGCAAAACGTCTAACTTTCTGGGTATGGTTTAGTAGTCTAAGACCTGAAAGATCGTTGTTGTTGGAAGGCGAAAATACGCCTACACGGCAAAACTAAATCTCAGAATCTGTCACGATAACAGAAGCTAATGAGTACTTGTAAAATGAACACTGAATACGCAAAGCTATAAATAGCACCATCATAATAATTCAAAGGAAACTTTAAATTCAGTTTACAGTTGAAACTAAACAGGAAATGGAGCTCTTGGATGTCTTTCGTGTTCACTACCGGCAGATTATGTCATCAGGTTTGCAATTCATCATCCCCTGGCCGCGAACACCATAATATTACAATATATGTCCAGGACAACACTGAACCACGAAATAGATAAAGCTCCTCTGATACAGGTGACGCTCCACTCCCCATGGTTTTACTTGTAGAAGTCAAAGTCTGTGTCAGGCTTCTTCACATTCGCTCTGTAACCCTTTTCGAAATCTTTCGGCAAAATAACATAGCGATTCTTACGTACTGCGTGCATACCGGCTTCTTGACATATAGCGGTAATCTGTAGATCAAATTACAGTCAGAATTATCCTGAGCTGAACATGAGCTTTAATGTCACTCTCAAGTTCTAACACTAACTACAGTCTAGAGCTATACAGTTAACAAATAAGATTCAACTATTAATCTCCAAAAACCTGTGATACACACAAAATATGTACTAACTTGACCAACTACTGTTATTGAACTTCTTACATTCAGAATTATAAGACGGTCAAGTCGATACAAATCTCAAGGCTATTTTGGGTTATCTAGAAAATCTATGTGTTCATGTGTGTTGTTTCATGACTTCAACATAAGGGTAAGACTTGAGTACATCTTAACTTCAAAAACAAAAAAAAAAGCCTATGAAGCATTGGGGGTTGATTATTGTTGTTGGTGTTGTATAGTCGATGTGTCTTTTTTTTTTTTTTTTTGAATAGGTCAATGTGTCAATTACCTGGAGATAAACTACGTCATCTTTATCGCATTCCCAAAATAATCTTCGAGCATAAACAACTTAAGAACAAAAATATGTTCCCCTTAATCATACACTTCACATGTAACAGATTCCATTGAGGCGGATCTAAGGCTTTATGGTTCAATTGAGGATGAAATGCTACAGTGTTTATTCTTAAACACATACAGTTAGCTTATAAGCTCTTTAAGGTTGATAGTCCTATATAGCACATTTATACAAAAAAAAGTTCACTGATAAACTCCTAGGGTACCACGGTATCTACAAGAATGTAACCGCAGGTATGACAAGCGACAAAAGATATCTAGTAAACATTAAGCAAAGATGATGTAGGCTGTCTACTGACCTCAGCAGCACTAATCTTGTCCGGCCGAGAGACGTAATCTTCTAAGTCAACCTCATCACTCAAGTTCATTTTGGCAGTACAGACCTGGAAACATATGCAACAGACAAGCAAAATATATACATTTAGACAGCTGTGGTATGAATACTGAAACTGTCAGGCATAGAACTTGATAAATTTGCAATTGAAAAGTTAAATCCTTGGACTTCCCCAAAAGCAATAGACAACCGACAGTGGACCAAAACATACCTGGAAAACGAGCCGCTTTTGCCTCCTATCAGGTAAGGGAAATTCAATTTTCCTGTCCAGCCTACCCGGTCGTAGCAATGCAGGGTCAAGAGTATCTGCCCTGTTAGTGGCCATGATAACTTTTACATTCACAGTCTGATCAAACCCATCCATCTACAAGAGAAGCGCATATGTCAGACACGACACATAAACAACACCCAAGAGGTAATATGGTGAAATGATGAATAACAAGGTTCAAAGTTTCTGAAACGACTGTCTCAGTGTGGATGTGGATATTGAATTTTCAACAATAGTACATGTTCATGACAGCTTTTCCAAATTATTCATGGACCTCTCAACACGTACTATCATAAACAAGCCCCATTTTCACAGAAAAAGGATGCAAAAGGCACACCCGACTTTCAAAAAAGAAAAAGGTAGGTATGTATCCAAATATCTTGTCTCATTAATAAGACAAGTCAATAAAATCATACCTGATTCAAAAGTTCCATAAGGATACGTTGAACTTCCCTATCAGCACCAGTCTGAGCATCAAACCTAGCTGTAGCAATAGCATCCACTTCATCAATGAAAATTATTGCTGGAGCATTCTCCTTCGCAAGGCGGAAGACATCACGAACCATTCGAGGACCCTACACCCAACAATATGCACAATTTAACAAGCAAGCAAACATTAACATTACCTGCCTATAGCGAGGTAAGGGGATAGGATAATACGCAACCTTAACAATTTAGTGAGCCCATTTGGTTTAAACCATATATACTCCAAAGCCAAAGATTAGTGAGTCTAGTTAGCTTTATAAAAAAGAACTCATAAAAACGATTTAACGAAATGGAGAATTTAGAAAGAATTGTCAATCACAAAATATGGTACTTCAGAGCAAGAGAACATATATAAAATGCTCACTTCAGTGTTGGGCTCAGAAAAAAAATGATCCGTCAAACTCTTTATACAATATCTCAAGAATAATAAGAGCGAAGTGGAGGGAAAACAGGAGAAACATACCTCACCCAGATATTTCTGAACAAATTCAGAACCAACAACTCTAATAAAGGCAGCTGTTGTGTGATATGCAACAGCCTTAGCAAGCATCGTCTTCCCTGTGCCAGGAGGACCGTACAGCAAAACACCCCGGGGAGGATCTATTCCAATTTGTTTGTATAAATCATGATGAGTCAAAGGCAACTCAACTGCTTCACGAATTTCCTGCTTCTGGATATCACATCCTCCAATGTCCTATATAAGAAAGTCCACAGTATCGGTAAGGATGCAAAGTTATGGGCCACTTGAAGAGTAAAAAGATCAATAAGAAGATATACGATAGTTGGCAGATGAAAAAGTAATCCTCATGTCACTAAAAGCAGACACAAAAGATAAAACAATTACAGGACATTACACCCCAGACCATTCATGGGCAGGAAACTACTACAAAATGCATATATAAGTAAGGAGCACCAGTTTAAACTCATAAGTTATGAGAAACTAGCACCATGAACAAAGCAAACATTCTGAAGCACCAAAAACACTTCCAACGGAATATTTGGTAAGGCCGTAATCGTAAATGAGCATGCATACAAATTTCAGTTCACAATGGGTAACTGAGATATAATTTATGCCGAATAAAACCCTATTTCCACGCAATTCACATTAAGAGAAAAGAGCTTACTATGAACTAACAAAATGAAACTACTTAGTTTTCAAGATGTCAAAGGCCAAACACATAATGCTACACAGAAGGGGGAAAAACATAGACAAATTTACAGCATGTATAAGAGCCTACTTAAGCAAGCAAATAATAAAAGGCATACACGGAAGAGAGATAAACTTGAATGAAACAAAAACAAACTTTACAAAAAAAAAGTTCAATTTTGCACTAACAACTCCTCTTTAAAGCTTGAATAATTACCAGCAAAAAAATCAAATTTCGACTCATAAAGAGTTAGTAAACTCCCAAACCAGACTCAAAATGGAGAAAAGGTATAATATTTGGAAAATTTTCTACGATGTGAGCTATTCAGTGTCCATCAATTGATCATACAACCAGAGAACAGCCTTAAACCACAAGCTTTGTTCACCAAGCTCAAAACTTTGACACAGCATACCCCTTCCACAGTACTCCAGATTAGTACGGGCATCTCGGCCTCAAGACAAAAGGAACAAAAAACATACTCTCAACTAAAAAACTACCTTGGCAGCTTAGAACCTAAAATTTTCCCCATAAACAGTAAAGCTGGCCTTCTTAACTACTACAATTCAATCCTTATATTCAATAATCAATACAACAAAACTACGAGGCATAATTTCAGGGTAAAAAAGGAACATTAGGAAAGCAAAGTTCAACATCCCCTCCCCAGATTCAGAGACCCAAAGTTCTTCTGTGAACGATGACCAAACACATAATTCAACATTCACCACGTCTTCGCAGGAAGATATTTATGAAAAGAAGAGCCAAAGTCAACACCTTTAGAACAGTACCAAAGTGTAGCCCAAACTTAGCGTGAACAAAGTTGAAAGCTTTTGATTAATAATCATCAAAGTGAAGCCCAAACATCCATCTTTCGCCACTTTCTTCATTAACAAGATTCAATCAATCTCATCTTATTCACTAACTCTACATTTTAAGAGACTTCATCAGCGTATTCGACAATTACACAAGTGCAGGAACCCGAATTCAGCTCGAAACTCAAAGAATAGTTCTTGTGTCATGATTATTCCAAGCTTACTAGGGAGTATAGGACAAGGTTCACAATCTTTCAGCAAAAACCCAAATTTCACAAGACCATAATCAAAAGTTAATGCAAGAAAATTCAATACTTCTTATCAAATTCGACTACTTTGGCAAATCCCCAACCCTAAATTTCGATTACTTTCGCAAATCCCAAACCCTAATTTACTTCACTAAGATGAAAACAAAAAGAAAAATCAATCAAAAGAAAACCCTAGAATTAGAAAATTCAAATCAAGATCCCAAATTTCACAAAACCCATTTCACAATCACCCAAAAGTTCAAATCTTTTTACCAATTCCTAACCCTAATTCAATCCCCCCAAATCCCCAAACAAATCCCAATTCAAACCAAAACCCTAAAAAAAATCAAAATCAAATTGGGAAACTTACATTATAAGTAACATCAGGCTTCTCCGATTGGCTAAGGAGAGAGATACTAGAATCAGCTTCAGGAGGCAGGACATCAACAAGCGCATTAGAGTGTCGGTGAAGCGCAACCGAAGCAGACGGTTTCAACAGCTCACGGTTAATAGTACTAAGGATCCGAACATAATAATTCGACCCGGTTGTAGACCCGACAATACCATTATTCTGGTCAACCATCTCCATAAACTGCCCGATTACTAGCGGTACGGATTGGATCCGCTTGACCTCTTCCTGGGCCCGCAAGTGCTCACGCTTCAGATTCTTGAGCTCGTCTTTCACGTACTCTTCTTGTATTTCCATGAACTCGATTTGACGCTCTTCCGATTTCATTCGCCCGTATAGGTCTTCTTCGTCGGCGCCGCCGGATGCGGCGGCGGTGGGGTGGGTTATTGGGATTGTTGCTGGTGGTTCTGGGGTGGGTTTTGGGTCGAGGACCATCGCGGATGTCGACATGGTTGTGGTGGAGGCGGTGGTGATAGAGAGAGAGAAAGTGTGAGGAGGAAGCAAGTGAGTTGGGAGTTGTGTTTTTTATAGATGGGTTTTCTTGAATAGCAGGATTCCTGTGATATGGTATTGTTTGCGTTTTACGCTTTTACCCCTCAGTTATTGGAAGCTACAGTGATTTAGTAAGTAAATTAAATAATTTTTTTTAATAAAAAATTATCGCTGAGAATGGAAAATAGTACCGTACGTCCGGGTAAGGATCCTCTAGAGTTTGTTTGTGGTAGAGTTTTGTGAAATTTACTAAATCTAGTAATAAGACAAAAAAAAAAGAATTTTGATAGACATATATAAAAATGCTAATTTATTTATTATTACCTTTTTAGGTAAACTCTACCAAATAGAGTTGAAAATCAACTCTAGAGGATCCTTACACCGTACGTCCATACCCCGGGAGATAGATTTTCGGTAAGTCTTTTATAAGACCGTCTCACAATTTACCTATCTAGTTTATATCATGCTCCCGGGAGCGTAATGTACATGGTGATGATCCTTCTCACGATAGAAGAGTAGGGACCACGCTTAAATATTAGTTTTCATTTTTTTATTTCATGGACCTCACCTATTTATTGTGAGTGGGAGCACCGTGGTCGTTGTGCTCTCGGGAGCATGATATAATTTACGGATAAACACGCCATGAAATATGATAAGCAAGTAAAACTACGATGACAATTATTGTTGAGATGACATATACGAGTAAGTCAATGATCATATATTTTCAATGTCATTGAATGGCATTTTTTATGTTTTTGAACGACAATCGATGAATGTTAAACAAATTCATATTTGTTCATTGAAAAATTAGTGGATACTCAGGAAAAATTAGTGGATTGCTCATCAGAATTATCCCGGAGTACAAAAACCACATATACTCCTGAAATATGGTGTAAGAGTTAATTGAGAATAGAGTTATCAAGTACGGAGTAGAATTTATGTGTGTAATTGTTTTTCAACTTTAGAGGACCTTGTATTGGGAAAGTTTATGGGGCTTAGATGCAATGGCCCTGAATTCCTCCACAATCCTATCAAATTTACCACTGAGCTAGGGTGCCCCTTTGCAGAATGTGCCCCCTCAACTTAAGAAACTCCGAAAGTGCCAATTGTTTGTCGGGGAAAACTAGTTTAGTTTTAGGTGCCTACAAATAGAGCTATCAAGCGTAACTCAACCCACAAACATGACCCAATTACACCCACCGATTGACTGGGCGTATTTTAAATAATTAGGCCGACAGGTCGAGTCCAGAACAGCCCCGACCCATTTAATTAAAAAGGTCGAATGGTTCGGGTTAACACTTTTCCATTCTTCACTCTAAGAAATAAAGAGGGCTTGAAAATGAACCATGGCCTCCACTAGACAATGTCTTCACTCTTCAGCGTTCAAGGTTAGCCTTGCTAACTCTACTCGCAAAATAGGCTCACATACAATCATACCAATTGTAAATTGTTGGACCATTGAATTGAATAGGAATGCATGGAAAACAACTTCAACAATCGAATTTCTTCTACAAACCACAGACAAGTAATAATACCATCAGTTTCACCCTTTTATTAGCTGATAGCCAGTTACATGTCCCAGACGCGCAGAGAGACGGGATGGGCAGGGATAACATTAGGAATACATCACTCGTATCCACAAGCACGATGGCATAAACCTCAGCTCAACTTAAAAGGTGCTTGGGAATGTTCATACAGAAATACAACAATTCATTTTCGTCATCATCTAGTAACCTCCTTGTATATATGCATTCAACCGATCCAGTTCATCTCGGTGCTCGCTCACTACAGCACGAACCACATCTCCAATAGACACCATACCCATCATTCCTTTGGTATCGATAACTGGAATGTGTCTGATGCGGTTATCTGCAGGCAAACCATTATAAGTAATCACAAATTGCATAAACTCTGGTAACATGGGAATATTCAGCTGAAACTATAAGCAGCCGACCTGTCATCAGTTGCATAGCTTTCAGAACCTTAGTTTCTGGTGTAACTGTAATAAGCTTGTTCTGCATGACATCCACAAGAAAAAAAAAAAGATAAAGAGAGAATCCATGAAATTACATAATAGATAGTACAACCACGAAAAAGCTGATCCTACCTCCTCAGTCATGATGTCGCCAACCTTGGTGGACTTAGACGATCTCCCCTGCACTATGATCTTCCTGAGATAATCTAAGACATGGGAAATATGTGAGAGTTGGCTACCGCCTACATGGCATTGATAAGCTAAGTACCTAGTAATGATCGCACATTGATCATTGATGAAGCTAAGTACCTAGTAATGATCGCACATTGATCATTGACGAAGCAAATTCTTTATAGAATATAACCAGATACTCCATTTTGATTAGAAGAAATTAGCTAATAGAATGTACTTTCACTAATCGTAGTTGCCAACATCTTTAGTATAAAAAAACCACAAAACCCGTACAGAAGAATTCTTAAGAGAAAGGAACCACAGAACACAATTTAAGATCTCTCTCCAAAAAAGGAATTGGAGTGAAACACTGCCCACTGGGAGTCACAATAACCATATGCCATTAGACTGAAAAGTAACTCCTCGCAGATGACCCCATCCGAAGAGATAAAGTCTATGTCAGCATTTCATTGACTTTAGGTGGCCGGGATGGCGGGATAAGCATATTGCTCCAATCATTAATGATTTGTCCAGAGTCACAACCCTCCTATACTTATCTCCGTAGCTTCCCAAGATACTATTCCTTAATTTATCTGAACCTTCTACCATAATACACCCTAAATGGCTAGTTCCAATTTATATTGGGGGAATGTAATCTCACACCCCAAATGGCTATTTCCACACCCTTTTCAAAAAGACCTTGCGCCATGAGTTTATCCTAGATGTGCTACTGTTTTGAAAGAAAGGTGTTGAAATAGCCACTTAGAATGTGGAAGTAAACCCACCCTTTGCAATGCCATTGGTTAAGGTTAGAGTCTGGAAAAACTTGATCTGAAAAGCCTTGTATATAAAGTTTGCCTTAGAAAAAGCTCCCTCATTTCCAAAACAGTCTCGTAAACTATGGTCATTCTTTGCTCTTAAGGAGAGACATATGCTGGACATGGAATCCACCCTATCAACCAACAAGCAAAAGGTGGTCGTCCATAGAGATATTCCAATCTGCTGAAGTTTGTAGGTATACGCTAACTTCAGCAAACTATATTTCAAAAACAAGACTCCACAATTCAGGGTAAGTAAAGCTATGCATGCACAGAAGTGTTTTTAAAATGTTACGGTGAATGACATCAGAGAGTATAAATTTCACGTTCCACTGACAGAGCCGACAATAATAGAGATGTTCTACTTATACGCATTCAGTTACAGCATTTGGGTAGGAACCTCCTCCACCCCCCCCCCCCCTCTCCTCCCAAGCCACATATTAGAAGATTAGCAGCTGCATCGCCATCTTTTCCCATCATTAGTACAGTGCCTTTCAAATTTTGGTCTTAACACACTTGCAAAACTTAAATACACTTAACTTCCTTGCAGAGAATCAGCAGCATACAATGATTTGACTTTATACCTATGGAGGTCAGGTTCCGAGGAAAACCTCCAATGTCCTAATATCAGCTTTTGTCAAGAGGACATAAAAATTGCGAAATTGACCCAGGGAAAACAAAGAGAACACCTTGGAAAATCAAGTTACTCCAACTGGTAGGAACTTCGGAAAGTGGAAACAATTGTGACCAGGACAAACTATATTAAACAACAATCAAATTTGATCCAAAAGCTTCTAAATGCTATCAAAGTACATTACACATCTAAATGTCAACTCTTTCATAAATACTCTAGACTAAGATCTATAAAGCTCGACAATACAAATGACTGCTATTGGACCATATAACTTAAAGCTACTTACTACGTACTTATTAATGCATTTAGAGCTAAAGAATTTTCAAGTTTCAAGGACATATAATATCGTTTCTTATCAAACAAGGGTCTGACAAGACCATTTCTCAATGTTGGCATTTGTCAACTTCTTTCTATAAAGAAACTACAAAATTGCTGCCAGATTGTTATCAGAAGGTTTGCATTGATGTCAACGACTCTATTCTTCTTCTCTCAAGCAGTAGTCATGATTAAGATGGAAATTAAGCTACCAGGCTTACCTACCTTCAGGAAGGAGCCTGCTCCCGGTATACCATATCCTCAGAACCTTGCCTAATCAAAGAGATTTTTAGCCGCAGAACAATGTAATGACTGCATTTATCCCATTCAACCTTCACACTAAATTACAGTGACTATAGTCCTGCCACAGCAATCACCGTGATTGGTAAGGGATAAAATCGTCATTATATGACAAGGGTCCATCACTTTTTCTTGCATTAATTGAAGAATCGTATCAATGACAGTGATTGAAATGACATTTCTTAGTAGACTACAACCAGGATATCTTATGTTTTTTTGGTATTTCTTCATCGTTAAAAGATAAGCCTAATTATGACTTCTCTCGCCAACTTCAGCCAAATATTCCAGAATGGGAAAAATACCTTCTAACATATAAGCTTATGGAAGAGTTTCTTACTAACAACCATAACAAGAATACTTTCACAACAAGTAAATAGAACTTTCCAAAAAATATAAGAATACATGGTGAGAGTTAGTATAGTTTCACCCCAACAGTCATACTGTATATGACATAGGTTTTCAAAATAGAATGAAGGGAGAATTATACGTCATGTTTAAGCTAAATATGAATTAATTACTAATGAGAATGAAAAATCATTGAGGTTGACACGAGAGAATTTGAATTTGATTGCAGTCATATACTCCGATGAGAATAACCAGTACAACGATGATAAAGTTGAACTAAACACTGCAACCAGAAGATCTCAGCTTAGAAAGCTCACTCTAAGTAAAATAGGATCATATGTTAACAAACAGGTGAAACAGATGCATTCTTGAGAAGATACTTGACCATTTTAAAATTTTCTGATATGGGACAGATACATGCTTTAGTATCTGATATGAACTCTACACATCGTTTCTCAACTTGAACGAAAACAAGGCCCAAGATCATTGGCTGATAGAAAAACAGTTTCCTTTTTTTTTTTTACTAGGCTCGAAAGTCTAGAAACACTTGTTCGGTGAGGTAGCTAAAGTCTTTTTTAGAAAGCAAACAATATATGATCGAACATTTTGTTACCACTTTGTTGACATACATGGATGATGGATCAAATAGTTTGCGGAAAAAAAAAACTATTGGTTGTAGTTTGGTACCTCTTTCTGTGATGATTCCAGCAATTGACTTTCCCTCCTCAGGCTTCACAACAACCAGGGCCCCCACATTGTGCTGGGTCATCTACAAGATCAATGTTACACAATCATTACATGTATGTTCGAGTATTTGATACATAGAGAAATAGTCCAATGAAATGTGATATTGAAGGTGCATACTGATTGAACGGCATCATAAACAGAGTCATCAGTAGTGCACCAGAGCCAGGAGCCATCAGCACCTTTACCCTTGCCTTTCAAGATATCAGAAATTGTAGTTCTCTCAAAACCATGCTCGTCCATACGAGCAGATGCAGTTGTCTCAAAACGTGCAAATGCAACAGGTTTAACCCACTGATTTCCTAAGCGGCATTGTTGCAAGACTGCATTTTTACCATTTACCAGGAGTCCTCTTACTACCCCTTGCATCTTCTGCAGAAAGGTACACAAGCTAATTACGCAAAACCTAAATATCCAACAATATCAAAAAGAGATAAGCAGCAGCTAATTTATGTATACAATAGAGAAGACAATCCACCCAAAAAGCGAAAACTGAACAACCACCAGACTCGTCTGAAGAGGAGGCAGGCCAGAAAACATATACTCACATACAAAACGAAGAAAATGAACGAATAAGAAGAAGGGTGTGATTCTAAAGCATATCTCTACGGTCTAAACCGACACAGAGCAATAAAGGATAATGTGAAGAGAATACTAGTTAGTAGTTTACCAGTATTATCACAATTTTTCTATTGTACATACTGTAAAAATGGCACTCTTTGATATGCATTCTTATTCATATGTTCCTATCTAGCAAAAAAGACATTCAACGATACAAGGAGTAGTGCTCTCTCCCTCCAAATAGAGGAGAACATAACATTACATCCATTTAGAAACGAACACCATTTTGATTTCGGACTAAGGTTATTGTTGTTCTTGCAAAAATCCTCAACGAAATGGATGTACGAAAAGGATCAAACCCAAGACTAACATAAGCCACTGCTCTGCAGTATAAAAATCTGAACTAAACCTTAACAACACAAATCATGGTTACTATTTCACTAAAACCTTTTGTAAGTTGACTTATCACCACTTACAAATATCCCAGCGCAATTTTTACTGCACAAAGTTCAAATCTTTGGCTAATTAACATAATCTAACATGTTCTTGCCACATTTTCCACTGTTTTTTCAACAACCATCAGTCTTTATACAGACTTTGACTTAAAATCTAGTTTCACTTTCAAGTTTCAACTCTAGTCCAAAAAATCAAAACACACACACACCAGCAAATTTGATCCATGACAAATCACATCAAGATCAGCAAAACTAAACAAAATCAGAAGAAAAAAAACCCAGCAAAAGAAAGAAGCAAACTTTCACCAATAATTAATAAATCAAGCAAAAGAGGCACAAAATACATGGAATTAAGAGAAAAATATACATAAAGAATTAAACTTTTGGAGAAGGAGGAGATCATATTACCTAACAAATTACAGGAATGACAGGAAGAAATTGAAACTGAGAAACTTTGAAGAGAAAAGAGGAGAGAGAGTGAGTAACAAATACAATACAATCAGAAAAGAAAGCAGATGTTGAGATACTGATCAGTGATATGCAAGTTCAGAGGATAATTAATAGTACAGTGACTATCTCATTTTTTTGGATAAGACCTTCGCTAGTGGAAGGTGGGTCCCACTGGAATGAACCTGTCCAAAAGAACACAGTTTTGCGATTATTTAATATTGAAAATATTTCACTGTTCCTTATTTACAAAATTAATTAAATTTGTAACCGACCAACCCCACAATGAATCAATGATCATAGAAATTAGTGATTCATCTCTGTACTTCTAATGTTTCTCTAATGTTGAAGATTCTCTTAAGACTTTATCAGATTTGTGGGAATGCTACAATCGCCATTAAATCTGTTTACAAGGGGATTAAGCATTTAAGCCTCCCTCTTAAACGAGACTTTCATCCGGCTCCAAAGAGAATTAATTATTTTCGGACGTAATTAGGCGTTAATGTTAATGATCATATAAGGTGTATTATGCGTTAACTAATGATCTGATCATATGGCGTAGCTGTAAACATTTGTGAAGGCGTTTAGAACCGAGATTTTCTACATATAGTTGAAGCTTGAAGAAGAAGGAAGACTTTTCCAAACGAATCCAACGATTTCGTAGTCAATTTCTACAGGTTACTGTCTGTCAGTTGACCATCTTCCCTTCAGTGCCGCCTCTTTATCTGAACGCCTGTGGTCTATTTGGAGATCAAATTCTAGGATTTAATGTACATGAACCTAAGACGATGTTCCGAAACTGGTCCCCAAGAATCTCGCACGGATAAGGATCCCGATCCAAGGCCGTTCGTCGTGATCATTATATATCCAGATGACTCAGGCACAAGGGAAATATATCAAGGAATATGTTGCTCGTAGACATTATTGTGTACAGCAACCTTAATCCGATGTCTGAAAGACTCGTAAACACATCAACGTTACATTGTAATTATTTCACATATTCCTCAGAAAAAAGGATTCTTAACTACACAAGTAACTATACATGATGGCAAAATCGTTAGGCGAAACACCAATCCTAGTAACTACAGTTATTACATCTCTCCACACAAGCTTTACTGACATGGTTTAATCGTCAAGATCTCTTACTAAGCCAGTCGCAAATCACAATTGAATATAAGTGATTATCGTAGTTGGGTTATGTGCCTTCTTCATGAATACTATACCAGCTGATACAAACAATCTAGAAAAAACTGACCGCTGTTCTTCTGAAAAAGCTGAGATACAGACTGAAGTCAGAAGAATGGTGAGAAGATCATCTGACTGAATCCACCATCCTCCAGTCATGCTTCTTTCTGCGCCCTCTGTGATGGGTTTTTTGCTCCGAGAATGTATTCTCTCCGATCATCTCCATCTTAGAATCTACATCAACAAATGTACAATCAGACTTATAGGTGGAGTCTCTTCTGGCTCAGTAGCATAATCAGTGAGTTTACAATCACTGAACACCACATTAAAGTTAAACCTCATAATCGCAGGAAATAAAAAGGACATAGAGAATGACTAACAAAACAGGACAAGGTTTTTGTCACAGTCTACTTTACAATGCTTAAGGTAAATAAATCAAAGACATAATGTGCAGATTGTGTCGAACAAGCATGTGGATGAAACCATCATTATCAAAGAGAAGGGGGCGCAAACAACAACAATACTTCGTCGGGTTACATTGGGGATCTGTCAATTTTTCTATATCTGAATGTACCTTTTCTCCCTTGTCTAATCAAAGAAAACTATGGTCGAGATTTGTTAGCACCCACATTTCCTCACTATTTGTAGCAATTAAGTAACCCCCATCTTCTCCTCTCTAAGTTAGTGGAGATCCACATAAGTGAACTCCTCAGATGCATCACATTTCCCGAACCTAAACAATTCTTCCACTATTGGCCAATAAAAAATTTCTACGATGAACGATTTCAACAACAGATCTTTGACTGCAGCACGCCCAAGAGGACTACCAAAGGCCAAAGGGACCAAACTTGTTTCGTACAGAGGAATTGGACCAAAAGAATTGAAAGGAAGAGAAAGGAAAGGAAGTCTTGTTTCCTTTATTTGGTTTGGATATCAGAAAATTGGAGGAATTGGAAGGAAAGTGGGTATTTTTATGTTAAAAATTGTCTATCTGTCCAATTCCGCCCGTTTTGGGAGGAAAACAAAATGACAATTTAATGAAGATCATTTCCTTCCATTTCCTTTCCTTTCACTTCCCATGCATTTTCACAAACCAAATGTCAGAAAGCTGTAAAATCAATTTCCTTTCCATCCAATTCCTCTCTACCAAACAAACTATTAGTGACTGCTATAGAGGTGTTTAGCAAGACATCTTACATAAGAGCCTATCCTTCCCAGTTTTTTGTCCAACTTGAGATAAGAAGCAAAGCAGAAAGGTGTTTTTGTCACATTTCATCCATTAACGAGCTAGAAAGACGGTTTCTCACTAACTGCTTGCATTCATTAACTTCAATCTCTTCTAATAGAGGGCAAAACTAATTCTGTTTCAGGAGTGAAAAAAAAAAACTAAAAAAGCAAAACATGATGCTCAACACTACTGAAAAAAACAAGTCATTTCGTAAAAATCATCATTACATCGTACAGAACCTAACAATTCCAAAGATCTCTCAAAAACTATCATCTGAGACACATCCTAATTTAATTTCAAAAGCACCAAGCAGAGAGGGAGGACGATCAACACTAAACGCCTCAGAAATTGCAATTAATCTCAATTTGTAGGACCATAATGTCAAGAAAAGCTGATATACGTCAATGAAAAGAACTTCCAAGACAGAGCAGAATAAAGTTAAAGCTCACTACAGATTGTTCGTAACTTCTTCATTGCAAGGTTTCAACAAGACAGTGAACGCATTGGAACCAATCATCAGCAATTTACCAATCTATAAATTAATATGAATTTTAAAAACTCATGTCAATAAACTGCATGAGCAAAGTTATGTCCATTCCGGATAAAAGCCATACGCCAATCCTGCCATCATGAAACATGTTGGAGCCAGGGTTACTAATCCAAATGATCTTTTCTTACTACACATTTTTTTTTAATTAATAAGTGAGTACTCTCTCTGGCCCAATTTAAACTTCATACTTCATTTGAAATTTTAAATATGTGAGAGGAATTCAAATGAAGTAGGAAGTTTATACTTTATTTTTTCTTTCCTACTCTCTAGTATATCGTCTTTGCTTGTGTCCCCTTGACCTAACCTTCATCACCCCTACCAACAACTAATGAAAGGGGTATACTCAGTCTCTCAATTTTACCTTTCCTCTCTCCTCTCCGTTGACTAGAAGCCAAGCATCTTTGATCTTTAGTTATGACCCTCATTACATCTCACTGGAATCTAGAGTTGAACATATCTCTCCTATCTTCCCTCCCTCCCGCCTCCACCCATAACAAAAATCTTTCTCTTATGCCCATTATTTGCTTCACATCATCAAGTCGAAAATTTTCATGATAAGTTTAGCCATTACCCTTACCCAAAAAAAAATATTAAGCTTTGCCATTACATATTAGAGCAATTAGTAAATCTAGCTCTATTAGCAGCAAACTATGGACAACAGTTCCAATGTGAAAGCTCACTGAAAATGACGCCTATGCAAGAATTGTTTTGGCTACTGAAAGAGGAAATCATAACGAAACTATGAGTTATTGCTGTTGTGATTGCATGGAAGACAGCTTGCAGCATGATAACAGCAAGCAAATTGAAAGATCAGGTTTTGACAAAAGAAGATTGTCAGTGGATTGAGGGTGAAATTACAATAGTCTACCCCTCAAAGCTCAATCCACTGCCAACTCCCCATCCTTTTCTCTATCAGGAGAGCACTTAACCAACAGGAATGACCATGAATAGCAAACTCAAGTCTCAGCCTTGGTGATACAAACACAAACTCAATCAGTTAACTGAAATTTGACTTTCCCAGCTACTTCTACACAACTTTACCAAAAGAAGTCACATTTAATCAATTTTTGGTAACTAAGTCACTGTTAATCAATTTTTGGAAACTACACACACTTTTACTAGCTTAAGGGGTAGAGCCGTAGAACGCTGGAAGGTAATGCTGTTTGTACTGCCAGAAGATACTTAAGGAATCATATGAGCAAACGCCCCCCCCCAAAAAAAAGAAAAAACAGCAGATTTAGCAGAAGAGCATGGGCCAGTAAGAGATATCACAAATGCCCGTCAGAGACAATAGAATCGTAGGTGCAGTCTCCAAATCCCATAACCATTTTCTCATTCACGAACATTATAAAATTACTGTTAACTTTCACAGTATAACCTAATGCGAAGCCTACGTCCCAATTTTTATCTAACAAAACTTAAAAGAGCACTTTTCTAAGTGTAAATACCATGGTAACAAATTGAACTTTTAGCCTGGCCACACAAACACAACCACAAACACAATCAACTGACTCCCCTTTTCCACAGCTAAAACAATTTCCATTCATCCAAAGAAACAACTTTCTTTAACACTCCTTTTAACACCCTCGATGTACTTATGTAAGAATTTCTCCAAACTGCTATTTCCCACACAAAAAGCCTCAATACTAATCACACACATTTCCACTTCCAAACCCTAACACTCCATCAACCACAAGACTTCATCTTAACAATGAATAAGTGACTTACCACAAATACAATAACAACGAACCATCATTTGCATAATTCTCATCTCCAAGATATATTGTATTTTTCGCAGGGTTCATCTCCTAAGTATTGAAAGGTACTAAAATCAAGCAAGTCGTCAAAACCACGATTACATAAAACCACCAAAATGTGTCCGATTCACTCCCTCAACTTCATATACCAAACTACCCGGAAAGACTCCAACTTTGCAAGAATAAGCACACCTCCATTCACTTCATATAGCAAGTAAAATTCAACCGACAGTTTATACACACAAGATACAAGTCAATAGGTAACTTCATAAATAAGACACAGCATTAAATTAAAAAAAAAAAGAGGCGGGAATGAAACTACCTCCGGCTCCAAGAGCTTGACCCCACATCAACAACAACCTAGCACCCTCATCATCATCATCATCCACCTCATCCCCATACCCAAACTCCGCATCCCCTCTATACCCTGGCTCGCTCCCGTACCCGGACTCGCTCCCCGGCCCATCGAACCCAAACCCGAAACCAACCCCGGTTTCTCCAATCACATTACAATTACTCACATTCCCATTCTCTCTCCTGGCCTCACTCACATCAGACGCCCACCCATTCACATTATTCCCAAACAACTCCCCACTCGAATCCGTCCCGCCATTCGCCACCATAAAGTCCGAACACGTCGCCGTCGCCCCAACCGAACAACACCTCCCATTCCGGGTCCCACTCCTATCACTACTCCTCCCTGAAACCGACCGGGACCCACCTTTCCTCCGCCGCTTCTTCGCCATCGACCACCGCAGTTTCTCCCTCCTACTCTGCTGATTCCTCCCCCCACCACCGCCGCCGCCGTCGTCGAACAAGCTCAGCTTCGAGAAATCGATGCTGTCGATGGAGAGAGAAAACAAAGACGTGGCCCTGTCGGATAAACAGGGGCGTTTGGAGTGGAGTCCGGCGGAATTAGGGTTAGGGTTAGGATCGGGATCTAGGGTTTTTGGGTTTGAAAAGGGTTTCCATGAATGAAGCTGGAACAAGCATGAATCCATTGAATGTCGCGATGATGTTAGGGATTTCGGTGACATTAATTACACATTAATCACGATTTCAATTGGGGGGAAATTTTGGGTGAAATTTCTTGAACAAGTTTTAATTAATTTGATTGATTTTTTCTAATTGGGGGGAAGTTGAGTTGAGCTGAGAAGAGTAGATTCTAGAAGGAATAGTTGGATCGTGGCGTTTTGTTTCTTCAAAGAAACGTTTCTTTTGTTGTAAAAACGGGGACATTTGGGAGATACGGGGTCGGAGCAAACTGACCAAGAGTTTTGGATGAAGATTTATTTGTGGTTGATACTTTGCCAATTGGATTTCAGCATGATGCTGGTCTAAGTGGGGCCCACATAATTTATTGCAGAGGAGTTTTTGATGGCAAAACTACTTTAACACTAAGAGCTTGTTTGGATAGAGGGATTTGGAGGGAAATGGAGGGGAGGGAAAGGGAGGGGAATTGTATCCCTTGTTTGGATACAAATTTGAGAGGTGAGGGGAGAGAAATTGAAGGATTTGGGGGGATGAGTTTTCCCTCAAATTTTCAGTTTTTTGTCTCTCCAAAATTGGAGAGATTTGGAAGGAAAATGTTTCAAATTACCTAAATGGACCAATACTATGTCAAATTACAGAAATGCCCTTAACAACTACATTTTTCAAAAATTCCCAAACAACTTTTTTTTTATCTTTCTCTCCTCCCTCCTCCCTCAACCATCACTGCCGCCACCCAAGACCGCCGTCGGCCCACACAAACCACCACCTTACCCGGCGACAACACCACCACTCCAACCACCAAACTCCAGCGACCACTTCCCCCATAAAAACAATCTCCAACAACCACCCTAAGACCACTTAATTTTAGATCTAGGGTTTAAGAAACAAAAATATAAAGATGATTTTCGGCCAAATAAGGCCGGTTGGGTGGGTCGGCGGCGACTCGGGGAGGTTGCGCCCGGGTGTTGAAGAGGGGTTTGAGGGTGGGCCGTGGCGGATCTGGGCAAAACGAGGGAGAAGGGGAAGGGTGAAAATGCTTCGCGCGCGGTGGAGGGAAGGGAGATGGTGGCCGTCGAAGGCCATCGTGAAAACTCCGTACCTCTGCGGTTCGATTGGTGCTCTCGACGCCGGATTTGGTCGTCGCCGGTGCCGGGGCGCGGTGGTGGTTGGGCGGCGCAGGGAGAGGAGAGAGAAAACTGGGATTAGTTTTTATTTTTTGTTTATTATTAATTTGCTTTTAATTATGAAAAAAATGATATTAATTGCATCATTTCTTTTCCTTTCTCTCCATTTCCTTCCTTATACAAACAAATGAATTTGATTAACTTCTCCCTCCCCTTCCCTCCCCTCACCTCCCCTCTTTCCCCCTCCCCTCTTTCCCCCTCCCCTCTCTTTCCCTCTCAAAATGCCATCCAAACAAGCTCTAAAAGTCTAACCAGTTTAAGTAAGCACTTTGTAACATATCAACACTTTGTAGTTTACATTTTTTTAGTTTAACACTAAAAGTCTAACTAGTTTAGTTTTTTTTTACCTCAAAAAAAAAAAAAGGAAACTGCAAAGTGTTGATATATTCCAAAACGATTTGAGTTGATGATGGATATAGATTGTACTCCCTCCGTTTCTGTTTTGTTTTTTTCATGTTTCGTTTGAATACTAGTTTGCATGCCCGTGACACGCACGAGCTATATATTTATATTATTTATACCCACTCTATAAGAAAAATGTTGGCTTATCTTTAATAATCTAATAAATTACCATAATGAATATATTTCATAAATTATGTATACTATAGTACGGCTTATCTTTGTTCAAATAAATTAGCATGATAATTATTTTCCATAAATTAGCTATATTATACTACTCTATAATAATTTATTACCATATCTTAACCGATAACTATATTTAATGTTATTTTTATGTTCTATCCAATTAATAAATATCAAGTGTCGGTCTAAGAAAGACTTGGTTTCAGGTTTTAATTTATAGTATTAGATGTGAGAGAATTTTAAAAGAAACGTAAAGAATTTAAGAAAACTGAGGGGAAGATAAGAAATTGTCACATCGACTAACAATTGTTATGCGTAGTAAAACGTTAAAAATTATGGAAATATGATTTTAAAACAAAATAATGAAAAGAGAAATGTTTTCTGTGGGAATGTGAGGTGGTATACTCATTATTATGAAACCAATTATTAAATTGGATTTGAGTTTTACCTCTAAGGATATCCTTCGGTCAGATTTTCTTTTATACTGTAGCTACAAGTAGAGTTGCGACTTCTACCATTCTTGATTAGGGAGGAGATAAAAGTGTCCATTGAGATTTTTGTAAATTTAAAGAGTAATTTTTTGGAAAAGCTCATAACTAACAAAATGTCGAGATAATTTCATACCAAGAATAATGTTTGGTCTTCGTTTTACTGATTGGAAGCAAATTAGCAAATCAAATCATATGCTTGGAGCAATATGTTCAACTTACATAGTAGTGTATCAAAAATCAAGCGTCAGAGTAAAGACTAAAGTCTAGAAATCATGAATAGTATACTTTCTTTCAAGACGAAGACATATCTAAGAGACAATCTTAAATCCACTAGATCGACCAAAATTTTTTTTACAATTTGGGATCTTAATGTGACAATTTACAGCTTACCACATCTAACTCATCACCATCCATTTCTCAACAAACAATCAACAAGCACACCTTAATAAGATTTGAGTGAGGTGAATGATCTGACTTTCCATTAAGTAAGCCACTTATATAGGCTGAGTACAAAGACATTGGCAATATGCTAAACTAGAACTTTCCACACAAAACATTACTTGGGATAAGCTAAAGATATACAAGAACTTTCTACACAATATTTACGCAAAGTACAATAATATCATAATAGATATCGTAATACACCTGTTGGGTGGGTGACCCATAGTTCCAGCCCCAATATGCGTAGGACAAATAAAGGCACGTGGGCCTTTATGTCTACTATGCCTTTCACGCTTACGTATACATCGTACAAACTATATCTAATATAATTTGATAATTATTTACTTTTAAACAAAATTTAATTAAGTTATTTCAAAAGGATTTGTTATGGTGCTTTTCGGTACTTGTCAAGGACCCTACAATTCCTCTTCTTGAACATACCATTACAAGCAGAGGTAAGCCTAAAGAGTTATTACGGAGAATTAGATACTTCTTACAAGGGGCAGTTGCAACAGCGCAATACGAATATATTACAACACTGCATCATCTTCAGTGTGTATCTTACTTCACAAAAGTACACTCAGTTTGCAAAGTGAATATCCTCCATTTTAGTGCGCAGGATTATGTTCAAATCAGACACCCATACCAGACACTTTTGCCATCACCTCACCCACTCCACACTGACTGTATTCTGCATCAACTGCCTTCCCTGAGACAAGGACACAAACAAAGTTACTGACGGAAAACTGATAATGTCAAATGCAGAAAAATAAGAGGACTTCATATCTGATTAGGCTTTAATGACTTTAAATTCTACTCCCTCATCTCCCAGCAAAACGGTTCCAACAATCGAGAAACTCAAGTATGAGAAGCAGGAAAGTCTTAATTTTTTTTTTTTTGACAAGGAGACACAGGAAAGCCGAAATAAACTACTGTTCAATGACATTAGCACTTGGCAGGACCTAATCTCGGCCTCCGAAAGTTGTAGTATTCATTGCATGAATGTAGTCAGAAGAATAGATGAGGAAAGGGAATGGAAAAACAGGTTTCCACAGAAACTCAAGGACCAAAAAAATATGAAATCTTCTTCTTTGCTAGGAGAGTATTACATATTCCAGACCCAGATCTTCAAGTCATGAGACCAGAGTAAGGATCTAAATGCAACAGTCTACAGCTTATCATTTAAGCCACCATCCCACTTTTAAACAAACAATCATTTCACAAGCAGACCTGAATATTAATAGCAAACCAAAACCGAGAAACGACTTCAAAAACATCAATGCCTAGATTGCTTTTGCACCATAAAAACCAACACCTTCTACACAAACAGTCTTCCGAATATCTAATCATAACAATTCAGCGCATCATCCTCACACAAGAGACACATACACTCACTTCTATACTCGTGCAGTCCAGCAGTCCAACGACCAACCAAACATGTCGAAAATTTGGAATTAATCATAAAAATCAGTAAGAATACATTTGGAAACAAGCTAAATTCTATATTTGGATACCCATTCTTGCTGATAAACCACTCAGAAATCAGTAACTTCTGAAAAAAATCCTCAAATTTTAAGAGGACAGATACTAGCAGAACAAGGACCTTAACAGTGAGAGTATTACTAGTCACTTCACTCTTTGTCTCTCTAAATCTCAAGACAAAAGTACTGCCAGCATACACATCGTTCATTCTTGGCCATTATAAGGCAATTAATGAAAACAACAAGGAGACACACGGATAGGAAACGAAGCACAACATATGTATAAGGCTTTATGTAAACATCCTTGGCAAGGCAGGGTAGACAACTTATGTTATCAATTGCTCATCCTCTGCTCGACCATACAGATTAGTACATAAACGAGAGCACTTAAAAATCCCCAAACAACTGAATCAAACTTTCACCTTAGGTACCATAATCTTGTCAGAATCAGTTTCAGATTACAAAGTTCCACCAAACAACTTTTTTTCTTTTTGGAAATTAAACAACATTGTAGAACCAATCTTGCTTCTCCCATTGCCAATTAAAAAAAGTTGATTTTAAGCCGACTTTCAGTAATCAAAAAGGTCGCTTATAGAGTTATACGGAGTAGGTGTTTATTGCCTCAACAAATCATCAACATTATAAGCCAAACGTCCCATTAGTAAAGCAGAGACACATACAAAGAATATAGTCATGACTCATGACATCATACGAAATAATTACAAGGAAATGTACAGACACATTCACTATAAAATATATGTCGGGTCAACAATGTTTTTCCGGTATAAACACCATCCATTATCCTAAATTCCAAACAAAAGCTCGAATTCTACAGTCTGCACCCAAACTCAAATCATCTATCTGTGCATCATTCTAATACATTTTAACTCTCAGAGTAATCTACCTGGCTTTAGATATCACATTTTAAACATGCTGCTCAGAATTTCATTACTACACCAATATGTTGCAAGTCTTGCAACACACAACCAATAGTTTGTTCATCTCCATCGAATCATACGGTTTCCACAAACAATTCCAAAACAACAACAATGCCCTAGTCCCGAAATAATTTGGGTTCGACTAACATAATTTGCCACATCAATTAAAATTTATAACCACCAAGCTCACATTCAAATCAAATCAAATCAAATCAAATCGGAAAACAAACTTACAGAAACGCGGAGGTAGGGAGGTAGGCCAAAGGGGCAGCTTATAAAGGAAG
The DNA here is from genome assembly GCA_963680865.1 of Spergularia marina. Taxonomy (NCBI): domain Eukaryota; kingdom Viridiplantae; phylum Streptophyta; class Magnoliopsida; order Caryophyllales; family Caryophyllaceae; genus Spergularia; species Spergularia marina. The sequence continues at coordinate 4,585,965 of OY804555.1, forward strand.
AAATCCGCTTCGCCATCAGTTGTAGCCAAGGCATCCGCTTTCCCAGTCCTTAGATTATAAAACAGCACATACCCTTTCGCCTGAAACACAGCCGTGTCCTCTTTATACGGATGACTGAACCATATCGCAGTCGAGGTCAACTTTAGAGACACCATGGTACCCAAGTAATCCACAGTCTTCACCTTGTACATCACGCTCCATACACCCGTCTTCGTATCCTTCAACCTCCACAGCTTCACCAAGTCCGACCACTCGCTGATATTCCTATCATTAAATCGGAGCTCCAGGAAGTGAATGTGGTCCCCACTTACCCCAATTGTACGGGTCAGTGCCGTATCGCACTCAGCTATGGGCAGACTACACCCTGGCGGAAGCGGTATGAGCCGGCATTGGGCCTTGTCTTCGGTCTCCGACGCGGTAAACGGGTCGTCCTCCCACATTATCAGCCCAGCGCTTAGGAAGGTCCAGAACAGCTTCCCCTGATACTCCAATGCTGAATTCGGCCTAAATGGGTGGGACCCCAAGACGTGTTCGGTACGCTTCGCCACCCAACGACACGTGTCCGACGAGAAGCACATCATGACGGCGCTGTTATCCTTGACGATATGCTGGTACTCGGCCACCACGAATTTCTCCACCACACCCGGGTTTTCCGGGTCGAGTCGGGTCGTTAAAGCGACGCACATCAACATATCGACGGGGTGGATTGACTGAGGAATGCGGGCCCACTCGCTGGTCAAAGGGTTGACAATGACGAGGGATTGTTGGTCGGTGAAGTCACGGGGGAAGTAGGAGTCGAATGGGGAGGGGTATTTTCGGGATTCCTTAAGTGGGTCATGCTGGGTGTGGAGGGAACAGAGGAGGAAGCCGTTGCTGGACTGGAGAATCGCCGCCGGGTAGGTTTGCTTGTCGAAGATGAAGGGGCTGTCGGGAGGAGAGAGAATGTGGGGTTTGATGGAGAAAGTGGAGACATTTGGTAAAGGAGCGAGTTGGAGGTGAGTCGGGGACGAGTGGAGGTTTGACTCGGTGGGGGAGAGGGTGATGTTGCGCTCCAATATGAGCCACGGCGGCGGAGATAAGGCGGATGTGTGGGCGGAGATGTAGGCGGTGATGAACTTGGGGGTGGTGATGAGGGAGTTCCACTTTTTCGAGACGCATTTGAAACGGGTGAGGGATTTAACGGGTAAACGGGTCAGAATCCGGGTGACGATTTCGGGAGGGAAGATTTCTGACATGATGGTGGTTTTCTGATATACTGCTACGGTTTCTCTTGAGAGATCTTTTTATTTTTTTTGAAAGAGATTCTAATGAGTTGAAGTGGAAGAGTTAGAAAACAAGTGCACTGCTTTCTAGAAAATGACAAGTGAAGTGACAACAAAATACTCCTGCGAGATTTTTGGTTTAAAATGACAATGCTGCCCTTTGTCCTTCCCTTGAAAACAAAACGATGATCAAGTTCTTTTTTTTTACGGGAATATAAATTCTCATTGAAAGATTTATAAATGGCACTTAGACCAAGTTAGATCCTCGAAACTACCACAAATTTACAATCAAAACAGTTAATTAAATAACAGGTCAAACGCGCCTCCTTGTACATGGATTTAAATCTAACGTAATTTTAAATGTCGTCACATCTTTTGGGGCGGAGGAAACTATTTCGAAATGTGGTATAACTGTCTTGATATAAAATTGTCGGATTATAGAAGACCATACTCCAAAGCGTATTCCCAAAATCATAAAAACCGATATTAAATCGAAATTTCGGATCTAGCAACTCACAAAGTGAGAAACGAGAACTCCTAGGAGAAGAAACACCACTCCCAAACTAAGAGCGAGAATTATTTACACTACAAAACCTAGAGATTACCAAGCATAAAAACATGAAAAACGAAAGAAGGCCCACTCCCAGCCATAAATCGAAGGCTATGTGTTTGGGGTTTCCTGGGGTAGAGGGAGAAGGAGAGGAAGAGAGAGAAAATAAAGTTTTTTTTTATGATCAAATTCTTTAGACAAACATAATTGGCGCAAATTAACCATGCTCCCAAGAGCACAAAGAGTATGGTATAATCTGAGGAATAAATAAAAAGAAGATGAAGTAAGAGGTATTTGTGGTAGAAAATACAAGAGGAGAGAAAAAATATATTTAACCATAATAAATCCGGCAATTTACATGATGCCCCCGAACTATGTCAGAATGCGCGTGGCGCCCCTATATTTGAAACTTAAACAATTTGGTGCCCCCGAACTTTGCATCTATAGGCACGTGGTGGCCCTAAACCCCCCAAATCACTAACACCATTAACTTTTGCATGTTAAAAGGTGATGTGGCATAAGATTAGTTTAATTTTAATTAAATCTTTAAATAATTAAAATATAAAAAAAAATCTGCCATAACTGGGCCGCGTACGGAGGCGCGAGCCCAGTGGGGTGGCTCCTCGAGGTCGAAAACTGGCCGAATAGGGCTGTTTCGACCCTAGATCTGCTCGGCCGGTTCATTTGGGTCGAAAACAGCCCTCTTCGGCTGGTTTTCAACATCGACGAGCCACTCCTCTGGGCTCGCACCGCCGTATGCGGCCCAATGGTGGCAGTTTCAGTGAGGGGGGAGGTGGCGGGGGTTGCCGGCGGTGGGGCTGGGGGTGGTGGGGGAGGTGAAGAGAGATAAAAAGAAATTGGTTTTTTTTTATGTTTTTTTATTGTAACTGTTAATTATTATTATTAAAAAAAATTAATTAAAATTAAACTAATTTTATGCCAAATCACTGTTTAACATTCAAAAGTTAACGATGTTAGTGAATTAGGGGGTTTAGGGGCACCACGTGCCTATAGGTGCAAAGTTCGGGGGCACCAGATTGTACAAGTTTCAACGAAAGGGGCGTCAAGCGCATTTTGACATAGTTAGAGGCACCACGTGAATTTGCCGTAATAAGTCCTTTAAAGCACGCTATAGAAAAAACAATTTAATAAAAGTAAATGAGAGAAATATGTTACTGTTGTTGTTGTGGCCTGTAATAGAGTATATGTCACAAAATAGATGGAGTTTTTGAAATGGAACGCCCCAAGATGAAATATGTGGTGTTTGAGATGAGACGAAAGGTGTTGGAGTGAGTTCGATTTTGGGATAAACCAAAAGGTTGTGCTTTAACCTGCGTAAAGGAACCGTCAAGGGGGCCCGGTTATAACCAAGCGACACCCCTCTTACGCTCAAGTTAGTCTGAGTGCGAAAAGATGGGCTCGTCACGGCACATCTGTTACTTGAATCACAATAATTGTGTCAGAAGAATAATAAGAATTTGTTAGAATCAACCCAATTTATGCCAAATGGAAGGTTATTTATAGTGAACGAGAGGAGTTCAAGAAATAAACCTTGTGGACCCTCCTTCATCTTGACCCTCAATTTCATCATGACTCAATGGATGAGATGTATTGGACTTTGAGGACATGGGCTTTTCAAGGCCTTTGGGCCTCTACTCTTAAGGTTGTGACCTCATTAATAAAATGAACCCCAACAGAGCCCCACGAAATTGGGTTGCACTAGTCGATCATAGCTTCTCGGTCTTGTAGCTCATCGAGGGTGACCCAAATGCGCATCCAATGACCGCCCTTTGTTAAGCCTTATGAAGTGGACCTTGATAAAGCCACATGATGCGTTCTCGTGTTGTTGCGATTCCTCCTTCTCAGGTCAAGGGTCTCGTATTTTCGATTTTAATCGAAATCTTCGCCCCTTGCAAGCCTCATGGTCGTGTGTGTCTTCTGTTACTTCTTTTCGTTCGTTCTACCGCGGTGCTCATTCCCATTGCGACAATTTTCGAAATATAGCCCCTAATGGGATCGAGCATTGCGGTCCCAATGCTCAAACCATTTATTTTTCCTTTACTTTGTTGAAATCGCAACCGAAATTTCACCCCTAATGTTGTGTGCGATTTCGTGTCAACTAAAAATTTCGCCCCTGGAATGGAGACCGAAGTCACAACCCAAATTCGCCTATAGAGTTGGGAACGATTTTGTGTCGACTGAAAACTTCGCCCAGGAATGGAGACCGAAGTCGCAACCGAAATTCGCCCCTAGAGTTGGGTACGATTTCTTGTCGACTGAAACTTTGCACCGGAATGGAGACCGAAATCTCAACCAAAATTTGCCCTAAAGTCGCACCACTACCCCCGAATTCGATGATCAGTCGACGTACACCGACCACTGTGAGTTCGGCATCATAAACTGTTCGCTGAACATACACTCTGCGACGAAATTAGCGAGTATTTGCCCCTTGTAGGCCTTCCTTGCCTTATATTCCACTCCGAAAATTTTCAGTTCGCAGCCCTAACGCGGTAACCTGCCATTCCCGTAGAGGTTTTCCTTTTTAGAGGGGATAATTTGTCATGACAATCACCTTGTGGCTTTAGAAATAAGGTCTCAGCTGCCCACTTGTTATCAATAGACTTAAAGCAAACTTTTCGAGCGGTGGGTACCTCACCTCGGGCCCGGCGAGTGCGGGACTCACATAGTAATCAGGACATTGTGAACCATCGCGCTCGACGACCAACACAGCACCCACTGCTCGTCCCCTGTGGACAAATATTACATGAGCTCTTCTCCTTCCTTCGGTTCCACAATCGTGGGTACCTTAGTCAAATATTCGTTCAGCTCGAGAAAAGATTTCTCGGCGTCATCATTGCACTAAAACGTCTTCTTCTAACTGAGCGCGTCGAAAATGCGAAGACAGCAATCTGAGAATTTCGCGATAAAACATTGTAAAACTCCAAATTATGTATGAATGATTAATGTGCCAGGTTCATCATGTATTTATACCCGAGAATTGCGAAGCATCGTAGGATTATTTTCACCAACCTCTGGTACAATTAGGAGCCGGTTCACCTGATATCACTCACGATTGTTTCCTTTTTCCGAAAGGGGGGGTAGTAGGACAGGATTCATATCCTATTTCTGTCACAAAAATTTGTTTTTAGGATTCCTATCCTATTTCGGTCACAAAAATTAGTTTTGTTCTTTTTTCTATCTTGTTTCAGTCATGCAAACCACTTAGGAAACCAGAGCCCTCGAGTTCCCCTTCATTGTAGGATTTGGTAAGGCAACCTTTAGGAAACCCTCCCACCTCCCATAGGACATGTACTTGTCTGCTCGGTCTATGTGCATGTTTGTTGTTTATTTGTTTTGTTTCTTTGCCTACTTTGATTGGTTGTTGCTAGTACACCTGTAAGCACAAAGTCGAAAAACAGAACACACAAGAGGAAGTGAGTAAACGTCAAAATTCCATTACTGAACATCGTTCAAAAGTGGCAAAATGTTATGTTGCAATGACACATACGCGGGACATTCATGATACGTGATATGCCTTGGTCACTACATAGTAGTACTCGCTCTCTAGAATTGAGCCGGGTTCTCCTTACTACCAATGGGGTATGTCCCGATGCGTTTTGATCGAAGAGCGGTAGGGTGAAGGACACGCGGTTCGCAATCTCTCCGCTCATCGTACATGGCAGCACCCGCATCTCTACGAGATAGGCGTAACGACCGCCGCCTAGGGACTTCGGGAGATTCTGGGGATGGCTCCGTAGGAGAAGGCGTACCATATTCCGTCTCGTTTTCTTCAACCTCAGTGGTAGGTGCAGGATTGTGGCGCCCGACGTACCTCACGACATTTGACGCATGACAGAACACCTGTGAGGAAAACAACTTGTTAGTTCACCCGCAGCTGCATGTTGGAGTACATAGCCCGGAGTTGAGGTTATTTACCTCAGGTGCCGTCGGGTTGATCGCGACATGCTCCCCAAACAACACCATGAGCGCATGAGCAAGATCACTACTTACCCGAAGTAACTTTTCATAGTCAACAAGTGTGGGCTGCGGTAAAGAATTTTCAATGTTACAAACCAGCAAACTAACTTTTCTGACTTAAGGAAGGGAAAAGAATAAGCTGGCTTACCGTGACGCTTTTAGGAGCGAGAGGCAACCCGTGCTGCTCACTCTCGGAGGCTGGTGGATCTCCAATACATGATGCGTTTGTCCCAGGTCTCGGTATTCGAAGGGATATGATGGAATCGAAAGTGGTACCTCAACCTAGGTAATCAGTGTTAGTAATACTCCGTGTTTTCTCAATAATAAGGTGTTTTTTTTTCAAGAAGCGGAATTCGGATATTACCTTGGTAACATTGATGGCCGGAGCAAGTCGTCGGGTGCAAAAGTCTTCGTAGTCCTCACTCTCGGACGTCACTACCCTCGCTACACACTCCTAAGTATGGATAGAAGGGCGCCTGGCCTTTATCCTTTAGGTGAAAGTTCGACTTGAACATTGAGTACGACGAGTCGTCAGGCACAAGCAGACAACCGTCTCGGAAAGTCTGCCTTGATATCCTCTCCGGCAGAAACCATTCTTCACTGGTTTCACCCTTCAGGAGCATACGCCATTACTCGTCCTCTTCTGCTTCTTGTACGCACTCGGAGTAGGGTTGATTTTGAGCCACAGTTTGAATATCACCTGCCAAAAAAAAAAAGAAAAAAAAAGAGGAAAATTCTCAAGCTAACTGTGCGCGCTATAACGTAAAAGAGAAGGTAAACTCTTTTTACCTGGTCAGTGGTCAGGCCATTTAGTACCACGCGAACTGCCTCTGCCGAACTGAATTTGGTGGAGATTCTCCACTTCCTCATAGCAAGGTAGCAACAATCCATTTCTTTTGGGTCAAATCTGAGGGCCGGAATGTGCTCATATAACCAAGCCTGCATTTTAACATTGGTAAGTACGTACAGGCTACAGGGGCATTGGGTCGTTTACATAATAAAATTGAGAACCTCCAAGACGCACCAGCTTCCCCAAAGACAGACCTCGTGATCAGGGTTTAAGTGTGTAGGGCGGATAGATGTCCTCAATGATGTAGTCAAGGTAGCCCGCACGGCTCCAGGCCAGTCGTAATCCGCGACCTTGCTGAGATCGGCTAAAGACTCGAGAAGGTAAATGTTGACGCGGGACCCCATCTTTGGGTGACCGAGCAAGCACCATAGGAAAAGTCGGACTCTTTGTTCCGGTGAGGCATTCTCCCGGATTGCTGCATCGTTCAGGGCGACTTTTAAGGTGGAGCAGAGAACGGTGGTTGCTCTGTGGCCGAAGTAGTGGCTAATAGGGCCAATTAGGTCGAAAAGTCTCGGATGTACCTGACCCCCATCAATATACAAGTGATACTCGGCCTACCCGGCGCAGCAAAACCAGTCCCGTTTTACGAGGCAATGATCCGAGACTCCAACAGGTTACTTAATCACACTATTCAAATCAAAGATACGACTCCCCTTGGAGATTTCCTCCAATTGCGTGTGAGCGACTTGCTACATCAGACCACTCAAGATTTGGATGAAAGAAGCTTAGGCGACTCTTTATGTCATCGATGTGCCAAATAATACAGACCATTGAAACTCCTACAGTCGACAGGGATGCCTTTCGTTACTGGTCATTTTCGAAAAACAGGTCTACGTACGCCTACTTGATGCAACTTGGGTCTTCACCACAGGTGTCAAAATTTTTGGAAACGATTCTGGGCTTTCGATTTGCTACCCAAATGGAAAGTGTTCATTTGGAGTTTGGCTAATAATGCAATAGCAGTAGAGCCGGGGTGTTCCAGTATTAGACGAATGTTGCTTCTGTCATAAAGATATGAAACAATAGACCATCTTTTCTGTCTCTGCAGCTTCATACAGCTTCATACAGCGAGTTTGGAATGCTAGTCCTATGGGTCTTCGTATTCAGGCCAACGCGGCTACACCATTCACACCATTCTCAAATTGGCTGATGGATACTATAATCTTCTTAGCAAGGAGGAACCATTTTGACAAGGTCATCCTTTTTCTGCGCAACCCTTTGGAGTATTTGGTGCTACAGGAATGATATAACCTTCAGAGCAGGGGCGAAGCCAGGAATTAATTTTCGGGGTGGCGAATTATAACTATATACGCGGTATTTCTAACGTATAATTTAGGATTCATTCATTATGAAACATAACGAAACGGACATACTCATTAAATTACGGAATAAGAAAGAAAAAATAAACATACGAACAAAGATTGTGGCAAAGGGAAAGGAACGTTTTATATATTAAAGTTTGTATAAGAAAGCATGAAATGATTGTGGACTATTGGTTAGTTGTTAACAATTGATTCCATTAGGTCAAGAGTTCAAATCCTCTCATAGACTATTGAAGTCTTAACTCAATTTTAAAAGCAAAGGAAAATTTTTAAAAATTAACAAAACTTGCCTCTAACAAGAATCGAACCCAACACCTTCTAGTTATAGGGATTCTAATATAACAAATTGCTCTGAATTGACTTTAATGCTCAGGCAAAAGCGGAAGATAGGAACTGAGGTCCTCTGGTTGATTCATCAGTTAAATGCACCAGGGAATGGGATGCTTTGCTGCAATATCTTCAAAGTCTGCTCACCTTCTTGCAACAGCGTGCCGCCGAGGGTTGATCAGGCCTTATACTACCTCATCCCTGACCCCCCAATTAGTTTCAACTGTTTTCTTTTACCTTTTATGTTCATTGACTTTCTGTCAAAAAAAAAAACATTTTTGACTAATTATATGACCAAGGTTTTGATTAGTCGATTGATTAATGAGTACAATATCAGGAAGAGCCAATTTGTACATACAAACAGCGTTATCGTTGTTTCTTATCGCTAGTTCACCTAAATTTATCCAATTCATCAAGAAATTTGGTTCAAATGCAAAATGGGTTAAAGAGATACGGTTGAACTATTGATCAACCTCATAAATTTTCTGTGGGTCGGTTGACTAAGATTTCCCCTTTTCAAGACTTACCTCATTTGACGAAATCTCTAGGCTGAAGTACTCTTTCTAAGTTTCTGTAGTGTGTTGTCATGAAAGTGTGTTGTCTTCTTTTTACGCGACTATTTTAGACGTTAAAAAAGAAAAATCTTAGGGTTATCAACCTAAGATTTACGACACTACTACCCGAACATAACGACTCACAATTGTCCAAAAAAGAGTATTGCGAAAAGAGTTGATTGGTACCCCGTATAAATCAAGGAGTTGTGCATGTTTTTACATAAACAACCACAAAAATCTCTCTCCCCCTCAAAAACAAAACAAAAGTAATCACGAGAACATGGTTAACCCTAATTTTCTAAAACATACGGAGCACAGATCTACAACTACTTTGCAATACAAGAAGTGTTGGGAAATCACCCCTTAATATCCAAATATATACCATTACCAATGTTGTAAATACTAGTTAGTAGTAATTAGTATTTAGTGTAGACATGATTGAGCTGGGAAATACAACAATCTAAAGCTTCTTGGAGAAGCTTACCGAGAGCACACACTCACGCCAAATAAGAAGAAGAAAAAGGAGGCAGTAGCTCCTTGGACAAAAAACGCACGACACAAAAACAGAGAAAACAGAGAGATTTTTGTGTGTGTGAGAGATCAAGTTTTAGCGTGAAAACTTGGGGTAAGGTGAGAGTACAAATTATAGAGAGAAAGAGTGTTCAACATCCACCATTGTTGAATCCTAAAGAGTAAGAGAGAGAGCTAGAGGGTGAGTGAGAGAGAGACCAACACAAGAGTGTGGTTGGTCCCATCTACTCAACGGAGAGCTCGTACGGGAGGTTCTAAGCTACAACAACGATCTTCGGTCTCGGTGTACCGGTATTCATCAACAAAAAGGTATTAGTAGGTCTTTGAGTTAGAGGCCAGGGGTTACTAATTGAATTAGGGTAATTGCAATTAGTACCTAAACTTAGATATAGTATACTTGTGTTGTTAATAATCCTTCTATACTATTAAAGGGGGCTTTTTTTAGAGCTCTCATAACGACCGGACATCCTTAGGGAGTTTGGTTAATATTATATTGAAATATATATCAAACATTATCTGGAGTAGGACTCTACGACTCTACATAATATATTTTAAATTTTATATTATATTATTTAATAATGTATCCTAATATAATCTTTCTATACTATTAAATGACGTTTTTTATAGCTCTCACAATGACCGGACATTTTTAGTACTAAATGTATGCAAAATCTACTCTCATAAATTCTACATATCAAACTCCAACCTAAACCACACTAAACCTTAATATCTTCTATTGGTCTTAAAGTTGCTGGTAATTGGTATCAATGATATATAGATCATAGATGGTTGTAATTAGGATGAATCCTACGTACATATACTATGGGGTTATCCAAAAAAACCAAAGAGAATATGGGTTTAAACCTTATTTAATTAAAACTTGGTTATACTATATAATAACATGAATTACAATACAATCTCATATATAATGATTCCTATTGCACGCAAATTCCTCACTAATGTTAACCGACCGCCAGAATTTAAGGAACCATAGATGTTTGGTACTCTTATCTTACGTATATAAACCACAGTTTAGAACTTTTAATAGGACATATCTTGGGAGTTTTGGACATTAAATAGAACACATGCATGTTTTATGATAATTGGTAATGAGTTATCTTAAATAATTTATATAAGTTTTTTTTTAGGTCAATTGTAATTCTTAGCTATAAATTTTGATTATGGCTCCTATATATACGCCTCTATGTCTGGTATAAATGTAGGTTACCTATATGTATTTTGTATTTTTGTAGATCGCCACATTTCTCCAGCTATTACAATATTACATAAGAGAAAAAAAAAGATATAATTGTTTTTTTTTTCTTTCTCGAGATTTAGTTCCAATTCGAGTTCGTAAGAAATGTTATGTAATCTCAAATATAATCAGACTCTAGAAATCATTTTATCAGACTAGGACTAGGACTACTAATCTGTACTTGATTTCAATTTTATCACATTTGATAGATATCGTTATTATGAGACCCGTGCATTGCACGGGCCCATCCTAGTTGGTGGTATTGTTGGTTATATACTTGAACTATCGATTCTCTTACTAGTGGATTAATTGAGCCAAGAGTGGCGGTGGTTTTTCCCTTGGTTGATAAGGGTTTTCCACCTAAAAATTGTTTGTCTTTGAACTAGCATTATTTGCACTTTAATCGTTGTAGTACTCCTTTCCTAATTGTCGTGGGTCATTACCGTCTCCCACATCGTTGTTTGTAGCACGCTTCCCCAACAAGCCAAGTCATTTACACTTATACGCCTAAACTTTCAGAACGATCATTAGCCACTACATCAGGCCAACAACAAACAATAAATCACAATTAGCATCAAAAATAGCATAGGCAAAGCAAGAGTAAACACCAGAAGACAACATTCAGGAACCTAAACATGTCTTCTGCGTAGACAACAGATGACATACGAGTGTGTTTCACCTCTAAGCTCAACACCGGAATAGACATTATTGAGGAACAGCAGACAAGACCACGCGACAATTTTGGAAGTACTGCATAATATTCTAAGAGCTATAAGAGTGATTCCCAGAAACCACATTCAGACACCTAAACAGACCTGCAGTATTCCATAGACGTAGCTGCTTTGCCTCTAAAGACAAACATCGAAGGAGGCTTCGAAAACAACTGTCAACCAGAAACAGCATTCTGAGGCCTGACATTAACAGCACGATCTTTTGCCAATCAGAAATGACTATCACAAATTTCCACAAATACATAAACGCAGCCACTTTTAGTGGCACCATACCATAGGCGAAGAACTAGTTCACACTAAATCATGAAGAGTCTACCATCGATATAACAATAGAAGAGGCTGCAACTGCAACTGCCAAAGTAATGTTACTCTAAGCGCATCATAGACTCTGTGTAGTCACCAAGGGGTTACATAGTTGGACTTTCGACTGGAAACTAGAATTGGTCTATGATAAACATAAAATAACCTTGGAAAAAAAACAAACAACAAATTAATAAATCACAGTTTTAGAAGCAGGCAAACCATCACATAATCAAACTTTTAGCGGTGAAGCTTTGTTTACCACTCATGCAGCCAACCAATCAACCATATAGTTAAAATTTGATAATGACTAGTTTGATAAAAACCAGTGACGATGCTATCCACACTAGAAATTGCATGCCAATAAGCAACAACGATCACAAAGTCCGACAGATACACGAGCTTTCGAAAGTCAAGGGCCTGCCGTACATTTATCATAGGCTATCAAAGTGTAGCTTGCAGCGACTAATGACAATGCTTTCATTCAGATGTAAAATTATCTTGCCAATCATGGAGAAAGTCACCAAGTTCCCCAGGCACACAGACTTTAGAAGATATCAAAGACGAGATAAACAAATTCTCACACAACCACAAAAAAAAAACAAAAAATATGTTCTTAAGATATTCAAGTGATGACTGAATATAGAGAAAAGATGGTTCACGTACCAAGCTGCATGAAAAAAGAAATTTCACAGCTTCTAGAAATACCTCAACCACAGTTGCAGCATGAGAGACACCCTGTACACATAAAATCACAAACCACTACCAGAAATGCAATAACGCAGTTGCAGTACCTTCACCTGCATAGATATGTTTCAACTTTCAAAAACCATAACAAAGTTATCGATTTCCTAAACTCTACCACGCACTTAATATTTCGAAAAGCTGCAGCAAGTATACAAAATGAGGGCTTAGTATAGTACATGTACCAATGAGGATCATCTGTCCCATTTAGTGTGTCACTCCCTGTAACCCTCCAATCACAAGCTTGAAAATTCATATTATAACCTTAAGAAATCCATATTACTTTATATATTTAATGATTTTCAAGCTTGTGATTGGAGGGGTACAGGGAGTGACTGTTACAGTAGAGGAATTCTACTGTAAAACTAGCCAGAAAACAGTAGGATAGATGGGAGCAATGCTCAACCAATTTGGGCAGAAAACTTGAAGAAGAAGTTTAGAAGAAGAAGCAAAGAAGATTGAAGAAGCAAGAAGATATGGACAGGTTTAGGAGCAAGCTCAACTAAACCTGAACTAGTTTGCAGAAGATAGGTGGTCGGGAGCCTAGCTCAACCGAGAAGATTGCAGAAGAAGATACAAAGAAGATAGAGGAAGAAGAACGGGAGCAGAGCTCAACCGCTAATAACAGAAGAAGAGTAAAGAGGAAGATTAAAGACTTTGAGAGAAGAATTCTGATTTTGATTAATGAATGAATTGTTCGAATCCCTGAATTAAAGGAATACAAAGGGTATTTATACCCAAATTAGACTAACAAACTAAACCTAACAACCTTAACTAATTTTCTAACTAACTTTCTAACTACCTTTTTTTATCCCTGTAACAGTGACACACCAAATGGGACAGAGGATCCTCATTGGTACATGTACCACGCTAATTTGAATCACAAGAAAACAACCAGTCCTTAGGAGCTTTTAATTCAACAACGCTCAACATCAACATCAACGGCAACCGCTTCTCAGTCATCCAAGGTAACAAACAACACAAGTTGTCAACCTAGAGCGGCCAATAACTTGAAAACCATTAGGCTATTAAAAGGAATGCTCTAAGTACTAGTCTACCCTTTCATCATCCCAACCTAAAAGGCTTGGTTATGTCTACAAAAATCGTCCGGGTGCACTTATACGATTAACATAAATTAACACTTTTAACACTCGGATAAGTTAGCATACATTTTTCACGGGTTGCAACATCAAGAGATGACCAACACTACAAATGTTAGTACCAACATCAAATGTTAATTTTCAACATCCAAATGTTACAAGTTTACAAAAACAACAACGATGTAACTACCCCGCCCCATGGTCTTAAAGACTCACGCCATAAGGTGGGGTAAGGGGATCAGATGCGCACAAAACTTCCTCCAATTTAAACATAGAGAGACTGCCCACGGATGACCCTAAAATAAAATTAATCCGAGAACCGTTCCGACTGACTCCTACTTCACAATGTAAGAAGCACAAACCGTTTTTGGGCGCATTTTGCTTTATTCCATTATATTCCAAAGCCAAATTATAATTAGTCTTTGGCTCAATCGAAAATGGAAAGAAGTCATATACAAACAAGTGCAACTGTTTAATTCCTAACACAAGATACGCTAAAAAAATAGGGAAAAGCAATAAGACTGAACAATTCAAGAGTCAAGAAGGTCTCATAAAACACTATCAAAGCCTCAAAGGTTCTCATTGACTAACCCTTATAAGAATCTGACTTCTAAAAACCGCACACTGATTACACCAAAGGCAGCAACCGATAACCAACTTTTCGGGGGCGACAACCTCATACATTGATCCAACCAAACTCTGGGGACAAAATTGTTTCCATCACTGACCTTTATGACCATAATGTTACAAAACATTTGTGACCACCACACTATGCTGAAAATAAGAGTGACAAACCAGCTTAACACGCCCATAAATGAATAAAGGGTTCCAAATTTTTCACCCTTACTCCATTATAAGAGCAATGAAAGGCAAGAAACCAATACCGAACAACATATTACATTTGACCGACGAGTATGAGTTAAGAGTCTCACACATCTAAGATGCCAATTGCACAGCTATCAATTATTAACCAGGATTAACTGAATAGACCAATCCAACTTTCGAGTTAAGGGACAACTAATTTCAGATCCAACTTTCGAGTGAGGGACAACTCATATTAGACCAAACTGACTACCGATTAAGGGTCAGCTAAATTTAGATCATTCCAATTTCCAAGTAAGGGACGAGTCTGAGTTAAGAGTGTTGTATATCTAAGATACCGGGTTGTCCAACTATCAATTATCAACCACGTAAATCAATCCAACTTTCGAGTAAGGATCAACTACTTTCACGTCCAACTTACTTCTGAGGGAGGAACAACTCAATTTAGACCAAACTGAATACTGGGTAAGGGGCAACTGAAGTTAGATCAAATCAACTTCCGAGTAAAGGGCAACTAAATTTAAATCATTTCAATTTCCGAGAAAGGACAACTGAATGTAGGATTTAGATCATACCAACTTCGGAGTAAGGGTTAGGTCAAATTAAATCAAACCAATTTCAGTCAGGGACAGCTGAGTTTAGGAATCAGATCATACCATGTTCCGAGTAATGGACACCTAAATTCAGAGGAGGGCAAGGAACAACTGAATTAGTATTTTGATAGAACCAACTTCCGAGCAAGGGACAACATAATTCGGATCAACCCAATTTCCGAATAAGGGGCAACTGAGTTCAAATTAGACCAGCTTCCGAATAAGGGGCAACTGAGTTCCAGATTAGACTAACTCCAAATATAGGACAACGGAACAACTCGTGCCTGGGGCATCTAAGTTTGAAAGATATAAATAAGAAAGCTACCACCCAACTTGTGAACAAGTAATCAGAAGATTCACTATCAAACTGAAAAAATAGAGATATGATCACTGCTCGTCTAGACTCTAGAGAGTTAAGAGTTTAATGTCAGATGAAAAAATGAACAGAAAAATGCCGACACCCACAGGAAAATCATGTTCATGCAATATATGTTAGTTTTGTAGGTTATATCTAAACTAAAAGAATGGTCAGCGTTGTTAGATACTCCAAGACGCAAAACCCTCCATATGAGTCTACGACAATTATGTATCTAAGCTTAGGAATAGTTAGAAGTTAAACCATCTCAAAAAGGTAATACCTTAAAGGTCCTAGTTAAAAAGCAATAAATCAGGGACAAGAAGAAAACGAGTGTAACAGATTTAGCTTACAAAAGTTCAATGTCAATACGCTTAAGATTTCCAAACGTGAACTCGGATTTTAAAACAGAAAAACAGTTAAAGAGAAAAGGGCGAGCACGCTTCCCCTGTTAACTATAACCTTCACAGTATCACTCTCATACAACCAAACAACTAAGAGGGGGAAATGAGTCATTGAGGATCTCTCAGTCGAACTGAACGAATATTGCACACAGAATCTAACCTAACTTGAAAAGGCACAAATTGACAAGAAAAAACCCGAGAAGCGCTCACGGCCACTCATTTAACCAAGGAGGATCCATAGCAAAACATTTTGCCGATCAGGGGCACTGATCACAATGTTCCACAGGGACATGAGACTCCAAGAAAAAGGGAGGGAAAACTGGTTCTACGACGCGCAAGGAAAGAAAGCAAAGCAGTATTACCTCTTAAACTTAAACGAAGAGAATGTTTTACGCAAACACTGTGAATCTTCATGAGGAAAGTGGCTTTCCACTTCCGAATCAAATTGTTACCAGCCACTTGAGATTTTATGAGAGATCCAGAACACGGAATCATTGCTGTCATATCTACAAAGAAGTTATTAGAAAAATAACAGTATACTATGATGTACGAGTACATTATTAGGAAATCATATATCATAATATTCTCCGATGGATGTCACAGGTAGACTAAAAACCACATCATAAACCGAAATTTCATCCTCAGCCTTTCTCAGAACAAAAATCATTTCACAGAAATTCACAATATACCAATCACATATCACCCACTATAGAACCTCACAATTTTAAGACTAGACACCTCAAGAAAGCAATTTGATATAGAATGAAAGAGAAATCTCTATTCCAAACTCCCCTAAGATAGAAAAATATTTCATAAGGTACAATAAGAGGAGACTTACCAATACTACGAAATTCCAGAACAAATTTCAGCTCTCAGCATACAAAAGTTCACAGGGTCTGATGAGTCATACAAACAAGTGCAGCCGTTTGTTAAATGACACAAGATACACATCATAACTTATGAATGCTATCAAAGATTCTCATCGACTAACCCATGAAAACTGATTGTTATACATAAGATTCTAACCTAGGAAATCCCACACATTGATCACACCAAAGGCAACAACATATAACTACATCTTTAAGGGGGACAACCTCACAAACTAATCCAATCAAGCTCCGGAAAAAGGGGCAGATTTTGTTTCAAAATACCGAACACAACTTGAAAATGTTTCAAAGCAACAAGAGAGGATATTCCCATCAATTGCCTTTATGACTTGCAGCATACTAAAGACAACACTTATACACTGCCAACACTAACCAAAATTTTATGGCTGTTGAGGTTGTGGTAGATGACACAAGCTTGCACATACAGACGCACAAAACAAATTCAATCCAGCTTGGCTTCAGGGTAAGGGACACTGTATTTAAATCAAATGTGGTAAAAAACTTCCAATGGGAAGATATATAGTTCATTCAAGATCATCCAATACGCTTTTTTAGCAAATTATATGAATCAATCAGACAACAGAAGTGCCTTTTATATCCAAAATCCAAAATGATCCTAGTTAGCATAAAACGATTCAATCAACCCACATATAGGTCCAAATCAAATGTTTCAACCCCATCATTAACCCTACTGTATCCCAGAATTACCACACATCTCTTATTCCTAAAACCAGCATGTGATTAGAAGTTTAAGGCTATTCATGCGTATTCAGGTAAACACCATACTATGCTGCAAACATCATCTTGTACCAATAAACCCAGCTTGTTAGTTAACGTGCCCATGAATGAATACTGAGTTAAAAAATTTCAGTCCTACATTATGAAATACCATGCTGATTAGAGCTCAAAACAATGTAAGAAGTAGAACACTGAAAAGCAATCAACTAAGACCAACATCACAACTCACACACGGGTATGGGTTTGAGCCTTGATATCCAAAACAACGCGTAGCTCAAGCAGAAAAATAGAGCTCTTAAGCAGCTACTAAATGTTTTGAGACCTTTCCTTACAGCATCA
Organism: Spergularia marina; assembly: GCA_963680865.1. Classification (NCBI taxonomy): domain Eukaryota; kingdom Viridiplantae; phylum Streptophyta; class Magnoliopsida; order Caryophyllales; family Caryophyllaceae; genus Spergularia; species Spergularia marina. The sequence goes on from OY804555.1 coordinate 4,603,607, forward strand.
CAGACACCTAAACGATGCCTAGTTACTTTGGACAATATGCAAAGGATATAACACATGTCTCGAAACTTACATCAGAATCCTCATGTCACCACCAAAACATAATGACTGAAATACATATAAACAAGTTTGAGCTCTCAACATCGGAGCATCCAAATATAACAGAACGTCTGTTACCAACACAGACCAATGACAAGAGTAACATCAAGGGAACAATTTTATAATTGAGAGGGGCTAATAGCACACTGATAAAGATTCCCATCAGCTAATCCTTAAACATAATACCACCTCATAAGAATACGACTTCCGAAAGCTTTCACATCATTGAAACATCTTACACCAGAGGCAACAGGTCAAGAGCGGACAACCAAAATTCCTCAGAGCACCCATACAATGCATCTCATATAACTGAACAAAATAACAACAATTTGATCTAACCGACAAACATATATAGACAAGAAAATCTTTGTTCCAACATTGATGGCCTTTGTAATTTTAGTAAAGTTCATAGTCATTGCTTAAGAGCCACAGCCACCTTTATTCCACAACTTCAAACCATCACACGCAAAATATAATAATATCAACCCAAACAGATATACACAGAACGTAATTGGTAGCTAAAGTAACGAAAGCATTTGACATAATGATTACCTTTGCAAAACAGTAGGGACAACAGAATGTAAGATCAAACCAACTTCCGAATAAGGGACGAGCCGAGAAAGGGACTACTGAATTATGATCAAATGAATGCAGATCAAACCAACTTCTAAGGGGCAAGGGACAAAAGAATTTAAATCACACCAACTCCCAAATACTGGTAAGGGACAATTGAACTCAAATCAAACCACCTTACGATAAGGGACAATTGAACTCAAATCAAACCACCTTACGATAAGGGACAATTGAATTCGAATCAGACCACCTTCCAGAGTAAAGGACGAATTCCATTCAAAGTAACGCAGAAGAAACAAACTTCTGGGTAAAGGGCAAATCTATTCAAAGTAATGTTGATCAAACCATCTTCCGGGTAAGGGACAACTAAAAATTATATCAATCCAGCTTTCGAGTAAGGGACAAACGAATTTAGATTACACCAACAAAGGGACGATAAGGGACAATTGAATTCAAATCAACTTCCGAGTAAGGGAGGATAAGGGACGATTGAATTCAAATCTAAACCGACCTCCAAATAAGGGACGATAAGGGACAATTGAATCAAAACAAACCGGCTTTTGAGTAAGGGACATGTACCGGACAACTGAATCAAATCAAACGTGACTTCTGAGAAAGGAACAAGCAAGGGACAATGAAATTCAAATGAAACCAAGACGGTTAAGGGACAACCGAATTAAGATCAACCAACTCGAGTAAGCGACAACTGAATTTCCATCAATTGTGTACCCTCTCCTCTGTGCCTTTGGATTCTTAAGGTTTGGTTTCAATATATGTGATAGGAATTTAAATCACAATTTAAGAATACAAAGGAACGGAGGGAGTAATACAGTAAAGGAATGTGACACAGGATCCACAATAATCATGGTGCTTGTAACAATTTTATAATTGACAGGGTTTCATAGCACACTGATAAAGGTACTCCGGCAGCTAACCTTAAACAAAATACCACCTCATAAGATGGCAACTTCTTAACCAAAATTTCGAGAGGTACACCTCCGCGAAACAGAAGGGACTAGGGAGGAGTAAGGGACAACTGAATGTAAGATCAAACCGACTTCCGAGTAAGGGACTACTGAATTATGATTAAATGAATGTAAATCAAACAGACTTCTGGTAAGTGACATCATCAATCCAACTTCCGAGTAAGCGACAACTGAATTTAGGTCACACCAACTTCCAAATTAGGGTCAGTTGGATTCACATCAAACCACCTTCAAAGTAAGGAACGATAAGGGACAATTAAATTCAAATCAAAACCGATTTTCAAATAAGAGACGATAAGGGGCATTTGATTCAAATCAAACCGACTTCCGGATAAGAGACGATAAGGGACATTTGATTCAAATCAAACCGACTTCCGGATAAGGGACATGTACCGGACAACTGAATCAAATCAAACCGATTTCCGAGCAAGGGATATAAAAAAGGGCAAAAGGGCAGCCCGGCGCACATTGGCGTCCCCGCTAAGCGAGGGTCTGGGGAAGGGTCCCACCACAAGGGTGTAATGAGAGCAAGGGACATGTACCGGACAATTAAATCAATTCAAACCGACTTCCAATCAAGGGACATGTACCGGACAATTGAATCAATTCAAACCGACTTCCAATCAAGGGACATGTACCGGACAATTGAATCAATTCAAACCGACTTCCGAGTAAGGGACATGTACGGGGCAATTGAATCAAATCAAACCGACTTCCGAGTAAGGGACATGTACGGGACAATTGAATCAAATCAAATCAAACCGACTTCCGAGTAAGGGACGACAAGGGACAGTTTAATTCAACTCGAAACAACTTCCGAGTAAAGGGACAACAAGGGGCAATTGAATTCAATCAATGTGACTCCCGAGTAACGGACAATTGAATCAAATCACATCAAACCAATTTCCGAGTAAGGGACAATCGAATTCAAATAAGACCGAGACGGTTAAGGGACAACTGCATTTAGATCAAACCAACTCGAGTAAAAGCTCAAAATGATGAGCGTTTTTTACCATACAAAATCAGCATACTTTTTACCAAAGAATTCCGAGGGATGCAGTAAAAAAAACTGATTACAAATTTCTCAAAACCCAAATTTTGATGCTCAACATATCTACCCAAATCAGCATACTTTTGTTTTTTTGGGGAAAAAGTGGAATTAAACGGGAAAATTCCAACTGATTGGTAACCGACTTCGCAATTGATGAATCTTGTAATGAAAGCCAACATTAGCGGGACAATTCTATTCTATTCCAAGTTAAAAAAAAAAAAACAATAATCATCATGCTGACAATAACAAGATAATCAAAATAAAATTATCAAAACAAACCAAAACCCTAAAAATTAAACAAAGAAAACAATTAACAAGTTATCAAAAATCACATACCTTAAAATTGAAAGGAGGAAAAATCGAAAATTGACCCATCATATCTCGTATCGCATAAACCCAGAATTAATTTAATTACAATTGCAATTGCAAATGTTATCAGAAATCTTACGGAAATTACCAAGAATCATAAAGATTAGAAGTTTAAAACAACTTTAAGAAAAGCTTTACAAGTTCAAGAAAACGAAAAAAGATTGGAGGACGTTATTTCAAGAATTAAACGAATTGTTAAAAAAAAAAAAATTAAATAAGATGAATTCAAGGTTTTTCTTGAATTCTTGCTTTTGAAAAGGAGTAGCGTTTGAATTAGAAGAGATCAAAACAATGAGTAAAGTAGAAGGTGTTTATTTATGGGAGATTTGGGAGTATTTATAACGGTTAGTTTAACCGACTTCCGGTTAGTTTAACTGACTTCATCCAGAAGTGGCGGTTGACGCGTTAGTTTAACCAACTTAGTATACATCCTACTAAGAGTACAGTAGACAATGCGCGGATTACCTGTTTTACTTTCATATCCCACTCTATATACCCTTTCAATATTAGGGTGTTACTATTAAATTAATGTTGGATGAGGTGTAAATAACTAACTGCTACCTCCAAAAGATGATATTAGAGCTTAATTTGACAAAAACTTAACGGACTTCTAACAGTGTTAACATATAGGGCCACCACGTGCACAAAATGCATAGTTCAGGGTCACCGTGTGCAGAAACTTAAAATTTGGGTCACCGCAATATTAGTAGCTATGTTCCCCCTTTCGTTTTTAGTTTTTTAGTAGCTATGTTCGGAGCTACTTTTACACCAAATGAAAGACTCGTTTACCATAATATTAAGTGGAGTTGATAGAATGCGATGCAGATATAATATGTACTAATTTTTACAAAAATTATTTTCAAAAAATAATTTTAAACATTTGGTTTAAAAGTAGCCCCAAACATAGCTACTCAAAAATTATTTTCAAATGGGGAAATCATTATGGGTAGGAGGGAGTATGGGACAAGTAATCTGCCCTACTGAAGGCATCTATATATAAACAGTATAGTCTAAAAAAAGTAACTTGTATTAAAATCGTTATAAACTGACTACCCTTAATTTATTAGGCGAGATTCGCCACCAAGGAGTACTTGATAGTTGATACTAGTGTTGAGGACTTTGCTGACGAGCTCATAGGGTAAATGCTAAAACCATTCCATGGATTATTTCTTGTGATAGTATTCTAGTATGTTACGTGAAGCGGCTATTTTGACTTAAAATGGTCATTAACATGGGTCAGAAGTGCACCGCCGTGCTCCAAACGATAATTTACTTGTTACGGTTTAAGACTAGGTTTTTGGGAATTTCGTACAAGCCAAGATGACAAAATGTTAGGGCTTTCTCATGAATGTTGAGTAACTATCAAAATGTCAAATAATTTCATCATCTATCAAGAACGACTTATGACATACGGAATAAAGGTGTGTAAAAAGTTAGCATTAAGCAAGTTGGAGATGAAGGAAGATTCTTGCTTTCGTTATGTGTTAAACTTCAATCTTACACATCACTCGGATCATGAACACCTAATTGAGTTGAGATAGAACTCATATGGCGGCTTCACTACAAGTTTCATGCGGGAAGAGATCGCGGACCGCCCTTGCCCCTTGGTGATCCATTCCGGCAGACCAAGGGGGAATATGACGGCCTTATAATTTACGAAACATGGACACTTACACTCCTACATTTTGTTTGATTTGCTTGGTACTGTGCAGTTGCCCATCCAGTTTCACTTAAGTATACGCAATAGAGAGGCAAAGAGGGATTAACGATCCTTTAACATACCATTAACAGCAGAGCTGCACAACCAGCAACTTTGTCGACATTGAATATCGATACATATATTCTCAGTTAACTGGACAGCGTAAAGAGATAAAACTAAATACTTTCCCTTAGAAGGGGCAGCTGCAACAACGCAACACGGATATACTACAATACTGCATCATCTTCAGTATCTTCAAAAATACACTCAGTTTGCAGAGCGAATAACTTCCAATCTAGACCAGGATTATGTTCATATATCAGACGCCTTTGCCAGCACCTCACCTACTCTATCACTGACTGTATTCTGCATCAAGTGTCTTCCCTGATACAAGGACACAAACAAAGTTATGACGGAAAACTGATAATGTCAAATACGGAAAAATAAGAGGACATCAAATCTGATTAGGCTTTAACGACTTAAGATTCTACTCCCTCATCTTCCAACAAAACGGTTCCAACAATCAAGAAACTCAAGAATGAGACACAGAAAAGTCGAAACAAATTATTGTTTCCTGACATTGACACTTAGGCAGGACCTCATCATCTTTCTTTGGGGACGATTAATTATTCAAGACCCAAATCTTCAAGTCATGAGATCAGAGTCGGGATCCTAATGCCACCATCCCATTTTCAAACAAACAATCATTTCACAAGGCGACAAGCAGACGTGAATACTGATAGCAAACATTAACTGAGAACTGGCTTCAAAAACAACAGCTCCCTATATTGCTTTAGCACTTTCAAAATCAACACATCCCATGATTTCCATCTCATAGAAACATAGTTCTTCACCACTCCTACTGTTTGGGGTGGATTTTCACCCTATAGAGTCCTGAAATTACCCTGTACTATGGATTCTGGAATTACCCTGCAGAAGTCAGAAATTACCCCATAGAGCTGTACGTGGTACAACAACTTCTACAAGAATGGATCTAAGTCGTTTGAATGGGTCAACAACCGTTATTCCTATTAATTATGATTAATGGTGAATATATGGCAGTTACAAAGAAGATATTCCAGTCAATGGGGCCGTTTATTATGTCAATTATGGTGCATTAATGACATTTAATGCTATGGAGTAAATTCTGAATTTGGGGGTTACAGAGCTGTAGACATAGACTTAATGGAGGAACAATGAATGACGTTATTCAATGTCAAGCAAAGAGGCAGCTATAAAAGAAGACTCCAAGACAAAGAAGATCATGGGAACTATTCTCAATCATACTCATATACATACACACGAAATCCTATACTATTATCTTGTAACCCTAGTCTAGTATCCTAAGGAGTATTACTACGTCACCTACAAAGCATCTAGTGGAAACTTGGTGGGACAAAGTCATCCCCCGGTGGTTTTTCCCTTATTTACAAGGGTTTTCCACCTACAAAAGTCTATTGTCTCATTTGTACATTCTCTTTACTTATTACTTGTATTATCTATGTCCCTAACCCATATTTCTATAGCCTAGACCCCTAGAGCTATACACCAACTCCCGAATACGCAATTCCCTATAGTAGTATAGTGACTAGATACCCCCTTTATCGAAAATAGGCCATAGTGCGTATTTTTGACCAAAACACCTACTACAGATATTGCTCTTGTTAATCATATCATAAAAATGAAGAAGAAGTCAGTCAACTTTGCATTTTAAAATAGCAAATTGATAGAGGTCTATAGTTTAGACACAATTAATTTGTCTATAATGTAAAATTGAGCTAGTATTAGTAAAATTGAGATCGGAGTAGTAAAATTAATTGTAGTAAAAAATTCAGGTAGTAAAATTAATTGTGTGAGTAGTAAAATTTTGATAGTGTAGTAAAATTATTACTGATTGTAGACACTTTTGGGTGTCTACATTTTAAACCTCTAGCATTGTCCTTAAAATAAATGTATTAGTTGCAATAGACTCAAAATCACAGAGACATGACACTACTATCCTCTGATATTAGAAACTTATAGGTGTAGCTGCATTCAAATCACAGAAACGGGTGTTTATGTTACTCAAACAAAGATTCATTTCTCTCATGTGACAAGACATTGGGACATAAAACACTTTTTGTAAACTATATCATGCATGGATTGGGAGTAATCATTAGGGGGATAATGGAGGCTAAAACAAGGGGAAAATGGTAGAAATGGTGGTGGTAGAGGGAGGAAATAAGGGGGAGAGGAGGAACTATTACCCCCATATGGGGGTAATGCATTAGTCCCTCCCCCCTAGGGTAATGCATTACTCCCATTTGGGGGTAATGATTCCTCCCCCACCCTTCATTTCCTCCCTCCACCACCACATTTTCTCTAATTTTCCCCTTATTTTATCTTCTATTACCCACCTAATAATTACTCCCAATTCAACCAAGCCCTTTGTGTTAAGCTTATCAAATTTTCGCTACAAAAGGACTTCACTCTGTGTCTCTCTTATGTGTATTGCCTCAACAAAATAGTAAAGCAGAGATACGTTTTCAAAGGACACGGACGCAACCAGGAGACGTAAACAAGGAACTGCTCATAATTTTCATCACAATACCATTATATTGCAACATACAAACAATTCAACAGCAACAAATCAAATCGAATAGGAAACTTACGGAAACGAGGAGATAGGGAAGTAGGCCAAAGGGGAAGCTTATAAAGGAAGAGAAGTCCCTCGTCAATCAGATTTAGCCAAGCCCACTACTTTAGCAGTCCTTACATTATAAAACGCCACATACCCTTTCCCCGCCTTAACCACAACCGTGTCCTCTTTGTACGGATGACATAACCAAACCGCTGTCGAACCCAACTTTAGAGACTTCATATCACCCAGCAAATAATCTGCAATATTCACCTTGTACATCACGCTCCATACACCCGTCTCTGTATCCTCCAACCTCCACAGCCTCACCAAGTCCATGTCATCTGTGAGTTCATTATAGAAGAATCGGATCTCCAGGAAGTGAATGTGTGACCCACTTACTTCAATTGTCCGGGTCAGTGTCGTCTTGAACTCCACAATCGGGAGGGAAGATTTCTGACATGGTGTTTTTCTGGTTTGGTGTCAGGGTTTAGGAGAGGTTTCTTTGCAGTTGAAGCTTGAAAGGGAAGTTTTGACGTGGGAGGGGTGCTTCTAGAGAAAGAGAGAGGGAGTGGTTGTGAATTGTGATATTTTACCCTTGACGAAGTGACGAGTGACGACAACAAAATACTCCTGCGACATTGTTGGCTGAAGATGACGATTGTGCCCTTCCTTGCAATTCGAATTTTGGAATGTTCTATTTTTTCTTCCCTCCAAAGCTCCAAACAAAATCAAAAAAATAAGGGAAATTATCCAATATATCCCTAAGGTTACCGAAACTTTCAGGTATACCCCCGAGGTTATCGAGCTATTCAATATACGCCCAAGGTTTGCGTTTTCGCGTTTTTCCAGAATTTCGCTAACGGACTCTAACACCGTTAGTTCATTTGACTTATTTAAGAAAAATAAACATAATTAAAAAAAAAAAAACTAACCGCCTGCCAAACCCTCACATTTTCTCTCTCATCTCCCTCTCTCCTCCCACTCATGTCGCCCGCCTGCCACCGCAGTCGTACGCCGACAACAACGACGGCCGGATCGAAGACCACTAGAAGACTCCACCGTCGACGGCGAGGCTTCGTCGAACATTCCCAGCCTCCGTCGACCTTCACCACGCGGCGTACAACACGTTCTCCCTCCTCGTTTTCGCTCAAATTTTCGCTAGATCTGGCCACCGCGGTTGCACTTGGCCGTCGATATACACCTTTGCAAACCTCCTCCCTCCTTTGACGCACCTATTGCCAGCCCCATGCTCCGATTCCGATGTCATAGAGCGATTGTAAACGTGTGAGAGGGGATGTGAGCGAGGAAATGAGGGGGCGGAGATGGTGGATTCGGTGGTCGGAGGTCGGGGCGTGGTTCGCGAGCAGTGGCGGGCCGGAGCGTTGGTGGTGGTTCATGTTGGAGGCGGTGGTGGTTGGGGGTTTTGGAGGTGGTAGTGCAGGTGGTAGGGAGGAGGGAGGAGAGAGAAGATGGATGATTTTTTTTTATTTGGGAAATTGATGGTATTATTAAGGGTTAATTGTTTTATAAAAGTCAAACGCAATAAGGACCTAACGGTGTTAAAGTCCGTTAGTGAAAAACACAAAAATTCCCCATTTAGGGGTACGCTGGAGGGATTTTGCAAACCTCGGGGGTATATTGGATAGCTAGGTAAACTCGGGGGTATACCTGAAATTTTCGGTAACCTCAGGGGTATATTGGATAATTTCCCAAAAAATAAACGGAAAATAGACTTCTTGTTTTTATTTTCCTAAGTTCACTCCTCCAGTCCTCCCCCTTTCTTGTCATTTCTGGTGGTGTATTCAACTTCATTGTTGAAAGATGGCAATGATTTAAGGTTAAAAATAGAGATACTACTTCAATTGAAATGGCCGATTCACGGAACATACGTTTCCTTTGCATTATACAGCTCTAGTAAGAGACTAAGAGCCTGTTTGGCCAAGCTTATCCAAGTGTTTCTGGGAGCCAGAAGGAGAAACTGGGCCAAACAGCTCAATTTGAGAAACAACTTCTCTATTTTCAGAAGCACTTCTGGGATAGAAATGCTCCCTAGAAACAGAAGCCCCGATTTGGAGCTCCCAGCTTCTACTTCTGTTTCTCATTTGTTCTGCCAAATCCTCACAAATCTTTTTCTCTCTCCTCCTCACATGGTCAACAACTTACCATTTTATCTTCCCAAAAAGATTATGTCAAGCATTAATATATAAGGTAATTAAAAAAACTTACTGTAATTTTTTTCTTTTTTTACAATTGATAAAATCTAATCCCCAATTTTGTTGAATTGAATAAGAGGATGATACATCCTCCACCAGCGCGACCTACTTCTTCACCACAACATACTTCAAGAAACTCAATTTAATGAATAGAAATGAAAACAATTTTTTGATTGAAATATGTGTTGTTTTACTGTGGGATTTTTGGGTGGGATTTTTTTTTTTACAGAGATTTGGGTGGGAAGAACAAGAACATATTTCGATGTTTGCGGGAAAAGGCAGCGAGGATGTATCAATGATGAATTTTTTGTCTAATGGTTTGGGTATGCGAGGTTCACAGGTGGTTATGAAAAATTAACAAAAATAGCCTTGATGATCATGGCCACTCCATGACCATGAGTTGATGACACGTTTCAGTGAGGGTTTTTTTTTTTTTTTTGACAATTGGGGAATTTTGCATCTCTAATTCTTAATCATTAACAAAAATAATTTGAAGATTAGAAATAAATCAAAATCATTTATTTGATTTTATCCTCTTACATAACAAATATATAAAAGCTCAAAGATAGAAAATTGGCCAAACAGAAATCCAAGAGCTTCTGCTTCTCAGAATTGATTCTCTATCGTGGTTGCCAAACACCTTATAATTTCTGCAGAAACTGTTTCTCAAAAACTGTTTCTAGGAACTACTTCTGGAGAAGTTAGAGCTTGGCCAAACGGGCACTAAGAGGCCTTGATTTCTCCCAGCCCCCCATCATCCTAAAAGGCCTGCTCCACGATGAGGAACGGCTACAGTTTTCTGCAGGTCCGATTCTGCCTTACCCTAAAAATCAATTCCTATAAAGTCACCAGTAATTACTCCCAAGTCACAATAATTTGAGAAATCCACACATCATAAGAATTTTGCACCACCATAATCGAATCCGAAAGCAATGTCAAAGAAGCATAATCCGCCAGTGACGTTTATATACACTATTTCTGGTATAATACAAAAGGGTGACGCTGACGCAAAAGACCATAAAAAACTGTTCAAGCATACCATACCAAACTTGCATATTTACTAAGCCAAGCTGAACTTGCAAAAAGGTCTGCACCCCTGATTACTTACTGATTGCTGTTACAGCTGATTCTGGAATTTAGCCGCATCATCCCCAGCCAGCTGCTCAGAAGGCAGATGAAGAGTGAAAACATACGAAATGGGACTGGATACTACAAAAGGCCTCTTAGTATTGACGGAATCTGGGACAGCTCCAAAGGTTGACTCATCGAAAGGAAATGACTTCGTTAGAAAAAAGAAGCAATCTCGTCCCAGCTTCTCTACCTGAGGCATCATCATTAATAATATGTCAAAAGACATTTCATGCAAGCATGGGCATTCATTTCAAAAGAGTAAGAAGCTGTAACAACAATGATAACATCCGCTAACGCGCAACCATAAACACCTTCAATCACTAAAGATGACTTGATTCAGGGCAACCTTAGGGGAGATTGACAGTCAGTTTTCCAGAAATAAAATATAATAAATAAATAAATAAAATCGTGGATACCACATAAGAAGTAAACCTCAAAACTCTGGAAAGATAAAAGGTAAAACACAATGACAACGAAAACAAAAGGAAGCCTTGATCGACAACTCTAGTGAACAAATGAGCACAAAAAATATATACAAGCTCTACATCACAACATTGGCCAGCTGTTAGAAAACATGTCTATGCATAACTCTTTGCAAACATCGTGAAACTTGAAAAGATGAGTCTTTCCATCAAACTCAAAACAGTTGAGCGACATTACGTAATTAGTACTTTAAATGGCAGGTTTCAATTGTAAGCTATTATACCTGAAGGTGTGAGAACCTGATGTTATTCATGATAAGGATCACATGCACATCAAACATTCTATCAGCCAATATACGCGCAGCCAAATGCTCAAAGAAGTTCTGCACAAGGCGCTTCTGCCTCTCTGAACTTTCATCAGCATCAAACTTTGGAAACCAGAAGACACGCTTCACCTCACCCCAGGGAATAGGATTGTCAACTGGATCAAAGGTAAAAATGTCCAATGGATGAGAAATGCCCCAACAGATCTTAACACCGGCCACAGAGGTATCAAATATGCAGCTTTCAGACAGGGAAGTAGTGCAAATGATCTTCGATGGATCATAATGTTGAGAGAAACTTGTTGAAAAATGTAAATCCACATCATCCAATAGCAACAGAGTACCCCTTGAAGATACAGGGAATAGTTTAACGAGTGCTCCAGCATCAGCATCTTCGTCTTCAGGCACACACAAACTTGATTGAGATGAGACAACATTCAAACCAAGATCATGAGAGAAGGCACATGAATCTCCATTCCGACAACCCTGCACCATATCATCAGCAAATAGCCAATTATAACAACAAGAGTAAATACCAGTAACAGAATGTGTTCAGTAAAAGGGACTCATGAACCCGATAAAAATGAAGATAGTAGCAGTGCAGTTGACAGGAGCCAGGAGAGATAAAAAGATACCAAAAGAACTAGATTTGCTAGCTACCGGCCATATCTTTAAATCGAACAGTTGTTTAAGGATATACGGCATTTACTCCCGAAGGTGACATTCAGGCAATGTGCATAGCAAGAAAAGAGTATTTTCCAAATGAAAGAAAATCCATAATAGTTACATCTAGTTATCCACTAATTAAATTTGTTACAAATCATGGATGTATGAGTCCATCGACAGCAGCGACCAAGGTAATTAAAACAATGGGGTATGCGGGTATCAGTAATGTAGGACAATAAGAGTGACAGTTTACAATTGGGGTCATTCGTCGAAATATGCTCCACCACAATAAACAATGCAGTGATTCAAACACCGAAAATATCAACATGAAATAACAATGCGGCAATCATACATAAATTTTGTGAATATTACTCAATTCAAAAAATAAACAACTGGTCTAAAGCAATGAAACTACCAAAATTTAGGCAGAACAATACCTGAAAAGTGGCAAAGAATTTGCATACAGGCCTTTTATATTCCAGTGAATGAGAAAACAAGCAATCATTCCCCCTTCTACAATACCCTTTGACATAGTACACACACGTTGAGACTTCCCCATAATTCTGTAACATCTCCCCATTGGCATTTTGATAAGGGTCCTCCACCAAGCTTTCTGTATGCTGAACACGGATCTGAAGCACAAAGTCAATAACGATCAAACAATAGTGATATATATTATAGGGTAAATAAAAGAACCAGAAAGGAAGACATGATGATACCTCTTTAATAACATTTGTAAACTTCTCTGCTATCTTCTGAATTCTGAAGTTTTGATTAGACACGTATGGTACAGCGAGACATTTTGTTGATTCATCATCCCCGGGAAGAGCAACAGCATCCTTACTTTCCGGACATTCCAATGAACATGTATGTCTAAATTCATCAGGATGATAATAGGATGGTAAGCCGGAAGATGTGGCAAGAAATTTAGGCCGATATCGGTGCACTGAACATAAAATATCATCATCTGAAAAGAATGATGTCACATGTTAAACAATTGCCCACTGAATAGTTTGAACAATCTCACGAACCACAGCAACTTACATATTTCCGAGATTTGATGCATGGAAGACTGCAATAAATTGTGGAAGGTGCACCATTCTTCTTCACATTTAGAAAGCAACCCTTGCGGAGCTTTCACAACCTCAGCATCCAATAGTTGTTTCAAACATTGTATCCGGAGCTTGTCCTTCACTCAGAATTAAAATTTAAACATTACTCCAATTTTCCACACTTATCAAATAGACATTCTTTTGGACCAAACAGCTTTGCATGAGAAACATTATATAATACCTTAAAGACACGTTGCCAGAATTGATAACCACATAGATTTGCCAAGAAAACCACTGCCTTTCTGCCTATGAGAGAATTGTTTTCTCCCTCCGCAGCATAGTAGGAGTCTGTGTATTCCATAAACTGCAGATAATAGCCAACATTTTCAAAAAGAGACGCACACAACCATGTCAATCTAAAAGTGTGAATTGAACATGCCACGTTAAATGTACCAAATTATCCTGGCCAAATGGACGAACTATAGGGGGTGGCTGCATGTCCATCAAGATGCCCAGTAAAATTCCCTCTCGTAACATTCCAGCATCAGCAAATTTGAATATCAGCATGGAAGCATCAAAGGACAAGGAGCAACTGGACAGCAGTCGTCCGTAAAAAGTAGGCTCATATCGACCCCTGGGATTTGTTTTCTTAATGGCCTTTATGTGCTGGAGTAAGTTCAACGCATCTTCTATAATTTCAAGATCTGGTGGGTCCAAAGCCTTCTGTGACAAAACTGACCCCCGACACGATAAATTAGAACCTTAACCGATAGCCATCACAAAAATCATGGACTAATGGTGTTCAGTGTTCACGTGATAGACAGCTACCGTTATCTCGTATAGTATGGTGTTAACCAACACCCAAGAGTGTTAAATTATGGTCAATTGTCCTTTCAAAAAAAAAAAAATATGTTCGATTTAATGAACATTACCAAAATGGTAATTATAGTATCACACCTGAGACCTGACTCAAAACTTGAATTTTAAAATGGCAGATGAAAGAGAACGATGTGTAATCAACACCAAAAAGTGCTACTTACACAACTGAGAACTCAAAAGGGCCAGGATCTCCATTCAAAATAAGGCCTATAAACTTAGACTACTAAACAACAATGCAGGAAGCCCAGCATCACCACCACCTCATCCCACAATTAAAAGAATACAGCTAAGTCATTTCAGAGATCTACCAGCCAATGAATGAACTCCAAGACGTTGAATCACTCTGATAAAATCCCATGCAAAACAAAGATGACATCAACAGTACTAAGCAAGGAAGAACACACAGAAGAGAAGCGAAACATTGGCACCATACCTTTTGGGTCATTAATCGATTTTGATTCAGCACAGCAGATAAAAAGCACCTGTAGTCTCAGTGATAGCTTGAGAATTGCAGGTGACTCGAAGTTAGGCAACTTGTCAAAAAATGATCCAGAAACCAGCCTGTAAACCTGTCCATCACATGTTCGACCAGTCCTACCTCTACGCTGGTCAGCCTATATAAAAATTTCTCCACAATCAGATTTCCAATGCTTAAAATCAAAACATTAGTATATCCTAATTCCCATAACAATATTCAAGAAGTACCTGCGACTTAGAAACCCAGACAAGGTCAGCTATATCCCTTTTCCGGTTTGTGTCCCAATATACTTGTAAAGACCAGCAGGAATCAATGACATGGGCAACTTCTGGGATCGTTACTGATGATTCTGCAATATTAGTGGCTAATATTACCTGCAGAAATCACTACAGAATGTAAGCAAACAAACAGAGATCACAATCAGATTCACGCTGAAAACAAAAACAAGCACACTAAGAACATATTGATTATAACATCCGCAGAATGATCATTATAGCTTTAATCATTAAGGAAACAGCGTCTCTGATTCCTAAATGTAAGGCTTTATACATAAAAAGTGAAGACCCCTTCATACCAACAGCTGGGTTTCTAGTGGATTGTTGTGTACTAAATGCATGGAGGTCTCACAAAGTAAAATTCACTGATCACTTCTGAAATTCACCATCAAACCGAGCTCTCGATGGAGGTAGACTCGGACCAATGTCACAACAAATTGGTTGTGCCCTATAAAACCAAGGAGGCATTTTACTCCGATTATAGCTGAAGGGTTGAACGCATGCTTATAACTTTGCTAACTACAAATCTCATTTTCGATTTTGGAAATTTCTTTACCATACTCCAGTTATGGTGAGGGTAACTTTGCATTAAGTCCTCAACATAAAATGCAACAGTAAACTGATTTAGTATGTCTATCTTTATGTGTATAGAAATAACTTGATCCACAAAATATTATATTTCTCGATAGATAGATGAATTTTCCAATGACATTCCCTCTCGTAACACTCCAGCATCAACACATCATATATCAGAAGCGAAAACAGTGGCAGTAGGAAAAATTACTCATGTTGAATTATAGATAAGCCCTATGATAGAACCTTTGATGCGTAGGCCTTAAGATAAGAAAGGGAAAGCTGATCCATCCACACTAAACAAAGCATTTTGGTGTTATGGTTGCCCTGTAATATCTGGTTTAATACAATGAACCCTCAAAAGTTCAAAATTTCCCAATCTAATTATGACAGGAATGGTTCACCAGGCCAATTTAGTTCAACTAAAATCAAGGGTAGTTATATTTGTGGTATCTCTCCTTGTCTCTTTTAGTTGAGTTGGGTTCACTACTGCAAGCCTCAAGATGTTCAGTCAGCTAGGAAGAGAAGGATGGGGAAAGGTTGGGTTGTTTAAGTTTAAAGATGGTTCCTTTAGCTGTTTGGTGGAGTACATAGAATTAAAGGAGTCATGGTGGTTTTATGCCGTTGCTTCTACAAGACAAGATTTAGACTTCACTTCTTGTGGAAATTGTGTTGCAATCTAGCTCTCTTTAGCGGGCGGGGCAATCCGTTGGTGTCATCTTAGTGATATTTTTTTTTTCCTTTTTAATATCGGGTCCTTAGTTGCCTGATACAGCTGTGTCTAGGGGCTAGGAGAACTTGCCACTTGATTGAACAGTATTCGTGAATAATAGCACATCAACAATAAGCTTTAAAAATAGAACTTCAACATTATTTTGAGAAGGACTTCTGAAATCCTACACTTTGGTAACAAGTCGAGAACAGAACAAAGAACAGCCACTTGGAGACTGGAAGACACACAATCTTTCCTCTTCCTTGGTAAACACTGATTGGACAAATGATCTCATGATCCGACTCTTCAAATCTCTTTGTCCACCTCCTCCCTCTCCCTCTCCCTCTCCCTCTCCCTCTTCGTCTAGTGTTCCCTCCCCTACCCCTCCCTCTTTCTCACGCACTGTATGCCAAATAGTAGCTATACAGCCTTTTGTATACTGAATCTCTCTCGTCATGTTTTGTAATTTGTATTAACACCATGGCCATTCACTTGCAGCTATAAAGAGTTGATGAATTGTGACAATGTACTCTATACTCATTCGCAGCACGTAGCATATGAAATTGCCGTCAACATAGAATGCAGGTTAATATCTCGTATTCAAGAGCATCAATTAAGAAGATTAAAGGTCAATCAAATTTTAAAAACATAGATAGCGTAAACTTGTGCGCACCTTACGGTGTGATTTTGATATCTTCATGGCCATCAGAGCTTGCTCTGTATCCACGCTGCTATGCAAAATGTGGACCTTGAAACATGTACTGAAAGGCTTTAATAAGACCCATTGTTGCTCTAGTGAATAGTATGTCGGAAGGAAAATCAATATGCTCTTCTCAATATCTGGCTCATTTCCATGTATGTATAAGATCAGTTCATGAATGAGCTTGTGTACATCAAGCTTGATATCAGCCTTGGCCATGGATGGGACTGTGCCACAACAGTATTTCACTGACAACGGATCTGGAGAATCTGAATGTTCCCCAAGAAGTTCAGCAACCTGTAGCATAAAAGAAGAGTGAAACAAAGAAGCTGACTGAGGACTTACAAGAATGAAAGATTTTGCTGAATGGCTCTTAAAGAGTTGATTGAGAAGAAAAATCATAAACAGAATATGTCATGCAACTTATTAATCCAAGCATATTTACACATCTGCATTAAGCATCAGTAAGGAAATAATGTAACCCCGATGACCAGCTCAATGCACCACTACTTTTAATTTTTTTTATATTTTAGGGGAAGGGGGGTAAGAGAAAATTCTACTAAGGAACCCCGTTGACAAGATCAATGAACTACTAATTTTAAGTGCCCAGACTCTTATGTTCACCACTCACCAGGAGTAGCACAGGATATCAATACTAAAAGAACATTAGACATGTATTACATATGTTCTTGAGCATATTCAGTGGCTAAGCGTACAATAAGACAGTACCGGAAGTCTATGAAATTCATTGTGCAAACTGCAAAGGATGTAAGATGAAATCTCAACAGATAATCAAGAAAACATTCAAAAATACATATAGAAACCTAACCTGTTCCAGGTAAAGGACTTTCCTCTGAAAATTTGTCAGCTGACCAGAACTAGGGATAGCAAGGACTTCCACTCTTTCATCCCTGCCAAGATCCTTAAAGTAATCCCTGTATCTTGAAATATCAGCTGTAGCAGACATCAACACCAACCTGCAAAGTCACAATAACATCAGACAACAAAAAGAAAACATAAAATTACATAGCAAAGTAAGGTACGAATCAATGCAGCAAAAGCTGACAGAAAGACGGAGCAAAAAATGAAAATTTTAAATCAGTTGACTTCTAGTTCTAGCTCCTCCAACAGCTCTCTTGCGCTTAAAATTTTAAATCAGTCACTAGAGAAGATTAGCAGAGGTAAATCCATAGTTTTCAGATTCATGACACTCTCCTAAGGTGTACATGAATTACCGCGTGACCACATCAAGTTCCTACGTATGCTCAAACAATCTTTAAAATTGCAATGATACAACAATGAATCAACTGTGACGTCATGTATTACTTTTCTTTGAAGTCAGCTACAAAATGGTGTTTGCGAAAGGGGATAACAGAGTAGGAACAAAAAGTTGAAGAAAAAAAAAAACCTACCTGATGTCCTTATTTTTCAGAAGAAATTGCTTAACGCAGACAAGAACAAGATCAGATTCTACAGATCTTTCGTGAACTTCATCCAAAATTATAACTTTGTACTTGAGCGCATTTACGCCTTTTTCTCGCATCTCCTCAAGCAGAACACCAGCTGTTTTAAAGACGATCTTTGAACTGCAATAAAACATGGAAATATATCTGAAAATGAGGTCACTTTGGTAATGAAAACTGTACGTGGGAAAATCAACACCAGTAAGTTATAGATTATCATCATTTTATCTTGTAGTTAACACAACACAGAGAAACCACCTTGAAGATGCAGACTTAATATTACATAAACATATACATCGGGGGAAAAGAAAAAAGGAAACATCTAGACAACTTGCTGAACAGATAGGTCAACTTTGGAAATCCCAGGGAATTTCTTCTACTCATTGATGACAGATTCAAGTGATTATGACTGAAAAAGATGGAAAATGATCGGAAGTTTCAACATGCTGAAGTAAATACGCAAAGATCATGGACGAAAAAAAGACCTGGATGATAGGACCTTAGAATGACCAATGTGGTATCCAACCTCCTCACCAACTTCACAATGCAGTGCTTTTGCAACCATTCTAGCCACTGCAACAACTGCAAATCTTCGAGGCTGAGTACACACGACAGGGGTCACATTTGCTTCTCGCAGGAAAATCGGGACCTGTGAGCTTTTCCCTTCAGAATCCAAAAGTTGATCCGCACATCAGAGCTAGTATGAAATAATAAATACGGAGTAACATTTTTATCATAAAAATATCAGTGCCTTGAGCTTAAAAGTTGAGACCATCAACAGCCAAATCCCGTGATTTGCGTACTTGCATACACTCCAATTCCATGCATATTTCTTCTAAAAGCTACAATCATCTTTAAACAAACTGAAATTTGTTCCCTCTCTTTTTTATTCCCTCCTCCTTTCCTTCAAAAACTAAATATTTTTGTTTTCTAACACAAAGCTAAAAGTTGCATGGCAAAAAATTAAAGTAGCATTGGAGACAAGGGAGTCTTCATTGATAAAATTAAGGCACTTCAAGTCTTTCAATGTACACACAACCCCCTTAGATACACTTGCATAAGCTAGAAACACCAGCAGTGACGAACTATACAAGTCATTACCAGTGTTTAGGGGGGATAAAGAACCAAATCATCTTCTATGTAACACTCCCTCCCTGATTAAATAATAGCTTAAACATCCACTGAACCAAACTGAAAAATGCTTAAGAATTAAGACCACCATGCAACCAATCTACACTTACCAGATGCGAAAAGATGCATGTATGCTATAAGAGGTGATACACCGACAACGTGGGGCAACCTTTTCAAAATACAACCTTATGACATCATAGTCATGAGGCAATTCTCGTCTTCCAAGTCATTCATAATCTTAGGCCAATTATAGCATGACATCAAGAAACCTAACAATTCTATTAACAGACAATAGTCAACGTCTCAACGATGTTTCTCTACTATGTTTGCTTCATCTAGCATCTATACACCATCCAAACTCTCAGTGCTCCACAACTTTGTTCTAACACACCAGTCACCACACACTCCTAAAAAGAAAGATTGAACACCGTTCGAATTCTTCACAAATATATTCTACTAATGTCTAGAACACGAAACAAATGCAGTATAAATTCATGATTCCACTTTGTCACACAACCAACTCCGTGTGACCACAAATACCAAATAAGCCTTCAAATTCACCAAACTTAGTAATTAATCATCATTCATAAACATAATCAAACTCGCCAGTTTTCCAACAACAACAGCCAAATCTTACCCCAATTATAGCATGACATCAAGAAACCTAATCATTCTATTCACGGACAATAGTCTATGAAGTTCCTTTACTATTTTCGCTTCATGTAGCAGCTATGCAGCATCTAAACTCTCGGTGCTCCACAACTTCGTTCTAAGACACCACACACTCTTAAAAGGAAAGATCCAACACCGTTTGAAGCCTTCACAAATATGTATTCTACTAATGTCCACAACAAGAAAGGCCAATGCAGTATAAATTCACGATTCCGCTTTGTCACACAATCAACTTCGTGTGACCACAAATACTAAATAAGCCTCCCAAATCCACCAAATTAAGTAATTAATCATCACCATAAGCATAACCAAACTAGCTAGGTTTCCAACAATAACACCTAACGCCAGATTCACGGCGCGCAAATTTGACAAAAAGCTGAATAAGCCCCCAAATCCACCAAATTAAGTAACTAATCATCACCATAAGCATAATCAAACTTGCCAGGTTCCGAAAACAACAGCCAGCGCAACTTTCACGGGGCGCAAATTAGACAAAAAGCCGAAACCTTTCCAGCCTGATTTTCTATCAACAACACAGAACAGACAACATCCAAACCAAAAAAAAACACCAGAAATGATACAGTTGATCATCGAAAGCGTAACCGAAACTCAAAACTTCTCAAAGAAGCAACGGACAAGCAATAATACAATTCCGCCCTAAAATCAACACAACGACAAAACTTTCGCTTGAATTTCCACCAAATAAGCAGTACACAACCAAAATTGAACGGCGAAAACAAGCAGAAACTACACTTTTACGGAAATAAATACACAAAAAAAAAGTAAAGAGGAGAAATGAGGAGAGAGAAAGAGAAATATACCGCAACCAGTCTCGCCGACGATGAGAGTGACGCGATTCTCCATGATTTTAGTGACGATTTTGTCTTTGAGAGCCATAATCGGAAGAGAAGCGAACTTTGACGCCGCCGTGAACGGCGTGGAAAGCGACGAGGTTGTTGACGACGTCGGCGACAGAGGCGGCGCCATTGGAACTCCGGCGAAATTGAAAAACTAGGGATTGCCGGAAAACTGGTAGTATGATTTGTTGCTTTTTTTTTTCTTTTTTTGGTGGCCCTTGCACTTGTTCCTTCCTCGTGACTCTACTCTATTATACTGAAGTACTTAACTGCTGGGCTGCTACTGCTGCTGATGATGCTGAGTTGTAGAAATAAAATGTAGGACGCACTTTTCGCTTTTTGTTTTATTTTTTGTTTTATTTTTTGTTTCCTTCTATTCTCGCGCCTAGTAGGGGAAAATGCTTCCGTGCGACGCAAGGGTTGTGTGGGGGAAGGGGGGGTATGTAACAAATTCGATCGTGGGTGGAGATTCTTTGTGCTACTCCTCGAGTTAGGGTGGAAATGTGTAACAGATACGAATGATATGAATGTTACCAAAAATTCGATAAAGAATGAATAGAAGTATGAGGGAATGAGAAATAATGTTCTTTAAAATGTTCCTGTAAATTATTGGTACTCATTCCATTGAGGGTGAGGATCCTCTAGAGTTATTTTTTTGTAGAGTTGGTAGAGTTTGCTAAAATAAGTAATAAGACAAAATGAAGAGAATCTTGGAATGCACAAAAAAAATGCAAAACAATGAATTCTTACCTTATAAAGTAAACTCTACATGGTAGAGTTTATTTTCAACTCTAGGGGATCCAATTTTAATGAACAACAATAATTTTCAACTTGTATCTACCAACTACCAAATAATTTTGGTTAAGGTTTGTCACAAAATAGAGCGATTTTCATTGGAGGGTCTCAAATAACTCTCAAGAATCCCTAATATCAATGATGGCTCAAAAATTGAGACAGTCTCTGAATATAGAGACATCACAAAAGTTAAAATCTTACAAATCAATATGCTCCTAGCAGGATTTCAAGAGTTTTAGAAGTCAAGTTACCCGGTCATAAAATAACAAAACAAGCTTAATGATTTAAAGTGTTCAATACGTTCGCAAAATCAAGAATCCGAGAATTAAGGTTGGCCTAATGCTTTGAAATCAACTTGCATGAAAAAGTGCCTCGGGTTTAATTCTTCATATCTCCACCCTGCCCCACAGGCCACAACGTTAGCAACTCCAATGTACCCAAAAAAAAAAAAAACAACAAGTTAACAATCCGAAATTAGTCTCTATTGGACCATGTCATGTGTCCTAAATGTAATACAAGAGAAGGGAAAAGTTTAGTGCGTGTTCACTACGTGTCCTCTTAATATCCTTAAGGTGTCTTTGATCTCCATCCTACTAGACTCCAACCCAAAACTCTGAAGAGACCGGTGTCCTTGTAACCTAATTTTTAGTTGTGAGTTGATTTTTTTATTAGTTTTATTTTTTATATGACTATTATCGAATCAACTGATTTGATATTCATTTTGTAACTTATTTAACAAAAACTTGTGACAAAACAAAAAAAAAAACAGAAAACGTTAGTGATACCGAACAAGCCCTCAGTTTTTAGTTTTCAAGTGAACATAGTCAATCATCTACTTAATGAATTTTCTCCATTCTTTTACCTCACGACAAAATTACATTTTATTTAAATCTCAATTATGACTCGTCACTCACTTCCTTCACATTCTCCATTGTATACAAGCCTTCATGAATTGCATTCAGCAACACCATAATCGTAAGATTGCAAGACATAGGATTGTAAGAGTGGTTTTAATGGTACTTTTAGTACCAGGTTCCTGGAATGAGAAATAATATAAAAATGAGGAAAGAGAAAAAAAAGAGGGGAGAAAGAGTTTACCAACTTACAACTAGGTAAATGGTTAAAACCACTCTAAGAGGGTTGCCCATGCAATACCTACTTGCATTTTCCATAAGCCTTACACATACTCCCAACTTTGGCCATTCACCTCTGTGTAGCATCTACCATTTTTTATTTATTTCTTCATATGCATTTATATACCTTTGTTTCCCCCAAATCATTTTGACAAGAAAACTTTGTTGTTGTTGTTGTTGTATGCATTTACCTTTGTTTCTTTCATTTTTCATTGTTTGGGGGAAACAAATATTCATTTTAGTTTCCATATGACATATCACGCCTTGAGTCTACGCTACATTTTGCATGTAATTTAATCATAGTTCCAACATCACATGACACTACTAGATGTTGTGCATTCGCATAATATGCATCTTTACAAAATCATCAAACTCTTGTTAGCCCTCGTGACAGATCGTCAGATCTTTACGCTTTTAGTTCATTATCCGTAAATATCATGGTATTGTATCTTGAGTAAAATACAAGCATTTTTACTCCCTAAAACATGTTTAATATGGTCACGTTTATAGTCATTCACCTATAGCGTCAAAAAGTAAGGCAACAATATGTGGATCTAAACTACTTCAACACCAAAACATATTAAAGTGATCTACTTCATTTTTAATATCTAGATCCAGTATTTTTGGATGAACAAGAACGAAACCTACTTTTGACACCACTCAATAAGAAACATTTGGCCTACGATTGGCATCACCCATGAACATAGTGAACCCATCTCTAACATTTGTTGGGTTGTTGCAAATCATCTTATTGCCACCAACAAAGAAAAGTATCAAACCTAACTATGCTATTCTTTCATATTTTTCAGTAAAGAAACTTTGGGTTCACAAGACATCTTATAGCAACATATACAAAGAACATTGACTTTTAACATCTTGCTCGTTGTATATTTGACTCAAAACAAACTTTCTCAACGCTTAATAAACAATCCAACCTTTCTTAATGCTGATTTGTATTGACCGTTTAATGTTGGGAGGGCATATTTCCACTCACTTTTGCCTCCTGCCACGGCAGTACAACCTCCATGCACCACATACAATCTATGAATAGGGGTAGTTTGGGGCAAAAGATGTGTATTTTGCAATGGAAGAGTAGAAAACAGGCGTGACATTATGTCTGGCCTTAATGTTAGAGATTTTAGCTTTTCTTTTGGGCATGACTGCATGAGGTTTTGTTTTTCTTAAAGACTATGTCGAAATAAGCGCTTCATTGAACATCTACACAAGTTCACTTTGACATCCCAAAAGTGTAATAATACAAGGACATTGATCCATTGGTTGATGTGGACATTCTCGAGAGTAACACAATTGCTATTTCCACAAGACCATACCACCCCCAAAGGATACACAACTTCACATAAACTACTAGCATTTGACATTATAACCGAGAATTATATTACTTCACTCTCTAATAAAATCAATTCTAATTGAGCAAGCCTGTCGTGACTAGCTACTAACACTCGGCTACCGACCAAATCACTCAAACCTCTTGCAACGGAAGTGTGAAATCGAATCTATCAACATAACAACTCATTATTCACGAAACCCAATATTAAAGAGTCAACCTAAACACTAGGCCATCTCTTAACAATGCATCCGACGTAATTCGTTGTCTCAACATTTGTTTCTCCTTCATCATACGAGACTTTGGGTCACTCAAGAGATCAAACGTATAAGAATTACCGTCGTCCATACGAGATCAAATAGTCAAGAAAAAAGAACCAAGGAAAATACTCCCGAGGTAAAAAGGGTAAAAAGGTGGGGAATAGTAGTAGAGCATTAATAATTTTGGTGTATCCTGGTTCCCTCACACAAAAACTTGTCGTGCTATCTAAACTCCGCCGCTCTCATCGCAACCCTTTCTCTTACTTCATCCGGTAATTTCTCTCTCCTCCTAATCTCATTTCCCCCCTTTTTTGCTCTCAAATCGACAACAACAACTCCAAATTAGGGTTCGTCTAAAGTATCTTTAATTTTACTCTACTTGATTTATTTACTCAACAAAACCCCTAGAATTTTAACCTAGTTTTAATTAATTACCTTCTCTCGTAGATCTGAGTTAGTAATTTTCCGACTTTCATGTTTTCGGATGTGAATTTAATTATTTATGTTGTAATTTATGTCAATTTTAATGAAGGTTTATGATTTATTTTGTTAATTTTGATTGTGTATGTTTTTTTTTTTTTTTTTTTTTTTCTGTAGGTATAATAATGAGTAGCCGATCGAAGAGGACGCTTTATGTTGGAAATCTTCCTGGTGATATTAGGGAGAGAGAAGTTGAAGATTTGTTTATCAAGGTTTATTTTCATTTTAATCGTTTTTATTATTGATTTTCTGCATTGTTAGGTGTTTAGATTATCAAAGGTTGCTTGAATATGACGGTTTCATATAATGATTCATGTTACCGACCGGTGTTCGTTTCCGGGATTTGACGCTTTCTTGTTGTCGATGCTCAGTCTGATTCACATAACACGGTTTTACATAACGATTCATGTTACTCGACCCGACTAAAGTTGTGATGGTATGGTGGTGGTGCTTAGTTTGAAATTGTTTTTGCTTTGTTTGAAATGCTTACGTAAGACGGTGTTAGATAACGAGTGATGTTACTCGGCCCCAATTCATTTTTTTGCAACTAAAGTTGTGGTGGTTGTGGGGGCGTCAGGGTGGTGCTTAGTTTCAAATTGTTTCTGTTTAGTTTTGATATGCTCACATAGGATAGGATGGTTTCATAAAAGGATTCATGTTATCTGATACCAACTCATTTTAGGATTAAGGTTTTTTTGTCGTTGTTTTTGGTGGTGGTGATCGTGGTGCTTAGTTTGAAATGATAATGTTGCACTTTGTATGTCAGTTATTAGGATTTCAGAGTATGTTATTTGTTGGAAGTAGAATGCCATTTGTTGTACAAAGAATGTGTAATTTACTGGAACCTAGGATTTGTAATTTAGGACGTCTCATTTTTTTTGGACTTCTGGGTTAGGGTCTTGGACTCTTGGTTGCAGCTATGGTTGGTGTCGTTTTTTTTTGGCCGTGTCTGTTGCGGTGAAACTTTGTCTGTGCTTCTTATTTTGTGGAGTAGCAGTCAGTCACATCAATTCTCCACAAGTCTCACGTCATTGTTGTTGTTGATGATGGTTCTTTGGTGTCCTAGTCGTGCAGAAATGAGAATAAACAGCACCGAAAATAAACTACACTTTAGAAGGTCTTTTGGGATATGTTATTCAATTGCATGCCATTTTTACGATAATAATGATATACATGTTCTTAAGATAGCTATATCCAACTTTTATCAACCCAATATAATGTATTCTTTTTTTAAAAGAAAACAAAGGTCTTATGATTCTGCTGTCTCATCAATTGGTGTAGTATGGACCCATAGCTCACATTGACTTGAAGATTCCTCCAAGGCCTCCTGGCTATGCATTTGTTGAGGTAAGCTTTACTTGATTTGCAGCACAAGTTATTTTCTGAACACTCCCCCAGATGCTCCTACACATGTTATGTAGTAAACTTGAAGGAATAAGGATCTTTAGTGGCGACAAATCCATCATCATTGCATTTTGTTAAAAGAAGTAATTATATTCATGTATCTTGTATTATTCATTGTTGGATCATTGTCATTTGCAGTTTGAACAAGCTCGTGATGCGGAAGATGCTATAGATGGGCGTGATGGCTATGACTTTGATGGGCATCGTCTCCGGGTTTGTTGACGACATCATATTACTTGCAGCTGTACCATTATGACGATGGAACTATGCATATTTAACTCTTCTGCTTTCACAGGTTGAGCTTGCACATGGTGGACGTGGTCACCCATCATCAACTGATCGTTATAGTGATCGTGGTGGGGGTGGGGGTGGGGGTGGTGGCCGTCGTGGTGTCTCAAAACACACTGAATACCGAGGTAAATTTTTGTTTCAGCACAATTGTTTATTATAAATTTTCATCTGCTGAGCATGGGTATTAATTTGTCCCTGGAATTTATGCAGTGCTGATTTCAGGGCTGCCAAACTCTGCTTCCTGGCAAGATTTGAAGGTATAGTCGTATAGATGCGCTGTATTTGCTTGACTTTGGTGCACATAACTCTTACCCTCATAATTGCATGGCTGTCTCGAGTTTGCTGTATATTATATTGTTTGATATGACCGTTACTTTGCTTCTTAATTAGGATCACATGCGTAAGGCTGGGGATGTTTGCTTCTCCCAAGTTTTTCGTGATGGCGGTGGTAAGATAGTCTATGAGCCTCTTGTAATAGGGCATTAAGTCACCATTGACATTGCAATTTCATTGGGTTAGGAGTCTTCGATTTTCTTCGTATGTTTATGAAAGGGGGGTTTAAAATCTGTGCAGCAACAACTGGAATTGTGGATTATACAAATTATGAAGACATGAAGAACGCTGTATGCTTCCTTCTGCTGTTTCTTTCTGTTTTTTTTTCTCCTGTGTATGTTAGGAGTTATCATCATACAAACCTTTGGATTTCTAGTGATAAGTTTGTGGATGACTTGGCACTACAGATCAGAAAGCTTGACGACTCAGAGTTCAAGAATGCATTCTCTCGAGGTTATGTCCGGGTATGGTGAAGCCGTTCTTTTTTTGAAGTGTTATAGTGGATATGACCTCATTTGTATCAGTTCTCACTTATTCCTATTTAGGGATTTTTTGTTTTCAATTTTTTATGTTTGACTTTTTGTCATCCTTTTTGTGATCTCAAACTTATCTCTCCTCTCAAAGCTCCCCCTTATGAGCATGAAATCTTTTACAAAAACCAAATGTGAAGAACCCTATCTGTAGTTTCGTATGTGCAAGGTTGCAATGCAGAATATTTTACTGACACATATTTTTGGCCTTTCATTTTCAGGTGAAGGAATACAGAGGTAGCCCTAGTCCCTTGAGGGGTAGGAGCAGAAGCCGTAGCCGTGGTCGTAGTTATAGCAGGAGCAGGAGTCCAAGGTTTGTTTCTCAATTCTTTTTTATAGTGTCTGTGTAACAACTTTCCATAGCTCACTTGGAACAAGATTGGACTTTATTTACCCTCTTGGGCTCTTTTGTGTAGCAGGTCACCAAAGAAGGCTTCTCGTAGGTCACCTGCTAGGTCTCGTTCTCGCTCTGTCTCTTCACGTTCCCGATCAAGGTCTCCTCCTGTGTCAAGGTATGAATCATCATTTAGGTAGTGCTGTTCAAAACGACCGAGATCGTTAAGATACATTTTTATCGTTTCCCTATCCGCATAGTGAGTGTAGATTTAATTATGTTCAAAGGTTTTTGCAAGTTATAAATCATTAGTTTCATCATGCATGCATGCTTAAAACATGAACCAGCTGTGAGTCCTGTCCTATTAGCATTTTGTTTAGATTAATAACATTAATTGCTTTAATACTATTTCATATCCAACTTTAATTGTTTTTTCGGGTGATGAAGGTGGGGCAAGTGTTTATATTTGGGATCTCTAGCGGTCGTTGTAATTTTCCTTGTGTCATAATGGTTATGCCTATTTATTACTAAGAAGTGTACTCTGTGATCCATTGAAAAGGAAGTTCACTCTGCTGATTAGTCTGTTGAGTTCTGTTTACTTGCTTGGAGATTGTCTTGTTTTGGGTCTTGTGGTGGCTTGAACAGGGAGTGGGCTTGATTGCTTTCACTTTTCTTTCTTATTTCACACATTCTATACCTATGTGTGAATCTTGTTTGTGTGTGCTTAGATATGTGTGCCAGTATGGGGATCACATTTTAGGATATGGATTGGAATTGTTTCGAATATCTCAAGTTTGTTGTTATGGAGGCATTACGGCTGTTTCTTTGGGTCGTAGCTTTGGGTACCCTCATGTCCTGTTTGTTCTAATATATTTAGCATCTCATGTCCACGGGTGCTAGATTGGACACAGAAGATCATGGACTGGCATATTAAAGCTGGAATACTGGAACTAATTGCTAGTTGGATTTTGGAGCTTTCTGGATTCTGTGGATTTGGTCGTACAATCTGGAAAGGATGCTGTATGCATTAAATTATAGTATGGAGCTATTCTAAAAGGTTTACATTTTCAAGTGGTCTCTTGTTTGTTGGTTGCCGTAGAGTTAATGCCCTCTTTTTTCTTTTTTCTTTTTTCATGCTAAAGATTTGTTTCCTCCGTCTTCCCCCTTTCTTCTTCTGTTTGCTCATAAGTATGAATATGGTAACAATGTGACGTCCAAGAGGCATCCAAGCTTTTGGGTCAAGGTCTGAAAGGTTGTTGAGAAGGACATGTGGATATTAAATTGCATTGTTTCTGGAACTTTTGCAGATCTCCATCAAGATCCAGATCACCAGTACCGGCTGTAAGTGATTTTATTGCTTCTAGTTGTGATATAATCCCTTGAATTATTTGTGGGCTAAGCTGGTTTACAAAACTCATCTGCGAACATATTATATTCTGAGCTATGTTTTTTGAATCCCAAATTCAATCGAAGATATAAAGTTTTTGGATTCTTTTGCCAGCGAATAATTGTTCTTATGGGGTAGGAAGAATTATGTGTATAGAGCTTGCATTATTGTTCTTTATTTTATCTGCAGCGTAAGAAAAACCTAAGCAAAAGCCCTAAGAAGCGTAGCCCTAGCCCTCGCCGTAGCAGGAGCAGGAGCAGGAGCTTGAGCAAGAGCAAGAGCAAGAGCAAGAGCCCTGTCAGAAGTCGAAGCAGGAGCAAGAGTCTTTCACGGTACGAATGTTGACTTAATCTGTCCCTTATGTTCACAGACTGATTTGCCTCTTGGATATCCACCATTTCAATTATTTTTACTTTTATTTTGCGTTACAGGTGAAATGTGCTAGCTCGCTGGCCTAGCTACTGCAAATTCACAAGTTCTTGAGGTCCGGGAAGAGCCATGTAGGAAGGACTGCAAAGTGGAGCAAGTGGAAGGCTGGCTTGCAAGCTGCAACTTTTAGTTAAACAGTTTAATGTTATTTGATGAGTGAACTTTGTTACTCCTCGACTATGTTAGGTAACATGCTTACTGCTTCAAAGTCTCAGCACAATTTCAATTTGGATCGTTTGTCATGATTAGACCAATACGACACCTATTCAATCTTAATCATATGGTTATCTCATCCTTTTTACTGTGGTTTTGTGATATGGTCATACAAATCTCGGTTTTATTATCCATTGTTGTTCACAATCTAGGTGAACATTGGCTTCATGATCCTTATTATATCGTATTCTATCGGCTATAGCGTGGAGATGAAATTTGTTGGAGCAGCACTGTTGTTACTTCTTACCTACGATCCTGTATGGTAACTGGTGATTTCTTCTGAATTTTCTGCGTTTTTGGGCATCGTAGAGCTGTTCCTAGTCTTCCTATTCCTAAGACATTCTAAATTACTATACGTTGGAGATTACATATGGGGTGCTCTATCTGCTTTCACGTTTCCAAGATTGATACTCCGTGATGTTCAAGTTTTAGGCTCCCTAGAGATCTTGTGATATTTGTAGTTGCTAATGACCTCACGTCTCACCTTGAAAATGTTAAGTGTATCCTATAATACTGCAATAGTGGTTACACTGGTTAGTGAGGGGGTCACTGTCTATGATACTTGTTGCATGGGCACTTGGGCAGTGGTACACCGACTTGTATAGTTGTAGTTCATGGTCGAGGGATGACGTTGGTGGTTAGTCACCCTCGGTACAGGCTGGTCTTAGGCGGATGATGTTAAGTGTTAACTATCGCACTTCTAGTTGCGACTCCTGGAAAGCCGGGCAGTGAGTTTTACACACTTTATATTCCTCTTTACATTATACGGAGTATCATGTTGGTCACATTTCCTAACGTTGAATAAATCATGTTGTCACGGTCACATTTCCCTAAAAATGTTAAATGTATCCTATAATACTACAATAGTGGTTACACTGGTTAGTGAGAGGGTCACTGTCTATGAGACTATGATATTCGTTGCATGGGCAGTGGTACACCGACTTGTATAGTTGTAGTTCATGGTTGAGGATGACGGTGATGGTTGCAGTCACTCGTGGTACAGTCCGGTCTTAGGCGGACGACCTTAACTATCGCACTTCTAGTTGCGACCCCTGCCCTAGTTGCGACTCCTGCAAAGCCGGAAGTTTTGCACACTATATTCGTCTTCACATTCTATCTTGTGGGTCACATTTCCTAACGTGGGAACAATATGATGAATGTGAATTACCACCATACAAAGCCTGATACACGTAGAAGAATTTCGATTGAATAATACACGTGAATAGGCAACACAGACAAATGTTACATAAACAGGCAAGTATCGTTTGGGCGGTATCTTAAAGTGGTTGGGAAGGATAAAAGCTCAAAAGTCTGATGCGCACTACTATTGGTGTGTTTCTTGCTCAGAAATACGCTTGTGGTTGTGAACTACTCTTGGTATGTGTTTGAATTCGAGGCCACACATTCTTTGATTTATGAGAACAAATTACTCTTTGATAAAGAGTTGCACATGGCTTGTCCATCATCGCACCAACCATATCAATACGAATTTCAGTGAGCATATTATCTCACAGTACCCACGCTCCACTGCCACAATCTATACCCTCGATCTCGATCGCGTTTAGTTTGAATATGCAAGAGAAGTTTAGTTTGACGTAAGCGATTTATGATACAGAACTGTTACAATTTTATATTTTGGGTAATCCATTGTTACTTGATGCAAGCAAAGAGAGTAGCAACTAGCAAGCACATAGCGAGGCACTGAGACCTAATGTTGAAATGGCTGATTATATTTTGACTACAACATTTATTGTTTGAGGGACGAGACAGCAATGTCATGGAGCATACCGACAATAATTGCCTCATTGATAGCGAACATTTTTGGAAACGATCCACCAAAGCCATTTACATAAGATTTTTCTAGCAAACATATCTGGATTAAAACGATCTTCATTCTATGTTAGTCATCTGCCCATGAATGAGGTTTTTATTTTTTATTTTTTTTAATTCAAAATATGCGCGATTTGTAGGTTGTTGATGACTTGATGCCAATTGCATCGCGGCCTAACTCGATAAGGGAAAATAAATACCATTTATAACTACAAGGTGTACTTAAATTTATGCGCAATTATGAACTGTTATCTGGACCTCAACTATCAACTTAGATTTCCGAAATTATTCATTCACATGGCATCTAAGTATCTAACTATCTAAGTCTCAATGTCCTTGATGCATTATGTTGGAATCTTACCATTGGTCCATTGTTAAGTAAAGTCTCAACACAAATTTGTATGTGTCCCTATTATCCCATTACAAGTCCAAATGATATTCTCGCAGGAAGATACTCCGTAAGCAAAATGCAAAATTATACTATTATATTGTCTAGAGTAAGTACGTCTCAATCATCAATGTTTATACCATGCTCCAGAGAAAACGAGGAGTATGTTGATCATTCTCATAATAGACGCAAATTAGAATAAGAACTACATTTAAAATAATTTAAAATCTATTCAAGTGCGGTCCCTAATTTTCTGTTATGAGAAAGATTATCATGCTCCTTAATTATGTTCCCAGGAGGGAGGAGCATGTTATAATTTACGCTCAAGCGGCTCAACCATCTAAAGATTGGAAAATCTTTGGATTGAGATGATTAGAAGTTATGGTAACCTATCTAGTTTATTGTAGGCTATAGCACATTAATTGGGAAAACAATGGAGAAATAAGTGAAGATTGAAGAGCTATTCGTCGGCTCGTCGCTACACCCGAGCATAATTAGTTGACGTACCAACAACCTGTAAATATGTAATTGCCCACGTCACAATTAAAAAAAAAACACAACCTATAATTGCGGACGCCCTGAACATTTCGTCCACAAAATATCAGAAACGTTATGATAACCATAGAAATATGAATATTAACCAATACCACATGTGTTCAACAGAGGTCCACAAAAATATCATCATAATTCATGCGTACATATCAACATTCATTCAAAGTGCACTATCCACCAAAAACACACTTCAAATCTCTCTCCTAATTAATTCTTCATTTCGTATCTTCTGATTTACTCTCAACTCAACTCAACTCAACTCAACTCAACAATGGCGGACAAAACATTCTCAAAGCTCTCAGACGACGTCGTACTCAAGATCTTCTTCCTTCTAGAAGACGACCCAAGAAGCTGGGCACGTTTATCTTGCGTGACCAAGAAGTTCTCTTCCTTGATCTCCACCGTCTGCTGCAAGTCCAAGTGCATCTCCACCCTCCCTTCCCTCTCCGCCGACCTCCTCTCTCTCCCCTCCTCCTCCACTTCCTGCGACGGAGAGGGGTGGTCGTCTCTGTATAAGATCGCCGTCTGCTGCCCTGGTCTCCTCCACTCCGGCGTCCTCCTCGATAACTCCGACTTCGGCCTCCTCCGCGAGCTCGGCCCGGATGAAGATTACCATACTTCTACTACTAATACTAACAATGATTTTCCTCATCAGCCTGACACTCGTGTTCGTTACGATAACGAACACGAGGGTCAAGCGTCGTCATCGTCACGTGGGGTGGTGGTGGATGTTGAAAATAACCATCAGTCCGAAACTTGGACTTTATACGATGATTTGTATTTCGACACGGTTTATGATACTTCCGAAGCAAGTTTAAGTCCAACTTCTTCGGAATCAACGACCACCACCACCACCACCACGATGACGACAACAACAACCCCTGTGGCCGACTTTACGGCCACAGGGGTTGTTGTTACGAGTGACGAGGATACGGATACAAAGATTGTGGTTACAAATGAAGGCGAGTCGAAGAAGAGGAAGGTGATGGTGGCAACCTCGCAATCGTCGAGGTTGTTAAGGTCGCATTTGGCGTCCGGGGTGTGGAATTTGAGCAGAGAGCAAGGGAATAAGTTGTTAGCGGGGCGGTTTCGGGAGGATTGTTTGTACATAAGTGACTGGCCGGGGTGTGTGCATATGGAGGAGAAGAGGAGTTACATGTTGTTTAGAGGCGTGTTTAAGAATTTTAAGAGGTCTAGAGTTTGGAGGACGATAAACGACGGGCAGAGGAGTAAGGTTGATCTAAACTGTGCGTTTTGTGGGTGTAAACAGACGTGGGATTTGCACTCGGCGTTTTGTTTGAAGAGGGGGTTTGGGTTTCATGATGATGGGGAGCCTGTGGTTCGAGCCTATGTTTGTGAGAATGGTCATGTTTCTGGTGCTTGGACTGATTTGCCCTTGTATACTTAGTTATTGTTAATTACCCCGAACGTGTAACGAGTAGACTGTTAGTGGGTTCTAGGGGTAAGATCGTAAGTTAGCAAGAGACCGTACGAGTGACGGTTTTGTACTAGACTACTAGTAACTTCTAATTCGAGTAATATCCTAGTATTAGCTAGTATTAGTACTCCCACCAACTTTCATTATATTCTTTGCATTTTGGGGGGAGTATTGTGTTGTTTTTCCATGTCTATATGATCTCTCTCAAATGAATTTTGAAAGGGTTATTGTCCTCGTGTTTTGCCGATTTGCATATGGTACCCAATGTTTTGCAAATTTGTACGAAATACCCTCGAGTCTTGACGGTTTGCACATGGTACCCTAAACTTAACCCTCCTATTAACACCGTCCATTTTTCTTTTAAAAAAAGGGTTAATCCACGTGGTACCCTCGTGTTTTGCAGATTTGCACGTGGTATCCAGTGTTACCTTCAAAATTTTGTTAACGCCGTTTAAAAGTTGAATTCAGTGGAGAAGGAAAAAATGATGGCGTAGTATTTATTATGGGTGGCAATGATGGTGGCTGTGGAAAATGATGAAAATGTTGATGACGGTGGTGGAGAATAATGAATATGGTGATGATGAAAGTGGTGGGGGGAAGATAGAGATGGTGATGAAGGAGAAAATCAAAGGGTTTTTTTCCCAATTAATGGGGTTAACGGAATTTTAAAGGTAAGGTACCATGAAAAAGCAATCAAATCTTGACGGTATTTGGAACAAATTCGCAAAACACTGGGTACCACGTGCAAATCGGTAAAACTCGAGAGTACCACGTGAATTAACATTTTCTTTTTAAAAAAAGAAAAATTGACGGTGTTAATGGGAGGGTTAAGTTTAGGGTATCGTGTGCAAATAGTCAAAACTCGAGGGTATTTTGTACAAATTTGCAAAATATTGGGTATCACGTGCAAATCGACAAAACACAAGGGTACCACGTGAATTAACCCATTTTGAAAGTAAAGAGTGAAAAAATTCCTGTCACATCTTTTAGGGATAAAATCATAAAATTGTACCCGTTTAATTCTATCATATCCCACGAACAACCATCAAACACTAATGACGACCCGCCAAGGTCAAGCACCAAGGTACCAACCACCGCGAAATGATTAGCAACGTGCTGCCACACACGTATGATGGTGAGTGCAAGGCTCTATTGATATTTGATACTACTTGATAGATAGGGTTATCAAATCCGATCAAATAACCATCATTTAGCGTTTTGATTAGGTCAGATTCCTAATGTGCATGTTTGGTAGCATTTCTTTAGAGTAGGATTTGAACTCTAATGTACGAAGTAGCATTTGTGAAATGAGGTAGAATTAACATTTCATATTTTTTTGTTCGACAAATTTAATGAAAATGACCCAACATTTGCAACATATTTATGTAATAACGCAACATTTTCACTTTAACAAAATAACTCGACGGGCGGTGTGTACAAGGCTCGGGAACGAATTCACCGCCGTATGGCTGACCGGCGATTACTAGCGATTCCGACTAGTTCTAATTCGAGTAATATCCTAGTATTAGCTAGTAACTGCAAGCAACTAGAATTAGTACTCCCTCCAACTTTCATTATATTCTTTGCATTTTGGAGGGAGTATATGTTCTCTTTCAAATGAAATTTGAAATTAAAGAGTGAAAAAGTTCCAGTCGCATTTTATAGTGATAAAATCATAAAATTGTACCCATTTAATTCTTTCATATCCCACAAACAAACATCAAACACTAATGACGACCCTCCAAGGTCAAGCATCACCAAGGCACCAACCACCGCGAAATGACTAGCAACATGCCGCCACACACGTATGATGGTGTGGGCTAAGGCTCTATATGATACTACTTGATAGATAGCATTATCAAATCCGATCAAATACATTAAGAGAAGATTAGATATATTCAAAATTAAGATTATTCAACTAATGGATCAATAATTTTAGTGCATTTCCTGATACTGAATCATTGAAATTTAGTTATATTTTTCATAAATTCAAATCAAATTAGATTAGTGCAGAGACATTCAAATTAGATCAATCGCATTCAAATTAGAAAGATATAGTCAAGGTGGGTTACCTGGTGGTGGACTAGTGGTTGATGAAGATAGTAATTAGCTTCATGGGATAATCATTTTGAATGCAAATTGCGATCAACTAAAAAGATGTCAGGTTAAGGATTTGTTAGAAAGGATTGTTTGTTCAAATCTTATTTGAATGTATTTGAACTTAAATTGTCAAAATTTATTGATTTAAACAATTTATAACAAGAATAAGTTTAGATTCATACGGTATAATCATGTCAAATTTGATAGTATCTCATTTGGCGTTCGGACCAGGTCAGATTCCTAATGAGCATGTTTGGTAGCATTTCTTTAGAGTAGGATTTGAACTATAATGTACGGAGTAGCATTTGTGAAATGAGGTAGAATTAACATTTCATATTTTTTACGCAAATTTAATGAAAATAACTCAACGTTTGCAATATTTTCATGAAATAACCCAACCTTTTCACTTTAACAAAAATAATTCAACGTTTTATTTCGCGTTACACTAATATCCATAACCCGCTAATAAAATGGAATTTCTCGCACTCTAATTCCAAGGGGCTATTTTTTATTTGCACAAATTTTTATTACTTTTAGTTTTCTTTACCTAATGTACGGAGTAGCATTTGTGAAATGAGGTAGAATTAGCATTTCATATTTTTTTTGGCAAATTTAATGAAAATAATTCAACGTTTGCAATATTTTCATGGAATAACCCAACTTTTTCATTTTAACAAAAATAATTCAACGTTTTAGTTCGCGTTACACTAATATCCCTAACCTGCTAAAATGGAATTTCTCACACTCCAATTCCAAGGAGCTATTTTTTATTTGCACAAATTTATATTACTTTTAGTTTTCTTTACCTAGCTACATCGTTCTAAGTATTTACCTTTAAGTTTTTGACATTTAACTTTTGTCTTCTACATTGGTTAAATTGCAAACGTAACATCGCTAAATGCACAAACATTCTTATCATGCAAATGTGTTTGAATGAAAACAAAATAGATTTTCATTTGAAGGTAGTTGTGAGGTTGATATGAGTTCATATATATAGATTGAGATTGAATAGATATGTTGTAGAGAATAAGGAAAATGTATTTATTATAAATTATTTAAAATGGGGGGCCGGGAAACACAAGGGAAGAAATCGTTAATGAAAGAATCATATAAATCAAATTTGTGCAAAATGCTTTTAATTTTCCTTGTTATTTAGCCTCTTGAGATTTGGAGTTGACGAAATTCCTACATTAGCATGTTTAAGATATTAGTGTGACAGAAGTAAAACATCGGGTTATTTATGTTAAAGTGAAAATGTTGGGTTATATTATGAACTTGTTGCAAAAGTTGGGTTCTTTTCATTAAATTTGCCGTTTTTTTTTCTTCTTCTACGAAATTCTTAATTTCGTTATTTCAACATCTAAATTAACAGACATGCTTTTTTAGGTTAGCTAGTATATCAACAACCTGCTAACAAATAACAACTATATATATTTTTTATAAGCGGGGACAAAGAAGGGGGAGAGGATTAGGTGACCCTTCTAAGCAGGGTATCACCAATCTTGTCCGCATTAAGGATAGTACGTGGACAAATCACTACAGTCTATCCAAGAATGACACTCTCCTTCCTGCGAATTAAGGACTGAGAGGCCCAGATTAGCTAACCTGTTAGCAACTCTATTTGTTTCTCTGAAGATATGTTTGATCTCTCATTGCTCAAAACACGTCAGGATCTGACGTATCTCCAATACAAGGTAGTCTATCTGCTACGTGATCCTGACCTTCCTCTGAACTGCTTCAATAACGATGCGGTTGTCACCTTCGATTTGAATATTTTTATAACCCTTTGCTTTCGCCCGAAGGAGTCCTGCTCTAAGCCCTTGAGCTTCCGCCAGAATCACCGAACAACTACCCAGATTGATACTCAGTCTTTCCACGACTTCGCCATACTTATCTCGGATAATGAAGCCCGTAGATGCCTGACTGTCGTTCACCGATTCGTCAAAGTTGAGTTTTAGGATATCAGTTGTTGGAGGAGACCACCCAACTTCAATAAATGGAGGTTGGTAGTCAATAGAGACTGAAGAGTTGGAAGAAGGAGTGGGAGATGGAGAGTCGATACCGGTCCGAGCTTTCCACTCCCGGGAGTAACGGAAAGCACGAACGAAACACAGTAGAGGGTCTTCCCTTTGTCCTTGGAACACTAGCAGGTTTCTACTCTTCCACATGCTCCATAAAAGAAAATCCTTTTGCACATGATGGATTTATCTCGACTTCTATAGAAGTTGAAGAGCTCATGAATAGTCAAGAAATCCCGGGTTCGTACCCACCTACAAGTTCTGGGGTGGATCCAAACGTTTAGATGTGTCGGGCAACCTAAGAAGATGTGGTCTTCTATTTCCTGAGAATTGTTGCAGAACGGGCAGTTACTGTCCATTCCTGGTATCCGGTAGCGGAGGTTTCCTCTTGTCGGAAGTCTACCTTAGAAGAGTTGCCAGGAGAAGAGGAGAAGTTTGGGAAGGGGGTGGCAAATTGAGCTTCCAGATCCATTGGAAGCTCCATTCGTTATTATCTGGAGAGATGCCTTGCGCGAGCCAGGTCGTTGAGTTTACAGTATAATTCCCATCCGCACTTAAACCCCATATTGCTTCATCTCTGATTCCTGTTGACGGGATGGGGAGAGCTCGTATTAAATCTACTATATACGGTGGGAATAACATTTTCAACAAATCGATGTCCCAATTATCCTCTCTAATACAGTCCTTGACGCGGAGATTAGGATTTTGAATCTCATTGCGGCACATGTTTAGTATCTTGGTGATAATACGGTTACAACACCAGTTGTCGATCCTGAATAAGATTGTTTGGCCATCTCCTATCTTCCATCGTATACCTTTCCTAATAAGTTTGCGTTGCTTTAGGATTTACTTCCACATCCAAGAATCATTTGACTTAGGCTTATAGTTGAAAAAAATTGTTCCTTTCGGATATTTTCTACGGATTAATTTCGTCCATGGGTTATTTGGTTCTTTTAAAATTTTCTAGGCTAGTTTACCCAAGAAAGCCTCGTTAAGGGGCTTCATTCTTCTTAAACCTAAACCTTCATACTTTTTAGGTTTACAGACCAGTCTATCATGGGAAAGGAAAACCTGGTTTAGACCTGTCCGTTTTCCAAAAAAATTGTTTGTTGATTTCATCCAGTCTCTCCTGGATACTGACCAGAACAGCTGAGCATGCCATTGGAAAGGAGGGGAGGATTCCAAGTTGCTTTGAATCAACACACTTATACCCGCTTTGGAGAGGAAAGATGTCGCTTTGTTCTGCTTTTGGGCGTGGACCATTGAAGTTGATTCCTAGATATCTCCCCAGCACAGTTTTTGCTGTCATGTGGAAATAGGTAGCTAATCTCTCTTTCTTCTGAGGCGGAACATGTTTAGAGAAAATAATTGACGATTTACGGAAATTTATTAACTGTCCAGAGGTTTCACAGAAATGACACAAGATATATTCTTTAAATTCTGGCATGCCGTTGGAGTGGCCTTGCACAAAAGCAAACTATGAACATTAGACATGGGATTTTGCTAAGAGAGGGGGTTAGCTTGATCCCGATCCTGGTTTTCGGTTGATCTGCATGGATGGTCATAAGCCTACAGAATACTTCCATGCATATTATGAAGAGATACGAGGAAAGGGGATCTGTAGCACTATGGAATATGCAAAGTGGTTTATGGAGTTGGTTTGTCCCACATTGGGAAACTAATGCTCATATGATCAGTTTATAATAGATTGCTACCATCATACTAACAACAAGGCATTCATCTTTTAGAGCCCACGAGAGGATATTCGGGCCTAAGGGGTGACTTACCATCTTATTGGGTTGTGTTGTGACGGACAGTAGTTCGAGCTGTTACAGGATCACCCTGGCGCATGCCTCTGGTTGGGAAAGGTTTCGCTGGTGAAATTGTTAACAAGTAAGGAATAGTAGGAGACCATGGTTACAAAGCCTTTCATCCATCCTATCCACGTCTCCGAGAACCCTAGGAGGTGGAGACACTGCCACAGGAAATCCCATTCGACTCGATCATAGGCTTTTTCCATATCGAGTTTGAGAGCGAACCACCCCGTTTTACTTTTTGACGAGTTGAATTGATGTAGCGCTTCCTGAACAATGAGGATATTAT
This sequence comes from Spergularia marina, assembly GCA_963680865.1. NCBI lineage: Eukaryota > Viridiplantae > Streptophyta > Magnoliopsida > Caryophyllales > Caryophyllaceae > Spergularia > Spergularia marina. Next base: position 4,643,911 of record OY804555.1, read on the forward strand.
CTTGGATAACTCTTTGTGACTTAAAAGCCCCTTGGAGTGGGCTAATGATTTTAGCTAAAATGGGACGAAGTTGGTTGACTAGAATCTTAGCTATAACTTTGTAAAGGGTGGAACATAGGCCTACCAGGTGGAAGTGACCGACATGTTCTGGGTTGTCATTCTTCGTGATAAGATGAATGAGAGAGAAATTAATTTCTTTAAGAAGGCATCCTGTAGTGAAGAAGCTCATGATTGCTTTAAGAACGTTAGATTTGATTGTTTGCCAATATGTGATGAAGAATTGAGACCCAAAACCGTCGGATCTTGTAAGGGCAAATCTGTTTTAGAGCTTCTAGCACCTCCTGTTCTGTGATGGGGGATGTGAGGGCTTCATTATCTTCGGAGGATATCTTCTCAAGGAAACAGTCGATAAAAAACCTTCTGTTTGGGTTGGCTTCCGTGTTGAAGCGTTTTTCAAAATCCTTTTTAGAGTTGTTCTAATTGAAATTTGGTCATATTCCCAAGCACCTAACTCGTTCTTGATCCTATGAATCGTATTACGTTTTTTCCTCGTTTTGAATTTTTCGTGAAAGAAACGTGAGTTCATGTCGCCTTGTGAGCCACGTTTTTCTATTTAAACTGCCCCTGTATTTTCGATTGAAAAGCATCAATCTATCCCTCTGTTTTATTAGACGCTTAAGTTGTAGGTGAAGTGAGGGACTAAAGGACTTCACTCTTAGAGCATACTCCGTTACACTAATCCTATTCGTGTTGTGCCCCAACTGTTTGCGAATGTTACCATATTTTGTGGAATGCCATTGTTTGAGGGCAAATTTCAGTCCTTTTAGTTTTTGCGCGACCCTAAAGATGGGGGTACCCTTTACATGAGTCGACCAAGAACAATATTTATTGTCTCTATGTACCTACTACTAAAACACCGCTAGTTACTTAAACAGTTAACAACTATTTAAACAATTAAGACCACCAATCAGACCCCTAATTTCACTAAACTTGGATAAATTTGATCTATTGCGAGTGTTCTTTGATTAAATTAGATCACACAGAGCCTAAAAACAATTAGTATATATGTCAAGGGTCGGATTAGGGCCCAACAACACAGCTTAACTCAAGGGGGGTGGCGCTGCATGTTAGTGATTGTTAGTTGAAGTGCACCCGAAAAAGGGTTCAGGGACCGACTTTCCGCTTTTCTGGGCAGTTTAAGATTTTTTTTTGTTTTAGTTTTAGGGTTCACCATGCCCTTCCCTAGGGTACGGTGTCGTTTGAATCCGATGGAAAAGTCGGTTTTCAACATTTTCGAGCATGGATGTGGCTTGACCGGTGGTGGTAGGCGGTGGGACGGTGGTGACTGGTAAGTGTAGAATTTATGCTACGAATGGACGAAAGTACCCCTGAAATATGTTGTAAAATGACCTATTCACCCCTGCTATTGGCTCTATTCAATCAACAATTTTGCCCCTTCAACTCAAGTATAGTTCTCAAGTCTCGACGGGGTCCAAACAGACACAACTTTTAGGCCCAACCCACAACCATATCCTTAAAGAGCCCCAGGAGTCCAGGATCAAACCTAATGCTAAGGTTGATAAATCTCGTAATTCTCATGTACGCATAACCTAATGCTAAGGTTTAAGCCAATTATGAACCCCAACAAAACTATACACCCGTTTTTTTTTTTTTTTTTTTTTTTTTGACAGAGGTTAAATATAAAATGCAAAATAACATTGTGAAGTTTATTGTCAAACAAAAGTATTACCCTATAGGCCTATAGGAACTAGAAAGTAGTAAACTAGGCTAATAAATTTTAATTTTGGCGAGGAAATAGATTTTTTTGTTTTGTTTTTTGAGGTCATTCGACAAACACGTACTCAAATAATCAAAACTGAATTACGAATTCCACCAAACCTCTTCACATAATAAGTTGAAAACTCCTAGTGAGACTTAATGGAGAAGCTTCGAAAATGTTGAGGTTCAGAGCAACACTGCCTTCTCTTACTCTTATTCTGTGCTGCATTGTTTTAAATTCCATAGGAAATGCTGCCGCTGAAGTGTTCAGCCGCGTTGATTTCCCTCCCGCTTTCGTTTTTGGTGCTGGAAGTTCTGCTTACCAGGTAATATACAACAGTTTCATACGACGATTCATGTTTGTTGTTCCGATGTTATTTTCTGACAACTAAGATTCTGTTTTGATATTGCTGTTGCTGACTTGCTATTGTACGCACACGAATTAAACGCGCGAGAAGGTTGAAGGAGCAGCGTTTGAAGATGGAAGAACGGCCACTACTGCCAATTCTTATGCTCATTCCGGTCAGTTTTATTTCCGATCATCATTATTACTCGATCACATATACAATACTTGTTACTAGCAAAAGAGTACTTGGTAGCTTGTGTTTTACACCTTAGAAATTGTGAATGACCGGGCGGGGGGTGGGTGGGTAAGTTAATTACTAAACATTTCCAACGCCCACACTCTTTAATGATAAGGGATGTGCAAACAACTCGACAAAAATGAATTCTCATGGAAGTAAGGGTTATCCAAACGAGGCCCAAATGTTTGGGATAAGGTTACACGTACATAGAATCTTCATACATTGAGTTTTTATCAATTAAGTGATTGGCTTAAAGCGTCAATAACGAATACAAAGAACATAAAATTTTCATCGGAACCGCCATTGACCACCCAACAACCAGAGGCAGCCACCCATCTATCACCACACACTCCATCCATAGCGTCATCACCATCCACCACTATCGCCACCACCACTAGGTCGCGCCTCGTAGCAACCCGCCCAGCTCCGGTGCTCCGCTAAGGTCCAACAATCACCAACTCTTTCACTTCGCACATCGTCGCGCACTTCCAAGTCCCGGCGACCACCCTGTCGCCTACCCACGAGCCACCTCCATGACCGCCAATGATCGGTTCCTACCGACCGGCCGTCACACTCATTGTCTAGTCCTATTGCTCACATCGGATTCCCCCAAATTAATTGATTTGATTATATGAAGAGAGAAGTATTCAGGGGTGGAGGAAGCCCCGTCGCTGATCAGTAGTGGCTTGGCTGGGTTAGTAGGCCATGGGCGGTCGGAATGGTGGGTGGGCTGACGGACGCGGTGGTCAAGCGATGGTTGTTGGTGGTGGTTCAGGGTTGAATGATAAGGGAGGAGAGAGAGAGGTTGGGGATGAGGGAATAGAGAGAAATTACTTTTGTTGAGTCAATCACAATTATTAGTATCATGCTAGTTGTCTTTGTGATGAGTTGTGATATTATTAGTGGTAGTGTATAAGATTCCTCATACATTCAATGTATGTGTAATAGCTTCCAAACTAGCCGAACAAGCGAAAGGGGTACTCCGGATTTTTGAAAGGGGTAAACAACGCGATTATAGCTAAACTACAAAGGCAAGAGAATAATGAATTTGGTCTTCTTGAAATTAGCCGAACAAGCAGTGAATGATATGAGAACTTCTGTCAAGAAAAAAAAAAAAAAAGCTTTTTGTTGGAGTAATGGCTCAAAAGCCATGTTGACTTGAGCATTGGATACCTCTTGCCTCTTGGTAGTAACTCATTACTACTATATTTATTGCACCTATTAAACACCATGTTTAATTTATTATCATGTTACTTGTGTGATTATGAGTGTCTTTAATCCCATAGTCAATCCTTGACTCTTTGGTATCCATAACATCTTTTCCTCCCACTATATAAGAAAGCTTAATGTGTTCATTTTATATATTGAATGATATACACAAAACACATCTCTTGATTCTTGGGTAATTGTATGAGTGTGCAAATTCCAACTTTTGTATGTGAGTGGTCGCTTGCAAAATTAGTTGTGTTAACCTTGGGGAGCATTTCGGCCAGTGACGATGACCACCAATGTCGGGCCGTAATCGCTTTCAAGTCAGTGGTCTCCTACTGCGGCACAACTTGAAATCGTTCTTTGATCTTCCTTATACAACCATTGTTGACCCTTATTTCCAACAATTTTAACTCCAAATAGCGAGTATAATGCAAAGATAGAGATTTTCAATCCCCACAATTTGAATGGGTTGATAATTTTTTCTTAACGTATTCTATAGTTTATAGTATAGAAAAATATTTATTTTTTAAAACTATGTTTGCAGTCGTTATACTGTGGTCCCGGGACCACAAACAACACAGTGGTCTGGGACACGTGTCGTTCTCTCCTTCGTCCAAAAGAAAAAAAAAAGAAGAGAACTCAACCCAAAAATCCAGTTTCTCTCTCTTCGGCCGACCACAGCCACATCCTACTACTGCAACCACCATAGCCACCGTCCGCTTCCCGTTGGACCACTATTACCAACGCCCCATCGCCTCCATTTCCATTCTTTCTCCTCTCCAAAATTTTAAATTAAAAAAATTTCATTAGAAATTCATGAATTAAAAGGATTAGCCATGGATTAGAGAAATTAATCCCATGGATCTTACCCCTATAATTCATGGACATTAAGAGGGTGTTAAATGGATATTGAGATTAGAGTTCATGGATTTAATTGAAACACTAAAATTAATTCACCCAAAATTCAACACCACCACTACCCCCAGTCGAACCCTAATTTCTCGCAACCACCGACGCCCTCATTCCTACGCCGCCAGTAGAACCTGAAGCATACAACAATTTATAACCCATGAACAATCACGCAAGAACGCTTAAAAACCACCGCACGACCACCTCCACCAAAGTTTGAAAAAAACCCCAAGTATCAATCATGGATCTTAAAAAGTAAGTCCATGGTTTTTACTACTACAATCCATGGATATTACCACTGTCATCCATGGATCGATCGATTGTTAGAACCTAAGGTAGTTTAGACACTCTAAACAACACTTAATAACTCTATTAAGTTGAACCTTAGGTGAGGATCGATTTGCATGTAGTTAAAAACAACTAAAAACCGAGTTTAAAGATCGTATACCTTGTTTTGGCTCTAGGTTGTGCTCTCCTTTACTAAGGAGTGTCTTGTGCCCTCCTTCCAAACTTCGATTCTTGAACTCTTCTAATCTCCCACGGGTACGTACCAAAGGATTCACGAGAAAATCGAGTTATTATGTACTAGTAATAACTCGCTTTACCCCAAAAACAAACTAGCCTTAATCCCTAACAATTAGGATCAATTAGGGTGAAGTAGTTTTGTGTTTAGATGTGTTTTTGAGCTACATGCAAAGCTCAAAAAGCTTGGTGGCTATGGTGAAATAGTTGGCTCTTTTTAGAGAGGAAGAAGATGATGATTCTTTCCTCAATTTTTGGGTTTATTTTTGTGTTGAAAATGATTAGTAGTATAAGTCTAAACATGGATTAGACGATATATAGTGGTGGGTTAAATTAGTAAATCACTAATTTGCCCCCACTTAAATCGACCAACCTTTAAGGTATAGTAAGGTTAATTTAGTCATTTCATAACTTAACTAATTAAGTTACAATTAACTATTATATATTGATATAATAATTATATCTAATCATATTTTAGCTAATACTTACAACTCTTGTAATTAATTCTAGCTAAATTTGTCACGACTGACAAATCACAACAATACCCGTATAATTACTAATCTCAAATTTAGTAACTTATACATTGATAAAATTTCTATTTTACCAGTGGTTTATTTATTATCAATTATCTTATAATCAATAATATAATAAACTCTTCAGCCTGATACTAAACACATTGCCAGTTAACTATTAACTGCTTGACAGGAGTTTATCATGTTATCCTATATAGGTATGACCGATAGGGATCAGTCGATCTCCGCCATCTTACAACGACAATAACGTCAAACTCTAGACGGGCAATCGTTATTGATTTACGTTGATCAACTGATAAGTTCATCTTATAAACTGATCCGTGTTTATTCCATAATTGAGATTTATTAATCAACGCACTATTGTCGGAGGACACTAGTCCAACAATCTCCCACTTGTCCGAGACAAGTATGTGCGTGATCGACTCTCTTGCCCTTTATATCTCCCACTCAATGCAAGATGTCTTTCAGGTCGCTCTTGCACCCGATGTGAATCGTAAACTGGTTTTCTCGATCGAGAGCGCAACTGTCTGACCGGAAAAATCTACCTTAGATTGCTTCTGAGCGTGGCCACGCATTTCCAGTTGCTACTCCCCGAGTGGCCTAAAGATATTAACCCTAACGTGGGCGGACAATCCCTTTACTCTACTCTCATTGTTCCATACAGCTCACAGTGACCCAAAATATGCCCTTAAAGCCTCTTTTTACGGCACGACTTAGGACATGAGTCAAAGCCACTATTTACTACACGAACTCAGACAAATAGTTTCAGGTCAAAAGAATCGACTCAATGGAATAATACAGTGCTCCTAGCTTCGACCCATCAATAGGAATCTGTAGGTGGTCAAGTCCGATAGAGTGTCTCACAGTCTGCCTGTGTAAACGACTGGTCATCCCATGACCCTATGACTTTTGAACCAGTCATCCTAATCGGCTTACACTCTAGTCACTTAGAGTCGTCACCTCACATTGTGACTAGGGACTAAATTATTCTGTCATTTCTGTTCACTTAATAGGGCTCAAATCGTCTCTACGACCTATAGGAGTTTAACAGAATATATATTTATTCAGAATATACAAAACTGAATAAATTTAAACGATAAAATCTTTATGTATATATATACGTATGTAAAAAGTCAATACAAGGATCTAACTATTACATATCATACAATCTGCAGCCAATCAGTCATGCGTCTCAATCCCATGGACGCTACATGACTGTTGTGCTTAGCCTGTGTCATCGGCTTAGTCAGAGGATCGGCGACATTATCATCTGTCCCGACTTTACATACCAAAATATCTCCTCGTTCCACAAAATCTCGTATTACGTGAAACTTCCTGAGTACATGTCTAGACCAGTTAGTAGACTTAGGCTCTTTAGCCTGAACTATTGCTCCACTGCTGTCGCAATAGATGGTGATAGGATCTGCTGCTGACGGAACAACCTTCAGCCCTTCTAAAAACTGCTTGATCCATACCGCTTCTTTTGCAGCTTCTGAAGCCGCAATGTACTCTGCCTCCGTTGTAGAATCCGCTGTGACAGATTGCTTGGAACTTTTCCAGCATATCGCTCCACCGTTCAGAGTAAAAACATAGCCGGATTGAGATTTCATATCATCTCGATCAGTTTGGAAACCAGCATCTGTGTAACCTTTTACACGTAGCTCAGTATCTCCTCCAAACACTAAGAATGTATCCTTAGTTCTTCTCAAATATTTTAGGATATTCTTTACAACTATCCAGTGACTTTCACCGGGATTAGCCTGGTACCTGCTCATCATGCTCAAAGCATACGAGACATCAGGCCGCGTACACATCATAGCATACATGACTGATCCAACTGCGGAAGTGTACGGAATCTTCTTCATGCGTTCAATATCTACGGGCTCAGACGGACATTGAGACTTACTCAGAACTATTCCATGACCCATTGGCAGATATCCTCTCTTGGATTTCTCAATATTGAATCTTTCAAGAATCTTATCCACATAAGCCTCTTGACTTAATGCCAACATCCGTTTTGATCTATCTCTATAGATTCGGATGCCTAAGATGCGTTGCGCTTCTCCTAGGTCCTTCATCTGAAAATGATTTCCTAACCATCCTTTAACTGAGTTAAGGGTCAAAATATCATATCCGATGAGAAGTATGTCATCCACATACAGGACTAGGAACATTACCTTGCTCACACTAAACTTCATGTACAAACATGGTTCCTCAACACTGCGAGGGAAACCATTTTGTGTGATTACATGATCAAACCGATGATTCCAGCTCCTGGATGCTTGCTTAAGTCCATAAATGGACTTTTTAAGCTTGCAAACCTTCTCAGGATTGCGTGGATCGACAAAACCCTTTGGCTGTGTCATATACACTTCTTCTTCCAGAAAACCGTTCAGGAAGGCGGTTTTGACATCCATCTGCCATATTTCATAATCATGAAACGCAGCAATCGCTAAGATTATCCGAACGGATCTAAGCATCTTTACTGGTGCAAATGTTTCATCATAGTGAATACCATAGATTTGCGTGAAACCTTTCGCCACCAGTCGAGCTTTGAAAACGTCCTTGTTTCCATACATGCCGACTTTGATCTTATAGATCCATTTGCATTTCAGAAATTTTATTCCTACTGGCGCATCTACCAAGTCCCATACTTGGTTCCCGTACATGGAATCCATTTCAGATTTCATCGCCTCCAGCCATTTTACAGAATTTGGACTTGTTATGGCTGCGTTGTAGGTTGCGGGCTCGTCACTTTCTAAAAGTAACATTAAATATTCATCATCATCTTCGAAAATACCCAAGTATCTCTCAGGTGGGTGACTTACTTTCCCTGACCTTCTAGGAACGGAGGATGGAACCACTGTATCAGAAGTTTCAGGACTGTTTTCTCGTAAAACATCCTGATTTTCTTCCTCTGTTTGTGGCCCCTGAACTTCTCTAAATTCAAAATTTCTCCCACTCTGTCTTCTAGAAATAAACTCCTTTTCTAGAAAGACAGCATCACGAGACACAAACACTTTATTCTCCTGACGATTGTAGAAGTAATATCCTCTCGTTACTAAAGGATAACCTACAAATAGGCATTTCTCAGATCTGGGTGCTAGCTTATTGTCAGATCGAACGATTCTTAACATAAGCTTCACAGCCCCAAACCTTTATAAAAGACAAGTCAGGAACTTTCCCTTTCCATATCTCATATGGTATCTTTGGAGCTGATTTTGTCGGACTCCTGTTCAGCAGGAAAACGGCGGATTGTAAAGCGAAACCCCAAAATGAATCAGGAAGCTCAGCCTAACTCATCATAGACCGAACCATATCTAATAGGGTTCTATTTCTCCTTTCAGCAACACTATTCAACTGTGGTGTTCCAGGAGGTGTTAATTGTGATACTATACCAGAATCTCTCAAGTGATAACTGAATTCGTTACTCAGATATTCACCTCCACGATCAGATCGTAAGATTTTGATCTTTCTATCAAGTTGGTTTTCAACTTCCCTCTGAAATTCTATGAATTTTTGAAGGACTTCGTCTTTGTTCCTGATTAATTAGATGTATCCATGTCTACTAAAATCATCTATGAACGTGACGAAGTAGTTGTAACCACCTCTGGCTGTGATGCTCATTGGACCACACACATCTGAATGTATTAGTTCCAATAGCTCACTAGCTCGAATTCCTTTTCCCGAAAAAGGATTTCGTGTCATCTTACCTAACAGGCAAGATTCGCATTTATCAAATGATTCGTAATCAAGTGATTTGAGCACTCCACTGGATACGAGTCTCTTAATGCGTTTTTCGTTTATATGTCCTAAACGACAATGCCAGAGATTAGACAACTCAAGATCACCTGTTTTGAGCTTTTTATTTTCTACATGATAGACATCGGTGGTTAAGTCTAAAAAATATATTCCGTTAATTGATTGGGCTATGCCATAGACCATATCATTGTGTGAGAAGGAACAACATTTTTTTTAATTTCAAAACGAAAACCTTCCGCGTCTAACATAGATACAGATATTATGTTTTTGCTCAGGGTTGGTACATAATAACAATTATACAAGTGCAATTCCAACCCTGACGCTAACGACAAAACATATGTTTCTACGGAAACAACAGCTATCCTTGCTCCGTTTCCAACGCGTAGGTCCACTTCACCTCTTGCTAGCGCTCGCACCTCCTGCAGCCCCTGCAAATGATTACATAGATGAGATCCACATCCAGTATCTAATACCCACGACGTGGAACTAGCAAAGTTTATGTGTATAGTGTAGATACCTGAAGCTTTTTTCTCCTCCAGGTATTTGGGGCAGTTGCGCTTCCAGTGACCTACTCCGTCACAATGGAAGCACCTTTGATCGGGGTTCGTGCTTTTGGGCGGCTTAGTCTTTGCGTTTACTGGGGCTTTTCCTTTGCCCTTGCCCTTTCCTTGCACGAGTTTCTTCCCCTTTATCCCTTGGTGTTTGAACTTGCCACCTTCCTTCCTCACATTTAGCGCTAAAACATCTCGTTTTCCGCTAGTACTCCTACTTGCTCCCATGTCTTTCTCTGGTTGGACAAGCAGAGCATGAATTTCATTGAGGTTTTTCCTCAAATCGTTCATGTTGAATTTCACCCTGAAATTGTTGAACTCATCATGTAGCGAGTGGAATATACGATCTACCGCGATTTGATAAGAAATCGGGCATCCCAGTCGCTCTAACGTCTCTACGTATTCGATCATTTTGAGCACATGGGGGCCAACCGGCTGTCCCTTGCTTAATCGTGCCTCAAAAAATCAACTGGCGGCATCGTATTGCAATATTCGCGGCTTTTGCGAATACATATTCGTTAACTTGACGAATATTTGTTATGAGGAGGAATAAATCATCCGGCGCTGCAATTTTGGCCTGATGGCATAGATCAAAACATTTTTGATCGCGGTTGATTCCTGCTCGTACAACTCGTATGCTTGACGCTCGACCATCGTTGCGTTAGGCCCTGGCGTCGCAGGTGGTGGTTCAACGAGGAACCGCTCCTTTCCGTCGCTTTTAGCGGCTAATCGTAGACTCAATTCCCACTCTGGGAAGTTGCTCCCGTCGTCCTTCAAGGAGTGCTTTTCCATGAAGGCACGGAGCCATGAGTCTTTTGTGATACTCGGTAGAACAGGGTTTGCATTTGGATTTGCCATTGCGATTTATGGTTCTACAAGTTGGAAATAAAATTTGGTTAGATTTTATCGCATTATTTTATTTCACATTTTAATCATAAAACGTGAATTAGTTTATATAATTAATCTCCCTTAGTTATATAACCGATTCCTAGATCTGTCGTACTTATAAATTTCGGGCACGCGAGAGGGCGTCTTTAGCTTTTTCCCTAATTTATAACACTCGGGTGAGCCAACTCTTGGCTGATTCTAACTCTTTAGAACTCTCGGTCAACAAATTTCTCGAATATTTGTCCCCTAGCCTCGAATTTGCATAACCCTTATGCCCAATTTGTCGAGATCAATCAAATCTAACGCGTTGTAACACTTACAACCCTACTCCCCAAGGTAAAAAGGTCCCACCTCACGAGAGGGTAAGTGTGGTTCCTAATGAACAAGGTTGTATAGGTGTTGAATTTGGAAAAGCTAGCTCTCGATATTACGTTTGATTTAATTTTAGAAGATCTAGTCGTCTTATATTGTCTATCGCGTTAATTAAGTGAACTAAATATTTAGCGAATCGTTGACAATTTCTAACGACTAAAACGCGTGCACAAATTTTAGTTTATATCTTATCCACTACGTCGGCGGAAAAACGCAATAAACCAAGCATGCAACAGACGATTAAACTAATAAATCGATAACGAGTACTAGTATGGCCCTATCTCGCCTAAAAGAAACCTAAACTAGTCCTAAGTAGTCTTTGACGGCTTCTCGTCTTCAAATGCAATCTTCGAATCCACGCCAAGGTTTGTAAAAGCTCCAAAATAGAATTACATGTAAAAGCCTATTATACATTCACTTTCATAAAATAGAAAAAATAAATATTACAATTAGGCGATACGAGATCGCAATTAATTACAAACCCACCGATACCGTCCTTACATTACGGTATAGTACCGGTCCTATGAGACATCTTGGCCATACTATACTCGGATTTTGGTCAAACGTATAACACTTATACATTTGACCTCGGTAAATCACATTTATCGACGAAGAAAAATCAGACAACGGCTAATTTGGAAAACGATTTTAACAGTTAAAATCACGAAACAACCAAAACACTTTTGGAACCAAACCAACAACTAAACTTTTTAGTTTATCAACCTTTAGTCCCACTAAAATCGATTCAATTAGTTTGATGGATTTGTTTTAGCCCTCTTTTTGCTCGAAAAGAGTCATAAATCAATAATTTACTCTAATTAATCATAACAATTATGAATTTAATTAGAAAAACCATTTCCTTTAACTAACAAATCATTCGGTCAGTAGCACATGCATGAGCAAAATTTCCAGAAATTTCTTGTTTTAATTCAATTAAGAAAAGAATTTACAAGTTAATCATTATTAACTCTTAATAACGATAAAAACCCAAAATTAACTTTTAATTTTAGAAAAATTCGAACCAATGCCATGGTGAACTTTATTAGTGGAAATTTTAGTCCTCTTAATTTTCACATAATTTTATACATGCAAATTATCTATTTAACACTTAATTCGATAATTAAGCGAATTATGTGATTTAAACCGAAAATTCATGGAAAAATAGCTAAAATTTTCCAAAATTTCTACAATTTAGTCCTAAACTGTTTTAAGACCATTAGAAGTCATGCATGTCGAAAAAACCCAGTGACAAAACCATTTTATCATTAAAATTAATTAAGTCGAGAATTCACCTAATTAACCAACTCGGTTTTAACATGCAATAAGACCAAATGCTCTGATACCAATTGTTAGAACCTAAGGTAGTTTAGATACTCTAAACAACACTTAATAACTCTATTAAGTTGAACCTTAGGTGATGATCGATTTGCATGTAGTTAAAAACAACTAAAAACCGAGTTTAAGGATCGTATACCTTGTTTTGGCTCTAGGTTGTGCTCTCCTTTACTAAGGAGTGTCTTGAGCTGTTTAACAAGGATGATCCTCCTTTCAAACTTTGATTCTTGAACTCTTCTAATCTCCCACGGTACGTACCAAAGGATTCACGAGAAAACCGAGTTATTATGTACTAGTAATAACTCGCTTTACCCCAAAAACAAACTAGCCCTAATCCCTAACAATTAGGATCAATTAGGGTGAAGTATTTTTGTGTTTAGATGTGTTTTTGAGCTACATGCAAAGCTCAAAAAGCTTGGTGGCTATGGTGAAATAGTTGGCTCTTTCTAGAGAGGAAGAAGATGATGATTCTTTCCTCAATTTTTGGGTTTATTTTTGTGTTGAAAATGATTCGTAGTATAAGTCTAAACATGGATTAGACTATATATAGTGGTGGATTAAATTAGTAAATCAAATTTACTAATTTGCCCCCACTTAAATTAACCAACCTTTAAGGTATAGTAAGGTTAATTTAGTCATTTCATAACTTAACTAATTAAGTTACAATTAACTATTATATATTGATATAATAATTATATCTAATCATATTTTAGCTAATAATTACAACTCTTGTAATAAATTCTAGCTAAATTTGTCACGACTGACAAATCACAACAATACCCGTATAATTACTAATCTCAAATTTAGTAACTTATACACTGATAAAATTTCTATTTTATCAGTGGTTTATTTATTATCAATTATCTTATAATCAATAATATAATAAACTCTTCAGCCTGATACTAAACACATTGCCAGTTAACTATTAACTGGCTGACAGGAGTTCATCACGTTATCCTATATAGGTATGACCGATAGGGATCAGTCGATCTCCGCCATCTTACGACGACAATAACGTCAAACCCTAGACTGCCAATCGTTATTGATTTACGTTGATCAACTGATAAGTTCATCTTATAAACTGATCCCTGTTTATTCCATAATTGAGGTTTATTAATCAACGCACTATTGTCGGAGGACACTAGTCCAACATCGATATATAGCAATAAAAATCCATACGAATCTCAATCAAGATCCATATAAATCTCATTTAAGATACATACTTCTACCAATAAACTCCTTCACGGTGCGTTGGTGGGAATACGGTGTGACGCGCGAGTGTTGGTGTTGGTAGCTATCGCGCCGGCTAAGATGTGGGAAGAAGGGAGGAGAGAGAAAGAGGGAGCATAGAGGGGAGAGAGGATGGAGAAGAAAACTGAAATCACACGTGATTTCATTTCATTGGGCAAAATTGATTTTTTTTTAATTCTGCGCATACCAATTAGATGATGCCACGTGGCTTGGGCCATGGTGCTGCGTGTGGTCCGGGGACCACTGTATAATTTGCCCTATGTTTGTATATTTGGATTTCGTTTTCAAGTATCCTATTTTGGATTTGTTATTGTATCGTACATCTCTATATAAAATTGCAATGGTTATAACATGCTTTTAGGAGCACAAGGAGCATAGTGGTCTTTCTAACAATAGAGGAGTTGGATGGATAGATAGTTTCAATTCAACAAGAAGTAATCTCATATTCATTGAATCAAAATTTAAGGAAATTAGATGTTTGCATTAGAATTAAAAATGTTCAAATAATTTAAATTGAATTCACACACTATATATCAATGGTACTAGGAAATAAAATGTGCATACGCTAATTACCGAGAATGAATATCTTATACAATATATTAGAAGCTATATAAGACGCAACGACCACGTTTACCAGGTTTAGTTAGGCCATTTGCCATGTGGCATGTCTCTTTAATTTTCACTTAAAAGAATCATTTAAAATGTCGTTTATGGTAAAAAGTGTACATGGACATTCCATCCATGGTAATATATAAGTGATTTTTTCCAAATGAAAAAATTCACAATATTTTTTTATTATAAAAAAATCAATATGGAGTATTCACTATCGATTGATTTCATCTTTACCTTATTATTTTGTATCTTTGTTATTATTTATTTGAACTGGAATCACATCATATATGTTGAAAGTGAAAGTTTTATAAATGATACAATTTATTGATAAAATTATTTGTTCACAAAGAAATAAAATGATAAAATTTATTTTGGGGGTAGCCCGGGCAGTAGACTAGTAATTATTTAATTTAAAAAAAAATATAACTACATAATATTTTGAGGGGATGTATATAGTATTTTAATAGCCTAATACTAAATATATGCATGAAAACCTCTAAAAGGAATGTGCATAAATTTCTTGGGAATGAATATACAATTATCATAATAATACAAATGTAATCAAGTTGATGAAAATTACGAATGTATATTATGGGTATTGAAACATATATAAAAGTACACGGGTCATATACGTTAAAGTATTGTATAAAGACAGTACATATATGATAATCCATTATCACTTTTGTATCATTGAATAATTTTTCACATTATTGCATTGTGGTCGTGACCAAAATAATTCAATAAAGAAATGCGCTTTAAATTTCTTCAAAAAATTTAAAAAATAAACAGTGCTTGTGCGAAACATAAGATAATTAGTAGTAATACACTATTACCAACGTCATTAGTTGTTGGAATAGGTGTCCTCCGACAATAATGCATTGGCTAATTAAATCTAATTAGGGATATATTAAATATACTAAGTCAGTTGATTAACGTATATCGATAACGGTTGGTTAGCTAGAGTTTGACGTTATTGTCGTTTGAGAACGGTAATCAACCGATCCCTCTTAGTCGCACCGATAAAGATAGTTTCTCCAAAAGATATTGTATTTGTATTTAATACAATATAATATAATATAAAGTCTAATGTTTGAGTTAAAGAGTTAACTGATTATATCAGATTGTGTTTTACGAGTTCGGAACTCAAGTCGAATAAATTACGATTTTTGTGTGAATTGTCAATATAGACAATTGGCTAATTAAATTACAAATAGTTTTAATTTTAGCTAAAAATGACGTAATTAGTAATTATTATATAGTGATATAATAATTAATTAACACTTAAAGAAATAAGAGTACAAATTATACCGAATTGTAACATAAGATGTTTAGGGGTTAATTATTAATGGCAAAATGGTAATTTGGATTACACTAGTATATATACTAGTATTTGATGGTGAAACATACATATATATCATTTTTACATACACACAACTCATTGTTTTAGAGAAAGAATTGAGAGAAATACCTCTAATTTCTCTAAAAATCAGCCTACATCCTCTTCCTTTAATATCAAGTTTTCTTCCATGTCAATAAAAAAACTTGATCAAAACACTTATCTAAACCTAGAATAGCATTGGCTAAGATGATAGCTAATTTTATTTTGGTTTTAGGGTTAAAATCTCATAAAACTAGTCCATTTTGTGAGATTTTTGGAGAGCCTATTTGGTGGATCAAGGGAGGAGGTTTCCTAACTTGAAAACTTAAGATTAAGGAGGAAGATCCCCATTGATTAGCTGCTCTAGATCCTTCATTTGAATGAATGTCAAAATTCCTCTTAATTAAGGTATAAAAATATATTTTATTATCTTATTTATGCTTTAATCTTACATGGAACTAAAGATGCCTAGCTATACTTAATTAGGAGTAATTAAGTACTAATTAGAGGAGTCTAATTAGAAGCTAAATAACTTTGAATTACATCTACATGAAACTTGAAATGTATTGAATTATGCTTTTCACTATATGAAAAGTTGAATTCTTTTGAATTCGCCAACGAGGGAACCTTATGTTTCAGTCACTTCCTCGATAGAGGACATCTTAATGGATGGTTTACAACTTCGCAAATTCTAACATTACCACAGACCTTTTTTTCCTTGCTTGGATTTTCCCCCCTCTCGGGGCGTCTGAGAATGATTCGAGCCCGTAAACTCGGTGAAGCGGCTTAGAGTGGAGCGAGACATACCATCGAATAGCATACAAGAGGGTAGCGACGACTCAAGGTTTGTTCTTTCATTACATTGATATAGGTCTAATTAGAAAAAAGATCACTAGGAAATCTCTGTGATCCTTGCCTCGTAAGCTGAGTCCTTTCATCCAATGGTCTGTCAAAGAAGAGGTCATATTTCTCTTCTAAAAGGCTATGGCTATCTCCAATGAGGGAAGTTGCTGGTCGACCTTCACTGGCATAGGAATCTGGTGATCAATTCTGCTCGCTATTCGCTTTTTTGTAAAGCTTTCTGACCACACCGAGGGACAGACCCGAAGCGTATATTAGTTCACATAACTAGCAATTATATACTTAGAGATATAATTTATTTCTATAAGAGGGATGGGCCAAATTTCTGACTAGAGCTAGACCCAAGCCCAGTCCATATTAATTGGTATTTCCTTTGGGCCGAGCCCGATTTATAACCTTTCAAAACCAACCAATATCGATCCGTACTCCTTTTGCTTCTAGATGTACATCTTGGATTTGTCAATTATGTCAGTATATCTAATTCCCCACCATGGATTTGAAGACTTGAAGTAGTTACCATAATGACTTCTAGTTGGGTTGTGTGTAACCCTACACAAACCAAGATACTATATTCCCCTTGTACACGGGTACGTAGGAGTAGGTCAATGATGCGAGAGTGTGGATTTAAGGATTAGAAATTGGAACAACCCCTGATTAACTTGCTACTAACCCCTGAACCGAGCTCAATTGCTACCACTACTTTCTCTTAGCTAGCGCAATACCTCATTCTATGCATCCATCCTAAGTTGGCTTTTTTTTGTCACACCACACCTAATAAAACAAGTTTTTTTTGTCAAACTACACCTAATAAAATATATTTTGCCAAACCACACCTAATAAAATCCTTTTTTTTTTTGCTTTTTTTCTTTTTGATATTCCAAAGTTAGAGACTAAACGTTAGCATCGTGGGTAGTGAGGAAGCTTCCTCGCTAAGTCTGTCCGTACATGCCATTTCCGAAAGCTTGACCATGGCTGAAAAGCGAGGGAGGGGTCGCCCTCCAAAACAAAAGAAACGGGGAGATTCGCGGAAGGATAAGCAATCTATGATACAACAATCGGAGACAGTAATGACGAGAATGAGGAGAAAAATGGAACCCAGCTGGATAATCGTTCGCCTAGACTCCTGAATGATTTGATTGACAATGCTTTGTAGAAATCAGGTAAAATTGCACCTAATTCTGTTGATTTTGGTACAGTTTTTCTGAGGAACACTGAATCTGAGCTGGGTGGTGGTAATTTGGACAAAAACTCTGTGAAAATTGGGACTATTTCTGAAAACCTGGATGATAAGAACAATCCAATTGGGGATAAATCTGGGGGGATTAAAAATAACAATGGAGGTTCAGATAATAGAAACAAGACATGGAGTAAGGTTGTTAAGACCAGGCCAAGGGTAGGAATGTCGCTTCATCATTATGTGGAAAATGCTACTGCAGAGGAGATAATAATTGAGGAATCTGACGTTAAGGATGAAATCGAATTATGGGCAAATTCTTTGGTGGGCAATGTGATAGGTGCTAGGCCTAAATTAAGATATCAAAGAATTTGTGCAGAAAAATTGGCAGCAGGTTGATCAACCTGACATCAAGTACTACAAAAGAGGATGGTTTAGTTTTCGGTTTCATAGCAAAGAGGATATGCAAACTATCTTGAAAGGAGGACCATGGAGAATTGGACCTAATACACTCATATTGAAGGTCTGGGAACCATGATTCTCTCATGAGCTTGATACAACTTGTCATGTTCCTGTGTGGATCTTGCTACCTGAACTCGAGCCATGGTGTTGGTCTGAGACAGCTCTGAGCAAGATAGCCAGCAGAGTGGGTAAGCCTTTGTTTGATGACCATCCTACAACTCATAAAGAAAAGCTTGGATTTGCCAGAGTGATGGTAGAAGTAGATTTGTCAGCCAGTTTACCTAAGGATGTCATGATTACAACACCTTACAGTGGCACACAGATCCAAAGTATTGAATACGAATGGGTCCCATACTACTGTAAGGGCTATAAGAAGTTGGGACATGATGTGCAACATTGTAAACTGAATAAGCCAAAAAAGCAAGGTGACATGCATGAGGAAGGTTTACAAACCTGTCAGCAGAATTCCAGATGGGGGAGTAAAAGAGAATTGGAAAGTCACTCAGGCAGCAGCAGTAGCACTTGAACCCTGAAGTGAATGAAACCCATATAGAACTGACAACTGTTCCTGATGGGGAGATTGAACAGCAAGCTGAGCCAAAAGCGAAAAATGCAGTGGAGACTGAAGTGAAACAAAAACAGGAGGAGGAGGTGGAGGAGTTGGACTACATTGATCAAACATCTCCAGACATTTTCAAGAGCTCACCAATATCAGAGGATTTGGGTTTTAAGCTTGTGAGTAGAAAGTACTTTTCCAGGAAAGGAAAAGTACTTCACCAGGTTAACTCTGCCTCAATTGTTAACAGGTTTAAAGACCTAATGACAAGTGAAGCTGAGGAAGATCAGGATATTGAAGTGACAATTGGAGAGACCATTGTTGTTGGGGTTGGGGATCCACTTGATCCACCTAACCTATGATTGTTGCATCATGGAATATTAGAGGGTGCAATGACACCCTCAAGCAGCAAGAGGTGAGGGACCACTTGCTGAAAAATAAGGTGGATATACTTGGGGTTTTGGAAACTAGAGTGAAGGAACATAAAGCTAAGTCTATAATTAGGAGAAAATTTGCTGCTTACAAGGTCATTACAACTTACAACCATCATAGGAATGGTAGGATCTGGATAATTTGGAAGCCTCAGCAGATTAGAATGGATTTCCTAAAAACTCACTCTCAATTTGTTCATTGTTGAGTCTTTCATATTATCTCAAATCAGGTTTTTTTCATTAGTTTTGCATATGCAAGTAATGATGCTGCTGACAGAAGACTTCTGTGGAATGAGTTGGAAATCATTAATCCAGGTGCTGAGCCTTGGTTAGTACTTGGAGATTTCAGCATCATTAGAAATGGAAATGAGAAGCAAAGTAGTAGCCCTCCCAATGCTGCTGACATGCTGGATTTTAATAGTTGCCTGGCTACTTGTGGTTTAGATGATATTTTTGGTCAAGGCTGTTATTACACCTGGACCAATAATCAGGAGGGGGATGCACTGAACTGGAGCAAGCTAGTTAGGGCACTTGTTCTTGCCCTTAGGTTTTGTCTGGTCATTAACCTGTGGTGGTGAAGTGCTGGATGAAATCAAGCCAAAGAAGATTTTTAGATACTTAAATTGCTGGTCAGTACATGAAGATTATAAGAAAGCAATCAGAGATGCATGGGGGCAAAATGCTGAGGGGACAAAAATGCAGAAGTTATTTCATAAGCTCAGATTTGTCAAGCATGCTTTGACTGAATTGAACAAAGGCCATTTCTCAAAGCTTTCTGAGAGAGTTGAAATGGTGAAAGCTGATCTTCTAAAACATCAGAAAGAACTTCAGGAGAATTCTACCCCTGAGTTAATGCTGAAAACTAAAGAGATGAAGGAGAAATTTCAGAAACTCAAAAGGGCTGAAATGAGTATGCTAGTTCAGAGAACAAAGCTACAACACATTAAGGAGGCTGATTGTAGTTCCAGGTATTTTTATTCCAAAATAGCTGAAAGGAAGCATCAAAGCATCATTGGGAAGATTAGGGATATGAATGAAGAGTCATACAATAATCAGCCTGATATTGCTAAAGCTTTCATAAGCTACTACACTAGTCTTCTGGGAACTAACCATTCACCGGAAAAATTGGATAAGACAGTTTTTGAGGGTGGATGCACTCTGTCAGATGACTTAGCAGGTAAACTCACCTTACCAATTGCTGAGGATGAGATCAAATGGGCCATTTTCAGTATTGATTCTAATAAGAGCCCGGGTCAGGATGGGTTTTCAGCGGGGGTTTTCAAAGAAAACTGGAGCATAATAAAAGAGGAATTCATTCAAGCTGTTAGGGAATTTTTTCACACCAAGAAAAATTCTAAACATGCAAATAGCACCATGATTACTTTGATACCTAAGAAGGAAAACCCCTCAATTGTTGCTGATTTCAGGCCAATTTCCTGTTGTTCTACTATCTACAAAACCATCAGCAAAATATTGGCAAACATTGGCAAACAGACTGCAGAAAATCTTGCCTAAACTGATTGGAGAAGAGCATGCTGCTTTTGTTAAAGGAAGGTGTATTTTTGATAATGTGATGGTTTCTCAATCTCTAGTGAAAGGTTATGGCAGGAGAAATGTGTCACCAAGATGCCTGATTAAAGTAGACATCAAGAAAGCTTTTGACTCCTTGAATTGGGATTTTGTGCAAAGCATGCTGAAATGTCTAGGCTTCCCTACTTTGTTCATCAGTTGGGTCATGGCTTGTATAACCACTCCATGGTACTCAATTAAAATTAATGGGAGTTATGAGGGATTCTTTGCAGGGACATGTGGGTTGAGGCAAGGAGACCCAATGTCTCCTTACCTCTTTGTTCTAAGTATGGAAGTTCTTTCAAAAATGCTGAGAAAGTTGATTGGTCAGAAGAATTTCTCAATGCATCCAAAATGCGCAAAAATCAAGCTGACTCACTTAACATTTGCAGATGATCTAATGATATATACTAGAGGGGATGTGCCATCAGTCAAGGCTGTGAAGAAATGTCTTGATAGATTTGCTGATATGTCCAACGGGCCGGGTCGGGTCGCGCCCGGGTCACATCTAAATGGGTCGGGTCGGGTCGAGTCACCAACAAACATTGATGGGTCAGGTCAGGTCATGGGTCATTTTGACCCGGCCCGACCCGCCTAAGTTTTGCAATTCGCTTAAAAATCGTCAAACACGATAAACGAAATTGAGCCAAGAATTTTAAAAATTCCTCTTTCCAAAATTTTATTTTTAAACAGCCCTGCTTATACATATACTACTCCTTCATCTTTTAAACAACATCTTGACGGGATCACCTCTTTAAGATTTTTGTTCTGCTCTAACACCCATCTGAATTCCCTCGCCCACCGTGATATCAAGAGTTTTGACCGTAGTATTTAACCACTGCAAAAACCTTGTAGCTCACACCTCTAAAGTCTAAACCCCATCAAATTACATGATCCACTACCCGATAAAGTAATCAAACCATAACAGAATCTTACCCAACAAGTTTCACCACAAGTCCAATTAAGAGACAATACAATAATACTAACCAAACTTCAGCACAAAAAAAAAAAACATGCAAAACAATCCCAATTACAAACATTTAATTATAATTGAATCACAAAGATACCAACTTTAAGCAAAACCCATAAATAAAAACAGATCGAAACAACCATTAGTACCAAAACAATCATTAATCGAAATCAATAAATTGGGGAAAATTATTACCCTCTAATTAATCGAAAACAAAAACTAAAAAAAAGATGAAATTAATACCAACCTGGAATAGTGGGACGTTTGAATTTCAAGGAATCGTGATGCAGGTCATGAACTTCGTGATGAAGCGTGATGAAGAAGTTAATGAAGAACGTACGAGAGTTGAGAGAAAATAATTGTGAAGCGTTAAATTTTTTTTTTTCTGAGGAAAATAATTGCAATTTCAGTAAAAGAAAAAAAAAAGAGGCGTGATATCTTGAGGAGAGAGAGTAATTTCTGTGAAATGATTTTTTTTAATAACTGTTAACTAATGGGCTGACCCTGAAAAGAGAAGTCAATCCCATATATTGATTGACCCGCCCCTAGCCTTATCTGACCCTAATCGCCCCGGCGTATTTATAAATGGGCTGGGCTTGACCCTGTTTAAGTGGGTCGGGGCACGGGCCTTAAATGGGGACCCGGCCCATTGGACAGGCCTACTAGCAGCTAACCCTGCTAAAACAGATGTGTACTTTGGAGGAGTAGCACAGAAGATCAGACAGCAAATTCTCAGTGAAACTGGGTTTACTGAGAGTGAGTTTTCGTTCAGGTATCTTGGTGTGCCACTCCACTCCAAGAAGCTGAGAGCTGATATGTATCAAATGTTGCTGAGCAAACTGGAGAATGATATCCATCACTGGTCTACAAACTTCCTCTCTTTTGCTGGGAAAATTCAATTGATCAATTCAGTTGTTTTGGGCTTGAGAATTTCTGGAGTTCAAGTTTGCTGATCCCAAAAGGAATTCTCAAGAAAATCAACAAGCTTTGCAAAGACTTTCTTTGGGGCATATTTAAAGGCAAGAGAAAGATGACTTATAAGAGTTGGCTCAACTTATGCTCTCCAAAAACAGAGGCTGGCATTGCTATAAAGGAAGTTCTAGCATGGAACAAAACCATGCTCTCAAAATGGGTCTGGAAGCTGGAAAATGATCAGCAGAGCATTTGGTGCAAGTGGATAAGATTATATGTACTCAAAAGACATTCTTTATGGCAAACTAAAGTGACTCAGGCAGATTCTGAAAGCTGGAAGGGCATTCTGCAGGTGAGAGATGAGATTATTCACATAGCAGGAAGTTGGAATGTTGCAGCTGATGTGGTAAAGTCTTGGGGAAATGGTGAGAAATTCATTACTGCAAAAGCTTATGAGGCCTTTACAAAAAAATTCACAAGGATTGCATGACATAGGGCTGTCTGGGATAGTTAGCACAACTTCATCACATCATTGGCTGTGCAGAATGGTCTTGCAACTGTGGACAACATGATGATTAGAGGATTTCAAATGGCAAATCGATGTGTCTTATGTAGAAGAGCTGAGGAAAATCACAAGCATCTATTTTTTGAATGTGAGATTTCCAGAAATATTTGGCAAGTTATACTACAATGGCTTGGAATTGAATGAAGAAGATGAGACCTCGGTTGGGAGCTTGTATGGTTTAGCAAGAGGAAGAAGCATTGGACCACTAAAAGAGCCATGGCTAGTCTGAATGCCACAGTTTATCAGATTTGGAGGGAAAGAAATTAAAGAATTTTCCAAGAGCAAGAGCATGGTGAAGATTGGATCATAGATCAAGTAAAATTTGTTGTTTTTGTTAGACTCTATGATTGGGGGTGGTAATGAAGATATTTTAGGCTAATTGTTGTTTGTAGGCTTTTTTGTTTAGTGGGTATTATTTTTGTAAGAATTCTTATTCCCTATATGGATGAATAAATCAAATTTCTTACAAAAAAAGTCCATTTTTTTGTTAGACCTCACCTAAATACCTAATGTTGACTTCCAACCTTCATCCACCCATTGCCGTCTTTTGCCCACCCATTGCCGGCCTTAACCACCTTATTGCCTCCCCTATACCCAACATTGCCTCCCCTAACCCACAATCTTAACACATGACCTATTCCCCCCATGTATAACATTTTCTCTCTTTATCCCCTAATTTTTTCTTTCTCTATTTCTTCAAATTTCCCGTTTTTTTCTTCAATCTATTTCATCACAAATTTATTCAAAGGGAGGTACTTAAATTTATCTTGGAGCTAAAATCTAATTTGGTGAGGAAATTAAGTTTGAGGAATTGAAAAGGGAGGGGGAAAAACAATTTTGGTGGATGTAGGGCGGTTATGGGTAGGAAGGGGGCGGTTATGGGTGGGTCGGGGGGCGGGGGATGGGTGGTTGTGGGGGTGGGTAAGGGGCGGGGAAAGGTGGCTAAGGGGAGAAAGTCGACATAGGTGTAGTTTGACAAATAAAAAGACTTTATTAGGTGCGGTTTGACAAATTTTATTATCTTAGGTGCGGTCTGGCAAAAAAAAAGTTTTATTAGGTGTGGTTTGACAAATATTCAATCTTTTATGGTGAAGCATGCATGTTTAACTCTAGAGTATTTAGAAATGAACACGAGGTTACAAAAATAAAGTCGAAATATTTGGTACAAGCTCGTAATTCTCATGAACGTATAACCTAATGTTAAGGTCTAAGCCAAAATTGAACCATAACAAGACTCAATACCCGGAAGTCCTCTCTAAATTACACGGAATGCTTTAAAGTACTGTATATTATGTAAACGAAGCCTAGATAAAATAGAAAGATATTTTCGAATGATTTTTTTAAATAATGCTTTTAATTAATTCAAGTTTTAGGTGCGGAATGAAAGTACTTACACAAAATAAGTCTACGCATGATTTGTATTTCTCAAGCCAGCTTCGTTTTTTTTTTTTTTGCAAAATAGACCAAAACCGTCACGGCGCGGGGCTGTTTTGCCATAACCGCTGAGAATCAGAGCGGTTATGGACCAAAACCGTCTTTTTAGAGTTGTTCTGGTCAATCTTAGACAATTTTGACTGAAAAAGAACCCATCAAAACCGTATAAAAACAGAGCGATTATGGTCATAACCGTCACGCGCCATAGCTGTTTTGTGCAAATTTGGTTCAGGTGTATCTCGTGGACCCATTGTACGTAAATACTTTCATTCCGCACTCAAAACTTGAATTATTTTAATTTAAAGCATTTTTTGAAAAAAAATTCTACTCCCTGCTACCCAAAGAGATTTTCCTCTTTGGGTTGGACATAACAACCAACAAAATAATAAAAGAAACCTTAATAAATTGGTAAGTAAATAATTAATTGTTTAATAAAATATACTTAACCTCTAATCCCCCCTCCCCTTACCACCAGTCAACCCATCTCCACCTTCCAAACCACCGGCGACCCACCACCTTCAACCCCACTGGCAAGCCACCACCTTCACCCCACCAGCAAAATCACCCCATCGGCGACCCCATATATTCAGTTTTCCGGTCGAACTCCTTCCCTCGTCGTCGATCAACGAAATCACCCTATCGCCAACCCCTCATCCTTGTCGCCAAATCGTCAACCTCCCTTCCCCTGTCGATCGGCGTCATCTCTCCCTCTCTCTACCACAATCGACCCTCTCTCTTCTCCTCCCTCCAATCTCTCTCCTATGTCTTCAACTTCAACCTGCCCTCAGGCCATCTCCTCATCGGCGTCGATCGATCTAGCGAAAATAACGAGGTGGTGATGGTGGAGCGCGATAGTGATGGTAGGACCCCGGTCTAGCGAAAATAATAACAACGAGATGTTGATGTTAGTCGATCATGGTAGGTCGCCTTGGTTGAGAGAAGAAAGGGATCGGGGTGGTCGGAGCTACTCTTCACCATCCTTAGGATGGTGGTGAGAGGAGATAGATTGGCCGTAGGAATTTTTGATTCACCAATGCCAAATCAGAAAATTAGTAAGGGTAATTTTGTCCACAAATTTTGCCAAATAGGGTAAATTTTGAAAGAGGAAAATTTTAGCGAACATATACAAAGAGAAATAAGGGGAAATCTCTTTGGGTAAGAGGGAGTTATGCGATCGGTTTACTAATTAATCCCAAATCACTTTCAAAATAAGGTTTTGGTTATTTCCATTTCATTCAAGCACCAACAATCACATATATGGCGACATTAGTCAAAGCATTATTATTGAGATATTGAAAAGACTAAAAAATATGATGATGCGCTTTTATCTTGGAGTCGTGGTTGTCTAAGGTTCTCCCGTAGTTGTTCCAATCAACTTTTTAATTGATCACTTAGCTTTTCACAAAATTGGCAAGCGCATTATGTATGTACTCCATATGCACATTGTCTCGATATAAAATGGACATACATGATGCATCGAATGTGATATTTTTACTTAGCACTCCAAAGATACCACAGATCGATCATTTTCACAAATGTACCTACAAAATTTGGAGTCTTGTTACCTGGTCATATTATTAAATTTCAAATCCTTAATTTCGACTTTTCATTACTTATGAGAAAATATCGAATGATTTTTAAAAATAATGCTTTTAAATAGAATAATTCAATTTTTGGATGTGAAATGAAATATTTACATAGGATGGGTCCACATGATATGGGTCGACATTCCCCGGCTAGCTTCAATTTCTTTCTCTTTTTTTTTTTTTGAAACAAACCAAAACCGTCACGGCCCCTGACGACTTTACCCATAATCGCTGAGAATTGGGGGCGGTTATGGACCAGAACCGCTGAGAATTGAGGCGGTTTTGGTCAATCTTGCAATTTTGACAGAAAAAGAACCCGTCAAAACCGTTTGAAAATTGAGCGATTATGGTCATAACCGTCACGCCCCATAGCGATTTTGGTACAAATTTAGTTCGGGGGTATCTCATTCTAGGGTGGACCCATTTTACATAAATACTTTCGCTCCACACCCAAAACTTGAATTGTTTTAAGGGGTGCCATAATGCCACACCTGTTTTCTCCTCTTTCACGGCAATTAGTGCAAGAAACCTCCAACTCTCTTTGTGCACAGCAACAAACGTGGAAAAGTACATACTCCCTCCTACCCATTAAGATCTTCCTATTTTATTTTGCTGTTTTGTCATACAATGTTTGAGGCTAGTTATAGGCCAAATGACTCGTTCATTCATTGTAAAAATTAATACATATTCCATCCTGCAATACATTCTAACAGACTCACTTAATTTTATAGCAATCGAGTTTTTCATTTAGTTTAGAGATAGCCCCCAACATAGCCGGTTAAAACAACAAAATAAAAGGGGGGGATCATTTTGAATATGAGGGAGTATATATTACCTGGCAACATGATTGCCCTATTTTAATTTAGAGCATTATGACCACAACATAGAAAGTCAAGTGTGATAAACTTAAAAAGTAGTGAAACAAAGATTATTCGACCAACATACACCTCTGTTCATAAATACTTCATAAGCTGAAATCCCCTTCTGAGACTTAATTGGAGAAGCTTCTAAAATGTTGAGGTTCAGAGCAAATGCAATAATACTGACTTCTCTTACTCTTATCCTGTGCTGGACCCTTCTAGATTCCGCGGGAAATGCCGCCGTTGAAGGGTTCAGCCGTGGCGATTTCCCTCCCGCTTTCGTTTTTGGTGCCGGAAGTTCTGCTTACCAGGTACTCTGTATATTGCAACGGTTTCATATGACGATTCATGTTTGCTGTTCCAATGTTGTTTTCTAAGGTTTTGTTTTTATTATTGTTGTTGCTTTTGTAAACGAATTTTACGTGAGAAGGTTGAAGGAGCAGCGTTTGAAGATGGAAGAACGCCCACTACCGCCGATTCTTATGCTCATTCCGGTCAGTTTTATTTCCAATCATCATTATTACTCGATCACAATACTCCCTCCAACCAAATTATACGACCAAAAGCGTTACTGACTTACTGCGGGAGTGAAATTAAGGTAGTAATAATAATAGTAAATCGAAAAATGCTACGAGTCTAACTTTGTACTCCCTCCGTTCGGCTATAAACCGCGTAGGGTTGGAACACAGTTTTTAAGAAAATTAGAATAAAGAATGAGTTTTATGGTCCACTTGGTGTAAAATTAAACATAGGGGTATGTCCCACTCGCACTTTTAATAAAAAAGTAAGGGTGTTTTGGTATTTATATGTACAAATAAGGAAAGATTCTAAGTATGAAGTTTAAAGATAAACACCCCTAAATAGAAAGTAGGAAGTTTAAAGCCGAACGGAGGGAGTAGTAAATAAAATGGATTGAGATCCCCTGAAGTTGAAAAATGTGTTGGGTAGTAAATGTTCTAGTACAAATATGGAAATATCAGTTTTAAGGAAATGACAAAAATTAAGGATTAGTGCCCTTCAAAAAAAAATTAAGGATTAGTGATTTTGGAAACAAATCAAATCAAATTATATATTATTTCCATTGATATATTATTCACAATATTTTTGATTTATTGTCAGTGACATAAATTTAATACAAATCTTTAGAATTTAGTGCACAACCAAATTAATTACTATCGACTAAATTTATTTCACTAGACTTGGTGTTCATAGATTGAATTGTAGACAATTTTCTTTGTGTTTATATATATGTAGAATCCTAAGATGAACCGATCCACTATTAAATTTAAGTGAGCTAGATGTCAAATGCTAGACACGTACAATCATTGACACTAACCAAATTTTACTACCGGGATGGTTTAATTTTACCACTCTATAATTTGATTTTACACTTATTAATTATCGTTTCAAATAATTTAACTACTACTAACTCAAATTTAATCGTGCTAAACTGCTTACTAAAATTCACAAATCAAACACAAATTAATTTGTGTTTACACTGTAGCATATTAGGAAGCTAAAACGGCAAATTATACTATGGTCCCCAAACCACCAGGAGCACGATTGTTCGAGGTACATGGTAACCTGTCATTGGTTGGACCAAAACAAATCAAACACCTTTGTCACCACTTCTAGTGATGCCTCACCACCACAACATCATCCCAGACGAAACCACCAGATTAAAATCACTGTTCGTCGGGAATTATCGTCGTTCCCCGCCTCCATGCCTGACCCCTCCCTTCCCTCCTCCAATTTCAAAAATAAAGTAATTTAAATTAAATCCATGGATTCCACCACTAAAATCTATAGTAAGGAAAATGTTCATGGATTTTACCACAATAACCCATCAATTTTACAACAATTCTTCATGGATTTAAATCTCTCCTTCAAGACCATGTTTAGTAACATTAAAATTCTTCATGGTGCGTTGACAGCGGGAAGGCGATCGCCGGCAAGTGGTGGTGGTGCGATAGCCACGTGGAGACATGGGAAGAGAAAAAATAGAATAGAGGAGAGGGAAATAACGGAAAACTAGTTTATTGACCCGTGCAAAATTGCACGGGCTGTTATATGGCATCGATGTGAATACTATCTTATGATAAAATTAATAATCTACTCATATTGATTGGTGCATCTTAAATTTAATAAGATACAACACACAACATTAGAGTTGTCAAAAGTTTCACTAACCTCAACTCAAACTGTACCAACAACCCATCTTTTATAGGCCAACAATTCGTTTTTAGTAAATCCATGACCCGTATTCACCTAAAGATGTTATGACCAACACATTTCTTGGTCAAATCCAACCTGACTCTACATGATCAAACCCGTCTTTTAGAATCCACGATTCATATTGAGCTCGCCCCGTTTTGACTAACACACCTTTGGGTCAACCCCAACATGACCCGTTAGCACATAAATGAACTAAAAGTATGTAAGGCTCCCATAATAACTTAAGACCAATATTAATTTTACGAATGAAAATTAATATTTAAAGTCATACTTATATGCATACTCTTTCAATTCATAGAGGTCTTCTGGAATGGTTATGCAAGATTTTTATTGTAATCAATAACATGTGGCTGGAAATAAGAGTTGAAAATAGACGTTCTTTCACCAGAGTTTCAATATTAATATAAGGTGAATAAAAAAAGGCAGAAATCATAATGTACATTACACCGGTATCAACCTAACCCGTAATGAACCTTTGTTAACTTGACCAGTGGTTGTTTACCCAAGCAAAGTTGCACTGGCTCTTGTATGATATATATTAGTGATAACTCGTTTATATATATATTATATGTTTTATTATTTGAATATTGGCAATGTCTATGGAAAAATAAAAAGTTAAATTAGTAGATGTCATGAAGTTAGACATACTAAAAAAATAATCTAAGTCTTTTACTCGCTTTTTATGACGCGTGGCCCGTTCCATTTGTGTCATAGTCCTATGTCCAGTGAGGGGGTGAGCCATATTAAACCAAATGCTTATTGACAAAAATGTTTTTTTTTTTTTTTTTCAGTTAACCCTAACCTGCTAATCTGTAATAATTGAGTTAAGAGCGATAACCTAACGTATTATTTGACTTACTTAATTAGTTAATAATTTATCCTTATATCATGTTGTATATGAAAAGTTAAATGTAGATTAGTGTTCAGAATAAGTAGATGCATTTTGTCAACCTAACGAAATTAATACTTAGGTTAAGGTTGAAAATAAATTAATCTCTATTAAGATTTAAAACTTTTTAGTTTCTATTTGTGAGTATGGCGGTATTGGACTTTTTTAAAATGAAATGTGAACATAATAAAGAAAGAGTAAAAGTAAGAGTTAAGCATATTACAATATTTCTCTAAGGGAAGCCCTCCATTATATTTTTGTTTTTACACTTAAAGCATGCATGGTTTTGGGTATCCAATATATTTTGTTTCTACAAATAAAAACATGATTTTAGGGAATGAACTTTCTTATCCCATTCTATGGAACCATCAATATAGTGGCTATCATTTCATAAACCTTTATCAAAAACAAACACGCATGACAATGGAACAGACTACCCAAACTGATCTTATGACATATGCGCTATATTTTTTCCAGATGTTGTGTACGTTCTAATTTTGACTTGGAGATTTACCGACTCTAAAATCAAAACCAGAATATGCAAAACTTTAACTTTTAGCTTTTTTAGAAGGTAAAAAGGTAGCAAAAGTAGATAATATTAAAAAGACAACGACAAATTATTTTGTTGTCTTTGTATGAACTAACTAATATTACACGATTGTCGAACGAACAATGTATATGTGCACAACTACTATGACTTAGGCACATTAGACATTGTAACACGATGGAATTGCAAAGTCATGATAAAAGATGCATATGGCTTATACATTTAGGCCTCTGTCATAGTCTAAATTCCATCCCAACAATCAATTAATCACGACTCACATTATTAACATACAACACAAAGAATGTCCCGAAAGGAATCGAAAGCAAATTTCCTTTGAATCGGTATGTTCAATCCACTGCAAGATTGCGTACCACTTTAGTTCAGGGTCGTCTCATACATTTCGGGGGCCCTGTGCGAAATCAAAATTAGGGCCCATTGATATAATTTTTTTTTTAATGTTCAATTGCATTGATACTAAGGCAAAACTCATTTAACAAACAACATCTCATAGGTTAAAATGAAATAGACACATTAGATTTGTAGTTTGAATAAAAATGAATTTTGTCACCAATATAATAGCAAAATTAATGAAATATGATTCTTGAATTACAAATAGGCCCAAAAAGAAACAGAAGATAAACAAAAAGGAAAAGAAGAAAACAAACGCTCATCAGAGATGGGCCTACATGCTACATTAGTATATGCAAAAATAAAAACAAAAAGACTTTGCTGGGTATCGAGCTCGGGTAAATGCAAGGCAATCAGTAGCAGCAACCATACCAGCGGGCTGTCCATTTCTATATGCAACTTTGCAACACAAATAATATTTAAGGGGCCCTTAATGTTGAGGGGCCCTGTTCGGCCGTTAGTTGCAAAATTTTTCAGAAACCTTATGGCGATTTCCTTAGCTATTTGTTGTTGTAAGATCATGGGAGATGAAATGAATCAGTAAGTAGTCCTGCACATTTGTTTCTTAGATTTAAGCCCAATTGCATAACAACTCAAATAAATGCGATTGAGAATCAAACTATTTGCAAGCATCTCGCTGGTACCTTTTTCATCACCAATATACCAGATTATTCCATTGTATAAACACAATAAGCAACCCATCTACTATACTACTCTTACCCAAAGTAATTTCCTGTTTCGTTTTGCAGTTTTGACTTGCCATGTTGGGGACTATTTGTAGACTAAATGAAATACCCGTTTACCTTGAAATCAAGTAGAGTTGGTTGAGTGCAATGCAGAATGAAATACTTACTAATTTTTAAAGCAAGTGAACGATTCATTTGGTCTAAATATAACTCCCAACATGGCAACTCAAAATTGCAAAACAAAACAGTAAAATCTCTTTGGGTAGGAGGGAGTATGTGGGTAAGCAATTCAACTTATCAGAGAACCATATTCATCATGAACAACAATAAGCAGCACGGATTAAAAAAAAAAAAAGAGATGCGAAAGGACTCGGCTAATGGTACATCCTGATCCTGCATCTTTGAATTCATACCACGTTCTGGCTAATGGTATCCTGCATCTTTACATAATAAATTGAATAATAAAAAACTTAGTACAATTGAATTAAATTGAGGAACATCGGGCAAAAAGTAGAAACACTGTTTTACGTGATGGGAAGATTGTTCAAAAAAGAGGAAGGGGCCGGGGGTACTCATTCGTACCATAGTAATACCGCGTACTTGCGTAGTGTGAAGTAACCATGTATGCCTTCCATATTTAATAATTTATCTTTTTAAGAAATAAATATGTAGATGCCGAAAAGTATAGTAGGAGGCCAAGGTGCTTGGAACAATTTACCTAGACTAAGGTGACTTCAAATAAATTTCAAGCCATTGCTTATCAAACTGAAATAAAAAAAATTCCAACAACTAATGAAATTATTCATCGAGATTGATGGAACATGAAGCTAATAATAAAAAAGAAAGAGTAAAATATGAAATACCTTTAACATTGTCACACAGATAAAGTATAATAGCAAATCTAGCAGAGCAACCTAACGACAGTATAGCATGTAATACAGATGATTTAAAAGAATCAATTCAAAGCTATCTAGTGGATACCACGGTTGAGAATTCAGAGTATGTCGAACGGAGGGTAATTTATATGAGAATTTCCGAACACAAAAACTTATCTGCTCGCTTAATTTCCAATTCGAGCGTCCTTATTATCAATTCTCCATTCAAAAAAAAAAAAAAATCTTGGCCAGAAACGGAGGTATTCTGAGTTGTACAGAGTAATAAAAGTGCAGTGATTATGGAAAAAAATGACATAAACCAAGGATCGAATCAACAAATTGGGACTTACCTGGAAATGTATTATTGATCAGTGAAAAAGCTTCATTCTGATCATCAAATAAATAAAAGAGAAGAGAGCAACCACAACATGCAATCAATTAAGGGTTCACCGTTAATAAAAGCCGGGAAAAACAGAGATGATGATATGATACTCAGAAAAGATAAAAGGAAAAAGTTCCTGGGTAAAAAAAAAATGCAAAATCGATCGAGTAAAGACCGACCATAACTAAAACAAATAAAAATCAGATTAATCAAAACATAAAAGAAGACTCACCAAGTAGTTGTGTTGAGGATGAAGCTGACGTCAAATGAATATTTATAATCGTGTGGTGCCATTGGAGTTGAGAAGATGAGAAGTTGAGTGGAGGAATTTGAATTAGCTGCGTAAATTGATGGGGTTGTAGATGATTCCGAGTTTAATTTCATAATTTTCATGCCAACCTGCAATATTAAAGAACATCAAAATTAGAGCACAAAATTGAAAGTTTCAAGCAAAGAGATCGAAATGACCATTATTTTTTTCTGAAAAACCCAAATTGAATAAATTATTTGAGCATTGAATTGATAGTTGCCAAGTTAGTAGGGAGTTGTCGTGAATTATGGAAGATTTTTATATTTAACGGGATTCTACTCTAACCTTTTTACCTATAGTTGATGCTTATTTGCAAAATATGATTTTTTTTGCAATTATTTTTAATGTTAATTATGGATAAGGGATTCTGCTATATATAAAGTTGTATAAAAATTACGATTTTGGCTATTTAAATATAATTAAAATGAATTGATTCCATTTTTTTTATGGAAAATTATCTTATTTATGCATATTTTTTAACATAAAAATCGGTTGATTCTGTTAATTTTTTTATGGCAAATAATCTTATTTATGCAGATTTTTTCACATAAAAAATTTCCGTTTTTTTATGGCAAATTCATTTTATATTGTAGATCTAATTAATTAGGAATGTTTTATATTTGTATGGATTATCTAATTGCAAAAATACATTATTTAATTACAGGTATTTCCGCCAAAAGATATGATTAATTCCGTTTTTAAAAATTCGACTAAATATCATGACATGACAAAGTTTTCGATTTTTTTCTATTTTTATTAAACAATTTCACTGCATATATTTGGAATATAATATTTAATTAAGGTAATTAGCATTGTTTGGAGTGATTTTTAACCGAAAATAGTGAATGATGACATCAGCTGTGACATGGCGCTGATGTCACCGCTGATGTGGACGCCCTGAGAGACTGCGAATTGTACCGGTAATTATAAAATATATGATAGGAAATGGGAATATGCGCGACTGTGGGAGGGTAGGACCAAAATTATTGTATTTTTTTTCTATCCGCAAAATGACGCATGTGCCCTTCGGACCACGGTCCTACTTATGGACCGTGATATAACAACTAACTTAAAATATGCCATTTCCAAATTAAAAAATGCGTTAAGGAGCTTTGAACATGTGGTTTTGAAAAAAAAAAGAACAATGCTAGAGGTTTACAGTGTAGACACCCAAAAATGTCTACAATCAGCAATAATTTTACTACACTGTCAAAATTTTACTACTCACACAATAAATTTTATTACATGAAATTTTCCTTACAATTAATTTTATTACTCCGATCTCAATTTTACTACTAATAACTCAATATTACATTGTAGACAAATTAATTATATCTCCACTGTACACCTTTAGTAATTTGCAAAAAAAAAAATGCCATCGTGTAACCAAAATATGTCATTTTGGACGTTTGGAAAAGAGCAAGGCTAAATTTATATGACATATATACTTGTAAATGTATATGAGGGGTAAAATAGTATTTT
This sequence comes from Spergularia marina, assembly GCA_963680865.1. Taxonomy (NCBI): domain Eukaryota; kingdom Viridiplantae; phylum Streptophyta; class Magnoliopsida; order Caryophyllales; family Caryophyllaceae; genus Spergularia; species Spergularia marina. Next base: position 4,678,793 of record OY804555.1, read on the forward strand.
CACCACTTTTAATGACCCTCATACCTCATTCTTACTCTCAAATGCAAACTCACTAATAACAAATTACTACTCAAGAATTAACATGTCAATTCATACTCAAATATGTCAATTCAGAATACATCAAAACAAAATCACTCACAAACGATAATGTCAACTCAAATATGTTGGGAAATAAGACCAATCTCACACGCGCAACGGAAGTAAACCAATCGACAATAATAAACAAAAGTAGAAAAACGCAAGCTAATAAGATGAGACACAGATTTTAGGGACTAAACTCAGGGCAAAACCCTCCAACTCCGGAGGTAAAACCCACCAGCAAAACCGCTGAATTCCACTATATAAAATAGCACCAGTACAACCACCGTCTCAAATTACAACATCGAATTCGAAACACGCTACAAATCAGGAACAAAGATAAACTACCCCTATCTTCCGAGTATAATTAATAATCACCAATTAACAATACTCCTAGAGATAAACCACACCTAAATAGATTTACTAACTGTTCCTGTACCGAGATATTAATCTCAACCGTAAGAGTCGACTTGCGCCAGCAGTTACACTCCCACACCAAGACTTGAATCGTCTTGAACACCCGGTAATACTAGCCCGTGTATACCTCCGTGAGAGAAGGAGAAAACAAGCAATGCGGCCGATTGCTTCTGCCGTAGCTACTTACCAATTGCTTCGACAATTCCGCAAAACAATTAATTAACCAAAGGAATCAAAACACTTCCTTTTATATGCCTTGTGTTAGCCGACAATGTGTTATTTACCATAACACATATATGGGCCCACGTGACATGTTGCCATCGCAAAAACTTGGGCTGGACATAGGGTCACCGACCCAACAAAATATGGGAATATCAACTCAAAATATAGAATGTCAATTCAAAATTTGCACAGAAAAAGAAGATCGGTGGCTCATAGATAGCAGATTATTACTCATAAATTAATAGGCGAAAGTAGCAATTTGCCCCCAATACTTTACTCAATTGTGCAATTTACCACCTTAGCTTTCATTGGTAGCAATTTGCCCCCTTTCCTTCTCACTTATGTGCAATTCAACTACTTTCTCTAATTTTCAATTAATTCTTCAATAAAATCAAATTTGTGATAATTAAAAAAACACAAAGGATTAATTTTTTTTTTTTGATAAATTCAAATTAATATCTAAAATATTAGATAAAAACCTCAAAAAAAATCCAAAAAATTAATTTTGTTTCAAAAATGTTAATCGCCTATGAAGTTGTTAAATATAAATAAAAAACAAAAATCAAAAAGTGAACTTTGTTCACGCCATTTTGCATCTCAATTCTTTTTTTGATCATGGCTATTTTCTCTAAGAAAATCATTAGATATAAATACTTTTTTTTCCTCTAAGAAAATCGTTAAATATAAATATATTTTTCTGTAGAGTTTGTTGTCTTTTTTTAAAGCATAACTAATTCTTTTTAGATGAAAATTATTTTTAAATTATTTTGTTGGTGTTGCGTATGAATTTTTGGGATGGAAATTATTTTTCTTAATTATAAGTGATTTTCTATATATTTTTAATTGTGATGGAATATTTTTAATAGACAATTGGACTAATAATTAGTAAATTGATTGAATTGCACATGATTGAAAAGTTAAGGGGGCAAATTGCTACAAGGGAAAGTTAAGGTGGTAAATTGCACAATTGAATAAAGTCTTGGGGTCAAATTGCTACATTCGCCTAAATTAATATGTCAATTCATATTACATCAAAACAAAATTACTCACAAATGAGAATGTCAACTCAAAATATGAGAATATCAACTCCAAATATGGAATAGCAACTCAAAATATGGCCAGAAAAAAGCGATTAGTGGAGTTGAGGAGAGAGAAATGGGTGGGATATATGTTTTGTAATTTATACATACATTAAGCCTTTCTCTTTGGAAAAAACGGGTTGTACTCTAAGAACTTGCCTTTTTCGGGATGTGATCGCGATTCCTTTCGAAAACTGATGCGCCAGGGCACATTTTCCCAAAGTGATTTGGGGATAAATTCCTTGAAGTGTCAATCTCACGAGTCTAACTAATGTAAATGTTGCAGGGGTTTACCCGGACAATGCAGATGTGGCATGCGATCAGTATCATAAGTATAAGGTGAATTTTCACTTGAACTTCTTGTGAATTCTCATTCGATATGTGGTTGTGAATTTTATAACTCCAAAGCTTAAATGGTATACAATTATTATATTTCGTGCAGTTTACTTTGACCTTCCACAATGGAGGTGACAGAGAGTTTTTTTTAGGTAGTAAAATATCGTGAAAAATGAATGTGGATGAGTCAGAATTCATTAGGACCATAAATAAAATAACAAATAATGAAAATAGAAGATCATTTAGATTTGACTCAAAAAGGAAACAAAAAGATCATTCAGAACTGGAGGGAGTACCTATTCTTTTGCACAAAGTTGATTGCTGGCTTTCTCTTTCTGATGATCGGGTTTTATTTGTCGATCAATGTGGTCTTTTAGGATGATGTTCAACTCATGGTGGAAACAGGACTAGATGCTTACAGGTTCTCCATCTCGTGGGCAAGACTTTTACCTTGTAACAACCCGAATTCTTTACAACTAACTTACCTAAAACAATGACTTTTATTAAATTTAAACTTAAAAAGTTCTTTTCCTGTTGTTTCAGATGGCAGAGGACCTGTTAACCCTAAAGGTTTGGAATATTACAACAATCTCATCAACGAACTCGTTAAGCATGGTATTGTATATCCGTCATCGGATTAACATTCTGAATAGTAATCGAAATATCGAATTGTAATCAAAGTAAGAATCAACAGCTTTAGTTTTGTCATCCTGATTTGTAGGAATACAACCACATGTTACTTTGCTGCACCACGATCTACCACTTGTTTTAGAAGATGAGTATGGAGGGTTTATGAATCCAAGGATCGTGTAAGTTCACGTCTCGTCTTGTTAAAGATCATAATTACGCTAACATAATTTCATCATTACTTGTCCATACGTGGATACAGGGAAGACTTCACAACATATGCTGATGTTTGCTTTCGAGAATTTGGTGATAGAGTTCGGCATTGGACAAGTATCAATGAGGCCAATGTGTTTGCCTACGTTTTATACGCAGCCTGGAGAGGACCGACTCGTAATTGTTCTTCCCCCGTCAGCTTTAATTGCACCATAGGTAACCTGAAGCCAGTAGAATTCGACCCGTATCTTATTGGTCACCATGTACTGTTGGCTCATGCATCAGCTGCAAAACTCTACAAGGATAAGTATCAGGTACAATTTTGGACCATATCCCGTTACTGTATTCACAATTCGTCTTAAAGATGAGGTTCAGCACCACTCTGTTGTCCCTCGATTCTTAGGATGGGTCCATTGATGATATTATAATGTCCTTAATTACTTAATTAACACTCCTGACGACTGTCTTTGCGTAGGAGAAACAACATGGATTCTTAGTATTCAGTCTATACGTTTTCTACTTTATTCCTTTCAGTAATTCAACCGCAGATATAATGGCTACACAACGATCATACGACTTTTTTATCGGCTGGTAAGATCCTAAAACGACATGACAGGTTTTACAACAATGTTTTGTTCTTCATGATTACACGAGGCTAATGCTAAGCTTGTCTTTCGTCTCACAAGGATGATGCATCCCTTACTTTACGGAGACTACTCCGAAATAATTAAAAGAACAGTTGGAGTAGGACTTCCGGCGTTTTCAAAGAGTGATTCAGAGATGCTGAAGGGATCAATCGATTTCATTGGATTGAATTACTACTCAGTAGCCACGGTCAAAGACAATCCTTCAAGTCTCAAGTTGAACAAAGGGAAGGGAGATCACATGGACACAATTTGGATATGTATGTCTAATTAACTCATTTCAACCTGTCAATTCCTTGGTCTTGTTGTGATAATCCTGACTCCTGAACCCCCGTGCCTAGCGGCCTTAGCATAGGACATTCCTAAATATACGCTGGTGACAGTAACGAATTTCCGAAATTTCCCTGGCTGACAATTACAGGCCCATGACTGTTTTCTAGCCTTTATTCTGTAGGATGAAAATGTAGCTAAGGTCTAATTAGATACAAATCGTAAGTCATACATTTTCTTTCGTTTACTGCATTGTCTTCTCAATTCTGATGCAATGGTGTTATGATGTACTCCTGTCCTGTGAATCATGTGTGTATGTCTACGGCTAACTGTGAATTACTGTTTTACTTGTTACAGATTTTAGTGACTCAAACCCTTTAAACACGGTGAGTATAATACTTCTTAGACATTCATAGATGTTCTTGTATAAATATTCATCTCCCATTATCTTACAATATCAACTCTCCGATGTAGGTTCCTTTTGCTAATACACCATGGGGTCTGCAAGGAATTTTGGAGCACTTTAAGAACGTCTACGACAATCCTCCTATCTTAATCCACGAAAATGGTTTTACATACATCTTGTGTATCTTGTATCTTACTTACTTTCATATCTTGTTTTGTGTCAGGAAAATTACTTCTGACAATTTGTGTTTCGATGGAAAATCTTCAACAGGTCAATTGACAAATTATAGCACTACAACGATAAATGATCCACTAAGGGTGGAATATATAAGTGCTCACATTGGCAGCTTACTTGAGGCTGTGAGGTAAGTACTTGAACATTTTCTTGTTGAAGTTCTTGCGTCTAAGTCGATTGTCGGTATTTTTTTTCTTGACGACACGCGGAACCCGCAGCCCCTGCTTTAAGTGCGCTCTGAGTAAACTTAGCGGGTGTACACAACACTGTACAAGCTATACAATCAAATAAAACACATTTGCATGTGGTAGGAGAAGTTCACAGAGGCATAATCTCAAGCATATAACACCCACTTTCGTGGATTTGAACTTTGAATTTAAGACCAAGTAAATAAAATTCCACTCTTTTAACCATTGAGCCACACCCTTACGGGTATTTTCCGTGTGTATTAGTTACTCCATCTGTTTACCTTTCCGTTTTGGATATGTTTTTTCTCTTGTTGCCAAACTTCGATGTCTTCGCATTATTTAACACATGCTCTGATTTTGATCTATACCATCTTGTTGATATGCCCATTGTTTTCGCAGAAATGGATCCAATGTGAAAGGGTACTTTGCGTGGTCGTTTTTGGACCTGTTCGAATTTCTGTATGGCTACAAGAACACATTTGGACTATACCACGTTGATTTCAATGATCCGAATTTGACCAGAACCCCTAAACTATCTCAAAAATGGTACTCCGGGTTTTTGAAAGGGAAAAATAATGCGATCATTGCTCAAGAACAAAGCCGAGAAAATGTTGGAAATAGTGTTTTACAAAGTGTGCTTTTGCAAATGTAAAATTCTCCTGCATTGGAGATTGAAATTGTTTTGATGGACATATATTCATCACCACACTTTACTTGTTTAAAATAGTAGTGGTACATTTTGGAGGACAGGGTAAGTGTTTTAATCGTTAAGAGTTTCAATTCCCTTTCTTTTTTTAGCGTCTGCTATGGCAGTTATATTCGTACCCTTCATTTCTATATATAGGGGGTTTAAGTTTAATACCTTAATTCCTAAGTACAAAGACTATTTCGTCCCTATTTATAATTGATGTGTTATTATAGCATGTTGTTTCCGTGCTATTGTTAATATACTCCAACAGTAAATGATGCTAAAGGACAACAATAATATGCAAGCCTTATTCCCAAAATAATTTGGGGGTGAATTAATGAATCGTCACCCATAACCATCATTTGCAGGGTGTGACGATCCAAGTCTTTAAACTTAGTTTATATTCATGTAATTTAGTTATTTATTGTAATGCCTTTCATTCCATGTTGTAATGTGTTTTTAGGATTTTCTACTTAATTATTAGTTTATTTTCATGAAACAAATGTATCTCTCTGCTGCACACTTGATGTGTTGTCAAGAGATGTGTAAAAGTAAATTTCCCTCTTTAAGGGGGAGCTAGTCAATGAAACAATCTTCCCCTTATTTCCAACTTTACCCTTGTTGATGCTTGATATTAATGCTGTTGTTGTGATCTTTGATCTACGTTAATATCAAAAGTGTGGGTTGTGCTCGGTCCCGAGACTAGCGGTTCCGAGAGTCTCTCAACTCACAGTCCCGAGTTAAGGCCTGCACGAGTGGGTGATCCCTCACAAGTGCTTGTCCGCAATCGTTAATTGTTTGCTTCCTTGTCGGGAGAACCGACAAGGGGGCGCATCACGGTCACTCCGAATCTAGGACCGTGACACTTGGCCTCAGAGCCTAGGTTGGTACGACGCTCACTGTCCGCTACTTGATCGATTAGTCCCTCAGTGACCGATAAGCGATCAAAACGAAGGATAGGGTGACCGAGCTTGAAAACCTACTGTCCGAGAAGCTCCCGTATCTTGAGAATCTCATTGTGGGGTTAAGATGCGAGGATCGATAGGTTGGAGAACACGATACCCGATGAGTACACTGTCCAGGAGGAACTCCACTATCTACATCGGAAGTGTGAGGAACTCCAAAACACATGCGCCACGCTAATGAAAGCGGTGGCTGGTGAGGGAGGAATGTTGGGGACTCGGAAGGTGAAACCGCCCCCACCTCGTCCCTACGGAGGAGCGAGGGAATCGAAGGAAGTTGATAACTTCATCTTCGACCTCGACCAATACTTTAGGGTCGGCCAGTTGGGTGATGACTTGAAGGCTGATACTGCGAGCATGCACTTGGTGGACGACGCCAAACTATGGTGGCGCTCCAAGTACGTTAAGATTGAACTAAAGCCATCACCATTGCATTATTGCATTGAGTCGTGGAATGACTTTAAGAAAGTTCTGAAAGAACAATTCTATCCGGAAAACACAGAGTTCTTGGCCCGAAAGAAACTGAAAAATGTGAAGGACACGGCATCCATCCGGGACTACGTGAAGGCTTACTCGGCTTGTATGGTCGATATAAAGGATGTGAGCGAGAAGAACCGGATCTTCCAATTTGTTGATGGGTTGAACGATTGGGCTCAACAGGAAGTGATGAGACTGCTTCTTGAGTCTCTTTCCGCTACTATGGCTGCTGCTGAAAGACTCGTTGACTACCACGTCGAGTGAGAGCCGACCCAAAAGAAGGGTTCGTTTGGACTGAAAAGTGGAAACAAATCTAACTCAGGAGGATCCCACTCAGGATCCAACTTCGCCTCCGCGGGATTCAACAAGTTCCGTCGCGCGGGGATGGAGGGAAAAAGTGGAATCAAGGCAGTACTGGCTCGAGCTACTCCAAGGGAGTAGGACTGAAAGTTCCACGACCAAGAATCCTTTTGCCTGTTTCTTGTGTAAAGGCCCTCACCGGATGTCGGAGTGCCCTCATCAAGGGGAAATCAATGCCATCAAGAAGAATTGTCCAAGATGTGTATGGAAATGAACAACGAGGGTAGCAACGATGTTGGTGAGGATGAGAATGGAGAATGCTCGGCAGAGAATGAGGACTAGGCACGAATGTGTGCGTTCACATGATGGAAAAAGGGGATAGCCCCGCCAAACCTAAGACGACGAAACTGATGTTCGTCGATATGCTGGTGGATGGGCGACGAGCTCGCGCCATGGTCGATACATGGGCCTCTCACAACTTCATTGTGCCGGCCGAGGCAAAAAGGTTGAGGATGACCCTGGAAAGAGAGAAAGGGAGTATGAAGGTGATAAGTGTGTATTTTAGCCATATTTATGCACCTTTTCACCCTCGAATTCATAGAGTGGTTTACCAGGAATATTTCATAAATATTGCAGGATGACAATTTCTGATGCTAAAAGAGCCAAATTATGGATCGGGCCGAGTAACTATGCGAACGTAGAAGAGTCAGTTATGGGCGGACCAACGATGATACCCAAAAGTATGAGACAATGTACAAACATCAGAAATCCGGGTGCCACTACCCATGGCTGAGCAAGGCAGAACGTGCCACTAGTCGTGGCTGGGACAGTAACTTTTGAGATTTTGAGATTTTGTCAGCCACTACTCGTGGCGATTGAAGGCATAAAGTACCACGACCCGTGGCTAGCGCACCCGACCAGAATTCGTTTATTTCTTTATTAATTTATTTTCTATTTTCCTTATATATTTTTTGGGAAACTATATAAACCCTTTACTTTCTGTAATTTATGGAACCGAGAAAAAAAACTTAGTTTTTATTATTACTTTCAAGCCCTAGAGAAGACTACGACGTACGTTGTTCTAGAAGACTTATTATCATCAATTTACGACGTAATTCAGTACTACTTTTCTCTTTCTTAATTTAATTTCAATTATGCTCTCTTGTTTGATTGTTGATTCTACTATTTCAATCATGCGTAGTGAGTAGTCTCTTTATCTAGGGTTCTATTGAACCCTAGCATGTGCTAATTACGATTCATTCCCAATTGTAAGTCATGTTCTAATAAATTAGGGCTATTTAGAGTCGAATTATTGTCACCGAATTATTGATTACTGTTAGACCCTTGATCATAATTGGAAGTGGAGATTAGGGTTGAACTTGACCCCAAAATCTACTACTTGGGTCCGCCCATGGTTACACTAAATCATTTTATTTGAAATAGACACTCTTTCACCAAATGGTGAATTATTTCATCATTACTCATATACTCCGTATTGGATTCTCTCTATACTGTTCAAAAACCTATCTTTTATAGAGTTAAGTGTGTAATTGGGGTCTCAACTTTAATTTAGTTTTGTCATCAGGGTCTGTGAACTTTTGTGGGGGAGTTTCGGGTCTGGACTAACGTCTGTCCACTTCCGTTGATGCCCTCATTGTTTTCTTCCCCAAATCAGAATTTTATCCCCATCTCCCATACTCCCACACTCCCAGACCATCATCACCATTATCATATCATCCTCACCCCATCTCCGCACCATCATCATAATCATTATCTTCATCTTAGTCGATCATCATCTCCATCCCATCTCTCTTTCCCTCTTCTCAATTTCCCGCTTTATAAACATACCCAATAATCCCATTTTTTCTACATTCAATTTAATAACATAATTTTTGTGGGTTTTTTTTAAATTATTTAATTTTGGGGGAAATTGTGATAATTTGAGGTGGGATTGACTTGGATCAATAATTAATTTTGATCTTAGATGAGAGATTCAATGTGGGTGGTTGATTAAAGTTATCCCCATCAACATCAAGCCATTGGGTCTTGATCTTGAAGCTTCTTCGATCTTTGGAATTGCCGATTCTGGGTTGCCAAGTCTGGGTACAATGAAATTTTGTTTGATTTCTGAATGTTTTCTTAATTAATTAATTTTTTGTTTGAATTATGTATTTTTTCATAATTAAATCATTTTTCTTTTGATTCCATTTTAGGAGTTGGTAGTTCTGGGTAAAATTAATCCAGCCAAAAAAAAAATCTGGGTAAAACTCGGAATTTCAAGCATTGTTTGAATTTTTGATCGGATTTTCAAGCATTTGATTCATTTTATGTTGCACTTGTCCTTGTTAGATTGTTTAAAATTTTGGGGTTTTCTGGGTTTTATTTTTTGAGTTTTCTCCTTTATGATGATGATTTTAATATGTGGTTTTTTTTTCGTAGTGATTGAACAACAATTTCTAATGGTAATGGGATGAAGATGATGATCGACGAAAGATGAAGATGATGATTATGATGATGGTGTGGAGATGGGTTGAGGATGAATATGATACTGGTGATGATGGTGTGGGACTGTGGGACTGTGGTAGATGGGGATGAAATCTGATTTGGGGAAGAAGACAATGAAGACGGAAGTGGACGAAAGTTAGTCCAAACCCCAAACTCACGCAAAAAAATTCACAGACCCTGATTTCAAAACAAAAATAAAGTTTAGACCCCAAACACATGCTTAACTTATCTTTTATATACTAGTACTAGTATATACATTAGATTAATTAACATGCACAGTGCATACCACTTAACTAGCCTTGTAAAAATAAGTCGTGATATATTGTGAAAAATATATTTGGAGCTGAGTGGTACGACGAATACGTAGGACTATAGGAGTATATTGTCTGATCTATACTCCATATAACATATGCACTCGTGTACTAATCCAATCTAATCTAGAAGCACTTCCCAACTTTGCTATGTCTTCAACAAAATTACCATCTTTCCTATGCAAGAAACTGGACAGCCTCCACTGCGACTTCTTCTGGAAAAATAACGAAAAACCAAAAAGCATGCATATGCTCGCCTGGGACAAGCTATGTAAACCCAAAAGTTTAGGAGGCCTTGGCTTCCGTAAAACAGAAGCAGTTAATGGAGCGATGATAGCTAAGCTTGGGTGGAGAATCCTTTCACAACAGGATACCCTATGGGTTTCTACAGTCACCAAAAAATATATCCAACGTGAGACTTTTTGGGATGCTAAGATCCGACCTACCTACTCCTGGATTTGGAGACAAATCCTTAGGTCAAGAGACCTCCTACAAAGAGGTATTCGATGGAAAATAAGAGATGGTAAAACAGTAAAATTCTGGTTAGATAACTAGTGCTACCAATGTAATCTTATTGAGAAACTTCAGATAGATTCTTCTTCTCTTGATCTATCTCTTAAAGTAGCCCACTTCATTGCAAATGGGCGTTGGAACCTCAACAAACTACAAGAAACTATCCCTGATAATATAATTCAAGTCATACAGGGAATCACACTTCCTTCAAATCCGACCCATGACGAGATGTGCTGGGGATTATCCCCTTCAGAAACATTCACTGTTAAATCGGCCACCTGGTTAGCCCACGAACACATCACACCCCAAGCTCCTAAATGGCCATTCGAATGGCTATGGAAACTCCCTATGAATCCCAAACTTCAAATTTTCTTGTGGCAACTACTTTCAGAGGGCTTACCTACAAGAAAACGTCTTTCCTCTCGCATCCCTGGAATACAGGCAACTTGCCCACTATGCAATCAAATGCCGGAATCTGATGACCCTCTCTTCCTCACTTGTAGAGTAGTTAGACACATATGGCAGCATCCTAAAATTACCAGATGGATAGGGAGCAGATTTGGTCATAACTCTATAAGCAGTCTTTTCAACAACACCAAATTGAGGCACATCGATGGCTTCATAAAAATAAGCTATTTGCTCTGGTACATTTGGAAAAGCCGTAACGATTGTATCTTTAATGCCAAACCTTTTAATGCCCTCACTGTCTTTTTCAAAAGCATGCAAGCCTATTTAGAATGGCACAACAAACTTTTGAGTGACGAATGTTCTTTTCCCCCCTTTCTCCCCCCCAAATCATCTCCTAACAGTTTCAATCCTAATTCTTCAGCGCATGAGTCAACGTCATCTCGGTTACATCCATGGCAACCACCACCTCAAGGTTACCTGAAACTTAACTTTGACGGCTCTTGCACTAATAGTAGCAGCTCAGCAGGGTTTATTATTCGAGACGAGAAAGGTGACAAGATAAAGGGCGCAACTTTCAACCTTGGCCAATGCCCAATCATTATAGCGGAAGCTACAGCTCTAAGAAACGGGCTACTAGCCGCCGCGCAACTAGGGACGCCCCGCCTAATGGTTGAAGGTGACAACAAAGTACTCATCATGGCAGCCCGAGGAGAAGCTAGTTGGCCTTGGAGTATAGATACCCTCATCCGCGACATCAAACTCATTGTTGTCGCATTCCAGGAGATAACTTTCTAGCACATTTTTCGAGAAGCTAATCAAGCAGCAAATTGGGTAGCTTATTGGGGTCACACAGTCCTAGAAGCGTATGACATCCCCATCCCTACCCCCCAAGATTTGCATAATATTCTTACTGCTGAAGCGTTAGGTGACACCTTAGTTAGGAGGGTGACTGACTCGTTTGTTTTTCCCCTTCTTATGTTTACCTTTAAAAAAAAAAAAAACAATATGCACTCGTGTCGTAACACGATGATACAATCATAATGCGTTTTCAATTGTCAAGAAAGCTAAGTGAGCATTTAAAATCGACGTCTCTTTGACAAAAAAATCTAAAGGGGCCTTGAACAACCAGACAGGTATGCGAATAATGCAACTACACGATAAAAAAAAGGTAGGGGTGCATCATCTTTGAGATTTTTCAAATATGTGCTTTGTTTTCTAATGCTTTTACTACTATAATGTCACTATATATATACAGAAATGATCATTTTTTCATCAATCATGTAACATGTAACCTCGGATACAAATCTGAGGCCCCTGCAATCAAAATTATAACTCGGAGACAATTTTAAAAGTAATACTATTAGTAGTTAACTATAAGTGTCTGATTTGACTTTAAATAAATCAAACAAATTTCTTACTAATAGCGGTAGTAATATCAGATATTTAGCATTAAGACGTACACTTTTAAAATTACCGACAAACATTTTAACTTTTTTATGATGTGATGTACGTACGGTAAAGAATAATAGGCCATAGATCAGGACACTTAACACCTTGACTCTAATGATATATGGAGTGGAGGAAATGATGCTCTCTTCATGAGGTTATTCAACCAACACCCACAAAAAAATTCATTTGCGAATTCCACCAAACCTCTGTGACTCTTTCAGTTCAAAACCCCTTCTCAGACTTGTTGGAGAAGCTTCTATATATAGTATAATGTTGAGGTTGAGAGCAACACTGTTGTCTTCTCTTACACTCATTCTTTGCTGCACTCCTTTAAATTCCGCTGTAGAGTCGTTTAAGCGCGAGGATTTCCCTCCCGATTTCACTTTTGGTGCTGGAAGTTCGGCGTACCAGGTATCATACATGTTTGTTATATAGTTATTTTGCGACTAAGGTTTTGTTGTCGTCGTGGTTATTCCTTTTATTTATAAACACGAATTATACACGCGTAGGTGGAAGGAGCAGCGTTTGAAGATGGAAGATCGGCCACTACTGCCGATGCTTATGCTCATTCTGGTCAGTTTTTCTCTTTCTTTTTTATCGCTAAGGCGCCGTTTGTTTAGAGGGATAAAGAAGGTGAGACGAGATTAGTGATCTGATCTCCATAACCTAATAATCACGTTTGATATATAGGATAATAGGTGGGACAAGGCTAATTGGGGTAAGTTTCCCCATCATTTAATATCTAGAGGGGTAAAAAATGACAAAAATAACATATTTGTCCTTAGTTAAGTGAGGAATAAATCATTTATATTTAAAGGATAATATTGTAAAAAAAAATCAACTAAATAATACAATTTCAAAACATTCCCTTCACTTACCAAACAAGATATTCCCCTCCATTTTATTAATTTCTTTACGTTGGGCCGAATTTTGTGAAGGAAACACAGGCTCAACGTAAAGAAATGATTGAAATGGAGGGAATATGTGATAAAATTATAAAATTTCATTCTCTAATCTCTCCCTCATCCCACCCGAAAATTCTATCATACACCCGGGGTACTACCCCTAGGCTGACGTCATCATTTTTTTTTTTTTTTTGGGTTTGTTGTTTGATTTTTTAGTTTGGCGGTAAAATGGGTCAACATATGATAACTTCTCCCTATTCTTTAGCTATCTCATGTTTTTCTTGTATTTTATTTTAACAATTTTTTTTGTTTCTTATCATTTTCTTCATACAGTATATTATCTTTATTGTTCTACATTTATATACAACTCTAAATTTAACTAGTATTATTTAGTTATATAATCGATTAAGATTAATTTAGATATTATTTTTAATCTAATAATAAAACTCTACGGTATTATTTTGTTGAGCAATTTGATAATCGATTAAGATTAATTTAGATATTATTTTTAAGAATATATTTTTTAGGGATTATATTGAGCTTTGTTGGAATATTGTTGAGTATTGGTGGCATATTGTTAAGTATGCGTGTGATGTGAGTACAAGTAATTTTAAATCGTGGAGCATGTGGTTAAATATAATGAGCATTGTTCCATTATTAATAAGCATTCGTAGGCCACAACTTGTAAACAATGTAAAATATTGGTAATAAATGAATCTAGTTTTGATTAAACAAGGTGAAATGGTAGTGTTACTAAATACATATTGATGAAACAACGTGAAATGGTAGTGTAACTAAATACATATGAAAGTTTTATTTTTCAATGAAATCAGATCGATGCTCCATTCTTTTGTTGTTCGGTCTTGGATAGTATGAACTGTTCAACATTCATATGTATCTTTTTGACCTCCTTGGATGTTGTTGCAATTTTTTTTGTGGCCTATCGTTGTTACTTTTTGACCTCCTTTCTCTTTCAAGATCGTGCGTCATTGTAATACTGGATTTTTTTTGCTGCACGCGGGAAAAAAAAAATGTGGATCATTATTAAAAAAAAACTAGTAAGCATCCACATTAAACTAACAAGCATTCAAATTAAACAAATTAGCATTAACATCAATAATCAAACTGGCTAGCGTATATTTAAAATTCCATAAGCAGTAGTGTCAAATTAATGATCATTAACATCAAAATTATTAGTTATAGCAAAATGTAACGAGCATTAGAAATTATTAGACGTTAAGGAAATTATTTTACCTAAGGAGCATTATTACAAATATAATGAACATAAAATCAAAACTATCGAGCATTGTACTAAAACTATCGAGCATTTCCTCAAAAAAAAATAAAAAAATAAACGAGCATTAAAACTAATGGATATATTTAAATTCAATGAACATTCATATTAAACAAACGAGCATAGTACTAAAATTATCGAGCATAGTGCTACTACTGTCGAGCATAGTGCTAAAACTATCGAGCATTGATTTTAAACAGACAAGCATTCAAACTAAGGAATATATTTAAATTCAATGGCCATGCATATTAACCAAACGATCATAGTAGTAAAACTATCGAGCATTGTATTAAAACTATCGAGCATTTATACTAAACAAACGAGTTTTAAACTAACGAATATATTTAAATTCAATGAGCATTCATGTAAAACTTAAGAGTATAGTAGTAAAACTATCGAGCATATTACTAAAATTATCGAGCATTCATATTAAACTGACGAGCATTCAAACTAACAAATTTATTTAAATTCAATGAGCATTCATGTAAACCTTTCGAGTATATATGATAAACTAATGAGTATTGTTATCAAACTATGGAGTTTGAGTATTAAACTAACGAGCATCTAGAATTAATTACTAATTTAACACTAGATTATGAAAAACGAGAATTAGATGTTTAAAGATGAGGTCTATTGCTTAATAACAACTAAAATTAACAACTAAAATCGGACTAAAATATAATTTCAATTCATATTAACAAACTAACCTTTGAGAAGTTCAATTGAGGTATTGATGAACTCTTTTCTTGCTTGATCTTGATTATTTGTTACTAAAACTGCAAAACACAACTAAAAATTGGAATATTGCTATAAATATTGATGAAGTTTGGTGCCATAAAAAATTAAAATCAACATACCTTTGATCAATGCTGGTTAATTAGAAGAATCCTGATAAGTTTTTGAATTGATTTGTTACGTACAAGTAGGAGAAAGCTAAATAATAGGGTTAAATTAAAAAAAAAAAATACAGGTCCTGTGAAACGTGAAATCGGTTTTCCTTTTTTTTTTTTTAATTTCCAAAACATTTTTTTTATTAATTTTTTTTTAAAAGTGCTGATGTCATCATCCGGGGGTACTACCCCTGGGTATACAGTATACCAACTGCATCCCACCCTCTTATCTTATTTTATCCCATATTCCAAACGACCCATAAGAATCTCAAAGACTAATGACGTTAATTTTGCTAAGGTGGCATGAATTCCTTAGTTTCTCAATCAATTTCCTTCCATAAACTTTCAATTACACATTAAACCTGAGGCTGACAAACCATATAATCTTCCACATTAATTCAGTTGATCACAACATCAAAGAATTACTAAGAAAATCTCATGACGATGAATTCCATGAAGAAGAAAGAAAAACGGTTTTTCTAACGTGTGCTTAATGGGCACATGATAAGAACTCATTTCCTTCCTTAATTAAACGATATTTTCCTAATTTAATCAATAAGATTCTATAATTTGTTTTTTCAGGTGAGAATCTCGCTTAATTAAGGAATGACATGAGTTCTTATCCCCATTGGGTACACGTAGAAAACCCGGAAGAAAAAAGCAGCCTTAACATAGAATAGAGATACCGTCAATTGTCACAAGTCTAACTAATGTAAACGTTCCAGGGGTTTTCCCGGACAATGCAGATGTATCATGTGATCAGTATCATAAGTATAAGGTAAATTTTGCATGCCCTTGGTACGCTACATACTCATTTCATTTAATATGATCTAGTACTCAAAATCTTCTGATGATCGGGTTTTATTTGTCGATCAATGTGGTCTTTCAGGACGATGTTCAACTCATGGTGGAAACGGGACTAGATGCTTACAGGTTCTCCATCTCGTGGGCGAGACTTTTACCTCGTAAGTACCCGAATCCCTTACAACAATGCATTTAGTACTGAAGCTTAATTTACAACAGATGTTTTTTTTTCTGTTGTTTCAGATGGCAGAGGACCTGTTAACCCTAAAGGTTTGGAATATTACAACAATCTCATCAACGAACTCGTTAAGCATGGTACTATTATTGTCTTTGCAATAGAAATCCGACTGAGATCAAACCAAGAATCACCTGATTCAGTTTTGTCATTCTGATCTGCAGGAATACAACCACATGTTACTTTGTTACACCAAGATGTACCACTTGTACTAGAGGATGAGTATGGAGGGTTTACGAATCCAAGGATCGTGTAAGTTCACGTCTCATGCATGTTATTAAAGGTTATAGCTAACGTGTAGTAATGTTGACATGAATTTCAGTATCACTGATGTATATGTGGATATATACAGGGAAGACTTCACAGCATATGCTGATGTTTGCTTTCGAGAATTTGGTGATAGAGTTTTGCACTGGACTACTATCAATGAGGCCAATTTATTTGCCTACGTTTTATACGGAGCCTGGAGAGGACCCCCTCGTAATTGTTCTTCCCCTGTCAGCTATAATTGCACCATTGGTAACCTGAAGACAGTAGAATTCGACTCGTTTCTTATTGCTCATCATGCACTGTTGGCTCATGCATCAGCTGCAAGACTCTACGAAGATAAGTATCAGGTATAATACGGAGTATTTGACTTCATCCCATTATTGCATTCACGATTTATTTTTAGTCCCTCTCTTCTTAGGACGGGCAATTAAGTAAAGACACCTCATACCATAATGCCCTGATTCATACTTTGTACAGGATAAACAACATGGATTCTTAGTATTCAGTATATATGCTTTCTATTTCGTTCCTTTCAGCAATTCAACCGCTGATATGATGGCCACACAACGATCATACGACTATTTTATCGACTGGTAAGATGTATAATTAGCGTGATAGGTTTTACAACCATGCTGTGTTCTTAAATCTTAATAACAATAGGCTACATGCTTAACTTGTCTATCCTCTGTGTCACTAGGATGATGCATCCCTTAATGTACGGAGACTACTCTGAAATAATGAAACGGGCATTCAAAGAGAGACTTCCTGCTTTTTCAAAGAGGGACTCAGAGATGCTGAAGGGATCGTTTGATATCATTGGATTGAATTATTATGCAGCTATCATGGTCAAAGACAATCCTCCAAGTCTCTCTTCAAGCAAAGGATTCGAAAATTACATGGAAGCAATGTGGATATGTATGTCTTCGATCACTTGTTGCCTCAATTCACTTTGTTTCGCGCAAATGACATTAATAGTGCACCAGCCTGTTAGATTCTTGGGCTGATGTGACCCTGAGACCCGTACCTAGGCCTTAACAAACAATTTCTGGTGAAAGTATGGAATTAACGAAAAAGTTCCCCTGGCTGTCCAAAATCGGCCTATTAGCTTCAACGTTGCTTTGGAACATGAAGGAATGTTTTCTAGTCATGCATCTGATTATGTAGCTAAGGGTTAATTAGATATAGCCAACCCTTGGTTAAGCAAAACCACGAACCTTTAATGAGTCGGACTGCTCCTATAGCGATCTTGCTCTGCTAGTCTGCTCTTTTAAGGCTTGCCTCATGAGTTCAGCTCATTTTTTCAATGCAATTGCTATCAAGGAACCCAACAACATTATTTCCGCGTCTTTTACTTTTCTGATCATGGTAAAGAAACATATTTTTTCGTTTAAATACTTTGTTCTCCATGCTCTAATCCAACCTACATTTCTGTTGAGAATGCTTGTAGCTAATTGTGAATAATGACTGTTTCACTTGTTACAGTTTTTAATGATACAAACCCATTGGATAAGGTGAGTATATTTCATATAAGTGTAGATGTTTCTGCAGAAAACTATATAACTGTTGGTCCCCTTGTATGTTACCTTAATTCTAACTGGACTACTACTGTATCATCTTTTCTGGTATAGGATCCTTTTACTAATACACCATGGGCAATGCAAGGAATTTTGGAGCACTTTAAGAATGTTTACGACAATCCTCGTATCTTTATCCACGAAAATGGTTTTACTCCTTACCATATTCATATTATTAAGGGCTGATGAATACGAAGTATATGTATGTCAAGATAATTATTGTGGAAATGAGAATTTACTTTTGACAATTTTGTGTTTTTAATGGAAAACCTTCAACAGGTCAATTGACAAAGTATAGCACTAGGTCCACTACAAATCTAAATGATCCAACAAGGGTGGAATATATAAGTGCTCACATTGGGAGCTTACTTGAGGCTGTAAGGTACGTACTTCGACATTTTCTTGCTGAAATTCTTACGTCTTAGAGGAATGTCTACCTTTTTATTTTCCCAGTGTTTTAGTTACTCCAATTGTTTACCTTTCCGTTTTGGATATGTTTTTCTCTTCTTGATCAATTGTCATTACCAAACTCCATGCCGTCGCCTTAATTACTTTACTACAATGTTTGCTGTATATATATACCATCTTAATGATATGCCAAATTTCTTTGTAGAAATGGATCCAATGTGAAAGGGTACTTTGCGTGGTCGTTCTTAGACGTGTTCGAGTTTCTGTACGGCTACGAGAATACATTCGGCCTATACTACGTTGATTTCAATGATTCAAATTTGACCAGATCCCCTAAACTCTCACAAAAGTGGTACTTTGGATTTTTGAAAGGGAAAAACAATGCGATCATCTCTAAACAACGAAGCCAAGAAAATGTTGGAGACAGTCTTTCACAAAGTGTGTTTTTGTAAATATAAATTGTTCTACATTGGAGATCTGTTATCAGGGGCGGCTTTTACCCCAGGCGATGGGCTGTTTTGCTATAGATACATATGCATGTAAAATGAAATGTGTACATGTTATTAGCCGAGGCTTGAATTTTCAATAACAGTTATCAGTGGGACAATGTTGATAACCTAATAAGACAAACAAAAACTTACCTACCAAATACTTCACTCCCAGTTGGCAGTCACTCATTTCTCTTCCCCCACTCTTTCTCTCTCCTTTCCTCATTTTCTCTCTCGTGTTCATTGTTTACTCCGCCTTCACCCTCATCATTATCAACAAAACCCTCATCACCACCCTCATCGTCATCATCATAAAACAGGCCCCATCATCAAGGGACGCCACCACTTTGTTGAAAATATGAGAGTACATTTTTTGCAATATTTGATTTCTTAATTCTTCATTGCATTCTTCATTACATTTTTTTACATATGGTAGCACCTTGTGCTAATATAAAATGTTATGTCGGCTAACATTTGCTTAACAGACATATCTTCACATTCTTGAAGCTTCTAGCTTAAACTTCCTTCTCTCTAATTGTCACACAATTGTAGAACATTTTCTAACTCTTACATTAATCTAAAATTTTCTAGGTTACTTCTTACACACTATCGCCAATCGCCAATCGCCATCTTCATCATCGATCACCATCACGACACCACCATTGGGTAGATCGTGGTCTGCTCCGATCGTCGTTGCCCTCGGAGGTGATGGTGGTTTAGATCCACCTTCAATGTGTCGCCTCACCGGAAAAGGGTTTAAGGTTTCACTTTCCGGCGCTGCGGTAACAACGTCGGGAAGTGAAACCATAAACCCTTTTTTCGGCCACCCTTCACAATCCTCAAATTTCTATTTTTTTGCGTCTAGGGGTTCAACCCGCCCATCTTAGGGTGTCTAATGATTTCGACGGTGAAGCCGTCGGAAAGTTGGGGTCCGTTTTCAATTTCCGGCGACGATGCATTTTTGACCGGTGGTTGGAGAAGTGGTGTAACACCCCCGAATTCCGTCCAATTTTAAAACATTATTTTATTGCAAAAATGAGCCAAAATCCGATAATATTACACTTGGTATACAAAGCTGACAAAATAGATATACACAACTTATACCAATTGACAAGGGCGATACAAAGCCTATACAAAATTATAATATAATGATGCGCAACGGAAGCTATAGAGTTTTTTAGGTAGGACCCACACTAAAAGATGTATCCACACTAAAACTTAATTAGGGCCATATAAAACTGTTAAACAAAATGGGTCGGAAAAAAACTTGTTCAACAAAATGGGGTGCACGTCAACTATTTGTAAAATCGCCAAGGACCATGGCGGTTCTATGACTTGTGAACAGTAACAAAAAAAAATATATTTCCTTGTGAATTGGACCTTGGCGATTCTAATATTCACAAAAAAAATATATTTTCTTAGTACTAAAACCGCCAAAGGGGGTTATTAAGGGGATAAATAAACTTTGCAAAGATTTCCTTTGGGGAAAAAGAAGGAGAGACAAGGATGGTCTTTAAAGCTTGGAAAAGTTTCCGTAAGCGTAGGAAGGAAGGGGGTATGGATATAAAGGAAGTCTTAAGCTGGAATAAAGCATTAATGATAAAATGGGTGTATAAGATTGAGCAAAAAGCTGACAGCATATGGGTAAGATGGGCTCAGTCTTACATTATCAAGAGAGCAAACTTTTGGAGCATGAATGTCAACAAACCTGCTTTAAACAACAGCAACATCGGGTTATTAAGTAACCGGAAAAAACAAGTTTTCATTCTTATTCTTAATTACTTGGAATTATATGTAATTCTACAACACCAAAACATGCCAATTATACGCACCAAGTCATTTATTACAATCCATTACGTCATTAACGTTAATCATGGATTAAACGGTAAAACACGATAGAGGTGGACTTATCTGTTAATCGAGCGACATCTGTTCCTTTCACCCGTTTGACGACCACGAGTTACATACCCTCACGATCTAGGTTTATCTCGGACTTTTCAACATCACCCGAAGCTCCGATTTAAGAATTTACCTCGATCAACAATAAGATACAAATCATTAGACAATCCACTTCCTCATTATAAATCTTGTACGACAATTGGCACAATTATTAATTTGCCTTGACAAGAAATCCGCGACTTAGCACTCAACACACAAATAGCGCTTATAATATGTCTCAACTATTATGCACGAACATAAATCACAAAACAAAGAGAATCGCTACACGCAAACATGATACCCGGAAATACCATGCCACTTATGGAATAAGGACAACAACAAGGCATACGATTATCAGGGGTTGTACATGATCAAACAATCCAATCAGAAGCAGGCTAGCAGCTTTCATGCTTTACATATTGCCTTAATTAACATTCTAAATAATTGAAGTGCATTAACCAATTAAACTACGTACAACATCCAACAAATTTTGCTAGGATTCGAAACAGCAGCCGCGTGTACAACATAACTTAAACTAGGGTAGACAACCCCGCGTGGTGCTATGATGCACAAGATGAACGACAAAGACCACATACAGCTTGATCAAGATCATATTAACATGATTTTATCACATTAATTCGATCACAGCCACTAAAGCTCATATTGATAGCTTAATAATGTGTACTGTAACAATGAATAAACAAAACCTTTCGCTAATTAATGAAACGGTTGATACAAATCAACGAAGCACAAGCGACTCATTAGTACGAGAACTCAAGTAAACAATCGAGCAAGAGTATCATTGACACAGTCAAAATTAACAACAAAATCGTCTTTAAGATTGTTGGAAATATAGAGAATTAATCTGACTTATCTGACGGATCGAACTCTTCACTTGTTGCGGCGAGGTTTTTTGGCCTCTGACCTTAAAGACGATTTCGCCGAGCCACGGGTGCAAGCCCCTCATGGCGGTCACCCTCCAGGTTACACAACAACGATCTTCGTCTGTACTGACGGAAACCGATTGATATAACAGGTCCCGTATGCCAATGCTATGCTCAATCAAGTAACCCCAAACTTCATTATATTTGTATGTGCTTGGTTCTTTGTGTATCGGTATTATTCTGTGTATTTGTATATATAAAAAGAGGATCAATATATAGGAGGAAGAGGAATAGGAATAGGAAACGAAAAGGTTGGTCAAGCAAGATATTAACCCCCGAAACGCCAAAAGACAAAGGTTGTTTGCCTTCTTCTTTTATTTAGACAAAGCTTGGAGATTATTACTCTCACATCTCCAACAATATTAACAAACAAGATCAGTTTGTAGACTATTGTTTCGTCATAGTTACTTCTTGTCTATTTTCTTATGCTATGGGAGCCTGGGAGGAACTGTCGCAACCTTTCTATATTTCAATAGGGGTAAGGCTTGCGTGCATCCGACCCCCCTACCCCGCCATATGGCGGGAGCCTATAAGGCATTAGGATTAAAGATGTTGTTGTATGGGAGGAACTGTCGAACTGATAAGTGTATACAGGGAGGACTTCACTCGATATGTTGATGTTTGCTTTCGGGAATTTGGTGATAGAGTTAAGCACTGGACTACTATCAATGAGGCCAATCTATTTGCCGATACTACATACAATGACTGGAGAGGACCTCCAAGTAATTGTTCTTCCCTCGTCAGCTCTAATTGCACCACAAAATTGAACCCATATCTCATTGCACATTATGAGATGTTGGCTCATGCATCAGCTGCGAAACTCTATAGGGATAAGTATCAGGTATGGTTTTTGACTTCATCTTGCTGCTGCATTCAACATTGATGCTCTGTACTTAAGATGGAGGTGGAGTGGTAAGACAAGAATAACGTGCCTACGAGATGAGGTTCAACACCACTCTGCTGTACTTCGAATTTTAGGAAGACCAATTAGGGAAAGCTAATGTGCTGAGATCTTTGAGGGCTCTGATACCTTAATTTTTAGGAGCGACAGTACACAACGGTTTTTATACCTTAACATTGACACTCCTTACTTTATACAGGACAAACAACATGGATTCTTAGTATTCAGCCTATATGCAATCTACTACGTTCCTTTTAGTAACGCAACTCAAGATATAATGCCTACCCAAAGATCATACGATATATTTCTCGATTGGTAAGATGATGCAAAATTGGCATGACCGGCTTCACAACCTGCTTTTTTTCTTCTTGATTACATGAGGCAAATGCTAAATTACTTGTCTTTCCCATGGGTCACAAGGTTGATGCATCCGTTAATGTACGGAGACTACTCCGATATATTGAAAAAGGGGGTTGGAGACAAACTTCCTACTTTTACAAAGAGGTATTCAGAGTTGCTGAAGGGATCATTCGATTTATTAGATTAAATTATTATGCAGCCGTCAGGGTCAAAGACAATCCTTCAAATCTCAATTCAAGCAAAGGGGCGAATGAGTACCACTCAAGCAACCTGGATATGTATGTCTTCAACTGTTACGTCATTTCACTTTGTTCTGACATCAGTTATACACAGAAATTAGAATTATCTGAAATTCCTCGGGCAGTCAAAAACCGGCTTATTAGCTTCAACTTTGCTTTCGAACATCAAGTAATGTTTTCTAGCCTTATTTATGTAGGATGAAATTGTAGCTAAGGGTTCATTAGACATAACCAAGCCTCAATTTGGCCAATATTTGATCATGGGTCTAGACTATTCATCCTCCGTAAAACGACAGACCTTAAATCTCTGTTCTTTTGGGGCTCGTACCTTAAGTTCAACTCTTTTCTTCACCCTACATTCTTTCACTTCTTTCCAATGCAATTGCTATGGAAGAACCTTTTGCCTCCCATTGATTAAACCAAACAACATTATTTCCGCTTCTTTTACATTGTGATCATGGTAAAAACAAATTTTAAGTTAGTACATTTTCGCGTTTACATTCCTCTGCAATGTCTACCGGATTTTTTGTGAATCATGTTTATGTCTTAATTGTAAATTACAGTTTCACATGTTACAGATTATAATGGCTCAGACCCATTAGGAAACGCCGTAAGTATACATTGACTTTGTAGATGTTCTTGTCTAAAAATATAAATTAATGTTCGTTTTCCTTTGTATCTTAATTGTTAAACTTCAATTTCTGGTGTAGGATCCTTTTCCCAATACATCATGGGGTTTACAAGGAATTTTGGAGCATTTTAAGAACGTTTACGACAGGAGAGGTGTTATTCGTCGCCCGCCCTATTACTAATATCGCCCGCTATATTTCCAAAATGCCCCTTTTAGTTTTAATATTGTCCAACCTAAGAAACAACTCAAACAAGAAATGACGTTTGTAAAGAAATTCAATTCACCAACGAAACCAATATTGTTAATGAGAATTTCAAGATGGATTATTCAATTTTCTTTGATGAATAGGAGTTTGATCGATGTACTGGGCCTGGTACTGAAGTTGCAAAAGAATGCGGAATTGCCGATAGATTGAACAATCTAATGAGAAATCGAATAATAAAGTTGCGGCACTTTGAATTTATTCTTATTAATGTGCAAAGTTTGCCCAAAGTAAAGACACAGAGTATAGGCAAGCCAATGTCTTCCCAGCATCTCCGCAGCACTCATAGCCAGATGCCTACACAACATGTCCATTATTAAACGAGGGACGCAAAGTCAGACATATGCCTTTGAAGGACATCCAGCGTCTGCACGTCGGTCTTGTGACGTTCGACATTCGATCTACACATTTATATTAGGTGATAGATGTGTGAAGAACCATTATTTCAGGCTTTTAGCAATATATATGTTAATCACGGTGCCAACTGTTAGTTGAATTAATAAGATGAGTTAATATGAGTTAAAGGAGATATAATTTCGTGGAGAGATGATATAAATCTACGGGAGATGGGGAAGCAATGAAAGATGGTTATGTGATTTATGAAACAAGGGTACAATTGGAAAAGGCCGTTAAAAAGTTGGGCGACACTAGTAAAACATGGGCGACAAATAGCTATTCACTTACGGTAATCCTCCTATCTTAATCTGTGGAAATAGTTCTACTCCTTACCATATTATGTTATTAATGGACAATGCTAAAGGTCTACAATATAGACACTCAAAAGTGTCTACAATCAACAATAATTTTACTGCACTATCAAAATTTTACTACTCACACAATTAATTTTACTACCTGAAATTTTCATTACAATTAGTTTTACTACTCCGGTCTCAATTTTACTACTACAAACATTGTAGACAAATAATTTGTCTACACTGTAGACCTCTAGCAATTTGCATTATTAACTGCTAAATATTTGCATATATACCAAGATAATTTTAGTGTGGTAAAAACTATCTAGAGTTAATGAATGAGAATATACTTTTGACAATTTTGTGTTTTAATGAAAAATGTCAAAAGGTCAAGTGACAAATTATAGTGCAACAATGGTAAATGATCCATTGAGGGTTCAATATATGAGTTCTCATATTGGGACCTTACTTGACGATGTAAGGTATGCTAATGTTATCTTGTTATTGAAGTTATTCAATCGGTTTTTTACCATTTCATTTTCCGGATATCGTAGTTACTACTATTTTTCGGATATTCTTTTCTCTTGTGTTGAATCTATCATTACCCAATAAGCACCTTTCATGATGAGAAATCTCAAGTTTCTAGCTACATTTGTATTGTACTGTATGTTTTGCGATTGGAGTAAATGTCACTTAACTTCGAATTTTAAGTTATCAGTTTGCCCAAATTTCTTTGCAGAAATGGATCCAATGTGCAAGGGTACTTTGCATGGTCTTTCTTAGACGCATTTGAATTTTTGTGGGGCTACAAACACACATTCGACATATACTATGTTCATTTCAATGATGCAAATTTGACCAGATACCCTATTGGGATATCTTTGGAAAATATATGTTTATATACTAGTATGTATGTAGTTATTAGAGCAACTCCAGTGGTAGGCGGGACTAAACCCGGCTTGAAATTGCCATGTCATAAAAGTAAGTCAGGCAGGTTTAAAGTACAATTTGCTCCAATGTTTAAGCAGGATTTCAACCTGCCTGGATAGGGCCCACTGTTTGTTCTTGTCCCCACTGCATTTTTACCTATTTTCGAATCAGAAAATGATGTAACGATAACTTGATAAGTCGAATACGTTATTTTTACGAAAAAAATTATGGTTCGATAATTGTGAACGACTTATAAAAATGATTCGGAGTCAAAAATAATTATTTCGGAATAAACATTGACATAAATTAAAGTACAATAAAAACTAGGAACGAAAATAGTAATTAATATAAATGTATATAATACTCCATTTTATTTAATCTTCGTCTCCAAACCGTTGCCAAATATGCTCCACCAAATCTGCTCTGAGTTCATTATGTATTTGTCTATCTCGCAAACTCGCGTTAGCTGTGAGATACTCCTCAAATTCGAGAACATGTCCATGGTTTACATCAGGACCAATGTCCGGCGAGAATACATCATCTGGAAAGTTTCTCGAGTATGTATGACGCTCATCCTCGACAATCATATTATGTAAAATAATGCAAGCGTACATAATATCGTGAAACGGATTTTTATGCCAATGACGGGCAGGACCTCGAACTATCGCAAGACGTTTTTGAAGCACTCCAAATGCCCTTTCAACATCATTTCTTGCACTCTCTTGTTTTTGTTTGAATTTTTGTCTCTTTGGGTCTTGTGGGTGTGTGCAGGACTTAACAAATGCAGCTCATTCTGGATATATACCGTCTACAAGGTAATATCCCATGTTGTATGTAGTATTATTCACCATAAATTCAACATTGGGAGCTTTTCCTTAAAGGACATCAGTAAACAATGAAGAACGACTTAACACATTAAGATCGTTGTTAGCTCCAACAACACTACCAAAATATGCATGCCAAATCCAAAGATCTGTAGAGGCCACTGCTTTGAGCATGATGGTGGGATATCCATGATCACCTCTAGTGAGTTGCCCTTTCCAAGCAACATGGCAATTCGCCCAAGGTCAATGCATACAATCAAGGCTACCAAGCATGCCTGGAAAGCCATGACACTCTTCATGCATTTGAAGTAAACGTTGAACATCAGTAGCATTAGGCTTTCTTAAGTACACTTCTCCAAAAATTTCAATAATGCCACGACAAAATTTAAATAAGCATTCAATTGTGGTGGTCTCACCAATTCGTACATATTCATCAAGTGCATCTGCTGGTGTTCCATATGCTAATATCCGAATAGCGGCTGTGCATTTTTGAAGTGTTGACAACCCATGTCTTCTGGCCGCATCTACCCTTTGTTGAAAATACTCATCATGAGTCTGAAGAGCTTCCACTACACGAAGGAATAATTCTCTCCTCATACGAAATCTTCGTCGAAAATGGTCATGCGAATATACAGGATCATTGGAGAAATAATCTTTATAGAGGCGTTCAACACCACCTTCACGATCTCAATGGACAACCGCTCTTGTTGGTGTAGACTCCACGGATGGACTCTATAGCGACGGACGCGCGAGTCGTGCGGTGATTGCAGTAGGATAGGAGTCGCCACCAAATAATTGTGGGGTGTTTGGAAACCATGCAATGCGATCTTGTTCCTTGTTACCGAGTGACTACGTAAACGCTAGGTGAATCTGTACCCATTGAGCATAAACGCTTGGGGAAGCGGGTCATGCCAAGTACAAAACACTTTCGCAAGTCGTTTACCGAAAGGGACAAAACCGAGGGACGTAAGGAACAAAATGCGCATTGTTCCCTACGCCAATATGCAGCCTACCGACCGCAAGACTGAGTTCGGGGGTGACGGTACGTGTTGGGAAGCCATAAGACACCCAACCCCGCCCGCGTATAGCGGCCTCTACTAGTTGAATTATCGTTTACAAGTCGTTGAGAAGTTAAGTCATGCAAGTTTACAATCATTTAAAAATTTTATACAACCTAGTAAATAAGCTAAGTCGGTTATTTAGCACATAAACTAGATCTTAGGTCGCAACATTGTTAAGATTGATTAACGGTCCCTAGCTACCAATTTGTCCAACTGCTTTGCACTATGTGTGTTAGGCGTAATTCATGTAATTCGTCTTAGATCTAATCTTGGTCAGGCAAAATATAAATCTAGGTCGAAAGCAATAAATTGCACACGTAAAGAAGGGGTAGAAGATCAGAAAATGTAAAAAGACAAGTTTAGAAAAGAGGGGGTGCCCTCAGGACTTACGTGTGTCCGCGATACCACTACTTGCTCTACTATGCTTCGAGATCGTTGCGTTGATCCTTAGTATGCGACGTGGGAGGCTAGATTTGTTCTTAGATCGATGCGTTGCTCTTCGAATGTAGGTATTTGTGAGGGGCTTTGTTTGTATTGTGTGTTGTGGTGTTGTATTTAAGGGTGCCCTAAAGATTAAGGGTGTCTTAGGGTTTTGGGATTGTGCTAGGGTTTTGTGTGAAAGAATGGAAGAGAGAGGAGAAGAGATTCAGGGTGAAAATGGTGTGTAAAAGGTTGTGAAATGAGGTGGAAATGGGGGGTATTTATAGGTGGTGGTGAGCTAGGGTGGCCAGCGCTCACCACCGCCTAGGGTTTGGGTGCGCAAGCGCAGGGGGGTCGCGCATGGCGCGGGTAGGGATGCGCATGGCGTGGGCAAGGTCGCGCACGGCGCGGGTAGGGTTGCGCATGGCGCATGCGCTGTTGTGCATGGCGCGAGCACAGGTGCGGTAAGGCCCATGTGCGCGTGCGTTGGTGCGTCTGGACCCTTTGACGCACCATAAAAAAAATTGCATTTCTGGCCTTCTTATAGCATGAGTATTGTACATGTGAATTTGGGTGGGCAAATAACGTACAAAAACATGTTTTGCTGATGGTTTTTGGCGGTTTAGGCACGCGGGTCATTCCTGAGTTAGGTTAGGTGTAAAAGGCTGGAAAGTGGTTGTTTTTGGCCTTGTTTTGGGTGAAGACGCATTTGCTAACGGATTCACGACAACAGTGGTTCACATAGTAGAGCAAGTAGACGCAGTTCACTGTAAAATGTTCTTTCATCATCGGGCATTTGGGTTGGGACAAATGAAGGTGTCTACAGAAGCCCCCACTTTGACTGAGGCTTGGACAAGACGAAAGTCAAAGTATGTAACTCGTGCAAACGGGATGCGAATGCACGTGGAGGGTCGTTTCAGGTCCGTTAGACCGCCGATGCGCTTTTAGAGGTTCGCCAACCAATTAGAGGGCAAACCTATTGTTTATAGTCAGTGCGACTGCGGTAGATGTTTATGGTCGGTGCGACCGTTGGATAGCACTGTGAAACTTGCGGGTTGTACTTGTGCTGACTTTTGAATGTCGGCAATGGGTCTGACGTTATTTGGTGTTTATGTCAATATTTAAGGTCAGTGCGACCGGTGATTGCTAGTTGTGCTTATTTTTGCTTTTACCGGACGTGGGTCCGATGTTGGTTGATCATGGTGGAGTTAGGTCCACTGCTGTTCATGGTATTTTTCTTGAGATGTTGAAAGGGGATCCGACGTTGCTTGATCGTAACGGAGTTAGGTCCGTTGGTGTTGAATATAGAGTTTTGCTAGATGGTCGACTTTAAAGTCGGTGCGACTGTTACATGACTTGAAGGTGTGTTATCTCAGTTGGTCTTTGCAGGATTGACTGCTTCGAGGGGAGCCCTCATTCTTGCATGAAAGAGGATATTATGGAGCAATTGGATGCCGCTTGTATCTCTTGTTTGCCAGTTGATTACGCATGTTGAAATTTCTTGTGCGAGCAAGGAGATCGTGGCTTAGAGGTGTGTTCTTTTGACCTCGATGTGCCAATGTTTGTAGAGTAGTAGTGGCAGACGATTGAATTTTGTCTTGTGGATGGGCGAGTGATGCCTAGTTCTCATGCAATTTTTATGCAAGTAGTGTGCAAATGTATGTCATGCCATAAAAATCAAGTGATGCCTAGTGCTCGTGTAAAGAGTTGTGCATGTGGTGTGCAAGTGTAACTGACTCGATGTAATGCAATGTTATGAAATGTGATGATGTTATGCACCTTAGAGTAATGCAACCTAGACTCAAGGCACATGCAGATGTAAAATGCGAAGAAATGCAGGGGGTACCCCGACTTCCCCCAAAAGGAAAAAAGGATGAATGAGATGTTAAGTTTCATGCAACAAATTTGAGGTTTCCCCCAAAAGAAAAAAAAAAGGATGAAAATGGTAAAGTTTTGTGGAAGAAATTTGAGATTTCCCGAAAAAGAAAAAAATGACGAAAAAGGTGAGTAAAAGTTGTGATTGTCCAACTAATGGTGACAGCGAATAGTGACCTTCCCACTGCTCGAAGATGATCTTCGGGCTTGCTGCAGAGCAAGGATTTGTACTTGTGGTGGCACAAAAGTATGCATGTGGTGGCACATGACTTGATTCTTGAGGTGGCTCAAGGCGTATTTGTGAGGGGCTTTGTTTGTATTGTGTGTTGTGGTGTTGTATTTGGGGGTACCCTAATGTTTAAGGGTGTCTTAAGGTTTTGGGATTGTGCTAGGGTTTTGTGTGAGAGAATGGAAGAGAGAGGAGAAGATATTCGGGGTGAAAATGGTGTGTATAAGGTTGTGAAATAAGGTGGAAATGGGGGGTATTTATAGGCGGTGGTGAGCTAGGGTGGCCAGCCGCCTAGGGTTTGGGTGCGCAAGGCACAGGGGGGTCGCGCATGGCGCCGGTAGGGCTGCGCAGGTGTGGCAAGGCCCCTGTGCGCGTGCGTTGGTGCGTCTGGACCCTTTGACACACCATAAAAAATTGCATTTCTGGCCTTCTTATAGCATGGGTATTGTACATGTGAATTTGGGTGGGCAAATAACGTACAAAAACATGTTTTGCTGATGGTTTTTGGCGGTTTAGGCACGCGGGTCATTCTTGAGTTAGGTCAGGTGTAAAAGGCTGGAAAGTGGTTGTTTTTGGCCTTGTTTTGGGTGAAGACGCATTTGTTAACGGATTCACGACAACAGTGGTTCACATAGTAGAGCAAGTAGACGCAGTTCACTGTAAAATGTCCTTTCATCATCAGGCATTTGGGTTGGGACAAATGCAGGTGTCTACAATTGGTCTACTAGTCGAACTAGTTAAACGTTGCATCAAATAGAGCTCCATTTCTTCATCGGCTGGATCATTTACAAAATCACGCCAAAATATACCCCAATCCATATTATTTTCATTTAGATTGAAATTTTCAGATATTTTAGTGTAGATGGAGGCAAGGAGTATTAAGAGAAAGGTAATCTAAAATAATGCAATCATGAGTATTTTACAAAATAGTTACAACATCTTTTTTATATAGAGAGAGTGAACTTTATCTAATTGAAAATATAGAAAATCTATGTGAAGTGATCATATATCACCATATAGATTGACATTTATCTGAATAATATGATAGATAAAAAAAATATATCTTTATGTGCAATCAGAACTATCCAATGTGATTGGTTGTTAACTACTAGGATATATTTATGAGGTTCAAAGAAGATAATATTAAATATGATATATTTTATTTTTATAATTAATAGACAACTAAATGAAGAAAATTACCGTACGTGGAATTATTCATGAAAATAAAGATACATAAGTTAAAACAAAATACATAATTTAAATGTTCTCTACTTTTAAAACATGTAACTAAAACGTATAAACTGCATAATTTCATCCCAATTAATTCCATGGTTCTCCGCAAGGTTCTTAGCAACGGCATTGTGCTTCCTCCTTGTCTCCTCGTTCATATTTGTTGTATCTGTTCTTATAATATTCATCTCTTCAATTTCCATGTGCCTCTCAGCTATTGACATCTTCTTTAATTGAAGCTCTTCATATTTGCTCCACATTTGTTCAGCATTATCATTTTTCTTAGCTTTTCCACTCATCTTACTCTTCCCCTTAGCCGACCTAGACGCTGCTTTGGCCGCCTTCTGCCCAATTGGACGTTCTTCTGTTGTTTCCTCACTTTCATGTGCGGATGATGAGGATGTATAAGCTCCTGATCTAGAAATTTCGGCACGCTTTGAAATACTTTTCGAAGCATCACAAATTTTTCCATTTTGGTTGATCTTTAAGAATATCCCATGAGTGCTCGTAGTTAAACTTTCTACCTCTACCATTGACCTTATATAGAGACGAGAAAAGATCCTTAGCTTTTTCAATCATTTGGCGCTCGTCATGCCCACTTGGTTGATCCCTCCTAATTTGAATGTAGCATACTTGAAATCTACTAACATCGCCACTCATTTTGTACCAATGGTTAGCGGCTTTGTCGGCGGGCACTTTAGGCCCTTCCGTACGATAAGTATTATAGTACTCTACAATATTTCTCCACAGATCATCGTACTTTTGATCGTTGCCAACAATTGGATCCTTACTAACCATTAACCAAGCTTTGCAAAGATTTATATCTCGTACCTTATTCCAGTTGAATTTTTTATCTTGTTCATCCTCTTCCTCTTCTTCCACTGGAATCACAGTTTGTTGGGAGTGCGAGATCGACCCGATTGAATCTTGGCATGTGCCAGAAGCTCCCATACTTGCTCTTCTTGGTGACGCGGGAATTATATCCAAAACACCAAAATTTGGAGGAACAAAATAATCATTGGGAATAATAGGGCGACTACCCGGTCTAAGCATTGGCGGGTAGAAATGAGGGTATGGATATCTTGGCATTCGAGGATCGTAATGAAGAAAATTTGGGTCATAAGAATATTGTGGATGGGTTGGGAAAGTTGACGGTGGATGATTACTCCGAATTGGTATGATCGGAGGATTTTGTGTACTTGAATTTGGATTTTGAAGATTCGTAGTTGGATTTTCGGAATTAATATTTTCAGAATTCTGTAATAAAACTAAAATCAGTATTGTATGGATTCTCATTATCCATAATTAGAAAGATAATTAAGATTATATATTAGAAGATGAGAGTTATGAAAATATATTTGAAGTTGAGATTATGCAAAATAAAATGTTCAAGTCATACATATATATAGGGAAAAAAACACAAGTTTTTTTTAATTATCAGATAAAAAAATAGTCGTTGGAATGCCGTTGGATAAATTAGCCGTTAAAAAACTGAAATTTATCAAGTTATCAAGATATGTACAAGAAAAAGTAAAAAAAAAAAAAAAGGAAAGAGAAGGATAAGGCGTGGGACCCACAATAGTGGGTCAAATGCAGAAAAAGAGACGTGTGAGCAGGCTGCCCATTTGAGCTACATGCTCCAAGATGGGTAGCTTTTTTTCCTTCTCCAATGGTGGGGCATGCTGCCCATATTCTCAAGCAGTTCAAAAAATATGCCGTTGGAGTTGCTCTTATTGTCATGCTTTATGATTCTTTCATATTGTAAAATAGGCAATAAGGGATTTGTGCCTTGCTTACCAAGGTCACATCTTGTATACAGGGGTTGTGCCTCCGTTGGAAATGATACGCATAAATTTCCCAAGTCTTGTGTGCAGTACTACATGAGTCTAGAATGTGTGAACTTCTAATATGAAAAAGGCTATTTGTATATGGATATACATTTGCAAATGTATATGTATCATTTTTTTATCATATGTCCCACCAAATTTTCATTTCTCTCTCCTTACTCTTACCACATAAAGTAAAAAGAATACCCAAATTACCCCTCATATATACTTGGTAATGTATATGACATATACAAATAGGCTAACTCAATTAATATACCTTAAGCTATCACAGAGGTGGTACTTTGGATTTTTGAAAGGAAAAAACAATGAGGTCATCGCTAAACAACAAAGCGAAGAGAAAATAGAGCTTGGTTATTTTTGACATCAGTCGAACAAGTAGTGAATGATGCGATGAACTTTTGTCGAAAAAAAAAATGTGAACTTCATAGAATACGAAGGGAGAATAAGAGATTTTCATTCTACACATTTTGATTAAGTTGATACGAGTAACTTTGTTGTGTACAGTTGATGACTTTTTTTAGATCAAGAGTCTACGAGACTATGACTTTGTTAGGTCCTTACTCCGCTTCGATGATATGTTGGACTATTCCACCTTAGACCGCTTCATTCATTTGTAGTACTAAACTTAGCTAATCTATCCACCTCTTCTTTCTCTCTCCTCCCCTTAGCCCCACAACCATCCCCTACCTGCCACTGGCGAAGCCAAGATTGAGAGAAAAGGGGGCACAAAATTATGAATCGAAACATGAGTTGCAGATTCGAGAGTCTTTTAACAAAAAAAAAAAAATAATCTCCAAATTCGAACTCGAATAGTCTACAATCTAAAATAGGCCAAGTTCCACTAGTTTATCACAATTTATACATATGTTAGAGAATTGGGGGGCACGTGCCCCCTAGCTACGCCACTACTACCTAGAGTTGGCCATTCAGCACTAGCAGCTGAGCCCGCCCTGTCCCGACACTGGTCAAGTAACGGTAAACGCCCGGCCCAACCCAACACTGGCCCGGCACTGCCAAGCCCGGGTTTGGTAGTGTAACAACCCTAGATTTTTGACCAAATTTAATTATACAAAAATATAGGATTGTTATGCCGCAACTGACTATCGAGTCAACTGCAAGGTTAAAACTTCGCTAAAATTTAAAACAAACATATTTACATAAACGATAAACGAGTTGACAGCGGAAGTCTGAAGTCAAGTTTACAAAACCAAACCCTGATTGGAATAACAACCACATCTGATTTGAAACGTCTCGACAAGTAACATTTATTCAAAAACTAGCCCCATTATATGTACAGACGTCCAAGCATACATTCATCTTCAACCAGACCTGCCAACTACATCAAAAGAAAATGATACAGGCCCCAAAATAGGGTAGGGACAAACCCAAAACAGAGAACGTCAGCAAATGGCTGCGTAAAAACTCAAAAGGAAATATAACAATAAGAAATATAAGATACGCGCCTTCATGGCGCATAGCTAGTCAAGCAATGCTTAGAAAGAGAAAGCCAAGTACATGATAGTAATGAAAGCTCAAAGCCAAGATTCAATTAGTTTAATATCTCAAAAATTATAAGTCCTGATTTCGTGACTGGGTCCTACCCCAACACGCTATTAGAGCCCCTGAACCTCTCTATAGACCCGAGTGTGCACACTACTCACTAGAGAGCCAGTAGGATGTAACCCTTCTAGGAGGAAGTCTAATAGGCGACTGACAGCTACCCCAGCCCAGATTTCACCTTGATCAGAGGTGTATTTGTAACTCCCCGACGGACCAGTGGTCACGCCTGCTCTAGCAGATTGTGATGTAACATTATTCAACAAGGTCATTTTATCCGTCTTAGATACATTATTTCATTCATAGAATCAATCTCATATGACAATGTAGGCCTGAGCCGAATATCGAACAAAGAGAAGTACCAAGAGTGAATATATAACAGAGGGGTCGAACCCCTTCGCATTTGGTTGAACTTCAACAATCCAACTTTATAAATATTTGAAATGATAAGAGTATATATGAATTGCAATATACATGATATGAACTGAAAAGTCGGATCACCAAAAGATGTATGAAAACATGCTCGAGCTCAAGAGGGGTTAACGTTCTTACCAATAGTGCTGAACTTCTCCTTATCAATCCTTCTCAAAACCGTGAAACCGAACTTGCTTAAACCCGCAAGCTATATAGCATTAAATGACACTCAAATCAATGAAACGACCCAATATAATCCTGAATTATTAACAACTAAATGGATCCTCAATTAAATTAATACAATTAAACCCAAAAGAAAACCATTATAACCCAAATCCTATAATTCATTAAATCACAACCCATAATCAGTAAAACAACCTCAAACACTTAACTTTACAAACCCAAATTGAACACTACCATGAACTCCCATGGTTGTTTTCATAAACTCAAATAGTATACTTATGAATCAATTATAAAATGACTTATAAAAAAAAACAACTACTAAAATAACACTCATCATCAACAACAACCAACGACAACTTCGCTTAAACGAAAACCGGCGAGCTCTCGTAACCACAACAACGACGCAGCCCCACGGCAATAACAACAATCGACAACAACCACAACCTCACTATATTGACCCCAAAACAGGGGTAACATAACCCACGCAAAAACGTCAAACACTACTCAAACCCAACTCAAATCAATCATAAAAACAACCTATAATCTTCTAATAATCATAATAATCACTTATATAAGAATTAAATCAATTAAAATCAAGTAATTCGAGCCTAAAACGAGTACAAATGAAAAATCGATAAATGTACGACTTAAACGAAACATGGAGAACTTCATACCGTTGTGTAGAGGAGAAATAGGGGATTTAATGGTATAATTATCGTCAAAAACCGGGCTGAATACGTGATGGACTGAACGATTGAAAGAGGCGTGCGAAGTGTGCGAAAATGTCGAAGAAGAAAAAGAACATGATGAAGATGATAATCACACATACTCCCTCCATTTCATTAGGTTCTTTGCATTTCGTTTAAATTTCTCTCACAGATTCAAACCAAATGCAAAGAACCTAATGAAATGGAGGGAGTATATGTGATGGTTAGGGGGTGAACCATGTAGGATTTACTTAGTGTAGAAGTTAAGGGTAGAATAGTAAAATTTATTATTAGATATTTATTTTAGAAATTAAAAATTATTTTGTTTTTAGTTTTGTTTATAAAAAAAATTCCTTTAATAATTCCGAAAATTATTATAATAACTCCCAAAATAAATCGTAAACATTCTAAATCTAATATAATTAGTCCCACCCGAATTAGATAAATTCCCAAAAATTACGGGGTGTTACAGGTAGTGCCAGGGCTAGTGCTCGAGTTTTCTAGCACTACCCCTGGTCAAAACCCTGGTCAAAACACTGGTGAGGCCTGGTCAAGCCCTAGCCCGCCCTAGCCAAAACTAGTCGTTTAGTTCCCAAGGACATTTTTTTTTTGTTTTTAAATTACATCCCTCCTTAAAATTCCTACCCACTATATCCAATTCCAATTTTCACACAATCATTCTCTCTATTCTACATTTCTTCTAAGCATAGTATTAGTAAGTAGCTAGTAACTATAACTACAATATACTTAACTTATATTCTTGCAACAAAAATCATATAACATATTCTCTTAAAAAAAGTAATCCAAAAAATGACAAGTTATATTTGGTTGCACTCTGACAAATTAACCGTCAAAGATGAACCAAAACACTTCAAACTTGTTTGTCGAGTATGCAAAGCTAACAACAATACTTGTGAATTTCTATGAAAAAAAGGTGGCGGATCGGAACCGGCACTCAAGCTCGACACTTAATATGCACACATGGCATACATTACCCTAAATTAAGTGGTGACGGTGAAGGTGAATCAAGCAATGGTGGTGCCGGTGAAGGCGAATCATGCAATGGTTGATCGAAGGTTAACTTCTATCATAATAAAGAAGACATAATTTATCATATGCCTACTTAAGCGTCATAGTTTAGAGTTGAGTTGAATTTAGTATTATAATTATGTAGGTGGTTTAAGTACTCGTAGTAGTGCAAACGAACCAAGTATTGTTTGGTCGTACTTGGAGAAAGTACAAACCCATCGAACATAATCCATGAAAATTTATGGTTATTTGCAAATTATGCAAATACAGTAACATTTGGTGTTATATACTTATATACTATAACGTATATCACATTCAATCTTATATACTATAGCGTATATCACATTCAATCTTATATACTACATAGTCTGATCTTTACCTGACTCTAAACAACTAAATCAACTACAAAACCTTCATTAGTTAGAATAGAACTCATTATAACTTGACTCAATCACTAATGCACCTAACTTATATGTACAAGATTACACAACAAATTATACGAGTATATAGTAATTGAAATTAGATGTATTCATGTGTAATCTAAGCCATATTATACTATCACACTATCACAGTATCACAATCTTATATTAAATCTAAAATCTCAACCGATATGCGAATACTGAATTTGATTTTTATATTACACATAATATAAACTTGAATTAAACCGTCATGTATAATAAATTTTGTTATAGATACGTTTTACCCTTGATCAAACAAGTTAAAACACACCTCTTAATCCGGTTCACAACTAAATAAAAGTCATAACGAATCTTAGCCCTCAATTTAATCCAATCAACGGCTCACACTCCTCCTTAGCCCTTCACACAGATCACCCTCCATAGCCGTCCGATAATTCACATTAAATACGGACCATTCATTCCCCTCTCACCTTTTTTTTTCCGGCCGAGGCAGTGCCCGAGCACTGGCCCGTCCGGGTCAAGCCCGTTCAAGCACTAGCTAGTGCTAGTGCCCGGAAAAACGAGCACTGGCACTAGCCCGGGTGTGTAGGGCTAGTGCTAGTGCGCAATTTTCCGAGCACTTGCCCGTGGCCAGCTCTACTGCTACCTGACATCTCCCCACCGCATCTCCAAACCCACGACCACGGCCACGACCACGGGACAGGCCAGGGCCGGCGGTCATGGCCCCTCACTTGACCGTCCTCGCGTATCTCCTGTCTACTAATAATCCAGCTTCATATGTGTTTCCTCCCCTGCATCGGCTATTCGGCTTAACTACGGGCTTCCTAAACCCAATTGTAATAGGTTTACTAGAAATACTTAAAGCTTTGAACAGTTTTTAAGATTTAGTTTTCCAGACTTTGAAAACTAGTTTGTACAATTATGCAAGGCTAAAGACATTAAGCATTCATTCGATCCAAAATATGAGTATAATCTTATTTCTAATTTATGTTTGAATATTGTTAGTTCTCTTGCGCTTGATTTAGCTGTTAATTGATTTATTAATTGGTGGGTTGCGAACAAGACGCCTTTAGCTTAAATCATATCGTTAGAATCGTAATCAAAGGATTGATTGCTTGTGTTGGGGCGTGAAAGTCCGATTACACTAATTGGACCAAAATGAGATAAAGAGCCAAAAGGCCTAAAGCCCGCTCGTGCCATACATACACGGGTCATGGAGCCAATGCATGGAGTATTATAAATACCCCTTTGGGGCACAAGTAGAGGTACACAGGAAAGGGTGGAGATCACCCACTCTCTCTACTTTCTCTCTCTACAACAAAAATACTACATCTAACTTATGCATCGGATGGGTCTTTCTCGGACACACCCCCAAGGCTAGCTATGTTTCTCTTGCAGGGATCAGACCAGGGGCCTCATTCCTGAGGCAGACCAGGGCGTCTTCCCCTTCTTCAACAAATCTCGATTGTCCATTTTTCACCGGAACAGCTTGATTATTGATTCACAAGTAGCGGGAACCTAATATTTCTATGCTCAACAACAATATTAGGCTAGAAAGAATTAACATATTAATTGAAAGTCGAGATCGTGTGTGTTTAAATCTTATTAATCTCAGTTGATTTCGTTATATTGTTTATTACTTTTGTTCGATAAAATTTAGTGCGTGTCTTAATTTTTAAACCGATAAGAGCTTTATTTAAGGTTTGACCGATCTCTCCCTCAAACTATTGTTTAAGGAATGGTTAGAATTTCTTTTTCTACAATTAATTACTGACTCAACATAATAACATAATTGTAACAAGTGAGGACAATGATTATTTAAACGAATGATTGTGAAAGTTAGTCTTATTGTTTGACTTGGAGCACGATTACAATCTTAACCTTCCCGTTTGGCTACATTACGCACAGAGATATCTACCATATTGTGTGGATACGAATATTACTACCCTATATTACTACGTTTCAGGTTAGTGTTGGTACTTTATATTTATTGGGCACACGACTTCAGCAAGTCAATTAAATTATTTATTGATAAACAAAAGAACTTTTGAACTAAATGTTATGTCCAAAAAAAACAAGAGTAATTCTAAGGTACTTGACAAGTATCGCAAAGTACAATAAGAGTCATCTCAACCATCCATAATGTTGAAAATCAATCTACACCATCCATTATTTTTATTTAGATATATTTTATAAATTATATTGTAAATGACCAAAAAAATTTTGAAAAAAATGGTTAAATACATTTATTTAATCTTTTATGCTTATATATACCTTGTACAAACTATATCTAATATAATTTGATAATTTTTTCCTTTTAAAAAAATTTATTAAGTTATTTAAAAATGATTTAATATGGTGTTTTGCGTTACTTATCGAGTACCCTATAACTCCTCAAAAAAGACAAATAGTAAGAGGCCTACGACCAGCGATTTTTAGTCTCAACAACAACTCTTACAATAAATTTTAACATTGCATGCCGAGGTTTCGTGACACTTAACGGTCTAACACGAGGTAGCTACCAATTCAACCTTTAGAGGCCGGAGGTTATTACACTACACCTTAACTTAAGATCATTTGTGGAGGAAAATGATGTTATCTTTCGAGGTCATTCTTTTTCTGAAAACACCTATATTCATATAAAACTCATTTACGAATTCAGCCAAACATTTGTGTTCATAAGCTTAAAACCCAATAACTTATTGGAGAAGCTTCTAAAATGTTGAGTTTCAGAGCAACACTTGTTCTCTGCTGCACTCTTTTAATCTCCGCGGGAAATGCGGTCGAAGAGTCGCTTAACCGCGACGATTTCCCTCCGGCTTTCACCTTTGGTGCTGGAAGTTCTGCGTACCAGGTACATATATACTATAACGGTTTCACACGACTATTCAAGTTTGTTATACCTGTTATTTTGCGACTAAGGTTTTGTTGTCACCGTGTTTGCATTATTGCTTTTCGATCATATACGAAATATAAATGCAAATGAAGGTGGAAGGAGCAGCGTTTGAAGATGGAAGAACGCCCACTACTGCCGATGCTTATGCTCATTCCGGTCAGTTTTATTTCCTCATCATCTGAAATCTAAATTATCGGGGATATATATGGCTAGGTGTACCGTGTACGTACGGTATGGAACCTTATAATCGAAAACGAAACAATGATAATGCTATCTTAGTATCGTGTGAAACACAAAATTCGAGCCACCTATTTCAATATTTGATATTTTCATTTCCTTATATTTT
This sequence comes from Spergularia marina, assembly GCA_963680865.1. Taxonomy (NCBI): domain Eukaryota; kingdom Viridiplantae; phylum Streptophyta; class Magnoliopsida; order Caryophyllales; family Caryophyllaceae; genus Spergularia; species Spergularia marina. The sequence continues at coordinate 4,719,922 of OY804555.1, forward strand.
TTTTTGACAAAACTATTTTGATTAAGAGTTGAGACGTCTAGCGTAACACATGCAGCCATATCATTTGGTTGGAATTAACCGCCGCAACTCAAAAATGGTCCTTCCATAAAATGTGATGTCTACTCTGTCTATTAGGACCAGATTTAGATTGCTATTTTTTTTTTTTTTTTTAGATTGCTACCGAACGAAATTATGAAAAGTTCATAGTTTACCTTTCTTCAACTTTTATTTTGTTCCCCTCAAAAAAAAAAAAAAACTTTTATTTTGTTTCTGTTTTTAAATGTTAAAAAAAAAACATTTTGTCAGAAAAACCATGCATTATACAATTGTAGTGAATATTTTTGTGAAACACGTCTTATAATTTTCATTGATTTCTTTGTGAGATACTCCTAAAATCAACTATTATTATTCGCCGGAAATTCATGTTTGGCAGTGTCTTATAAAGAAATCGCTTAATAAGAGTGTTGCTTGGACATTTTTAAATAAAGAGGTGTATGTTTAAAAAAAACGACCTTTTATGTAATGTTGGACAAAATATATGAGAATAGTAACGCTACGTACTCCTGAATTTATTAAAAGTCATATGTTGAGTCCGTCTTTGCGTCACATGAAAGACAAAAGAAAAATTCGGTTCAGATAATATGAATCATCACTGCAAAACTGCATAACTATAACTAACGTAAATGTTACAGGGACTTTCACGGACAATGGAGATATAGCAAGTGATCAATACCATAAATACAAGGTTCTTTTCACTTGTCCTGACTGAATCCTCATTTAATTTAATTTGATATGATTTAGTAGTCGTCAATTTCCGGAAAAAAAACAAAAAAAAAAAAAAAACTAAACAACAACAGTACCAACGTATCATTAACCCATTGCCTGAAAGGCGCCCAGACCCCCACTTAATGCGAGATTATTAAGAGGGACACATATGGACATATATACGCAGTTATGCATAACCCTCAATTCTTTCACAAAGTTAATCACTGGCTTATCTTTCTAATCCTAATTTCTTTATCGAATTGTCGATCAATGTCATCTTTTAGGAAGATGTTCAACTCATGGTGGAAACAGGATTGGATGCTTACAGGTTCTCCATCTCGTGGGCGAGATTGTTACCTCGTAATAACCCGTATTCCTTACTATATACTCCAATCCATGACCTTAATTACCACATAATGAGCTTATTACTGAAGCTCTTAAATTACTACTTAAGTTCTTTCCTGTTGTTTCAGATGGCAGAGGACCTGTTAACCCCAAAGGTTTGGAATATTACAATAATCTCATCAACGAACTCGTTAAGCATGGTAATTTATAATACATTCTGGATAGTAATCACATTGTGATTAAAGCCAAAAATCAACATATTTAGTTTTTCTCATTTTTGATTTGCAGGAATACAACCACATGTTACTTTGTTACACCAAGATGTACCACTTGTACTAGATGAGGAGTATGGAGGGTTTACAAAGCCAAGGATCGTGTAAGTTCACGTCAAATTTTGTTAAACAAGCGTCTCATACGAACCTGAATTTTACTACTACAAACCCGATTTTACCATGATGACATTGAATTTTACAAGGGCAGCCCAAGTATGACATTGAATTTATACCGGACGTGTTAAACGGTTAAATTTTGTGTATAGGTATTAGTGTATTACTTAGCTTCTTGTCCTTCTTTCTTATACTATGGAGGAACTGATGTGTACAGGGAAGATTTCACAGCATATGCTGATGTTTGCTTTCGAGAGTTTGGTGATAGAGTTCGGCATTGGACAAGTATCAATGAGGCTAATCTATTTGCCGCTAATACATACAAAGACTGGAGAGGACCTCCTAGTAACTGGACCACAGTAAACCAGATTACACTAGAATTTGATCCGTATCTTATTGCTCATCATGTACTATTGGCTCATGCATCAGCTGCAAAGCTCTATAAGGATAAGTATCAGGTATGTATGTTTTTCAACTTCATCCTGTTGTTACTGTATTTAGTTGTCATGTCTCGTGTTAGAGATGAGGGTCGGCACCACTCTGTTTTCCCTCGATTCTTAGAAAGTGTCCTTAATTTATTAACACTCTATACTTGGTACAGGACAAACAACATGGATTCTTAGTATTCAACCTATATGTTTTCTACTTCATTCCCTTCAGTAATTCGACAGAAGATGTAATGGCTACACAAAGATCATACGATTTTTTTATCGACTGGTAAGATGTAAAATCAGAATGATAGGTCTTACAATCATGTTCTGTTCTTTTTTATTGCACGACGCAAATGCTAAACTTGTCGTTCCTCTGGGTTGCAAGGATGATGCATCCCTTGATGTACGGAGACTACTCCGAAATATTGAAAAAGAAGGTAGGAGAGGAACTTCCTGCTTTTTCCAAGAGGGAGTCGGATATGCTGAAGGGATCTTTCGATTTCATTGGATTGAATTATTATGCAGCTGCCATGGCCAAAGACAACCCTTCAAGTTTGAAGTCAAGTAAAGGGTTTGAAGGATACATGGACGCAATGTGGATATGTATGTCTACATACCTCATCTCTCTTTATTTTGCATAAATGAAATCAATTGTGCACAAACCTGCTGTTAAATTGTCGGTCTGTTGTGACCCTGAGACCCATACCTAGGCGGCTAGGCCTTAAGATATTCAGGTGACAGCATTATCCGAAAATTCCCTGGCTGTCAAAAACCGGCCTGTAATTAAGCTTCAACATTGATTTTGAACATGAACGAGTGTGTTCTAGCCATATTTATGTAGGATTAAAATGTAGCTACGGGTTACTTAGACACAACGGAAGCCTTGGATCAGCTACTAGTTGATCATGACCTTAGACCCTACGACCTCCAAAACCACAAACCATTAAAGAGCCGGACTGTATGTACAATTATTGTACATGACCTATGACGACGTTACTTCGCTCCTTTACAAACCAAACACTACCTGATCATGGTAACTTGTTTGCTATGTTATCATCTATGCTTTAATCCAATGGTGATGTTAATGCACTTTCGTCTATATACAACTACTACATTACAACATTTCTGTGAAACTTGTTTATGGCGGCTAATTGTGAATTACTGTTCCGCTCATTACAGATGTCAATGGCTCTAACCCATTAGCAAGGGTGAGTACTCCGTATATTTCGTAGACTTTGTAAGAAAAACTGTAAATGTTCGTCTCCTTTTTTTTTTACTAAAAGTTTAAAGCTTTATTTTCATTTTCATGGGAATGAAGAAAACTAAACAAATTACTAGCATTCATCTTCTTATGTAGGTTCCTTTTGCTAACACACCATGGGGAATGCAAGGAATATTGGAGCACTTTAAGAATGTTTACAATAACCCTCGTATCGTAATCCACGAAAATGGTTTTACTCCTCACCATAATTCATATATAAAGTGCTGAATTTATGTATCAATGTATGTCAAGGTAATTATTGTGGTAATGCGAATTTGGTTTTGATAATTTTGTGTTCGAATGGAAATACCAACAGGTCAATTGACAAATTATAGTACTATAACGGTAAATGATCCAACAAGGGTGGAATATATAAGTGCTCACATTGGGAGCTTACTTGAGGCTGTGAGGTAAGTAAACATTTTCTTGTTGAAGTTCTTTTGTCACAGCCAATTGTCTACAATCTCATTTTTTAGTGTCTCAGCCAATTGAGTAAACATCACCTTACCTTAGTACTCCACAAATTCCACAAATTTACTGATGTGCTTGCTCTGTAGTCTATATATGATATGCCGACTTTCTTTGCAGAAACGGATCCAATGTAGAAGGGTACTTTGTATGGTCGTTCATAGACGTGTTTGAGTTTCTATATGGCTACGAGGATTCATTCGGCCTATACTATGTTGATTTCAATGACTCAAAGTTGACCAGATCCCCTAAACAATCACAAAAGTGGTACTCCCGGTTTTTGAAAGGAAAAAACAATGCCATCATTGCTGAGAAACGAAGCCAAGAAAATAATGAGACTGGCCTGTCTTCTTGAAATTAGTTGAACAAGATTTGAACGATTGAAAAAAGAAAAAAAGGAATAATGTGAACTTAATACAATGAGAAGAGAATGGGGTAGCAAGTAAGACAACTTTACTAGCATTGTGTTGTATGTTCACAGTTTAGTGTATTGATCTTGCTATGTAAATTACACATTACAGTTACCCCATAGTCCATACTCACAATGTAAGATACTAATGTATTATGTATCATGTTTGACGCACTTTATATAAGGAATATATTGTATTTATTAATATCTTGAATTAGTCAAATGTAATTATCTATTATCCTTGTATTATCATGTTGCCTAGTTTATACGATTTACCCTAATTAATTTAGGTGTTTGTTATCAGCATCCACACTGATGTATCATGTATTTATACCCAACACTATCTATCAATACAATCAAGCTTTTCCGTCATCTCATACTCTCCTCTTCAACACTTTATTCTCTGATTTTGACTTTTGCTTAGAGAGCGTTTGGAAACATGAATTTGGAAATTTGTAATCATTTCAAATCCATCATTTGAAAAATTTGGAATTCAAATATAAATTCAATGTTTGGAGAGGGTGGGATTTCAAAATGACAACTATTGAGGTGTCATTTGTTTTTGGCCTAATTGGATTTGATACAAATTCTCAAATTTTTGAATTCCCAAACATGTGATTTATGTCAAATTTGGATTTGAAAATCAAATCCTTGTTCGCAAACACTCTCTAAAGATTTTAGCTGGAACCTAGATGTGATGAGTTTCTACTTTTCTTTCCAACACGTTTAGCGGGTCTGATACATTTACTAGTCTGTTAGGCAATGTTTCATAGCCTTTCTTGGTGTTGTTTCCTTTATTAATTTTCTGATTGATCTGCCTTCGCTTATAATGGCCAAGGACGGCTGAAGTAAGAGAATCAAAGTGTTAAGAGTTGAACTAAAAATAACATACTCGTAATTCAAAATCTTCTAGCTCAACTAAGAAGAGGGTTTCATTATATTCACACTAGCAGTTAGGTTTGGAAAGCAACACTTTTTGAAAGCGCTACATCATGGCCTTAAGTTGGGGCTAATATGTGATTAGGCCTCTTGTTCCGCTGGTGCGTGTCCTCTTGTATTTTTACTCAGTATATAATCAAGTTATTCAGGAAGTTGAATTGTATTACGCTTTTCCATTGTTGATCTGATGGTACGGTGCTAAGTTGAACTTAAGGGAAACACTTGTGCTTAAATATGCTTTGAAAAGGCTACGAATTAGCTCATAAGCTTCAACCACAGTTGTTATCTATGCAGCTGTTTTTATGCTACCCTTGTTAGTGATAAGGAAACAAAAGTTTCCCCCATTACTTCCGTCAACCAAACCAAATCATCACCATTATCTTCTCCCTGATCTTAGAAATCGCATCTTATTAGTTAATGTAAATTGTCATCACCCTCCGAAAAGCTTCAACTCCAACCCCTCGGCCACCCTCTAATTGGCCAACCTCGAAACCATCGGCCACCCTCCCTCCGGCCAACTCTGAACCCTCTCTAACCATGGCCAAACTCCAATCCGGCCACCTTCAATTTCTCTAGTAAATCACCCTCACAATAACCACCACCGCTGCTCCTCACGCTTGATCATCATCTAAACTCTGATCCTTTCCTCTCTTCTTAGTCGGCCACCCTCCACAACTCTCTGATCCAGCCACCCCTATCCCCTCTCACCCTCCCAAACCATGGCCAAAACTCTCATAAACCATGGCCACAACTCTCATAAACCATGGCCACAACTCTCATAAACCATGGCCACAACTCTGCAAAAAAAAAAAAAACCTCAAAATCACCCTTCTCGAAAATCCTTCAAAACTAAAAATCAGATCGAGCGCCCTTGTGTGCTCAACACGCTCGTCAAATTTCGTACGAATCGGACCACGGATGACCACCCGATCGTCGATTTGATCATCATCCTACATCAAAATCCGGGAATTGGTGATCTCGGCCACCCTCCTCTATCTCGGCCACCCTCCTCTACTCCGGCCACCCTCAAGCTTCCTGCGTCAAAATTCGGGAATTGGAATACCCACTGCCTCTCGCTAATCTCCATTTCTTCATTCTTTACAATCTTCGTTCAAGTCAATTAATCTCTAAACCTCAACAAATACAATCAAACTCTTCTACTCAAACTCTCAAACTCTCTTCTGTTTTATCTCTCCCTTCATCTTTTTTGAACTCTGTTATACCTATACTCTCATCTTATGTTTTTTTTTTTTTCTATTCACTTTTCACGTTTAAACAAAAAAAAAACCAAAAAAAAAAAAAAATTCACTCCATCAACGTATTTCTCAAATCTTCACACACAAAAAAAAATGTTAGCCCCAGTATAGTCAAATATTGTTAATATTGTAATTAGATATTTTAGGATATTTATTATATTGTTGTATTTCTAATATTGTTACCTAGTTTATAAGACTAATCTAGGTAGGTTTAGTATTACGTTCACACCTTGTAATTTGTAGTTATACCGATCACTCATAATGAGAATGATAAGCTTTTCCTCATCTCTAACTCTCCTCCTCAGCATAGGGGTAAGACTTGCGTGCATCCGACCCCCCTTTCCCAGCCTTTAAAGCACTGGGGTTAAAGATGTCGTAGGTTTTCTGATGAAGTTTGACCAAACTAGCAGGAAGATGAGAAAGTAGAATGTTAGGTTTCCACTTTCCCATGCCTCATACTTAGGTTTCATGAATGTTGGACCCATTACTGGAAGATGAGAAAGTAGAATGCCAAGTCGCCAAGGCCTAATCCGATTCAAAGTCCTAACTTTGTTTGTGTCCTTGTATCAGGGAAGACGCTCAATGCAGAATTAGGTCAGTGATGGAGAAGTTGAGGTGATGACAAAGACGTATGATTAGAACATAATCCTAAACTAAAATTGACAGTAGTCATTCTGCAAACTGAGTGTATTTTTGTGAAGTAAGTGTTGGAAATTTTATTTAATAAAATAAAATTATTTTATGAATGAAAAATTCACGATACATTGTACCTTGACGGTTGTCCAAATTCACTTAATTTTCCAAAAGATGTCTCCATTCATCATGAATAGATACATTGTTTCGTTCGTACATTTTCACTTCGTGTCCCTTCATTACCTATATAAAGGCGTTTATGTGAGCCTTTTATATGATGAAATTAATTGTGTAAATGTTGCTTAAGCGTCTAAAGTCTTGTGTATGAGTCATCTTGTCTCCCTTGTCCGTGTCGTCGGTATTGAGTACAAGCACATGATGAGTTCGCCGGAGCCTTACTATATTGGAGTACTACTTATGGTAAGGACGCAATCCGTTCTATCTTGGGAGACGTATGCCCATGAACCTTGAGTATTGTAGAGGGGCCAATAACGTCTTAAGGACACAACGTGTATTCGTTGGGCTCGGATTATTCTTGCTCTTTTTATATGATTAATGATCTCATTTTACATAATTATTTAGTTAATTAATTTTCACTAACCTTTTGCGTGTGATTTGGTTTCAAGATTGAACATAGTATAAGGATATACATATATTCTCCAACAGTAAGAAACTGAAGATGAAAATGTAGCAGCTGTATATTAGTATCGTGCTCTTTCAGCTTCTTCTTGTACGTTTAGTTCAACTCTTTACGGTGTCTAGCTTAACTGAGAACTTATCTGTATCTATGTCGACAAAGTTGTTGGTTGTGCACCTCTGCTGATCGATATACTAAATGATAATCGTTTTTCCATATTTACTTTGCCTTGGCTCTTTGTTCCATACCACTCCGACCCAAATTAAACTTTTCATATTGGAATTTTAAATTGGGACGGATTGGTATACTTCAGCAAACCCGTTTATTTCCCGTCTCAGTGGACTGTTGCCTTTCGCCATTTTATGCTGTCTTAGTCATTTGTCGTCCTTTCTGTTTTTTGGGTTGGTTTTAGGTTGTTAAGTGTCATAAATGGGTCACCATCGAACACTAATCTAACCCTACTTAAACCTCAACCCCATCACTCTTATCTCCTCTCCCTCCCGCCCCTGCCCCACTGTAATACCCACCAATCAACCACCATGACGGACCCTGTTGACACTTGACACCACAGGAATGACCTGAAATTAGTCTAGTAAGAAATGAATAATGTGAATTTATCATTACAGTAAACAAATTTAACTCGTAAGCTAGTAGATTACGTTACGTCTCTTAGTGCCATTTGGTGTAAGATGGAACGTCATTGTACTCGTGAGTTAGTCTTCTCCTCTTCTACAATTTTGCAAATGTTCACGTCATTTATCCCATTGACGCTTTTATTTTTATCGTGTCATTCTAGTACTTGCCGGTCTTCCTCTCATCCACCGTTCCACGGATCCACAGATGTTGATGTCACTAGGGCCATTGACGATTTAAGATCCAATGTCCATATTGGTCACGTCAAATCATGCAATCTTGTCTAGTAGTAACTAGTAACTAGTACTAACATTTTTGGGACCAACACTACTCCATCCGGAGCAAAGGGAGCCAACTTTTCTATCACTATACTAAGGGACGTGGTAATAAATCTAGACCTTTAAAAAAAGTGTGCAACACCCAATCTAAGGGACGTGGGCAAGTTACGTCCCATATATTATTATTGTTATTGTTATTATTATTACTCCATAGTTTCATATTATTATCTCTATTTAATCCAACTGTAGAACAAGTCTTGGAGAGTTAAAAAAAGAGGAAATAAATGAGAAACTTATGAGATTGTGTTGGAAAGTTGGAGGGAGAATGTCAAAGTTTAAGATTAGTAGAGCACTGTGTATTTCTCTGTTTCTTCTTTGCTTCTGTCTGTCAACTTTTGCTGTAAAAGTTACTGCAGACGACAGAGAGTTTAACCGTGCGGATTTTCCTGATGAGTTCATTTTTGGTGCTGGGACTTCTTCTTATCAGGTACTCTGTCTTTTCGGGTGTGTGCTTTTTTTTTGGGACATATATAGAAGCAGGTACGTAACACTGTTGTGGTGGGGATGTGAGGATTAGGATTTGTACTCGGGACAGAAATGACTTCTCAATCATTAGGCTAACCTTAATCATCTTATTAGGGTGCGTGTGTGTTGTCATGTGACAAAAGAGTGATGTAATTGAGATTAGGGAACAGGGAGGGTAGATATTTTGCGTAACCGTAACACTATACGTTGTTATAGACACATGTCACACATCACACATGTCCAAGTCGTGTGTAGGTAACTAGTTACCTTGTTTTAAATTTTCAATTCTGTGACATTTGATATTCAAATTTAACATATTTTTTTGGTATCAATGTGAAGGTGGAGGGAGCAGCGTTTGAAGATGGAAGAACGCTCAGCATTTCTGATTCTTATGCTCACTCTGGTTAGTTTAATTTACTCAGTATTAAACTATTAATATGTTGTTTATAACATTTTCGAAGTTTCTGGTTGCCTATACCGTGGTTTGGCACTTGGAGGTAGAAAGGTAGAAGAGGAAATTTAAGCATTGTGGGCTAGAAAATTGAGTCACAAGTCGGACACCGAACACGGCAAGGAAGTATCCGACACGGGTGCATGTCTAGAGTGTCGGACTCAGCTATATTATGGGAAAAAAAAAACACCCCTTTGGATTAAAATGAACAAATCCAAGTGTCATACTCATGTCAAAGCCAGTGTACACATGAATGTGAGGTAATATGAAGAGTCTGAGTAATTTAGGTCACAAGGAACCCGCAACGTTGTGATTTTGACTCACAACTAACAATAGGGGCAAATCTAACCTCGTAGGGTTGGGGTAGGCAATAATTAATTGTTTTCAAAAAATTTGAGATAATTCGTGCACCTGGAGCTTACCCTCTTTGTCACAAGGAACCCGGAACCTCGTGATTATGAGTGAGGGATTACTACTACTTGAGACTTGAGTAATGAGTAGCTGATGGTTTGTTATGTAACATCTATTTGGCTACCTGTATGAGTGTATGTGCATGTACAAATTAAATCAATTGCAAACTGTCATTAGACTTGCATACTAGTCACTAAAGCCACTGTTGTCAAACTGTTAAGCAGACACACTACTTCCTCATATAACACAATATACAAAAGCAGACTTAATTATAGACTGGCTTCAAGTTTCTCCATCTTCGGACTAAAAGAAGCTTCACTTCTAATTCTCCACAGATAATAAACAGTGCCGCAGTGGCATTGAGACTTGTAGAGTACCTGAACTTTGTTGCTTTGAATTCTTGCATCCATCTCTGTAAGGTGTTTAGAAAAGTGTTGGACTTAATTCTTTCGGGTTCATTGCTAACCATGCTACATAACAGTTCCCCGGGATATTATACCTGCACAATAGTCCACAGAACATTTTGAGTGCTCAGGTCTGATCCTTTGATAAGCAGACTTAATATTGTATTCCTTGCGTCTTATTTCTTTTTAGTGTTCTACAAGCTAGTCCATGAATCTGTCACTTCTAGCCTGGTTCCTGCAGACCCTAACATATAGCCATTCCCAGTTGCCACAGAGATCCTTGTCTTTTTTCTTTTTTTTTGTGTGTACAGTTTCAATTGAAGTTCATAATGCCATTACAGGTGATATCAAATTTCGTAACCCTTAACTAGTGTATAATTGCCAGGGTACCTCAAGGATAATGGAGATGTCGCTTCTGATGAGTATCATAGATACAAGGTTTGTTTCCAAATCCCCTTAAGCTGCTCTTCTGTTTCCTTATGATTTTATTCTCCTTTTATTTTTGTTGATGTCAATTTAATCTTATAGGAAGACGTTCAACTCATGGTCGAAACTGGAATAGAAGCCTACAGGCTCTCCATCTCGTGGTCGAGACTAATACCTAGTAGCAGCCCATCCTCCTTATAGCTACCTTTACTCAAAATGGTTTATTGAATCTCAACTTAATGACGCAACTTCTATATTGATGTTTTAGATGGCAGAGGACCTGTAAACCCCAAAGGTTTGGAATATTACAACAATCTTATCAACGAACTCATTAAGCATGGTAAATTTCTTGTCATTGCCTCAGGTTTTTAAATAGGTATTGATTTCAACATAAGTCAGTTTTTATAATTGTAATCTGCAGGAATACAACCCCATGTTACTTTAAATCACCACGACTTACCACTTGCGCTAGAGGATGAATATGGAGGGTTTTCAAATCCGAGGATTGTGTATGTTTACGTCTCATTTTCACTTTCTGCAGATGATTTAACAGCATAGGGTGCTTTCTAATCATAACCTGTTGTCGTAAACAACTTCTGATTCATTTTCTAAGAGAAACTGATGTTATCATGCTAAATACAGGGAAGACTTCACAGCATATGCTGATGTTTGCTTTCGAGAATTTGGTGATAGAGTTTTGCACTGGACCACTATAAATGAGGCCAACTTGTTTGCTTATATTACATATAACGCATGGAGATCTCCCCGGCGTAGATATTCGTCCAATACCATTGGAAAGTTAACGAGAAAGTTTTATGACCCGTTTGTTCTAGCTCACCACGTACTCTTGGCTCACGCATCAGCTGCAAGACTGTACAAGAAAATCTACCTGGTATAATATTATAATTAGAAGCTGATAAATTATTTTCTGGTTATGTCTCAGTTTCTGATCAATAGGCTAATTCTCCTGTCCTTGTACAGGCCAAACAACAAGGGGTCATAGGAATCAATCTATACAATTATTACTTCATTCCTATCAGTAATTCGACAGCTGATTTACTGGCTGCTGAAAGATCATTCACATTTTTTATTGGCTGGTGAGCTATAAAACTGCACAATATATATTTTCCTGCAGCCAGTTTTTATGTTTCTTACTTGAGTCTAATGCTTCTGTTCCTTTTCTTCTGAACTTTCCATTGGGACTCAAGGTTTATGCATCCCTTAACATTCGGAGACTATCCCGAAATGATGAAAAGGATTGTTGGTGCAAGACTTCCTGTTTTTACAAAAGGTGAATTGGAGTTGATCAAAGGATCGTCTGATTTCATTGCACTGAATTACTACTCCATCAACATGGCCAAAGACGATCCCTCGTCAGATCTCAAGAAAAATAGAGATTTTGGCGATTACATGCAGGCAGAGTGGATAGGTATGTCTTTAGAAACATTACACAGTCAAGAATTGCACTCCTCTATAACCCGATAGTACAGTCCATTATTGTACCCTCCCCATAAGCACACGACTAACGTATCTAACACATAAAACATTCTTCTTCAGTGAACTGTATCTAACACTGCTAACTTGTCACAGGTCCTAATGGCACGGATCCACTAAAAGGGGTGAGTATATTTTCAGGACTCGGATATGGTATATATGATCGTGTATTCGTGTCCCTTCTATTGTAAATATTCAATTTTTCGGTTGTAGGATCCATTTTTTAATACGCCATGGGGCTTGCAAGGAGTTTTGGAGCATTACAAGCAAGTTTACGATAATCCTCCTATCTATATCCATGAAAATGGTTCACCTCCTTACCTAGCTTCGTTCATATGTGCATGTAATCATGTATTCAATTTTATCCGAAAAGATAGTACTGATGAAATCGAATAAAATTTTGATAAAATGGAAAATGCAAACAGGTCAATCTACAAATAGTAGTACAACAACGGTAAATGATTCTGCAAGGGTGGAATATCTACAGGCTCATGTTGGAGGCTTACTCGAGTCCCTGAGGTAAGTTACAGAATTTAATCGGTCCTGTTGAAGTTGCTGTCGCAACCATGTCTCAGATGTTAATAGAAACATAGCATACAGTAGTACATGCTGCAGACATATGCATAAGTAAGCATCAACATGCACATATAGTGTTGCATAGTTGCATGCATATAAATTGAGGCTATAGTTTTAGTATAATGAAGTCACAGATTGTGTTCAAAGGAAGTTCAGGAATACAAGGTAAAGTATACGCCAACTGCTTGAGATAAGGAGGTCTTCAGGTCTAGTTATCTCTCAATGGCGGAATTAGAAAATGCATATGATTGTTCTACTTGATTTTGCAACTTTGTGCTTATTGATTTTACTATATAATTTCGTAATGTGTCTTAATTATTTGCAGAAACGGATCCAATGTGAAAGGGTACTTTGCGTGGTCATTCATAGACGTGTTTGAGTATATGTATGGGTACGAGAGGAGTTTCGGCCTATACTACATTGATTTCAATGATTCAAAGTTGGCTAGATACCCTAAGCTATCTCAAAAATGGTACTCTGGATTCTTGAAGGGAGGAAATACCATTGCAGCTGGAAAAGGAAGCCTAGAAGATGTCCCTAATGTTCTTCGAATGAATGCACAAGAAGTAAATATTGAACGAGTTTGACAACATGGATACCAGAACCAAAAATCCATGGTTACAGTTTACACATATAAGAAACATTTGCTTTGTAGGTAACTAAGAGTATGTATTATGTATAATTTCTATCATGTGATTATCTGAAATCACACGTGTTACACACTTCATTGCGTTACCACAACACTAAACTAGAAGTCTCGAGTTTGATAGTTGATAAGCAACAGTGTGCAAACTCATTGCTTTATGCGTTGGTCTACTCGGACTTGTTAATAAATCAAAATTGTCTACTCCCTCCGTTTGAGTTTAAACACTTCATTTACCATTTGGAGGTGTCCAAGTTTAAACACCATGTTTACACATATTCTAAATGGGTAAGTTAACCCACCCATCAACACTCCACTATATCCAAAAATAACAAACAAACTAGTTTACTACCCGGGTTATGCCCGAAATAAATTTTATCATTTTATTTCTTTGAAAAAAAGAAATTTTATCATTTATAAAACTCACTTTTAATATAGATTATTCGATTCCAGTTCAAATAAATAATAAGGAAGGTACAAATAATAAGGTAAAGTTGAAATCAATTTATAATAAAAATAATGTGAATTTTTTTTATATGGAAAAAGTCACTTATATATCACCATGGATGGAATGTCCATCTACACTCTTTAGCATAAAAGACATTTTAAATGATTTTGTTTAAATGAAAATTAAATAGACATGCCACGTGGTATGGCAGTTGGCCTAATCGAAGCCGGTGAAAAATAATAAGAATTTTTTTATATGGAAAACGTCACTTATATATATCACCATGGATGGAATGTCCATCTACACTCTTTAGCATAAAAGACATATTAAATTATTTTTTTTAAACTGAAAATTAAATAGACATGTCACGTGGTATGACAGATAGCCTAATCGGAGCCAATGGTTGTTGCATCTAATACAGTTTTTAATATATAGTATAAGAAGTATAAGATTACTTATTATCTCTAACAATAATAAACAAATCAACAATTACCTTTAAAAAAAAAACCACACACTAGCTCTCTAAATAATAAACAAACTCATCACTATCTCCAACAAATATAAAATACATGGACGTAGGGAGTATAGTCTTTGTAGGTCAACGTGCAAAACCCAATTGGTACTTTGGAATGGACGGAGACACGTGGCACTTGAGAATCAAATTAATATTAATAAATTTTTAAGTCATTATTATAAACGGTAACAACTCTAAATTTTTGAGCAAATTTAATTATACCAAAATATAGGATTGTTATGTCGTAATTGACTAACGAGTTAACTGCAAGGGTAAAACTTCTATAAAATTTTAACCAAACATATTTACATAAACGATAAATGAGTTGACAGCGGAACACTGAATTCAAGTTTACAAAACCAAACTATAATTGAAATAACAAGTACGTGTGATCCAAAATGTCTCAACAAACAACATTTATTCAAAAACTAGCCTCATGATATGTATAGATGTCCAAGCATACATTCATCTTCAACCAGACCTGCCAACTGCATCACAAGAAAATGATACAAGCCCCAAAATAGGGTAGGGACGAACCCAAAACAGAGAATATCAGCAAATGGCTGAGTAAGAACTCAAAAACATACAAAATAATAGGGAAAAGAAGATACGCGCCTTTATGGCGCGTAGCTAATCAAGCAACGCTTAGACAAAGAAAGACAAGTATAGGATCATATCAAAAGCCTAAGGCCGAGATTCAATCAGTTCAATATATCAACAATTACAAGTTCGATTTCGTGATTGGGTCCTACCCCAACACGCTACTAGAGCCCTAATACCCCAATCTATAGACTCGAGTGTGCACACCCTTCACTAGACAGCTAGTAGGATGTAACCGTTTTAGGAGGAAGTCTAATAGGCGCTTGACAGCTACCCCAGGCTAGATTTTCACCTTGATCAGGGATATTTTTATAATTTCCCGACGGACTAGTGGTCACGCCTGTTCTAGCAGATTATGATGTTACATTATTCAACATTGCCATTTTATCCGTCTTATGTACATTATTTTACTCAAGAATCGATCTCATATGACAATGTAGGCCAAAGACGAATATCAAACAAAGACGGAGACACGGAGTGCTTTCATATTAATATTAATAAATTTTTTAAGTCATTAAAATACCAAATTTTTCACGTCACAACAAAATTTCAAATATCTTGATACACTCCCGAAGTCAAACTAATATGTGATGTTCTTCGGAAACTAAAGGTAACTACCCTTCAATAATGCTCCCTCCGTTCGGCTTTAAACTTTATAGGGCAAACAAACACGCATTTTAAGGTGGATGTACACGCTTTTTGGCTAATCTAAGTTCCAAAAAAATTGCATGGCGGGTTAGATCAATATTTTATCTAACCCGTCATGCAATTCTTTTAGAATTTCGATTAGCCGACTAATGTGTACACCCACTTTAAGAAGCATATGCGTTGGCCGTACGAAGCTTAAAGTTGAACGGAGGGAGTATAAACAAACAAAAGGTAATCAGCAATAAATGAATTATAAAAGATAATTTAAAAAGTTGAGTTGTAAAATATGTGGCCACAGCGAGGATAATAGAAATGAGTAGGATCCGCACATCAAACATATCCCCAACAGGCAACAGCTTCACAAATACACTTTCCTCATATGTAAAGAAAACACTACTGACACAATAATCTAGAAAGGAAAGTTGGGGAAATTGCATGTGCAACTGCAGTCTGCAGATGACAAAGTATTTTGCTACAAACTTTCTCTCTATTTGCCTCGTGATTCTGGCGGGGCAGTTAGTTACCGGCGCCAACATCTATAACCGTTATGACTTCCCGCCAGATTTCGTCTTTGGTGCTGGTACTTCTGCTTATCAGGTATTCAGGTGTTCCCGCTTTTACCCTTTTCAAAAACAAATTATTCTTTGCTCTTTTACTCAAAATTAAATATTATCCGAGACCCTTAAAGTGGAATGGTATAAGTTCGTGACAAGTAGAATAACCAACTTTAATTCGCGGATTCATAATGAATAGAAAAGGAATTGGAATAATGGTATAGATGATAACTAGGCATTATTCTTAATAATGTACTTGCATATATTTACATTCTATTAGGCTACTAGCTAACTTTTAGAGTTAAGTTGTATATTAAAGATAGAAGCTTGTGATGACGCCACTTATTTGAAGTGGAATCTCCGCAAGTTTCACGATTTTCACGTCAAGGGGCATGTTAAAATATAAAATCATTGATTGATTATAATTAAGGTGAGACTTTTTTTTATTGTGATGGTTCTTTGAGTGCACCCCTCTCATTGTAAGTGGGGATTAAGCTCTATAGTACGTTGTTTTGTTGCGCCTAAATTAGGTAAAAATAGAAATATACTTGGCCAAGATTTTAGACGCACCAACTTTGGTACTCTGGATGTTGAAACTTGGGCAATCAGCCAATCATAGCCCAAACTGATCGAGAAATAATGTAAAATTGTTTCTAATTTTTCATAGGCACTTATAATGTAAAATTGTTTCGTATTATTAGAACTTAAAGTAGCTCCAATAATATGTGAGTTCCTCTTCTAAAAACTGTTTCCGAAAAGTACTCAAGCAGAAGTTAGTGCTCGGCCAAACTGGGCTTAATTCTAGATTATTGCTACAAAAGGTCTTTTTTTTTTTTTTGGTGCGCGTTACTGAGATTGGAATTTGCTGGTGAATAATGGATATGAAATAAGGTGGAGGGAGCAGTTTTGGAGGATGGAAGGAAAGCTAGCACCTTTGATGATTTTGCTCATTCTGCAGGTTAAAATTCTTGACCACTACATATGCATGTTTGTTTCATTCAGTTCTTAGATTAAGTTGATCAAAACATGAAATTTGACACAACTATTCCTTAAGTGCATGTTTGGCAAGGCAAAATTTGAGTTCAAGTAACGGAGTCTCACTTCGATTACGTTTCTTATTGTTTGGTTTAGAATCATTTCCTCCCATTCCATTACTCTCCTTTAACCCACTCCCCCCAAATGAATATCTTCTCAAACTAGAGACATCCCATTTCATTCCCCCCTTTTTTTTTTTTTTCTCTCACCTCCCCACCTCACCCCACACCACTGCCAAACCACCACCACCCCGACGGCGATGGACGGCCGGCCACCCAACTCGCCGGGAACGCCACCTTCCGGCCGATCTACCTCCGGCGACCACCGCGGCAGCCTTCCTTCCCATTTTCTTAGTTTCTCTCTCCTTTCTCCTCCCTCTTTTCTTCTCCAACTTCCTTCACATCATTGCCGACTACCAATTTTTCCACCGTCGGCCACCTATTGTGGGATGTGCCGGAGAGTCGCCGGCGCAGGACGAGGCAGTCGGTGATGTTCTCGCCGGCGCCGTTGGAAGTGGGTGCGGTTTACTGGTGGTGGAAGGGTGGGATAGGGGGAGATCAGGAGAGTTGGGGTAGTTTTTTATTTTTATTTTTATACATTTTTATCCATTAGAGTGATTCCAATGCATTTTTGAGGTTGAACCAAACAAGTTTTTTAAAGTAACAGAACTTGTTACCACTTCACCCCTAATCCCATTCCATTCCGTTACTATCCTTAATGTCATACCAAACGCCCCCTAAATTCTTTAATAATCCGTAATTGCTTCATACATTACCTCACCATCGGCATGAGCTTCTGGTTCCAGTCCTGGGAGCACCTTCTAACCTTCTTGTCCAAAAAAAGACAAGGGAAGACTTGCCTTTGATACACTCTTGTGATAGGACCCTTTCCCGTACCCTCGCCTTGCAGGACTCCAATATGCACTTCTCTTCCCTTTTGCTAGACCTGACAAAGCTAACCCAGACCCGAACATCCGACCCGAATTACTTGACCCGAATTTCTAATCTGAATTCAACCTGGAACCCGAATTGACCCGACCCGAAGGCAAAATGGCCTGAATCCTGTTTGACTCGAACATGACTCGATCCGAACGTGACCCGGACTGAAATGACCCAAACCCAAATAACCAGACATTTTAATGATTCGGTTGAACAAAAATGACTTAGATTGGATATATTACACCTTCAAGCACTCATATTACCAGCAAAACTTCAAATTAAGATAATATTAGACAAAATTTTAAGAATTCTACTCCCTCCATTTTTTTAGGTTCTTTGCATTTGGTTTGAATTTGTGAGAGGAATTCAAACCAAATGCAAAGAATCTAATGAAATGGAGGGAGTATCATTAATATGTGTTGAATTTTTAGAGGGGAGGAGAGTAAACATGGAGAAGTATTTTCAGCTAACACTTTCTCAAATAATCTCATAATAGCTTGGCTCTTA
This sequence comes from Spergularia marina, assembly GCA_963680865.1. Classification (NCBI taxonomy): domain Eukaryota; kingdom Viridiplantae; phylum Streptophyta; class Magnoliopsida; order Caryophyllales; family Caryophyllaceae; genus Spergularia; species Spergularia marina. The sequence goes on from OY804555.1 coordinate 4,738,537, forward strand.
TATACCCTTACAAACCTAATACTTAGCAACAAAATCCTACAAACTAGGAGCCCATATCTCACGTTTGACTTACACTAAATAGTTCACTAACATTAATTTCCTAACTTATTCAAATCACTAGCTAAAATCTAGGAACATCTAATAACTAATGTTGACTATTTTTGGAGCATAACCAACACACCCCCTTGCTCCAAAAATCCTAGGAGCATACTTCCATAAACGATATCGTTACGTCCTTCACGCAACACGAACATACGAACACTTGAATCTATGATGTCGCCTTCGGATCTTATCAATCCTCGGGTTCTGCACACCCGTCTTCTTCATGGAGCACTTCTCTCCACCTCTCGAACATGTTATTCTTGTCGGAGCACTTCTCTCCGCAATTGATAGAGCACGTCTCACTATCTATCTGTCTATGGTGCACTTCTCACCACTTCTTCATGTGCGTCCTGTCTATGGTGCACTTCTCACCACTTCTTCATGTGCGTCTTGCGTTGCACTTGTACATGCATACTCTTAAACTTCTTCACCTTTCTTTTTCTTCACGGGCTGCTGCCCTCCATCAGTTTTCTTCACAAAGGTTGCCTGCGTCGCACCCTGGACTTCATCTCTTCTCTCAAAGGTTACGTACGTACGTTACCTCTGGAAACTTAAAACGTTTTCCAAATTTTGTTTTTTTTTTGTTTTTTTGTTTTGTTTTGTATTTTGTTTACTCTCCAACTCTTTTTTCATGGATCTCTCTTTTGTAATTTTTCACTGACTCTCAAATTTTGATAGTAGGGGAAAACACAACTCTTTTTGACGCCCCATTGGGTATCGAACCTGGCTGCTTGAGTGGAGGTGATCAGTCTCTCATCCCAAGAGCTCTGATACCATGTTGATTTTATATGTGAAAAATAAAAAGATAGACATAGCACACAAAACACTTTTCTCATTAATTTAGGAAATCTGGAACACCTTATATAAGGCAGTACATTGACTAAGAAAGCTGAAAAATAGCAACTGATAATCTAAGTAGCAAATTTCACGGCATGCACTAAGCATATCTAGGATTTTATTAACAACTTTGACCAACTTAAAATCCTAAAATTAAGTAAACTTTGAACCTAGTCCTCTACCCGAAAATCCTACGTTAAGCCAACTAAAAAAACACGAGAAAGAAAAAGCAAAGAAGCCAAGAGCTTTGGCTTGTATCCATTCCGCTGTGTCTGAAGATGTGTTCACATATATAATGAATTGTGAATCACCCAAGGAAGCATGGGAGACCTTAAAGGAGGAATTCGAAGGTGACAAGAAAACAAAACTGATGCAAGTGTTGAATTTTAAGAGAGATTTCGAGATGCAAAGAATGAAGAAATCCGACACCATCAAAGACTATGTAAGTAGGCTTATGAGTATTGTAAATCAGATTAGGCTACTTGGTGAGACTTTTGCAAATGAAAGAGTGGTCGATAAAATTTTAGTTTTAATTTCTGATGATTATGAGGCTAAGATTTCATCTCTCGAAGATTCCACTGACCTATCCAAAATAACCCTAGGTGAGCTAGTAATAAATGCCCTTATGGCAGTAGACCAAAGAAAACTCATGAGGGAGGCAAAATATGGAAAAGGCGAAGGAGCTTTTGTAGCAAAAAAATCATTTGTTAAGGGAAAATGTTGGGTTCAATGCAATAATTGCAAGAGATTCGGTCATGAGGAGACCGATTGTTGGTACAAAGGTAAACCCCAATGTCATAAGTGTAAAAGGTTTGGTCATGTGGCGAAGAATTTTTGGGGTGAAGGAAAACCAACGATGGCACATCAAGCAACAGAAGATGAGGCAAAAGTAGAGGAAATTGAAGAACTTTTCTAAGAGTTATGCTGAGAAAGTGCACCATATGAGAGTGTTAGAGAGAAGTGCTCTAACATACGATCATGGAGAGAAGTGCGCTCCAACATGAAGAAGAAATTGTCAATCGAGACAAAGAAGAAACTTTGAAGCAAGGGGGAGTGTTGGACTTGCTCCAAAGTTTCCTTAATTTTAGGATTTTAAATTGGTCAAAGTTGTTAATAAGATCCTAGATATGCTCTGATACCATGTTGAATTTTTAGAGGGGATGAGAGTAAACATGGAGAAGTGAATTTTTAGAGGGGATGAGAGTAAACATGGAGAAGTATTTTCAGCTAACACTTTCTCAAATAATCTCATAATAGCTTGGCTCTTATATACCCTTACAAACCTAATACTTAGCAACAAAACCCTACAAACTAGGAGCCCATATCTCACGTTTGACTTACACTAAATAGTTCACTAACATTAATTTCCTAACTTATTCAAATCACTAGCTAAAATCTAGGAACATCTAATAACTAATGTTGACTATTTTTGGAGCATAACCAACAATATGATCAGATTTGAATAATTTGAAATTCCCGATCCGGATTTGACCCGACCTGAATTTGACCCGTAATTGGCACACCTGAACTAGACCCGACCCAAACCGTACCCGACCCGATCCAAAATAGACCCAAAATAAATGACCCGAAAGATGATCCGACCCGAATAACCCGTTTGCCAAGTCTACCTTTTTGCCCTTTGGCCCTTTTAGGCAGGACACTTTGACGCACAAGGCTAAAGTGTTGGATTTATGATCCAAAAAACAACTAAGTCAAAATTAGTTTTGTTAATTCCTAGTTATTAGCTAGTGGTGATTCCTAATAATTAGAGTTGTTTTGAGTGGGAAGTGTATTAGGAGTAGTTGCTAGTTATTAGGACTTGTAATGCATATTTAAGGCCTAGATTATGATTTAAGTTAATTGAGAAGGTTTATGCACAAGTTTTTTATCAGTAAACTTCTCCATGATTTACTCTCAAATTCCTCCCCTCTATAATTCTACATAAAGTTGTTGTTGTTGGACTTGTTTTAAAAAATGTCACACTCTATATGTATATAGCTTGGAAAAAAGGGTCATCATCTGCCATGTATCTTACTGAGTATGCAAGTGAATTAAAACAATTTCAGGTTTAAAAGGCAATGGAGATGTCGCATCTGATGGATATCACAAGTACAAGGTAACATATTATGACCCCTAAGTGAAGTCTGAACTGTTGTTCGTTGCATGACCGATCCTTCTCTTTTATTCTTGTGTTATCAACTTAGGAAGATGTTCAGCTCATGGCCGAAACGGGGCTGGACGCCTACCGGTTCTCCATCTCATGGTCAAGATTAATACCTGGTACACTCATCAGAAAACTTTGTAGTTCTCAATCTTAATGAAACTTGCTGAAGCGTGACTTTAAAGATGAACGCCTAACTGATTTCTCTTGCAGACGGTACAGGGCCTGTCAATCCCAAGGGTGTTGAGTACTACAACAATCTCATCAATGAGCTGGTTAGACATGGTAGTAAACTTGATCTGAAATCCATGACAAAGCAAAATGAATAGATATATCATTGAGTTCTAAAGAGATTTTTTTCGCCTGTCATAATCTGTAGGAATCCAACCACATGCCACACTGATGCATTTAGATGCTCCACTCGCGCTCGAAGAAAAATATGAAGGGTTTCTCAACCGAAAGATTGTGTGTGTGGTAGTTTGAGGTGATTAGAATAGTGAAATTGAACCTTCTCCTATAAGCTTCTGACATTGGTATATTGTGCAGAGATGATTTCACAGCATATGCTGATGTGTGCTTTAGAGAATTTGGTGATAGGGTTCGGTATTGGACCACTGTCAATGAGCCAAATATATTCGTGATGGGTGGCTATGATGCCGGAAATTCACCGCCTGGCAGGTGCTCTTCACCCTTTGGTGTAAGAGTATGTACAAAAGGGAACTCAACTATTGAACCTTACATTGCTGCTCACAATGTCCTACTTGCTCATGCATCAGTTGTGAGCCTGTACAAGGACAAGTATCAGGTATAATTCGTTGGGATTTCGCTGTGTAAATAGCAAAAACGCCTGTACTAATCTACCAGACTTGTGTATTTCATTGGATAAAAATTTTCCCTGATACATCACATTTACTGTGCTGAAGTGCATAAAAGCGTGTACTGTTATCTCATTCTTCATTCACATGGATACAGGGCAGACAACATGGTTTCATAGGGTTCAATCTATATTCATTTGGTTTTATTCCTGCTACGAATTCAAGAGAAGATGAAACTGCAGCACAGAGAGCATACGATTTCTTCATCGGCTGGTAAATTTTTGGATACCCTGATATCAAATGCTACAGATGAGTACACAACATCACATGTTAGGAACACCATGAATTCGTAAACTCATCTCAGACAGCTTGTTCTGTACTGTGTTTCTGATTCGCTCTCAGGTTCATGCATCCCTTGGTTTACGGAGATTATCCAGAGATAATGAAAATTAATGCTGGCAGCAGAATTCCTGCTTTCACCAAATCTCAATCAGAACTGGTAAAAGGAGCATTCGACTTTATCGGATTAAATTACTACACTGTTGTCCTAGCCAAAGACATAGACCTTGTGCCAGAACCAAGAGATTATCTTTCTGACATGGCCTGTCCATGGCTCTGTATGTCCTGCTCCTGCATCTACAGCTCCTTTTCATCGAATATTCGCTGTTTATTAAATGAGATGAATATTGAAGTAATTACATTTCAAATCCTTTTGCAGATTATAATGGGAGTTCGCCACTGGAAGAGGGGGTAAGGATTCATATTACGTGCCCGCTTCTTCGTTTCCAGTAGAATGTGCATTCCTGTATGCTCATACAGCTGATCATCTAAACACTTTTCACAGGCTACGTATCCTGTACTACCATGGGGACTGCAGGGAGTTCTGGAGTACTTCAAGAATGTTTATAATAACCCTCCTATTTATATCCAAGAAAATGGTTGTCTGATACCTTAATCTCATTCCCATAACCTTTCATGCTCTATCCGTTTTTTCATTGAATTCATTACGTTTTCAAACCAAACGTAAAGAATTCAAAGAAACGGAAAGAATAGTCGTTTACTCGTTTGATACATCATCTAAATATCAACTGGCATCTGATGTGTAGGACAAGTGACTTCTCACAATTCATCTTTCAAGGACTCTGCAAGGGTAGAATTTTTGCAAGGTCTTATTGAAGGCATACTTGATGCAGTGAGGTAAAATTCGTTGTCTTATCTGTTAAGATATAACCAATTATTGGGTCTCGGCTCTTTAACATTATCAGCTGACAGTTATTACTGAAATGAAACGTAAAGAGACCACTGAAATGACCCAAAATGGGAAACGTAAAAAGTTTATCGGAATAGGGACAATTCCTTACCAAGAATCCTCTTGTGTAATACTGTATATATCATTTATAGTCGAAGAATCATGGTATATACCCGGCTGTGCTTTTCATTTACGCAACTTCTATTTTGTAATGTTTGCAGAAATGGTTCTAACACAAAAGGGTACTTCGTTTGGTCGTTCATTGACGTGTTTGAGCTAGTTTTCGGCTATGAAAGGAGCTTTGGCTTATACTATGTTGACGTCAATGATCCAAATTTGACTAGACGTCCCAAGTTGTCTCAGAATTGGTACTCTGGATTTTTGAAGGGGGGAAACGTTACCACGGACTTTTCTCAAACTGATGTTATCATGGATCAAGGCGGCGCACAAGCGGATGGCATGTCCTCGATATGACTTATGTGACGAAGATCAAGGTCGACCTAGTGGTGAAAAAATTCTTCTTATAGTGTTATCGACTTATCCCTATACCCGGCGGCTGCTATATGTACCAAATGGGAAAGAAAAAAAATATGACCTCTGCGATTGCAGGTTCTTATACGATTTAAGAACAACATCTGAACATAAAAGAACCTAAGATCAGTCCAGCTTGTACGTTTTGTAAATCAGAACTTTTTTCAAAAGTGTAACTTTGTTCTCTAGCAACCTCCGGTTACCTTGTAACTCCATAACTCTTTTCCAGCAGAATTCCTTCTTCAATGCTCAAGTTTCATTCCTAATTAAAGAACTGCATGATCAGTAACCTGTCGTTAGCTATCGATAATGAGAACTCCTCGATTTGGCCATCCCGGAACCATGATCAGGCGACCCATTTCACAATTCTTTCCGACTACATGCACATATGTATTTGTTGTGTGATCGAACATGGCAGGGCCAGATGGCCGGCCCGACTGTTCTTGTACATCATATGAGACTGTCAATAAACTGAAATGACATTTAAGTATAACGTCATTGTTCTCGGTTCTGTCATTTTTTTTTAAGGTTAAGTTCTGATATTAGAATGTCATTGTTACTAGTTCTTGGTCACTGTCTGGTCACTTTTATAAGGTTAAGTTCAGTAATTATTAAGAAAACCCAAGGATACATTACAAATGTCACGCAACCTATTTGCCTATTGTTTCACACGCTTCGTGTGAAAATCGTGCCATGAACAAGAGTCTTACACCTTGTTCAAGCACGTCACACGAGCTCACATCCCGACTTAAAAAGGCCGAGAGAAAGGTTGCTTCTGGGAAATGTTGGGGTTTCTCTCAATATCCTTAACTAAGACTTAACAGGATCATTTCCGAGAAAGACTTTTCCTGAACAATGCAGGAATTTCTCAATACTCTTACGAGTTTTCGCTTATGAGCATCAGTTATGACATACAATTGTCCCATAGACTGGGCTTCACTTTTAACATTAGCCATGAAACATAAAGTTTCAGCAAATGTACAAAATCATGGGGCAAAGTCATCGTTTTTCAGATATACATCTCTGAAGCCCAAGATTAAATGCCACACAAAGTTCTCAGCTTTCATGACTAAGCATATTAACATCAGAGCTGGAGCAAAATCCACTAAAGGCCTTGCTCCTCACAAGAGTATGTGCTGAGCCTGAGGTCAGTTTGAATATACAATCCCATCATTGCAATGGGAAATGCGGAACATTCTCTCTTACCCACGCATGGGAATAATTCATTGGAGGACCTTCGCCATAGACAGAGAAACCAGCACTAGGCTCATAAACTCGTCCTGGTGGTATGAATCTAGGCAAGCTTCTTTGAGTATCAAATCTCCCAGCGCTGTTGCCAATGGGCATAGGCAAGCCCGGGGGTGGTAGGGGGTGGTGATGCTGAAATGGAGCATGATGAAACTGCAGCCATCCATGTGGGTGAGGGCTACTCCAACCAGGATGTTGATGGTTGACCATTGGGGTTATTGTGCTCATGATTCCAAGGCTTGACCTACAACATAAGACACGAGTGAATAATTTTCAAGGTCCTAAACATTAATAAACTAGCATCCAAAGTGCAGCAACGCATAATAATATGCTAAATGCCATATTGCCATAAAAAGATCACAAGAGAACATCAACCAGAATATAAAAAACATTTTGCACTGGCCAGAATTTAAAGTAATTCAAAATAGGGAGATATCTAAAACGGAGGCGGAATTCTTCGCTTCTCAAAAGATTTAGAGCCATGAGTTACAGGAGAAGTAACCATTTCGTTAACGTCTAGCCCATGAACCTTATGACAGCATAACCTTATTTTTGCAAGTCATGCTTCAACACAGAATTCTGGCATGAGCAGGGACCAGACAAAGACTTCTCAAAAATCTTCTAAACTTCCAGAGGAAACTGTAATCAGACAAATCAAGTCTTCTTTACGGTAGCTGGAGAACAAAGGTGCCATATGTCTGGAGGGAGTATACTTTTGTAACTGATTAAGTGCAAAGCATTCTTGCTTTGACGGAACTTGATATTGGATAAAATCTCCTTCCGCCATATGACTCAAAAAATAAGACATGCGTCTAATACAACATACTTATAAATTGAGGAAAAAAAATTATCCAGAACACCTCAATCTTTGGGAACACACTCGAAGTACTAGCACTAAACCCCATATTAACAGGTAGCAGGATGAGCCCAACACTTTTGCCTGCCTCTCATATCTGGTAGCTGATAGAAAAGACAACTGATCACCCAGGTCTGAAACATGAGCCAATTAAACTGGATGCAATTCAAATGATGATATTCCCTAAATAAGGGAATGAAGTAATAGAGATCACGGGCATGATCACCGTTAGTCTATCACCAATGTCAAAGGGGTCTAAACTATGCAATATGAGTAAGCTGCCTACTTCAACAATTACACACTATTCATCAGAAGTAACATTCTATAGCCTTACAAAGGAACTTGCAAAGTGTGACAAAATGCTATTAACATTCTGGGAAAGAATAAGTTAGTTACGAGTTTTGTCTTACGCACCACCTTCTACAATATTTATATTGTGAAAAACTCCCTTTTAATAAAAGTTAATCCAACAGACCATCATCACCTTTCATGTCGTTTTTTCTTTTTCTTCTTTATTTCTGAAACACAAATAAAAATGATTTTTCGGCGGGGAATCAATTTTTCTATCATGGACCATCAGAGCACACGAAATTTTCCTTTAATCCTTCCATTTTTGCCTCATATTCACCTCTTAGTCTTTTATGAAGCCACAGGAATGCATTCTCCATTATTTCAGATAGAGGATATGAAAGGAAGAATTGAAGAAAAATTAGGGAGTGGTTTGAAAGAGGTGAAGAACACAAGAAGATTATGGGAGACATCATGTCTTCCGGTGACCACCAAAACCAAAATTAATAATGTTTCACCAAAAAAACAAAAAAAAAAACAAAAATCACAGAAAAGGCATGCAATTTCTACATTAAGCCCCGCTCATATAACACTACCACTCATGATTTTCAAAAGAGATTATGGGAGACATCATGTCTTCCGGTAATTAGGAAGACCAAATTTGGTAGTGTTTCACCAAAAAAAAGCGCCAGAAAAGGAATACAAATTCTAAACTAAGACCCGCTCATACGATGAGACCACTCATTATTTTTAAAAGAGACTATGAGAGACATCATGTCTTACGGTGATTAGGAAAACCAAATTTGGTAGTGTTTCACCAAAAAAAATAGCGCCAGAAAAGGAATACAAATTCTACACTAAGATCCGCTCATACGATGAGACCACTCATTATTTTCAGAAGAGACTATGAGAGACATCATGTCTTACGGTGATTAGAAAAACCAAATTTGGTAGTGTCTCACCAAAAAAAATAAAAGCACCAGAAAAGGTATACAAATTCTACACTAAGACCCGCTCATACGATGAGACCACTCATTATTTTCAAAAGTAACTCGCTCGTTTTCAAAGGTAACTTAACTTTCCAAATTTAACCTCACTGAAACATCAATTATTGAATTCATGAAGAATTCAATTTTCCAAAGTAACTTTATTTAACATACGAGTAACTTATTGAAACTTTAAAGCTAACTTTCAACAGTGGCACACTAATGTTTGGCCAAGCTCCAACTTGTACAGCTCATAAATAGTTTCCGAGAAATAGTTTTTTGAGCTTCATCTTCTGATGAACAAATTCACACTCAAAGTACATCTAGGAAACTAGAGACAATTTATCAATTTTGTGTGTTTGGCCAATTTTTAGTTTCTACAACCCACCAACAACACTCAAGGAGCTTGGCCAAACACACCCTAAGTGGTCTCATACAATGACCCGATCTCACCTTAGAATTACTCGAAAAGGTGATGTGGGACATAAACAAAATTAAAAGGGAGTGTTTCACAAAAACAAAGATACAAAAAAGGCAGAGTTAGAATCCATGAAATTACCGGCAATCCACCATGAGTATGACAAATAGTCTAATTGTCACCAAGGATACTGAAGAATTTCACTACATAAATCAAATTAAACAATATGCTTAAAACGATGGTGTCTTAACTAAAATGGAGAAAAAGGAACTATCTCATATACACCCATGTCTTTCGTAAACCATGCCAAAGATGAATTTCTGGAACTTTTATAGACTAAATCCCCAAAGAATATAACACTAAAAATATCACTTCACGTGCCTAGCCTTTACTCAATTGCTCCAACATCTAACCCCCCTTCATTGCCATAGGCGGGAACCTTTGAGGCACTGGGTTAATGATGATGAGGTACAGAGGCGGCTCGCGAGTTGGGCTGCCGCCCAGGGCCCCAAAGCCATAAGGGCCTCGGCCTAGAAAAAAACTTTAGTATAAATATATTGTGTACTCCATAAATGACAAGAAATCTGGCCTTGGCATAATGGAAAAGGTTAGGAAGTAGTATCTTGAACACTCAGATTCGAATCCTAGTAGTGACTCATAGATTTTTTTTTTTTTTTCATTTTTGCTTAGTGGACTGGACCCTATTAGAGGGGCCCTATTTTAGATTTTCGCCCAGGGCCCCGAAAATTTCCAAGCCGGCCCTGATGAGGTAGTAGGTAATCTGAACCCCTCCCTCCAAAATTACGTCGTCGTAGGTTGGCGCCGAGGTAATGTGGTTAGTTACCACGTATGATGACAACAGTCTCCAATTTTCGAAAGTAATTTGTTTATTTTTCTCAAAGGTTCCAAATTTAACCTAATTAAAGATTAACTTACTCCTTCCATCTCATTCAATTGTTTAAATCGTGTTTTGGCACAAGTGCCAAGAAATGGAGGGACTACTACTTTCTACCTTCCCCAACCAACTACCCTATAACAATACCACTTAACACCAAGATAACATTCACCACCACTTACGCCCAAGTCAAGCCATCGGGAATTGAACCACCACCACCGACGCAGGTTCTCTCTCCTCAACCATTGCTAACTTTGGTCCAACCTTTCTTATTACTATGGCTGGTGATTAATTTGTGGTGGATTTGTTTGTGGTAATTGATTTGGTTTGTGGTGAACGAAATGTGGTGGATTTTGAACAGGTTGGTAGTCGTTTTATGGTGGTGGGTGGTTGATTTGGTGGTGGTTATACTAGGTAAATGGTGGTCACACATTGATGGGGCCGTGGGGGTGGCTGGTGGGGATCAGGGGATAGTGATTGGGGTCTTAGGTTGAGATGAGGGTGGAACAAGGGTGGTCGAAGGTTGTATAAGTAAGGGTAGGTTGATTATTTAAACTTAGAAAACTTGCCGGAAATAGAAACGTAAAGAGTTGAATGAAATTGCCCAAAAGGAAACACGTAAAGAATTAAATGAAATAGAAGGGGGCATTACTTTCGAAAAGAATTTGATTTCGAAAGTAGCGTATTAAGAAACAACCTATGAACTTTTCAAAGTTAACTTCAAGAATCAACATGTGTGATGAACCTCAACCCGTAAATCAGATGCGAAGATGATGAAGGAAGAGCGTTGTTGTGAAATAGGAAATTTAAATACCCTCCACCCCACCACCCACCTTACAAGAGTATCCCTCAAGCTACCCCCTTCCTAGGTTAATCAAGGGTAACTAAACCTTTGCCCTCGATTCATTCTAGAACAAGCGAAATGAACGGTGATCTATTGCGTCACCAAAAGCGCACCTTGCCTAGAAGGTGGACAACTAAAAATAGGTGTTGCATGATGCAAAGTGATTTCCAAGTAGCTTCCAACAATTCTCAACGATTTCATAAGTCCTTAAGATTCACTAGAACAATGGCTAGAGGGAAGGGCTTTATGGATGCTAAGACACATAAGTTATAACTCTTATATAAATTATCCTTACCTCTATGTCAATAGAAGCTTTCCCACCACATAGAATCCAAAGTCGCATAATACATCACACATAATGACAACATTCATTAGATGTCAATAATAGCTCCTCAAAGCCCTCACTGTAGACACGCTGCTTCGAAGAAGAGGAATAGAAGGCATTTATACTCATAGATCTCGTGGGGTGGATGGTTTCGCCGATCAAGATAGGAAAGCCTATGTGCACCATACGTTGACGTCGTGGGTGACTCGCGAACCTTTCGATACTACTACCTTCTGTCTGTTTTCACCGACTCCGGGAGAATTTGGTGGATGTTTTCACCGACTCCGGGAGAATTTGGTGGATGGAGGAGGGGGCAGACGGGTGATGATCGAAGAAGAATTTACACATAAGCTAGAGAAAGTGGGCTTTGCATAGTTAGGGCCCTTCGACAACTTTTGGACGAGATATATTGAAGAAGGTTTTGGGATAAGTTAGACATAGTGGGCTTTGGATAATTGAATAGTGCATACTAATAGAAAATTAAATAAAAATATTAATTAGGTTAAAAAATATTCTCCTAGCAACATTAGGAACATTCTAGATTAATGTTTATGATTGCTCTCTCCCATATCATGTACCTTATATATACTCATCATGTTATTATCTAAAATAAACTAATAAGCAAGCAATTATATTGTGTGCGTATTAACACGGAACTTTACTCTATTGTTGCTCTAAGTTCGAAATGTGTGACAACTTGCGAGAAATTGCCATAGTTTCCTAGGCCCTTCATTTGTTGGCTTAGCATATATTGTGTGGGTATTCAAAGTCTTGTTAGGTTTTCTTCCACTCCCCTAACTCTTGATCTGCTTCATCCATCCGGAGATGGCATCCATCTCTCCCATTTGCAGCTATCCATGCTTCCTTATTTTAAGGAGGCGTGAGGCGCACCAAGGGGCCGTTGCGATGAGGCGAGAGGCGAAGGCGCACGCCTCATGCACACAAGGCACATTCGTTTAGCGAACAAACTTTATTATTCAAAACCATATTTTGCAGAAGATTACCCTTTTTTTGGTATTAAATAGGACCAATGGGTAAGGATTCTAAAGAAGTATAAACCGGTGATTAAGGGGCAAAGGGAAGGTTAGAAATAAGGATACAAGATAAAGAAATGGGAAATTGCCTTTGTGCACCTCAAACTTAAGAGACGCTCCTCATGGCGCCTTGCTCGCAAACTAAGCATGCTTCTGCCTTCTTATTTTTCTATTATGTTAGCCCCACACACATTAGGTTACATTTAGTGTTCCTTGAACAAATTGAGTCGTGTATTGACATCGGCATACATCTATGGCCACAACTCGCTTGCATCCTTCTTGGTGATTTCCTTCTCTATCTCTCTTCTCTCCCCCCTCTCCTCTTTCTAGTTTGCCTCATTCTCTACTTCCCCTCTATCTCTATTGTTCCCCCACTATGGTCGGGGTTCGCCGGTTTGGCTCCAATCTTAGTAGCCTTACCATCCCGCTATGTTTCGAGGGTGTAATAGATAATAGTGTAATAAATATTATTTAGGTTAGTCATATTATAGTTGTATTAGGAACATTCTAGATAAGAATTTATAATTGCCCTCTCCCATATCATGTACCTAATATATACTCATGTTATTACCTATAACATATTACTCCATTCATTTCCAAGCTTCCTAGTTACCTTATAAGGGAATTCATTACCAAGCTTCATGTTACTTGTTTTGGTAACATTTGAGCCAATGAGATACATCCTAAGTGCTAAATGTCCATTTTCCACTTGCATTTACTAATTTTTAATCAATTCCTTAAACTTTGTGCAAAAGGCAACATGAAGGTTGAAAATGAATGGAGGGAGTAATAAGCAAGCAATTATATTAAATATTGTATTCACAGTCTTACATAGTGGGTTTGTATGTCGTAAAACAATTTGTTGCACTTCCTTGTTTATTATTCGACTTGCGAGGCTGGTAAGGCAAGGATGGAATTTGGCCCTTTCATATAACCGGAGTGAATATTTAGCTTTAACTTTGCTCTCATCTTTACTTCCATCCCAAGCGTTCGTTCCCTCGCACAATCCACGCTCCAAATTCTGACTAACCACCCATTAGCCACCATCTCTTATTGAAGATGGTTGACGTAATGACCCCGTTCATATGTTTCCAGCTTTTATGGCCAGTACGGCCTATTTCAAGGTCAGTTCCACCACTCGTACTACCCCAGCCGACTTAGCCAAGCACTCCTCTCAGTGCTTCCCTTGTTTGAAGCTTCACTATTGATGTCACGCTAGTAATCGACTTTATTTTAGCTTCGCCATGCTTGGGTCGCTCCTATTTGCCCAAAATTTTCCCCGTCGTTCCTTCCTCATGCAATCAATTGACTCATGACGGGGTGGTGATCAATCGCTTAGTGGCCATGAGTGACCCGAACCAACGAATGCCCACTATTTGAGTGTTTGATCTCTACCAAGCTCTTTCGATGTTCAATCTGATGTTCAATCCATTGTCTACTATCCCTGCTTCGCAGACTTGCTTTCTCGGTAAGCCGGCCTTCAAGGCTTTACGTGCATAGCTCCTCCACAAGCCTCCTCGTCACTTTGCCTAGACTCATCGCGATTTGGCTTTTAGAGTGTTTTGATCAGTCATGATACTATAAACGAAAGATGTCCGGAAATGGAAAATCAACTCCTCCAGCCTGCCCACCTTTGTCATCAGACTGAGCATCAAGGATTCGTGTTCTCGTACCAATTGTGATGAACTTGCTTGGTACAGATGCGAAGATGATAGAGCAAGAATACTGCTGGTATTCTTATTTTCTGACATTAGACAGCCCATTAGTTGTAAATTTACAAGGAAAGATAGCTGGGGACCTTCAAATGGTTTCTAACAAAGTGAAATTGACAAGGAAAGATACTTGTAAATTTCAAAGTGAAATTACAAAGTTGATGTACTTGATTATCATCTAACCGTTAGCCTTCCTATACAAACAACCCCCCCCCCCTCCCCCCTCCCCCCAGGATATACTAAGGTAGTACCCAAGCAACCACTTTCTAAATGCAATAAGAGCAACCTAACCCCTTTTGCCCTCAACTTCCTAGTAGAGTAAGCAGAATGGACTGGTGATCTGTTGGGACACACAGCTTTGGGTCGGTCCATCAGAATAACCTATGCTCAATTACTCCAACATCAGACCCCTCCCCCCTACCTCAATAGGCAGGTCCATCAGAATAACCCAACCTTTGAAGCATTAAGTTAATGGTGATTTTGCTGGTGTAGCAAGTGATATCTATTGAGCACTGGAAAAGATCAAGCATCGCATACGATTGGCTAAGTTATCAAACCTTACGGGTTGAGTGACCACGCCAATAATCCTTCTATCCATTGACCATAATGGCAGAATCCATTTGCTTTGCTGGCCAATATGTCTATGGTTATTGTTGCTTGCCAAAAAAAAAAAAAAACCTTCCATACAACAGTTTTTACGACCTTGACTAAAAAATACTTATAGAGATGCTCTTCAAGAAACCTCTCCAAGATTGCATGGACTCTTATCCCTCGGAATCAGGGCACTAAGCTAGTCGCTATGTAGTTATCATATCATATTTTTCTTCTTTAGGAAGTGGACTCGCTTGTAATATGTTCCCATCACACGGAAGTGGATAAACTGTACGAGAAACCGAAAATGAAAACACTGTCTTGAAATAGTAACTTATCGCAATGAAAAAGGTAATGCAAAATCTGAATTCAGACTCTCTTTTCTTCAATCCTTATACTCAGGAGACATAAGGAGATATGCCATGCATAAAAAAACTGGTGATAAAGAAGTAAGTAGCCAGGCACCGTAAAATAGCGCAGATACTTACTCGGGAGATGGATGAACTTGTGCTATTCCACGAAATGGACAGATCACTCTATAGGGCTGCACAAACAACAAAGAGGAGAAAACAAAGGGTGAAAAATGTCATTTCGAAGGTACAAGATTATTCATGTACACAATTTCCTACTCTTCAAAAAAAAAAAAAAAGGTACACAATTTCCTAAAGCAGGTATGACTAAAACATAAAGCAGGCTCCACGTCAAAGGAAACAAATTTGGCAGGCAATAATCAAAAGTCTCAATGAGTAGTTATAATAACGAGAGGATAACAAATAAATTTCAATGAGAAACTTGGCATAATGAGGGGATAAGAAGACAAATATGCCGATATTGTAAATGCGAAAAGCAGGTAAAAGAACTACTCTACTCGAAAATACTTGTGGCAGTAGGGTGTCATCATTGCTATCTAATTCCAATACTAGCATACCCATAATGGGGCTATTTGGAAGTTAAAAGCTACTCACCGAGAGGTTCAAGGTTGGCCTAGTGGTTAGGGACTCAGCCTGCTTGGGGGTTGACCTGAGTTAGAGTCCTCATATCCCCACCCCCGCTACTGACCTGAGTTAGAGTCCTCATATCCCCACCCCCGCAGCATTAGCTGCTCCTTTGTACCAAAAAAGAAAACCTACTTACCAAAAAAAGAGAATCTGATAACATAATTGGACCAAACTACTAATCCCCTGAACATAGCTAGGATATAGATAACCGATAGCCTACTAATCCCCAAGAGTATAATCCAAAATTCGTAGCCCCTCACCCCCCCCCCCAAAAAAAAAGAGCTCACTAGAACATATACGAAAATAATCATAGTCTCCTTGATATTTTATCCCTAATAACATAGGTTAAAAATATGTCCACCTCCAAACTCATAGAGCTAAGACCATGAAATGAGCAAGTGACCAGCTTGACCACTCCAATAATTCACCTCAACACTTTCACCTAGGGAGGCACACGAACTACCGAGACCGGATTTCATTTATTAACATGAAATAGAAGGGAATCTTCAATGTTATCCCATCTAGATTTGCCAACTTCACAAACGTAGTTAGTTAGCCTTTGCCTGGCCACATAACAAGTGAAGTCTCAAAGAATTTACGCTCCCTTGCGAAAAAGGGCAGCCAAGCGCACATTGGCGCCCCTGCAAGGCGAGGGTCCAAGCCTCTGAGGAAGGCCTACCACAGGGGTGTCTAGAGGGCAAGCCTTCCCTTGACATTTTGGACAAGAGGCTGCTGCCAAGGCTCCCCTTGTGCTCAGTATTTTTAGAATCCATCTAGAACACTTACTAACCAAGTTCGGTATTCAAAAATAAAATCTAATTAGGTAATCAAGCGAACAAGTTCCTCATACAAATAGCCTGAAACAAAAGGGCCAATGGCTAGTTGCAAGGCTCCATTATTTCACAAAATCCCCTTCATCGAATCAAGGCCATTGTAGTTCTCCATGAATACAAGGTTCACTAATGGTCTGACATCATATTCTCCCTTGCCTTGGTCCTCAAATAAACAAAATGCAGATATATGATGCCGTTTAAATCATAGTCCCTCTGACTTTATTCTATCACCCTAATTTTAAAATGGTTCGTCCTAAAGATAGCTTCTGTTTGTTACCTAAAAGCTGTTCATGCATGATACGAACAGTATGCGTAGGCTTCCCCAACAACTAATCTGAAGAACAACTGACTAAAGAGTGTTTACGAGACATGTCTTCTTATTTCTATTTTCAGAGATATCAATCAAAGGATTTCAAGAAGAATGACTTTAGGAAAAGATATTCTGTGAATTGAATAACAATTAGTGTCAAAATGCAGCTATCTGGAATTCCAACTATGCTATGGGCATTCAGAAAGTAGCTTTCGTCATAATTTTTAAGACAGTTCACAGAACATGGCAACTTCTTTCCTATTATAAGAACTCCTAAAACAACTACATGTCAACACACTCTTGTAAGGGTAACCACTACCATAAAAGGAATAACTAGATGTTGCAACTGTATATATCATGCAAAAGCTTATTTGAGTTCATAAATACAACTTGCAATATAGGACCCTCCTTGCTAATTAATAACATCCCAGGAAGTAAAATTCCTTAACAAGGTATTTCTTTGAACTATATCCTCTTCCAAGTTGGTAAAGAATAGTTCAAGCACATAGGATGCCTCAACATAGGTACACGGAAATAAGGATCTATAGTTACCATTTCAGTAAAACTGAAGTAAAAGGGATAAGTATCACTGCTCCCATCCTCCATGCTTAACTCAGGAGATGAATTAGTAGAACCAGTTGCATACAACCATCGGCCTTTCTCAATTTTCCGGCAGTTTGGGCATTGCATCATTCCCTTCATGTTGAATGCAGAACCAATGCAATCTGCAACAGATATTGACAAAGAACATCAATGTTTGTTACAGATTCTGAAAATCAGGAAACATTCTTGAATCATGCTATTATCAGAAGATGGAAGCAGCAGAGCGAACTCACAGGCATATCAACTATTAAACAAATGTTTATCAAAAAAAAAAAAAAAACTATTAAACAAACCATGTTCTAGAATGGCTGTGACATGCAATTAACAGATGGTATTGCTCCAACCCTTAATATTTAATTGTCGAATTGGCAGGTGAGCACTAGACACTTTCTCTTCTATGATAACATACTACATGTTGTATAACAAGGCATCCAATTGAGTCCTTAAGTGGAAAATACAAATGAAAAACAATTAGAACAGACAAGATATTCTCTCCTCCAAACATTGCCTTGTAATAATGGCTGGTTGTGATAAGGACAAAATGTTTTACTAAGTTCTGATATAGATCTTCTTTCTAAGGAATGTAGGGAAAGTGCTGGGTCTTTAAGCTTGATCTCGGGTTTGGTGTTTAAATGGGTGTATTAGAAATTATAGTAGTTAACACATCACAGGAAGTTCACAGTCCTTCAGAGCAAAATTAAACGACTTCAGCAGCCTAACCAGCGCTGAGTGTTGCCGCGTAACAAGTAAGAATGTCAAGTCCAATTAAGGATTTCAAAAAAAATAAAAAATAAAGAAGGGAAAAGCCGAAAAGAGAAGGATTCGAGCTGCTTGTTAACTATTTTTCGGAGCAATTTTCATTCCTTTCATACATTAGACTGTTGCTAATCAATGGCAGAATGAATGGTTAAAAATATTGAGCACACTATTTGGAAGATAGAACATGGAAGAGAAGAGGACAAAAGAGAGTTTTTGATTGGTGTGTCCCAAATTGTGAATTGGTGTTGAAACCAGAGTCCAGCACGACAGAGGAATTACCACAAAACCTACATATTAAAGACAGAAACTAATGATATCTTATCCCATATCGCATCCTGAACAATGATGCCTTACTCAACATTTCACGGCGTTCCCCGAATGTTCATTTGGTTCTATAGCTCTTCATAACACAGTCGACGAATCATCTAACACAATTATACAGGGTACGCTCTTCCCTAATTGACCAAAAGAAAAAGGGAGACAGCCTACTTCCCAATATAAGAGGAGAAACTTTCAACAACTCAGTACTCAAAGCAAATTACGAGAGAACATTCACTCTTTCTAATCACGCAAACATGGCATGAACTACAATTCAGTCATTCAGAGATCAAATTACCCAAGAAAGACCAAAAAGAACCTGACTAATTAATCAGATAACGCATCAATCATCACTTCAAGGCATTCAAGGGTGATCTAATTAAACTTTAAAGGACCCTAATCCCTGCATGGCCACATTCTGATATGCGAAACTACACAAATAGACATCCAAAAACCGTTGAAATCAACTCTAAAACTCTCTCAGAAATGGTGTGTGACTCAGAACACATCTGAAGCAGTTCTTTGCTTCAGAGTGAAACATGGTGCTCACACATGCAACAGCCCTAAGAACAAGTAACAGCCTTTCTCCAGCAATTCAACATAAAATTGAGTAAAACAATGCCATAAACAATATCCAAAAATTAAGAAGCCATAAAACCACAAAACTAAATCAATCCCAACAAAACAAGCAATCCTGAAACTTCCAACGCAAGTTCATCATCATCATCATAATCAACAATTAATTCATCACTAATTCATCATCATATCAGTAATTCATCATCATCATATAAGTAATTCATAATCAAAATTCAAATATATCTATATAACCTCTGCAAACCAACTGCATTACCAAAAAAACAGCATCATAAATCACCAAAACAAGAATAAAGCAAATAAAATTGAATTGAAAGTGAAAAAAACAAGAAAAAATAAAAATTACCCAGATGAAATTCATGGCCACATTGTAATTTAGCAATGGATCTTTGCCCAGCACCACAAGTAACCAAATCAAGACAAATAGAGCATGGCACACCTGACTCTGCTTCAACATTCATATTCAAATCAATCCCTTTATTTTCACTCTCCATTCCCACAAAAAATTCTCTAATTTTTTTCTTAATTTTTTACAACAACCAAAAGAGGGGTAATATCTCTTTATTTTCCTCTATTTGTATCTTCTTCAACACACCCAAAAACAAAGCACAATTAAGACCAACCCAGAAATAACCCACCCAAAAACAAAACAAATTTGGGAAGTAATCCCACCTGTGGATCAAATATCTGGGCTAAACACCCAGAAATGTGATCACACAGCAATTAATTTTCTTTTCCCTCTTTTTTTTTTTTGTTTCTGGGTTTTCTTTATTAATTAATTTTTTAAAAATAAACAAAAATTAAATGCTTTGCTTTTTTCTCTCTCTTACCCTCTTTATGTTCTTGCCCTCTGAAATTGGGGGAAAATATGAATTAAATTTCTTTCGATTTTCTTCTTTTTTTTGGGGGGGGGGGGGATTTCTGGGTTAACTGTATTTCTATCTAATCCCACCTGTATGGTTACGTGGTGCGTACCTTCCGTAGTCTTGTCTCCCCTTTTTTTTTATTATTCTTTTTTGTAATTTCCATGTTTTTTTAATGTAAAAATTTTACTCTGTATAATATTTTCGTTTAATCCAATAATGAAAAATTCACATTGTTTGTCGGGTTATTGCCGATGTAGTCACAATAAGCTAATTTATCGAGAATTTTCATCATTTTATAAATCTATAGTTTGTATAGTGATTTCGCGATTTATTTTTCTATTTGTAGTGATCAAGAGTTTTATTTTTTTGACGTATATAGTATTGTGTTTATAAATACCAGTACATTTTTTATTTTTGTTATAATTTTTAACTTCGCATTAGGTCACAAAAAAAAAAAGAAAAAAAAACCAATTGAAAACAGACACATGAAAGAGGAGGAGGATCACATGAGAAATGATACTAACTGATAAGAAAGGCTGAGCTAGAAGCTAACCAACGGTTAGTGGGTATTTGGTTGAAATTTGGTTTAACAAAAAATTAATTTGTTGGGTTTAGGTCAAATTTAATGATTGTCACCCTTTTTTAATTGGTCTCACTGCCTAATAATATTGTTCACTACTGCCAAATTGTTAGGAGTAATTTGTAATTTATGTGTGTCTGAAGAAAGGTACTTGTACTTTCTTCCCAATCCCCCCACACCAAGTAATCTAGGTTTCTCAGTATTAAGCTTTATACGTTGTATATACTCGTATTACATTAATGAATCCCTTAAGAAATTATGATATGCCAAGGTATACAACCCTGAAAGTGTTATTATTGGGTATTGGTTAAAAGTTGGGTTTCATTTCTCTCTCCTAAATTTTAATTTCAAATAACATACTTCGTATATTCTCTCTTCAACCCCACTCTTTTCCCTTTGACCCCACTTTTTCCTCTCACATAGTCACATGTTTTTCACCGGGGTAACAAAACTAGGTCGAAACTAATACCACTATTTGCTTTTCTCTCTCCTCCATTTCTTATTATTTTCCGTGCCTCTGTCCCGGTGTAAAAACTCACTATAAAAACATTCTTAGGGCCAAGCCAAAGTGGAGGTGGAGGTGACCATAGCTTGTGTAGGGTGTGGAGTAGACCTGACAAGCGCGTCATTCCGGTCGGGTTTATTCGGGTCGGGTCACATTTTGTGTCATATTAGAGGTGATCATGGGTAGACCTGGCAAAACTGACCCAGACCCGAACATCCGACCCGAAATATGCGACCCGAAACCCGGACGTGACCCAAATAAGGTCATCCGAACTTGACCCAAACCCGAATTATATCCGACCCGAACCGAAAAGCATCCGAATCATGTTGACCCGAACGTGAACCAAACCCGTATTGACCCAAACCCGAATTGACCCAAACCCGTATTGACCCAAACCCGAATTGACCCAAACCGAACCTCATCCGAACCCGAATTGACCCGAGACCTGAACATATCTCAAATTGACCCGAAGATGACCCGAATAAGGTTTTCCCAAATTACAAGTTTGTGTCAACTTTTTTTTCTTCTTCATATTATGATATTATATCATTAATTTAAGCTTAAATCATACACTGGACTAGATAACTATAGAGTGGTTAGCTATAAATATCACACACTCATCAAAATCAATGATTGAAAACAAAAGGAAAACAAAAGGGAGACATGGAGTACAGAATAGACATGAATCAATCACATGGAGCTACTCTTAATGGAAGAAAACGAAGGAGTTATATTTGGAAATACTATAAACTTTATAAATGCGAAATTGGAAATATTTTTGCCGTTTGTGTTCATTGCAAGAAAGCTGAATTTAGGGACAATCCTCACCGTGGTGTATTTCTGCTTCGCTACCATGTAGACCGTTGTGCGGATATCCCTCCTAATGAGAAGCCTACTCCGTGGTGATAACGGAAATGACATAAGGGACTGAGGGAGGGAGGGTTTCACTGGTCGTTACTCGTTAATGCTTTAAAAACTTTGATTATGTTGTAATCGGATCATGTAATGTTATGCTTTATTTTTAATATCGCAATTTTTTTTTAGGTGAAAACGTTAAGATGTGTAATATTATTGTAATATCGTACTTTGAATTGGGGGATTGTAATGTTTGGACTTTGGAGCAAGACATTATGGTGGGGTAATGAACTTTGGAGAAAGACATTTTACAAGTATTGGCGATTTGGCATGATTATTTTCTCGTTCATTAATTTGTTCTTATTTCTTAAATGTTTAAATTACAAATAAAATAGTTCATATCGGAAACAGACCCGAATTTGACCCAAACCTACTTGACCCGAACCAATATCGACCCGAACCCACCCATCCGAACTTGACCCGAACCCGAACCAGACCCGACCCGACCCGAAAACGACCCGATATTTTTGGGACTCGAATAATTCAACCCAAATCCGAACCAGACCCGTATTTGACCCAAACCCGAACTTGACCCGAACCGAAATCGACCCGAACAATTTGACCCGAACCCGAATTTGACCCGAACCCACTCATCCGAACTTGACCCGAACCCGAACCAGACCCGAAAACGACCCGATATTTTTGGGACCCGAAACGACCCGACCCAGACCCGACCCGAATGACCCGTTTGCCAGGTCTAATCATGGGTCTGGGCGGGACGGGGTGGGCTTAGGGTAAAAAATAGGCCCGGTGTGTGGGTCGGAATGGGCCGGGCTTTTGTTTCGGGCCTAGTTGGTCGGGACGTTCGGGCTTTTTTAAAAAAATTTATGTATTACCTAATTATTATGTGTTTTTTTATCACTTTACACATTAATATTATCTAGTACTTTCATATTTAGTTTAATAAGAAATTATTATACATTTTTAAAGAGGTTTTTGATGTTATTTTTATAATTTAAAATATTTTATTTAATTAAAAGTAATTCTTTATTATTTTAATATATTTTATTCACTATATTTAGCCTAATTTTGATACATTAAGTACTTTAATTACCAAATTCGTCATACGACATCATTTACACTAGTTTACATAATTTAGGTGTATAAAATTAAGGGCATGTTCGGTATCACTGCCGTTTTTTGTTTTTGGTTTTTTTACGTAAAAAGTTTAGTTAAATAAGTTACAAAATTAAATTTAAATTATTTGTTTTCATAATATTCATACTGAAAATGAAAACTGACAAATGAAAACCACTTTTTCTGATTTTCAAAAACGAGACTTTGGTTTTCAAAAAACTGAAAATTGAAAACGATACCAAACAGATCCTGAATTTTTTTGCATTTTTTTTAAGCGGGCCGGGCCAAATTTCGGGCCACGAGCTAGGCCCAAGCTCGACCCATATTATTGGGGTTTTTTTTGGGCCGGGCTTTGGGCCATTTTCGGGCCTAGTTGGTCGGCCCAAACCTGGGGGAAAGTCGGGCCATCGGGTCTGGGCCATTTGATCAGCTCTAGGTCATATGTTTCAGGGCATGTATTTCGGGTAAATTTCGGTTCGGGTCGGGTCTAGTTTGGGTGTATCAAGTACGGGTCAAATTCGGGTCGGGTCAAATACAATTTGAGTCATTTCAAAAAGTTCAAATCTAATCATATTAATGTCAAGTGTCTTCAAGTTTTGTTTCATATTATTTTAAATTGAAATTTTATTGGGAATTTGAGTGTTTGAAGATGTGATATACCAATCCAAGTGACTTTTGTTCAACCGACTCATTTAAATATTTGATACTTCGGGTTTGTTCGGGTCGGGTCATATTGGGTCAAACAGTATTCGTGTCAATTTTGGGTTCGGGTTGGGGTCCGGTCATTTCGGGTTTCGAATTGAATTGAAATTACAATTTCGAGTCTAGGTCAGTTTTTCCGGACCTAGTGTGGAGAGAGGAGTTGGAGGAGAGATAAAATGGTAGAATTTTTGGTTTCCATCAAATAACACATTAATGTTTATCGTTAAGATTATACAAAAATACAAAATACTCGTATTTATACAAAGCATCGAGAAGATGCTAGTTGCTCATGGTTAAAGAATTTGATGCATATATAAAGACCAAATGCTTAATTAATTTCCATCATGCACCTATTAAAATCGTTTGTTTTGTAGATATGTAGTTATATATTGTGAGGCGGTCTCATATGATACTTTATATCACTTAAAAGAGGTAAATTATGGCATACCCCAAAATGAGCGTGTTACACAACTTACACTCACATTAATTGGGTGAGTCCAAAATCTACTCTTATTTAATCACGACTCCGCATGACTACCGTGAGAATGAGCACAATGCATTCCATAGTTCAAGAAAGATGTGTATGAATTAAGTGCATGTTTGGTATGGCAAAATTTGAGTTCAAGTAACGGAGTCCCACTCCAATAACGTTTCTTATTGTTTGGTTTAGAATAATTTTTTCTCATTCCCTTACTCTCCTTTAACCCACTTCCCCCAAATGAATCTCTCCTCAAACTAGAGGTATCCCATTCCATTCCCCCTTTTTTTACTTTCTCTCTCCTCCCTTCCCACCCCACATCATTATTGCCTAGCCACCACCTTCGGCCGAACTTCCGACCACCTGTATCGCCAGGCTATCACCGGTCGACTGCCTTCCTCCGGGCGATACCCATCACCACCGGCGTACTCCTTTTCTGCCCTTCTTTCTCCTCTTTTTCTCTTCTACAACTTCTTTCACCTAACAACCACCGCCTCCTCACCGACCACCACCCTCCATCGTAGGCTAAACCTTCTCAGGCGACCACCCATTGCACCGCCTCATCTCGCTTCTTCCAACTCACGTTTTCTCTCTCCACTCAAGAGGAAAAGGGGGGTGGCAGGCTCGCGTCGGATGGTCGGGGTGGTACCGGCGCCCGCCAAGTGGCCAGGTGGTGGAGTCAGCGACTCCGGCGGTCATGGGGGCTGAATGACGGTGGTTCTGCGGTGGTGGAAGGGTGGGCATATGGGGGAGGAAAGAGGAAAGAGAAAGCCAAAGGTTTTGGATAATTTGTTTATTTACTTATTTGCCCCTAGTTAAATGATTTCATTCCATTATTTAGTCAAACCAAACAAGTTAAGTAAGTAACGCAACTCGTTACCACTCCAATACTAATCCCATTTCATTCCGTTTCCATTACAAATCTCATACTAAACGCCCCCTAAGCATTGTTCAAAGAGTGCTATATGAAAGACATAAACTTCAAAGATGCAAGTGAACCTAAATTATTAGGGGGGAATGAAAACAAAAGATACACTAGTCGTAGTTAAATACTACTTCATCCGTCCAAGTATAAACTTCCTATTTCATTTGAATATGTGAGAGAAATTTAAATTAAGTAGGAAATTTATTTTGAGACGGAGGGAGTACAAGTTTAAAGTGCGAACACGTAAAACTGTCTAATGTCAACATGATTTATGAATACTTACGAGTTACAACAAGCGCAAACAATTTTACTATACTACGGTTTTTTTTTGTAATTGTAAACCACTTTTTACTGTTACTAATTAACTCAATTTTTGATATTTCTAGCTCAATTTTACTACCATGGACACGGTGTATTAAACAAATTAGTTCGACATATTGGTCGTTTGGTTGCCAAGCAAAATCATGGGAATTCTAAACTCCTTTGAGTTAAAAAAATGTGGAGTTGTTTAGTTGCCCAAAATCATGGAAATTCAGATTTCATGGGAATTTCCCATAATTTCCAGATGGGAATTTCCAGTTCTTACAAAATGAAAATTCATGTGGGAATTTATTTTCTACATGTAACCAAACAGTTTTGAGAATTTATGTATCCTATGAAGTGACACCTCATGTGAATTACGAATTTCCGCATGCAATCTCGGCATTTTATATACCGTCAATATTCGGGAAGTTCATCTTTTCCATTAGCACTTCGACCTTAGCTTAGTGGATACAGCTTACCAAAGGAATTACAATGAAGATGCAGTTCTTCAGATTCAGTGAAAAGGGACTTTTAACCAAACCAAATATGGCCATTCGAAATATTTGCATGCTATATTTCATTACTTCATTAGCATAGGAAAGTTAGAATGTAGGATAGGATAGGATGCATTAGTAAAAACATAAGGACTCGTTTCCACAACAATTTTTCCATTCTACTGGTAGTCTGGCAGCATGCCTGAATTAGGTCCGGCTCTTCGGAAGGCCTGTTCCTAAGCCTGCAATGAACGCCACTCTCTCTCTTGCTTGAGGGGCAGCGATGATAAGGCTGCGTACCGTGAAATGAAAACCAAAGGTGAGAGAATCAAACAGATCCGGATACCATAGTCAGGCAGTCCACGATCAGACGGTACTCCAAGTTCTGAGAACCTGCGCACAGGCCACGGCCTTGTACCGTTGGACTACATCCACCAGCAGAGGAAATGTGCCACAATAGCCATTTCTTAACAATTTGTTTCAACTATACACGAGACGCTAAAAGATTACAAAATAATTAGCCACAAATTACTAAAACATATTCTACTCAATCCAATCTTTTGGACCACATACATGATATATCATGTACAATGAAGTGTAACAATCGACAACTGGTTGATTGAACGCGAAGGCCAGGAATGTTAAGAACATCGGAAAATACAATGTACACAATAACTTCATATAGCAGTCATATCAGACTTCATCACACGTTAATCTTGAAATAGCAGCTATTATTACACAACAAACTAACAGGATGTAGGAATGGCACCGCTTGCTTGCGTGGCATTGCACCTCACCTCGGATCATAGCTCCGAGATTGATCTTAGTGTTTGGTCTTAGGCCTCTTGACAATCATCACAGAGCAATGAGCATGATGAGCACAGTAATCACTCACACTACCCAGGACGGCCCTGCATTCGTACCAAAGCAAGTTTCAATAACCATTCGATGTACATTGTCAATTTATATTCCGACAACAACTAGTCTCGAGCAAATGGACCAGGTTCGTTTCATCTAAGCAAGGCACCACATCTCCATTTCATCTAGTTGCAGATGGAATTTCTATATGCAACTAGCCTACTGCACAAAACAATATCTGATCTTTTTCGTTTAGGCCAGACACAACTTGTGTCACACAAGTCACATGAGTACATGACAAATATTCCTTTTCTCTCCAGAATAATTCAAGATAAATTTTAGAATAAAGGATAGAAGATCTGATGCCTAGCAAACTCAGAATAAAGGATTACTCAGAAGCCAGGCTATTATAGAGGGGGCAATGTAAAAAGAATATGTAAAAGTTGCTATGCTAAGGAAGGATTTGATCAGGACCGCCTCAGCCGTTTTCTTAAGCTATTATGCCAAACCCCTTATGTGATTACATCACTGTACTTGTATCAAGATATTTCTTAACTGGATTGAAGAAAATTTTATGGACTAACATTTTACGCGCGTAAACAATTACCTCTTTATTGCTCCATAACCATGACTTCCAACAACCAACATGGAAGCGTGATGCTTCTCAACAGCATCGCAAAGAACGTTCCTGGCATCGCCTTCTACGACTTCTACAGAGACCTCATGCACCTGTGGTTAAACAAGTAAATAAGGAATAGCAAAAAAACAGGACACTGGCCGAAATAAAAGAGTTGTTTACACTAGACTGCCTTAACTACGAAACTACGTCACTAAATTCCGCCATGTCCCCATATAGTTCTAGACAACTTTGTTAAATGCCGAGTACAATAATGAAGCAGTGAGTCGTAGTACTGAGGTCTGAAAGAAGCATTTCCACGCAGTGAGTAATTCAATTCCCTTAAATCGGTAATCCGGGATTTGTTAGATAACCAACTAAGCCAAAAGCCAAAAGTCTAGACTGATGGTTAGAGCATCCACAATGGTCTTATACTTCAACAGGATTACAGGCTACTACAAAGTACTAGCACTCCATATCTCCAGGGTATATTATCAGTTTATCATAATCCTATACTATGGTACATGGTACATATTTTCATCACACTATAATATCAAAAAGTCCAAATTGAATATCATTGCTATATCGTTTCGGACATCAGATTGCATCTTTTCAGACATTAGCAAAACCCACAAATACCAAATTTCTTATCACCTACACATTACAACAACAACAACAACAGCCAAGGCTTATTCCGAAAATGATTTGGGGTCGGCTAACCTGAATCGTTATCACCTACACATAAAGCTCACAAACTAAGCTACAATTAAACCGTAGGCCGAAACTACACACACACACTCAATCACATGCTCCAAATTAAAGACCGGAATGCCCCTACTAAGTCTCGGAAGGTGACCCGAAAATGATTATGGTGACATCGAAAATCAAAGTTGTATGCTTGAAGTTTATAAAAAGCTAGCACATAAGAGAAGATTATTAACAATACCCCTTTGGATTTGCACAAGTCTTTAGCTTTCTCAATCACCCTGGTGGCAATCTTCTTTAGATCACTCTCCACAAAAGGGAGAATCTCTGCAGCTCCTGCAAATACTAATATGAGAATTGAATTCTGATTATATTCATAGCTCAAATTAATACTTACTAACTAATTAAAATGAACCAACATATTTACAATCTTCTACTAGTAAAGTCCACATATTGCATGCTAAATAAACACCACTATAGTTATGTCGGATCATTATACTCCGTATGTGGTAGTTTCGTAGACCAATTTACGATCTTTCAGCTCCAGTGGATCTCAACCCGATATACGAGGCTTAAATGTCACTAAAATGATGAAAGAAACAGCTTGACACGATCATAGTAAGTAGCGTACAACATGACAACCTAATATAACAAATTTAAGACCAATCAATCAATTTAAAGTCGATAAAAAGGAAAATGAGATAACCATACCAGGTAATAATACTAACGAAACAAAAAACGAATTTGATTACCACACCACCTGGCATGCATAATAATTAAAATAATAAAAAAAACTCAAGTCAAAGGTGCTAATAATAATGATCAAGAACCCAGAAACAAAAATGATCGAGAACATGGGTTCGGGTAACATGAATCGTCGAAAACCGCGAGAACATGTAACGTAAAACAAAAGAAAGAAATAGTACCAGGGCCACCAAGACCAATGGCAGAGGAAGGAGTAGGCTTAGCATGAACGAGGAAGAGATTAAAAGGCTGATTAGGAATAAAAGGAGTGAAGAAATGATCAAGTGCCCATTCTAAAGCATAAAAGCTCTGCTCACTCTCATCTATTGCTGCTAACATCAATGGTTTCTCTGCCATTTTTTCTTCCGAGTATCCTAGGATTTTTTTTGTTTGTTTGTTTGTTTCAGGTGATAAAAAAATGTTAAAAGTATGATTGATTGGAGGAGAGAGAGAGGAGTGCAGAGGTGGAGAGAGTTGGAATTTATAGAAAGAGGAGAGAGAAATGGGGGGAGGGGAGTGGATGAGTAGTAAGATAGAGAGATGCTTTACGACATTCTGGACGGTTCTGGCCTAACAGCTGGGTTTGCGTAACAGGTCTGGATAACGTCTTTTCTCTCGTGATCTTGAAGCCAACTTTCTAATCATTTACTATGTGCGGCCAACTAGAATAGGTCAATACTGTGTTGGGACTGGAGACTCACAACTTCACAAGTCACTTGGATGTGGTCGAAGTGAGGAAATTCGGTCAAGAGTCCGGCTGTTTGTATCAGCTTATATTTGTATCAGCTTATATATACTTCACTACATTCCTCTAAAAAAAAAACAGCAAATTGCTAAAGCTGTATAGTGTAGACATAATTAATTTGTATATAATGTAAAATTGAGTTAGTAATAGTAAAATTGACATCTGAGTAGTAAAATTAATTGTAATGAAAAATTCGGTTAGTAAAATGAATTGTGTAATAGTAAAATTTTGATTGTGTAGTAAAATTATGGTTGATTGTAGATACTTTTTTGGTGTCTACACTGTAGACATCTAGCATTGTCCATAAAAAATATATACTCCACTACATAAAGCAGAAGAGTAGACTATAAATGCAGTTTCTCTCACACTGTCGTGGTCCACCGCAATTCTCATTTCGGCTCTTATACGGAGTATATATAAACTTATACAAATAGACTTTTTCTTCGGTGAACTGAATAAGAAAAATTGGGATTTTGATGTGTGGACTGAGTAGTCTAATTAATGTTAGACTAATTGAAAGACTCGCGTTGAAGTTAAAATTTACTTAAATATGTACCAATTTTACCGTTATTTCAGGAGTATTGATTAGTGACTTGACATAATACTCGACTGTTGGGACCAGGGCAACTGCCTCGTAAGAGTAGATTGGGAAGACATACCACAAGGCCAGTGACGTTCCATCTTTAAACAAATTGGCAATAGGAGCAGTGTAGATCACTTGTGCCATTTTCGTGTCTCACTCTGTGTACCCTCCAATCGCATGCTACTATTTTATAAAATTTTCCACAAAATATGATATTTAAAAGATAAAATAATGAAATGGTAGCGCATGGTTGGAGGGGTACACAGAGTGGGACAGAAAAGTAGAATAGGTGATCTGCACTGCAATAGGAGGAGTAAATCACTAGTTTATAATAAACCAATCTTCTCAACTTACTTCTATCAATGTGGGACAATACTTTTATGAACACACTTGGAAAACCCCAACATCGACCATCTAGATGTGTCTAGTGTTGGGATCCTCTAGAGTTGAAAATGAATTCTACTTGGTAGAATTTGCCTAAAAAAGTAAGAATAAATTTTTTAACAATTTATTTGTGATCTTCAAAATTCTTTATTTTTTGTCTTATTACTTCTTTTGGTAAACTCTACCAAGTTTAGCAAAAACAAAATACAGAGGATCCTTACTCAATTTGAACCTATAAATGCACTAATGTAATGGTGTTAAAACACATGAGCGCGACTAAAATGATCATGTATCATGGAAGCTCGTAGAAGAAGATTGAAGAGGCAATGAGAGTAAAACATGATTATTATTCATTGATAATATATAAAAAATGGAAATACAATCAAGAAGCAATTTATATATTTGGCTTACTTGGCTAGGCTATGTAATCGTATTTAATTTGCTAATAGAGTATTTAGGGAATATTGAGTATGGGAAATATTTGGAATATTATCGAGTATTTGAAGTTAAAAATATTATTATTTAGGTATACTTTATATTGTCTAAGAGTTTAGGAAGGTCGGTTCCTCGGTCATCAAGGATACAAGTTGTATTTATAGGGTTTACCCTAAGGTCAATGCATGCAGGAAGCTAAGCAAGCTAACTCATTCACGAATTATATTGAGTTTATGATTTTCCCCAAACACAAGTGTTTATATTTCTTTTATGGTATCAGAGGCTCTTTCCTAGAGGACGTTAAAAGTGGCTTCCGCTGCCTGCCGGTGGGGCGGAATTCGGGAATTTGGTATTGGTTGGAGTTTTGTTGTCGTGATATATGTTTTTAGAGTTTTGTTATTCGATTTTATTTATGAGTCTTATGTCATTTTTTGTTTAATGTGTTTGAATAAAAACCCCTCCGTTTGTTATTTGGGATTTGCGAAGTCGGGATCGAGATAGTTTGTGATTATGATTGATCGATAATTTTGTGTTGTTGAAGACATTTTGAGTTCGCCGTTCATCAATTATTTGTTCACGGATTTGGGTTGTACGTGTTATGGGTACTTGTTGTATCGTCGTCTTTTATTGTTTGATGTTTGATGAGAACACTCTTGTGAGATTTTGAGTACTGTGTGATGATTTTTAGGCTGATAAGGAATGGGGGTGTGTCCCTACTTCTCATGTCTGGTAGTTTTAAGGTGAAATTGGTAATGACCGTTTCACATTGTGAGACCATGTTGATCGCTTCATGGTATTTAGTTTTCGTTATTTTATTGGGGAGTGCCCTACCAGTCATGATTGATTCTTTTTAGCTGAAGCTGATAAAGGCCGCTTCATAATTTTGTGTGACCATGGTGATTCATGGTATTGTTGACGTTCCCTTGTATCTGGCGTTTAGTGGTGAAGTTAATTATGGGCGATTCATGGTGTTGATTTTGTGTGTTTTTTGGATGAGCGTGGGTGTACGAGTTATTCGAGTGGTGTTGTGACGACGATGATCAACGTGTCGGATTTGAAGATTGAAGATTTCGACGGAGTTATTTTGTTTCTTTATCGTTTTGACAAACTCATTGTAATTTTAGTCAAATTACTATGAGTTTGAGGGGGGGTAATTGAGTATATTAGAGAATATTGAGTATGGGAAATATTTGGAATAATATCGAGTATTTGTGGTTAGGAATATTATTATTTAGGTATACATTATATTGTCTAAGAGTTTAGGAAGGTCGGTTCCTCGCTCATCAAGGATACAAGTTGTATTTATAGGGTTTACCCTAAGGTCGATGCAGGAAGCAAGCTAAGTCATTCACGAATTATATTGAGTTTATGAGTTTCTCCAAACACAAGTGTTTATATTTCTTATATTTGCCAGCTGAGCTTTTATATAAAAGAATTTTGTTATGAATTCGGTTGTATGTCGGGAAAGACATTTTGCTCACTATGTAAGGCTGGTATCCTTCATACTCCCCTCGAGGATGGAGCTGGTGTATGAAGCACTAGACTTATCTTGAAGACAAAGTGTCTATGCTGCTCGATCTCTTTGACGCCTTTTGTAAGAAGATCAGTAATTTGAAGAGCAGTGGGAACATGTTAAGTCTCCATGAAGCCTTCTTGTATTTTGTCCTTTATGTAATGGCAATCAAACCTCGGGTGCTTAGTTCTCTCATGGTAAACAGGGTTGGCAGCAATTTGCTGAGCTACCTTGTTGTCACAAAAGAGAGAAATTGGCAGAGGAGGAAAAGTTTGTAGGTCATGTAATAGCCCACAAGTTTAAGGGATAAAGTGATCGATTTAAGTGAGTCTCGATATTCTAAAGGATGAGAAAAATCTAATGTGGTAGAGTATTTATTTTGAAGTGAGTCTTACTGATGAATCCAGCCTAAAGCCTTAAATTTGAGCTTTAGATTTTACTCATACTTCAATGTTATTGGTCACTTTATCAGATTTCACTCAGGTTGATGTGTTGAAATAAACTACACCATTAAAGATCATATTCAACAATTCTCATCTCATACGAGTATAAAAAGTCCCCGCATATGCACACAATTATTTTGCTAAGAAACCAGATAATCAATATTGATTAAATCTTAATAACCACAAAAACTGAACAGAAGACAAATCGATACTCAACTTATTATTGACAATCTAATTTGTACAAACTTAAGACTCAACGAGTTCGGTTTAGTTCAGATGCAATAAATGATTTTTGTTAACTTAATTCACATTGTATCAAATTACATACGTTCCAATGACTTTAGCATAGTTAAAAATATATAGAAGTATGAAATCAAGATAATTTTCCTTCAATAAGCTAAGGCAAGGAAGAGAATTCGGAAGACTCGAAACGATTCAGGAACCTACGGTAAGAGAAGTGCTACAATATGTGAAATATCACATATTTTTGTGAGATATTTTTTAAACTGGCAAAAAAAAAAATAGATTAAAGTAACAAATGAAGTGCTTCTACAATACTAGTATGTAGTATTCCCTCCGGTCTTATTTAAACTTCGTTCTCCCTTTTGCGCACTCCAAAAGAAGAAATAATAAATAACACTTTATGATTTATTTAGCAAATTAATTTAAAAGCTAATTACCTTAACCAGCATATTTATGTTGCCTCCCTAATTTTTCTCTCGACAAAAACCGTAATATTTTGGGGATGGGAAGAACAAAGTCCGAAACCCTGAAAAAGGGAGAAGGAAGTTTAAATAGGACCAGAGGAGTATATGTTTGGCCTAGTTTTTAAAGTGTTTTTCTATTCCTAAAATCAGAAACTTGGCTAAACATAGAGTTTTTTTAAAAGTTTTAAACTATTCCTAAAAGCTCTAACTCAAATATTGACCCTAAAAAACACAAGCACCAAATTGGTGTTTATGTTTCTCTTTCTCTAAGATTAATCATTTAATGAGATATTTTAATTTGGCAAAAAAAAAAAAAGATTCACATAACAATAAAGTGTTTCTAAGTATGTACTAGGGGTGAGCAACGCCGGGGACCGGAACCGGCAAGGACCAGTTCCAAAATTTTGGAACCGGAATCGGAACCGTTTCTCATGGTTCCTAAGATTGACGAACTGGAACCGGAACCGCCAATACCCGGTACCGGTTCCGGGTACCCGGTCATAGAATTTAAAAAAAAAAAAACTAGTTTGGCATATTTGGCTCCATCAATCGATCATCATCATCAATATCTCGTTGATTCATGACTGATCTAAATATGGTAAATGAGAAAAAAAAGAGGTAGAGAGAGGCTTATAAGTGTATAGCATTAAGATTTAATGGTATATTTTTTACATTTTTTTATTTTTTATTTTTATTTTTTTTTTCTATAGTAACGGGTTCATGCTCGGTTCCGGGTACCCGGTATTGTAATTTACTTTACCGGGTACCCGACCGATTCCGCTTCCAAAATTTCACTACCCGGAACCAGAATCGACTATACCGGTTCTGGTACCGATTCCAAATCCGGTTCCGGGTACCTTGCTTTTTTTGCTCACCCCTAGTATGTACATGAAACAAACACTTATTAATTTTTCCAAAACCAGTTTTTAGAGAAACCAATTATGAAAAATAGAAACACATTTAGATAAATTAGGACAAACAGACACGTAAACACCAGGGCCGTAGATGAGGCTGGGCGAGCAGGGCCCAGAAACAGGGCCCCCGAAATCTGAGGGGCCCAGAACTGTCAAAACATAATATATAGCATACATGTTCCTAATATATCAGATGACTAATTACAGTCTAGTGATAATGTTTGCATTCAAGAAACCTATGCACCTAGGGTTCGAAACCAACTGTCTACTTTTTTTTTCCGGAAAACTCACGTGTTACCCTCGAACTTTGACTGATTGCACATGGTATTCAAATAGTAAATTCCGTTTGATTTTTTCGTCAAGTGATGATGTGTCGGTTAGTTGTTCGGTAATTAGTTAATTAAATTATATAATTAATATTTTAATTGAAAATATAATAAATTATTAGAAAATTTGATTTTTTTTTCCACAGTTTTTTTTTATTTCAAATATTTTATTTCAAATTTTTTTTTGGGTTAAATCACATGGTACCCTCGTGTTTTGCCGATTTGCACGTGGTACCCAATGTTTTGTAAATTTGTACAAAATACCCTCGAGATTTGACTATTTGCACACGAAACCCTAAACTTAACCCTCCCATTAACACCGTTAACTTTTTTTTTAAAAAAAACAGGTTATTCACGTGGTACCCTCGTGTTTTGCCAATTTGCACGTGGTACCCACTATTTTGCAAATTTGTACTCAATACTGTCAAGATTTGACTAATTTTACATGATACCCTTACCTTTAAATTTCCGTTAACGCCATTAATTGAGAAAAAAAACTCTTTGATATTCTCCTTCATCACCATCTCTATCTTCCCCCCACCACTTTCAGAATTTTTTTTCGAAATAGGGCTTAAAAAATAAATATTAAACAAAATGGGTCGGATTCAAAAACGTTTAATGTTATGAGGTGCACGTCACCCATTTCAGGTTCAGGACAAAACCGCCATTCCACTGGCGGTTTTACGTGTGTTAAACAGTAAACTTGAGCTGCAGTGGGGATCTTGGACAAAGGTGAAACCGCCATGGGGGGTGGCGGTTTCACTTGAAGTGAAACCGCCACTCCCCAAGGCGGTTTCACTGGCGGTTTTACCCTTAACAAAATAAAGGATGATCATTCTCCTCTTATCCAATATATGCGTCGACGTAGAGTTGGTTCTCCTATGACGCCAATTATGGAAGGTGACACTCCGGGTTCTTTCTCAAGCCAACCCGCTTCCTCAAGCCAACGTCGAGCTACACGCCGCCGCCGCCTAGCGGATGATTAGCTATTAATATAGTAGTTTGTAATGTATGGAAACAATTTTATGTTTAATTCGACTCTTTCAAGTATGTAAAATACGTTTTAAGTTATGAAATAAGATACCATGCCTTCGAGTTCTCATCTTGGGTTGTTATTGTTGTTATTGAAAGATTGTGGTTGTGGCATATTGGTTTGGGTTTGTTTGAGTTGCAGGTGAAACGGAAAAGAGAGAAAACACCTTCAAAAAAAAAAAAAAAAAACTGTAACCGCCACGGAGCACAGCGGTTTCACACTTGATGAAACCGCTACTCTCCGTGGCGATTTCATCACAACTTCAAGGTATATGGGAAGAGGGAGGCCTTTATTTTGTTAAGTGAAACCGCCATCCCCCATGGCGGTTTCACCCTTAACAAAATTGGGGGTTTACACTTATAATACTCAATTCGGGTTTGAAACCGCCATGGGGTGTGGCGGTTTCACTTCAAGTGAAACCGCCACCCGCCATGGCGGTTTCACCCTTGTCCAAGATCCCCACTGCAGCTCAAGTTTACTGTTTAACACACGTAAAACCGCCAGTGGTAATGGCGGTTTTGTCCCGAACCTGAAATGGGTGACGTGCACCCCATAACATTAAACATTTTTGAATCCGACCCATTTTTTTTAATATTTATTTTTTAAGCCCTATTTCGAAAAAAAATTCCCACTTTCATCATCACCATATTCATTCTTCTCCACAACCGTCATCAACATCTTCATCATTTTCCACCGCCATCATTGTTTCCACCCATAATAAATACCATAACCACCATTTTTTCCTTCTCCATTGAAATCAACTTTTAAACTGCGTTAATGGAATTTTAAAGGTAACGATACCATGTAAAAAAAGTCAAATCTTGAGGATATTTGATATAAATTTGTAACACTGGGTACCACGTGCAAATCGACAAAACACGAGGATACCACGTGAATCAACAATCTTTTAAAAAAAAGTTAACGGTGTTAATTAGAGGGTTAAGTTTAGGGTACCATGTGCAAACAGTCAAACCTCGAGGGTATTTTGTACAAATTTGCAAAACATTGGGTACCACGTGCAAATCGGCAAAACACATGGGTACCACGTGAATTAACCCTTTTTTTTCTTAAAACTAAAATTTTTAGGGGTACCATGTGCAAAATGTTTGATTTCAAGGGTACCGTGTGCACAAAATGGTAACTTGAAGGGTACCATGTGCACAAATTATGAATACTTTTTAAGAAAAATTATATTTTTATGAAAAAAACACACAAGTTTTTTGGATTTTTTTTTTCATGAAAATATTTTTTGGATTTGTTTTAAAAAGTCTAAATTTTTTATTTTATTTTTTTTATTTTATTAATGAGTAACTTTAATCAACTAATTACCAAACAACTACCTAACACATCATCACTTAACGTTAAATCTAACGGAAGTTAGTATTCGGGTACCATGTGTACAAAGTAGTAACCTCAAGTGTACCATGTGCACAAACTTGCGAAGTTGGGTACCATGTACAATCAGTCAAAGTTCGAGGGTATCACGTGAATTTTCCGTTTTTTTTTCCCTCTTTCCTTGCCTTGATTAACTTGTTTTTATTGCTTTATTTTCTTTTCCAATGTTTTTTTTTTCTTTCCTTGCCCAGATAAAATGTGTTGCTTTTGATTTTTTTTTTCCAATATTTGTAAGGTGTGGTGCGTGAAGCGGTCGATCGTAAGCGTGCTAAGTATGAGGATAGGTGCGCTACTTTGGGTTATGCCTTCCTTCCCTTCTCTTTCTCCTCTTAGGGGGAGTTAGAGCCCACAATTGTTGTTTTGTTTAAGCGGATCCAACAGTTCTTCAGGACGTAGGATATCAATGCGCAGGATGCAGCTCATATATTTACTAGGATTGGTTTTTCCATAGCAAAGGTTGTGGGGGCTCGGATCGTATCTCGGCTCCCCACCAATTTCTTGTAAATAATTATTAATTTTTAGTGTAAAATTCCACTTATAATAATATTTGTAATCTTCCTTATTTCTTTTCCAATGTTTTTTTTTCTTTCCTTGTCCGAAACAATGTTTTGCATATAACCTTGTTTATATTTAGGGCCTCAAAATTGTCGTTTTGATATATTTTGTCCCGAGCCCCTCAAATGAATGCTACGGCCCTGGTAGACACTTATTAGTTTTTCAGAAAACAGTTTTAATAGAATCCGATTATGAAAAATAGAAACAGATTCAAATAAATGTTATTTCTTTGACCAAACTAGTTTGCCGGCCCATGCAACGCTCATGCTACTTATGTTTAAATGTTAATATATATTACATAAACCAAACAATTATTTACGTCGTTAGATTTCTTTTTCTTAGGGCTATAATCACTGATTAATCTAAAATATGTATTAGAATATGACCTTATTTTACCCTAAATGAAAGAAGAAGAAAAAAATGTGATCTTTCATCGGTAAAATGTGGACAAACTGCATGTCACAGAGAGTATCGGTAGAGATACTTTCTGGCACTCTAGTGCTCATATTCTTGGCCAGGTATCTCTCACGTAACACTTACATCTCATTTTTTTGTTATGTTTTTCAAAAATTTTGAGTTGAAGATCGAATTTTGGTTTGATTATATTGTTTGATATTGTTGTAGTCATTGGAGATGGAGTATGGATGCAAATTATGTATTGGACCTTGTACGTGGAGAGGTGAGTTTCCAGTCTCTCGTTACATACGTTGTTGTTGTGTGATTTATTGTAAAGAAGCTCTAAGTGAACTCCATTAATGGCGGAATGGTAGCTTCAAGATGAAGATTAAAAATTGAGAAGGAGACAGAGAATGATTATGAATTGAAAATTTTATTATTAGAAAACTTAATCATGATTTACAATCCTATCAACTATATATACAAGTAGTGGTTGTTAGCTTATGGACAGAGGTGGTTATTTGGTTGTTACAAGTGGTTAGGAAGTTAGTTACAAACTCTAACAAACTTTGACCACAGTTGACTAATGTCAATATCCCCTCCTCAAGCTCAAGCGCAGCGTCAGGGAGGTTTCTGGATCAATATCCCCTCCTTAGGCTGGATGTCAGGAAAGTTGATGAGTCCCAGCCTATCAGACAGAAACCTATGTTGTACAGCTCCCAAAGGTTTTGTCATCAAGTCAGCAAGCTGCAAACTCGATTTCACATATGTTGTTTTCATAAACCCTTCCTGTATTCTTTCCCTTATGTAGTGACAATCAATGTCCAAGTGTTTGGTTCTCTCATGAAAAACTGGGTTTTGTGCTATGTGTTCTGCTGCCTTATTATCACAGTGAAGTGTGACAGGTAGTTGAACATTGACCTGTAGATCCCTCAAAAGCCTTTCAATCCACACAACTTCACTTGCAGTATAGGACATGCATCGATACTCAGATTTTGCAGAGCTTTTACTCACTGTCTTTTGTTTATTTGTCTTCCAAGAGATCAAAGCTGACCCGAGAAAGACACAATAACCACTTAGTGACTTGCAACTGAAGCTACACGAACCCCAATCTGCATCACTGTAAGCTTGTAGTATCAGATCAGAGTCTGCAGGATAGAATAATCCAACATTTGCAGTGGTTTTCAGATATCTGGCTACATGGATTGCATGGATTGCAGCTTGAAGATGGGGCAGCAGAGGCTGCTGTAGAAACTAGCTCAGATGTTGCACACAGTAGGAAATGTCAGAACTTGTCAAATTCAGGTATAATAACCTTCCAATCAGCCTTCTGTATTGCTCTGGTTGTTCCAGGAGTTCCCCATCCTCAGTAGATAACTTTAATCCCCTTTGCATTAGAAACAATGTCTCTGTACAATTCTCCAAATGCAGATCTTTGACAATATCAACTATGGATTTTCTCTGATTGAGCATAATTCCAGTTTCATTTCTAGCCACTTCAAGGCCTAGGAAATACCTCATCATACCAAGATCTTTTATGGTGAAAGTGGCATCTAAACCTTCTTTAACTTGTTGTATCTCATCAACAACATCTCCAGTCAAGAGTACATCATCCACATACACAAGTGCAATGATAAAAGAACCAGTGATTTTACCTTGCTTTGTGAACAATGAATAGTCTTGCTTTGATTGAGTAAAGCCAAAACTTATCAGATATTTTGTTAATTCAATGTTCAACTGTCGAGATGCCTGCTTCAAACCATATAAAGACCCCTTCAATTTGCAGACTTGACCTTGTGTAGCTTTACCATACCCTTCAGGCGGTTTCATGTATACTTCTTCTTCCAGAAATCCATGAATAAATGCATTGTTTATATCTAACTGATGTAAAGGCCAAGACTTTACTACTGCAATTGCCATCAGGGTTCTCACTGTTGCCAGCTTTGCAACAGGAGAAAATGTGTGCTTGTAGTCTTTGTCCTTCACTTGATTGTATCCCTTAGCCACTAGTCGAGCCTTAAATCTCTCAATACTCCCATCTGGTTTGTGCATGATCTTGAATACCCATTTTGAACCAATTGCTTTATGACCAGGTGGCAAAGTGGTTAATTCCCAAGTTTTGTTTTTCTCAATTCCTGCTGCATTGCTTGAACCCATCTCTTATCTTTCTGAGCTTGTGAAAAACTATAGGGCTCAACTTCAGTAAAAACATGATTCAGACTAGCAACATAAGTTGGATCAAAGTCCCTTAAATCCTTTAATATTTCTCTTTGAAATAGAGATGATGCAGAATTTGATGCTGCAGGCAGAGTACTTGGAAGTCTGATGTTGCAGTTGAAATCATTAAGTTTAGTTGAGAGCTGTCTATTCCTCACAGACCTTCTTGTGGGAAATGCTGATTTAGTAACAGCAGGAGCATTTTCTTCCAGACCTGCTGTGTTTCCTTCAATATCAACATTCACAGTGTGTTGTGAATTTTCAGACTCAGCAGGGTTGTTGCTGTGAGCATCTGAAGAATTTTCAGAGACGACAGGGCTGTTCATATGAGTACCAAAAGGCTGAACATGTATCTGGGAGTTTGTCCCTGATGGGTCCATATTTGATGCACTTGATCTACCATCATCAGACAAATCAGGAATATAAGATGAATCAGATAAATCAATATGAGCCCTGGTAGCAGATTTGGGCTGATAAATGCTTTTGCTGACTTGTGTCTGATATGGGAATATGCTTTCCTTGAATAACACATCTCTCCTTGTAAAGGTTACATGATCATCCAAATCATACAACTTGTATCCCTTCTGTCCATAGGGATATCCTATAAAGACACATCTTCTTGCTCTTCTTTCAAACTTATCTCTCTTTGTGACTGGAACAGTGGCATAACATAAACAGCCAAATATTCTGAGCTCTTCATAAGTTGGTTTTTCTCCAAATAAAACTTCAAATGGTGTTTTCCAACCCAAAACAGCAGTAGGCATTTTGTTAATCAAGTATATAGCTGTCATAAGGCAATCACCCCAGAATTTCTTTGGCAAATTAGCATGAAGTCTTAGAGATCTTGCAGTCTCAAGTAGATGTCTGTGTTTTCTTTCGACCCTGGCATTTTGTTGTGGTCTGCCTGCAATACTTCTGTGATGAATGATGCCTTTCTCCCTGAGTAATGATCCACATACTCTTTGAAAAAATTCAGTGCCATTATCACTCCTGATCTTTGTAACAGTCTTTCCAAACTGTGTTGTGACATAAGCTAGGAAATCTCTGATTAAACCAGGGACTTGAGTTTTGGTTTGAATCAGGAAAGTCCATGTGCTTCTTGAATGATCATCCACAATGGTCAAAAACTCTCTAGCTCCAGACATAGCAGGAAGTTTATATGGTCCCCAAACGTCAACATGCAACAAATCAACGCATGCTTTAGCATATGATTGACTTTGAGGAAAGGGTAAAATGTGATGTTTGGCCAAGACACAGGTTTCACAAAAAAAATCTTTTATTCCATTGACAGTGGTGTCAGGTACATGTTTCAACTTCTCAACAAAAGAATGACCAAGTCTAGCATGTAAAACATCTACATCAACAATAATAGGTTTACAATTCCTAGTTTTGCCAGCATTACAAGTACTGTTATTACCAGCTAAAACAGGAAAAGAACTACTAGTTTTATTCTTAGCAACATGGTGCTGCAGTCCAACATTATTCCTTTGATCTTGAGAGAAAGATCCAGGCTTGATCCAGTAGAGATCTCCCTTTCTTTTAGCAATTGCCAGGACTTTCTTACTTGAAGGGTCCTGGAATTCACAATGATGAGAGAAAAACATCACAATGATGTCAGTTTTCTCTACAACTCTTCCATCAGACATCAGATTTTGTTTAAAATCTGGCACAACCAGTACATTATGCAAAGTTATATCATCATTTAAGTGCATATCACCAGTCTAATGCACATATTTAATAGAACCATCAGGCAATCCTACCAGTATGGGTCTAGAGAAACAGATCACATTATGCAGCAGTTTAACATGTGAAGTCATATGATCAGATGCTCCTGTATCGACTATCAAGTCTAAAGTGACAGCATGAGCAGCAATTGAAAGTGGTTGAGGTAACAGTAATTTACCTGCAAATTTACCAGTGCTCATTGCAGAGTTGGCATGAGCTGTTCCAGACTTTACAGATAATGTTTTCAGTATCTGTTGCATCATGGTATTCATCATATTCTGCATGACTTCTGAATCCAGAGATATTGCAGCATTACCAGACCCATTCGTCCCTCTATTCTGCTGATTACCACTGCTATACCCCTTTAAATTTCCATACTGCTGAACATCATTGTCTTCAAGTGGAGAAACTTCCTCAAATTCATCAAACTCATCATATGAATGACATCTACATTATTTGCAGGCCTCCTGTAGACATTTCCTCCTGACTGATAGTTAGGAACTCTCCCTTTGTTCCTGTTGTCAGAGTTCTTGAGTTTGCGACAAAATTTGCTGATATGTCCCTTCATGTGACAGTGGGAACATTCCTGTAACCTGTAGCATTCCTCTCTGGTATGACCAATCTTGTGGCAGTAAGAACATTCCATGTTCTTTTCTTCAAGCTCAGTTTTCTGTCTTTTCCACTGATTTTCTCTGGCTCTCCTCTGAAAGTTACCAGAACTAGATGCATAGGCATTAGCTTCTGTCAGCGAATCCACTGAATCCGAAACTTGTTTCTGCTTTTCCACCTTCTGCAGCAAATGCAAGGCATTATTCATCTTTGGAGCAGGATTCATTGTCAGTAAATGACCCTTGACATGCTCATAAGAATTGTTTAACCCCATGAGAAACTGAATCAACTTTCTTTGATTCTCTCTATCCAGAGTTTTCTGCAACAATTGGCAAGTGCACATTTCCATTGCACCACAACAGCAAACCGGAATTGGATCAATCGCATCCATTTCTTCCCAATTACGCTTCATTTTCCCATAGTACTCAACCAAAGAAGTGTTAGCTTGTGAAATATTTGCTGATTCCTTATTCAACTGATAGAGTTCAATTGAATTCTTCTGACCATATCTCTCAGCAAGCTCGGTCCAAAGCTCGTGAGCTGAAGTATGGTAGGATGTGTATTCCCGGAAGTCTTTCGTCATTGAATTTTGCAGCCATTTGAGAACTGTCAGGTCACATCGAAACCATTGATGATATTTCCTGTCAGTTTTTGTAGGTTTCATCCAAAAACCCTGCCTTGTTCTTCGCAGTGAGTGCAAGAATTGCATCACGCTTCCAAGCTTGGTAATTCGAGCCGGTGAAGGTGCAACCAATCAGATCAAGGTTCGGCTGATATGCCGAGCCAAGATATAGAGGATCATCATAGATCTCATATGATCTTGTAGCAAAATTTTCAGTAGTGTCTGGAGCCATTGAAGCTTGTTGAAGAAGTTTGAATTGGAAGATTTCGAGGATTTTGTCGAAGAATTAGCGAAGAATTTCACGGCAAATTTTGACAGGAGTAGATGTAAATCTTACGCAAGTTGTCACAAAATAGAGTGCGGAAGCTTAT
Organism: Spergularia marina; assembly: GCA_963680865.1. Lineage (NCBI taxonomy): Eukaryota > Viridiplantae > Streptophyta > Magnoliopsida > Caryophyllales > Caryophyllaceae > Spergularia > Spergularia marina. Next base: position 4,782,585 of record OY804555.1, read on the forward strand.
GGTAGAAGGTTTAAAGGAAATTTTGTGTGAGAATCGTGTTTCTGAACATCTGATACCATGTAAAGAAGCTCTAAGTGAACTCCATCAATGGCGGAATGGTAGCTTCAAGATGAAGATTAACAATTGAAAAGGAGACAGAGAATGATTATGAATTGGAAATTTTATTATCAGAAAACTTAATTATGATTTACAATTTTATCAACTATATATACAAGTAGTGGTTGTTAGCTTATGGATAGAGGTGTGGTTAATTGGTTGTTACAAGTGGTTAGGAAGTTAGTTACAAACTCTAACAAACTTTGACCACAGTTGACTAATGTCAATATTTATGTATGACATTTTGTTTTTTTATTTGTTTGTTTGTTTGTTTGTGTTAGAGAGTTGTGTAGAAAGCAGGTTTATGATCATGATCACAATGATCATTTTTGTCAAGAACATTCTGGAAGCTATGGCGTCACCAACTCATCTCAACCAAGTTCACGTGCACCACACAAGCCAATGGGGAACTTTAATGAGCTGAGCACAAACTACAAAAGGTCCAGGCTGTTACATCAACAAAGTAGGAAGAGCAAGACAAGAGTAGACAAGATAAGTTAGATGTTCAAGTTCACTTTGCTCACTTGAACACCTTGTGCTTCCTAAAATAGCAAGTAGTTGTTATGTAGCATCACTGTCAATGTTGTAGCTAATTTTATATAAATAGGACTCATGTGCATCAGTAAGATAATCAAGCAATACAATCATAATTTCTCTCAATCTCATCTACAAACTTGCATCTACAAATCTTCACAACTCTATGGCTTCCTCAACCTCAAGGTCTCTTAAACTCTTCATGGTATCAGAGCCATGAGGTTTTAAGGGAGCCTGAGTAGTATCACTTACAGCTTTATTACTAATTCTAAAATCTCAAAAAAAAAAAAACTTTTCAAACAGATCCGAAGATCTGTCAAAATTATCCTAAACACAATTCCGCTGAAACACAGTCAAGCCAATGCCTGACACTAAAGGAGAAATCCACAACACTGGTGAAGCTAACTTCACAGCAATGTCTTTGAGAGGCATTGACCTCACAGATCCATTGTTTCTCCACCTCTCTGACCTGTCTGCAGGGCTTGTGGTAGATACAAAACTTAAGGGAATCTCCACCTACTATCAATGGAAGAGGGAGATGGAGATTGCTCTTGCAACCAGAAGAAAGCTAGGATTTCTTACTGGAGAAGTGCAGAGATCAGCAACTGGCCCTGTTAGGGCATCTGCTTGGGACTGCTGTAACAACATCATTGTGGGCTGGTTACATCAGAACATTGAAAAAGATGTGAAAAAGGCAGTGCTCTACACTAAGAAAGCCAAAGATATCTGGGACTTTCTTGGAAGAACTTATGGAGTAAGCAATGGTGCCAGAAAATATCAAGTTGAACAAGAAATCAATGAGTTGGTGCAGGGGAGCAAGACAATTAATGAGTACTACACTCAACTGCAGGGCCTGTGGCAAACTCAAGAAGTCATGGATGACTGGCCTCCACTGACTGAAATGACACCATAAATCATCAAGTACACAAATGCAGTCTACTGGAAAGAAGAGGAAAGGAGATTGTTCAAGTTTCTGAATGGATTGGATCCATACTACTCCACCATCAGAAGCAATGTTCTCCTCAGAACACCTCTACCCAAGGCTGATGAGGTTGTATCCCTGCTGCAGCAAGAAGAAATTCAGAGGAGAATCCTGAATTCAGAAGGTCAAGGCTCAAATTCAGATGCACAAGCTTTCTATGCTCAACAACAACAGAGAAAAACTGGTGAAATACCCATCTGTAAGAGATGCAACAGAAAAGGGCATAAGACAGAGTTGTGCTGGGAAAATGTTGGGTTTCCAGTTGGGCATCCAAGACACAATCCAAACTTCAAACCATCAGGAGGAACAACCAGCTCAAACAACTTCAACAACAAGACAAAGGGTGTGTACAAGGGAAAGAAACCATGTAATGCTCAACCAGGAAGGATTGCTGCATCTGCTCAGTCTGATGAAAGTGGAGATCAGGATAGGATGAGAGTTTTCATGGAACAACAATTCGGGAAAATGATGACCAACTTTGAAAAGAATCAGGGTAACTTTCCCACCACAGATGATGAAATGGAAGTGAACTGTGCAGGTAACACTTCTGAACTCTCCTCTTTTAACAGCAAATGTTCAGATTTAGCTTGGATAAGGGACACTGGGGCATCAGATCACATGGTTTGTAGCATATCTGAATTGTATGACATCTGTGTTATGAGTACTCAACCCAAAATCACCTTACCAAATGGGAAAACTGTGTGTGTCACCCACTGTGGGTATGTGAAGCTGAAAAATGGGATTATACTGAGAAAAGTGATGTATGTTCCCACCTTCAGGCATAATTTGCTGTCTATACAGAAATTAACCAAAGATAATGAGTGCTTTGCTTCATTCTATAAGTATTTGTGTGTGGTTCAGGATTGTGCCAGTATGAAGATTAGGGCCGTTGGGAGAGAGCATAAGGGCATCTACTACCTCTGTGATAAAGCCATGGATCAACTAGACAGCAATATGATTAGCATAATTACCTCCCTAGATAAGTTAGCAAGGTTAAAGGGTGGTTGTAACTCAATTGGTGAGCACACAACTCACAATGCATCTGGAAATACTTTTGGTACTACTTGTGAAACTTCTGATGCACCATGTAATGAATCATTTGAGTTGAATAATAAATTGTCTGGTTATGATTTGTGGCATTATAGATTGGGGCATGCTTCTTTCAATAAACTCTCCCACATACCTGAACTGGCTAATTTATGCAAGGTTAAACCTGACAAGGTGTGCCTAACTTGTCCTATGGCTAAGTTAACAAAATCTCCTTTCGTCACAAGAGAAAACACAGCAGAAAATCCCTTTGATCTTGTTCATATTGATACATGGGGTGCCTACAGAGTTGAAAGTAGGACAAGGCATAGGTACTTTCTAACCATTGTGGATGACTACACCAGAGCAACCTGGGTTTATTTGATGAAAAACAAATCAGATGTGTCCTACATTATTCCCAAATTCTACCAATTTGCTAAAACTCAGTTTGGAAGGGAGATTAAAAGAGTCAGATCTGATAATGCTCAGGAACTTATTGAAGGAGAATGTGGAAGATACCTGATTGAGAAAAGAATTTGGCATCAAACCTCAATTGCTGACAGACCACAGCCAAATGGGGTTGTAGAGAGGAAAAATAGGCATTTACTTGAGATTAGCAGAGCTCTGAGGTTTCAAGCAGGCATGCCACTGCAATTTTGGGCTGATTGTGTCATGACAGCAGCACACATAATCAACAGGCTGCCATCTTCTGTGTTGCAGCAGAAAACCCCATATGAAATGTTGTTTGGAAAACAACCCAAATACAGTGATCTTAAAACCTTTGGATGCCTTGTCTTTGCCTACAATCCCAGTAGGGATAAGGATAAATTTCAACCAAGGGGGTTGTCCTGTGTGTTTAGGTTACCCTTTCAGTCAAAAGGGCTACACTGTCTATGATCCAAAGAGCAGAAAGACTTTTGTCACTAGGGATGTAAAATTCTGTGAAAACATCTTCCCTTACAAGCAAACAACCAACATGAAATATGTTGCTCCTCAAATAAGCTCATCTAATCCCATACAGGTCTCAGATGAAGTCTTTGAAACAGAAATACAAGAGAAAGAGAAGACCTGTGGAACTCAGACCAATGACAACTCACCTGATGCAGGAGATGCCCAAAACACCTGTGACAGGGATGTACCAGAAGAAGAACATGAAATATCTGACACTAACCAGACTTTACCACTAAGAAAATCAGTAAGGGAGAGACAAGCACCCAGGTGGATGAAGGATTTTGTTGTTAGCAGCTCCACTCTGCCTCAATCCATAGCAAATCTGGTTCAAACCAATGTTTCAGAAGGATTTGCTAACATGGTAAGCTCCCTTACTCAACATGCTGATCCTGTCACATACAGTGAAGCTGTGAAGGATCAAAAGTGGATAAAAGCCATGCAAACTGAACTAGAGGCATTGGAAATGACTGACACCTGGGAAGTCACTACTCTTCCTCCAGAGAGAAAGTCTATTGGTTGCAGATGGTTGTATAAGACCAAGTATAAACCAGATGGCACTGGTGACAGGTATAAGGCTAGGCTGGTTATACAGGGGTGTAGTCAAAGATATGGCATTGATTACAGTGAAACTTTTGCACCTGTTGCAAAAATGTCCACTGTTAGAGCACTACTGGCTGTGGCAGCCATGAAAGGGTGGATCACCTGTCAGATGGATGTCACCAATGCATTCTTGCATGGAGACTTGCATGAAATTGTATATATGTCTCTTCCAAAGGGCTATGATATGCTTAGAGGACAAGGGGAGTCAGATTCAACCAAGAAGCAGGTCTGCAGGCTCAAAAGAAGTCTATATGGACTCAAGCAAGCTCCTAGACAGTGGTTTTCAAGATTATCTCAAGTCTTGATCAAATGTGGCTTCAAATAGTCTTCTAGTGATCATTCTCTGTTCATTAAACACCTTGGGTCATCCATCACTGCTGTTCTTGTGTATGTTGATGACATGGTCATCACAGGTGACAATTCAGAAGAGATATCTAACTTGAAGACATCCCTAAATCAGGAATTTCACATGAAAGACTTGGGAGGATTAAACTACTTTCTTGGGTTGGAAGTGAGTCACACAGCCTCTGGCATCTTTGTCTCACAACACAAGTACACTCTAGACATGTTAAAGGAGTTTGGTCTGGAAAATGGAAGACTTGTGAAGCTGCCACTCAGTCCTCATCTCAAGTTGACAGCTGATAAGGGCACATTATTACCACAACCTGATACTTATAGAAGGCTGGTTGGGAAACTCATATATCTTACTCTCTCCAGACCTGACATTGCATATTCAGTACAACTCCTCAGTCAATTCATGCAATCCCCAACATCTGATCATATGCAAGCTGCAAAGAGAGTTTTGAGATATCTCAAGTTGAATCCAGGACAAGGGATTTTATTTGCCAACTCCAACTCTGTGCAGCTTACTGCATACTGTGATTCAGATTGGGCCTCATGTCCTTACACTAGGAGATCCACCACTGGATATTGTGTATTATTGGGCCAATCTCCCATTTCATGGAAATCGAAAAAACAGATAGTGGTTGCCAGATCTTCTGCTGAGGCAGAATACAGAGCCATGGCTCTGACTGCATGTGAAGTAACCTGACTTACATCCCTTCTCAGAGATTTGGGTGTCTCTCAAGACCAACCTACTCATCTCAAATGTGACAATCAGGCTGCCATTGCTATTGCAGCAAACCCAGTATACCACGAAAGGACAAAACATATCGAGGTTGATTGTCATTTTGTGAGAGAAAAGATACAACAAGGCACTCTGCAAACCTCCTATGTTCCTTCAATTGAGCAGCTGGCAGATGTGTTTACCAAAATTCTTCCTGAACAACAACAGTCCAAACTACTCAGCAAGCTGGGAGTTACAGCTTATCCTCACTCACGGCTTGAGGGGGAGTGTAGAAAGCAGGTTTATGATCATGATCACAATGATCATTTGTGTCAAGAACATTCTGGAAGCTATGGCATCACCAACTCATCTCAACCAAGTTCACGTGCACCACACAAGCCAATGGGGAACTTTAATGAGCTGAGCACAAACTACAAAAGGTCCAGATTGTTCCATCAACAAAGTAGGAAGAGCAAGACAAGAGTAGACAAGATAAGATAGATGTTCAAGTTCACTTTGCTCACTTGAACACCTTGTGCTTCCTAAAATAGCAAGTAGCTGTTATGTAGCATCACTGTCAATGTTGTAGCTAATTTTATATAAATAGGACTCATGTACATCAGTAAGATAATCAAGCAATACAATCATAATTTCTCTCAATCTCATCTACAAACTTGCATCTACAAATCTTCACAACTCTATGGCTTCCTCAACCTCAAGATCTCTTAAACTCTTCAAGTTGAGTTTCGATTTAGTATGTTTGTTTGACGTATATATGGTTTTATACTCTGATTCAGCCATGTTGTACCTACCACTGTTAGCAAAGTGGCTTCTTTGGAAAGAAACATTAATGTATCTATTATCTATATTCTATAGGTTTCCGACTTTATCTGTTGCTCTTAATTGGACCCGAGTGTGTAGGTTATGCGAGTTCAATGTCGTGTCTCGAGGATCGGACTTTCATTCTTGTTGTTTGGTTTAGTATGGTGTGTTATATCCTGTAGTTTATTTCGTATTTCAAATTCTAACCGCATTATCATATATAGTGTGCAGATTGACAATCAGGAGTTTGGTCTCAAGCCAATGAACGGCCCTGTGCATTGTGTGATTTTTGATCATAGAGTACGATCTTATAGAGGTATGCACTTAATGTGATTGTGTTGGTCTAGTGTAATTGCCTCTGGTCACTTTGTCAAAGGTTTTCATGTTATGAATTTTATTTTCTTCTGTGTTTCTTCTTTCTTTTTCAATGTTCTATCGATTTGCCCTATGACGATCTTAGCTTGTAGCGTATCTTTTAGTTTACTGTTTTAGTGTTTGACATCTTAGTATTATCTAAAGCTTCCTCTCCGCCTTGCCGATTTTGGGTCTTGCACAGGAATGAGGCCAGTGGTGCGGCCCTCTCTGGGTTGACACGTGTCAGGAGATTCGAGTAGGTAATTAAATTGAGTTGTTTTGTTACTTAAAATCGTGATCAATGCAACTTGGAGATTATGGTAGGTTGAATTGGCAGTCAGTCCTATAATTCGTTGCTATGTGCTTCCGGCCATTAGATTACCTTGTGCATGACGCCATGATATCGGTTATCACAATACTAGTTATTTTCTTTGGAGATAATTTGCATAAGTGTGCTCATGTTAGCAAGGTGGGTCGTTTCCAACAGAATTTTTGTAATTGTTGCAGGATGATGCACATATCTTTTGCAGGGAAAGCCAAGTAAGTTTGATTTGATTTATGATTCTACAGAGAAGATTTCATGCTATTGCCTCGTCTTGGATGACTGGTTTCTTTGTATCTTGTCATATACAGGTGAAAAATGAAGTCAGGGGTGCATTAGACCTTATCGACTATCTCTATCGCATATTTGGGTTTACATACGAGCTTAAGCTATCAACAGTATGTTTCTATACTTCTGTATATTATTGCGATGATATATTAGTGTGGCGCACTAGCAATTACTTTCATGCTTACGACCTTCGATTCCGCTCAAGCTTATATATTGTTTTCTTCTTGATTTATATATATAATTTTTCTAGGCTTCTTATTATTTATACTTTATTACATGTATTTTTATTTTGTTTTATTGTAGAGACCAGATAAATACCTTGGGGATATAGAAACATGGTATAAGGCTGAGGCTGCTCTAACAAAAGCTCTAAATGAATTTTGTAGACCATGGCAGGTATGAGCTCCCTTTTTAATGTAAACATTGTAATTATGCGACTTTCTTTCGCTCTTCTAATGTAGTCACAAATTCACAATGCCAAATTAATGTAGTCCAGTTCTATTTGTGTTGCATTTTCCGCATTAACGCTGCTTTCTTCTCGAATCTTTTTGGTGAAGTTAAATGAAGGAGATGGTGCGTTTTATGGACCAAAGATAGATATTAGTGTTTCTGATGCCTTTAAATGGAAGTTCCAGTGTGCAACTTTACAGGTTAGATAATGTGGTCTGTTGTAAGATTCTTTCAAGTGTGCCTTGGTTAGATGAAGCTAAAAGAGAGAGGCCAGTTATGTTACACAGGGCCGTCCTTGGTTCTGTAGAGCGCTTGTTTGCTATACTTTTAGAGCACTACAAGGGAAAGTGGCCATTTTGGCCGAGTCCCCGTCAAGCTGTGGTGTGCACAGTTTCAGAAAGAACTGCCACCTATGTTGCTGAGGTAATGGCTTTTCGCCTTTTCGGACGATTATTGGTTTGTATCTTATCTGTGTTGTATAGGTCTTGACTTTGTTTTCGTCTCTGACGTTGTTTCTTTACTCGTTCATTGATGTTGTTTTGACACATTGTTCTTATTTTATTGTTCATTGAGCTTGATAAATAGTTCATATTAACATAGTCTTTTAGTATCAATGAGTTTGATAAGTAATTCAGTGTGCTGCTCTTCCGTTAAACAACTTGAATAATTTTTTGTGTTGTTGGTTAGACTGGTTAGATTAAGATCTCGTATGAGCTCGTCCATAGGAGGCTCCACTTTGGGGTGTAGGCTAGGTGTTGTTCTTGTTATTAATGTTTGCTGAATACTGGAACTTTTTGTAGGTGCATGATGAGATCCACAGGGCTGGCTTCTATGTTGATTTAGATATAAGTGATAAAACCCTCAACAAAAAGGTATGAGATCAGAGTTTTCAGCTTAATATTGTATTTCATGGATGATATTGGTGGTGTGATGCATTAATATCAGAGTGTGTTCTGGAATCATGTATTAGATCTGTGTAATATGAAGCATTCTTTTCGGGTATTGAGTGACTTGACCAACTCCATTTAGCGAGTGGCGGGATAAATACTGGTCTGAATCTTCAGGCTAAAGCCTAAAACTACCCTTTCCCATTCACTTCTTTCCTATACACTTAGTATTGAAGTGCTAGTGTGTTACTCTTCACCTAGTGTTTTGTGTTTGTCCTATACGTTCAATTTATGTATTACTGAACCATTTTGCAGTATCCAGTTTGTGTGTGCATTTATATGATTTGTGTCTTTGTCATATCTGAAAATCATATTGCAGGATCCAGTTTAGTACTTTAGTCTGGTAGCAGATGGATTTTATGTATACTACGGACGGGAGGGAGTAATATTTTTGGATAGTCTTAGAAGTACTCGAATTGTTTCCCATTGTGGTAGGCACCTGTTTTCAAAAAACCGAAATTGTAGTACATTTCAATAAGGGTTAAAGGACAGAAAGCTCAACCTATTTTTAAAAGTTTATGCTTGATGCAGAAGTCTTTTCATGTTCCATGTTTGGTCAATGCCATGTGTGGGCTGCTTGGTCAAAATGTGTATAATGTGGTTGTGTTAATCATCTCATTAGAATAAGTAGTCTGGAACCCTGCACATTCAACAGACGTGTATAGTGAATTGGTTATGCACCGGGTTTCATCTATCGTGTTTTTTCTACACGTGCTTATATAAAGATGGCAAGCTTTACGAATCGTAGCTCATCTGCATTCTGCATGATGTATCATTTAGGGGTAATTTGATGCACTGTGACAGTTGTTTCTTGCTTATGTTCCCTTGTGTTATCTATTCAACTTTTATGTGTATGAAATTGTTGCTGAGTACTGATGGCATTATATAACTGTGCCCCTTTAGGTGCGTGATGCACAGCTGTGGCCTGTGGCAATACAATTATATACTGGTTGTTGGAGAAAGAGACGCTACAGGGAGGGAGGTATGTACTAATGCTCATATGTCCTTTGTTACATCTAGATTGGCTTATTGCCTTGAGTTAAATGCAGAGAGTGAGTCGTCAATGACCCTGCGATGACAGTTTCTTTCCGACTGCATCATTGAAAAACCTTTGGTTCCGAATCCTGAAAACATCTTCCCAAATAATCTTTGGCATGGTCATCAATTTACCGTTTTGAGTTTCATAGTTGCACCATGTTGCTGACTGAATGTCACCTTAAGGACGACTATGCCAAATTTTCTTATGTCAGATCTATATCAAACATGCCCTTAACTGTCACGAAATACAACGCAAATTTGAAACCAAGATTTTGGCTCGGCCACTGAGTGCGAATTGGTATATACAATTAGACTGTTGCTTTCTGTTCTGCTGTAAAAGTTTACAAGATTTTCAGGTGTAGACCCAGAAAATGAAGGGCACATGTATGAGAATAGAACAACACATATTCATACAAATTCCTTCCACACCCATGATTTAGGGGAGGATGGAGGAGCAATAGAGATGATCATGTGAAAATCTCACATGTTTATTCACAAAGGCACTTTGACACGAGCACACGACGCTTGGAGTTGGACTAAGGTGGAGGTGGATTAGAAAGAGTAATATGGCCAAGGTTGCGTAACATATGTGACAGAAATAGGGATGGGCGTGGAACCCAGACTCAACCCAGATCCGTTAGACTTGATCTGTGTGGATCGGATATGAGTCCTCATTTTTTAGGACCCGGGTTTGGGTTGGATCCAGACCCTGGGTCTGATATGAGTCTCTTTATTGGATCCCATGGAATGGAGAATAAACTCTACCATGTGGAGTTTATTTTCATTCATTTAATTTGCTTTATTATTATTTATGGCAAACTCCACCAAATTTTAACTTCATGAGATCCAAACACCAATAAACAATATGGTATCAATATCTTAATTTTCTTCCCTTCTATAGCTATCTACCGGCGAGTACCCCAATCGCATTAGCATAGTCATTCTTGTCGACCTCCTCGCTTACTATGTAATATATTATTTAGATGATTAAGACTTTGATATTAATATCTATGAGACTTCGTGTAGTGACATTTGACACGTACGGTTGTATGTTAAATGATGAGAATTGGAAGTTTAGTTATGAGTTGTGTATTGCACATTTGATTTGGGTATTTGACGTATACAAACAAATTAAAATTTTGATCTAGAAAATATATAGAAGTCAGCTTAGATGAAGTTCTCACATAAGACTCGGCCCGTCGACGGGTTCGGGTCTGAGTCGGAGAATTTTAGACCCGTATGGATGTGGGTTGGGTATAGGTCTGCATATGAAGTCATGGGTCTGGGCCTGGAATATATAGGACCCGACCTTGACCCCACCCACACCCATCCCTAAACATAAACAATGATGATGAGCGGCAACGACGGTCATAGGGCAATCACGATGACGACTTCTCTACGCAATAAATCTATACACCAGGTTTTCGGGCTATAAATTATGTCGAAAACATAGAGTTGAACAATAACTTTTTGTCACAATGGTGAGAACAAGTGCAGAAGCGTACAAAGTTAGGTGACCGTTCTAACTATGGTATCACTTAACTTATCTGAAGATAAGATATAAGAGAGGGGGGAGGGGGGTGGAACCGTGGAAGGAGTATATCCTGAGTCTGTAGGATGTGTTGAACCCATTTGGTCACTTTAGTCAGCCGCTTGATTGGCTCCACAAAATAAACGAGCAATGGTAAAGTGTCGAAATTGATGGGAAAAAGATTACGGAGCATCAATCATCCACGTACCACAGAAAGTACTTAATCTATCACAAAATTAAAAACGGTTCAAAAAGCAAATTTTGAATACTAGACCACTAGAAAACGCATCAACTTCAGCAAGTCCTTGTATTTTCAGTGTACCTTATCTTTGACAAATAGGTCTTCGACTCTTCGTGCAAAACTTTGTTATTGTTTCCTCATCGGCTCATTTTCACACTTCTCTTCGACAAAACATTCTCCTCTTTCCCTTTTTTGTTCTCATAATTGCATATCTTGGGTTAAGATTCTCCATTTCCTTTATGATAATATATTATTTATATACCTATTTAATTTATAAAAATATATTATGAATAGAAAAAGATTCTCTAGAGTTTGTTTTTGGTAGAGTTTGTGGAGTTTACCCAAAGTAGTAATAAGACAAAATGAAAGAATTTTGAAAGACACAAATAAAAATGTTAAATAATTAATTCTTATCTTTTTAGGTAAACTCTACCAAATAGAGTTTATTTTCAACTCTAGAGGATCCATACACATTATAAATGATTATATACCTATTTAATTTATAATAAAATAATAATAATAATAATATAATATAAAATGGTGGGTTCAAAAATATTAACGCGTGTTTAATTGCTTCTTTTAGGTGCCAACAACCGTGTCACCTATTTTTCATAATTATCTTTTCTTTTCCAAAATTCCCCATTAATTAATAATAATTATTTAATTTAAATATCCTATTCCTATAAATACTCAAATTAAATCTCCTCATTAATTTCTTCTCTTTCTTCCATCAGAAGCTCCCTCTCATATATATCCATTAACAACAAAAACGAGAAACCTGAGATCAGAGATTTGAAAAAAGTTGGTTAATTAATTTATTTATTTTAAAGAAATTTCTTACAAAAGTGGTTTTTATGTGTCCTAATTTCTGGGTTATTGTAAGGAGGAGAAAATCAAGATTCCATCTTTTACAATCCTTTGATCCTTTTTAGTTTCTGGGTATTTTTCGGAAGAGTAAAGATGAAGTTTAGCAAGACGTACCAGGAATACATGCAAGGTTTGGAGAAAGAATTGCCGGGTGTTGGATTAAAAAATTTGAAGAAAATTCTGAAAAAATGTCGAAAAGATCTTGAATCCCATAATTCTCCCGACAACAATGGCGGCTCATCTTGTCCTCATCAATGCCCTGGTATTCTTCTTTTTGTTATTTAATCTTAATTAATTATAAAAGTTTTTTTTTAATGCATGGTTCTTTTTGATTGTTGGAGGATCATTAAAATAAGTGGTTCCGTTTCCTTGAATCGTTAACGTTTGGTTTGAATTCTTCTGACGTTGTTTAATTCGATTTTAATTAATAATCCAAAAGAACGGATGGACAGGGGAGTAACACTGTAACAGGGGTTTTAGATAAATCAATGATGGTTGATGGGTTTTTTGTGGTAATTTTCATGGTGTCTTGTTGCTCAAGCTAAGGTTTCATCTGATCATGCATGCATCTACAGCTTTGTGTTCCTTCTAATACGGAGTATATGTTTTGTCAGGAATAAGCCACATTTGGCCAATAGTTAAAGAATTGTGAAGCTTTTAAGTTTTTTTGGGTCTATATCTATTTATTTGCGTTTCTTTCAATTATATTGCTCCTTGATTGTTTGTATATCAATTTAATTATGCTTTTGTATATGTTTTGAAGATGATTTAATACTCCCCTATTTCGTTCAATTCTATACGTTTTTCGGATTATGTGCGGATGAATTTGAAAGACGTGAAGAAATGAATGAAACGGAGGGAAAAAACTTTTGGTGATGTAGATTAAATGGTAAGTAATTCAGATAATTTGATATAATTTCGCGGTGTGGCTATGTGCATGGACTAATAATAACAAGATCAGATGTTAGACAATTGAACATTGAATTGTAATTGTTACAAAGTTGCTTAATTTCTGCTGATGATGATGATGACCTGTGTTTGCAGTATGTGATGGGTCATTTTTTCCGTCACTTCTCAAGGAAATGTCTGATGTTGTGGGTTGTTTCAATGAGCGCGCCCAAAAATTGCTCGAATTACATTTAGCAACAGGGTTTAAGAAGTACTATGTATGGTGTAAAGGCAAGCAGGATAATGTTTCCTTGATTGAGGAAGGTCAGGAGCTTGTTACCTACGCCATGATCAATTCTATTGCTGTGCGAAAGATTCTAAAGAAATATGACAAGGTTGGAATCTTCAAACTTACAAAAGATTCAATTGGATTCTTTGGAATCAATCAAAAGTTGAAGAATTCTCCACGTTTTATATATTATTTGATTTTATATATGTATGTATTATTCTTGTTGTGAGTACAGATTCATGAATCTAAGCAAGGTCAAGAGTTCAAGTCGCGTGCTCAGAGTATGCACATTGAGATCCTTCAATCGCCATGGCTTTGTGAGCTTATGGCTTTCCACATTAATTTGAGGGAGAAGAAGGCTAAGACGAAGACTACTGATCTGTTTGAGGGTTGCTACCTCAAGTTTACTGATGATAAGCCATCACTTGCTTGTGAGCTCTTTGATTCTGTTAAGCTTGATCTCGACTTGACGTGTTCTATCTGTTTGGTGAGTATTCTTACACGTTATGATTGTTATTTGGGAATTAGACATACACATTTGGTGATTCTGATGAAATTGTCTAATAGCAGGAAATGTGATATGTGAGCCCTTAGCTTGTTGCCTTTACCTTTGTGTGGAGAGTTAGCAGGGGTAAGGATAGAGCCATAGAGATGCCTTGTAGTATAAATTTGACTCGCTACTCTTCACATAAAAACTGTTTGTGAATAGTATCATATGCAAGTGGAAATGTGATTCATTCGTAGACTTGTAGTTGCTTTCTCTTTTGGTTCTAATCAATGTCAAAAAGACACTATTGACTTCTTCAAATATTGCTTTCGTAGCTGAATTCATGTGACTGCTTTAAAACAAAGCAAGAAACACGGTTTAGAGTATCATCATAGCTTCTTTGCTGGTTGTGAAAAGCGGTCAGCTTTATTTCCATTAGTCTTTAGAAACATTCTATTGGCGCCTCTTCCGTGTTCTGTGTTCAATCTGCTTCAGAATCACTTATTAAAACAGCTTCAGGTTATATAAAATTGTTAGGAAAATGCTCTAGAAAATTGTTTAGGACTTAATTACTTGGCCGACATTGATAGATTCTCGTCTTTTCTTAAATTATTGGATTAGTGTCTTAGTGGAATAGAATGTTTACATATTATACTAGTTTTGTCCAGGCTTAAGAGTGATGAAAGTGGGAAAAAAGAGAGCTATTCAGCAATGCTTATCTTTTCAACTGAGACATATCATTCTTTGGGTTGCTGTTAGGGGTATGGCTTGTAGATTAAATTTGTCTGATTAAGTATCAGAAAGAATCTTCTATGGTTGTTCAAGTGGATTAATGTGATTCATAATTGACTTATAGATCCTTGAGTTTTGTTGTTTTGTCGAAAAATACACTATTGACTTCTTCAATTCTTGATGAAATCATGTGACTCATATAGAAATCAGAATGAAAGCAAGAAGCAGGTTTAATAAAGAGGCTTATTTTATCTTTACACTCTTCTGTGACAGCTTTTCCGCTGACATCATGAATGTTTAGTTAATCGTTATCTTTAAACATTCTCGAGATTAATTGGAAAAACTTTGGCATTAGTATAAAAGATGTTCAGGTGAAGGCGATAATATAATTTTACGATAAGATTTATACAACCAGGAGAATCGACTAGGTGGAATCATATGTTTGAATCATGTGACTTGAAGTGATAAAACTGGAAAATGGAGATCTTTAGCAAATCTTATCCTTGCAGCTACTAGAGCTTTTTTTTTTTTTTTTTGTATTTCAATCCGGTGTCAACGAGTAGCTCTTATTTTATTTTGACATTGGCAGGACTTTGTCTGAATTTATATTTGGACCATAAGGGTTTACTTTAGTGAATTAATTAATCTAGTAGGATTCTATGAATTCTATGTATTTGTCGGTGATTTGTTATTCTAAACCCTTTTTTATTTCTATGAAACAGGACACGGTATTTGATCCTGTTGCTCTGAATTGCGGCCATATACTGTGCTACATGTGTGCCTGCTCTGCTGCTTCAGTTACTATAGTTGATGGACTGCATGCTGCATCTCCTAAGGAAAAATGTCCTCTTTGCCGTGAGGTAATTATTAATATCTTCTGACTTTATTTCGGTTGTTTGTTGGTAATCATTCTAATTGTCCATCACAATTTCGTTTTGATATGGGTTTATTCCATGAATTTGTTATGGTGAAGTTTTATAATGTGACATGTTGAGAAAACCAGTGGTTCTATAACATTGAACTTGCAGTTACAGATCCAATTAGTTTTACTGCTACTGATGCCCACGCTGACATTTCCTTAAAATCTTGATGCACAATACCAGACACTCTTCTGGAAAATAGAATAAATAGCAGCCTATACTCAGTAGACCACCAGTCGTATATCCCAAAGGAAGAATATAATCTCCGCAGAAATTTTGACTAAAACCAACTCTCTAATCTGACTAGTTTGATTTCATGATTTATTTGTGGATTATTTCAGGCTGGAGTATATGATGGTGCTGTGCACTTAGAGGAGCTTACTATTTTACTGAGCCGCAGGTATGCTGCAGTTTTATAGCTAGTCTCTTTTCTTTCTTGGTGATGGTTTGATTCCGATAATTGCTAATGCTTTTGCATGTTCTTCGACCACCTTATGACCATTCCTTTCCGAGCCCTTAACTGTCTCTTGTTGGTTATATGCAGGTGTCATGACTATTGGGAAGAGAGACTCCAGTCAGAGAGACAAGAGAGGATTAAGCAAGCAAAGCTACACTGGGAATCTCAGTGCCGCGCTTTCATGGGTGTGTGAGACAATGCACCACCTCCCGAATTCCACAACATCGAATAGCCGCTTTCAGTTTTTAATCTTGAGCCTCTTCCTCAGTTCCTTGTGCATAATCTTTGGTTCATTTGTAAGAGAGCTTTTGTAGTGATTGTATTTTGTGTTTTCAGCAAATAAACATTGTTGCCTGTGGGCTTGGTTTTGTCCGACAGCATTTTGCTGTTTTAGATGATCAGAAGTTTGCACAGTTGACGTTTCAGAAACGCCATAGGTATCTCTTGCCGAAACACTAATGTTTTCTTTGGCAAAGTGTGTAATAGTACATAAATTCACATTTTTCTTGAAAAAGTATCACATTTGTGATACTACTTGAGAGCATTAGAATACATTGTTGTACATTTGTTAAAACTCATGAACTTGCTGCCCGTAAAGACACTGTCAAATGTAGATGAAAGAGCCAGTGAAGCAGTATATTGTCTTCTCAGCCATTCTCTGGAACTGTGTAATGACTAACATTTGGAAAATCCACAGTTCACAGGAAAATTTAGAATGTAAGAATCAAAAAGTGCCCGAAAATTATGAATCCGAGTTGTGTATCCAAGTAGCACTGCAGGAGAATGTCTTATCAGTTTGAGACATCCTGTTGAATTAGAACAACTGAATGACTTGCACACAAACACGCACAAGCACACGCTACATTCCTAATCCCGATTTTGTGTCATATAGTCCACAGGTCACCAAATTTTCCTTCCTGGCAGGTTTATAAATTGTCCTATTACGTTGATCAGAACCATTGTTGGGGCACAGAAGGTTAAAAGAACGATGAAATCTGATCTGAAAACCGAAATTCGTACATAGAACACATGAAGATAAAAACACAGACAAGGTCTCATATTTGGCAAGGGGGTGGCTAAGGCCAGGGTGAGGATGCCTTTTCGTCTCACATCTGGTTGTCCGCGGGGAAGGGAAACATATTCACTAGATGTACATACGTAAATCTTACGCAAGGAGGATGGAAAATATGTACTTTACATCAATGCATTAAAAGAATAAAGGAAGCACAATCCAAAGGTTGATAATCGGGTTATGCGATGTGTCAGTAGTGTGAGATTTGGCTTCTCTTTTAATGAGCAAGTTCGGGGCCATGTAGTTCCATCACGGGGCTTGAGGCAAGGGGATCCTATATGTCCGTACCTCTTCATTCTTTGTGCTGACGCCTTTTCCACAGCTCTCACTATGGCTGCGGAAAGTGGGCGTTTTCATGGTGCTAGGGTCTGCTGTTTTGGTAAAAACTTCATATGTCGGACATACTTGATATAAGTGGTTAACTAGCCAAGTTGCTACCACTAGTTCTGGACGGGTTCTCTATATGAGAGATAGGTGAAAAGACTCTAGCAGTTAGGCGGGCATATTATATCAAGTAGACGGGCTAACTGATCTGTCAGGTTGACCTTGGACAGGCATGCAATTAGACTCTATCGGATAGACATACAGACTTGATTGACTAACATGCCCTGTCGGCAGACATACATACTATATTGGATAAACAAGTAAACCCCATGGATAAACGGGTAGACCTCGTTGGACAGACTAGTATACTCTGTCGGATAAACGGGTAGACCCTGTCGGGCAGTCAGGTCTACTCTGTCGGATTGAATATGTCGAATTGACAGGCAGATTACCGAATTGACAGGTAGAATTTACTGGACTGACTTTAATTAAACTAAACACGAATAGAAAGTATATCAACGAAAAAAAATATAAGATACTTAAATAAAGAGAGACAAATGATCTTTTGTACGTGGAAAACCCTATGAATAAGGGGAAAAACCACGGGGAGGGGGGCTTGTTATCCCGCCAAGTACTTCTAGTAGTTCTTGTAGTAGTATTTCGCCTTGTAGGTTACACTTGATGAATGAAAATACAATTATCGACAATGAAAGAGAATGGTAATACAATAATTATGAGATGTAGGGGTTTTGGGTTTCAAGGAATGAGTTAAGGTTTGATGGTGGAGATGGAGTAGTTGTAGTGGTGGTAGAAGAATTGTGGTGGTGGTGGTGGTTATGGCGTTTGTGTGGAGTTAGATGAAGGATGCTTTGGTTTAAGAGAAGTAGTTTGAGAGGTTTTACAGTAATGTGGAGATAGATCTCTAGAGGAATAATGGTAAGGGTATATTTATAGTTGTGTGGTGAATTTAGGGCACAATGTAGAGGAAATGGGTTAAGTGTTCAGGGTAAAGTGTTATGGAATTCGGATAAGTGTTTGGCATGGATGATGCACGACATATCATTATACTATATCTTTGGAGTGCTTATATAATGTTGTTGGGCAGTTCCTTAAGTCTCTCCATCTTCCCACGTTCTTAGGAGCATCTTCACCCATGATCTCTTGAAATGTAGCTGTTGACCAACTGACTGCTGACTTGACCAACTGACTGTTGACTGGGTCTTCTTAGGAGATAATGCTTGTTGACTTGACTCCTTCTTCTTAGGAGATAGTGCTTCTTATGGAATAAGTCTTTAACTGACTCTTGACAATCTTTATATGTGGTCTTGGTTGTTGGAGAGGAAATAGGAGGCAGTTATTGACTCGTTCTTCCTTCCGTCACCACTTAGCTGGTCTGTCAGATAACCGCTTGCTATTCTGTTGGAGATAAGGCACATTTGACTCTTTCTTCCTTCTTAACTGTACTTGCTGTGTAGTTGAGCATGTCTAGAAAAGTTTACTTCATTTGACTTTATTTTTAAACCGCAACCCATAACAGATGCCTAGTCAGTCCAACTAGCCTCCTGCCAGTCTGATCTGGTCTATACGACAGGTGGTCAGCCTAACCCAGTCTATTCGACTGGGTATCAGCCTGACCAGGTCTGTCCAACCTGATATCGACCAGTCTACGGAAGTCCAAACGTCTGGATCTACACATTGAACACCCCCTGCTCGATGACTCGAGCTAATGTATTATGCTGGCTGGTCTGTCGGTCTAAATCCAGAATTTAGGCCATAACATCTGCCGTGGTGCACCACATATTTCTCATCTCTTTTTTGCAGATGACAGTATACTTTTTGCTCGTGCGAATCTCCAGGAATGCTCGGTTTTAGCTGAAATCATCGGCCAGTATGAGAGAGCATCCGGACAGAAGATAAATTACGCCAAGTCGGAGATTTTTTTTAGCAAAAAGGTGCTGGAAACAAGGAGGAGTGAGATCTTGCAGGTGCTGAATGTGCGAAAGGTCGTGAAACATGAGAAGTATTTGGGGTTGCCTACTATTATCGGAAGGTCAAAGAAAGTTGTGTTTAACTGTCTCAAGGAGAGAATTTGGAAAAAGCTCCAGGGGTGGAAGGAAAATTTTTTATGTGCTGCCGGAAAAGAGGTCTTGATTAAAGCTGTTGCTCAATCTATTCCCACATACATGATGAGTGTTTTTCGTCTTCCGGAAAATCTTATCAAAGAGATTCATTCTATAATCTCTCGGTTTTGGTGGGGGGCTAAGGACGGTGAGAGGAAAATACATTGGAGGAGCTGAGATTTGTTATGCCAGCCGAAGAGGTTTGGTGGGATGGGATTCCGGGACTTGAATGTTTTTAATCAGACGCTTCTCGCTAAACAGTGCTGGCGGTTGTACAGTAACACAAATTCATTACTGTTTCGAGTTCTTAGTGCTAGATAGTTCAAAGACGGTGATATTTTGAATGCTAGACGAGGATATGATCCCAGCTTTACATGGCGCAGTATCTGGGGGGCGAAATCATTGCTACTAGATGGTCTTAAATGTCGGGATGGAAATGGAGCAGATATCAGTGTGTGGTATGATGCGTGGCTACCTGGGCAACACTCTAGTGTTTTCTCGCCCTAGATGGGCTCCGGAAAACTTGAAGTTGGCAGATTTCATCGATTGTGAAAGGTGTGAATGGAGGGAAGATGTGCTCGAGCTTATGCTCACCCCTGAAGATCGACAGCTTGTCCGTGATATCCCCCTCAGCCATCGCCTTCCGAAGGATGTGAAAATGTGGTGGCCAA
Source organism: Spergularia marina (assembly GCA_963680865.1). Lineage (NCBI taxonomy): Eukaryota > Viridiplantae > Streptophyta > Magnoliopsida > Caryophyllales > Caryophyllaceae > Spergularia > Spergularia marina. The sequence goes on from OY804555.1 coordinate 4,802,660, forward strand.
GCAAAGACGGAGTATTCTCTGTCCGCACGTGTTATTGGTTAGGCTTGTTAGGGGAGGCTGGTACCTGTGAGTTGTATGGCCCCCTTGAAGGTGTGAACTTATGGCATAAAATTTGGTCCCTCGATGCTCTTCCTAAGCTGCGTCATTTTTTATGGCGGGCTTGTTGCGGAAGTCTTGCGGTGGAGGAACGTCTTTATTATCGTCATATTCTACCTTCTCCTTTGTGTAGCATATCAGAAGGAACCTGAGACAATCAGCCATGCTCCCCTGAGATGCAACATGCCTAGTACCATTTGGTCCTCTAGCCCCTTTCATGATTTCATTGCTGCAGGGAACACCCGTAGCTTCCCGGAACTGTGTGTTGAGTCTTTGAAGGTTATGGACAGGGACTCTTGCAGTAATTTTCTTGCCATGGTTTGGGCTGCATGGAAGTGTCGTAACGACGTCATTTTTAATAACCAGGTTCCCGTGGTAGATCGTGTTGTTGCTGGTTTTGTTCAATTGGTTCAGGATCAACGTCTTTACGCAAAATCTGTGTATCCCCATAACTTAGCAAGGGTGAACATTACAAGTTCAGTTTGGTTCCCCCCTGCTCATGACACTCATAAGATCAACACAGATGTTGCAATTTTTGATGATGGTTCCGTGGGACTTGGTGCTGTTGTACGCAATGATATGGGAATTGTTATTGGATTGGGTGCCAAGCGGCTTACACGGCAATGGAGTGCCTCGCTAGCGGAAATAGCGGCTGGTCGATTTGGGTTAGAGCTCGGCAGTAGGATGGGCTTGAAGGCGGTGATTTTGGAAAGCGACGCCCAATCGATGATCCTCGCTCTCCTTCGTAAGACTCCAGGATGTAGTATAGAAAATCTCCTTCTTGATGATATTGCTGACCTTGGTAGTAATTTTGATAACTTCTTAGCTTCTCATGTGAAGCGGGCAGGGAATACAGTAGCTCATTATGTAGCTAGATTAGTCCCCCCGTGTGGGACGGATCTTGTTCTTGTAAACGATTTTCCGGAGGGAGTTACCACCCTTGGGGAACTTGATTTATGTGAATGATCCCCTCCCCGTTTCGACCTCAAAAAAAAAATCCAAAGGTCGATAACTAGCAGAGAGTCACTACTTATGAAGGATGTCAGTAAGTCATAAATGACTGAATTGCCCTTCATGATCTGTAACTGTTTTCTGTTACATGCCTTTGCCAACTGTATTCTGTTATAGGAGTTAGTTGCTAGCTCTCTAGTTTATAAGCTAGATTCTGTTGTAATTGACAGTTAACTCTGATAATTCAATAATAATAATCATGATCATTCTTTCTACTTCTCTTCAATCTTCTTCTACACGTTTTTCTGGTTCATGATTTTATCATGGTATCAGACCTTAGTTGATCCAATTTCCGCACATTTCATATTTTTTTTTGAAATTACACTTGTAGTTTCGCCTAAATCGAGCTTGAATTCAACTGTATTCAGCTCAAATTCATACAAAAATCCCCAAATTTGGGTGACATACTAATTTTTTGATAAGAAATCAAATTTCTGAGCTTCTTCAAGAAACTTCATGTTTTTTTTGGGAGTTATATGAATATTTGGCGTCTTCGTCAAGCTCAGTGAAGATTCCGATCGTTTTCTGGTATTCCGGCAGCTGTGTGTTGATTACACTGATTACTAGCAAAGTCCGGTGGTTTATTTCCAACTTCCGGCAAAACTACTCGCTCGAGTTTATTGAGGATATTATTTTGCTGTTTTCCTTCTCAAGCTTTACATACTTCTCTGCGTATTCTTCAACATCAGAAAAATGGGGGACAGTACTGCACATTCGTCTGGTGGAACGAACTTCTTTAACACACTACTCCGATCCATACTTCATTACTTCAGGTGATCAACCTCAAACTCCAATTGTGAATCGTAAATTTGACGGTACTGATTTTAGGCAGTGGACTAGAAATCTGAAAATGTCTCTAATGGCTAAGAATAAACTGTGTTTCTTGAATGGAACTTTGCTTAAACCTGCTGTCACACATGTTGATTATCACAAGTGGATTTTTGTTGATCATATGGTTATGTGTTGGATACTGTTTGCAATGGATGATAAAATTTCTGAGGGTTTTCAATATTCCAATACTTCTAGAGAACTCTGGGATGAAATCGTTGAGAGTTATGGTCAAACTGACAGTCTGCAGTATTATGAATTACAATGCCAATTGTCTGATCTGAAACAAGGACATCAGTCAGTAGCTGAGTATCATGGAAAACTGAAAAAACTGTGGGAAGACATGTCTGCAATTGAAGGGGATCCTACCTGTAGTTGTGGAGGCCTTGAACAATGTTCCTGTAATATTCTTAAGCAGCTTGTTGACTCACAAAACAGACAGAAGATTGTCAGGTTTTTGATGGGACTTGATCCTTATTATAAGACTGTCAGGGATAACTTGCTGGGCACTTCACCTTTACCAGCTTTCACCACTGTCTATAGTCAAGTACTAAGAGCTGAAAGGATCAGATCTCTGATCAACATGACCACTAATATGAGTTCAAATGAGGACATTAGTGCTATGGCTGTAGACAACCTGTCTCAATATCATGCTAGCCACTCAAAACCTCAGTCTCAATACCAGCCAGATCAACCTAAAGCCTTCAACAAATTTGGATTTACTGACTACAAGACTTACAGAGAGTTTAAGAGGAAGGCCACCTGTAAGCATTGCAACAGGAAGGGGCATTTATCTGATGAATGCTTCAAAAAGTCTGGTGCCAAAATCCCTGATTGGTTCAAGCAGATGAAGCAAAATTATACTTAAACCAGGCCTGCTGCAAACTTGGTTTCAGAGATCCAATCTGATGCTCCTGTTTATAAGGATCCTCTGACAATGCCTTCCTTCTCCAATTCTGATAAACAATCTGCTGCTGTTCATATCGATGCACAACTGTTCAACAACATGGTTAAGCAACTGCAGAGCTACCAGCAGTCACATGGATCAGCTCAAGCTTCTGTATCAACATCTGGCAACAATATTACCTCTTTAACCAACTTTGCAGGTATGAGTCATAAACTCTACCCTGCAACTCCATATCTGCAGTCTATCACTTGGATCATTGATACTGGAGCCACAGAGCATATGTGCCCTCATTATGATCATTTTTCCTTGGTTCAAAAATTACCAAAACCTATTGTTGTTGGTCTTCCTGATGGTCAGAAAAAATTGGTGCATTATATTGGGACTATACAATTCACTGAGGAAATTTTGCTGACAAATGTCTTATATATTCCTGACTTTAGACACAGCTTATTATCAATCAGTCAGCTTGCCACATCAAATGGTATTTCCTGTGTCTTTGACAGCAGTCAGTGTATATTTCAGGACCATTCAACTAAGAAGACTATCACCATTGACAAGAGGAGATCAGATTTGTATATGATACAAGGAGCTTCTAAATCTACTGTTTTAGCCATGGTTCAAGGAACAACTACTGTAAGTAATGCTCTACTTACTACTGCAAATAATGTCAGCAAAATAGATTTATCATTGATGCACACTAGGTTAGGACATACATCTTTGTCCAAACTTAGTCATGTACCTCATACTACTACTACTGGAATAAAAAATCTATTTTGTGAGACATGTATCCTTGCCAAGCAACATAGAATTCCATTTCCAAGAAGTTCATCTATGGCAACTAGCATATTTGATCTTGTCCATATTGATCTGTGGGGAGCATATCACACTCCTGCTATTTCTGGTGCACTATATTTTCTTACTGTTGTAGATGATCATAGTCGAGCTGTGTGGACACACCTCTTAAAAGATAAGACACAAGTATTTTTTACTGTGGAGGCTTTCCTAGCATATGCTCATAATCAGTTTGGGGTCAAAGTCAAGGTCATAAGATCTGACAATGGTACTGAAATTGTTCATCAAGAGTGTCAAGCTTTATTTGCTGCACAAGGAATCATTCATCAAAAATCTATGCCAAGGACTCCACATCAAAATGGTAGAGTTGAGAGATAACATAGACATCTCATAGAAATTGCCCGAGCTCTCAAATTGCATGCTGGGTTTCCAACAAAGTTTTGGGGAGAATGTGTATTGGCAGCTACACATCTCATTAACCTCATGCCTACTGATATCTTAGGCTGGAAATCTCCATATGAGCTTTTATTTGGAAAAGTCCCTGACTACAGTCATCTCAGGGTTATAGGATGTTTATGTTATGCTCTCAACGTACACTTCTGCAAATAAGGACAAATTTGCTTCCAAATCAGCAAATTGTGTTCTTTTGGGATACCCTAATGCCCAAAAGGGGTATAAATTGTTCAATATGGAGACAAAGAAGGTGATAATGAGTAGAGAAGTGGTATTTCAGGAAGAAATTTTTCCTTTTAGAGAACAAACCATGAAACCTCCCATCATATCTTTTCCAATCATGCCTTGTGGCTCACAAATACCCATCTCTGCTCCCCATACTTCCCATCCTGCTACATCTACTTCTCATCCTGATTCATCTCCACCATCATCCCCATTTATCCTTCCCAATACTGAACTACCTAAGCATCAAAATCCAACTCCTGAAATTTCTGAAGCCCATTCAGAAACTGTATCATCTTCCACTGCTGCTAATATTCCTGATGAAAACCCACCAGTCAGGAAATCTACTAGAGCCACAAAGATTCCAGATAAACTTCAGGGTTTTGTCTTCAAAAACATACCCACAAGACAACCAAACCCTGAAGATGTTAGTTCTGCATCTGAGGCATTTCAATCTTCTGTTTACAGTGAAGATTATTTAGCTTCAATGGTCACCATGATGTCTGAAAGTGAACCAACCAATTACACCCAGGCAGCCAAGGATGATCGATGGGTTGATGCTATGAACAAAGAGCTAACAGCATTGGAGAAGAACAATACTTGGATTTTGACTGCAGTTCCTGAAGGTGTAAAACCCATAGGATGCAAATGGGTCTACAAGGTTAAATACAGGCCAGATGGCACAGTAGAGAGATTCAAAGCAAGATTGGTAGCCAAGGGTTACAATCAAGTCTATGGGAAGGACTACAAACATACCTTCTCTCCTGTTGCCAAGTTTGCAACTATAAGAGTAGTATTGGCTCTAGCTGCTATTAATCAATGGACATTGCATCAACTTGATGTGAACAATGCCTTCTTGCATGGTCAATTGGATGAGGAAGTTTACATGGTTCCCCCTCAGGACTATTTTGTCAAGAAAAAAAGGTCATGTTTACAAACTGCAAAGAAGCTTGTATGGCTTAAAGCAAGCAAGCAGGCAGTGGAACAAGGAGTTATCAGCTTTCCTAATGGATCACTTGGGATTCAGGCAGTCGAAAAATGACTACTCATTGTTTACCAAAGAAAAAGATGGGTTGTTCACTGTTATCTTGGTTTATGTTGATGATTTGCTGATTACAGGATCTGATCAACAAAGTATTCAGGATTTAAAAGATGCTTTGGATCAGAAGTTTACTATTAAGGATTTGGGATTGCTCAGATATTTCTTGGGATTGGAAGTTTCCAGAAATTCTACTGGTATTCTGCTCAACCAGAAGAAATACATCTCGGATCTTGTCCAAGAAGCTGAGTTGGAAAACTGCAAGCCTTGCACTTTCCCTTTTCCTGTAAACACAAAGTTATCCCATGATCATGGAGAGCTATATTCAGATCCTGAAACATACAGAAGGTTGATTGGGAAATTGCTGTATTTGAATCTGACTAGACCTGGCTTGTCTTACAGTGTACAACAACTAAGTCAATTTCTCAGCTCTCCAAGGGTTCCTCACTATCAGACAACACTTCATGTTGTCTAATACCTGAAAGGTACCCCTGATATGGCTTTATTCTATCCCTCATCTTCAGCCTTGGAAGTTCAAGCTTACACAGATGCTTATTGGGGCAACTGTACCTATAGTGGAAAATCCCTGACAGGCTACTGTGTGTTTTTGGGAGGTTCTCTTGTGTCCTGGAAGACAAAGAAACAAAATACTGTTTCAAAGCGCTCAGTAGAGAGTGAATACAGGGCTATGTCTATGGCTTCCAGTGAGGTTGAGTGGTTATATGGTTTGTTACATGATCTGCAGGCTTCTCCACCTCTACCCATTACTCTCTACTGTGATAACAAGGCTGCCCAGCAGATTGCAGAAAACCCTGTCTTTCATTAGAGAACAAAACACTTGAGGCTGGACTGTCATTATATTAGGGATAAAATTCAGGAAGGTTTCATGGAAACAAGGCATGTTTCCACAGGGTTACAGCTTGCTGATCTCCTAACAAAAGGATTGGGAGAATATCAACATCAACATTTAACTTTCAAGATGGGTCTTGTGCTTAATACACCAGCTCCATCTTGAGAGAGGAGTATGAAGGATGTCAGTAAGTCAGAAATGACTGAGTTACCCTTCATGATCTGTAACTCTTTTCTGCTACATGCCTTTGCCAACTGTATTCTGTTATAGGAGTTAGTTGCTAGCTCTTTGATAATTCAATAATAATAATCATTGTAATTCTTTCTACTTCTCTTCAATCTTCTTCTACACGTTTTTCTAGTTCATGATTTTATCACTACTTAATTAATCTAGCTGTTATATGATTTCATATACGATCAAAGCTAAACTACACAAATTGAATGATAGCAAAAATAATTAGTGACACTGGTGATATGTTATAGGCTTCTTGAGACAAATAAACCCGACATGTTTACATCTCCTGAATCTTCATAAGCAAGAATCGACAGCAGCAGCCACGGTCTTGAAGTCATGAACATCACAAGACATCTTTGGTAAAACTTGAAACATGTTTGGTGGTCAATTGATTCGGTCACCGTAAACAACAAGATCACTTTCACATACATACTGAATAGCACCTAGGGCTAGAGATTTCACCGTAACAGAATCAGCCCCATGATATAAAGGTATAGGCATTCGTTCAGTGAGACTTTAAACAACCGCATTAATGTAGCCTCGCATACATCTTTGATCATATCAGGGTGATTAGGCTTATCCATAGACGCATTTCCGGCCTTTGTGGAAGCGAAAACCACCACAAAAACCACTACAAGCACGACCAACAAGAACTTCATCATACGCGAACTTATAGGAGTTAAGTGTTAGTTAAGGGACTAACGTTTCACGTTTTCTTCAGTTCAGGGTCTAACGTTTTTTTTTGTTTAATTCAAGACCTCTGTTAAAATTTATGTTAGTTTTGTACTGATGTGGCACTGTGGGGTCTAACGTTTTTTTTTCTCTTTCAATTTTTTTTGACTTATCTTGCTTTTTCTCTCTCCTCTCCACACTGTGGAGGATTGAGTGAAGACTCAAGCAAGAGAGTCAAAGAATCGAAAGAACAAAACGTCAGACACACACAGGCCCACATCTGTACAAAACTAACGGAAAACGTAACAGGGGTCCTGAACTGAACAAAAAAAAACGTTGGACCCTAAACTGAATAAAACATGAAACGTTGGACCCTGAACTAACACTTAACTTATAGTTGTTGTCAGAGGTAAGGATACCGATGCTGTGGTTTGAGCTAGACTTGAATGATGAAAAAACTTTATGGTCGTCGGTTTATATAGGAGATGGGGAGTCATTATATGGTAATCATAATCTTATTAATCCTAATCTTAAATTGATATATGGAATAAAACTTCGGTCGTTTTATGGTAATCCTAATCCTAATCTTGTATGAACAAAACATTGGCATTTTATGGAAAGTCATCAGCATGCATGTTGTGATGTGAAATAAATTTATTGCTGCTAAAACATGCAGTAGGATTATTGAACATACCACTTAATAATTTTTACAACTTTTTTTTTTTTTTTGTTGGACAATGAGGAACAAATTTACTGATGCCGTGACTAGGACGGAAATACAGACTTAAATTTGATAAAGCTCATGAACTTGTTAGCCAAGAAGGCGCTGTTAATTTCACAAACAATGGTTAAGCTCAGTCTGCTCACTGGCTGCAGAGCGAAGAGTCGAGTCGTACGTAAGCAACATAATGGTTCCATGAGCCAGCAGGCCCAGAACCTGCGTAACAACACATGGAAAATGCATAGTACACAGCTGCATGATGTCTTTCTTTAAATGCATCTCCTCAAAGACTGGGGTTCTTTGCCTTACATGTGAGTAACATAGATGAAATTCAGAATGTACAGATTACACAAAGCACCTGAACAGCTATCAGAAAGTACCCGAAAAATGTGAAAGTGAGTTATGTATACATGTCAAACAGTAGAAGAATGTGTAGTGTTAAACAATGTATCATATGGTTATAAGAATAGGAATACCCACACAATATAATGCTATTATTGATAATAAGATGTGTATTTATACTACACAATAACGTGGAGAATACTCTAGGTTTCCTTTATCTAGAATATTCCAAAATACAACCTAATAATATTTATTATATTATTTTCTATTACACCCCCGCAGTCGTAGCGGTATGGTAAGGGCGCTTCGACTGGAGCCAATAGTCGTAGACGCCTCAGCAGGAGCTAGTAGGTAACGACACGTCGGCAGGAGCCAATAGGGGAAGATGCTTCGATCGAGCCATTGGGTGAAGACGGACCAGTAGACAGACCAGCAGAGGGATCAGTAGATGGACCAGAAGACAGACCAGCAGACGGAATAATCACACGAGTCGCGAGAAGGGAGCGAATCATGAGAAAGGGGTGGAGAGTTGCAAGAAAGGGATGGCGAGTCGCGACGCCCCGCTGGTGCCGAGAGGTGGAGGACGCTAGCAAACCAGGTAGAGAAGACCATGAGATGGATGAGAAGAGAAGAAGTTAAACTGGCGACCCAAGACCAAAGTGGGCGAACCACAGAGAAAGAGAGGAGGAGAAGAGGGAGATCAGAAGAAAAAGAATCTACCATGAAGGATGCAAGGTTGTTGTTGTCAATTTGTCTTAGCTAGACGCAAAACCACGGCTCAATAAATAAACATCAACTTGTTTGTGAGGAATACGAAAAAAACTTAACCTAAGATGTGTGGGCTAACATAATAGGGAAAAGCTGGAGTATGGCCAGCCGGAGATGGGAGAGATAGCCATCTCCGGCCGAAAACGAACGCACGAAGGGAGATCAAGAGTTCGGACAGCGGAAGAAAACCTAACTAGCTGATACCATATAAGAATAGGAATACCCACAAAATATAATGCTTGTCTATTATTGATAATAAGATGTGTATTTATACTACACAATAACTTGGAGAATACTCTATGTTTCCTTTATCTAGAATATTCCAAAATACAACCTAATAATATTTGTTATACTATTATCCCATTCTATTTTCCCATTTTCTTTCTTGTCCCATTATTACGTAGGATAATAAACACTTTTTTTTTGTTATATTATTATCTATTAATGGTATGTCTGTATGAGATTCTGGTTCCTTAGGAAGACTTAAAGCCCAGGATATGAGGATCTTTTCTCGAGTTGATCATATGAAGGGTGTTCTCTGCTTCATTTGATTTTCCATGACCACTTAGCTTCTTTGCTTTCAAAAATTTTGAGTACCACCTTTGTGAAACCCTAGGATGTCTGGTTAGTTCAGGATCATTGAAATCAACATAGTATAGGCCAAAGGTGTATTTGTCCCCAAACATCATCTCGTAAACATCCAAGAATGACCAAACGAAGTATCCCTTTGCAGCAGACCCGTTTCTGCAAATGATTTACGAATGTAAAAGCTTATGCTAAACATTTTGCAATCAAAATAATCTAAGAAGTGCTAAACGAACTTCACATGCCTTGTTCAGAAACAGACAAGTTCACAATTTCGTGGAGGATTTTTTGAAAGTCATAGACAGGTTCTCTCTTGTTTCTCAGGACTTATGCTGATGCAACTAAACAGTTGTAGGCTAACATATGTCATAAAGCTGAAATATTACCTTAATGCATCAAGCACAGCTCCGATGTGAGCCTGCAGATACTCCACCCGCGATTTGTCATTAAGTAAGGTACTGTAATCTGTATTATGATCTGTGAGTTGGCCTGCCAACCAATTACATTCAACATAGCAATTATTCATCAGGTACAATAAGAGATGACTATGACATCTCCGTAATAATGAGAGAGCACGGGGAAGAACCATTTTCATGGATAAAGACCGGAGGATTGCCATAAACTTGCTTGAAATGCTCCAGTACTCCTTGAAGACCCCATGGCGTATTGATGAGTGGATTCTACAGAGAAGAAACAGAGGAAAGATAAGAGAACCTGAAATAAAAATTAACATAGCCAGTAAATCGGAAATCTAGGACTAACTCCTCACCCCTTCAAATGGATTGCTGTCATTTATATCTGTGACAAATTCAAATTTAATTAGCTTCACACAAAATCAGAAAAATTAATCTGTGATTATCAAGTGCAATCTCAATATCCAAAATAAGGAGCACATCAGTCTCAGATAACTTCCTTCGCCATTAGCAGGGAAAACCTGAGCTATGAGGTGAATAGAAGATAAGACCTACATAACCAAGCTGTTGCTTGATCGGCAAGATAATCACTGGGCTCCTTAGAGAGACTTATAGAATTGTCCTTCACTCTAATGGCAGTGTAGTAATTTATTCCAATAAAATTGAATGATCCCTTCAGTAATTCTTTTTCCTCTTGAGAAAACACAGGAAGTCTGGTGCCAACAATCTTGTGCATTATTATAGGGTACTCCCCATGCATCAAAGGCTGCATGAACCTGAATACGAAAGGAACACATGTCGATTAGCATATAAATGAACAAATTCAGCACTGAAGAAGGACAAATAGGAAAACCTGAAACTATAAATGAAGCATATGCATCATAAACATAATTAGCCATACTTAGGAAACTCACCAGCCAATGAAGAAATCATAGGACCGCCTTGTTGCAGTAACATCGGCTTCTGAATTTGAGAATGGAATGAAATCAAAGGCGTATAGATTAAATCCTACAGATCCATGTTGTCTGCCCTGTACACAGGAGTATCACTAAATCATTAATATCGGTACATCACAGGAGAAAGGGCATATGATTATGGATATGATGCTTAAACAGGTGACAGAGGCTTGAATATATACCATACCAGGAGCAAGGAATTCATATTTTTTGTTAGGGAGATTTAAACACCATACCTGATACTTTTCTTTGTACAGCCTTGCAGCTGATGCATGAGACAACAAAATGTGATGAGCTGCAAGGTATGGCTCTATTGTCGAGTTTCCTTTGGTACAGTTGCTTCCAAATGGGACAGAGCATCTACATGGGGGTGAGTTTCCGACATCATAGCCACCAAAGGTGTATATATTACCCTCGTTAAACGTAGTCCAGTACGAAACTCTATCACCGAATTCTCTAAAGCAAACTTCAGCATATGCCATGAAGTCTTCTCTGCATCCACAAAACAATGACTGTCAGCAACCTTTTTCAACATATCCTGCATCCTGCAACACTACTATTTCTGTAACTTCTTTTCTCTTTCACAAATAACCAACTAAATCTAATATCACAATTTCCATCATATCTCACATCCTGCAATGGAAATGCTTTAAGCTGTGGAATTATATAAAAAAGTGCAAAAATTAGGGTTTCTAGTAGGCACCAACCCCAGTGCCTCAAAGGCTTCCGCCAATGGCAAGGTTCTAATAGGAACCGATAATTGTAAAATTTACGTGAAAGTAAATGAGACGATTAAAGAGACATACATAACCCTTGGACTGACGAATCCCCCATATTCATCTTCAAGTATCTGAGGTAGATCTGAGTGAAATAAGGTGACATGAGGCTGGATGCCTGTAGATTAATAAATGAAATTAGAGCTCCTAAGTTTCATTGTTAGTATCAAGAAAATGGGAAATATGACTCAGGAAACAACGAACGATTTGACAATTATTTTACCTTTGCTGATGAGTTGATTGATAAGATTGTTGTAATACTCCAAACCCTTTGGGTTAACATGACCTCTGCCATCTGAATGCAACAGGAAATGGCTAAACTTAAAAGCAAGTATAGATTAAACAAGTTTACGACAAATATTAACGCTCATACTCGGTATCAATCTTGACCAGGAAATGGAGAAACGGTAGGCATCCAATCCTGTTTCCGCCATGAGTTCTACATCTTCCTACAAATTTACAATACAGTACATTGTAAGTTGAAACTCTTCCTAGTCACGACTCATGAGTAAGCACAGACTGCAGTACGAAGCATCAAAATGATAGCTTAAGATGAAATATGGAGCAGAAGACACATAAAACTCGACTACTCGAGTTCTAGTTACCTTGTACTTGTGATACTGATCAGAACTTACGTCTCCATTGCCTGGCACACGACCTGAAAATTCATTTTCGTACTTAGAATCAACCGAGAATAAAAAATTGACAGGGATGGTATATTCATTGGTCTAGGCGCTACTGTTTTCAGCTTTACCACACATTCAGAGGATTACATAAGCGATCATTCAGAGGACAATATCAGGCCAGGCCTCAGAGAGACAGAGATCGAACATTAACGAACAAGTTAATACTAATGGAATTCTAATTCTGATCATTAGTTCAAACATTGAATAATAATCCTAATGGCATTTCTCAATCATCTTGGTATAAACACTGAAGATTCAACATTGTTAGCAACACAATCTCCGTTATATTTGATTGTTGACGTTTTGTTTGAATACGTGAGAGGAATTCAAACTAAACATTAACAATCCAAGGGAACAGATGGATCATTTGGATATAAGATACTTGTAGCAAACACTAACCAGAATGAGCATAAGTATCGAAAATACTAGGCGTCCTTCCATCCTCAAATGCGGCTCCCTCCACCTTTACCACACAACAACAACAAAAAAAACCCACAAACTAAGACAATCATATAAACAAACTTAATACAACAAATTAAATAACACTACCCAGTGCCTCAAATGGCTCCCCCGTCTATAACAATTGACCAATAAGACGGGACCAGATGTACGCAACCTAACGCTATATGACACCAAATTGGACTATAGTCTATTGTAGATCATTGTTTGCCTTTTTAGTGGGGTTTCTTCCAAAACAAAAAAAAAATATCTTCCTCACATTCATGACTTCAAAAAAATGAAGTCCCGCAAAAGCTAGCACAGCAACACGACCTATCGAAACCCATCAATACTACATGTACGACATACGTTTAACTCGTTAGTCGATGTCGCAACTCCGCATACGTATCAAACTCGAGCAAAAACATGAAGATAATTAGAGAAACAAACCTGATAAGCAGAAGAAGCAGCACCAAAGATGAACGTAGGTGGGAAATCTTGGCGGTTATAGGCTTTTGCGCCAAAAGCAGTTACAACTTTAAAACTCAACAGACAAATCCACAAAGCTTGAACTTGAAGACACAGAACAGCTCTTCCCCTTCCCATTTTTCACTCTTCAAGTTTGAATCTCAAGTCATTCTTTAGGATTTCTTAATGATACAAGATGTTATATACGGAGTATAAAATAATTAAGGAAGCTACTAAAATAATCATATGGTGATTATTTTTACACTAATAGTGGGCCTACTAAACTTCTGGCTCAATCAAAAAATGGTCAAATTAGCTGCGCAACAATGACCATGTTACAGATACTCCTATATTAGTAATTAAACGAAAACGTTATCTTTGATTCTGCTTTAATATATTTGGTAATGACTCCAGTTGATTGTCTTAATCATTCGGAGTTTGCAAAGAGTGGTGTTTTTCGTCGCCCCTTGTATTTACTAATATCGCCCTCCATTTATTCGAAACACACTTCTCCAAATTCATAACCAATAAGATAAGATACACCTTTTTTGTTAGAAAAGATTGCAAACTTAACTTCTTCAACAACTACCAACACTGATCAGTCCATCATACAACCTCATTTTCGGTGAAATGGAAAGAGACAGTGACTTGTTTGTCAACTAGAACATTCTAGCCATAAAAGTTTGTCAGCACTGAATGAGAGACTTGACAATAAAGATTTTCTCGACGATAAAAAATTTTAAGGTATAAAACTAGTAAACCATGTAATAGCATGTGATTGGTGGGATACATGGAGTGGAATAGGAAAATGGGACAGGTGAATCGCCTGTTGAACCATTCACAACCTCTCATTTAAAATTTCGGTAAGATAGTTCTTTTGTGCGACATCAGGTTAAAAGAAAACGCTCCGGAAAGAACCTTGATATATTGATGACAACTTAGAACCATGTGTTTTGCGAGTACAACTAGTACAAACGCGTGTTCTAAACCACAAGTCATCCGCACAACAAAAATCTTCCCAACTTAGATCCACATGAGCCGGATGCTAATAAACAGACACAAACTTCTTAAATATTAAGCTTTAGTATTACGCTACATCGACTATGAAATTAATACAATGATACTCTTTGACATATCTCATCATACCATGCAGAATGAGATAGGAATGACCATGTCAAAATTTCAGTCTGTTCAAGATGTTACCAACGCCAGCGAGAGCTTCACCTTCACTTGCCCTTGATCAATGGATTTTTATCCTTGAATAGATGGTATCTTTGGCACAAATTCTTGAGTGTGGCAACAGAATGCTGCATGGCATTCAGCTTTATGTCCCGAAACATTTTCTGCCAGAAAACAGTATATCTTGTGAGGAAATGGGTCTTAAATTCAAGAATCAGGCATTTTATAGATGGTGCAAGTCTACTTGATTATATCAAGCCCATTTTCAAGCACGGAGGAACAGATATGTTAGTTAATGACAGTATTCTATACTTGTCTCTTCTTCTTCTTTCATGTTATTATTACACGGAAAGACAAGTTAGGTTTTACACCCCGATAATGGTGTGACCTAAATTTCTCTTTTGCACTTCCCTTGCCATTTAAAAAAAACAAAAAGGAGGTGTGAACATCATACCTCGTAGTCATCTCCATATTTCTCGATCAAAGGACGCATATGCACACGCTGCATAAATGTCAATGGCTGCAACGGAGCACGTTTACCATCTCTCCTCTTCTTTCCTAGAGCTGATTTAAGATCTACAAAACCATCAAGTAAATGCTATATCAGTAACAGTGAACTCTCATAAATAAATGATATAAAATCTACTCTTACACTTGACCTCAGGAAAAAAAAAAATCTGACACTAGTGAAAAGATCTGCCACCATTGTGTTAAATAAAATCAAACAAACAAAAGGAGCTAAGTGTGTTAGACACTTAGACGGCCGTCTGGAAACGCGGTAACCTCAGGGGTACACCTGAAGTTGTCGAGAATCCTCAGGGGTAGCGAGGAAAAACTTTTTAAGTCTACTCGTTCAAGAAAACTGAGGAAATTCTGTCTTTCATTCATGAGCTTCTATCATTCATCATAGTGCAAAGTCATCCTAAAGACACAAGCAGTAACCATTTGCATCCGATTGTTTAGGCAGACGAGATGAAACTACAAAGAAGTTGCAGGGGTCATGTAAAGGCAACACCAATCAACAGAACAATATTAGACACTAATGCACAATCCACTTCAACTCTAGGAAATCTAAGCAAACGCTCAATCCATTTCCAAGGCTAGACATACACCATCATATCTTTCAAGAAGACAGTGCCAATGGGTGGCTCTTCCAACACAGACCAACTACTACCTACAAAAGATTAAGTGTGGTAATGGACTGGATTATCAAACATCGCCTGTAAATAAATCCCCTCGCTCCCAGCTCCCTCAGCATTTTTCATCAATGAAGTGGTGGAATTTCATAGACAAAGGTGAAAAGGGAAGCTTAGATGTAAGGAATTGTGGGACAAAGCATTGCATTATTAGATTACGTAGCTTCCAAATTATTTTGGTCATCTATTAACTCAAGTTCTCAATCAGGAAAACAAGTAGCACTAACAATAATTTTTAAATTACAAGGAATCGACCTCCAAACATCCTAAGCTCATGAAGATTGGTATTTTCTAGACAGAAACAGAGCCAAAGATCCTACATAAGAAAACACAATAACCCAAACACCCCGACTCCCTTCAGCCACCAAACACTTCACCAGCAAAACAATAGAACAAATGGCACAGAGACCCAATGCTCTATACAGAAATAATGAAAGCTGAACTCGCTAGGAACAATAATTCAAGCCAATAAGCGAAAATAGCAAAGGCTTCCAGACGAGCTGATTAACTAAATTTAAAATCAATCAACACTTCAGCAGTAGCCAGCATCATATGCCCATTCAGATTAGATCAACAATATAAGCTCCCTAATCCGACAAAGTAAAACATCAAGACATTTCCATCGCTTCTTACGTTGGCTTCTCGTGAGAGATGGAATAATAACTAACTGCAACTACCATAAACCTCAAGCCATAAAAAATACAACACACAAATATAGTGTTTTTGGGCTCAATCAGCCAACATGAAAGTCAATGCCATGTATTGTATTCCCCATTCCACAAATCAATTCGGCTGCTCCTCACCAACCAAATATATCACCAAGGGAAGGTGATTATCCTTAAGTAACTTATAAGTCATGACAGCCAAGATGCTACAAAGTGAATAATCCAAAACATATGGACTAAACCAGCTGGGACTACCCTTCACGTAAATCTTTTCCTTCAATTGCCACTGAACAGTCAATACCAGAAAAACACATACCCTGCAACATACTCACCAATGCTGTACTTCTAATTGAATATGCCGATACCAAATCAACAAGTTAGGATCCTCTATTAGCTAGAGAGGCCAAAACTCTTTTTGTAAAGAGTTATTTACTCTTGATTTTCAAGACTGGCAGTGAAAAGGTCATTTTGAACACTTTCGGAAAAAAATTACAACGTTCCCAGTCACCCACTAACTATCCCAGCGAAACTCCAATCTCTCTCTCCTTTTCTCCAAACGACTGTACATAACTCTCAATTATCTCACAAGAAATTTAACACCACTCCACGATGCTCCGGAGGTCTAGCAAAACTAAGTAAAGGCTGAAACTATCTCGATGACTGGACATACACAACCCTTTGTTTCTGGCTAAAAAAATATGAGAGGCAAGCAAAGCCAGGAAAAATGATCCTTTCCTATAGCCTGGATCTCCCCAGAACAATCCAAACTTGTAAGTAAACGGGAGGACACTTACACAACACTGCCAAATGCCAGCACCATAAATCAAACACCAGGCTCAAGAATCCACTTGACCATCAAAGAGTGCATCAGCAAAGCAATCAATCGACCATCGCTACAAATCAGCACTTAAAGAAACCGAACCTTCAAACAAGTCCAACAACACTACAATGCTGATTCTGGCTTCACAAATCCGTAAAGCCATATCTTCCAGTAATCACAAGTTCACAACCCACCGAAATATCCACTACAAATAGACTGGTCTAAAATTAAAAAGAGAAAAAAAAAAAAAAAAAAAAAAAAAAAACTGTTCTGCGCCTAATATCTCAATAGGTCCCTTTTTCTGCCCACTAACAGTACACTAAAATATGAACAACCTGTAACTATATGCCTCAAACAGCTATAACTTCAAGTAAACTCCAATTTTCTACAATTTCCATTCCCCTTAACCAAAAACATACTCGATTCCCTAAACCAAACAAAGTCGCAAAATTTACGTCCCATCTATAAGCCGAACCAATAACCAATTCTATCAACTACCCACCAAGAAATACACTTGATCGAATCGTTAACAGCATACACCATGCAAATTGCAAAATCAGCAAAAACTTGTGCACTTCAATCACTAACAAAGTAACAAGTAACAACCCATTTCCACTCCTAAATAGCAAATCCACAAGAAACCACAAAACATACAATATTACTTCAGTACAATACAACAAATCACAGGATTATATCCCTTCATACTCGAAACCACAAATCAAAAACAAAAAAAAACCGATTTTGCCCACAACCCACCAACATATACACTATTAATCACACAAACAACCTAAAAAAATTCAACAATAGTAATTCTTAATCATTAAAAAGCCAGAAAATTTCCTAAAAGTAACCGAGGTGGTTATACAAGTGGTCTCATACGATAAGACAGTATCAATAGTGAAAACTAACCATCTTCCTCGAGGTCGCTCCCGGAATCAATGGGCTCAAACTCATCCACTTTAATCTCAGCAAGGTCCTTAGGTTGGGGAGGTGGGACCTGAAGCGAGTCGCTCTCGATGATGTGGGCAGTGCGGGCCCTAACCCCAAGCAAGTTCGGGTTCGATACGACACCGAATTGCTTGTAATTGGAGATTACGCTACCTTCTGCATCCCATTTGATGCCCAATGGGTCAATTAACGCGCGCAATTTAGGGGGCATATTGAATGCTGGTTTTACGATTTTAGGGTTTCTCTTTGGGAGACCCACTTGAACTTTTGTTCTTGAGCTCTTGTACTTTCTTCTTGAACCTCCCATGTCTGTCTAATTGGATAAATTTTTGGGGATTTTTCTGGGTTTGGGATTTAGGGTTTATGTCAAATTTGGGGAAATTTTCAAGGGTTTAAGAGTGGGATGGAGACGGGAGTTTATACTGGCTGGGTATAGAAGAGGGTTAATGGAGAATTCCACATTTACCCTCCTAATTGAATTTATTTATCATAACTTCACATTCGTTATAGACGTATACTCGTATTGTCTAATAAATGGTTGTCAAATGAGTTGAATCAGACTCGAGGTGGTTGTTATCACAACGAGACAAAGAACCCAACTTCGTTACCGATAAAATTATTTAGCAAAATAATTACGTGTTAAACTGTACTCTAATATACACCCCATGTATTCTCTGGCACTCGTATCAAACCCTTACTCATGTGAAATAGTCGCATCCATATTTAAGTTCAACTGTTTCATTTGTCCTAAGATACACATCATCTCATCATATTGATTAGATATAGGACGACTATCAGTCATGACATAGTTCGTAAAATGCGAAGTCTAGACATTTCTTACATACTTGTAACATCTCCAGTCTAGTATCGGTTGTTCAAGATAACCCGCAATTCCCTTTATAATCGGAGTTTTCTGATAGACATCGAACAAACTGTCTGAAAGTTTGTTCAAAACATGACCTTTGCAGATCTCGTCATCATTCACTCTCTTCGTCCTAGCCCTTATATGTCCAGCAGTCTTGTTCGCTCCTTCCCCTAGATCCGGTGACTTTGGAGTGGCCAAATGCTAAGTCTATGATTATTAAATATAAACTTGCAACGGTTAGTTCTTTCGTGTTTGTTTTTCTTCTAATTTTGCCTTCGCCCAAAAAAAAAACATGGTGTTGGGTTTATGCCGTTTTTTATGTCTGGTTAACCCAAACAAGCCTTGTTCCATTTTCAGCCATATATCTTTTAGGGTTTTGGTCGAACCACACATATTAATTAAAACTAAAATTTTGTCAGACCACACCTATTATAATTTTTTTTTGTCCAACCACATCTACTAAAATCTTTTTCATTGTTCGACCTACACCTTATACTAACTCCGGCTATATTTCCCCCCAATACCCACCCAATGTTGCCCTTAGCCAACCATTGCTGCCGCTAGCCACCCCACTACTATCACCACGGAGTTTTTTTCCTCCAAAATTGATTTTTTTGCTCCAAAAATTTCCCTGGAATCGATTTTTTGTCCTTTTCTTTGAATCTTTCCCCGTCTTTTTCATTTCAGATTTCTTCATCTCCAATGCTTTCAATCAGAGGTGGATCCAACATGTATCAAGGTTATGCAAGTGCACACCCTCACATAAATAAGTTAATATATATAAAAAATACTGCTATATGTCATCATCTAGCTATACTTGCTCTAGTGGTTCAATGCTAAGTTGAATAACTGGTGGGGGGCAGTTGTCGGAAGTTTAAACTTTGTTGGTGACAATGTTTCCCTTCATTTTTGTGAGTTTTGTTTCATTCATGGATTGTTGTGCATATCCTATTCGAAATTTCGACTGTAGGAGCAACAAAAGCCTGATGAAAGATGGAGAATAAAGGGGGGGGGGGATTTGAAGATAGTTGGGAGGGAAAAGGGCGTAAAATGATTAGGGGTTAAATTTTTTTTTTCTTTTTTTGCATGTCACGTGATAAGCATGTGGTGAAGGGTGGCGGTGGATGGTGCTAGGTGCGGCGGTGGGTGGTGGGTGGTGGGTGGTGGGTGGTGCTAGGGGCAGTAATGGGTGGATGAAAGGCGAAAGTCCGTATAAGGTGTAGTTCTACAAAAAAAAAAATTATTAGATGTGGTTGGACAAAAAAAATATAATAGCCTAACAAAATATTAGTTTTAATAGGTGTTGTTCGACCAAAACCCCTATCTTTTATTTACAGAAAAGATGTACTATCAAAATGAAATGTGCACCAAATGACAATTACGGTCACTAAACAATTATAGTACCAAAAATTATAGGTGAATTGAACAATTACTAGTCCTAGTTGCTGTAAAGCTGAGCATTACGAATACAATCGTACTTGAGGCATCTATGGACAATTTTACATTCCAAAATACGGTGTAGGCTTCTAGCACTCTCGGTGTCCTATTACATTGTATACTCAGTAAAGGGAAGGTGGTTAATGGGGTCGCTCAAGGAATGCTTTGGATTGCCGATAGTGACTCCCTTTATATATTACTCGAATGTACCAAAGAAACAGGTTCGGTAGCAGAGCCTTGGTGTTATAGTCCAGTAGAGCGGTCTGCATACTCCTGTACCAACGCCCCAAATAGTGATGGCTTCTCGAGCAATCGAGATGGTGTGTCATATTCCTTCCCTTTTCCTGTTGACATAACATGCCCCAACAGCATGTCAGCATAAAGCGTCAAACTAATGACTTAATTGTTTAAGGCTTAATGAGCCAAATTTATTTATACCTGCGTCTAAAACGAGAACTTTGTCACAATCCATAACTGTAGGTATCCTGTGAGCAATGCTGATGATTGTACAGGCTGCAAAGTCTTCTCTTATGATCTTTTGAATTACAGCATCAGTCTGGGAGTCCACAGAAGCAGTTGCCTCATCCATAAACAAAAGCCGACATTTCTTCAGGATGACTCGTCCTAAGCAGAGAAGCTGTCTCTGCCCTACACTCCAGTTATCTCCATTGTCAACCACTGTAGAGGCAGTAATTTACATTAGAAAGTACCATGCTGACTTTGCACTTCTGAAACAAATATGATTACCATACCATACCTGGAGCATCAAGTTTTTCGGCTTTGGAAGCAACTACATCTTTCAGCTGGCAGCGTTCAAGACTCTATTACACAAGAAGTTAGCAGTGTGAGGAGAAGGCATCAAGCAACTTTTAGTATGTTTAACTGTGAGAAACGTTTACCTTCCAAATCTGATCTTCTGAGTACTGACCAGTAGGGTCAATGTTGCTTCTCACTGTCCCTTCAAAAAGAACAGGCTCTTGAGGAATAATGCCGAATCTGGACCTAAGATCATGGAGCCCTAGGATTGAAATGTCGATGTTGTCAATGACAATTTTCCCGCCAGAGGGCTCAACAAGCCTAAACAATACTTGAATGAGAGTGGATTTTCCACTTCCTGTTCTTCCAACAACGCCAATCTTTTCTCCGCCTTTGATGCTTAGTGTTATTCCCTTAAGTACAAGAGGTGTATTGGGTCTATACCTGACCTGTTAATCAATCCATCAGATGGTTTCAACTTTCAAGAGCATAAATATAAGTCAAAAGTGGAGACAACATGCTCGATATGAAAGCTAAGCTAGGCATGTATCTTGCAACCTGCAAGTCCTGGAGGTCAACATTTCCGTGTGTTGGCCATTGTGGTGAAGGGAGTTTATCTTCGATAGTCCATGCAGCTTCTGATGCAATTTCACTGAATTGCTTTATCCGCTCAACAGAAACCAATCTGTTCTCCAGTAAACAGCTAAAATTTATACAGGAGAACAGCACAGCATTGAGGGACAACCCGTACGACAGCAACAAACCAACATTTTCTGATCATGATTCAAAAGGAAATGATTAGCTTTCTTTTAAATGAATCGCTAAGAATCAACAGAAAGGATTCACACCAACGACAATAGGATACATTTCTTTACTGGAGTTAGAAGGCAAACCCGGCTTGACGATACTGCTTGGCATGAGGATCATGAATAGAGCTGATGCACAAAGGAGCACGCTCCCTAACAATTCCAAACGTATACCTAACCATTCAATTGATCCATTGTTGTGAAAATCCATGCGCAGGTTTGAACTCACCCGATTCACATTTTCCTGAATAAACTTTTGCTGCTTTCTGAAACATCGAATTGTCATGAAGCCAGCAATGCTTTCTGAGAAGTGATAGATCACAGGTGCCTTAGTTATTGCATCAAGGCGAGTTATTTCACGTGATGTTGCAAGATAATATCCCTGCAAATCAGACAACATCAAATCAGCACACATATCCAACTCAATCATAAGGTTAGAAAACTGAAATGCAGGAATGCACAATACACAATGATCAAATAGAGTTTTTATACTTACCCTGTACCACAAATTTAGCCAGCCAAGAGGAATAATGAGGAAAACACTTGGCCAAGCATACTGACAAGTTATAACAAGGATGCTGAGCAGTGACATGTACGTAGCAATACCAAGGGTCGTAAACAAAGGCAAAAGGAAGTCAAGGTTGATCTGATCACTAGAAGCCTGTTAATGAAGATGTATATATCAGCTTGAGTTAACAATGCTTGTCATCTCGCCAGAGAAAAAAAACAAAACTTTGGAGGCCCCTATGATTAAAAAATACAAACCGACAGATCAAATTCGGACACCCACCCGACTCAGTATTCTCCCAGAAGGAGTTGTATCGAAGAATGACATGGGTGCATGTAAAATACTGTGAAGAAGTCGAGAGAATAACATCTGGGCTGTCTTCAGTAAAATAAAGGTAATGCTAAATGACCGCAGGATAACTAGTCCAACAGAGAGTGCTGCGATGATAGCATATACGATTATAAAGAAAGACGGGTTGAAAGATGAGGCACGGTTGCTCGAAGTTTCATAAGACAGCCAGTAGTCACCAGCCATTAGTGATCCTTGCCATATCAAAGAGAAGAATAAAGCAATGATTACACCCCACCACCCAAAAGCCTCTGTGAAGTAATCCTTGTAGACACGCAGACTGACTTTTCCGGTTTCCTTCTCTTCTTCTTTGATGAGCTTAGATTCTCCCTTTCTTGACGTGGATTTGGATAAAGAACTGCCTTCACCATTTTCTTTTACCTGATGCAGTGATGTTACAGGAGATTTCTGTTGCTGGGGTGAGTCTTCATTAAGTTGACCAGTACTGCCACCCATTTCAACAAGTTCCATGGATGTCTCATGAGCAGCAACAAGGGCATTAAAGTCTGTGCCTGCTTCTATAAGACTATTATATCTTCCTGACTGTACGACCATACCATCTCGCATAACCTACTCAACAAAAACCAAATTACTGAGCAAAATTCATTTGAGCAAAATTTACCAAGAAAGGATGAACATTTACTGACAAGCTAACTTTAAGTAAAACAGCAAGAGCTCACCAGGATTTGATCAACATTGTGCAAAAAGTCTACTTGGTGGGTTACAAGTATAACTGTTCTATTCTTTAGAGTTCCTCGAATGCATTCCTGTAATGGTTCAAACGAAACGGAGCTTCAGCAGTGTTGAGTTTGGTAGAGTTAGTGAGCAGAGATACGATAATTTAAACCCAGTGAACAAGCTTTTTGTATGCGAACCAAGCACAGTAAGTACTAAGCACTCGAATATAGACTAATTAACACCAAAATCAAACTAATGCAGCCCTTTTTGGTTACCAAATCTTTGGAGAATGAGCTTGGATAGGACAGAACATGACAGCAGCTTGAATCAAAGGCTCACGTATGAATGGAAGTCTAAAAACAAACTATGGTAGCTATATCTGGAGTCTTGACAAGTGACAACTAACGAGTGTTCCACACCTAGTATTTAGCCCTTTTCGTCTTTCAGACTAGCTAGTAGGTAATGCAGCTAAATTAAAAGCTGAAAAGAGCGGAGGAAAGTGTGAAATAAAAAACTAACAGAGAGATTGCTAACCTTGAATATTTCTGACCCAGTTTGAGCATCAACAGCACTAAAGACATCATCAAGCAAATAAATATCATTGTCCTGATAGACAGCTCGAGCAAGTTGTATCCGCTGCTTTTGACCGCCACTGAGGTTGATTCCACGTTCTCCTATCTCTGTCTCATCTCCAAACTCCATCATTTCCAAATCCGTCTCCAAGGAGCAAACTCTCAGAACTTCTCTGTACTTCTCCCGGCTCATTGGCAAGCCAAACAGCACATTTTCTTGAATGGTCCCATTCTGTATCCACGACGTTTGTGCAACATAAGCTGTCGTTCCACAAACTCTGACCTGCAGGGAATCGCAACAACTCAGACCCAATAACGCAAATAGTTGCTATTTCATACTATCCAGAAAATAGGTCTGGAGTGTATATTCTAGATTAAACCTGAAAAGGATACCATCGTACCTTTCCACTTGTTTTATGCATTTCCCCGACAAGCGAGGCAAGTAAAGACGACTTTCCTGATCCAACAGTACCAACAATAGCAGCCAGCTGACCTTTCTTTATATCTAAATTAATATCTTTCAATATCTTCTCACCACCCTCATCATCCCAGCAAAAAGATCCATTGCTAACTTGGACAGCAATTTCACCATCACAACCCTCTGCACGCTCAATTGATTCCTCTACTAGCTCCTTACTAATCATGAAGTTATCCAACCTTTTCAATGAAATCACAGCCTGAGATAGTGAAATCATTGACTGAGGGAAAGTCCTGATTGGCTCCTGCAACATCCTAAAAACTGTCGTAGCTGTGAATACTGTCCCTGCATCAAGAGGAAACCCTAAAACAATAGCAGCGCCAAATGTAAGGGTGGATATCAGTATCGGACTTGACCACATCACCACAATATTGGCTGTAAGTGAGTATAAGAACTTGGATAACCAGCCATACTCAGCGTCCCTAATCGACTGAATCCTGTTATTGAAATGCTCTTCCCACGCCTGCAACTTGATAACTCTCATATAGTTGAGCATTTCATTGGTAGCCTTCATTCTTGAGTCCCGAGTCATCATCGTATTGAACTGAAATCGGTTATAGTATCTAGTAGCCAAAATAGCAGATACCATGACCACGATTATTCCCAACAACGATACAATCACAGAAGTACCAAGGTATTGGTACAGGAGCACCAACCCGACTAAAATTTGCAAAGGCACTAACCAAATAGCATGCAGTTGGGGCATCATATCAGACAGCTGCTGAGTATCAACAGCCATGTAATTCACAATTTGACCCACCCCATGAGCCTGCCTAGCTGAGCATGTCAACCTTAACCCTTTCTTATACAAGTTAGTAATAAGACTACCCCGAATCAACATCCCGAGTTTCAAACAATTGAAGTTGAATTGATGAGAAGCCACTACTTCTACACTCTTTGCCACAAGAAGAATCAAAACCAAGTAATACCCTTCATAAGGGGACGTCCTTACACCCGAGGTGAAATCGATGAACTTCTGAATCAGCACAGGTCCAACATACATAGCACAAATTCGCAATACCGCCAAAAACCCCATGAATACAACTTCCTTCCAAAAGCACCTAAACAGGGTTGTTCTAACAGGGTTTTTACACATTTCTTCTTTCTTTGGCCACTTAGATTCAAAAAGATCAGACATTTTATCAGGATCATGTTGCGGCGCCAAAGCCGGAACATCATCCGCAGTAAGAGGGTTTCTGTAACCCTTACTAAGCAAGGGATTCATCCATAGGAAGAACACCTTGGAAATTATTGAACCATTTCCAAATCCACTAACATTCGACTTCTCTAAAAGGGGTTTGCTCAATGATGTTCCATCATCATCTACTAAAGTTTTTTGCTTAGCTGCCATTTTTTTTCCTGCTCTTGTTGCTAACAACAACAATATATTTTACCCAGTGTCTCAAAGACTCTCGCCTATGACGAGGTGAGGTTAGGGGGTTCGGATATACGCAAGTCTTACCCCTATGCCCGTATTATTGATAACATGCAGCAAAAATCATGATGAATTATTGCTAAACAGCTACAAAAATAGAGCACTTAGAAACTTCTTACCGAAAAGGATGTCTGAAAGTGAACTTTGGTAGCGTAATAGCGTATGGTATGAATCTATGATGAATGTGAATGAGCAGGAAAAATGGGATCAAAGAAGAAAACAAAAGGAAGTGAACCAGAAAGTTAGGTTTTGATGCACAACAATGAACATGTGTCGGGCTAACTTCCTGTCATAAGGTCTGATCATTATAAACACCTGTTACTCTGTGCTAAATTCCAGCAAAAATAAATTTGATTTTATCACTATACGGCGTGTCCAAGGTTTTCCTTTATATTGAATGAGACTTTTGGTCCCACTTCACAAGAGTAGTGTAAATGTAGAGATACGATAGCCGGGGTTTTAAGGATATTAGTCCGAATATTAGAAGACGTAAAAATCACTAACTCCCTTTAACACGAGTATACACTCGGGCAAAACTGTCGCAGATCCGAATGTTTGACTGTAATTCGAACTGGATGTTATGAAATTACAAGTTGATCCAAAATCGAATGGAATCCGAACTAAACTAATACACATTCGAAGTCAAGTAACCCGAAGTTGACCGAATCCCATATCGACCCGAGCTAGAGCTATACTCCCTCCTACCCATATTAATCTCCCCCTTGTGTTTGGGCTCTTGCCTTAAGAAGAATAATAGAATATTGTTTGGGCGGATTTGCAAGTGGATTGTGTTAGATTAAGATAAAAGATTAGTGCCAAAGCACATGGGAAAATGATAGTGAATATACCCAAAAAGGAAATGGGGGAGATTAATATGGGTAGGAGGGAGTACGTCGCCCTAAAATACTTAACCCATTTTTCTCATTTTTTTTTCCAAACTTCCCCTTGGTTCTCCTTCACCCACTACTAAATTTCCAATCCCCAAATCTTTTTTCACTCTTTCGACACTAAAACAAAACTAAAACTCAACTTCAATATGTCTAACAAACTTTTAATAACAACACTTGACATGCAAAGAGAAGTTATAAATAATTTGACAAGTTTGATTATTTATTTTTTTCCAAAGTAAATGTAATTTCCTTTATTAAAAAATAATTTAAGAAAAAAGGTGTAGGTGCATGTGAAAAACATGTACAAACCTAGGTCTGTACATACATGAACCCGACCTAGGCCAATACATGGAAAACACATGTACGTACCTAGACCAATACATGCGAAAATCATGTACGGTATATGCCCTTTAATTTACATGTAAAGTCCTAGGTTGATACATATGTTTCAGATGTATTATCTTAGGTCCGTATATGCGTTTTGCATGTACTAACGCATGTACTGTCCATGGTCAGTACATGTTTTTCAAATGTCACTTTCTTTTTAAACCATATCATTTATGCAAACAAATACTCTAATAATGACTTTCGAATAATCTAATACGTATGCTTCTTTGATGGATTTTGGTGGAGATAGGGTTGATTCTAGTTATTTGTTCAATAGTGATATACAATTTGATACATTTTAAGATGCATGTATGTGGGGGCACATCTCAAATACTTAGGCTAACTCTCGGCCAACACCAAGTAAAATCTGCAATTTCCTTAATTAATACGGAGTTTCATCCAACATCAATACGTAGACAATGGTAGTTGGTGGATGGTGTTTTGTGGTTGATGGTGGTTGGTGCCTCGGTGGTGTGTTGTGGTTGATGGTGGTGATAAGCGGAATGATTAGTAGATAATTAAGGATTCTCCCTAATTCATCTGGCCACTTGTCTTGGCCTAGTGTTTCACTCTTGTCTTATGGCTCTGAAGGTGTTTGTTACGCCCAACATAGTGTTAGGGATAACACATCTCGTATATATGGAATTGAGTTTCTATTAATATGGACTAATAATAGGGTAACATATTCTAAATCATTTCTCGTCGATAAGATCAAACTTACAATTGAGTCTCGTTTAGGCATAGACAACTAATTATCACTGAATTGTGTGGGGTTGATCAAGTTTTTTTTAATTTAAATTGAAACTAAACAAGTTTATACGCAAACCAATTATAAACATATATGCCTAAACGAGGAGTAAGATAACCTTAGTTGAGAGATCAACCGGACCTTGCACTCATTTTTTTTTCTTGTTCTATATAAATCGTTCTTTCTTTTCTCAATCATTAAAAACTCTTTGTTAACTTTTACTATCTACAAAAGAAATTATTTAATAAATCAACCTAAAAATGAGATTGTTGATCTGTTGGTCAAATGGTCAATGGCAATGACTAATGACTAGGTAGGCGGTAAACGTGTAATTGAAGCTTGTTGTAAGTTGGTAACCCCCAGTCAAGAAAAAGAAAAAAAGAAGGTTTATAACCCAACGTACCAAACAGGTCAACATGGTGGAGAGGTTAGTAATAAATGTGGAGATAAGCAACACGAGAACGTAGCATGCATGGTGACCACGAGAACTAACAGACAAGAATTTGTTTATTTGTTATTTAATTCCAAGCAGCTAAATCAAGCATAGTAACAATCAACACTAAATATCTGCGCAAAATGGTACCATGAACATTTAAGACAACACCACTTGTGACAAACTTCAATAACTACGGCAGCCCAAAGCCAAAGCCCAAAGGCATTAAAATTAACCATGGTTAACTTTACAAATATAATATAAATATATTTGTTACTGATTACTCATCAACAAATTACCTTGGATAAATTGGTTTGGATTTCTAGTTTCTGTCAGATGACCATGGTTCGATTCTTCATCATGACTTTTTCTTTTGTTATCATCGATTTTTTAGCCAGATTTTAAAAATATATTCTCTTTCCTATTTTTCGTTTTTTGTCCAGATTCAAAACTTTTTTCTGTTCCTATTTTAACGTCAATTACATTTTTTTAATGCATTAATATATTTTCTTTCCTATTTTCGTTGTTTTCTCCAGATTTTTATATACATTTTTTTATGTTCCTTTTTTTAATACATTTTTGGTTCCCTTTTTTTTAGGACGTGAATTACAATTGGGCGAACATTTTAACCCAAGTTTTTGAAAATTATATTTTTATATTTTTAACTACTGTGCCAAAAAAAAAACAAAAATAGAATTGAAACTACTAACTTTCAAAAAAATTGAAATTTAAAACTTTTTAGTTTCTTCAAATTTTCTAAGGTGGTGATTTTAACAATTACAAAAGTCATTGATATTACGAAAAGTTATTTTCAACATTCTACTTTATGTTTATTCGATTTTTGTTAATTGAATAATTAAATGAACACCAAATCAATTATTTCCATAAACAATATTTTATAATAATTATCACTTCTCATTGTTCTTCGATTCAAAAACTAGTTTTAATTTAAAAATGTTTTCATAATACTAGAAATCTAATAAAAAGACTTAGGTGTCGTTTGGATATACTCGGGAATTCGAAATTCCCATGAACTTGCAAATCCTAGGAATTTAGAAAGTATGGGAATTGGGGAAATTTGTTTTGATGGACAAGGGAATTCAATTCCCATGGGAATTTCTACTTACCTAGCCTCACCCTACGTAATTAAATTCCTACACACACTTTAGGGTAACCAAACAACTCATGTTAATTCAATTCCTAGGAAAATAAAATTCCTATGGAGACCCCTTATCTAAAACTAGATGTGCTTATGAAATTCTTAACCTATTTAATTTAAATGGAAGCTACTAATTTTTTTCAAGGAATATCCAACGTAAAACTTCATGATTTGTTCTTATAACCTAATACATACGAATAATTTACGTCCTAAATACAACAGTACTACATATACAGTAAAGATTGAAATACAAAATCAAATCAACCACCTCTTTAAACGACTTTACTTATAAAGACGTCGCCAATTAAAAATGTACTTAATAATCCAATGTTAACGTTGTGCGGGTTTGGTCTAAAACATCAAGTCTGGTGGTGAGGTTGACTACAACTAACAAGTGGTCTAGTATCAAAGCAAGGATCAAATGGAGATTGTATGGAGTGCAGTCTTAGGATGGGGCGTGCCCCCATTATATGCCCCTACGATTTAGTATTTATGTATTATGGACGGATTATCTCTCAAATGAAGATCATGTATTTGGTCATTGGTTTAAGGGGACTAGTGGAGTATTAGTTGGGATGTAGTGTACTTAATTTAGAAACGTCAACTTTCCAAATTAGTATATTGCGTATGACACATTATGAGAAAATAAAGTAATTGTCAAAACCATGCGAACGATTTATTTAATTGATTGTAATTTTTTATGAGACTTTGAAATTATACAGCGTATGTAGTAATATTCAAGTGCAGTACCGAGTTACGGTAGTCAATAACACAAATTTAGCTTAACTTCACAATTTTATGAGACTACATTAGCTTTGATGGGTGATGGACTGATGCTATACTTTACCACAATTATTTAAGTAAATAATAAAACAAATGGAAAGTGATGTACATACTTAGATACCAAAAAAAAAAAAAAAAAAAAAAAACCTTCTTAAAGGGATTCGAACACTAGACCTAAATACTCTTTCAATCTTTTCTAACCACTTGCTCTAGGATTTTCTTTCGGCTAGAATTTGTGATTAATTGTTTATTATACACTACTGTACATAAATTTAAAAAAAAAACATCATCATCAACCTTTGTTCTCTCGTTGATTACAGTCCGGCCCTCCATGCGCGAAAAAACATTCTATTGTTTGATTAACATTCGATATGTTTCGTTCTACTAATCGGCCCGTGAAATTGAAATTGGACGCTGATACACATCAGAATCAATCAAAGAGAGAGAGAGAGGGCCGTGAAAATGAGGGAAAAGAGATGGGGCGTCGACTGATGATCGGCCGGGGAGAAGGACGCCGCCGACGATAAGATCGACCGCCGAATAGAAGACGATTAGAATGAAGGTGAGGAGGAGAAGGGCGGGGAGCCGGGAAGCATGGCAGAGCAGGAGTTGGTTGGAGATCGGAAGTCGGCGTGGGTGGTTGATGGGGGGCTATATTATCACTCAATAATAATATACTAGGGGTGTGATCAAGTGTGGTGAGGGTGTACCATATGAAAAATATTTAACCATGGTTAACAAATTTTAACGGTGTAGATCACTTATTACAAAATCAACGGATACGATCTAATATTGTAGTGTGACCGGCGGTGACCGTCGGTTATTCTAGAATTTTTGGGGTGTGACTTGTGACTAACGTTCATGGGCATGGGCAGCGACGTGGTCAGTAACTCGGCGAGTATGTAGCCATGTAGTAGAGACATAGCGTGTCTTAAGATTTGCATTTAATTCGAATCTTATATATATTAACCGAATTTTATATAGGCCAGGTCTTCACTATTACAGTACTTGACAAGATTTTGAGGTAGCACATAGCTCATACACAACGCCTAATAAGTGCAACTGTGTAAGCTACTCCCTTCGATTCAAAGATGTTTTACTTTTTTTTTTTTTTTTTTTTTTTTTGCGGTTTTGAGTTATCATGTTAGGGTTTAATTTTACACTAAATGAAAATCCCGTTTGCCTTAGATACAATTAGAGTTGGTAGACTGCAATGCAGAATGTAATATTTACTCATTTTTCCAGCAAGTAAACGATTCATTTGGTTTAAAAATAAACCCCAAGATGGCATCTTAAAACTGCAAACTAAAATAGGAAAATCTCTTTGGGTCAGAGGAAGTATGTGATTGGAATATATTGTGCAACAAAGAGTATATGACATTGAATTTCATGACCTCTATAGCGTGATAATGTAGGAGAATAAGTTTTCACATATTAGTGACAGATTGTAACTTATCATTAACTCGTTGCACAATAAAAATGTCTTAACAAGTGTTCCCTAAACTCTATATTGATCCATTGAAACTTCTAAAGTATAGTTTCACTTCTTTGTTTAATATTTCTTTTTCATTGAAAAAAAAATGATAAAGGTTAAATAAATTTTTATTGGGAACCACCTAACATTTTCTCGATATTGTGGGGATCCACCTAACAATTTTCACCCTCCCTATACAGCTATCAACCATCCAGCCACCACTACCACTCACTTGCGCCTACTAACACCTTACCACCTCCAAACAACATCACTAGACGCGCCACGAGCCCACCACCCATCAACCGCTTCTCCACCATCCCCGACACCATCTTCATCCCTTTCTCCTCCATTTTCTACTTCTTTCATCATTACCACCACCAGCACAAGGACTTTCGGTAGGGAAGAGTCCAACGACTATTGCAACACTACAGAGCTATGGAAAATGGTTTATGCAATTATTTAATTTGTCCCACATTAGAAAATTATGGCTTATATGATCAGTTAATACTAGATTCCTACCATTCCACTACCAACAAGATCTTCACCTTTTAAAGACCAAACGAGGATTTACGGGCTAAAATGTGACTACTCATCTTGTTGAGTTGTGTTGCGACGCATGCTGGATCAGGCTATTACAGCCATGAGAGGGGGCCGCAGAGCAGGGGGAGGTAGGAGGCGCGTTGAAAAGGGAGAGAGTTAAATTGGATAAAGAGAGTAATAAGATGGTCTATGTAATGCGAGGAGACGTTTTTGGGGGATGAGCGATGGGCCGGTGGGCTCACGATATGTACTCCAGCGGGATCTTTGGTGGTTCTTGGCACGCGCCTGAGGGTTTTCGGTGCAGGTGATGGTGATGGTGTATACTGTATAGGTGGTGGTTAGTGGTTCAGGATGGTGATTGAAGAAAGAGTAAAGAAGGTGGGTTGGGGGTGGAGGAGGAGAGAGAATTTTTTTCTTTAATTTTAGTTATTGACTCACCGCCATGCAAGCACTGTGGAAAGCAACCAAGGATTAATCTAGCACCTTATGGTTGGAATCCATAGGTGGTTCTACCATTAATGAAATAACTTATTAGGTGGTTTCTCCAAAATGGATAAAATATTAAGTGGTTTCCCATAAAGTTTTCGAACTTAAAAGGCTATTGTTTTCTCTTGAGGATGTCAATAGATCCAAGATCTGACCCAAACCCGGCGGATTGGGTCGGGTCTGGGTCCATGTTTTATTGAGACCCACTGGATATGGGTCGGGTCCAGATCGAGTGATAAATGTGTGGGTCGGATATGGGTCCCTGATTTGAAACTCAGACCCGACCCATGGATCCGCGGATGGACCCGACCAAAAAAAAAAATCTAATTTCTCACAAACCTAGCCTTCCCCCTTTCATTTTCATTTCTTAGTCTTCTCGCGCACGCCCAATCCTTCTCCGCGGCCTCAAAACCCTTCGCCGCGACCTCATCCTTCGTTGTTGCCTCAAAATCTCATTGTCATCGCCGCCGCCGTCGCTTTCTCTTGCTCTTCTGAAGTTGTGAGTAAAACAAGTATGCCCACTTCCAAATCTTCACTATTTATCACCCTAATTGGTCCGAATCTTGTAGTTTTGTGGGTTGTGTATAATTATGAATAATTTTGTTGACCCACTTGTTATTTCGGGCTTAATTTTATAGAGTTCATTCGAATTTTGATTCTTGGTTAATAGAGTTATAATTTCTCAATTTGACTTAAGTCCTCTTTGTTTATTGGAATAAGTTGGGTACCACCAGACATTCTCTTCAAATTTGCGTAAAGATCACAACTTTAATTTGTAGCATTTTAGTGTGCCTAATTTAATGCTAATCTTTGTTTTGTTTTTTTGGTTACATTGATGTTAATCTTAGTTACTCAATTAAACTTTTAATGTTCTTATTTGCTAGGATGGATAAGGAATGTCCACCATGGAGAAGATTGTAAGTCACATCGACGCATTAACAATCATAAATCAAATCGAGACAGAAAATATCATAAGTTCCGACAATTCTACACATGATAAACTTGATTTTATAAAAGACCCATCTTAGACCCAGACCCGCTAGATATTGGCGGGTCCGAGTATGGATCTGGATCTGTAAATTTTGGACCCGATGGGTTTGGGTCGGATGTGGGTCTGCTTGTATAAACACTGGGTCGGGTCCATTACCATCCCGATACTCTACGGCCATAAATCCAGTGTAGGCTCTATGCATATCGATCTACTCAATTTACTCCATTTCAGTAGTTTGGACTCAATTGATGAATTACCAATTTTTTACTAGTTTGGGGGATCGACTCACACCCGAGTTACATAGCCATACTAATGTAAGACAAAATGTTGAGAGTTTACTAGGAGTGTTTACAAAGAGTAGACATCTTACATGCAGTTCCTTTTCTAATATGATGAAAAGGACATTGGTCACTAGGAATAAGGATTAGACTTGGACCCTCGATATTATGTGAAGACCCAAATTCGATCCGGACACGTCCGTAGCTATTGGATTTGGTCAATGTCTGGGTCTTGTGCGTGTCTTTCACATAAATGATATAACACTCATAAGTCATAAAAAATGAAATTTTAGACTAAGGCCCTGTTTGATTGGACTTAATAAAAGTAGTATTCTAATCAATTCAGAATCATTCAAATGAGATCAATTCAGAATCAATCAAATCAAATAGATCAGAATCATTCTGAACAGACCAGTTCAAAAATGTTCAAATAACTATCATTGTATTTGGCTCATAATTGATACAAATTCGTTGAAATTCAATCAAATATTCAACAAATTCAGATCGGATCAGCTTAGTTCAGAGGCATTCAAATCAGATCTGAATCATTCAGATCTGACCAAATCAGTTCAGATTGATGTAATCCTATCAAACGAGGCCTTAGAACGTTATTAGCTTTTGACATTTCGTAACATACAACTATAATCGTATTTTTGGGACTAAAACATAAATTTAATTTTACAAATAAACGAAATTTAATACAATGAACTGAGATGTATAACGAAGGAAACAGAATTAAACACCTTTTAGGGAAGAGTAGGTCCTCTACGAGTCATTGTGAGTAGTTTAATGCTTTGAACCGTAAACAATTTAGGATAGATTTCAAACTTTTGTGTTATTAATACTCCATATGGGCATATGGGTCTAGCGGATCGGTAACCTGCCGATACAGCATGGACCCTTCTGATCTTCTTGTTGGCTCGTAGAACAACGTCTCGCAAAGAGCCATGCGCGGCTCGGTAAGCCTTCTTTAACTCTTGCTTACTTTCCTCAATGAAATATGTTGGATCTTGCATCAAGCCTACCCCCACGTACTGGAACATGATAACTGGAAGCTAAGGGGATTCGGGTGCTTTCAGGACATACACGGGATCTACGAAGATCTCTAGAGGGACAAGGATAAAGCACCAAACCTAGCACAATGTGGCTTCAGTGACATTTTCATTGCTCTCAAGGCGATGAAGGACGCCAAATCAAACTTCTACGTCCTAAAAGCCTTGGTAGAATGATTTTGGGACACAACAAACACATTCCACATATCAATACCTTTAATCTAGTAATACTCGGCTTGCTGGCGCAGCAAAACCAGTCCCATTCCAAGAATTATGGCGAAGAAATGTACCTCGACTTTCCGACTTGGATGGACCAATCAGTAGCTTTTTGGTCATAGAGAAACATCGATCCTTTGTTAGACATTAAGGCACGCGCTGAACGACGTAGCGATCCAAGACATCACCAAACCAGAACAACGGATCAGACTACTTATGTGGTACCAGTTTGTTAAAAAATTGTTACCGAAAATGGGTTCTCGTGTCAACTTTTCCCTGTCAGAGTCCATGACGAATCACAGCAAGGTGGTGGACTAAGACTGGCCCAGAGTCGTGTGGGCCACCCTTAATAGGTCCCTGAGGGCAGCGACCTGCATTGGACATCCGAACCCTGACCACGAAGTCTGCCTTTGGGGAAGGTTGCGCGTGTTGGAGGTAACTAGCCTTTCGTGCATAACTCTTTTATGATGCAGAGAAGCCCCCCCTAACTTGCAACTGTATTTGCCAATCTCAAACGCAGATTTAGCTATATAAACACACCCCGGCTCTCAGACCTGAGCCCAAAGAAAAAGTCTGCTGCTATCCTGCCATGAGAAGATGGAAAACCTCCACAAAATTTAAATTAGCTCAAGCAATCCGCGTGGTTCTAAAGAGTCTAACCACCAATCAGGTAAAATGAGTTTGAACTATTTTCCCTCTTATTTATGCTCTCGGTTTAAAATCTCATAATTGGCTGAATTTTATTACAAGTGATATTCAGACCATGGCCCCAAACTAACCCTATTCTGGAGTGTGCTTAAGAAGCAAATGATGATAAGTCGTGGCGCATGCTCCTGGAGGGGGGGGGGACCGACGAGAAATGATGTCTGCCAAAAATAATTTCAAGGCAAACACTTCCAGACAGCTGTCTAGTGGTGCTTGGTGACCCGCCTTACTCCATGCTCAAACCAACCTTGCACCTGAACGACGAAGACCAGGCTACCTTCTATCCATACCTGGAGTGTGCAGCAAGGGAAGTAGCATTCGAAAATGAGAGCTACGAATAATTTTGCCAGCGACGTCTTTCTCCAACCATCAACTTTGCTAAGGTAAGAGCAGAATTCTGTTTCCTCAGAAAGCACGAACTTTGCTAAGGCAAGAGCATAATTCAGTTTCTAGACCCCGGGCAAACGCGCCATGAACTAGAGGTCCTACCAGCCCCCGAGAGTGAGCAACACATGGTGCCTCTTGCTCCGAGAAGTGTCAGGGTGAGTCGAGACGTTCTTTTTTTCTCCTTGTTGAGAGCAAAAGTTACTTCATGAGTTATTTATCCTGAAAACTTCACTGCATCTTACATTTGCCGACTACGCAAAGTTACTTCGTTTAATCAACAACCTTGCTTACGCGCTCAGAGTGCTGTTCGAGGAGCATATCGTGATCAATTGGGGCCTTCTCGAAGCGCGCGACGGCCTCAAGATGGGACCCACATGTGTCTGTTTCGGGGATAGTGAATTAACCCCCTTACCGAAAGAGTTTAGCGTGATCTTTGGTTTCCCGACGAAGGCTGCTCCTGCTAACCTGGACATGTCTCGGGGGTTATATAACAAGTCGAGAGATTGTTAAGAATGTCGAAACTTAAAGTCATAAGCATGCTAGATGGGAGGACCGAGGATTTAATGCTGATAATTAAGAAATTCATTCCCCCCTCGGACGACGTAACAACGAGGCGTTACAAACGACGGGCCCGAGGCTACTTGCTGGCTTACTTAAAAGGGCACAAAGGCGATGGCTCGCTGATTACCATCGTGGAACAACTCCAGCAGGATCATACTCTTATGCTACTGATTATGGGAGAGACCTTGATGGCTCTAGACCGAATGAAACTTTGTTTAATGTTGATGGATTTAATTTGTATCAACTTAGTGCCTATAGAAGTATAGGCTATAGGTCACGGTTAAATATACACTTGATATGACGGCACTAGGCTAAGCACTTTCTCCTTTGGCATTAGGGGACCATATTACCTTTCTTCTTCGCTTATCGATATAAAAAAAAATCCCAGCCTCGCCCATATCTATAGCAGGCCCGAATGACTTTTCTTACTAAACTGCTCACCGGAACTACTTTTCCTTCACTACTTCCTGCCCGCAGCTCTTTGTGCTGCTCGACGCGCGCGAGTTTTGTGGGTTTTATTCACGTTTAAGAATAAAAACGAATTGCAAAACCTGTGACATCAACCCAATTCCTTTTTTTTTTTTTTGGTGCCAAGGCAAAATTTACTACAACCAAGACAATTTAAACTCGCGTGCACCTATGGGTGGAAGTCCTAACTGCTGTAGGTAAACCCGAACCCTTACTATTCGCACTATTCATTGTTACAATGAATGTGCGTAGAACCAGAGTAATGCCAGAGTGACAATAACAATAGAGCTATGCGGTATTATGCCAAAAATAGCAATCTGATCACGTGAGCAATAATTATATTGAATGCTTTTGTGTTCTTGTAACGCACATAGGGCTCCAGGAGCATCTATCCGGCCTCGGTGCAAGCACCGTCAAACCAAAATGACTATGATATGGTGCGATAGTGGCGTGATAATTCGGTCATTTTAGGCACCTTAGGGATCCTTTAGGCTTGATTTTATCGTCACTTGTAAAACATATGAGTTGGGATGATTTAGAGCTAAATCCTTTCAAGAGTACAAAATCAGTCCCCCATTGAAACTGCATAATCAGTTGTTTGAAATCCCATTGCATAGGTCCAAGTGTACTCAACCATTGGACTCCTAAAACCATGTCACAACCTCCCAGATTAATTAGTAATGCATCAGATGTGAACCTCTTATGTTGCATTTCCCAGCATAAACCTCTTGTGATGCTTTGACATGGTAAATGATTCCCATCAGCAACTGTCACAGCCTGAGGAGCAATGGCTTCTATTTTACACCCCAATTTCTGAGCCATCTTAATATCCATGAATTGAAGTTGTGTGTGCTTCCTGAGTCTATGAGGATGTGTAGTGGCTTCTTATTTACAAAACCCATAACCCTCATTGTCTGAAAACCCTGATTTCCTAAAAGGGCATTCACTGAAATGCAAGGTTCTCCATTCACTGTTTCTCCAATGTAATCAGATAGACTCTCTTCATTTTCATTCAATTCCGCCTGATCACAATCTATTTCAACCATAAACACTTGTTTCTCCCTGAATTTGCATTTATGACCCCTGGTATAACGTTCATTGCAGTAATAATATTCACCCTTGGCCATTTTGTCTGCCCTGACTTCAGCAGGTATATAATTCCTTTGACCTGATCTAGGAGGGTAATTGGTGACCGAGTTCTTTAATGCTGTTGAGGTTGGGGTAGGTAGTCTACCCTGATAACTGTTTGTTGCAGGTTTGGTGAAATTCCCAGTGAATGACTGTCTTGGTGTTAGTTTTGCAATCGCATTTTCTGAGTCCTCTTGACATCTTGCAAACTCAATGGCATCAGTTACACTCCCTAGTTTAAATGCTCTGACAAAGGGTTTTACTACAGGTTTCAGACCTCCAATAAAACTGTTAAGAAAGTAGGAATCAGGTAGTAATGGGTTCCTCTGCAACATCAGTCCCTTGAACCTGTCAAATTCATCTATATA
Source organism: Spergularia marina (assembly GCA_963680865.1). NCBI lineage: Eukaryota > Viridiplantae > Streptophyta > Magnoliopsida > Caryophyllales > Caryophyllaceae > Spergularia > Spergularia marina. Next base: position 4,841,662 of record OY804555.1, read on the forward strand.
CTGATCTAATGATCCATTTTGAACCAGCCTGTTGAATTTCTCAATTCAACCACATTGTAACTCAATTCATCTCTGAATCATGATGACAAAGCCAAAACTAATTCATCCCAAGAAGGATTATTATGGACATCTAGATAACTTGTAGCCCACAACTCAGCCTTTCCAACCATATACAGACATGCCATGTCGACTTTTTGGTTATCAGCAATCTTACACAGAGTAAAATACTTTCCACATTTCCTGACCCAAGTAGGCCCTAATTGATAAGACTTATTCTCAGATGAATTCAAATCAGATCAGATCAGATCAGAATTATTCAGTTCAGTTCAGATTAGATCCGAATTATTCAGTTTAGATCAAATCAGATCAGAATCATTCAGTTCAGATCAGATCAGATCAGATTAGATCAGAATCATTCAGATAGTTTAGATCAGATCAGATGATTGAAATTTGGTTCACTTCAGTCAAATAAGTTATTTTTAAAATAATATCATTATTAACACTTATCCTTTTATTCTTAATGATTATAGGTTACAAAAATAAAACTAAACAAAGAAATTTTACTTAATTTTTTTTTATCATAATTTACTATTAGAACAGTAAACGAATTGAAGTATCTAGTGGATTGGCATAGAGTTAATTATCCCACTACATATCATCCTCATGTTAATTAATATTCTTATTTTATTATTATTATTATTATTATTATTATTATTATTATTAGTAGTAGTAGTGGTAGTAGTAGTAGTAGTAGTAGTATTATATTATTATTATTATTATTATTATTATAAAAGTAATAGTACATTTATTATTATTATTATTATTATTATTATCATTATTATTTAATTATTATTATTATTTTTATAATTATAAAACTATTAAATAATATGTTAAATTGATATGTTCAGCTAAAATTTTATTCAGTTCAGAAATCAAAAATCCTTATCAGATCAGATCATAATCATTCAGATTAGATCAAAATCATTCAGTTCTGTTCAGATCAGATTAGATCAAAATCATTCAGTTCAGATCAGTTCAGATCAGAATCATTTAGATCAGATCAGATCAGAAACATTCAGATCAGATCGGATCAGTTCAGATCAGTTCAAAAGAGATGCAGTCCTATCAAACGGGGTCATAGTGACATCAGATCCTTCGAAAACAAGATTCTAATTTAGGATCATACCCCAAATTCCTGACATTGTTGTTTTCTAGAGTTTTCACCGAAATCTACATGTCTGGAACTAGGGGTGAGCAAAATCGGGTACCCTGTTATTCGGGTACCCGAAAATAGGATACCCGCTTTGAAAATTGCTAAAAATTGATACCCGTACCCAACCCGAAATAAACCGGATATAAATGAAATCGAATGCTTGTCTACTTGCAACTTTAAATTGTCAACACTCAAGGACGCGCAACTTGAAAGTTATACAAATGAAATCAAATGCTTGTCTACTTATGGGTCGGATGATGGATTTCTACCAAATGTACGAGTGTGTCGACTTTTTTAGCTTCAAACATTAAGTTTAGTAGGATTTTTATACACAATACAAAGAGATCTGAGTACAAACCGGGTACCCGATTTGCTAATTTCAATACCCGTACCCGACCCTAATTTATGTAAAATAAAGCGGGTCGGGTATCCGACCCGGTTAATACCCGGAAAAACCAGGTATTAAAATGCGAGTACCGGGTACTTAAACCGGGACGGGTATTTTTGCTCACCCCTATCTGGAACTACTAGTGATGTTGCTGGTGTTATTCTGACTCATTAGCTGAATAGCTGTCATCATTGCGCAAACTTGGCATCAAACTGAACCTGTATTTGCTGTTGCATTTGCTGTTGCTGCTGTATTTGTTGTTGCAATTGTGCCTGATTTGCTGTCATCTCTTCCCTCAATTGCGCCAATCGATCAGAGTTCGCCATTGTTTGTTGATTCTGGTGCTGCTCAACCTGATAAGCCTGATGTCTTATCCTCGCCAGTGTATCGTATCTCGGAAGCTTCCCGAGATCGCAACTGATCTGATACCAATGTTACAGTGAAGGAGTTCCACCGTAATACTAAGTACAAGATCAAGCTACTTGTTCATCAATGGAAGAAGAGTAACAAAGAAGATTTCGAAGAACATAAGAAGAAGAAGAGGAAGACGAGAGGAGGGAGGAAACTTGAAGAACAAGACTGAGAGAATTGGAGAGGAAGTTGTTATTAATCATAGCCCCTGACTCACTTACATTTGAGTATTTATACTCTGATTTGTAACAGAATTTGTAACAGAATTTGTAACAAACTTCTAACAACTTTCCTAACAGAATAGGACCACTAACTAACTGCTTATTTATTTGCATCTAGCTCCTCTCGAAGCCTCCGATTTGCTTCTTAGACCCTGTCACTGTATCACCTTAGGGATCCTTTAGGCTTGATTTTATCGTCACTTTTAGAACATATGAGTTAGGATGATTTGTAGCTAAATCCTTGGTTTCACAAGTTTTGGGTAGCCTTATATTCTTTTTGGTGAGATTTGGTTGATTTTATAGAAACACACACCATCACCTCCGAATTCATTGGATCATAACTCTCTAACCAGAAGATATTTTGAATAAATTCCAAGTGGAAAGAAAAGTTCATTGTCTTAGCATTCTAACAATATATTATGAGCTCAAAATGAAGTTCGAAGGCGAGAGTTATGCTCGTTCGAACATTGCCCTGCGCACAGTCCGTCGATTCGAGGATGGTTACCCTCGACTCGAGGACGATCATCTCGACTCGAGGGTGATTCTCCTCGAGTCGAGGAAAATTGACAGGACAAGTATTTTTAAGAACAAGATCCACGACTCGAGATGTGGCTCCCTCGAGTCGAGGGTAACGTCTTCCGGGGAAATTTCCATAACCTCGTTTTTGACGATTTTCCTTGGATTCTTTTGACTTTTGTCTTATAGTGTTTTGTACTTATGTTAAATTAAGGGGCATATAACCCCTCAATAATTCCTATCACCTTTCATATTATTTTCATCTTGTTCTTTTAGCAAGAGTTTTAGAGAGAGATTATCCGAAAACTAGTACTCTATTATGGGTTTGAATCCCAAAATTAGTGTAATAATTAGCATGAGAGGTTAATCCCCTTCCTACACTCTTGGGGCCTGTTTGGTTCACCATTTTTTGGGCCCAGTAACGGATTGGAATCACTTGAATCCATTACTTGATGTTTGGTTGGGCCGTTTCGATTTCCAATCCATTACCAATCCCAATCCGAATCCCCCTGATTCAAACCCACCCCCAACCCAAGGATTCAGCTGAATCCCTCGGAATACTCCGCCTCTTTTTCTTCCTTTTTCACTATACTCCGCCTAATTTCTTCCTTTTTCACTCTCTCTCTCTCCTCCCTCTGCTCATCCATCGAAGCTCGTCCATCGATTGTCGATTATTTCGAAGCTCGTCCATCGATTCTCTCTCCTCGCACTAGTTGAGGTAAATTTTTGCTCGATTGTCGATTATTTCGCCAATTTTGATCGATTATTTCGTTTACTTTGACTAATTATTTCGTTAATTTTGATTGATTATGTTGAATTTGTCTTAATTTTGTTATGCTGATCGAAATTTTTTGGGTATATTTTGATTGATTGATTTCGTTAATTTTATTATGCTGATCGAAATTTTCTGGGTATATTTTAATGGATTATGTTGATTTTGATGGATTATGTCGATTATGTTTTAATTAATCAATTGGGTTTTCTTTGTTTCATTGATTTGTGGGTTTTTTTTACGGATTAGAGTTCATTTTGTTGTTAATTTGATCGATTAATTATGTGCGATTTTTGGGAATTGGAGAGTGGATCTTTATTTATTTGATATGATATGTTTTTTATTAATTTTGATCAATTTGAGGTTGAATTTATCTGGGTTTTGCTGGTATTGATGCATTTTACTTAGAAAAAGAAGTATTGACAGATTATGGTAGCTCTGCTCATGCGAATATGTCGTCTTTTATTTATTGTAATGCTTGTTATATGCTATTATGTTAGGAAATGGATCATTGTAGCCGATTGTCGAGGTGTAGAAGAAAATGTCAACAAATTCAGTTGGTAGTGACATTGATTAATGTAACCTTTATTATGTATTTTATGTGGTACATGATGAGTGCATCAGTAGCTAGAAGTCTTGAACTTAAGGAACGAAAAAGGTCTAGGAAGATATTGCGTATGATAACGTTAAGACGACTTATTCAAGAAAGCGATGTGTCTTGTAGAAACGAACTTTGCGTTAATAGACATACTTTTGATGTCTTATGTGATATGCTTAGTGATATAGGGGGCCTTAGTGGAACTAGAAACATGACGCTCCAAGAGATTGTAGCTATGTTCCTCTACGGCATTGGCTCACGATAAAAAAAATAGGACCATTGGTCACACTTTTCATAGAAGTGGGGAATCGGTTAGTAGACAATTTCATCGTTGTCTATTGCCTGTCCTTAAACTACATGAGCATTTATTAGTAAAGCCCAGACCAATTATGGAGGGATGTGAAGATGGAAGGTGGAAACCCTTCAAGGTATTTCACCAAACTTCTTTTCTTGTGTTGAATTTTATAGTTCCATCCTAGAGTAGATCAAATGATGGTACCTACTTTAATCTGTTTTGTAGAATTGCTTAGGTGCATTAGACGGTACCTATATTAACGTAAATGTGCCATCTAAAGATAGATCTAGATACCGCACAAGGAAAGGCACCGTGTCCATGAACGTCTTAGGAGTTTGCAACCCTAATATGGAGTTTATCTATGTCCTACCCGGATGGGAAGGTTCGGCCCATGACCCTCGTGTTCTTCGAAATGCACTTTCGAGGCCTGATGGGTTAAGGGTACCACGAGGTAACCTTGAGAACTATTGTTTTGATGTTTATTTATTCTAAGTTTGAAATTGTGTCGTAATAATACATATAATTTTTTTGTTAAAGGGCACTTTTACTTGGTTGATGCTGGTTACACCAATTGTGAGGGGTTTTTAGCCCCTTATAGAGGGCAAAGGTACCATCTAAAAGAGTGGACTGATAACCCACCACAAAGTGCAAAGGAATTTTTCAACATGAGACATGCTAGAGCTAGGAACGTGGTTGAGAGGTGTTTTGGTTTACTTAAAGGAAGGTGGTCGATTCGATCCTTAGCTGTCCATCTTACTTTTCTGTCCGCACTCAAGGTCGGATAGTTATGGCTTGTTGCCTATTGCATAATCTCATTCGGAATATTATGCCTTCTGATGATATCTATGATGATGATTCTGATGATAATGTCAATGATGATTTTGATGATAATGACAACAACTCTGAAGGGCCAGGAGAGTTTATATCAACTATACAAATTTCTGATGCTTGGACTAACCATCGGAACACACTTTCACAAGAGATGTTTAATAGTTGGAGAGCTAGAGTTGGTCAATAATGTGTAATTTTGTTGATTATCTTCACTGTTAATAATTGTTGGAGACCTTCTGATGCTTTATGTAATGAGATTCTCTTCAATTATCTTTTATTACTGCTTTTATATGTCAGTGGTTTTTATACAATGTTTTGTGTGTTTTCTGGGGCTTTCCTTTTCGTTTGTGCTTTGCATAGACTTATGTTAAAGTGCTCATATAGCCATTCTTATTAGTCATGATGCTTACCAATCGATTTTCAAGTTAAGCTTTATACTCTAGGTAGGCTTCTTTTCACTTATTCTCCCTTACCCTGTGTAGTAACTCCCATTCTTAGAGGTGACACTTGTAGTTTTGATCAATTTTAGTGATGCTTTACCCAAAGTATTCTTGGGACTAGTTGGGACCAGCTACTATATTCACACTACCAAGGGATAAATTCAGAATGTTTTGGGATTGTGGATTTTTGGTCCTGTGATCCTAGCACAAGTCACAAGTTGCTTATTTTACCGATTAGTGATGCGTCCATTTGATAATATGTCATGTTGAAGTTTTTATACAATGTTTGCTTTGTTTTGATAACTGGTTTTTAGATAAAGCAAGCTCACTGTTTTGGTCTTTGTTTGTGCCAAGTATGTCTGGGGATACAATTAGTCAGGCAAGCGAAGAAAGTAGTCGTGGAAGAGGTAAGAATAAAAGATTTTGGACTCCACAAGAAGATGACGTGCTTATACAATGCTTGCTGCTCTTAAGTTGATCAAGAACATGGAGAGCACTGGTATATCACCTGATATTGTCACTTATAATGCATTAGTTCTAGGTATGCGCAATTTGGGGGATGTATTGCTAATGTCATCTGGAATTATGTGGGCTGATGTTACCAATCCTGTTACTTTTGTGAATTTTTTTTTGTTGATCATACCTTTTGATTGATGTCTCTCTTTTGTATGTTAGCTTTTGTGGGCGGAATTTGTTATGCAGGTGCTGATTTATCGTAGTATTGCTGGTCTGAGTCTTATGATCAACCCTCAGTGCTGATTTGTTGCTATTCAGATTCATTTAGTTATGATTTTTTGTTTGGTTGAAGTCTGGATCTCTTATGTTTATGTTGGCGCTTTCTTATTGATACTCCTTGCTTGTATAATACTGAATGCAGAATCACAGGAAAGCGAGAGGGCTTTATGGTGTGCCATTTCCTTACTTTGACAAGTTATCTGAAATATATGGGAAAGATCGAGCTATTGGTGATGGAGCTGAGTCGATTGCCATAGCTATCCAAAGTATGGAGACTGAGACAACTAGTGAACGTTTGGTCATTGATAGTGATGATGATGATATTGATTCTACTGCCACAAACCAAGGTGAGTGTTCAGAGCCGCCAAAGAAGAAAGCAAAGACCCTGAAGCAAAATGAGAGAAGATACAAGGAGAAGAAACTTGATGATACGACAACTTTGTCACAGTCCTTTCTTTCTGTTTCAAACAAGTTTGGCAAGATTTTTGAGGATATGAACTCTACTCTCGAGACAATGGCCAATGCTTGGTCAAAAACTGAGGAAAGAGAGCAACAGTTGGAAGACAAAAGTAGCAGGGTGCTGGAAGAAGTGATGAAATTGGAAGGTCTTTCTCCATCCGAAGCACTGAGGGCCGCGACTATTCTTAGTACCGAGGAAGCGAAGCTTCGGGTCTTTTACCAAGCTCCCGCGAATTTCAGGAAGCAATATGTGCTTGATCTTCTTAAGTAAGGGGCAAAACAAAGTCGTGTTGGACCTGCGAAACTTGTTTGTTTCGGTAGTAGTATAATGGCATCAAGCATGCATCCTGTTCTAGCTAGTTCTGACATTTTTGTTGTTGTTGTAATATATTTCAAGCATCAAGCATGTATTTGGCACCAACCCACCAAATTTTTATCAACGCATGTCAATTTCAATATCAAAATTTGGATTGTCTAATATAAAGTTCATATCTTTATATTCGTGAAGAAGAAAATGTTACAACTTATTTAAATTTTTTTATATTTTAAATAAATTTTTATTTAATTTTTTAATCACATTTATATTTTTCATAATTTATTAATCAAATTATTATTTTTTATATTTTTTTGTCACTGTATAATATGTAGTTAATAGTTAATAACATAATATGTGTTTTACAATTTTTTGATCCTCAAACTTGACTAAACCAAACATCAAGAAAGGGAATTAAGTAAGGTTGATTCCATTCATTAAGTGAAACAAACAAGGGTAACAAAGAATGATTCTTGAATCCTTTCCTTAATCCAATCCCTTTCCATTCCCTTTCCATCCCAAGATGTGAACCAAACACCCCCTTGGTGTAATCAACATCTTTCATCCTATGTATTAGTAAGATTTCTTCTCTCTAATTTGCCTTTAATTTCATTGTAATTACTTAGCTTCCTTATTTTTCAATGCATGATTTATCCTTGTTTTATCTAATTAGCTACTAGATTAGACTTGGGTATTTTATATGTTTGGTTGATAATTGATGATATTTGATTGTTAGCCTAAAAGGAAGTAACTTTTACATGATTAGTGTATGGTTATGACAAACTTGTGATTGGGGAATTAATTAGGCAACTAATAGATTAGATTTGATTAGTGTCGCGGTTGCGGCTAATTAGATACTAATTTGGGTTGTTCATAATCATTTATTAGTCCTTGCTCTTCATGCATTTGGTTGTTATTTGTTTGAGTGGTTACTAGACAAATTAGGACTAAAAGTAGGGGAATTCGGTAGCGGTTGCTCAAATTTCCCACAAAAGCGGATTAATTGGTTAAAACCGGGATTATCTATGAATTGGTACAATTAGATAAACGTACAACTTGCTGTATTAGAGTGTTCGATTAGATTATCACCCAGGGTCGCGTTAATTAATTTGGTATATCGTTTATTTCTCTTTTAGTCAAACTTCAAACTTCAAACCCCCCTTTTCATTGTTTTATTTCTTTTGTTTTACTTTTTCCACACTAAAATTGCATATTAGACTTCCCCTCTTCCTCGTGGATACGATACCCACTTACCCTTGTTAGTTAGCTTGATATAGTGGTAATTTGATTAAGAATAACGACTTATTAGCTGTCACACTACAACACAAGAAGCTTCGTTAACCGGCAAAATTTCAATATGCAAACTTCGTTCGAGAACTGGAACAAGTTCTTGGAAACAAAAGGTGAATCATGCCATAGTTGAAAAAGAACTGAAGTGACATCAGCTCCTTATCGTCACAACCATGTTCGACTCATCACCTTGTCTTGTACCACCTACATATTTCCATGTTGGGTGATGAGGCAGTTGGGGCGAAGGCAACTAATTTTTAACGAGGATACCCTTCTTGCAAATTCGGAAGCACAATCACCGCACCTTTTGTTTACGTGGGCTGAACACTGGGTCAAGCGCACTACACTTCGTGTGTTATCGAACCCTGAAACGCTGAAAGTGTCCTCGGCCTTCAAAATTTGGATGACAGCAAGGCATGAACAGGTGAGAAGTCTTGGAACGCGAAAGAGACCAAAAGCTTACATGACTTACAAAGAAAAAGGCAGTATCAATAGCAGATTTCGGGATGGCCAGCAGACCGCCCTCCAAGGTGGTGGTTGCACCTTCCAAATATAAAAGAAGGGAGGGATGACTCCACCATATCCCTTATTTCGGGGCAAAGAGACCCACATTATCCAACGGGTATAGTAATCAGAGAGAGGGAAAATCATAGGCCTGCCCCACAACTTATTGTATATGGAAATGGTAAAGAGAATGGTTGTCCCTTTCCCGCCTAAGATTCGCTCTAAATGGAACTTAATATGGAAACAAAATGAGAAAGGAGAAACTTCAACTGCGGGAGGCCTCAAAACAACCCCCAAAGTGGCCAGTGTTGTAGTGGTTGTGACCGTTGATGTTGAAGAATGAATGTCAGTCCCATGGTTACCAATGAAGATGCAAAACCGTCCGAAGTGATTCTGGAGACTGGTAACGAGCGTAAAACTCAATGTTGAGACCATTGGAGTGGTCCTCGGAGTGTCTAAGGATACAGGTGAAAATCTTGCTGAAGTTTTCCAGAGGACGCCTCTCTATCAGGTAGTGATAAAGATGGTTTAGATTCTTGGGAGGGTACTTGGGTGGATGACGAGCTTGACACAGCGATGTCCGAGAATCAACGCGAAGATGTAAATGAGAAACCCTTGGTCATGGAAGCCAAGACATTAGAAGGATGCATATCCCGTTTCAGCCAGGAATTGTGGGTAGTTAATTACCTAGGGTGCCACCGGGTTATTCACGACTGCTCCTTGAACATTTGACACGTAAGCAAGATCGTTTGTCACTAGAAGTAACTTTGCATAGTCGACAAATGTAGGTTGCAGTGCAGTTTTCAGGTAGATACAAGTGGAGTAACTTTTCCTCTCAACGAGGGAAAAGAGCAACTCGACTCACCATGACCCTTCCACGATCAAGCGGCATCCCTTGTTGTTCACTGTCGGGGGTTAGTAGGACCGTAACATGATTTCCATGGCGCGTTTGTCCGGGGTCAAGGTATTCAAAACGATAAGATGAAATAAGGGAGTATCGCTACGGCCTATACGACCCCATGACAGAGTCAGAATCGGAATTATGCTCTTACCTTAGTAGAGTTGTGTTTTCGCAGGAAACAGAATTATGCTCTTACCGGAGTCCAGGTATTTAAAACGGCAAGATGGAATCGAGAGTGGCGCTTCAGCCTATACGGCCAAATGACAGTGTGTTACGTGTTTATTTAACCGCAAGCGTACAGGTAATTGTAGCTAACAGGTCGGTCTCAGGGAGGTATGAAAAATGTCTAGGTCGTCTAAAGAATTGAACCCAGCTACGCTATGATCGAAAAGGTTTGTGCTTGTATCAATTGGAACAAACAAGAATGTAAATGAAATCGGTGTAAATCAATGAACTAAAGGTGTAAGGTGGAGATATCCCCACTAACATGCATCTACTATGATATTAAAGCACATACCAAGTCAATTACACATAGATTAGGAGAGATTATGCAAAGAACTACTTATCCCGGTAGGGCTATCATAGTCTCACGATTACTATCCTAAATCCTACTCCCGTAGTGAAATGATCAAGTAATAAGAAGCGTTAAGAACGCATAAATAACTCCCAACTAGTCCTAGCAACCCACTCCCGTGGTGAAATAGTCCTAATCAATATTAGAGGGCTAATAACAAAACAAGAATCGCAACTCCCGTTTATAAACTCCGTTTAGCACTCAACAAGCATGAATTAGCGTAAATCTAATCGCATCAATAGGCATATAAATTTGGCAACATAAACCACAATCAAGTTGATGATTAAACCTAGCCATAATAAGCCCTAATCATATAAAACAATATAATTAAGTTGCTAATTCATGAATCAAATCGTAGTATCAAGCATGTTAGGGTTCAATCAAACCCCTAGAGAAAGACTACTCACACATATTAAAATTAACAACAACAATAATTGAACTAAAGCAAATAATAACTAAAAGAGTAAAGGGAAGAAATTGCAATACTGTGAATTGAGTCTGAATAATACTCTGAAATAATAATGAAAGTAATCTTCGAAGAACAATAAGCGTCGTAGTCTTGAAAAGTAGAAGTGCTGAAAATAACGAAAGCTTAGATGTCTAATACAAGGTCTCAACTAGGTATAAATACCTTTGCTAAAAAAAACTAGGTATAAATATCTAGGAGGTTATTTTATAATTTCCTAATAGAAAATAAACCCCCGAAAAGAAATAAAGAAATTCCGGAAATTATCACCCGTGTAGCTACACCAGTCGTGCAACACAATGCACAAGTCATGCTCTATGCAGTGACCAAATCATGAATTTACACGAGTCGTGCAATCGCGTAAAACTGGTCCGACAATCCAACTTCAAACGCCTCTAATTTCTTCGTTACTTATCCGATTAGGGCGTGTGACCACTTCTTAGAAAGTTGAGATCATAATATTTCATCTAAAATTGGTTACACTTCAAAATTCCAAGTGGTTTAGGATATATTGAGCTCCGAAGTTGGCACTGTGCAAATGACTTCAATCCCACATCATAAATCCTCCAAAATATCGTTTTTATATCCTGAAACGCTAAAAAACCAACAAATATACCAAGGACGTGAAATATTGCAAGAATGAATGATAATCAGGTATAAATTGGGCAAATATAACAATTATAGCACCGTAAAGTCCTATATAACTATGCAAAATAAGGACTTATCACATTGTCATAAACGGAATCATACTCTTACCTTAGCAGAGGCTATGCCTTCGCATGAAACATGAATTCTGCTATTGTCTTAGTAGCGTTTATGGTTGGAGCAAGACCTCGCTGACAAAAATCTTCGTAGTTCTCATTCTCGGATGCTACTTCCCTTGATGCACACTCCAAGTAAAGATAGAAGGGTGCCTAGTTTTTTATCCTTTAGGTGCAAGTTTCGTTTAAGCATGAAGTAAGGCGGGTCATCGGGCACCACTAGACGGCCGTCCGAAAATGCTTGCCTTGAAATTGGCAGAAACCATTCCTCGTCGGTTTACCTCCTCATCAGGAGCATACGACACAGCTTATCGTATTTGCTTCTTATGTACACTGGAATGGGGTTAATATTGAGCCATGGTCTGAATATCACCTGAAATGGATTTCAGCCAATTGTGAGATTTTTAAATCGAGAGCATAATTAAGAGGAAAAGGAGTTCAAACTCTTTTAACCTAATTGATGGTCATCAGACTGTTTAGAACCACGCGGATTGCTTGAGCTGATTTGAATTTTGTGGCGATTATCAATCTCCTCATGGCAAGATAGCAGCAGACTTTTTCTTTCGTGATGCGGGAGCCAAGCAAGAATTCATTTATGGAGTTTTCCTACATTCATTCTAGATTAGAGTTTTCCTTATTTTCTTTAGGGAGTCTTATAATTAGTTTCCAATAATTAGTATTACTAATTCATTTACGAAGTCTGATTATTTAGTAACTTTTAAGTTAGTTTCCTAATTCTATTATAGCTAGAATTAAGGCAATAAGCTAGACATCTCTAACCTATATAAGGTGAGATAGTCTCATGTATTTTGACACATTTTACAGATACGCGGGTAAGTATTAATATCAAAGAGTCGAAGGGAGTTTCCTTCAAATCCTTTTGTTGTTGCTTGCGGGTGACAACTCATGTGTGAGTTCTAAATCCTTTGCGGATGATCGAATAAAGGGTTGCGGCTCTTTGAATTCGGCAGATTCAATTACTTGCGGGTATTGAATCATATCTTTATTATTGTTATGTTTAGTTTCTTTCCATACAAACACAAAAACACACAAATATTTTCTTTTAGTTTTTAATTCCGTTGCAAAAACTCGTAGGTTGTTAATTCTAGATTAGCATACGCATCAAGTGGCCTGGCTTCAGAGGTAGGCGAGTAAATATTCTCAAATTTAGTGTTCTGTGGGTTACGAGGATTTGATGTTTTAATTAGGACTCATTATGGCAGGTGACGAAGATATTCTGGGTAAGTTTAATGTAGAAATCTCTGATTTTAAGGAGATGATAGACGAAACTAGTTCAATTATCTATACAACGAGAACAGTCTGAATTGCGCAAGTCAGACAACGGGAGGAATAGTTCGGATAGTCAAGATGGTGTAACTACTTTAAAGCCTAAGAAAGATGATGATCGAGGCCTGAAACTCGGCACTCCTGGTTTCAATTGTAAGCTGGATCCCAAGTCTTTCTTAGATTGGGTTAGAGCTATTGAGCGGGTTTTCGAATACAAAGGCTATGATAATGAGAAAGCTTCAAGATTGCAGCAACTCTTAAACTCACAAATTACGCATCTTTGTGGTTTGATAGCTAAGAAGTAGAGAGTGAAAGATTGCAAGCCTAAGATACAAACTTGGAATAAACTAAAGAAGCATCTAACTAAAAGTTTGTTCCCTCTAATTTCATTCAAGACAATGATGCATGGGAGGAATGAGTCTATGCTAATAACAAGAAGTTGAAGATATTCAGTATATTCCTAATTCGAGATTCAACTTCCATCTGAAATATCTACTGATTTATTCAATATTTCTAAGTGAAATCAATTGGATAATAAATTTAATGATCTAAGCTTTCCGAAAAGTGGTCATATGCCTTAATTGGTTAAGTAACGAAGGAGATATGCCTGTTTTAAGTCGAGCTGTCCAGTTTCTACGCGGGTACACAAGGATGACCGAATATGCTATAATTCCCAAGCTATACACGTCCAAGCTAAGGAAGTTCTTAGTAGATATAATTTTTACTATTATTTAGTTTCCAATTAATAAAGGAGCCTATGAGGTTTCCGAGTTATTCTAGTTTAAGTAAGTCGAAATTAAGGAAAGTTCTATTAGAACCTTACCTTATTCTCTAAGGTCTAGATGTGTCTATTTAGTATAAATAGAGAGTCTTATTGTATTGTTTAAGAGACAGATTACACACACATTGAGAACTAATATCGAAGAGTCGAGGTGAGGGGTGTTTCCTTCAATCTTGTGTCCTTGCGAGGATTTGAGTGGATGCGTTCACAAACACGTTTATCACTAGTCTAAAGATTGACTAGGGTATTAGACAACCAATAGATAGGCGAGATTCGTACAAGTTGGTAACTCAGAATCAAGCTTTGATATTGTATTTCAATTCTAGAGTTGGTAACTTTAGAAGTTGATCATATCTTTCTTATTGTTTCAGAATTCGTTCTAGGCTTAATTGTGAGGTGGTGTTGTTGCGTTTTGAACCAAATTCGAGTTTAGTTACATAATAGGAGAGATTTGTGATCTTTGATTGTTTTAGAGTTAAATTTTCGCTGCATAACTCATAGTTTGTTTATTTAACTGCTAACAAACGTATCGGACAAGTACAAATATTTGACGTCTTTTTTTTTCTTTTTTTTTTTGTTGAAATGTAAGAAATTTTATAGCTCGAAAACATACTACAAGTTTACAAGGGGCATACCCCAGGATACATGCTCAAACTTCTATTCTTTACCAGTTACAAGACGCCTCTAGCTCTAAGCCAGTTTAGATCAACTGTTTTTATTACATCAATGGCCACATCACTAATTCTTCTTCTAACTTCTCTCATCACATCCTCACTCAGCTTTTCAGGGACCTTTACATACCCTTCAAGCCTACAAATATTCCTGCTCCACCAGATGTGATATATCATGTTGCTGATCAATGCTCCGATTGCTTGTTTCCTGATTCTGGTTCCCCACCTTCTTTTAGCACACCATAGAAATGTACCATTAGAAGGGATAGTGACACCAATCCTCTTGCTTATCAGCTCCAAGCATATTTTACGGTAAGCACACTCGAAGAACAAGTGCCCATGAGTTTCTGACTGTTGATGACAAATAATACAACAGTCGTCATTGCATACACCTATCTTCATCAGTTTATCCTTAAGCATTAGCCTCTCCCTGAGTACAATCCAGGTAATAAAACCTGCTTTTTGTATGATGTGTCTGCTCCACACCAGACCACCCCATTCCACATTAGCATGTCTCCCTTTCATCCATTCATACCCATCAGCAATATTGTATGCACTATTCTTCCATAAGCCCTGAATGAACTGCTGTTTAGTCTCCTTCTTTATTTTACATATCTGTTTCCAATGCCAAATTATCTTGTTTGACGTCTGTTAAGCAAGATAATTTTCCTGTTAAAGAATATATTGCTGAATTTGAGAAGTTGATCATGCTATGTGACTTAGTGGGGAGGAAAGAACAAAAAATTGCTAGATTCATTGATGGTTGAAATTTTGATGTGCTTGATATAGTTGAATTATTGCGTGAGCATGAGACTTTCAATGATGTTTATTGTAAAAGCCCGAACCACCATCCGTCACAATACAACCAAATAAGATGGGTAGTCACCCCTTAGGCCCATAACCCTCGCTTGGGCTCTAAAAGGTGAAGACCTTGTTGGTAGTATGATGGTAGGAATATCTTATAAACTGATCATATGAGCCTTTGTTTCCCAATGTGGGCAAACCAATTTCATAATCCACTTTCCATATTCCGTAGTGTTACAATTGTAAACTGGTCATTAAGTGTAAGAAGCAACTACATAGAAAAGTGAAGACGAGAAATTTGAAATTCTTTACTCCAAGTGAGTCAAAGATCTCGCTTGAGGTGGAGCAGAAAGACACAACAATTGAAAAGAAGCATGAATATCGAAAGTCTACAATTGAGGAAAAGAGGAAGACTGATGTCTCATGACCCCAAGTGAAAGAGAAGTTTGAAATTCATCAGTACAGATGAAGATTGGTGTTGTGCAACCTGTAGGGCGACCACCATGAGGAGATTGCATCGTGACTCGGCGAAATCGTCTTTAAGCACAGACGCCTTAAAACCTTGGCACAACAATTTTTGCAATTTGATCGTCCTCGTACACAGGTAAGTTAGATTAACTCCTTTATTTCCAATAGTGCGTGCAACGCATGGACTTTTCACCTAGTTACCTACCGTATATAATTTGGCCAGAAAATGAGAATTTTGGCCAATACTAATGACTCAAATGAAGTAAGTTCTAAGTAGTAAATGTGTTATATATATTAGGGGTGAGCACAGACGGGTACCCGCCTCGAAACCATGGATCCGGACTCGTTTTCAACGGGTCCTGAATTTTCATACCCGGACCCGTTAACAACGGGTCCTAAAAATCTGGAACCGGACCTGGACCCGTCAATAGCAACAACGGGTCCGGGTACCCACTCGATTTAGTTACTCTGTATTTAAAAAAAATTAGTGAATGGGTTGGTACATGGTCAGCTCGCCATTGCCCAAAGGGCATGGCTCATTAAGTCAATTTCAATGCTGAACAACCCATAAAGCCTTGTAATGGCAAAGCTCATTAAGTAGGCCCAATTGCAACATCAAAGCGAAGTTGCTAAGCCCGACTTAACATGCTCCATTAACAAATGTATATTGTTTATATGGAGAGTGACTTGCCCTCATCCTCCAAGTTTGGTCCATGTGGGACAAGAGTTGTTCCAAGTTTTTCTTTTTTCCAACATTTTCTTTGGGATGATCATAGGAATCTATATGTAGATAATAGAAAAATTGTCTATAACATAATTAAGTGTGGTAAATTAAAGATTACAAGTAGTAAATTTTATGTTTGAGTAGTAAATTTAACATGTTTGCAGTAAATTTATGAAACTAACAGTAAAATCAACATTGTTACGAATTCATTAATCGAAATGAATTTAAATTGATTTATTTCTCAAATTAAGGACCCTTGATTGTCTCTCTTTATTCCTTATAATCAAATTTACAAAATTATGCAATAAATTTTATTGCACCTTTGATTAATTCTACTACAATGTAACCATAGACACTTTTTTTATTTGTCTACATATAGAGCTGCTAGTATTTTTGTTTTCTTTATTATACACATCTTGGTTTCTTTGTTGTTAGAAGCTAACTTAAACAAACCATCATCCATCTCTTCATTTCCATGTAAATGCTTTTATGTTGCATATTAGTGGTGCATTGTAATCATTCGTCATTTATCGACATACTCTTTGTGAGATAATAATCTACAATCACTTTCATGATCTCAACTTATCTTCTTTTGTATGTATTCGCACTTGTGATTTCTAAGAGTCCATCCTCTCACTTTAAGCTTTAGTATTTCTTCATTTCATAACGAGGCGCTATTGTTTTAAATCCAATTTCAAATCTTATAAACAAAATTATTGTTTGTACTCTCTTTGCCAAGTAGTTTATGCTAATCTTTGTTTTAGGATTACTAGCGAAACAGCAATGACCCAATAGTCTGTAATTCAGTCATATGTTATCCACCAAGCTCGATATTTATACTAGAATGTAATAATTCATAGCTCTACGTATGATGAATTTGCTCGGCTTTTTTTAAGACCAACGAACACTAGGCAAAGTTTGTGTTTCATTACTTTTGTTCATCCACCTTGCTCATTACCCTTAACTCCTTAAGTGACATAATCCAATGGAGGTTCTTTGTAAAAGAGGTCATCACGTCATTTCGGAATTGGGGACATTTAAACAAAAGTTTGTATATAACCCAATTTCACCGCCGATGTATATAAGGTGTACTCAATATACATGTAAAGTTAATTATATCCATACTCATTTAATCACAATCTTAATTAACCAATTTACTTTGGTGCAAGCAAGCAATCATCTAAGATAAAAGATGATTGTATTCATACTTGTTTAACTTACACATACATGATACTAATGTGTTATTCAACTATACTATATTATTACTAAGTTTTCACCTCATCACTCTCACTCTCCTTAAATTTGTTGTTGGCCACATATGGCATTGCTAGAGAATTTGAGCTATCTATTACTATATACTAGTTTAAAGCCCGTGCGTTGCACGGTTACATTAAAAATATTATATAGTATATACGCATTATCTATTACCGAAATCATTAATTATGCTATACCTAAACAAAAATTAATTTAAAGATTATAACTATATGGTAGATTTTATGTTTTCATTTTCAATATGAAGGCTATAGTTGTATATTTTGAATATTATATTATTTAGGACTATGCATAAACTTTTCAAAACTCTAGGAGAAATTCTATTTGCGTTGTAGGATTTTTACTCCATTTCTAGACGCATTCAATACAAAAAAATAATTGAATTTCTAAGAAGACCACATTAAGGTGGCTGGCCTAAGAATTTAGGCTCAAGTAGTAGTTTGAGTGCAAAGAGATCTACTCATACGGATTAATTTCTTCCATTAAGGCATAACCTAATTAAATTCACTTATTTTCTAATTAAGTTAGATCATTTGACATCTGATAACCAAGACATAATTAATTTTCATGAAAATAACCTCAAGATAAAGTTGCCTAATTAATTACAATTCTTTTTTAGTTAATTTAAATCAATTGACATATAAAATGTTCATATCAAATCAAATCAAATATTATTTTTTCAAATATCTTCATCATATCATACAGAACGTAAAGAAACAAGACTTAATCAATTTTCATGCAAATAACCTCAAACTATGATAGATTGATGTTCTCTTGATTTTACAAGTTTTACAACAAAATGTTCTTAACTGTAATCATTCAAGATGCATTGATGTAAAATGTAATAGAAAATGCAAATGATGGCAATTATAGATATTTCTCAAAAATAACAATATGCAACGAACAATATGACAATGATGATGTCAATATATTTTACATTTTATATATATTACATTCTCTGATCAAAAATATGTTTCTATATCTTTCTATAACCCATAAGATCAGATGTTCTTTTGTATTATCTTACCATTTCATGATTATCGTATACTTGCATATATGGAATTACTATCTTCCCTTACTCAAATCTAAACGTCATCATTTGGTGCATATATGAACCAAAATGTAGAAAATGTCATATTAGAATTTTGACTTATGGATTATTATCTTATCATAACATATAAAACAATTTCATGATTATGAAAATGTCATATTTTCAGATTACCATAAACTTATTTTCATGATTACCATAAGCTTATGTATGGTATGCTACATTTCCATAAGTAATGTATGAATCTTAGAATACATGATTACCATAAAAAAATATTTGGTTCTTATATTTACCAAAATGTAGAAAATGTCATGTCGACTTTTTTTCATGTATTAAAATATAAGTTTGACTTAAAAATATTATCTTACTATAACTAATAAAATTAAAATTTTATATTGATGTATCTTTTCAATTACCATAAACTTACATAAGGTAACTGCATATATTCATAAGAAATAACTGAATTCTTTATATGATTACCATAAATTTACATACGCTAATTGTACTTTATAACACTATATTAATTCTTTAATCTCAAAAACTCTATGAAAATTTGTAAGGCTTTATAATTTAGACCTCTTCAATAGTGTTGAGTTATAATTGGTAAAATTGGGAAAATTATTTGAATAAGTTAAATTGCTATCCAGTTATAGTAGGGTGATTCATAGTTATTAGTATTAGTATCTCAAATCTGGTCATCATTTGGTGCTTATATGTACCAAAATATAAAAATGTCATAGTATTACACTTTTTACTTATGAAATATTATCTTACCATAGCTTATAAAATAATTTCATGATTATGAAAATGACATATCTTCATGGTTACCATATATAAGCTTATTTACATGATTACCATAAGTTTATGTATGGTATACTACAATTCCATATTTAATATATGAATTTTGTACATGATTAATTACATAACATAACATATGGTATAACAACAATTCCATAACATAATTTAATTCATTATTCACCAGAAGCTGTAAGAAAATTTGAAAGGCTCTAGACCTCTTCAATGCCCACGAAAAAAGCTTCGTTTATAAATATATAAGATAAGATTAAAACCTGAAATAATTAAGTCTTTCATAGAACGACACTTGACATTCATTAATTGGATAGAACATAAAAATAGCATTACATATAATTATCGGTTAAGATATGGTAATAAATTATCATAGAGTAGTATAATATAGCTAATTTATTGGAAATAATTATTATGCCAATTTATTAAAACAAAGATAAACATGTATTATAATCATTATGCTAATTTATTAGAACAAAGCTAAGCCAACATTTTACTTATAAAATGAGTAAAAACAATATAAATATATATAGCACGGGCGTGGCACGGACATGCAAACTAGTATAATTGGTTCTGGGTACCCGTTTGGACCGTTGAACAACGGGTGCCCGTTGGTTAGCGGGTAACCAACGGGTAAATAGTCTAAAATATTAGGACCCGTACCTGTTAACAATGGGTCCGATTCCAGACCCGCCGGGTCCTAAGCGAATTCGGGTCCAATTGCAGGTACCCATTTTTTTTCTCACCCCTAATATTATATATTGAAGCTTGTTAATCATAAAACCCAATCAAACAGACCTATGTCACTAAGGTCAGCATGATTGAGCTAGGTTGGTAAAAAGTGTGATTAACAAGAGAAGAACGTGGCATGCACGGCGACCATATACTATAAGGAAAATTGCAATTTAATTCGTAGTTCGACGCAGGTAAATACGGCAATTTCTGCATCAAAGTGTTACCATGAAGTCATGAACAGTTTCTTTTTGAGGGTTGGTACCACGAGTCCATGAGCACTTAAAGACAAATTTTAATAACTATGACAGCCAATGTTTGGTGCTGAGTTGTGACTAACATTATATATTCATGGGTACGGGAAAAGACGTGGTCTGTACGTGTCTTAAATATCGCATATAATTGGGGTAGTACGGTAGTAGTATTGGGTTGCTGAGTGAAGTTTTGAGTGCAACTGTTGCGCTAGAGATATTTTATCATCAAGCAAATTAGATTATACTCGGATCCGTAGCATTAAGGTATTGAACGATGATCATATAGAGTATTATTGAATTTTCATGTTCCACTCAACGCAAGCGCGAAATTTAACTTAGCATTGACAAAATGTTCATGGCATTGAACAAAAATATTACATAATGGTGATAGATTTTAATTTATCAATTATTGACTACTCGCATAATAATCCGTGCATGTAATTAGTTATGAATAATTATACTTGGACAATGCTAGAGGTCTAAAGTGTAGACACGCAAAAGTGTCTACAATCCGTAATAATTTTAGTACACTATCAAAATTTTACTACTCACACAATTAATTTTACTACCTGAATTTTTTACTACAATTAATTTTACTATTCCAATCTCAATTTTACTACTACTAGCTCAATTTTACATTTTAGACAAATTAATTATGTCTAAACTATAGACCTCTATCAATTTGCATTATACTTTTGGATAAAGTCGTATATCTACGTGATGACCTATATCAACATTAAAAGTACATATAATGTTTTAATGATGTCGATATCCATAGACCATAGTCATAGTTATTATACATACATGAGGCACTTTGAACTTTTAGAATGTGTGTTGATATACTATACTAGATTCACTATATATGAACATACATATATGGTGATATACTACTAGCTAAGCCGTTTTACACGTACATCAAGTAATTAACAGAGCTTGCCGACGGGGTGTAGGTAGAATGAAAGGCCACGGATTATTTGATTTATTAGATTTGATCTCGACCATACAGTACGGCTGACTCCTGATTCATGAGGAAAACACAATAAATATGGAAATTATAATTATAGTATGTACTCCTATACACTTCGTACTTACTATTTATATACACACACCCATAATAGGCAGTACATACAATACCAAGAACTAACCCAACTCAAAACTATGGCAACCTCTAACGACCAAATCAAAGTAATATCAGAATCCTTTGTGAAACCAAAATGTGAATTTGAAGCCTCTAAAAAACCTTACTACTTAGGCCTTGTTGATCTAGCATTTCTAAACTTTGGTCCTATCCAAAAGGGTCTTCTATTTTCAATTAAACCAAAAAACATACAATCTGAATTCATAGACAAGCTTAAGAATGCTTTAGCGGTATCCCTTGTGACCTTCTACCCTTTCGCTGGTCAGTTTTCGACCGAGACATATCTTGACGAGGAAGCCAAATGGGTTTACCTTGATTGCACCAAGGGCCCTGGCGCTAGGGTTATCCATGCAGTCGTGGACATTACTGTGTCCGATATTCTTTCGTCAGTCGATGTTCACCCGATTTCTCGGTTGTTCTTCGATTTAGGTGAGAAAACCATCAACCATGATGGGCATACTAAACCACTTCTATCCATCCAAGTAACGGAGCTTGAAGATGGGGTTTTTATAGGGTTTACCATGAACCACTCTCTAGTAGATGGTAACTCTCAATGGCACTTTATTAATACTTTGTCCGAAGTATTTCTTCAATTGGATAAAATTCCCGAAAAGGGTAATATAGTCATTTCTCGAAAGCCCATGTACGGCCCATTTTTTCCTGATGGTTATGGTCCAATCCTAAAATTGCCTTGCAGACCACCACCTCCACAAAATGATCCAATTTTATTAAGGGAGCGAATATTTCACTTTTCATCTGCGTCGATCACTAGCCTTAAATCTAAGGCTAATGAAGAATGTGGAGTTACTAACATCTCCTCGTTCCAAGCCTTATCCGCGCTTTTGTGGAGGTCCATTACCCGTGCTCGAAATTTAAACACCGAGTTAGAGACGTGTTGTGCGTTGGCTACAAATGCGCGACCAAGGTTTAGCCCACCGATCTCTAACGACTGTTTTGGAAATTTTATTAAAAGAGCCCAAACTATGTGCAATGTGGGTGAGCTTTTGAGCAATGGTTTAGGAAATGCGGCAATGTTGGTTCATCAACTTGTAGCGGGCGAAAATGATAAGAAAGTACGTGAATTTTACGAAATGCTTTTGAAATTAATATGTAATAAGCCCCAAAAGAATGTGGGTGGTGGGCCTTCTCCTTTTTATAGGCCCAACCCAGTGATATTAGGTGGATCAACAAGATTTCCCATGTATGAGACTGAATTTGGGTTTGGTCCAGCGGAAGCTGTTTTAGCAGGGTACTCTGCTAAAGAAGACGGGAAGATAACTGCGGCGCCTGGGCGTGAAGGAGGTGGAAGTGTAGATCTTGAGGTGTGCCTCACGCCTGAGATTATGAATGCTCTTGAACTAGATGAAGAATTTATGAGTTTTGTGGGTCGATGATATAATATCGAGTAATAATGAGACAGTATTGTAGACAGTTATATCAGGTCATGGCAAATTCTTGTATGAGACGGTCTCACATGTGAGACCGGATCCAATAATAAAAGCCCAATAAATTACACACTATCCTCTCAATTATTTTTATCTCACAATATTTCTCATATATTTTGTGCATTTTTATGGTGATTACTAATTAAATTGACTCAAATATTTACATTAAGTATTCGAGAATTTATATTATGAGTTTAAAGATTTATATAAATATAAAACTCAAAAATTTATAACGAAAATTCAAGGTTTAAGTTAAATATTAATTTAAGCATTAGCCACCCCATTAGCCTTCAGTTACACTATCCACATCAGCAGTGATGTCATCGATAACATCAGCACTCATTTAATGATATCACTGTTGATGTCATCGCCAACTCATTATTGAGTGTGTTTGATACACATAAAAATGAGTTTGTGAAGGTTTGAACCTGTAACCCTACCCCAGGGTTACAAGTTTAACATTTCAACCACCATGGCAACTACTTTTTTGATATTTTTATTAACAAAGTTATATATAAAGCATTTGAGATTTAGGAGATGATTTCGGAAACAAATTTGGACGAGATAATCTGAATTAAATCAATTCATTTCATTTTTGGAGATAATTTATGAAGTAATATATATAGGCGCAATATATTAGAAAATAACATATCTTGCGTGTGTTTCGTTTTAACTCAAAATATGGGTCAACGGGTGGGGTCAGAGATGAGTTAAAAAAAAGTTTGTTAAAAAGTAGTCGGGGTTATATGAATTACAGTTCACAAAATCGGGACCCGAAAATAACTGGTCACGGGTCAAAAATTGTAATTCGTACATAAACATAAAATACTGATATAAATTCGCTATACTTACTAAATTGTTTTCATTAATCAAGCATAACTTTTCTAAGATGATACCAAATTAAATATGTTTTTTTGTCTTCATTATAGAAAAATTGGGACAACGGGTCATCTCAAGTTTAACCCAAAAGAATACTGGTCTAAATGAGTTCGAATTATTTATGGCCAGAACTTGATCGGGGAAAAAATGGGCTATTAATCTTGGACAACGGGTAACATCTGGTCGGTTAAATTTTTTACAATTTTAATATTTTGCGTTAAGTATGAGTAGTAAAATAGAATTATAACCAAGTTCATATAACAACCCGTGCAATTTTGCACGGGCTAATAAACTAGTTAGAAATATTCGCCACCTAATTATTGTATTTTGCTCATAGAAAATGAGCTTATGAAGGTTTGAACCTGTAATTTTAAAGTTACAATTTTAACAATACAACCACTAGGGCAACTGACTTTTTTGATACTTTTAATGACAAAATTATATATAAAGGATTTAAGATTTTAGGAGATAATTCCGCAAACAATTTTGGACGAGATAATCTTAATCATATCAAATCATTCTATTTTTGGAGATAATTTAGGAAGTAATATATATAGGCGCAATATATTAGGAAGTAACACATCTTGGGTTTGTTTTGTTTCAACGGGTAGGGTCAGAGTTAAAAAAAATGTGTTAAGTAGTAGTCGGGGTCAACATGAATTACAGTTCACAAAAACGGGACCCAAAAATAGCGGGTCACGGGTTATAAATTGTAATTCGTACATCAACATGTACTGAAATAAATTCGCTATACTTATTAATTTTTTTTCATTGAATCAAACATAACTTCTCTAAGACTGATTTTGAACCAGGTAAGCTGGTGCGGGAAGCGGCCAATCTTCCTTGCTAAGTATGAGGCTAAGTGCGCTGCTTTGGATTATTGCTCCCTTCGCTTCTCTTTCTCCTCTTTGGGAAAGTTGGACCAAGCAATTGTTGCTCTGCTCAAGCGGATCCAGCCATTCTCCAGAATGGTGGACATCAGTAGTGCGCACGCTGCAGCTTTTATTTTTATTAGGATTGATTTTTTTTCATATTAATAGGTAGTGTGGGGGTTTAAATAGTATCTTGCCTCCTCACCAATTTCTTGTAGATTATTCTTGATTATTCGTTATTATTATAATAAAGATAATAATAATAATAATAATTCATGGCTTAGATAGTATATTGGCTCTCTACCTATTTCTGGTAAATTATTAATGATTATGTCGGAATCTCAATGGCTTGTGCATTATTTTTCAGTCGGAGTAATTATTATTGGAAGAGACCATGAGTTGTTGTGGCGTTTTAATAATAGTATGATAGGTGAAAACTAAAACTGTGTAGTGATTGTATTAAGAAAGAACATTAAATTTTATTAGAAAATGTTATAATTAATCATTCTTATAGAGTGCCTATGGGCTATGGGCTATGGGCACTCTATAGAATCCTTGATTTTGGATATAAATCAATTTAAATTTCTTTTGCTCACACTCTCACACTGAATAATCTCAATCTAAGAGAATGAATGAATGATGAGGATAATGGGGGTGCTCGAGGAGTGCTTGAATTGCAAATAGTACGTGGCTTCCTTTATACATTGGCTCGAACGCACCAAAAGAATGAGGTTCCATAGCAGTGCCTTAATGTTAAAGTCCAGTAGAGCGATCTGCATACTCCTGTACCAATGCCCCGAATAGTGATGGCTTCTCGAGTAATCGAGATGGTGTGTCGTATTCCTTTCCTTTTCCTGTTGATAATACATGCCGGAACAGCATGTTAACAAAAAGCCTCAAAATAAATCACTTAATCGTTTAGGGTAAAGGAGCCAAGTTTGTTTATACCTGCGTCTATAACGAGAACTTTGTCACAGTCCATAACTGTAGGTATTCTGTGAGCTATGCTGATGATTGTACAGGCGGCAAAATCTTCTCTGATTATCCTTTGGATTACAGCATCTGTTTGGGAGTCTACAGAAGCAGTTGCCTCATCCATAAACAAAAGCCGACATTTTTTCAGGATGACTCGTCCTAGGCAGAGAAGCTGTCTCTGCCCTACACTCCAGTTATCACCATTGTCAGCCACTGCGGAAGAAATGAGCTTAAAACATGAGTTTCACGTCAGATGTTACTCTACAGAAACAGATATGATTTACATAGTCATATCGTACCTGGAGCATCAAGTTTTTCGGCTTTAGAAGAAACAACATCTTTCAGCTGGCAGCGTTCAAGACTCTAATACACGAAAAGTTAACAGTGTAAGGATCAAGGCATCAAGCATCTCCTTAGCATGTTTAAATGTGATCGAGAAACGTTTACCTTCCAAATCTGATCGTCTGAGTACTGACCAGTAGGGTCAATGTTGCTCCTTACTGTCCCTTCAAAAAGAACAGGCTCTTGAGGAATAATGCCAAATCTGGACCTAAGATCATGGAGCCCTAGGACTGAGATGTCGATGTTATCAATGACAATTTTCCCGCTAGAGGGCTCAACAAGCCTAAACAATACTTGAATGAGAGTGGATTTTCCACTTCCTGTTCTTCCGACAACACCAATCTTTTCTCCGCCTTTGATGCTTAGTGTTATTCCCTTAAGTACAAGAGGTGTATTATGTCTATACCTGACCTGTAAATCAATCCATCAGATGGTTTCAGGCAGCATAAATGTGAATTAGCGTGGAGACAACATATTCGATATGAAAGCTAAGCATGTTATCTTGCTCAAACCTGCAAATCCTGAAGGTCAACATTTCCGTGTGTTGGCCATTGTGGTGGAGGAAGTTTATCCTTGACAGTCCATGCAGCTTCTGATGAAATTTCACTGAATTGCTTTATCCTCTCAACAGAAACTAATCTGTTCTCTAGTGAACAGCTAAGATTTGTAACGGAGAACAGCACAGCATTGAGGGACAAGCCATAAGACAGCAGCAAACCAACATTCTCTGAACAGATTTCAAAACGAAATGCTTAGCATAATGAATTGTAAATAATCAGGAGAAACGATTAACGCCAAAGACAATAAAAAAAACCTTTTCTTTACTGGAGTTAAAGGCAAACCTGGCTTGATGATACTGGCTGGCATGAGGATCATGAATAGAGCTGATGCACAAAGGAGTACGCTCCCTAACAATTCCAAACGTATACCTAACCATTCGCTTGATCCACTGTTGTAAAAATCCATGCGCAGGTTTGAACTCACCTGATTCACATTTTCCTGGATAAACTTTTGCTGCTTTTTGAAACATCGAATTGTCATGAAGCCAGCAATGCTTTCTGAGAAGTGATAGATCACAGGTGCCTTAGTTATTGAACCAAGGCGTGTTAATTCACGTGACGTTGCAAGATAATATCCCTGAAAACCAGACAGAGCAGCAAATCAGCACACATATCCAGTTCAATTATAAGGTTAGCAACAGCAAAATGCAGGAGTGCACAATAAGGAGTACACAATAATCAAATTTAAGTTCTATATACTTACCCTGTACCAGAAATTTAGCCAGCCAAGAGGAATAAAGAGGAAAACACTTGGCCAAGCATACTGACAAGTGATAATGAGGATGCTAAGGAGTGACATGCATGAAGCACTTCCAAGGATCGTTAACAAAGGCAAAGTGAAGTCCACGTTGATCTGATCACTAGAAGCCTGTTAATGAAGATGTATGTATCAGCATGAGTTAACTTGGAAGGTTCCTATGATTAACAATTATAAACGGACAGATCAACTTCGGACACTCACCCGATTTAAAATTCTCCCAGAAGGAGTTGTATCGAAGAACGACATGGGTGCATGTAAAATACTGTGAAGAAGTCTAGAGAATAACATCTGGGCGGTCTTCAGTAAAATAAAGGTAATGCTAAATGACCTCAGGATAACTAGTCCAACAGAGAGTGCTGCGATGATAGCATATACAATAATAAAGAAAGACGGGTTGAAAGATGAGGCACGGTTGCTCGAAGTTTCATAAGACAGCCAGTAGTCACCAGCCATTAGTGATCCTTGCCATATCATAGAGAAGAATAAAGCAACGACTACACCCCACCACCCAAAAGCCTCTGTGAAGTAATCCTTGTAGACACGCAGACTGACTTTTCCGGTTTCCTTCTCTTCTTCTTTGATGAGCTTAGATTCTCCCTTTCTTGACGTGGATTTGGATAAAGAACTGCCTTCACCATTTTCTTTTACCTGATGCAGTGATGTTACAGGAGATTTCTGTTGATGGGGTGAGTCTTTATGAAGTTCACCACCACTGCCACCCATTTCAACAAGTTCCATGGATGACTCATGAGCAGCAACAAGGGCATTAAAATCTGTGCCTGCTTCTATAAGACTATTATATCTTCCTGACTGTACGACCATACCATCTCGCATAACCTACACAGCAAAAGGAACCAAATTACTATCATTTGAGCTAAATTTACCAACAAGCAAAACAAGCAAACTTTAAGCAAAACAACAAGAGCCCACCAAGATTTGATCAACATTATGCAAAAAGTCTACTTGGTGGGTTACAAGTATAACTGTTCTATCTTTTAGAGTTCCTCGAATGCATTCCTGCAATGAATAAAAAAAAAACAGAACTTCAGTAATGTCTTGATCATTTGATTGTTCAGTTTATTGCCATTTGCAACTTTGCAAGCAGAAATACGATAATATAAACCTAGTGAACAAGGTTTACGGAAACCAGGCACACAAACACTAAAAGTAGGGTTGGGCAGCACATCATTCCAAAAGAACAGACCTTGGATAGAACAGAACTTGACAGCAGCTTGAATCATAGGCTCACTTATGTATGCTGTTGACACATTGCCATATAGACCATTTTTCATGAATGAAATTCCAAACACAAATTACGTAGCTATATCTTGAGTCTTGACAAGTGACAACTATCAAGACTCGATGCTGAAAAGAGCAGAGGAGAGTGTGAAACAACAAATTAACAGAGGGATTGCTAACCTTAAATATTTGTGAGCCAGTTTGAGCATCAACAGCACTAAAGACATCATCAAGCAAATAAATGTCATTATCCTGATAGACAGCTCGAGCAAGTTGTATCCGCTGCTTTTGGCCGCCACTGAGGTTGATTCCACGTTCTCCTATCTCTGTCTGATCTCCAAACTCCATCATTTCCAAATCCGTCTCCAAGCAGCAAACTCTCAGAATTTCTCTGTACTTCTCCCGGTTCATAGGTAAGCCAAACAGCACATTCTCTTGAATGGTCCCATTCTGTATCCACGACGTTTGTGCTACATAAGCTGTCGTTCCACAAACTATGACCTGCAAGGGATCTCAACATCTCAGACCCAATAACATAAATAGTTGCTATTGGTTAAGGTATAAAACCAATGACTGGGCTACAACCATCAGCTTAAGCTTTTGGTTGAGTTGGTTCACTAACACTATTTCATACTATCTTAAAAGAGCTATGGACTATATAATCTAGAGTAAACCTGAAAAGAAGACCATAATCATACCTTTCCACTTGTTTTATGCATTTCCCCGACAAGCGAGGCAAGCAAAGACGACTTTCCTGATCCAACAGTACCAACAATAGCAGCCAGCTGACCTTTCTTTATATTCAAGTTAATATCTTTCAGTATCTTCTCACAACCCTCATCATCCCAGCAAAAAGATCCATCACTAACTTGGACTGCAATTTCACCATCACAACCCTCAGCACGCTCTATCGATTCCTCCACTAGCTCCTTACTGATCATGAAGTGATCCAACCTTTTCAGTGATATGACAGCCTGAGATAGAGAAATCATTGACTGAGGGAAAGTCCTGATTGGCTCCTGCAACATCTTAAAAACTGTCGTAGCTGTGAATACTGTCCCTGCATCAAGCGGAAACCCCAAAACAACAGCAGCGCCAAATGTAAGGGTGGAGATCAATATCGGACTGGACCACATCACCACAATGTTGGCCGTAAGTGAGTATAAGAACTTGGATAACCAGCCATACTCAGAGTCCCTGATCGATTGAATCCTCTTATTGAAATGCTCTTCCCATGCCTGGAACTTAATAACTCTCATATAGTTGAGCATTTCATTGGTAGCCTTCATTCTTGAGTCCCGAGTCATCATCGTATTGAACTGAAATCGGTTATAGTATCTAGTGGCCAAAATAGCAGATACCATGACCACGATTATTCCCAACAACGATACAATCACAGAAGTACCAAGGTATTGGTACAGGAGAGTTAATCCGACTAAAATTTGCAAAGGCATTAACCAAATAGCATGCAATTGGGGCATCATATCAGACAGCTGCTGAGTATCAACAGCCATGTAATTCACAATTTGACCCACACCATGAGCCTGCCTAGCTGAGCATGTCAACCTTAACCCTTTCTTATACAAGTTAGTAATAAGACTACCCCGAATCAACATCCCGAGTTTCAAACAATTGAAGTTGAATTGATGAGAAGCCACTACTTCTACACTCTTTGCCACAAGAAGAATCAAAACCAAGTAATACCCTTCATAAGGGGACGTCCTTATACCCGAGGTGAAATCGATGAACTTTTGAATCAGCACAGGTCCAACATACATTGCACAAGTTCGCAATACCGCCAAAAACCCCATGAATGCAACTTCCTTCCAAAAACACCTAAACAGGGTTGTTCTAACAGGGTTTTTACACATTTCTTCTTTCTTTGGCCACTTAGATTCAAAAAGATCAGACATTTTATCAGATTCATGTTGCGGCGCCAAAGCCGGAACATCATCCGCAGTAAGAGGGTTTCTGTAACCCTTACTAAGCAAGGGATTCATCCATAGGAAGAACACCTTGGAAATTATTGAACCATTTTCAAATCCACTAACATTTGACTTCTCTAAAAGGGGTTTACTCAATGATGTTACATCTTCTTCTAGTGAAGCATTTTGCTTAGGTACCATTTTTCTTATTACCAGTGCCTCAATAGCCTATAGCAAGGTAAGGAGATCGGATGTACGCAAGCCTTACACGTAAGCATACGTATTGCTAAAACAACAACAACAAGATTATAATCCCAGTGCCTCAAAAACTTCCGCTTATGACGAGGTAAGTAGGGTCGGATACTCAGATGTACGTAAGTCTTACCCCTAAACCTTTATTGATAACATGCAACAGAAATCCTGATGAATTACTGCTATTGATAACATGCAACAAAAATAGTGCAGTTAGAAACTTCTTACCGAAAAAGATTGTGTGAAAGGAACTTTGGTAGCATGGTAAGATGAATGTCAATGGGCAGGAAAAATGGGATCAAAATTCAAAGAAGAAAACAAAGGAAATGAACCAGAAAGTTAGGTTTGATAAATGATTCACCCAAAAAAAAAAATGGGTCAAGCTAACATCCTGTCAATAGGTTTAAACTCATTATAAACACTTCTTAGTCCCTACCAAATTCTGTAAAATCTGCATCATAAATATCAATTTATTACTAGTATGGCCACTAGCTAGTACTACAGTACTACTGTCTGTCCAAGGTTCTTCGTTTGATCGAATGGCACTTTTGGTCCCACTTAATTAACAAGAGTAGTGTAAATGTGTAATTGAGCTTCTACTAATATGCGGTAATGATAAGGGCAACAAATTCAATTCTAAGTTGATCCTCGTCCATAGGACTAACCTAATAATTAGCATTTGAATACATCACTCTATATACAATTAAAGTCACATAACTAATGAAAAGACAGTTGATTTTAGTATCACTAAATTGTGAGGTAGGACATGCAAGTATGCAACCCAATAATAATAAACGGTTTGGTCTTGTGAAAGTTGAGGACCAAGATACACTTAGTTAGGAGATCACCCTCTCTTAGTATTGTTATACTCCATATCTATTTTTGCGAGTCCTCCAAAAAAGTGAATGAGATTCTAGTATTTTAATTTTACATGTTGTTTAACAGCAGCGTCGCTTAGGTTGCGTTTGATAAAGTTGAAACTTCAATCATATTATATTGGACGTCCATCTTTTATTTCCTTTTTTATAGTAATAATTTGTTCTCACTAGTAATCATTAGGAGTATACCGTTACTTCGTTCTTAACTCAACTTAATACCGATCAGTATTTACGGGTAATATTCTTGTAATTTGAAATTCATTCCCTCGTAGTGTAATTCACTTATCCCCCAGGTAAAATTCTTGTGATTTAAAATTCATTTTATAAATGAAATAAAATGGTAAGTACTAATGAGGTACAGTGTAATTGAAGCTTTATTGTAACCCAAACAGGGCTAGGTAAGGAGACCGAGGTTGGTAAGAAATGTGATAATCAGCACGAGAACGTAGCATGCATGATGACCACAAGAACCAACAGTCGGACGTTGAATTTGTAAATTTGCTATTTAATTCGAAGCAGCTAAATCAAGCGGCATAGTGACAATCAACGACACTACTAGATTAATGCACAATATTGCACCTTTGAACATTTAAGACAAAATCACTTGTGACAAATTCTATTAACTATCACGGCCCAAACGTATGTTGTTGCGACTTGTGACTACCATTCATGGGTACTGGTAACGACGTGGTCAGTAACTTGCCGAGGATGTAGCGACACTGAGTTTCTTACATACAGCATTTAATCTAAATCGTACAACAACAACAACAACAACAACAACAACCAACTCTTATCCCAAAATAATTTGGACGGATTAACAAGAATCGTCACAAGTAACTGTCTCGAGAATGTTTTATAAGTTAAAGATTATTGTGAATAAGTTTGAAAAATAATGAAACGCATTTAAAAGTAGATTTTTTTTTTTTTTTGTAAAAGAAGCTATCTAAGGGCCCTTTCGGTTTCACTGCCGTTTTAAGTTTTAAGTTTTTTTGAGTAAAAAATTTAGTTAAATAAGTTGCAAAAATTATTTCAAAGTGTATGTTTCTATAATAATCATACAGAAAATGAAACTAACAACTGAAAATTGAAAACCACTTTTTCTGGTTTTCAAAAACGGGAACTTTGGTTTTCAGAAAAACAGAGAACAAAAAACGATACTAAACAGGCCTTAAACTAAAGAAAAGAAAAGATTAAAAAAAAGTTGGAAAACAAGTAGAAATATATAAAGTTTAAACAAATAATAGAAAGAAAAAGTTTGACACAAATTTAAAAAAGTAGGAGTTGTACGAACATGGATTTAGAAAACCAAACAAAGAAATAAAAACTAATCATATTGCACCCTCCATGTGTATTGAGCCTCTCCACACCGTTCTATCTAAACCTGGCAAAACTGACCCAGACCCGAACATCCAACCCGAAATACTTGACCCGAACATTCGAATTTGACCCGAATTTGTAATCTGGATTCAATCCGAAACCCGAAATGACCCGACCCGAACCCGAAAATGACCCGAATACTGTTTGACCCGATATTGACGCGACCCGAAACAGACCTGAACTGAAATGACTCAGACCCGAATAATCAAACATTTAAATTAATTGATTGAAGAAAAGGGACTTGGATAACTATATCATATCTTCAAACACTCCAATTAGCAATAAAATTTCAAGTTAAGATATTATGAGACAAATTTTGATATTAATATGTTTAAATTTGAAAATTTTAGAATGATTTGACCCGTAGTTGATACACCCGAATTAGACCCGACCCAAACCGAACCCGACCCGAACCGAAGTAAACCCGAAATATATGACCCGAATAGTGACCCGACCCGGAACCGACCCGATTGACCCGTTTGCCAGGTCTAGCTCTATCCACCACTATAGTCTTCCGAGTCACTAAAATGTTCATATCACTTCTAATCACCCTTATCCAAGTCATGCATCTTGGGTCTTCCATCCTCGATCCCTAACACTATTATCATTTCTCAATTCTTCTACATCTCTGCTAACCAGTAGACGCGCCTCCTTGTCACTTGACCGAACCGCCTCAATCGGTTCTCTATCATATTGTCGCCAATGAGTATGGACCCTATTTTCTCCCTATTAACTTCAATGCTTAACCGATCATTTCTTGTATGTCCACACATCCACCGTAACATGTGCATCTCCGCCACATTTAATTTAAATTGTATGAGACAAAAAAAAAAAATTTATTTGACGAAGTAAGTTTTAGGTCCAATTGTGCAGAGATGTACTATCTGAATATCGTGTGCAACAGAGGTTGAAATATGGCATTGGATTTTCATGTCTTTAATAGCGTGAAAATGAAGAACAAATTTTTACATATTAGTGACACATTTGAAGTTATCATCCACTTGTACGATTAGTGTATTGAATGATTTTTTTATTATTGTTTGAGATATTGAATAATTTGTTTATTATATATTATTATCACTAAAAATCAATAATAATTTACAAAAAATTGGTGGGGAGCCGAGAGACGATCTGAGCTCCCACACCCTTTGCTATGGAAAAACCAATCATACTAAATATATGAGCTGCAGCTTGTGCACCGATATCCTGCGTCCGGGAGAACTGCTGGATCCGCTTAAATAGAGCAACAACTGTGGGCTCCAACTCCCCCAAAGAGGAGAAAGAGAAGGGAAGGAAGCCA
The DNA here is from genome assembly GCA_963680865.1 of Spergularia marina. Lineage (NCBI taxonomy): Eukaryota > Viridiplantae > Streptophyta > Magnoliopsida > Caryophyllales > Caryophyllaceae > Spergularia > Spergularia marina. The sequence goes on from OY804555.1 coordinate 4,876,140, forward strand.
TAACCCAAAGCAGCGCACCTAACCTCATACTTAGCACGCTTACGATGAGCCGCTTCCCGCACCACCTTACCTGGTTCGAAATCGGTCAATCTGATCTGAGTCAAAGGCGAAGATCCGGTCAAATCGACGCAAACATCGCGCCCTCTGTCCCAAGAATAAAGTAGCATGTCCGCTGGGCGAGAGGTCGGCCATCAGCACCAACCATACCAATGTTGACCTCCTTTCCAGCTGAGATCCTTGACCGATAACAGATGTCTACCAGCGTGTCACGAACAGCATTATGCCGATACTTGACGCCAACCAAACCTGCACATGAAACAGCATGATCCCCAAATATATCACCCACAAAGACCCGCGAGCAAGTAGAGCACGGGTCATCTATGGTGAATAAAGGCACCCCCAAACGTTAGCAAAGCACGCAACGATAAGTACGGCCATTCATAGTCTGACCCAATCCTGAAATAGAGACAACCCTAATTAAGCCAATAATAGATGATTTGTTTATTGTTTTCTTTTTAGATAATAGGGTGTGCAAATAAGGTAGTGTAAAAACTTAGAACAATTTTTTGAAATAATGCTAAAAAAAATGTTAAATAAAATGAGTCAGAAAAGAACTTGTTAAACAAAATGTAGTGCACGTCACCTATTTATAAAACCGCCAAGAACCATGGCGGTTTCATGACTTGTGAACTAATAGGAAATACGGAATGTGACGATATTACGAGATAATATCGAGAGATATTATGGAGTAATATGGTCAGCAATATATTGCCATATACGAAGTTATGGTAATATCGTATATATCGTGAGTATCGTAGATATTTTTAATATGTACGGAGTACATTTATGCTAGGTTGTATGTAGGAAAGTTGTATTACTTGTAGGTTAAGATGGGTGAATTGTAGCTACTATATATACGTTGTAATATTGATAAAATCAATGAGAAACACGAAACATGAATCGTGTATGATAAATTCCGCTGCGTTATGTCTCTTGTGAACTGCGGTTTTACACTCCTTGGCGGTTTTATTTTATTTTATTTTTTTAGTCCTATAACCGCCAAGAACTTTAGTGGTTTTACATATGGGCGACGTGCACCCCATATTGTTGAACAAGTTTTTTTTCCACCTATTTTGTTTAACAATTTTTGTTCGAGCACTATTTTGTTAAATTGTTCAAAAACTTACCCCTTTAAAAATTTAGAAGTCGGGTATTTAAAGAAAAACACCCCAAAAAGGAAAAAAAAACGAGTTGTTTAAAGGAACACAAACGGAGGGGGTAGTGCTTATTATGTAACATCTATGTGTAGAGTTTTTTTTGTTTTTTTTTGGAGATCAAATCTATGTGTAGTCGTGTAGAGCCTTGTTTCCCATGATTTGGAGGAGGTTGAACAATATGTTCTTAATAAACCTTAAGGGGTTGTTCTATTTGTATAATAGAATGATGTATGTTACTACATCGATTGTTGTATTAATGTAATTTTTTTTTCTTCTTATGATTCAAGTATAAAAATGTACAAAAAAAAGGCAGCTTAGACGTTGATCGAATATGCAAACTAGTTAGGCCTAGTATTATTTTACGTGATCATGGTATCTTATATTGATAAGAATCTATCTTGAGAACGTAACATAACTCACTTTCACATGTTCGGAGTAGTAATCAAGTCGCTCATCACATAGCTCTGATCAGGGACTCCTGCATGTCCGCAGAATTTCTACAGGAAACCTGAACTTCTGCTGTATGCATGAAATGCTCTCTGATTCATCGGATATTACTGAAGCTGTAGGAGCAAAGATTAAATTTCTAGCTTTTAGTATTTAGGATTAACTGTATGTTACCTTACATCTCCAAACCATAATTAGTTACCATCTTACCAACTACTAATATCAAAATTTTCACCCATACATATCAGTGGAGCACTAGACATTTTGATGTCCACAATATGAAAAAAACTTGTGACACCGAAGAATTCTTTAAAGATGCATCCGTCTAATTATCGAGGATCCAAGATTACAGCCCTGATGAGCGATTGCCATACTCCTGTACCAATGCGCCAAAGAGTGATGGCCTCTCAAGCAGCCGAGCTGGAGAATCATATTCTTTTGCTTTACCTGTAGACGATTATATACAACAACAACAACCAAGCCTTATTCTCAAAATGATTTGGGGTCGGCTAACATGAATCGGACCTGTAGACGATTATATACGGATGTAAAAAAAGATTGGAACGAACTCATGTTATTAAGAACAGTTGTTTATTATAGATAGGGTCAAACTTATCAAACATGTTTCATACCTGCATCCACGACAAGAACTTTGTCACAGTCCATAACTGTAGGTATTCTGTGAGCTATGCTGATGATTGTACAGGCGGCAAAATCTTCTCTGATTATCCTTTGGATCACAGCATCCGTCTGAGAGTCTACAGAAGCAGTTGCCTCGTCCATAAACAGAAGTCGACTTTTTTTCAGCATTACTCGGCCTAGGCAGAGAAGCTGTCTCTGCCCTAAACTCCAATTATCCCCATTATCAGCCACTGCATGATTTGGAGAATTTGAGATAAAGTTAAGTGTTTATTTTCTAGAATTCAACATGATATATGATGATTAAAAGAGGATAAAAGAGCACCTGGAGCTTCAAGCTTCTCAAGCTTGGAAGCCACTACACCTTTGAGCTGACAACGGTCAAGACTCTACACGAAAGACACGAATCATGACATTTAACATCTTATGGAAATCACTTTCAGAAAGTACAAGTGTATGAAAGGTTTAGAATTGTGTGAACATTACCTTCCAGATCTCATCTTCAGAGTACTGGCCAGTCGGGTCAATATTGCTCCGCACAGTACCTTCGAAAAGAACAGGTTCTTGAGGAATGATTCCAAAGCGAGACCTAAGATCATGAAGGCGTAGCACACATATATCAATCGCATCGATTATAATCTTCCCGCCACTAGGCTCAACAAGCCTGAATAACACTTGAATTAGAGTCGACTTCCCGCTCCCTGTTCGTCCAACGACACCTACTTTCTCTCCGCCTGTAATGCTTAATGTGATTCCCTTCAGTACAAGCGGGGTATCAGGTCTATATCTGACCTGTGAAGACAAAATTTCATTCCATCAGAATACTGATTTATCCTGAAGAATATATCTGACTTCATAGGTTTACATTTAAGGCTGTTCTGACAGGGAGTATTGCCTTAATGTTTGTCATTCAAGCTTCGATCATATTATCATGTTGGTTATGCTCATACCTGTAAATCCTTAAGCTCGACATTGCCTTGCGTAGGCCAATTTTTAGGAAGAAGGCAGTCCTTGATAACCCATTCAGCTTCAGAGCGGATTGCAGTAAATTGCTTTATCCTTTCAACTGATACCATTCTATTCTCGACAAAACAGCTTGTATATATAGCCCAGAACAGCACACCGTTGAGTGACAGACCATAGGAGAGGGATAGACCAACATTCTCTGGATCACACAACAAATGATCAGATCTTTTAGCAATAAATCCACAAAATGAAAGTCAGATCAGTGATTAGTACAAAGGTTAGCAGGAGGAACCTGGCTTAATTATATTGCTAGGCAGGAGAATCATGAATACCGTTGATGCACAGAGAAGCAAGCTACCCAGCAGTTCCAAACGGAAGCCTAACCATTCATTTGATCCATTATTGTGAAAATCCATGCGCAGATTTGCATTCACTCTGTCTCCATTTTCCTGGGTAAATCTTTCCTGTTTCCTAAAACACCGGATTGTCATGAAGCCAGAAATGCTTTCAGAGAAGTGATGAATAACAGGTGCTTTTGTGATCGAGTCAAGGCGAGTTAATTCACGCGACGTTGCAAGGTAATATCCCTGAAAACCAAAGACAATGTCTCCTTAACGGACAATATGTAGCTAACCTACAGCACACGACACCTGACCTAACACGAATCTTCACCAGAATTCTCATACAGCTCCTAGCGGAATAAGGTGTTAGGTGTTTAGGTTAGGTTTTCCTTCTGAAAGTTTTGATGTAAAAATCAATTTTGCCCTCAAATGTAAGAAAAAAAAAAAACATTGCTCAATCATGATGTTCTTAAGCAATATGTAATGTATAGTTAGGAATTAGAAGGCAGGGCATTACACGTATATTACTCGAGCTCACACTCATTTGCTCCAGAACGGATACAGTCTCCGAAAATCCTACTTGTATGGAATTAGAAGGCAGGGTATTCCAGAGGGTGTAATGTACCAAATATTGTAATAGTAGATTAAATAAATCAGATACTATGCATTGGGACAAAGATTTTGCCTTAATTTCATCTCTTAATTTCCTGATATACTCATCTTTATAAAGGTTGATAAATCAAGCTTACCCTGTACCAAAAGTTAAGCCACCCAAGAGGAATTAGGAGGAATACTGTTGGCCACGCGTACTGGCAAGTGATTATAACAATACTGAGCAGTGTAATGTACATGCCTACTGTAAGGTTGAGAACAAATGGCACCACGATATCAACAATTGTCTGATCACTTGAAGCCTGGACAAACAAAGTTGAAAATGAAATCAGTTACTTAGATACAATGCCTCCTTCATAATCTAACGGACTTGGCAGAGTTCATGACTCTTCATGTACTAGGGAATTGCAGGCATGTATCTAAAACTGATAACAGTACGATAAATATAAAAGACAGATAGACAAAAAAGCTTACACGACTTAAAATTCTTCCTGAAGGAGTCGTATCAAAGAATGACATGGGAGCATGAAAAATGCTGTGGAGGAGTCGGGAGAACAAAATCTGGGATGTCTTCAGCCCAAATAAAGTGACAAAGAAGGACCTTATGATGACCAATATGACAGAAAGAGCCGCAATCACAGAATATATAATGATAAAGAAAGAGGGGTTGAAGGTTGAGCCACGATCTTCAGAAGTCTCATAAGCCAGCCAGTAATCACTGGCCATTATCGATGCTTGCCACAACAAAGAGAACATGATAGCAGCGATAACACCCCACCATCCAAAAGCCTCCGTGCAGTAGTCCTTGTAGACGCGCAAACTAACTTTGGCGGTTTCCTTCTCCTCCTCTTTGATCAGCTTTGAATCTGCTTTTTTGGAACTGGCTCTTGTCAAAGAGTTGCCTTCACCATCTGCTTTGTCATGAGTTGGCAATGAGCTAGGAGACTTCAGTTGTTGGGGAAAATCTTCTCGAAGCTCAGTACTGGAACCAGCATCAACAAGTTCCATTGATGTCTCATGGGCGGCTACAAGAGCATTAAAATCTGTCCCTGCTTCTAAAAGAGATTCATATTTTCCCTCTTGCACGATCTTACCATCTCGCATAACCTGACAAGGCAGAAAATGTTGCCAGCAGATAACAGAGAAAAACACAGTAGTTATCATCGGAACCTTAGACAACAGACAAAATGACTCACCAAGATGAGATCAACATTATGCAAAAAGTACACTTGATGTGTTACAAGTATCACTGTTTTATCCCTGAGAACTCCTCTAACACATTCCTGCAGTGCGGATCAAAGGAATCTCAAAACTAAATCCACCTATTGCACATGAATTAAAGAACATTTCAAGAAAGTAAAAACACAAACCTTGAATATTTCTGATCCAGTATGAGCATCAACGGCACTAAACACGTCATCAAGCAGATAAATATCACAATCTTGATAAACAGCTCTAGCAAGTTGTATTCGCTGCTTCTGCCCACCACTTAGGTTGATGCCACGCTCTCCAATTTCCGTCTGATCCCCAAACTCCATCATCTCCAAATCCGTCTTCAAGCAGCAAACCCTCAAAACTTCTTTGTACTTCTGCCTGTTCATAGGGCAACCAAACAAAATATTCTCCTCAACTGTTCCATTCTGTATCCATGACGTTTGCGCTGCATATGCTGTAGTCCCATAAACTTTAATCTGCAGAAGCAAAGAAAGATCAGTAATACCACATACTGACATCGTAGCTTAGGTACAGGCATACAGCTCATTGAGTAACTACTGCAGAAGACTTGAATCCTAAGAAACACTAGATCTTAACCACAAAGGTTGAGAAGCCCTAGCCACCTTTATTCACTAAATTAGATAAATGCTTAAAAAAAAAAACATAATTACCAAACAATGAAGGCTACAACAACAGAAAAACAGAGTGTATGTGAATGAGCATACCTTTCCTCTTGTTCTCTGCATCTCACCAAGAACCGCGGAAAGTAAAGATGACTTCCCTGACCCAACAGTGCCAACAATAGCTGAAAGCTCCCCTTTCTTTATTTTCAAATTTATGTCTTTCAAGGTCTCAACTCCCCCATCATCATCCCAGCTAAAAGTGCCATCTATAACCTCAACTGCTGTCACACTATTACATCCTTCAACTCTCTCAACTGATTCCTCCGCTAGTTCCTTACTCATCATGAAGTCATCTAATCTTTTCAGTGAAATCATAGCCTGCGAAATTGAAATCATAGACTGGGGGTAGCTCCTGATTGGTTCCTGCAACATCTTAAAAAGTGTCGTAGTTGTGAATACAGTCCCTGCATTAAGTGGTACCCCCACAAGCATCGCGGAGGCAAATGTGAAAGTCGAAATCAATATTGGTGTGGACCACATCACCACAATGTTGCCGGCAACTGAGTAGAGGAACTTAGATAACCAGCTATACTCCGAGTTCCTAAACGATGAAATCCTTTGGTTAAAATGTTCTTCCCATGCCTGGAATTTGATCACCCTCATATAATTGAGCATTTCATTGGTCGCCTTCATCTTGAGTCCCGATTCTCCATCAAATTGTATTGGTACTTGTTATTCTTGTTCATACTAGATATAACAAACAACATGACCGCCAGTATTCCCATAAAGGCAGTAATCACAGCTCCCCCAAGGTACTTGTACAGGAGAACTAATGCCACGACAATTTGAAAGGGCGTCAGCCAAATAGCATGGAGTTCCATTACCATATCAGCGAGTTGCTGGGTATCTACAGCCATGTAATTCACAATTTGCCCTACTCCATGAGTCTGTCTAGCGGAGCATGTTAACTTCAGCCCTTTATTGTACAAGTTAGTGATAAGCGAGCCACGAATTAACATCCCTAGCTTCAGAGAAAGGAAGTTAAATTGGTGTGTGCACAAGACCTCTACCAGCTTTGTAATAAGGAGAGTCAGGACCAGGTAATACCCTTCGTAAGGGGAGCTTCTTTTACCGGAAGTGAAATCAACGAAACTCTGAAGCAAAAGAGGACCAACATACATGACACATATCCGAATAACTGCTAAGACAGCAGTGAAAGACACTTCTTTCCAGAAGCACCTCAAGAGGGTAGTCCAAACAGGTTTTTTGCAATTTTCGGTTGGTTTTGGCCAGTTTGATTCAAATAGATCAGACATTTTTTCAGCTCTATGTTCTGGTGAAAGAGTTGGGACATCATTAGCCTTAAGGTGACTTTTGTAACCTTTACTAAGCAGGGGATTTATCCAAATCCAGAATGCTTTGGATACGAATGAAGCAGTGGCATAGCCACTGACACTCTCTTTCTCCAAAAGCGGCTCACTTAGTGAAGATTCATCCTCTAGTACAGCAGATTCTTGCATTACCACCATTTCACCCGCTGTTCCCCCAATGCCAACCACAAGAACAGTGGAGAGTGCAAACGAAATAAATGAAACTACATCCTGCAACATCAACTCACTTCCCTTTTTAGAGATTATACGAATTAAACCCGAACCTACAAACAAGGCAGACATTAAAAAGCTAGCAACCAAAAAACTTCTAAGCACATAGGAGTGCTTAGCTGCTTCAACCCTCTTTTCATAAATAACAAGGGCGACTACTGCTAAATAAGTTACCAACTGAATAATCCCAAATGTTCCATCCAAAACCTTCCAAGATACGTCACTGTTTTGTCTACTGAAAGCTAAAATGGCACTCCCTAAATAAAGAACTGCTAACAAAACTGCTACAGAGAGTAACAGTTTATGCCAGATATTCGCCTGAACCCGAGCGCAATCACCAGTTATGATGCTCTTCCAAGGATTGGACTCATGGTTTTTCTTGAAGATAACCTTAGAAATGAGTTGATGAACAAAAACGCCAAGGAGAAAAACCAAGAAAATGACATCAACAGTTGAAAGAAGAGCTCTTTGAGGACATGGATAAAGGAATATGAACTCAACCCATGGTATAATATGTGAAGATGAAGGATTTTCTGTGACAGGTTTATGACATGAAAGAGAGGTTATCCATGATGCTAAAGACATTATTCTCAAGAATTCTGAGTTTAACCTTACACTTCCCTTCTCATTAATCACATGCCACAAATTTCCTGCAAAAAGTAAACATGAAAAAACAAAATTAGGAAAAATAATGAATTAAACTTCTTCACAGGTATCTTTAACTTTTGGGGCATGCGCAAGACGGTTTCATGTTAGTCCACCCGAAATCATTTTGAGAATAAGACTGGATGGTTATTGTTGTTGTAATGAAATTTCACAAGTCAAATCCTACTCCTAGAAGTATTCTAATAAAACACGAAAAATTAAAGTAAAACCAATGATTTATCAGCAAAAAAAAGAATAAACTTTTAGCAAACTTAGACAATGCACAAAATTTGATCACATGAACTTACTACACTATCTTATCAAACTTAGATAATGCACATAATGTGATCACAAAAACTTACTACACTAAAATACCAAAGTTAGACAATGCACATAATTTGATCACAAAAACTTACTACACATAATTTGATCACAAAGACTTACTACACATAATTTGATCACAAAAACTTACCAAAGTTAGACAATGCACATAATTTGATCACAAAAACTTAGTACACATAATTTGATCACAAAAACTTACTACACATAATTTGATCACAAAAACTTACTACACTAAAATACTTAGACAGTGCACATAATTTGATCACAAAAACTTATTACACTATCTTATTAAACTTAGACAATGCACATAATTTGATCACAAAAATTTACTACACTAAAATACCAATCACAAAAATTTACTCCCACTAAATTATCAAACTAGTACACAGAAGAAAGATTGAAACCAAACCTGACTAAAATCAAATAAGTGATCAGCACATCATGCAAATGGCATGACTTATACTGAATGTGACCCCACAAATCTAGGAAAATAACTCCAAAACAAATAATAAAATTAATCAACACTAAATAGAAAATCATAAATGCAGATCACAAACAATTAAGAAGAATAAAGTGTATAATAAATAAGTATAATAGGAGTACATATAATACTACTCATGTGTCATTACATGACCCTAAACAAATTAACTCAATCCAAAAAAAAGAAGCGTGATGCATAATGGAGACATTAAATGAAACAAGAACATTAAAAAGCTCAACCCCAACTTTCCCTAAAATAGGAAAAGTGTTGACTTCTTTTATTATAATATAACTAGTTTTAGGGCCCGTGAAATTCACGGGTAGTTTTGTGAACCGTTAATTGAATAATACTCAAAGCTCAATAAAGTTGTCGAAATAAGATTAAAACAAAAGGTACTTGTCAAAATAGAGTCCACATAAGTTTGTACAAAGGTTTAAAGCAAGTTCGCCATGGCACGTGAAAATTTTAGGCAAAACACGGCGCACAATATTTGTAGCACATCTAGTGTCATATACTCCGTATCTACTACTTTCCACTCCCGTCTTTCTACTCTTTCCCGGTCCTTCAAGTGAATGAGACATTTCCACATCGCATATATAATTGTTTGGGGGATCGAACAGAGAATGTGAGGTTATGATTTCTATAAGGTACATGGAACATTGGAATCCATGGGATGAAGATTATCCAATAATCCAAAAAATAATACTCCGTACAATACTTATTAAAAAAAAAAGGTGATCATGTTATCCAATAATCCAGCAAAACAAGAAAAATTCAAACCCACGAAAACAAAGAAGACACTGAAATGTCAAAGAAAAAGTGACAGTGGAAGAGAAAAGTTTGTCATACTTTAGCTTCATGTATTCCAATTTGCTTCCATAATATCTAAACCTGCAATATGATCAATCCAAATTAATTACCAAGAATCTGTATGAAATTGAACATTTATAATTATACTAAATCATCAAGCAAATACCATATAATCAATACGACACAATAAACAATCCAAATACAATAGGGACAAAGGGATTGTAATTGAGAAGCAAAGTTCGAAGCAAATTAGAAACAATCCTCACGATTTGAATATGATAAGATGAGGTGGTTGGTAGAACCTTTTATGTTGATTGTGACTATTTATTTTGAGGAAGGGGAAGGGTAGAGGAAGATGAGGGGTAAAGGAAGATGAAAGGATGTAAATCAAATCACTCATGAAACGATGGAAATCATTTATTTAGGCAATTGAAGAGTTGCAGTTGCGAATTTATGAGTGAAGAGATAGTAGCTTAGCAAGTAAGCTTTTGAACAATCTAGAGATGCCATGTGGATTTAGAAAATCGTTTTTGCTTGCCTTATAATAGTTCTATAAAGATAAAGATAAAGATGAAAAAATGTATCCAAGATCAAGTCTAGTCATTCCCATATATTGATATATTAATTATAAATAATAAATTACAAGAAGTTGGTTGGGAGCCGCGAAACAATCTGACCCCCACACCCTTGGCTATAGAAAAACCAATACAAGTGAATGATCTCAGCCAACGCCTAAAGGCTAAAATTTGATACTACCTACGAGGGTACAAAATATTTTACGCTTAGTAGAAACCGAGCGAAGGCAATTAGTTGCATGGAATTGTCGTTGCAACCCACATCCGCGTATTGCATTAACCATGATTTTTTCCAACCCTAAATTTCAGAAATTTCGGCGCTTTCACTTTTCACAATCCCATGTATCAAATCCTAGATTCGCCCGAGAAAGAAATGACTAGAACAGCAATAACGTACTCCATAATGACAATGCATGTATATGCTCCTACGTCCCTCCCAACTTTTTTTCTATTTGCTAACGTTTGATTTGAATTCCTCTAACATATTCAAACCCGAAGCGATTAATTGTTACAAAATGATGCATGCATGACGACACAAACAGGAACTCCTACTCAAATCATCAATAGTGACAGAACCACAGAAATAGCAACATAGAAATGATCTCCAAATTTGCACTTTTGCAGAATATTCAAACGCAATACAATTTAGAAAATCGCATAAATAGATTCGAGCCGAGGGTATTACCGTAATTGACTAATTTCGATAGAAGCAGAGAGGAAGTGGCGGCGTACGAACGCGGTGGAGGAACGGTCGAGTCGAGAATCGTGACTTGGTACGGCAGTAGAGGCGGAATGTGGTGGCGGTCGGAGAGAAGGCGGTGGTCGACATGGGTGTCGCCGGTGGAAGAAGTTGGCGGTTCGGAAAGAAGAAGCGGCGGAAGAGGGTGAGACGGGTGGCGTGGTGTACTGGTGACATCAAGTGAGAAATGAGAGAAAATTATTTCTAAAATTGTTTTGAAAGATTTTCTTTGCGGGATTAGGAAACCAACCAACCTGTTCGAATTCTTATATTTCCACCCCCGACGTCGCTTTTTATTTTTATTCAGGGTATAAAGTCAAACTTCGATCATTGGCTTAATCACCATTGACTTGTGTTCGTTTAGTGGTCCACGGCTTATCGCACTTGAAACCTGGTTCGAATCCTTATATCCCCACCTTGGCAATGCGACGTCATTCTTTATTTTTATTTAGGCTATAAAGTCAAACTTCTATCATTGGCTTAATCACCATTGACCCGTGTTTGTTTAGTGGTCTTCGGCTTACTGCACTTGAAACCTTACGGTTGTACGGTTTGATTTCTTTACATTGTCAAAAGTCGAGAGCAGTATTAACTCGATTTTACTTGTCGAATGTGTTGCCGGAACTTTCATAGGATTGATATAAGGAATTACTTCGAATACATCTCTAGGCTTCATGTTAAAATAAAATAAAAAAATAAAATAAAATAAAAATCCCCTAAGTACTGTGTTTTCTTGTGAGGACTGTTTGAACACTGCTGTGTGCGTGAAATATTGAAATGTTCTCTGATTCCTTAATTCTGATACCATACCTTAAATACGGGCAAAGATTACATTTCTAGTTTCTAGTATCTAGCATCAATTGTATGTTCTAATATCAACATTTTAGTGGCACTAGTAACTGTACTCTTGTTCTCGTTGTCGAGATCAATAGTCACAGTAACTCGTTGTTATGTAGACAATATGGAAGCAATCATTCGATGAATGGTGCTTGTGTTTCCGAGGAATTCTTCAAAGTCTAAGCCGCATACTCTAATTATCGAGGGGCAAGATTACAGCCCTGATGAGCGATTGGCGTACTCCTGCACCAATGCGCCAAACAGTGATGGCCTCTCAAGCAGCCGAGCTGGAGAATCATATTCCTTTGCTTTACCTGTTGACGATTGTATACACGTGTAAACTGTAAACATACTTGGGAAACGACATTACGCTGTTAAAAAGGCAGTTGTTATCGACTAAGGTCAATTTTATAAAGCATGGTTAACATACCTGCATCCACAACAAGAACTCTATCACAGTCCATAACTGTAGGTATTCTGTGAGCTATGCTGATGATTGTACAGGCGGCAAAATCTTCTCTGATTATCCTTTGGATCACAGCATCCGTCTGAGAGTCTACAGAAGCAGTTGCCTCATCCATAAACAGAAGTCGACTTTTCTTCAGCATTACTCGGCCTAGGCAAAGAAGCTGTCTCTGCCCAACACTCCAATTATCTCCATTATCAGCCACTGCATGTTTTGGAGAATTTGAGTTAAAGGTAGTGCTCGTTTTCTAAAAGTCAAGGTGCTATACTATGATGAATAAAAGAGGATAAAAGAGCACCTGGAGCTTCAAGTTTCTCGGGCTTGGAAGCCACTACTTCTTTGAGCTGGCACCGCTCAAGACTCTACATGATATATACAGATTATGATACTTAGCAAGTTACAGAATCCAGTCTAAAAGTATTGGAGGATACGAGATGAATGCATATCGTTAATACTGATCAGTTTGGTGTTAGATTTATTTACCTTCCAGATTTCATCTTCTGAGTACTGGCCAGTAGGGTCAATATTGCTCCGCACAGTACCTTCGAAAAGAACAGGTTCTTGAGGAATGATTCCAAAGCGAGACCTAAGATCATGAAGGCCTAGCACACATATATCAATCCCATCGATGATAATCTTCCCGCCACTAGGCTCAACAAGCCTGAATAACACTTGAATGAGGGTCGACTTCCCACTCCCTGTTCGTCCAACGACGCCTACTTTCTCTCCGCCTGTAATGCTTAATGTGATTCCCTTTAGTACGAGAGGGGTATCAGGTCTATACCTGACCTGTCAAGACAAAATTTAATTCCATTAGAGAACTAATATACACTGAAAAATATATCTTATTTTACAGGTTTACATTTAGGGCTGTTCTGGTATGGAGCATTGTCTCAATGTATGTTATTCAAGATTCGGTCAGATTCTTTTGATCATTTTGGTTATGCTCATACCTGCAAGTCCTTAAGCTCAACGTTGCCTTGCGTAGGCCAACTTCTAGGAGGAACGCGGTCCTTGATAACCCATTCAGCTTCAGAAGGAATTGAAGTAAACTGCTTTATCCTCTCAACAGAAACCATTCTGTTCTCAACAAAACAACTCATATATATAGCCCAGAACAGCACAGAGTTGAGTGACAGACCATACGAGAGGGAGAGACCAACATTTTCTGGATCATGGAACAAATAATCAGATCTTTTTGCAACGAATTCACAAAATGGAAGTCAGAGCAGTTACAAGCACAAAGGTTAGGCGAAGGAACCTGGCTTAATTATATTGCTAGGCAGGAGGATCATGAAAAGCGTTGAGGCACAGAGAAGCAAGCTACCCAGAAGTTCCAAACGGAAGCCTAACCATTCATTTGCTCCATTATTATGAAAATCCATGCGCAAATTTGCATTCACTCTGTCTACATTTTCCTGAGTAAAAGTTTCCTGTTTCCTAAAACACCGGATTGTCATAAAGCCTGAAATACTTTCAGAGAAGTGGTGGATAACAGGTGCTTTTGTGATTGAGTCAAGCCGAGTTAATTCCCGGGATGTTGCAAGATAATATCCCTGAAAACAGAAGACAACATCCCTTTAACAGGCAATATCTACTAATGTATACCAAAATTATTAGAAACAGAATGTCACTCAACAATAACTAAAAAACAGCCCAGATTCTCCAGGCAACATTAGAATGAGAGGGGGTTACTATTTCGTAGACACCTCTATTAGAATTAAATTAACACAGTACATATCAGAGCAGCATGCCAGCATAACAGCAACACCTCTTGTTTAAAGGTCGAAATAAGACACCTCAGGACACCTCAACCACAGCATGATTTATAGAGGGTAAACACTGAAGACTAAGCTTACCCTGTACCAAAAGTTAAGCCACCCAAGAGGAATAAGGAGGAATACTGTTGGCCAAGCGTATTGGCAAGTGATTATAATGATGCTGAGCACTGTGATGTACATGGATACTGTCAGGTTCAGAACAAATGGCACCATGATATCGACGTTTGTCTGATCACTTGAAGCCTGAACAGAAAGTTCAAAATGAGTCCAGTAGCTTGTATACATTTCCTCCATAATTTGGCTAACTTGACAAAGTTTATGACTCATCTCCGTACAAGGGAGGCACGTGTTCTAAACTGATAACAGTAAGATATAATAGAGGAATATTATAAACATCAAAAACCTAATTGGACATAAAAGCTCACCCGACTTAGAATTCTTCCTGAAGGAGTTGTATCAAAGAATGACATGGGAGCATGTAGAATGCTGTGGAGGAGCCGAGAGAACAAAACCTGGGAAGTCTTCAGCCCAAATAAAGTGACGAAGAAGGACCTTATGATGACCAATATGACGGAAAGAACTGCAATCACAGCATATATAGTAATAAAGAAAGAAGCCCTGAAGGATGAGCCACGATCTTCGGATGTCTCATAAGCTAGCCAATAATCACCGGCCATTATTGATCCTTGCCACATCAAAGAGAACATCATAGCAGCAATAACACCCCACCATCCAAAGGCCTCTGTGCAGTAGTCCTTGTAGACGCGCAAACTAACTTTGCCAGTTTCCTTCTCCTCCTCTTTGATCAGCTTAGAATCTCCCTTTTCAGACTTGGTTCTTGTCAAAGAACTGCTTTCACCATTTGCTTCGCCTTGAGTTGGCAATGAGCTAGAAGATTTTAGTTGTTGTGGAGAATCTTCTGAACGCTCTGTATTGTTACCAGCTTCAACAAGTTCCATTGACGTCTCATGGGCTGCTACAAGAGCAGTGAAATCTGTCCCTGATTCTAAAAGAGACTCATATTTTCCCTCTTGCACAATCTTACCATCTCGCATGACCTACAAGGCAGTGAATGTTGTCAGAGGATAACAGAGAGAAGCGCAAGTGGAAGACGCAGTAAATATCATTTGAATCTTTGACACAGACAGAATGACTCACCAAAATAAGATCAACATTATGCAAAAAGTCCACTTGATGTGTTACAAGTATCACTGTTTTATTCCTAAGAGCTCCTCTTACACATTCCTGCAGTGGATAAGTTACAACATTAAGATAAACACAGCTGCTACTTCATCCTGCCGCTAACACAATTCAAGTCAGCAACTAAACCCAACTAATGCAAAGGAAGCACAAGTACATTTCAAGAAAGTGAAATCACAAACCTTGAATATGTCTGATCCAGTATGAGCATCAACGGCACTGAATATGTCGTCAAGCAGATAAATATCACAGTCTTGATAAACAGCTCTAGCAAGTTGTATCCTTTGTTTCTGGCCACCACTGAGGTTGATGCCACGTTCTCCAATTTCCGTCTGATCCCCAAACTCCATCATCTCCATATCCTTCTCCAGGCAGCAAACCCTTAAAACTTCTTTGTATTTCTGCCTGTTCATAGCCAACCCAAACAAGATATTCTCCTCAACTGTTCCATTCTGTATCCATGATGTTTGCGCAACATATGCAGTGGTCCCACAGACTCTGACCTACAAAAGAAATACACGATTATTTATAGCATATACTGACATGCCATCGTGCGTACTACTTTTCAAAGACTTACTATCTAGACAATCATAGCAGGTAATTACAGTACATTGAATAAGTACTGCAGAATACTCAAATCATGAACTACATTACAGTCTGGCTGGTTCTTGTTCGAATGCTCGAAACACTAGATATAAGCCACGTAATATCAATCCTGAGAACCCCTTCCCACATTTCAGATGTATTTTACACACTACAGTAGATAATGATGCTTAATCAATATCACAAATTCACAATTAAACAGCAAACTAAAAATAAAATGACACTTTTACCAAGCAAAGTGGGCTGTAATGCTGTATCCACAAAGTATATGCGAATGGGATACCTTTCCTCTTGTTCTCTGCATCTCACCAAGAACCGCGGAAAGTAAAGATGACTTCCCTGACCCAACAGTGCCAACAATAGCTGAAAGCTCCCCTTTCTTTATGTTCAAATTTATGTCTTTCAAGGTCTCAACTCCCCCATCATCATCCCAGCTAAAAGTGCCATCTATAACCTCAACTGCTGTCACACTATCACATCCTTCAACTCTCTCAACTGATTCCTCCGCTAGTTCCTTACTCATCATGAAATCATCTAATCTTTTCAGTGAAATCATAGCCTGAGAAATTGAAATCATAGACTGAGGGAAAGTCCTGATTGGTTCCTGCAACATCTTAAAAAGTGTCGTAGTTGTGAATACAGTCCCTGCATCAAGTGGTACTCCCACAAGAATCGCAGAGCCAAATGTCAAAGTCGAAATCAATATTGGTGTGGACCACATCACCACAATATTTCCCGCAATTGAGTAGAGGAACTTAGCTAACCAGCTATACTCTGAGTCCCTGAATGACGAAATCCTTTTGTTAAAATGCTCTTCCCATGCCTGGAACTTGATCACTCTCATATAGTTGAGCATTTCATTGGTCGCCTTCATTCTAGAATCCCGATTCTCCATCAGATTGAACTGGTACTTATTATTCCTGTTCGTACCAAATACAACAAACACCATGACCGCTACTATTCCCAAGAAGGCAGTAATCACAGCCCCCCCAAGTTTATTATATAGGAGAACCAAAGCTACGAGAATTTGAAAAGGCGTCAGCCAAATAGCATGGAGCTGCATCATCATATCAGAGAGTTGCTGGGCATCTACGGCCATGTAATTCACAATTTGCCCTACTCCATGAGCCTGTCTAGCTGAGCATGTCAACTTCAGACCTTTCTTGTACAAGTTAGTGATGAGGGTGCAACGAATCAACATCCCCAGCTTCTGAGATTGGAAGTTATATTGATGTGTGCACAAGACCTCTACTACCTTTGCAACAAGGAGAGTCAGGACCAGGTAATACCCTTCGTAAGGGGAGCTTCTTTTACCGGAAGTGAAATCAACGAAACTCTGAAGCAAAAGAGGACCAACATACATGACACATATCCGAATAACTGCTAAGACAGCAGTGAAAGACACTTCTCTCCAGAAGCACCTCAAGAGGGTAGTTCTAACAGGATTCTTGCAATTTGCGGTGGGTTTTGGCCAGTTTGATTCAAATAGATCAGACATTTTTTCAGCTCTATGTTCTGGCGAAAGAGTTGGGACATCATTAGCTGTAATATGAGTTTTGTAACCTTTACGAAGCAGGGGATTTATCCATATCCAGAATGCTTTGGATACTAATGAAGCAGTGGCAAAGCCACTGACACTCGATTTCTCCAAAAGAGGCTCACTTAATGAAGTTACATCTTCTGGTAGCGAAGAGTCTTGCCCTACTACCACTATACCAGTTGATCCTCTAATACCAACCACAACAAGAACAGTGGACAGTACAAAAGAAATAAATGAAACTACATCCTGCAACATCAACTCACTCCCTTTTACGGAGATTATACGGATTAAACCCGAACCTACAAACAAGGCATACATGAAGAAGCTAGCAACCAAGAAGACTCTAAGCGAAAATGGGTGCTTAGCTGCTTCATACTTCTTTTCATGAGCAATAAGGACAGCCACTGCTAAATAAGTTACCAACTGAATAATCCCAAATGTTCCATCGACAATCTTCCAGGGTAACTCAATGTTTTTCCTACTAAAAGCTAAAATTGCACTCACTAAATGAACAACTGCTAACAAAACTGTTACAGTCAAGGACAGTTTATACCAAATATTCGCCTGAACTCGAACACGATTACTGGTTGTGAAGCTCTTCCTAGGGCTGGACTCATGATTGTTCTTGAAGATGACCTTAGAAATGAGTTGATGAACAAAAATGCCTAGGAGAACAAGCAAGAAAATGACATCAACAGTAGAGAGCAGAGCTCGTTGAGGACATGGGTAAAGAAAGATGAATTTAACCCATGGTAAAATAGGTAAAGATGAAGAATTTTCTGTGGTAAGTTTATTTGAACATGAAAGGGAAGTCATCCATGATTCTGAAGACATCTTTTCTGATGCCTTCTCCAAAGTTTGAGCTTCAACCTCACACTTCCCTTCTCATTAAATCACTTCCTGCAAACATTAATTATTGAAAAACACAACTTATTAGGAAATAATAATGAAAGTTCAGTAACAAATACTACTCCTAGAGTAAAACCCAGCATCAATCAGTAAAAAGGATAACAAATTACCAGGTAATCATACAAAAAAAACACATGATTCATCAGCAAAAAGGGTATCAACTTTTAGCCAAAAAAAACTAGTAATCACAAAAATGTACTAATCCACTAAATTATTATCAAAAAGTTTGAAACCACGGCTGCAGTCCTGCACCACTAAAATTATGAGATTAACTCATTAACACATGATGCAGATTGCGTGACTTTTACTAATGAGTGGACGTAGGTAGGTGACACCCCCACAAATCTAGGAAAAATCAAACTGAATTAGCTTTAAAAGTGAGATTAAGAAAAGTCATTATCTACTAAGACAATTTTTTCCAAAAAAATTGCTTAAAAATTTGGCAAATCACATAGAAGACCATAAATGCAAATTACAATAAAATAACAAGAAAGAAGGTTCTTTCAGTCATCAAACCTAATATTAGTTTAATAATGAATGGTCTGCAATCTAACAATCTTCAAGAATACATATTAGTAATTTAGTATGCATTGACATATAATTTCAAGTTGAACAAATTTGAAGATGACCCATGTGATTTGAAATTGTATGTGACAAGTGACCCTAGATAGACAAATTAATTCACACCAAGAAAAATTCAAGGATGTGGGACTTGGAGTTGGGGAACATATTAATTTTCCTACCCACCTCCCTCAAACAAAAGTTATTAAATTGGGGAGAGAGTAGATAGAATTTTCCTTCAAACCCAAAACAAAATTCTAGATGCTTATCATGAAGACATAAACATACCCCATAAACACAAGAACCTTCATCTATAAGTTCAAACCTCTTATGCAATGACTTTCCACTAAAAAAGGGTAAGGTGTTAACTTTCTTAAAAAAGATAATAAACTCGGAAACAGATTACTCGTCTCAACCAAAAGTCTAAGCTAAGGTGACGGGGTAGTCCAAAACTTTATGTTGATTTTGAATGAATATAATAGAAATGCATGGAAAGTGTGATTACATGGGAAAGAAATGTAGGATGTAAAATACACGTCTCAACCCCCAGCCCAAGGCATCAAGGACTTCAAAAAAAACAAATGACTCTTCTTCTCAACCAAAAGCCGAGACTGATGTGACACTGTGAGATTTTATGCCGAATCAATGAAAAGGGTGAATTTATACCAAAGCCGAAAGAGCTCAACTCCAGGAATAAATTTACCAGAAATGATGAAACAGACAAGTACATGATGAGGCAGAAATGAAAAAGCACAACGTACAAATGTGTAGTAATGATGATGATGATGATGTATAAGTACTATATTTGGTGAGAACTTTGAACATAAGATGAACAGAATCAACAAAAAGAGTGATATATTTGGGGTACAAAATCATAAGGAGTATCATTTTTTTTTTTTTTATATTTTGAAGGAATACAAAAATCATATCATTAATCATGCATGCATAGCAAATAATAAATTGAGGGAGTAACAAGGAAATTAAAGAAAGTGAGTATCCCTTATTGGAGAGTAATGAAGCTAACCTTGTAAATGATTGTTGAACTTGTGGAGTAGAGTATGGAAAAAGAAACTAAGCCTACCTTCTTAAACGTGGGAGTATATATTAGGCTTAAAATAAATAAGAGGTAGAGGAAAATAAGAAGTGTGTTTCATAATAAACCTTTGAAAATGTGGACAACAATTATTGTACACCTATCATCGTCGATGCATGTCTCTCCTTTTAGCTTGTCGTTCCGTAGTTGGTACGGGTGGAGTACTTAATAGTTACTATTCCCTCCGCCCCAACTTAAACGCTCCGGACGATACTTGTAGTGCAATAATAAAAATTGATATTGTGAGTTGAGTAGTTAATATTAGGAAAAATAAGGAGATGGAATATGAGGATTAATAAAGTACGAGTAATAAGAAAGAGAGACAATCGAGGGGTATTGATTTGGAATTAAATCAATTTAAATTTCTTTCGATTTATAGAGTCGTAACTATGTTGATTTTACTGTAAGTTTCATAAATTTACTGCAAATATGTTAAATTTACTACATAAGCATATTATTTATCACTTGCAATCTCTAATTTATCACATTTCATTATGTTATAAACAAATTTTCTATTGTCTATATATATACTCCTAGGATCATCGTAAAAAAATAATCGGAGTAATTCTGAAGTTAGGTTGACCTTATTTATTTAGAAGTAAGATCATTTGTGGATCTGACAGAATTTCAGAGATGCCCAACAGCCCAAGACCCAAGTTGTAGCTTTGACACATGGTTGGCAATTGGCGACGTCGTCAAATTTAGTTTGTGCCACTATACCTTAATTAAATGCCTTCCTTGTGTAGTAGCTAGGTCCTTAATTAGTGACCACTAATATAGTGCTCGAGCATGAATTTGTAATGTTGAAGATTTAGTAAAGGACCGCTATAAATCCACAACTGTTTTCAACTACGCCAAATTGTCTCTAGCGCTTGGATTACACGCACTAGGGACAATTGGCATGGACCGGTTGAAAACAACTCGTGGCAATGTCATTGCCCTTAATTGATATGTACTCTGTATGTCCTCTAATATTTGTATGATATTGGCAATTACTTCTTTCATAGTTTCATCCCACTTGTATTCTTTAATTTCTGGTAGTAATTTTGATAGAATAGGAACCATCGACGTTATATTAATATAAGCAATTGAATACGGAGTATATATGAGGGAAAATTTATACCAAAAGTTAGTTTACGGACAATCGGGTGATAATACTACGACATGTCGACATACTCTGTATGAAATTAAAAAAACCGTATCAATCAAAAGCCTAAACCAATTTGGCGTAGCCACGTACCCACCGCCAACTCCAATTCATGCCCAACCACCGTTCAGGCATTCACTCGATCTCTCGGGCGAAACTTCCATTCCTCTGCCACCAATAACCACTTTTTCATAACCCCCTTTCACTCCATATCTTCATCCTCGGCTAGAATAATGAATATATATACTACCCCAATGCCCTTATTTAATAGTAACAATTAATACAATCATGGAAACTCCTCTTAATTTATACGGAGTACAAACAAGTTCAAAAATAAAAAACAATAAAAATAAACAAGATGCGATGCATCAATTATTCAATTTGGGTACTGCAAGTGTCTAGCTTCCATGTGCATGTATGGCAGTGAATAAATTATTACTGAGTAGTTCTTTCACCTTTTTAATCCATCCGGTTCATTAAAATTCGTTGCAAACTACCGTAAATAGATCCATCATCCATGTATGTCACGTAATTAGTGGAGTACAATAATGTTAACTATATATGCAATGTAGCTCTTTTAACTCTAGATCTCCATTGTATTGTTGTGGACTATCGGACCATCAGCTCCAAAATTAGTATGATAATATCCACTTTGGACCAAGTCACAAGGTCGCACTGAAAGTGAACCCATCTTTCAACGACCTAAAAGGACTCATACGGTGGAGGCGGAACTTATAAGTTGTAAACAAAGATTTTGTTCCTTATTTCTCCGAGAGGGACTTAGGTTAAGGATTTCGTTCCTTATTTTTTCGATGAGGGACTTAGGTTGACACTCCAACAGTCCCCCCCTTAAGCCGAGTATTCGGATCAGATGCTCTTAGTCTCGTCGGACCTCACAATCTCGGTAGATTTTTGTCCAATTCAATTACCAAAGGCCGGAGATCTGACTAAGACCAAATGGGTCTACCCAAATAAACCAATCAAATCAAGTAACAAGACCAAGTAGTTTTCACGAAAGACATAATAGGAGTATAAACTTTGCCTGTAGTGGTTAGTAAAAGTCAGCCTAATTAGATTAATTTATTGCTAGAGGAATATAATAATTAATAAGACATATTAATTTGTGTACAATGTAAAATAAGTTAGTGGTAGCTAGTAACTAAAATTGGAGTGGTAACATTAATTTGTAATGAAAATTCAGGTAGTAAAATTATTTATGTTTGTAGTAAAATTATTTGTGTGAGCAGTAAAAGTTTATAATGTAGTAAAATTATTGCTAATAGTTGACACTTTCAAGTGTCTATACTGTAAATCTTTAATACCGCTAACATATCATTTGTTTATTAGTATTCTGTACAACATTATTATTTCACAGAAGAAAGACCAATCATCAAACTATAAATACGATTAGAGAATAATATCATTATAACGTACTCCCTAGCTCTATTTTATTCAATTGTTTACATTGGCTCGGGTTTTGTGAGAGAGTATGGTAATTAATAGCAAATCAAGGAAGGACGTAGACACATAGTAGATGCGTAAGTGATGAGATCATATAAGCACGTGACTGGAAAATGGAAACACACCAGAGACTATTTTTCAGTCAAAAAGCAGTAAAAGTCTAGTTAGATTTTGGTAGGTAGCGCATGATTTTATACTCCGTTAGTTTGAGTTTGCATGTAGTATGCTGTATCTGTATGCCTGAGGCTGAGCAACTCAGCCACCGACTTGGAACAGTAACGTAATCACACTACTACAAGTACTAATCTGATGCTGCATGCCTTGTCCTTTTCTCGGACAGCGCCATGCAATCAATCAAACCATTTATAATTATTGATACTCCGTAGACAAGACTCTTACACGAATCTTGTCTCGCTACGACTCAATCTTCTTGGTCCTTCTAGAATCTATCATCACTTTTTATTAAGATATATAAGCGTACTATGCTAACTATGTGAACTAAACGGGCCGGGTTTGCAATAATTTGCTAAGGAATCGTTGTTAGATCATGCAAATTATTCAAACTAGATTTTGGTCCCGTGAAATTACGGGTTCGTTTGTAGAGTTGTTAGAATATGTAAGGTATAACTTAAATGAAAATGAAGGTGTCAATGATGATATTAAAAAATAAAAATGACCAATCAATTCAATATGATATCGCGAACAAAAAAAATCATTTCTCATCTCATTGTAGGGTACAATATAACTATTTGGAATTACAATATTACAATATCGATTTGCAACATACCATCATATTTTGATGGTAAGACTTAAATTTTAGAGAGTCGAACTACAATGAATACATATAATGCAAAGCATCTAATAAAATAGAGTGAGTATATCTTTCGATCTAGCTAAAACTCTCTCTTTGATAAACTTAGGGGGCGTTTGTTTGGGGGTGTTCAAGAAAGGAAAAGGGAACCTTACCTTTTGTGAGTGTTTGGTTGATGTTTTTTGTGATTTTCATTACCCATTTTCCTTGTATGGATTACCCCAAACCCCTCAATCTCCATTCCCTCATCCCCCCAGGGTTTTGATAATTACCCACTTTGGGGGTTTCACATCTCACCCACAAAACAACCCTTGACCACCACAACCACTGCATGTCCCACCACCAACATCAATCATACCACCACACAACCACCAATCTACCACCGACAACCCAAAGGCACCACCGCATGTCCGCACATCTTCCATTTGCAACCTACCCAGTAACACCATACATCAAATACCACCACCATAAACCCATTTAAACCGCCGACAACTAACCCCACAATACAACAAAAACAGTGCTTCTAGGACGCTTTTTTGGTGAAATCTTGACACCAAAAAGCGTCCGGAATTTTCTTCTGGACGCTTCTTAAAAGCGTTCATAATTTCAGTGTCACAATTTTTGGACGCTTTTTTGCGTCACATTTTGACGACATATGGACGCTTTTGGACGTCCGCTTTTCCAGAATTTTTAGTTACTAAAAAGCGCCCTAGTTTTTTTGGGACGCTTTTCTGCGTCAATAAATAACTATTGAAAAATTTGGCCTCAATGCTTTCCCAGCGACAAAAAGCATCTATATTTTGAGAAATTCTTATGAATGTACAAGACAGCTATTGACCTGTAGTAGCTCAAGTCGAATTCATAATCTGAAAGACCAATATAATAATATATTTATTCATTCATTCACATAGACTAGTCCAAAACATAAGCATAAAATACAATTATAAAAAATGCTAAGTATGCAGCAATATTAAAACACTAGCCCCCATCAAAAAATTTGAAACAAGTACTACTAATCGTCCAAAACATAGAGAATGTATAGTAACTTCACAAATAAACCGATAACTTCATCATTCAGCTAGAAAGTGGCTTTGATCTGTAATCATAATGGAGATGAGGATGACTAAGGATTCTTTCCGACCGATTCACTTCCATCATGAGCACTTGAAGTATTCAAACCTGCTAATACAATTAATTAAGCACAATAAGTAAATTATACATGTTCAAGAAAAATATTTCGTAGTTGAATCATGGATGTTATATTATCCACTGACTTATCAGTTTGCAAGTAATAATAAAAACTCTTCTCCAACAAAGCGACAAACAAGCTGATGCATCAAATTGGATCATGGACTGTGACTCTGTGAGTAAGCACACTCGTGCGCCGCCAAATGAAAGATGAGGGAAAGTTTCAAATGCAAATCTGAGGAGAGCCTAGCACTGTTTTTAGGCCAACACCCAGAAGTTTGCCAGCAACGCAAGGATGGACATTAACGGACGCATAATCTAATGATTTACCCTTTATACATAAACTTTCTCGTTCATACTGTTGGTAATAACGCTTGACCAAAGAAAAGAAATCTAACCATTAAACAAAAGGTAAATTCCTAATGTGTTAGCTGATGTAGGGATGGACATTAACGGACGTTTGTTTTTAATAACCAGTTAGGAGTTACTTGCATCATAGTCTACACTTTACAGTTTAAATAGAGTTGCATTTTCATTTTAAAGGACAGATTCTGATGTATGAAAATATTTTGAGAGTTTCTATGCTCAAGGGTGCATTTGTGGTGAGTCAAAAACTAAATCCATAACCAAACATAAAACAGCATCAACGGCATCGTCGTTGCAACAAAAACCATCAATTGGAATAAAGCATAAAAAACTAAGGCAATCTACGATACTGAAATTGTTCAAGTTAGTGGAAGAATTCAGGTTTGCACAGTTGGGTTCGAGAGCCTCTTAGAAGGTTAAAACGAAACTCATTTAAGACGTTCCATATCTTTATAGAAAGCTAAAAGATGGAACTAAAACATGGAGTTGAAATTAGCATGAAATAAGCTGTCAATAATTTGTAGTTTAATATTTACTAGGGCTGCCAGCAGAATAGTGTTTACAAACTCCAGCATTCTTAGCTCGGCTTTGAGAGGCTCTTTCTCCTAGGTCAAAAATCTGTTTCGGGAAAACTTTATGTGCAGATTAAAGTTTGGAAAGATAGCTATCCAATGGTACTAATTACAGCTTCATCCGATTTGTTTTGCTATGTCTGAAATTCATAGTCGCACTGGTGCGTTTCTGAAGAGCCCCTCTTTCACCAGTAATGTTTGTTGTTGTCTTTGGGCTCGAATTTGAAGTATTAATGAGTTGGGGCACATATTAATTATGGGAGGGCAATTAGAAATATCAAGTAATCAAGTGACGTGTTCCTACAAGTTGATGCAAGCAGCTTAAAAAAATAACAATCAAGAGGATGAGAAAACCCTCAAGGGAGAAATTTAGTGATTATATGCTCTTCTCAATAAACAGGAAGGGTTCTTACCTTATAACTTTCCATTAATCTCAGAGCCAAATAATTTTTCATCTTAGAGTTCATTCCCGCTACTTCAACAGGAAGCTTCACACACTGATTTTGGTCCAGAGTCCCAATAACAAATCGATTCTTCCCACCATGTGGAAACTGTAGAAGAGTGAACAAACTTTAGTCAAGCCACGGAAAAATTAAAAGTAACTACGACTTTCACATGTCAGACACCAAAAGATGAGACAATAGAAGCAACAAACTATAGTCCAGGTGACCACTCCAGAATCAAGTTCAAAAATTTCATATCATGCTAGATTAGCATCTAAAACTAACCGTAAACTTTGGTTGTATATGAGTGCGACACTATTTTAGGTATTGGGACTAATACAGTGGAGCAATAACAATTATAACATAGTAGACAATAAAGAGTGAATAATCTTCATCTATCTGGTTCCTCAAGCACTGAGAAGAATTTATGTATCAATCCCATAACAATCAGCTAGACATTTGTTGAATTACTCTGAGGACAGAGTGAATAATGTTTTATGAGCACAATCACCAACTGGTAGACGGAAAAGATAGCAATGAGTTGTCCTACCTCAGAGTTAAGATGCCTTGATCAATTTTCCTTGCTCTTTCTCAGAAAGCATGTTGACCATAGAACTTGTTGAGAAAACCTTGTAAAAAAGTTAGCAAGTAAGTATGTCAAGAGGTTGATCATTCAACAAAAGTGTAATGCAAAACTGAAAATGGAAATATGTAAAGATGATCAACCATAAACAAAGATGCACATACCTGACTTGGATCCCATTCTGGTGGATAGTAAAAGCTGTCAGCTTAGGCTGCAGCGGGTGTCTACTGTAACAATACAAAGAGTGAAACAGAATTAGAGTGTGGCTCATCATATGAAGATAAACACAACAACAACTTCTACAGACACAACACTACCTCTTGAATTGCGCACATGAACGACACTTGCTTTGAATAATTCTACAAGGTATCACATCAAATATTAGGTTTCCAAAACTTGAACTATTCACCTAGGCCACGAGCAGCACTTATGAAAGAACATATTGATGCAGGGACAATCAAATTTCAAAAAGTTGATGTTTTGTTACACACTAAAGAAGTCAGCTCCAAAAATTTGCTTGTCTCACTTTAGTATCTTCATTTAGAAATCTCAATTATTTGCCTCAAAGGTTTAAAGTCAACTACAATGTTGTTGAATGATTCACATATCAACTTAAGACATTTGCACTCTAGTAATCAGACTACACGCGTGGTGAGGCCAGCAAAAAAACCTAGTCGTGCCAGGATACAACTCCTGGCCAAGCCAAGGCAAGCTCCAAAAAAGTTGGCCCTCATCTAAGTCCCAACAAAGTAGAGATAATTGAATAATCAATCATAGAACTCAGTATAAATAGGCAACACAATGGATTCGCAATTAAAATAGCCAACTCACCAACACTATATGAGACAACAAAATTGATTCACAATTAAACACAGCAAACACAAATTAGAAGATAGGGAATAAAAGTAAAGAACCTTGGCCCCGGACGAATTCCTTCAATAAGGTGAGACAAATTCCTTCAACCAAAGCCCAATTCGAATTCTGCAAGGAAAAGAATATGAAAAGAGTGATTGAAACAAACCCAACAAATTAATCAATCGTTTGGTTTCGGGAATCAGGAAGGGCGATCGAAACATACCTAATCACCAGTTTCACTAATTAAATCCTGCAACCCAACAAAATTCCACCCAAAGTATGGCAAAAAATCCAGAAAATTCAGAAACTAACAGCAAATTATCAATTCAGATCAACCCCATAAATTCAATTTCAAAAATAGCATCGATAACTCCAAATAACCCCAAATTTGCAGAAAATTTGTTCAATTTCAGGCCAATAAAACCCAGAACCAAACCTCTCGTAGATATTGAGCATAATGCAATTTTAATCAAACCCACAACCAGAAAATAAACATGAGGATAGTTGTAACCTGATTGGAGAACGCAGAAAACTGCCGGAGCGGTGGGGCGCGGCAACGCATGTCGCTGCGTGAACAAAAGTGTGAACTGTGGTGGTCGGAGACGAAGGGTTGACGATCGTGCGGCAGGTGAGATGAGGATGACTGGTGAGAGATAATCAGTGATGAGAGAAGGGGGGGGGGGAGATAGTGGGAGACGGTTGTATGAGAGAGTGATGGTCTGATTTTTCTTCGCGTGTTTTTGACTGAGAGCGCGGAAGTGAAAATTTTAGCCCGCTTTGTTTCTCACGCTTGGGGACGCTTTTTATTGTGCCCAACAATTTCCGGCACAAACAAGCGTCATGAAAACCATCCAAGAGGCACGCAGACTTAATTTACGCTTGGCACTTTATAAAAGCGTCCATATAAAAGCGTCCTAAAATCATACTTTTTGTTGTAGTGCCATCTCATTTCAATCGCTACCGTGGCGGTCGCCGGTCGAAGAGGACGATGGTAGCCGTGAATATATAGCTTGGATGCGGTGGACGAAGGGCGTATTTGATGCGTATGCTAATCTAAAATTAACAAACTAAGAGTTTTTGCAGCGGAATTAAAACTAAGAACCTATTTTTGTGTCTATATGAAAATAAACTAAAGAAAATCAATAAAGATATGATTCAATACCCGCAAGTAATTGAACTTGCCGAATTCAAAGAGCCGCAACCCTTAATTCGATCCTCCGCAAAGGATTTATCACTCACGCATGAGTTTGTCGCCCGCAAGCAACCACACAAAGAACTTGAAGGAAACTCCCTTCGACTCTTCGATATTAATACTCAACTGTAATCTGAAATCTGTCTATCAAAATACATGAGACTATCTCACCTTATATAGGGTAGAGATGTCTAGCTTATTGCCTTAATTCTAGCTATAATAGAAAACTTAAAACTTACTAAATAATCAGACTTCCCAAATAAATTAGGAAATACTAATTATCGGAAACAAATTGTAAGACTCTCTAAGGAAATAAGGAAAATCTAAGCTAGAATGAATTTAGGAAAACTCCATAACTCGATTCTTGCTTGGCTCCCGCATCAGTATTGATGAGGTGGGGCTCCGGTGTAGATGGTGCTGGTAGGCACGACAATGGAGATGGAGGAGGAGAGAGAGAGAAAGGGATAAGGTCAGATGGTATGAGGAGCAGGGGGGCCATGGATGTGAAAATAGCAGGTGGACAGCCGGGAAAGAAAGAAAAGAGGTGGGTGAAGTTCCAGGAATCAGATTTGATTCTTTTAACCAACCAAACACATGGGGGTATTTGGGGGGTTTTCTTTCCTTTCCTTTCCTTTCCCTTTCTAATTCCCTTTCCCTTTCCCTTGTCCAAACCAAACGGCCCCTTAATGTATATGTAGGAAATGATATTATTTTCCACACCAAAATCAAACAATAGCCTAGCGTATATATACTAATTCCACATAGATGTAACTGACACAATTAGGAAACGAAAAGCCAAAAGACATCATGTTTAATGTCGTTATTAAGATGAATAATGGTGTGATCAAATGATTAATTTAAGAAACTTTAATAAGAATAATGTATAGGAAGCTGAAGTGATTCATAACGTCAAGATTAAATTTCCCCCACATTATTAAACCCCTGATGAAACTATGACATGTGGCTTTTTTTCCCCCAAACTACGATAGAATTTCGCCACGTGGACGGGATAGTTAGACAATTAAAGTATAGTATAGATAGATTGGGTCACTTACGGAGTTAGGGATTACAAATATAAAGAGCAATAAAGGTTACAAGAGTGTATTGGAGTACATCCATTTAAGTCCTACTAGTACGACGCGGGTCAATGTCTTTCCCCGGATTAAAACGGGGAACAAATGCGCCATTCTCAGCAAAATACATTTGTATGATCGGGGGGTTACAAGAGGCTGAAAATGAATGCTTCGTACATGTTATGCTTCGCGCCGATTTCAGTTCGGTTAGATACAATTTAGTTTAGGTTTAATTTGGGATTGTCAACATCGATGGGGTCCAATTTGTATTGAATCTATGTCGTCATTTATCGAATCGGATTCAGATCACGCCAATCTAAATCAATTATTTCTGGTCAATTCCAAATAGTATTAATTTCAAGTGTTTAAAAGATTGGTGACATATTGTCTTAAACTGGAATTTTATAAATAAATAGAGCCATTGAAAATGTAATATAGTTAATTGAACTTACTTTTTCCTCAATTGAGCCAATTAAGGGATTAACTAGTTTTTGCGCACAACTAATATTGGGAACTAATAACTTTTCTCTCTTCTCTCTCCTAAAACCCTAGGCGAAAGTTAGAGCAATTCTAATCTCCAATTACGCAGATTAATTACTCCTATTCTAGGCCGGGCTACGATCAATATGGCGGATGACCTCATTACTAAATGCTCTTCCCTGACGATTACGGAGGAAGCCGATGAAGAAGCTGTGGATTTGGGGGCGATCGCGGACGAAACCGAAGACGATAAGAATAGGCATTTGCTCTTGGGCAAACTGCATACGGTACGATCATATAATTTTGAAGCGATGCGGAAAACGATGGCGGAGGCGTGGGGGCTGACTAATAAGGTAACGTTGACTCCGATTGAAAATGGGCTTTTCATTATTCAATTTCTCACTGATCGTGATAAGGTTAGAATAATGAATTTGGGACCTTGGAATTTTGGGAATAAGCCGATGCTGTTGATGAATTTTGATGATTTAATGCAACCTAGTAATATTAAAATTGATCATTGCCCATTTTGGATTCGTTTGTATAACCTGCCATTTAACTGCCGCTCGGAGAGGGCAGTTAGATTGGTGGCTTCAAAAGTGGGTCAAGTTCTGGAGGTGGAGGAGATTATGGTGAATTGGGAGAGTTCTCGGAAGGTGCGCGTATTGGTGGATGTGAACAAACCGTTACGGAGTACGATCAAGGCGGTTGATAAACAGGGGGCAGAGTGTTGCGTTCGGGTTAAGTACGAACGATTACCCCTTTTTTGCTTTGCGTGTGGTCGGTTAGACCATACGGAGAGGGATTGTTCTTTTGTCGAGGAGGAAGATTTGGTGGAGGGGAGAAAATGGGGCGAGTGGTTGAATGCATCGCCGAGGTGGGGCCGGGGACGTCAGGTGGAGGAATTATGGGGTTGAGAAAGTTGGAGGACAGAGGAATGTGACGATAGATTTGCCGGAGGGGAGAAAATGGGGCGAGCAGGCTCTCTGTTACTGTTGCGAAGAAGTTAAATTATGGGGTTGAGAAAGTTGGGGGACAGAGGGATGTGACGATAGATGGGGGTGATGCTAGGGAGAGGTTGTCTTGCTCCAGTCTAACAATGGAAAATGGGGAGTGTAAGAGAGATGAGGGCCTGACTGTGGTGGAGAGGACTGTCCAGGAGGGGAGTCAGAGTCAGGTGGAGGGGAAGACGCAGCGTCGGTCGGGTTCAGAGATAGTTGGGGGAAAGGTCAACTCGTCTAAGGAAATTGAACCATTGGGAAGTAGTGGGAATGATCTGTTGCTAGCCCCAGCGGAACTAAAGTTTGTGGAGAGGAAAAAGAGTGAGCAGTTTGTGGGACGAAAGTTCCATCGAATTCCTAGGGAGAAGGTTTCAGGGGGTGGGGAACAGGGAGGGGCAGAGGGGCGGAAAAGAAAGGATTCTATGATGGAGTTTGATGGGGAGGATGGGGGAATGTTGTCTTCGAAGAAAACGAAGGGTGAGGAGGTTTCGAATGCTGGACCTGGTACTATGACAGCGGCGGAGGTTGCCCGGGAGCAGCCCCGCCGGGATCAATGAGTCTTCTTAGTTATAATTGTCGGGGTTTGGGCAACTCCCCGACAATTAGAAGTCTGAAAAAGTTGCTAAGGAGAGAGAGGGCGGAGATGGTGGTGCTCGTGGAGACTAAGCTTAGTGGGGTGGAGATGGAGGGTGTTAAAGAGAGACTTGGGGACTATGAGGGCGTGTATGCAAATTCAGTTGGTCGAAGTGGTGGTTTGGCAGTGCTTTGGCGAGAGGGGATTGATATTGTGGTTATGGGTACTTCTGCTCACCATATTGATTTGGAGGTGGTGGGTCTGTTCGGTCTTAACAGATGGCGACTAACAGCTTTCTACGGGTGGGCGAATCATGCGGAGAAATACCTATCATGGAAGCTTTTGCGGGAGATTAAGGGAGTTTCAGATTTACCGTGGCTCGTGGTAGGGGATTTTAACCAAATCCTCTTCGATGAGGAGAAGCAGGGAGGGCCACCTCGACATCCTAGAGAATTGGAGGATTTTTGGGATGCTCTTGACGATTGCGAGTTGAAGGACCTCGGCTATAATGGGAATATCTTCACTTGGTGGAACAAAAGGGACGAACCCGATGATGTGTTCGAGAGGCTTGATCGAGTGGTGGCGAGTCTGGAGTGGATTATTACTAACCCTCAGGTGGCGGTTTTCCATCTTCAACGGGACAGATCAGACCACGTTCCGATTGTTTTAAAACAGTTTGTGGGCGAAGCTAGGCGGAAGCGGCAATTCAAGTTTGAAGATTTATGGGTGACGTCTCCGGGGTGTGCACAGATAATACAGGAGGCGTGGAATAATGGGAATGAGATGTTTAATGCGGCTGAAGTGTTGGTGAAGATTAAGAGAGTGAGCAAGGAGCTGTGGCGCTGGGGTAGGGAGGAATTTGGGGACCTGTCAAGGAAGATCGAGGAGGAACGTAAGAGGCTGGTTTTAATCGATGGGTGTGCTCCAAGTGAAGACTTAGTGGCTGAAAGAAGAGTAGTTAGCGAACGTCTTGACTATTTGATGGCGAAAGAGGAAGTTTACTGGAGACAGAGATCGCGAGTTGCAAACTTTGTGGAAGGGGATCGTAATACCAAGTTTTTTCATATGAAGGCTTCGTTAGCAGAAGGAGAAATGAAATTACGAGGTTACGAAATGGGAACGGGGCGTGGATGGAGGGATCAGAGGAAGTGAGCAGGGTGGCAACAACTTATTTTGAAGAGTTGTTCTCGGCAACAACAATCAGTGGGGTGGACGAGGCGTTGGAGGGGATAGATCAGCGCGTTTCTGAGGAGGTAAATCAGAACCTGACAGGGCATGTTCGGGGGGAGGAAGTTTGGGAGGCACTCAGTCAAATGAGTCCGAGTAAAGCTCCTGGACCTGACGGTATGAATGCCAATTTCTACCAAAAAATTTGGCACATTGTGGGGGTGATATTGTACGGTACGTGGCTGATTTGATCGAGGGTGTCGTGCCCATGAAAGCTGTGAACAAGACAAATATAGTCCTTATCCCGAAAGTCAATAAACCTACGATGATGTCGGAGTTCAGGCCGATTAGCCTGTGCAATGTCATTTACAAGTTGGTGTCGAAAGTGTTAGCTAACAGATTGAAAATTTTTCTGCCAGGGATGGTCTCGGAAGCTCAGAGTGCTTTCACTCTAGGACGATTGATTACTGATAACGCTCTTATTGCGTTTGAGGTGTTCCACTTTATGCGGTCACATCATAGTGGGGGCGCAGGGTATATGGGGTTTAAGCTGGATATGAGCAACGCGTATGATAGGGTGGAGTGGGCATACCTGGGAGCGGTAATGGAGAAGATGGGCTTCAGCGCAAGATGGATATCTATGGTGATGAGATGTATTTCTACCGTCGAATTGGCGGTACTTGTTAACGGGGTGTCGTCCAAGCCCTTCAATCCTCAGAGGGGACTACGGCAGGGAGATCCGATCTCACCGTATCTCTTTATCTTATGCACGGAGGTGCTGTCATAATCATGTCTGATCGCAAAAGCTATTGGGACGAAGGCATTATTTGGGGTCCGGATATGCAGGAGGGCACCTGTGGTGTCGCACCTGTTCTTTGCGGATGACAACATCATCTTCTGCCATGCAAGGGACAGTCATGTAGAGTGTGTGCGGTATTTACTGCAGGTATATGAGCAAGCCTCTAGAGGGTTAGTTTGTAGAAGTCGGAGGTGTCATTTAGTGCGAATGTGGGTATAGGGGAGCGCACTAGATTGGCTGGTTTGTTGGATGCGCGACTGGTGGAGGTCCATCAATGTTATCTGGGTGTTTTGGGAGAAATAGGTGTGTTGCGTTCAGGACGATTAAGGAGCGGATATGGAAAAAGTTAAAAGGGTGGAAGCGGAAAATGGTGTCCTTTGCAGGTAGGGATATCCTCATAAAGGTTGTGGCCCAAGCGATCCCTACTTACCATATGGGGTTATTCAAAATTTCGTCGAGCCTTTGCAACGAGATCAATTCGCTTATTTCTCGTTTCTGATGGGGGGCGAAGGAAGGTAAGCGGAGAATACATTGAGTGGTGTGGGAGAAGATGTGTCGCGCTAAGGAGGAAGGGGGGGATGGGGTTTCGACATATCGAGGCTTTTAATGAGGCAATGTTAACGAAGCAGGCGTGGCGAATCCACTCTAATCCAGAGGCTTTGGTTAGTAGGATTTTGAAGGTACGCTATTTTCCATGTGTTTGTTTTTTTTATTCTAGTATTGGGAATCATCCTGTTACGCTTGGCGGAGTATTGTGGGGGTAAAGGCGGTGCTTTGGGATGGGTGTAGGTGGCTGATTGATGATGGGAATAGAATTCGAGCATGGGGAGACAAATGGACGAGAAGAGGGCCGACCTTCAAACTAATTTCACCCGTAGACGCAGAGGGTGATTGCCTTGTTGAGGATTGGATCGATGAGGTGACGCGGTCGTGGAAGAGTGATGTAGTTCGGAGTCGTCTCCTGGAGTTCAAAGCTGAAGAGGTTCTAAGTATTCCGATTGGGATGGAAGCAAGACCGGATAGGCTGTTTTGGCACTATAGTGAGGGGGGAGTATACGGTGAAGACGGGGTATCATTTCATCCGTAATAGGATGAGGATGGCAACTAGAGGAGAGGGGAGGGACTAACTTATGGAGGGAAGTTTGGAAGTTAGAAATACCACCTAAGATTCGATCTTTCTTGTGGAAAGCAGGATGAGGGGCGATCCCAACTAGAGTAAATGTCCAGAAGAGGGTTAAGGAGGCGGACATGACGTGCCCTCGATGTGGTATGGCTGTGGAAAATGAGTTGCACGTGATCGCATTTTGCCTAGAGATTGTGGGTGTGTGGGCTGAAGTGGGGGTGGATGTTGAGAAGTGGGATAGGTGTAGGACGGAGGAAGACTTGGTGGAACGCTGGTGCCGAGGTGGGGAAGAGAGGCCGAAGGTGCTGGCGGTTGTGGGTTGGGCTGTGTGGAATGCTCGGAATAATGTGGTACATGGGGGTAAGATTGAAGGTGGGGAACAGAAAGCCCAATCGGCGCTGAGCTTCCTACGTGCGTATGAGGAGGTGAAGGGGGCATGGAGGGGGATAAGGAAGGGGGCAGGCGGAGAGAAGAGAGGAGGCAGTGGTGTGGAAGCCGCCGTGATCAGGCTTCGTCAAAGTTAGTATTGATTTGGCGGTGTTGGGTGAGGCGGGTTCGGGGATGGAGCGGTGAAGGGGATGAAGGCGAGATAGGGCGGGTAGTGTGCTATTAGGTGCGGGACAGATAGGAATCCAACATAGTGAAGGCGAAGGCGGCGCTTTTGGGTCTCCAACATGCGTGGCAACAGGGAGCTCGTCGAGTGGTGCTAGAGTCGGGTTGTCTTCAATTAGTTAACGCGTTAGTTTCAAATTCTTTTTCTTCGAACTATTTCAGTATTATTGCTTTAGATGTCCTTAATTTTTCGCGTAGGTTTGGGTCGTGTATTTTTAGTCATATTAAAAGGGAGGGTAATAGGGTAGCTTTGTAGCGCATCTAAATCCCATCGACTACTCGACAAGGGTTTGGATCGAGAGCGGTCCCTCAAATGTACTTGATCTAGTGGCCTCAGACTTTATATCCGCGGTCACTTGATTCTTTTTCTTGTGGAATGCGCACGTGAATTCATGAACCTACTTCTTGCTTCCTTTTAAACAAAAAATGCTGACAATTTTCTTATGACTAACTTTATGTGATCCATCGTAAGTATGATATTTGACCTAAAAAAGCACTCCATGTATAAACTAAACTCGTAATAGATCTATCCTTTCTACATTTTTGTTGTTATCTTGTTCATGAACTTTTCTTGAAATTGTATGATTAGAGCAAGAGGGGACCAGACTTAACAAAATAGAGTATGTTATATAGTTTGAAACCAAATTCACTCGAACATTAGTTAAAAAACTAGCTCTAATATGTAAGAAAATTAATTTCTTTATTAGTTTTTCATGAGTGATTAACACCATGATACATCGTTAATATGATACGTTCCGCCAAGAGCGTATCCATTATTTTCACTCCAAATCTAAAGGAAAGGGGGCGGAGGGATTCTTATATGTCGTGATAAAATGTGACTGTGGCTGTATGGTCGACTATTGTATAATAAGTGATAACCAACTTATTTTGTATCAATATCTTAAAATGATTAACCATAGCTAACATGACCCCACTAAACCAATGGAAACCTCTCACATATAAGCACCCCTTTATCATTACAAGCCAAAAGGTCCAATACTTTATTTTACACTTTTTTAATATATAAATGTGTATTTCCAAATCTGAAAACTATGTATTAGAATGTCCATTTTCTTTTAAAAATGAAAAGGATATTGACTCATAATAATTAACATATTAAATTAATAATATAAGTGATCGTTTGGTTGCCACTCAAAATCATGGGAATTCAAAATTCCCATGAATTAAATTTTTTGGAGTTGTTTGGTTGCTTAAAATAATGGGAATTGAGAAATCATGAAAATTTCCAATTCCTACAAAATGGAAGAAATGGCTTACCTAGCCCCCCTTGGTAATTGGCAATTCCTACATGCAACCAAATGAAAAATTCATGTGAACTTCTACAGCTTGGGAAGTGGAACTTCATCGGCATTGCGAATTCCCGTATGCAACCAAACGACCACTAAGAATCATTATTCCATAACAATTGGATCTCAATATTAACGGAACAACAACACTCATGAATTTGATATAAGATCGTGTCCACTTGGAATTATGTTTGTAAACAATATTTTTGAAGAAACAATCTCATTCTCGCACTCTTATTATAATTGTTTGTTTAAAGGTTTGTTTTTTCATTCGTTATTTCATTATCCTCATTCCCCAAAATGGAACTCTTCTGCCTCTAAGCTTATTAAATTATGGGTACTCTCTCCTTTACTACCTCTCTTCCCACACTGCACCGGACCGATATACTCTTAGCCGCCAGACCTCTTTTAAAGCGATTTGACTATCAACCGTTTGACGGTCTATTTGCCTACTTTATCTTCATTTTATGATTTGACTATTCCTTCCCCCATTTTAATCAAATTTTTTTCGAACCCCTAGACTCACCCATATATTGTCACACAAATCTCAATCCTCACTCCTCCCCCAAAAACTATTAATTTGGCATACGCATGTCAAAACGCACACAAATTGAAACCCTGGAAATTTATTTTTCGTTTCCAACTTTGAACCAAACACTACGTAAATAAAGTGAATATAGGAACATTAATTAAAATGTGTTAATAATATATATATTGACACAATTATCCTTTTGATTTTGATATGTTTTTTAAACCAGCAGTGATGCTATATTAGAAGTATTTTAAGAATATTATTGTTGCAAACTATATTTTCAATATAACGAATAGTCATGATTTGCATATTAAAATTAACAAAATCATAAGTTGAGTAACGTTGTATGAATTCGTAGTAGGTGTGTAAATTTAGTAATAAAAATACAATTGTTGACTCAATTGTAAGATAAAAAAAATGGTGACCAACTTTCATTATAAAAAGAGTTTTTTTTTTTTAATTGGTAAGCGGGGCCCCTCGGCGTGGGCTTCCTACTGCCAGGAATAAGCCCACTCGAGGATCAGGCTCAACCCATGGGAGAGAGGGGAGGAGGTAAGGGGATCCCTCTTCCCACGGAGGCGAGAATATATTAATTTAACCATTAGTAACCCCATTAGCCAGTAGTTAGGCTATCCACGTCTGCAATAATGTCATCGATGACATCAGCACTCATTTAATAATGTCACTGCTGATGTTATCGCCACCTCATTATTGTATGTGTTCATAAAAAAATGAGCTTATGAAGGTTTGAACCTGTAACCTTAGAGTTACAATTTTAACACTTCAACCACTAGGGCAACTGATTATCTTTATACTTTTATTGACAAAATTATATATAAAGGATTTAAGATTTTAGGAGATAATTCCGCACATTTTTGGACGAGATAATCTGAATCATATCAAATCATTTTATTTTTGGAGATAATTTAGGAAGTAATATATATAGGCGCAACATATTAGGAAGTAACAAATCTTGGATTTGTTTCGTGTCAACGGGTGAGGTCAGAGCTTAAAAAAAAAGTGTTTTAAATAATAGTCGGGGTCAACATGAATTACAGTTCACAAAAACGCGACTCGAAAATAGCGGGTCACGGGTCATAAATTGTAATTCGTATATAAACATAAAGTACTGAAATAAATTCGCTATATTTATTAAAAAATATTCATTGAATCAAACATAACTTCTGTAAGTTGATACCAAATCAAACACGTTTCTTTTCTTCTTAATTATAGAAAAACTGGCAACGGGCCATCCCAAGTTTAGCCTAAAAGAATATCGGTCAAAACGGGTTCGAGTTATCAGTGGCCAGAAGGCCCAGAACTTGATTAAGATAAAAATGGGCTATTAACCTTGAACAACGGGTCACATCTGGTCATTTAATTTTTTTACAGTCCTACTATTTTGCGTTAATTGTGGGTAATAAAATAGAGTTATAACCAAGTTCATATAAGAACCCGTGCAATTTTGCACGGGCCAATAAACTAGTTATACTACTAATAGCCAAAGTAATGGCCAATTCTAAGAGCGCCCAAGTAAGATCTGATGTCATCGATGATGTGGCAATTATTTTGACTGTAAATCTACATACTAAATTAAATAAATAAATTCTATTTTTAAGCAAAATTTTAAGGAATGTGGCCAATTTTTTTAACCATTCAAAACGATGTATCTTTGATGAGTTAAAACTATATGTGCCAATATAATTTAATCTTAAAAAGACAACCAGTCGAAACTCTATGTACACGACAATATACACGGCTACCGTAGCTGACAGATCGTAGTTAATATATTTTTTACAAAAATTATTAGGTACCCCGGGGGTACCTAGAGCTACTTACCCCCCGGTAGGGGTGTTCAGAAAAAATCGAACCGCGGTTAACCAAATCGAATAACCGAAAGCCGCACATTTTTTCGGTTCAGTTAACCGATTCGTAAATTTTTTCGGTTCGGTTAACCGAACCGAAAAAAATTCGGTTAATCGGTTCGGTTTCGGTTCGGTGTTTTGGAGTTTCGGTTAACCGAAATCATACCAATTTTTTATTTTTCGAAAAAAAATTTGAAAAATGTATATGGCGGTTCGGTTAACCGAAATAACCGATCTATATTCGGTTTTCGGTTCGGTTTTGGTTCAACATAAGGGCAAACCGAAAATTCGGTTAACCGATTTTCGGTTCGACTTTTATCCGAACCGAATTTTCGGTTCGGTTCGGTTCGGTTAACCGAAATGAACAGCCCTACCCCCCGGTTAACTGTTCACTCATTATATACCACATTATAGTCATTATATACTTTCACTCATTATTTTATAATTTTCACTCATTACTTCTCAATTTCAATCATTATATACTTTCACTCATTATTTTACAATTTTTACTCATTATTTCTCAATTTCACTCATTTTCTTCCGATTTTCACTCATTATATATAACATTATAGTTATTATTTATTTTCAGTCATTATCTGAATTTCCAATCATTATTTCCCAATTTTATTCCAATCATTATTTCCCAACTTTCACTCATTATTTCCAGAACTCCACTCATTAAGTTTCAATTTTCACTCATTATATACCACTTGAAACGGAGGGTACCTAGAGTTACGTACCCACGGCGGTACCATATACGATTGTATTTTTTACAAATTTTTGTTTAATATGGCCATTACTCACTGGATTTAAAATTAGGATTATGACAATAAAATATTGGGTCATGGCTGGGTCATATAAATAGAATTCTTAACTTAGAATTTCAAACTTATGGAATAAATTAGGTGAATAGGTCGTATCATATTTAGGGTTAAAATAAATATGGGTCCAAACGGGTTCTGCCATAAATTGTCACAATTCATAACTACAAACGAGTTCATGAGCCATAAAATGCATTTATTAATCTGACAACATAAAAATACATCGAACAAGTAAACCTGTGACCTCAAAGTTACAACTTTTAACACTTCAACCACCAAGACAACAATTTTTTTTGAAATTTTATTAACAAAATTATATATAAAGGATTTGAGATTTTAGGGAACAATTTTTGAAATAATGCTCAAAAATAAAATGTTAAACAAAATGGGTCGAAAAAAAACTTGTTTAACAAAATGGGGTGCACGTCACCTATATGTAAAACCGCCAAGGACCATGGCGGTTTCATGACTTATGAACAGTAACACGAAAAAAAAAAGTTTGTGATATGTAAAACCGCCATGGGGCTTGGCGGTTTTACATACATAGTGTAAAACCGCCAAGCCCCATGGCGGTTTTACTGTTCACAAAAAAAAAAAAAAAAAAAGATTTCCTAAAACCGCCAAGGAGACTAGCGGTTTTACATATGGGGTGACGTGCACCCCATATTGCTGAACAAGTTTTGTTTCTACCTATTTTGTTTAACTTTTTTTTTTTTTCCGAGCACTATTTCGTTAAATCGTTCGATTTTAGGAGATAATTTCGGAAACAATAACTTTGGACGAGATAATCTGAATCATATCAAATCATTTTATTTTTTGAGATAATTTAGGAAGTAATATATATAGGCAATATATTAGAAAATGACACATCTTTGGTTTGTCTCGTTTTAACTAAAAATACTATTCAACGGGTGGGGCCAGAATTAAAAAAAATGTGTTAAAAAATAGTCGGGTTATAGATTGTAATCCATACATAAATATAAAGTAATGAAATAAATTCGCTATACTTATAAAACTGATTTCATTGAATCAAACATAACTTCTCTAAGATGATACCAAATTAAACACGTTTCTTTTCGTCTTAATTATAGAAAAAATGGGACAACGGGCCATCTCATGTTTAACCCAAAAGAATACTGGTCAAAACGGGTTCGAGTTATCTATGACCAGAACTTGAGCAGAAAAAAATGGGTATGAACCTTGAACAACGGGTCACATCTGGTCGATTAATTTTTTTTACAATCCTAATATTTTGTATTAATTATGAGTTACAAAATACTATTATAACTAAGTTCATATAATAACCCGTGCAATTTTGCACGGGCCAGTAAACTAGGTAGTAGTATAATTAGTACGAAAATCGGCCGCGGGTTCAAGTCGAAAGGACTTCGGGTCTTGAAAAGCGAGATCATAGCCTACAAGAAGAGGGTTCATTGCCTAAAAAAGCAGTTTATGAACAAGTCCAAT
Source organism: Spergularia marina (assembly GCA_963680865.1). Classification (NCBI taxonomy): domain Eukaryota; kingdom Viridiplantae; phylum Streptophyta; class Magnoliopsida; order Caryophyllales; family Caryophyllaceae; genus Spergularia; species Spergularia marina. The sequence continues at coordinate 4,917,819 of OY804555.1, forward strand.
AAAGGAACGGGAAAAGAAAGAGCTGCATTTGAAATATTAAGAATAGTACAACAGATTTTAAACCGATTAAAAGTTGAGTTCACAATTGAAATGACTTTGACATGTCTAACATTATATATTCTTCCTTTTTTCATGTACATTAACTTTTTTGTTTTTTAGGTCATATTGTTTGAGTATAAAACATAGCAAATTATAATACAAGAATGAGTCATTACTAACATCATATAACTTTCTTTTACTACCTAATTTTTTTTTCTCACGTTATCTTCGACTTACACTACTCATAAAACATGGGTCCATGACTCCAAAAATTGCATGTTCTAAAGCCAAAATTAGCGGGTTACGGGTCTTGAAAAACGAATTTGTGACTAATAAATAGATTTTGACAAGTCTCACGTTGTTCTCCTACTTTTTTTTTTCTTTAATTTGCACCCATTAATTATTCAAAAAATATTCCTTTCATGCATTCTCTTAGCTTTTTTTTTTTATAAATTATACTTACCCAGTCTCAACATATTGGGCCTCTTCCGAGGATGGGCCCAGGGCGACCGCCCCTCCTCGCCACCCGTGAGGCACGGCCCTGGTAAAGACATCTCAAGAGACTTGATGTAATATGAGAGTGACACGTAGGCTGATGATGTGGAATTACCCTGAAATGAATTGCTGCTGACATGCCACGTGGATTTTATAAAACATTTTTGTTAGTCTATTAATATTATTATTATTATATAGATTATTCGGTACTAAAAAAAAAACTGTCTAATTATATGGTCGCTCTAGTTTGGATTTTGTTATATCAAATTGAGATCAGTATTGGGTAAAACAAAATTCAAATCCATTTTGGGTCATTTAAGGTCATTTTCAACTGAATATTGTCGATTCCGGTGCACTATAAAATTCGGGTTGGGTCAATTCGGGTGCACTATAAAATTCGGGCCACTTCGGGTTGGGTCGGGTTCAGGCCACTTCGGGTCTAGCATTTTTCGGGTCAATTTCTGGTACGGTTCAAATTGTTCTGGTTAGTTCGGGTCGGGTTCATACGGGTCGGGTCAATTTGGGTCGGTTAATTCGGGTCTAGTTGACGAATCGAGACAAATCACGATTAGATTTGTACTACTCCCTTCATTTCATATGATTATTTACATAGAGAAAGTGGGGGAGTACCAAGATGGGTAGAGAGAGAAGGAAGTTAGCAAACACAAGGCAGTTGGAGTTAAGCCACAAGTGAGTGTGTGAATTTTGCCCAAAAAATGAATTTGGTGTCTCCCAACACTTATTTTGGTGTCTCCATCCCAATTCCGTTAGATATGCCGTTAACTACCTTCCATTTATTCAACTACACCAACTCATCCACCATCTTCATCTTCTTTAACCCTAAATCAAATCAGAAACAATCCTCCTCATCCTTCATCTTTATTTTCTTCAACCCCCAAATCATAATTAACTTGATGCCTCATCTCCTTCAACTCCAACTCCAACTCCAACTCATCCCCAATTTTATTCATACTAATCCATTCTCATCCTCACCCATATTCATTTCCTTAATTCCCAAAACTAATTCATCCTCATCCCCATATTCATCCTTCAATTCATCTGCATCGCAGTTACTCAATTAGGTATGTTTATTTTCCAAAATCTTTTGCTCCTCCCTTTGTTTCCCCAATACATTCGAAACTTCTGTTTTTTTCCATTGTTCACAATTATTTTTTCATTGATCCGATTTCATTTTTTTTCAATCATGTTTTTTATTGATTTCATTAATTTTTTTCTTTAACAATCAATTTTTTAATTAATTTTTCTGGGTTTATGTTTGAATTTGGGGTTATTATACAAAAATTTGGGGCTTTTGGTGAATTTGAGGTTTTTTTTTGGGTTGAATTGCAGGAGGGGGTGGTGTTACATGTGGGAAGGAAGGGTGGTGCTTGCGGTGACTTTGGTTGTGAAGGTGGTGGTGTTATTTTGGGGTTATGATCAAATCAAATTAGGTTAGAATTTAATTGATTTAATTTTATTTTTTCCAATTTTCCGTAAAAACCAAACATTTATGGTTTCATGATTTTTTTTTATCTGGATTCATATGGGTGGAGATGATTATATTGATGAAGGAGATGGGGTTTGAGGAGTGTTATTTCTGGGAAGAAGAAGATGAAATTAACGACAAATTTAACAGATTATGGATGGAGACACCAAAATAAGTGAAAAAAGTTGGGAGACACCAAATTCATTTTTTGGGCAAAGTTCACACACTCATTTGTGGCTTAACTCAGGCAGTTGTTCGAGGAGCAATTAGTATTAAATCTTTCCTCAAACCCCAACACATAAATCAATTATATTAAACCCAAAAGAGACGCCACCACCATGATAACCCCAAACCATTGCATCACCACCGCATCACCACCGCTCAACACCACCGTCATTTCAAATTCACGCACAAAGTTATGAGAAAACTTGATCTGCTCTTTACTCTTCTATCTAAATATAATATTTTGATAAATTGAATTTTCAAGTCGAAGAAAATTTTCAATTAAATTTTCTGGGTAGCCAAAAAGTACTGAAAATTTTTGGGTAGCCAAAAATCACTGAAATTTTCTAGGAAGTTTGGCAAAAAAAAATGATTTCGTTTCATGCACAAACGACCACTTCACAAATATGGCGGGATCAAAGGCTAGAGTTGTTATGTGCGAAGAGAGAGAAAGCCGAGAATAGCGAAGGAGGCAGAATAGATGTAGGATTTGCGGAGTATCAGAGAAACAAGAGAAAATGTTATTTAGAGGAGAGATAAGAACAACCGAGAAAAATGAAGAACATGATAGAGAATTAGGGTGGGGGTTAAATGTGGGTGAGGGTTGGGGGTAAATGAGGTGGATAAATCAGAAATGGGGTGGGTGGGTTAAATTATATGGGCTAATGGATTAAAAAGAGGGAAAGATTATGGATAAGTGAGAAGTGTTTTGTTTTAATTAGTATAAGTGGGGGTAATTCTAAAGTGTATTAGTAAAATTAGTAAGGACATAGAGGGAACTTTATGGCACAATATATGTCCCGGAATAGAAACGTAAATAATCAAAAGAAATTGCCAAATAAGGGAAACGTAAAGAATCAAAAGAAATGGAGGGAGTATTTACATTTATTTTCGATTGATTGACCAAATATAAATGGAAAATATTAAATCAAGTTATTTAGGTACTCTAGAGGTGGCCATTAAGCACTAGGAGCCTGGGCCCGCACTGGCCTACCCCTGATCAAACTGTGGTCAACGCACGTCCCGACCCGGCATTAGCCAGGCACTAACTAGCCCGGGTTAGGTAGTGCTAGTGCTAATGCTCAATTTTTCAAGCACTATCCCTGGTCAAAGCCCTAGTCAAGCCCTGTCAAAACCCTGGTCAAAGCCCTAACACTACCCCAGCCCGCATCCAAAAACGGCTAGTTTTAACTATCTGTTTTACTCCAAACTGTTTGTTTTTTTAATTAAACCCCCTCCCTTAAAATTTTTATAAATACCCACAATATCCAACTCCAATTTTCACACAATCTAGGAGAAAATAATAGCTTCTTCTCCAATCTTCAATGAGCCAAGCATTGCGAGCTTGATTCCATGGCGAATACGAGACGAAACAAAAAAAAAACAAAATGCACGACCATCTTCATCGGAGCAAGGCAAACCTAATGATACCAACAATTTAGGAAACAGGTCAGAATCGGGCTTGAAACTAAAACCCAGCTGGACGCGGAGAGTATGGAAATGGTGGCTACTGAGGAAAATCAACTAGCTCCTTGGAAGCTGACCTTCTCATAATTTTTTACTGCTGCAACTACTCAGACATTCACTGTAAGTAATCCTACCCCTTCTGTCAAAAATAGAAGTGTCCCTAAATTAAACACAGAGAACACCAGTTCTGAGAAACCAAAGGAAAACAATCAGACTTCTGAGAAGAAAACTTATAGGAAATCAGTGGAGACTAAGGCTGGTATGAACTTGGAGTATATACCTACTAATGACTTGAATGTGACTATCGAATTACAGGACATTGAGGATGAGCTGAAATTCTGGGAAAAAACCTTGGTTGGCCATGTGATTGGGGGTAAACCAACGGAAAAAAACCTAGATGAATTTGCCCAGGAACATTGGAATTTTGCTGCTGCACCGTTGATACAATAATACAAAAGAGGGTGGTTCTTCATAAAATTTGGGGAAAAAGAACGACATGGAGAAAGTGTTGAAAGGGGGACCATGGTACTATGGAGATTGTGTACATTCTGAAACAATGGACGCCCAATTTCAGTAAGGAAATGGACTGTATCACACGGGTGCCTGTGTGGGTACTCTTCCCTGATCTGGAGCCACATTTCTGGTCTCAAAAAGCTCTCAGCAAAATAGCTAGTATGATCGGGAAGCCTCTGTTTGCTGATGTTAGGACCACCATCAAAGCAAAGCTAGGATTTGCCAGGGTATTAATTGAGGTAGATGTCGCAGAGGAACTCCCTGATACAATATCAATTATCACGCCATATGGAGAGAGTGTGCAAGCTGTAAAATACGAATGGGTGCCCTACTATTATAAGCATTGTCAAAATCTGGGACACACTCAACAGAGATGCAAGCTGATGAGGAAAGACGCATCAAAAGCTAAGCAAAACAAAACCATCTATGTACCTAAGGTGGTTAATGAGGAAAAGAGTGAAGAATTGCAGGAGGAAGGTCAGATTACTCCACCAGTAACAAAATCCAATATAGCTGAACTGAGAAAGGTTGCAAAAGACAATGATGGGTTCACTCTAGTTGTAGGAAGGAAAACGAAGAAATCACTGGCTAAACAACTGGAATTTGTGGAGAATAGATTCAAGGCATTAAGTGCGAATAACATGGATCTCATCCCTGTGTTTATGGAAACGGAGACGAAGGTTGATTTAGTGATGCAAAATGAGATAGATAGTGGTGTGGAACCTGGAGGGAGACCACCATCTACATGATTATATCCACTTGGAACATAAGAGGCTGCAATCAGTCTCTTAAGCAGCAGGAAGTCCTGCATTACCTAAAAATGAATAAAGTTGATTTTCTGGGGTTATTGGAAACAAGAGTTAAGGAGAGAAAATGGACCATGATTTTGGAGAAGAAATTCAAAAATTATGGCACTGCAAATAACTATAGATGCCATTACAATGGAAGAATCTGGCTTATTTGGAATAGGAACAGTTATTCAGTCAACATACTCAACTGTGGAGCTCAATACATCCACTGTAGGGTTGCTTGTCTGAAAACTCAGTTTGAATGCCTGGTTACAGTTGTGTATGGCTTCAATAAAGGTGTAGAAAGAACATGACTTCGGGATTTTGTTATCCATGAATCTCAGGTGATACAAGGGCCCTGGTTAATGATGGGCGACTTCAATGTGGTGTTAAACACTAGTGAAAAAACTGAGCAAGGGTGCTCTGAATAAAAGGGATATGGAGGTTTTTATTGACTGTACTAATAAAGCTTGCTTCTCCAATCTTCCGGGAACAGGTTGTCAGTTTACATGGTCTAATCTCCAGGAGGGTGTGGATACTGTTTGGGCTAAGCTAGACAGAGCCTTAGTCAACAAATTTTGGATTCAAAGGAATATTAGAGCCTCAGCTTATTTTCACCATCCAGGACTGTCGGATCATTCTCCACTCTCAGTGGAGGTGGAACTTGGAGTGAAGGAGAGCAGGAAACCATTTAGATTCCTCAATCACTGGTGTGAAGATGATGAGTTCAGGCAATTAATAAAAAGCAGTTGGGATATGCATAAAAATGGGACAAAGATGTATCAGCTGATGGAAAAACTAAAGGTTGTCAGAAGTAACCTAAAGAATTTTCATAGGAATAAATACTCTTACATTTCAAATAGAGTAGAAAGCTGCAGGCAAATTCTTACCCAACTCCAAGCTAATGCTCAAGGCAAAATGCTTAGTGCTTCTGATATTGACCAAATGAGAAATCGGAAAAGGGAATTAGAAAAGCTTGAAAGAGCACAACTGTGTTTCTACTACCAAAGGGCAAATATCAATATCTCCATGAATGATGCCAGCACCAAATACTTTCATGCCAAGGTTATGGAAAAGAGAACTCTATCCTACGTAGGGAAGATCTCAAGGAAAGTTATGTGCCAAGCCTAATGAGGAAAATAATGCCTTCTTGGATTATTATAAGGAGCTGCTAGGTACAAAACAACAAACAGAGGAATTCAATAGCTCCCTATACACTGGAGCTAAGCTAAGTCAGGTACAACAAGACCACCTGATATCTTATTTCACCATGGAGGATGTCAATTGATGAGATGAAAAGTCCTGGGCAGATGGTTTCACTTCAGCATTCTTTAAGAGAACTTGGGACATAACTGGGAATGATGTATCTGAGGCTGTGTTGGATTTCTTCAAAAAGGGGAAGCTTATGAAACAGGTGAACTCTACCCTTATTGCCTTGATTCCTAAGAAGAAGACCCCAGATTCAGTCATAGACTTTACACCAATCTCATGTTGCAACACAATTTATAAAATCATTAGTAAAATGTTAGTTGCCAGGATGCAACCAATACTTGTTGACATAATAGGGGTTGAGCAATCTGCTTTTGTCAAGAATAAAAATATTTTTGACAACATTTTACTATCTTAGGAGATAATAAGGAAGTATGATAGGAGAAACATCTCCCCTAAGGCTACAATCAAAGTAGATGTTAGGAAAGCTTTTGATTTAGTGTCTTGGGACTTTTTGTATCAGCTTATGATCTGTCTCAACTTCCCTCATAAGTTTGTTGGATGGATTAGAGCTTGCTTGGACTCTTCTCATCTCACTTTAAACATCAATGGAGGGTTGGTTTGATTCTTTGCGGCTCAAAAGGGTTTAAGGCAGGGATACCCTCTTTCTCCCTACCTTTTTGTCATCTGTATGGAGGGGTTGTCAAGGCAGCTTAGGAATCTTATTCACAGTAAGGCATTCTCACAACACCCAAAATGCAATCAAATTGGGCTCAATCACCTACTATTTGCAGATGACTTACTCATCTTTGCAAAAGGTGACCTCAAATCAGTGAGAGAAATTGCTAGTTGCTTGAAGAAGTTTGAAAGGCAATCTGGCCTGGCAGCTAACCCACTTAAGACCAACATCTACATGGGAGGTATAAGTGAGCAGAGTAAGATGAAAATTGTGCAAGCTACTAGTTATGTCATTGGTCAATTCCCCTTTAGATACTTAGGGGTTCCTCTACATTCCTCAAGGCTAACAGCTGCAATGTATAGCGGAGAACGCACAATTCGTGCGATGATTGCACTAGGATAGGAGTCCCCACCAAACAATTGTGGGGTGTTTGGAAACCATTCAATGCGATCTTGTTCCTTGTTACCGAGGGACTACGTAAACGCTAGGTGAGTCTGTATCCGTTGAGCATAAACGCTTCGACAAGCGAGTCATGCCAAGTACAAAACACTTCCACGAGTCGTTTAACGAAAGGGACAAAACCGAGGGACGTAAGGAAAAAAATGTGCATTGTGCCCTACGCCAATATGCAGTCTACGGACCGCAAGACTGGGTTCGGGGGTGACGGTACGTGTTGGGAAGCCATAAGACACCCAACCTCGCCCACATATAGCGGTCTCTATTAGTTGAATTATCGTTTACAAGTCGTCGAGAAGTTAGTCATGCAAGTTACAGTCATTTACGTGTTATATACAACCTAATAAAATTTAGCTAAGTCGGTAGTTTTAGAACATAAAACTAGATCTTAGATCACAAAATTATTAACGTTGATTTAAGGTCCCTATCTACCAATTGTCCAAGCGCTTTGTGCTATGTGTGTTAGGCGTGATTCATGTAATTCGTTTTAGATCTAATATTGGTTAGGCAAAATAAATCTATGTCGAAAGCAATAAAATGTGCACGTAAAGAAGGGGTGGAAGATCAAAAAATGTAAAAAGTCAAGTTTAGAAAAGAGGGGGTGCATCAGGATTTACGTGTGTCCGCGATACCACTAGTTGCTCTACTATGCTTCGAGATCGTTGCATTGATCCTTAGTATGCGTCGTGGGGGGCTAGATTTGTTCTTAGAGCGATGCATTGCTCTTCGAACGTAGGTATTTGTGAGGGGCTTTGTTTCAATTGTGTGTTGATTGTGTTGTGTTTAGGGGTGCCCTAGAGGTGTAGGGATGCTATTAGGGTTTTCATGTTGTAGTTGCTAGGGTTTTTGTATTTTAGTTAGGGTTTTTTTTTATGAGAGAAGGTGTGTGAAAGTTGTCAAATGGGGTGGAAATGAGGGGTATTTATAGTAGAGGTGAGCTAGGGTTGGCCGGCCAAGCTAGGGTTAGGGTGCGTCATGCGCAGGTGGGTCGCGTATGGCGCAGGTGGTGCTGCATCAGACTCGGGTATGTCTGCGTCAGGCGCGAGTATGGTTGCGTCAGGCGCGGGTATACTGCGTTAGACGCGGGGGGTGTTGCGCATGGTGCAGGCAATGCTGCGCCAAGGCCTATACGCGCGCACTGATGTGCGTCTGGACCTTATGAAGCACCCCCACAAAATTGCATTTTTGGTGTTCTTATGACATGAATATTGCACATGTGAATTTGGGTGGGCAAATGACGTACAAAAACATGTTTTTCTTATTTTTGGCGGTTTAGGCACGCAGACCATTCCTGAGTTAGGTCAGGTGTAAAAGGCTGGAAAGTGGTTGTTTTTGGCCTTGTTTTGGGTGAAGACGCATTTGCTAACGAATTCTCGACAACGCTGGTTCACATAGTAGAGCAAGTAGACACAGTTCACTTTAAAATGTCCTTTCATCATTGGGCATTTGGGTAGGGACAAATGTAGGTGTCTACAAAAGCCCCCACTTTGACTGAGGCTTGGACAAGGTGAAAGTCAAAGTATGTAAATCGTGCAAACGGGATGCGAATGCACGTGTAGGGTCGTTTAAGGTCCAGTACACCGCCGGTGCGTTTTTAGAGGTTTGCCAACCAAGAAGAAGACATACCTGATGTTTATAGTCAGTGCGACCACGGATGATGTTTAAGGTCGGTGCGACCGTTGGATAGCATTGTGTAACTTGCTGGTTGTACTTGTAATGATTTTTGAATTTCGAAAGTGGGTCTGATGTTACTTGGTGATTATGTCAATGTTTAAGGTCAATGCAAACGCTGATTGCTAGTAGTGATTGTTTATACTTATATCAGAGATGGGTCCGATGTTGCTTGATAATGGTGGAGTTAGGTCCACTACTGTTGATGGGTTTGGCTTGAGATGTTGAAAGTGGGTCTGACGTTGATTGATCATGGTGGAGCTAGGTCCACTGCTGGTTATGGTATTTCGCTTGAGTTGTCGAAAGTGGGTCCGACGTTGCTTGATCGTAACGGAGTTAGGTCCGTTGGTGTTGAACATAGAGTTTTGTTAGATGCTCGAGTTTAAAGTCGGTGCCACTGTTGCATGATTAAATAGCGTGCGATCTTGATCGATCCTTGATGGATTGACACGTTTGAGGGGGAGCCCCCACTTTTGCACGAATATATCATGGAGCCATTGTATGCGGCTTGGGCCTCTTGTTTGCCAGTTGATTATGCATGTTGAAAGTTCTTGTTGTACTTTGTCTCACTCTTGTGCGAGCAAGGAGATCGTGGCGCAGAGGTGAGTTCTGTTGACCTCGCGGTGCCAATGCTTGGATATTAGTAGCTGGTTGTACTTTGTCTCACTCTTGTGCGAGTAAGGAAGTCGTGGCACAGAGATGTGTGCTTTTGACCTCGTGGTTCCAATGCTTGGAGAGTAGTGGTACGGACAATTGAATCTTGTGTTGTGGGTGGGCGAGTGATGCCTAGTTTTCATGCAAGGTTTATGCAAGTAGTGTGCAAATGTATATCATGTGATGAATAACAAGTGATGCCTAGTGCTTGTGTAAAAAGGGTTGTGCAGGTGGTGTTCAAGTGTAACTGACGCGATGTAATGCAATGTTATGAAATGCAATGCGATGATGCTATGCACCTTATACTCGAGATACATGCAGATGTAAATGCGAAAAAAATGCAGGGGGGTACCCCGACTTCCCCCAAAAGGAAAAAAGAATGAAAGAGATGATAAGTTTCATGGAATAAAACTAAGAATGCCAAATAGAAAATGGTGAGGAGAATAGAAATGTGTAGGAGTGAGTTTGAGGTTTCCCCCAAAAGAAAAAAAAGGATGAAAATGGTAAAGTTTTATGGAAGATATTTGAGGTTTCCCCTAAAAGAAAAAATGATGAAAAAGGTGAGCAAAAGTTGTGATTGTCCAACTTATGGTGACGGCGGATAGTGAAATTCCCACTGCTTGAGGATGATCTTCGTGCTTGCTGCGAAACAAGACTTTGTATTTATGGTGGCACAAATGTATGTATGTAGAGACACACGGCTTGATGCTTGAGGTGGCTCAAAGCTTAGTACTTGCGGTGGCGCAAATGTTTGATGCTTCATAATGGACGAGACGTACTGCTCGTGATGATGATCGTTCTCGTCTTTGGTCGACAAAAGATTCCATGCATGGTCAAGGGAAAAGAAGAGTACAAGGATTTGGAATGTGGAGTTTGGTAGTTGTGGCTGGCTCAATGGGGCCTTGATCCTTGATGTTGGACCAAGTGGGATATAAATTCTGAAGGCAAGTTTGATGCGGCTGGCCAAGGGTTATGGCTTGTAATGTGGCTGGAAAATGGGGAATTTAGACCAATGCGTCGCACTAAATTTGCAAAAGGGTAGGTTAATAACGTGGGTTCAAATTTCCATGTCATTTAGCACTATGGGAAAAGAATCAGAGAATGCATGCATGGCGTGCTTGATGAGCAATCCTCACCGTTCCTAATGTCTTACCTTCCCGATTATTATCCGTCGTGCGGAAGAACTCTCGCGGTGAATCGTCAAATGTCAAGTTCTTGAATAGAAGTGCGGCCGATTGCGGTGGCGTGATTTGCACGATCTCAAGGAGGACTTTTTCGGTGCTTTAGTAGTTGACTTGGGTGACAAATGACGGAGGTGCATGAAGGCTCTGACCCATTTACTCCCAATTATGTTGGCATGCCCATGTTTGCAGTTAGAAAGACGCATTTTGCTTGATGTCTTCAATTCTGTCCCTATTGAGGGATGCTTTCACTTGTTCGTGGCACTTATTATTTGTTTTTGTTAGAGTTTGGCTCCAGTTTCAGAAGTTTTGTTTTTATTTGTTAGACATATTTAATTTTGGCTCCACTTTTTTAAGTCTTGTCGTTTGTTAGCCAAATTTGTTGTTGGTAGCTCCACTTTTTTAAGTCTTGCCATTTGTTAATCAAATTTGTTGTTAGTGGCTCCACTTTTTTAAGTCTTGTCGTTTCTGTCAAGTCAACACCCTTTACCCAAGCTAGGAAGATGTCGGATGAAAATGGAAAGGCTATTGGCATGCAGGCTCTGCGGGCTACCAAAGAAAATGGATTCAATCGTTAGGGATCAAAGTGATTTATGTAGTTACAATTCTTTTACCTCCAGTCATTAATCGTGCAGCGTAAGACAAACTAGGATTTGTCGTTCGATGCTCATGAGAAATATGGTACACCAAAAGCTCATTTATTCCATCAGTGAAAAAGAGAAATTTCAATCGGTGGGAGGTATCTATGCTAGACATGGAAAGGAGGTAAAAAAACATGCATGAAACCTTTTGTCGTGTGGTTTTGTCTCGAAAGACTGCCTATGTATCCAATAGCGCGTGGAATCAAACCAAACGTAGTTCAGAAAGAACGTTCATTGTTGATGTCGTTGATGGTAGCCTCGTTGTAGTAGTGTTTGTTCTCATAGTCTTGGGGTTTCGTGCAATGTAAGTTTTAGAGTTCAAAACATAGTGCATGGAGTTTGCTATCCCTTTGATTTTCGGGATGGTAATGTCGAGAATTTGTGGGAAAAACTAACCATTGAAGAGAGGAACGTGCGACCAATCTCGACATGGATTGCGGATCCATAAAGAAGTAGTAGTCGTCCCTCAAACCATTTGCGCTTCAATTGAGTTGCTTGAAAATGTGGGCCGGGGTCACCGAGTTGGACAAGGTGTTGACGATCTTATGTATGTAGAGATCTAACGATTGTGAAGAGTGGCCTTCAACGACGGAAAGAAATGAGGTGAGGAGTTGACCTCGATGATCCTAGGTGGCTAAGATCGAAACAAGTGCAATGTGTGTGATGTGTATGAATACGGATAGGCGTATGGACGGGATGCAAAAATTCTATGGTGAATTGAACGAGGTGGGCATCGATAATCCTTGGTGGCTAAGATCAAGATATATGGTTCCGATTTCCATAAGTTGTACGAAATTGTTGAAAAATGGGTGAGGGGTGGGCCTAAAAAATAATAGGTGGCTAGGATTGCATGATACGGATTGACGTATCGTTAAGTTGTCAAGTTTTGGGCAAAAAATAGTGAGGGGTTAGCCTTGAAGATCCTAAGTAGCTAGGGGCGTTGAGACGGATTCACGTATCGCTAAGGTGCGGATTTTTGGGTAAAAAAGAGCGAGGAGTGGGCCTCGGAAATCTTAGGTGGCTAGGGACTAGGGTTGATGATACGGATTTACGTATCGAAAAAAATATGAATTTTTGTGTAATAAAGAGCGAGGAGTGGGCCTCAAATATCTTAGGTGGATATAGTCGATGATACGGATTGACGTATGAGACATACATGATGTGTTTGACATGATGCATGACGTAACTTGTTTTTTTGGTTTTTTTTTTTGGTAGGTTTGATGCATGGGTTGTGATGCATGTATGCATGGATGCATGTGGTCATACAAGTCATAGTGCAAAAACGCGTGCAATGGTTCGGGTTCCTAGAATGCATGAGTTCGTAGTTAGGTACGAACTTGACCCTACATGAGACGGTTTGTCCTACGATAGTATGGATTAGGATGATGCATGATTTAGATGACTAGGGGTGTACCTAGATGATATGTAAATGTATGATGCAAGCGCGACTCGACGGACATAAGGTATGTACGTATGTACGTATGTATGTATGATCAATGCTGCATGTTATGGTTGTGTATGCATGACACGACAATGAGGTACTCGATTTTGTGGGTGCAACATGTGTGTGCAAGGTGTATAGGTGCATGTTTGTGTGTGTAAGTGTTGAAAATGACTCAAACAATGGGAAACATGCAGTGGGGCATGGCTAGGAATGGGAATTGCACCATTCAAAGCAAAATGCAGGGTGCGTATGAGTAGGCAGACCCACGGGGGTGATGCGCACATGCGCGTGAGCGCACGGTGGCGTGCACACAAGGTCATGGACGCACTCGCTGAAACGTCACTTTCTGTGACGTGGGGCACGGGAAAACTATTGGTGTGGTTAAAACTCGACTTGACAAAGTTTTGGGCACGTTGGAACGAACATATACCATGCAAATGTACTCTGGCTTAGGTTTTGAGGTTTAGGCTTAGGGTACCACATTGTAGGTAGCTATATCTCGATTTGTGGAAGCCCAAGCTCGAGAGTATAGCATCCTTGCACCAGAAACAATGTTTCATTGGAAACGAAGTGTCGATAATGCGAACCTGGGTGGTATAACCATTATCCAGTCCTACACAAGGTAGAAAGATATGGTTGTACCGAAGGGACAAAAGGGTTCTTATGGGACGTGGCCCACGTCCATGCAAATGAAGGTCCTAAACTTCTCAACAAATGTAACGTGATAATCAATCTTCGAGTTTCACCCACTTTGAACAAATAAGTCCCTAGTGGAGTCGCCACAGTAGATTCTACGGATGGTCTCTATAGCGGCGGACGCGCGAGTCGTGCGATGATTGCACTAGGATAGGAGTCGCCACCAAACAATTGTGGGGTGTTTGGAAACCATTCAATGCGATCTTGTTCCTTGTTACCGAGGGACTACGTAAACGCTAGGTGAGTCTGTACCCGTTGAGCATAAACGCTTCGAGAAGCGAGTCATGCCAAGTACAAAACACTTTCGCGAGTCGTTTAACGAAAAGGACAAAACCGAGGGACGTAAGGAACAAAATGCGCATTGTGCCCTACGCCAATATGCAGTCTACGGACCGCAAGACTGGGTTCGGGGGTGACGGTACGTGTTGGGAAGCCATAGGACACTCAACCTCGCCCACATATAGCGGTCTCTAGTAGTTGAATTATCGTTTTCAAGTCGTCGAGAAGTTAGCCATGCAAGTTACAGTCATTTACATGTTATATACAACCTAATAACATTTAGCTAAGTCGGTAGTTTTAGAACATAAAATTAGATCTTAGATCACAAAATTATTAACGTTGATTTAAGGTCCCTATCTACCAATTGTCCAAGCGCTTTATGCTATGTGTGTTAGGCGTGATTCATGTAATTCGTTTTAGATCTAATATTGGTTAGGCAAAATAAATCTATGTCGAAAGCAAAAAAATGTGCACGTAAAGAAGGGGTGGAAGATCAAAAAATGTAAAAAGTCAAGTTTAGAAAAGAGGGAGTGCCTCAGGATTTACGTGTGTCCGCGATACCACTAGTTGCTCTACTATGCTTCGATATCGTTGCGTTGATCCTTAGTATGCGTCGTGGGAGGCTAGATTTGTTTTTAGAGCGATGCATTGCTCTTCGAACGTAGGTATTTGTGAGGGGCTTTGTTTCTATTGTGTGTTGATTGTGTTGTGTTTAGGGGTGCCCTAGAGGTGTAGGGGTGCTATTAGGGTTTTGGTGTTGTAGTTGTTAGGGTTTTTGTACTGTAGTTAGGGTTTTTTTATGAGAGAATTGTATGGAGGGAGGAGCAGAGCTTCGGGGTGAAACGGTGTGTGAAAGTTGTCAAATGGGGTGGAAATGAGGGGTATTTATAGTAGAGGTAACACGTTAGACGCGGGGGGTACTGCGCATGGCACAGGCAACGCTGCGCCAAGGCCTACACGCGCGCACTGATGTGCGTCTGCACCTTATGACGCACCCCACAAAATTTCATTTTTGGTGTTCTTATAACATGAATATTGCACATGTGAATTTGGGTGGGCAAATGACGTACAAAAACATGTTTTTCTTGATGATTTTTGGCGGTTTAGGCACGCAGGTCAAGCCTGAGTTAGGTCAGGTGTAAAAGGCTGGAAAGTGGTTGTTTTTTGCCTTGTTTTGGGTGAAGACGCATTTGCTAACGGATTCACGACAACGGTGGTTCACTTAGTAGAGCAAGTAGACGCAGTTCACTGTAAAATGTCCTTTCACTACGCCAAAAATATGATAAGACACCGGTTACTGTGCAAAAAAACCGGTGTTAAAGGTAGCACGTAAGACACCGATTAGGCCCAAAACCGGTGTCTTATGTGTATGTAAAATCTGGCCAAAGAGAGACATAAGACACCGGTTATGACAACAACCGGTGTCTTATGTGCACCAATTTTTCAAAAAAAAATTATTAAAAAGAAAAGGCATGCACGAGCAATAAAAACATTCAACTTCCAATTCAATGTATCATTATCAAATTCAAAGTTGAACAAAGTTTATACATATCAGATTAAAGTAACAACACAATTGAAATTTTGCATTGAATTCGCTAGTAGTTAACACATTACACGTAATATCTTCCGCAATTGTTGTTCGTGTTCTTGTTCACAAACTTGGCGTACTCCTTTTTCATCTTCATGTTCTTAACGCTTGTTCTTGATCTTCTCCATCTCATCTTGCTTGACCTTCTTGTTCTTGTTCTTTTATTCCTGGTGCATCTCAACATATCGAAGATAAGTATAACATGAGCATGTTAAACTACCAATGAATCAGATTTATCACACGAAATTACACCAAATTGCTCATAATTCAAACATGCGAATTCTTAACTCTGCAACGACGATTTCAATTTCTTCCGCTGATTCACCTAATTTGACAAACAATCTCATTAATTAAAAAAACAGAATCAATTTCAAAATTAAGAACAAAATCAAGAAAATCGAAATGAAGAGAGAATGAGTTAAACTGACGTTTTAGCAAAGTGGGTGTTAATATCAATTTGCCTATTCCTCTACTAGATCTGGAATTCAACAACAAAAAAATTAAAACTTAAATTTTCATAAAATCAACAGATCTAAAACAATAAGGAAAACGAAAAATATTTATAACTCCAATTCCAACAAAATGCAATCTGAAGAACCATCGAGAAAGGAGAAGGGAAAACCATACCGTATGAAAAATAATCAACAAATGTAGAAGAACGACTGAGATATGAGATGGGATGATAATTTTTGTTAGATAAGTTAGCAGGTTAGACAAACTGAAGAGGAGAAATCAGAGTTTGCAAGGAGAGAATGAAGGTTAGCAGGTTAAATTACAATTTGAGAAGGAAAATGAGGCAGAGAATCCAAAGAGTTGTATTGGTGATTTCTTTTTTTTTTTTTTATGTGTAACATTAGACACCGATTATTGTATCAACCGGTGTCTTATGTGTTGATTTTTTTTTTTTTTTTTTCCTATCTATTTTTGGGAACAAATACAACACCGGTTGCCAAGAAACCCGGTGTCATATACTGCTTTTAACACCGGTTCATTCACAGCCGGTGTCTTATCTTTTTTTAACACCGGTTATTTCGATTCCGGTGTAATATGTACCGGTATCTTATCCAATTTTTGGCGTAGTGTTTCATCATCGGGCATTTGGGTAGGGACAAATGCAGGTGTCTACAATTGGGCAAATTTACACATCTCTTTTGCTGGGAAACTGCAATCGATAAATTCAGTCATATTGGGTTTACAGACTTACTGGGGCTCAGTTTTGCTTCGTCCAAGAGTTGTCCTGAAAAAGATTAGCAGAGTCTGTAGGGAGTACTTTTGGGGCATAACTGAGTCAAAAGGGAAGTTCACCTTCATCAGTTGGAAGCAGATTTGTAAGAACAGAAGAGAAGGAGGGTTGGGCATCAAAGAAGTTTTAAGTTGGAATAAAACCCTATACACAAAATGGCTGATTAAGATGGAGCATTGTCCACATAACATCTGGACTATATGGGTGAAGGCTTACTACATCAAGAGCAAGAATGTATGGGACATGGAGGTTGCAAATGACTGCTCAAACAACTGGAGATGCATTCTCAATCTGAGAGATGAAATAATTGAAAAGATTGGGAATAAAACTGAAGCTAGGAAGATTGTTGAGAACTGGAATAAAAGCAGCAGCAAAGGAGAATGTATATACCAATTCTTCTGCAGCAAGACAGGTAATGTTAATTGGTTCAAAACCATATGGAGTCATTACAATATGCCGAAGTGTACTATCATCTCTGTATCAGCTCTGCAGAATGCTCTTCCTACAGTTGATAATCTAAAAAAGAGGGGCATTTGCATCCCAAACAGATGCTCCCTCTGTCAGTGCAAAGAAGAGAGTGTTGATCGTCATCTATACTTTGAGTGTGAAATATCAGGGAAGGTCTGGAATTCCATTCTTCTATGGCTGGGATATACAGCTAGGAGATGGAGCTTGAAACACGAGCTAAACTGGTTCAAGCATAAGCTGAGAGGGAAATTGACAAAGCAAATTATGTTGAGGGCTGCTTTCACAGGGACCATCTATGAAATATGGATGGAGAGAAATAGCAGAATTTTCAATGACAAGGCAAGATCAGTGAATCAAATTGTATCAAGGATTGCATTTTTTGTGTGTGTTAGAGTAAATGGGCATTTGTAATCTTCTTAACTTGGTTAAGCTAGTGGCTAGCTAGGTGAGCTCATTGCTCTTCCTTGAAAGGATATGTATTTGTAACCCTTATTTTGTTAATACAAATGCTAATTTCTTTCAAAAAAAAAAATCACACAATCATGCTCTCTATTCTACATTTCTTCTAAGCATAATATTAGTAAGTAGTAACTATAACTACAATATACTTAACTTATGTTCTTAAAAAAACCATATAGCATATTCTCTTAAAAAAAGTAATCCAAAAATGAAAAGTTATATTTGGTTGTACTTTGACAAATTCCCTGTCAAAGATGAACCAAAACACTTCAAACTTGTTTGTCGAGTATGCAAAGCTAATAACATTACTTGTGAATTTCAATGGAAAACGGGTGGCGGAAACGGCACTCAACCTCGACACTTATACGCACACATGGCATACAATACCCTAAATTGAGTGGTGCCGGTGAAGGTGAATCAAGCAATGGTGGTTCCGGTGAAGGTGAATCAAGCAATGGTGGTGCCGGTGAAGGTGAATTGATCGAAGGTTAACTTCTATCATAATAAAGAAGACATGATTTATCATATGCCTACTTAAGCGTCATATTTTAGAGTTGAGTTGAATTAACGTTGAACTTAGTATTATAATTATGTAGGTGGCTTAAGTACTCGTACTAGTGCAAACGAACCAAGCAAGTATTGTTTTGTCGTACTTCGAGAAAGTACCCATCGAACATACTCCAAGAAAATTTATGGTAATTTGCAAATTATGCAAAACAGAAACGTTAGAAGAGTATTTTCTTGGGGATCAGATCAAGGGTGGGGCACTCAACGCCGACATTTGTCTAATAATCATAATATCAACAAACTCGAAGACTAGAATGAACCGATTAAATAATAAAACGAAGGTAAGTAAGGTAAGTGAAGAACTACGTGGATTTTGATTCTTTCGAGATACATAGGCATCCTAATTATTAAAAGTTTATCAAATAATGATAAAATTATGATAATTAAGAGCAAGTTTTTTTTTCTCCAGCCAAGGCAGGGCCCGAGCACTGGCCCGCCCTGACCCTAGCCCGGTCAAAGCACTGGCGGGCTAGTGCCAGTGCCCAAAAAAACGGGCCCCGGCACTAGTCCGTGGCCAGCTCTAAGGTACTCGTTTCATGTGCGAAAATAGGAACATTATGCCATATAATATATCACTTTATATGTTACAAAATTGATTGGCGCGAAATGCTCGTATGACTAAATCAAAGGTTAGTCATATAGTACGCGGAATTAAAAAATTCAAGTCAATTTAGTACGGGCCTATTCGGGTTCGGGTGATAATCGAGTCGAGCTAGTTTAGTTCGGGTCGTTACGGGTTCGGGTCAATTTCGGGATAGTTGACTTCGGGTGATAATCGGGTTCGGGACGGGTGTAACCGGGTTTGGTCAATTACGGGTGAAATTCGTATTCCAGTCAAAACTTTCGGGTCGGGTATCGAGTCTAGGTTCACTTTTGCGAGGTCTAACTATAGGGATATCACTCAATAGAGAGTCCTATACTCTTATCTGAGATTACAATGGCGGGTCCTAATTTGTGCGGGCCTACCCCATGGCCCCCAGAGTTTTGAGATTTCTTTTCATTTGAGCTCTGAGTGTTGAGATCTCACCTATGTCTAATTGGTGGTAGACATCAACTCAGGAAAAGCCTTTTTTTCCTATGGGCCTATGGTGATTGAGTGGGGGATACATCGGTTCAACTCGTGCCTTGGTTAGGGAGCAGGTCTGTTTGGCATGACTCGTGATCCGGTTTGAGATTCGAGTTTGCTTCAAATGTCCACCAAACACTCTGAAACGCCACAAAAAAACTTTTTTACCCACCACTGAATTAGACCATGCGATAATAGAGAACCTAGCATAAACGAGGAGAATATATGGACTAAAAGTAACTACCCAAATTCTTGTAATGGAGTTTCAATTCCTAACCCGGAATTACGAAAATTTAGCGAACGCAAGCATTGTATAGATTATGCTTTAGTTTGACCTACAACGATCATGGTCAAATGAAACATAAATCATACAAAGTTTCGTAGATCATTGCGACTAAAAAACAAGACTATTTATCATTTTAGTCTTATACTGTTTATTTTATTTTATTCAATTGAGCCAAATCACAGATTGTTGTCCATTTGTGAACAAGGAATAATTGAGTTTATCAATTTGACTATTTGATCTCCCCAAATTCTAGTATGAGGTCGTCTCATACGAGAATTTGTGTACTTCATAAAACAAAAAGGTCTCCTTATCTCCACGCTCACTCAATTAGCGACTCAAATTGAAAATCTAGGTTTCCTAATTAATCGCTGCCATGAATCAATCTCCAGTTGTTATGCCCAGCGAATTGATGCAATTGTACTTATGTATATTCTTCGAACTCTTTTATTTCCTCAAATATCCTTGTCGGACACTTGGACACACAAACCATTACTACACTTCGATAATTAGACTAAAAAAAAATGCAAAGTTCACTAAATTAAATTTGGGCGAATATGACACTTTGATACATATCCGTGCCAGACACGCACTCATATGTCGTGTGCGTTGTGAAGTAATTACTGGAATTGATCTCATTTTGGGTGCGTTTAGGCACGGAATTGTAATATTTTAGCCTAATTTAGTATTTTCGCACTTTGGTTATTATTTGTACTCCTTCCGTCCCAATTCAAACGCCCCATATTTCATTTTGGGACATCCCATTTCAAACAGCCCATCTATTTTGGGACATATTTCTCTCTCCTACTTTTATTAAATTATTACATCGTCTCTCACATTATCTCTCCTACTTTTATTAATCCTCACATTCTCTCTCATCCTTTTACCCCACTCAACTTATTATATCATTTTTTCTTATTCCACTACAAAAACGACTTGGGGCGTTTGATCTGGGACGGAGGGAGTAATAATTAGGCTAACCTTAGACTTAGAGATTATTCTATGATATTTTGAGGTCGAGATTTATGTTCCGATCCCGAGGCAAGAAATACGGAAGAGTAACCAGCACGCAGATCAAAACAAAGTTGAAGATTTCGGTGAAGAACATCTAGAAAAGACAGTTTCTCGACTCGAGACAGCACATGACGAGTCGAGAAGACATTGTCGAGAAGTAATTTTTGATAGGTTAAATCTCGAGTCGAGCAAGTTCTGTCTCGATGAGGTGGCCTAAATTGTCTCGACTCGAGAATCCTCTGTTTTGGGTAGTTTAATTTATGGAAGTCTTGACTTGGGTCAGTTTCCTCAAATCGAGAATACGTTTTTCCGTATATTTTTAGTAAGGAAATTTCTTTTATCTTTTTATTTGATTTCTATTTTTAGGTTTGTATAAATAGAGGGAGGAGAGATGAATGCAGGATATATCATAACTCATTTTCATCAGCCTCCATTTTCTCCATCTCCTCTCTTAGCTTAGCTTCCCCATTTTCCTTTGTTTCTCTTTTGTAATATGGAGAGCTAAACTCTCCCAACTCTTGGTGAACCACTAATCTTTCGGTTATTAATGTAATTTATCGTTTTTATGTCCTTTACGTAATTGATTGGTTATTATTCCTTGCGTTTATTTATAATCTAATCTCGATTAATCTAGGTCGCTACTAGATTTAGTTTGGTTTGATTATTAGCAGGGCCAGATCTGAGATTTCGGGGGCCCTAGGCGGAACCTTAAGATGGGGGGCCCTCATTATTACGATAAGTAGCGATAACGATAAAGAAAGTTTATTATATTAATAATAAAATATCAATATCCGATCGTAACGCCGAAATTAGTTGCAACGAATCCGACTCCAAAATGATCTTCTCCGCACCCTGCTGTCACGCCAACTGAAGTCCAAAAACGGCAGCCTTCGCTTCCACCACGTTTGGCTCCCATCGCTCACGGACTTGCTTACACCCGACCCGCATCACCTCTCCTTTGCTACCCCGGATTACAACCCCCATACCCGAGCCTGCCTCACCCAGCGTGGCCCCATCGACATTTACCTTCACCATCCCTTCCGGTGGAAGCCGCTAGACCTCCCCTCCACAGTCATTCGGCGCCACCCCTCTCTTGTATCCCCGCGTCTCCTGTGCGTTACGATCACATAATTTTCCTTCAAGTTATTTCGGTTTAATTGCTTCGGACGTTTTAGCTTTAGCTAGCAAACTTTTTTCATGTGATTTTAGGCATGTTCGTCGTTTAGGAAATAAGGCGGCTCACCTAGCTGCTCATTTGAACCCGGTTGATTACTCGACGAGGGTATGGGTTGATAGTGGTCCTATGGATGTAATTGATTTGGTGGCCGCGGATTTCATTGCCGCGGGCACATAATTCTATAATACTATCCAGTTCATTTAAAAAAAATATCAATATCCAATACTAATAATCAGAAAATTTGAAGGACAAATTACCTCAAACCTTGCGAATCTCACAAATCAAAATTAACCACAATTCTTGTGCTAATTGAAAAGCTCCGATTTGTAGCCTTATTGTTGTGAGAATGGGAGCTGTTGTAGACTTTGAAATTGTGTAGTGATCAACGAGCAAATTGGGTATATATAGATCCTTTGATTCCACGAAAAAACCCAGAATATTTGAGATTAAATCTCACAACGTTCATATTTTTTTGGGGAATTAGAAGAATTCAATTGAGAGAATATAAGGAATTAGGAAAATTGGAGAAGAATTAAAACGAAATTAAATTAGGAAAAGAGAGATTTCAGGAGTTGATTTATGGGAAGAGAGATTTGGGGAAAGTGGAAGGTTTTGATTTTTGGGGAAGAACGAGCGTAAGTCTTCCACTCCAGTATCCACTCTCTTTCTTGGTCTTTTTCTGTTTTCTTAATTTTTTTTAACTGGGCTGCATATTTGGGCTCAAATTTTGGGGGCCCTAGGGCGTTGCCTAGGTCGCCTATGTAAAAGGTCGGCCCTGATTATTAGCTTGTTTAGATAATTTGGTGGTATTCGATTATCTAGAATTGTTAAGCAACCTTCGTTTATTAATGCACGGTCGCGGTTTTTAGACTTAGGAGGGATTAACACGGTAATTGAAGGTTATGATTAGTTGATGCGCGGTTGCGGTTAATTAGTTACCAAACTTGTTATTCTTAATCGATATTAGTTCGTTGTTATTGCTACCACTAGGTTGAACCGAAGACGGTCGTTTAGGTTATCTAGAGTGGCTAGGGTGAATTTAGAGCGGTCACTTAAATTCACTAATCTTAAGAACTAATAGAACTACGTTCGCGATTAAGCAATCAAAGTGAAGGAATAATTCGATTTATTGCGGAAATAACTCGTTAGTGATAGTTGCGGATCCAAGACTTGACCCTAATTATAAACCACATTTTATTTACATGTTTATGCTTGTTGCTTTGTTACCAAACCAAATTAAAACCCCCCTTTTTATGACGTTATTTTGTATAATGGCACCGTTAGAATTAATTCTAGTTCCTCGTGGATACGATCCCGACTTCCCTAGCTACATCAGTTAGATAGTAGGGTTATTTGGTGGATATTGCAACAACATCTTCTCACCACGCACTAACCTAGTCGAACACTTCATAGTACTCCCTTGAGTCCCTTCGTCCGATTTTAAGCACCCCATATCATCGAAAACCCATCCTCACGAAAGAGGGTGTGCATACTCAATGGTTGATCAAAGTTCCCGAAAAACTTACATGGAATTTTTGTTAAGCATCTTATCTAACTTGCTATGTAATTTTTTAGAATATTGATTAAACGATTAGTGTGTATATTATCTTTAATACAGAGACATTTTGGTTATGAGGTGTTCAAACTCGGACGAAGGGAGTACGTTTCAAGCTAAAATAGCACAAATTTCACTAAAATTGGGCGAATATGACACTTGGATGCATATCAATGCAAAACACTTTTGTAGCCAAGTTCAATTAACACCAATCTGTTTGGCAAAACTTCACATTCTGCAGATGTGTTTCTCAAAAGTAGTCTTTAAGAAACTGTCCGTGGAGAAATTATTGGGTGTTTGGTAAAATTATTTCAGAAGTGCTTCTAAGTAGCAGAAATAGTCTGATAACTGTTTGGCCTATTGTTTCACTCGTGGCATCGAGCAGCTGTTGCGTGCCATTTGGTGAATTTGAGAAAAAAGTGGACTTGTTGTCAGATGCCATGGCTTATGCTAACTAATGGCAACACCGACATCGACGAAAATGGCTACAGCAATTCTGCTTATGCATTGTCTAGAGTACTCAGTGACATTGAGGATTCTGATACTAGTTTAAAATTCTCTTTTGAGACGAGAAGTCAGTCTGCAGGAAAGCTCTATCAGAGATGTCTGTTGGATTTGAGGAGTAGTAAGAGTTACAACATCGAGTGCCCCGAAGGGTATGGAAGGGTTGTTGGGGTTCTCCTCATGGTTGGATAGTGACTACATGTGGTGATGGTAAGATGTTTCTTGTTTAACCCACTCACCAAGTCCCGAGTTGGCCTTCCTTAGCTTCTATCTCAACATTTCGATATAATTAGGACAGTGAAGACTTGATTCGTCGCAGTTACTTTGTAACAAGAGCAGTGTGCACAGGGTAGGAGACGATGATGGTGATGGTGTTCAGAACTTACGTGTTGTTGCATTTTATGGTGATGACCATGTTGTTATTGCAAAGCCTGAGAACAAACAATGGGTCAAAATAACCGGAGGAACTCGAAGTATTAGCTATATAATTGATGTTGTATATGACAGCAATATGGGGGCCTTCTTTCATGCAAGCTCCCGGAGAATAAAGAGGAATCACCGCTGTTGAAATGGATTCGACGACCAATACAGGAGGATGAAGAGGTCCAACTGAGAGATGAAACATTCTATGTTGTCGCATATGTTTTTTATATGTGGTGCCGATCTCGTGATGGTTTCAAGGGCACTAGATTGTTTAGGGGATCAAGACGATGACGTGAAAGACATATATCATCTGATACTTATGGGACAAGTTTTTTGATGTGTTGGAAGTTTGATTTTAGCAACAAAACCTGGGTGGACTATGATTTGAAGGATCTTGCACTGTTTGTGGGTAACAATGCTTCAAAGTGGGTTGATTCCCGCAATGCAGGTTTTGATCGTAATTACATATACTTTACGGATGATGTGAGAGTAAATTATTACTATGGCAAAGACAACCTTGGAGGTCATGATTCTGGTGTCCGACTGCTAAGTTCCCTACAGGGTCTGTGCCTGGTCTTAGCCCTTGGTCGTGCCCTAGGGAAGCAACACGCTATCTCCCTACTGTTGCCCTTTATGGTTTCGCCCTTCAGCAGATGATGTTAAGGTAAGGGTACAATAGTAAAGTGATAGGTGATCTTATAGTATGAGACCGTCTCACATTAGAATAACATGTCATAGTTGGTCATTTACGGACAATAAAAAAAACAATTTCATTCACAACTTTTCAATCAAGCTTCAATTATCGATATCTAGTCTACCCTATCTATCTGAATTCCTTATGTAAAATCACCTAAGACATTTCACTGATGTAAGAAACAGTAGCTATGCGACGTGTTTCAATTAAATGGCAACTTCAGTATGGATTTATAATATGTGTATCATTTTCTTTAGATGGATTTTCCATATGAATTCATCTTAAATTTAGTGTTACTATTGTCATGCGTACGTAGCCTTATAAGCCCGACCCTTAACACATGGGCTTCTAGGCCAATCACCATGACTAGAACGGGTATTTAAATCACGGGTGAAGCGACATCATTTCAGTTGAAAAGCAAAGCATGTGGGGATGCTTTCTGTATTTCACAGGGAAAAAAAATATATAATACAAGCCCTAGATTTTAATACATGTATATTGGGCCTCATACTTTCTCTATGAATCGTCGCCGGAGTGAATCGACACCCTACGAAAGGGAGGATTGCTAACCCATTTTGGGCACATTTAGAAAAGGGGACTGATTGTGGGTGACGAAAAAGAGTTTATGGTTGGGTACCCCGTCGCCTTTGTTGCGACGCCGGAAAAACCAACCATTTTTCGGTGAGATGCAACTAATGGGCGTTGGATCTCCGTGCTTCTTCAATCTCGACGTGCGGTAGTGTTGATGGATTGGTGAAGGAGGGAGAGGAGAGAAAAATTATACATATAAAGCATAATGGAAATGGTGTACAAAAGAAGTTTGGGCAGTATAAAAGACCCCAAGATGTACGCGCATGTTGGCCAAAGCTGATATTCTAATTACAATGATTGACATATCATTCCCGGCTTTCCGTCCTTAACACAATATAGTTACTGCCTATCCATAGTCCTACACGTTGGCCACTTTTGGGTTGATTTAAATGCAACCAATAAAGAGGCAAAATATATCAAAGAATTAGTTTTTTTAATCCCCAAACCACCTTTTAACCCCGATTATGATTTTCAAACCTTTAATCAAAGGGTTACCTTGTATATATGGGTGATGGGGTGAGAAACAAGTTATTGGGATTTGAGGTGGAGGAGATCCTAGGGATTCCGCGGGCGGATACAAATGGTTTAGATAGGCATTTGGCGTCATATGAAAGAGGGTAGTATATTATAAGGTATGCACTGGCGGAACTCGGATCGAAAGGTGCAGTGGGCCAAAACTTAATTATCGGAGTGGGGATGGGTCAAATACTAGGATTTACCAAATTTTAACTAGTTTTAGTAAAAATACAAAAAAAAAAAAAAATAAGAGTTCGATTTTACGCAAAACTGGGGCGGGCCGTAGCTTATGGCACCTGAACTCGAAGTTATGATTAGATCCGATTAGTCTCAACAATCCTTCTCGAGGCTCCACTCTCCCCCGGCTCCGCCCCTAAAGGTATGGATACCTTTTTAATTGGAACAAGCTAGTTGTCGTATCGGTGGGAAGGGAAACAACTCAAAGGTGGGGTGGAGAGAGTAATGTTACAAAGTCTGGGGCTTGAATGTCACAACCAAGGTTCAAATGTTGATGTGGAGGTTGTGCAGACGTTTGAAAAGTATCTTAGTGTTCTTAAGACATTAATGTGGACAAATGAGTAGTGGCCATGATGAATTTGAGAGTTTTTTCTCTTGAATGAGAGTCTTTTAATACTCCATCCACCTCTTTTCACATATTATGGCTAAGGATGAGTTTTTGGTTGATTTGGGCACCTATCATATATGTTAGGAGCTCTATTTTTTTTCCCACAATACACAACATGAGTCGTAGGAGCTGCTCCAATAAGTTGATCGATGTTTTGTATGGTGCCATTTTTTGTAAGGAGTTTAAGTGCATTATATATTTATTTTTTTAGCAATTTTTACCAAATTTTTTAAAGTAGCAAAACGCTTCAGATTTTATCGTGTACAATCATAGAGTGCCCTTGTTTGAAATGGGAGCTAATTTTATAGTTAATATGAAAGTTCTTTAATCCTTTTCTACACACGTCACCCTATGGGAGCAGCGTGCGTTTTTTGCCAATGTTGGGAGCCTACTTTAAATATGTCTCTAATATTGGGAGCTAGAAATTGTATTTCTGGGCAGCAACATGTTGTCGATCCGCGAGGACTGGCAGCCTAGGCGACCCCTGAGACACAAACAGTTCTTCAACATGTTTTTCCAATTTTCCTCGTTGGTTGATATATGTCATGTTTCCATATTGTTTTAAGAATTTGGTCCTTTTAACGGCGGTTAATTATATAAACTCAACTAGTCTAACCAATAGATTAAGGATATTAGAGCATCTCCATGGGCCTTAGAATAGGTATCGAAATGAGGAAATATGGTTTTTCCCATTGGAGAGAAATGTGACAGGTCTCGTTTATTGAGACGTTCACTGATTCTTATTGGCAAGGGGACTTTATTGTTGCCAACAATAAATTTAATCATTGTTTAAAAAAATTTAAGTGTTATTATAGAGAACAATCTTAAGGTCTTACGATGGAGTGTAGGGTCTCAAAAATCAAAACAACATATTATTGGAAATAATTTGAATTTGGGGCTAGTAAAAGATGCTTTAGAGTTATTTGACGAGCAAATCTACAACTTCGTTAGTAATCTTGGAGTTTGAAGAGCCACATGATTACACTAGAGTTATTTGACGAGCAAATCTACAACTTCGGTAGTAATCTTAGTTGTATCGGATGTGGCTATCAACATATCACGACCGTTTGATAGGGAACCACACAAACCTTATTTGTGATCTCTGGTGTTGGTTTTGCCATTGGCCTTGATTGCTTCCGCTTTAGACGTCCAATTGCACATTGTTGAGGGTGAGTTCGATTTTGGGATATAACGGGATCAATCTTGGTTTCCTATGCGCACAAACACACGGTCAAGGGGGCTTAGCTTTCGCCAGGCGACGCCCCTCCGACGCTCAAGTCAGTGGAGTACGAAAGGATGGGGTATTCACAAAGTAAGATAGTAAAGTAGAGAAATGATATATATTGTGTAGGAAGTCATTTGATTATGACAAATGAGTGGGTATTTATAGGAAATGTCAAGAGTCCAAGGAATAAAGCAAGATACCCCTAATCAATTCTTACCCTTCCTTTTTAATATTTTTTGGGTTTTGAGAGTATTACATGGGCCTTTTTCAAGGAGCACTTTCGTAAGGGTTATGACCCGTTTACAAAATGGGTACCAACACACATCAAAGATTACAGAAATAAAAATGATATAATCCCTTTCACCTGCCTAATGACTCCAGTATAACGTTTTCAATGCGCGGTTACGTACGACTCAAGAGTTGATGCATGTCTACACACCAAAAAATGATCCTATTATAGGAGAACTAATCTCGCACTACATGGGTACATTAAAGTTTACATCGACTTAGACGCCATATATTCAACAATCTCATGTGAGGTGTAGTTGTAATAATAATACAGTACCTCTAGAAGCCAAATTCTTAAATCTAAACTCTAAAGTGCTTCAAATCGTTAGTTCAGTTAAATCATGACGTGACTGCGTCCTATCGACTCACTCGTGTATCAACAGCAAAACTAGCCTCCATGAGTCCATGCCACAATATTTGTCTAGACTTAGTGTATAAATACGAGTAAACACAATTGGTAGTCGACCGTCACATTCCGCTTTTCTTTCTCTTCAACTCGAAATTTCCCCCTTTTCTTCTCTCTCTCTCTCCTAGGGTTTTCTTCTCTTTCTCTCTCCAACTTCACCATGAGGTACTTCCCTCTTCTCTCTCTCTCCTCTCTGATTCCAGTTTAATCCTTCTATTAATCATGTTAATCGGCGTTTTTCCTCGTTTTAATTTTGTGAATAATCGGCGTGTTTCATTTTTAGGGTTTAGGGTTTATCGCTTTTTTTTTTTTGCTTTTGATTGTGTTTATTTGTACGGAATGCTGCTTCGATTGTTCCATTTTATAGTTTTGTTTCGTAAATTGGCTGGTAAATTTGCTATTTTTCTTTTGTTTTTACTTTATTTGATTAAATTTTGCTGGTAATAATATTTGCGATGTTGTGTTGTTTGGGGGTAAATGATGCGTGAAATGTTATAAAAGTTAGGGCATTTGTGTTCGATTGTATTGTTGTTGTGTTTTTGGAATCTGAGAAAATGGCATGTGAACTTAGGGTTTAGGATTTAGGGGTTATCGTTTTTTTCTGGTACGACAATCGGTCGTTGTTCGGGTTCTGGTTCGTTTTAATTGTCGTAATTTCGGTTAGATTGCGTAACTGGGATAGCTTTGTTCGTGATTTTGAGGATTTAGATAGTTAATGTTTTGGAGTGGTTTGAAGCTAAACCGGCTATGTTTATTGATCCTTTGTTCCCGAAATTCTAAGGATTTTAGGCTGTATAGTTGAATCAGTGATTTAGTATTACCCCTTTTTATAGCGTATAACCAGCTATGTTTATTGATCCTCTGATCCTGAAATTCAAAGGATTTTAGGCTGTATACTTGAATCAGTGATTTAGTATTACCCCTTTTGTTGCGTATACTCTTTACTTTTTTTTATATTAGATTTTTATGTAGTCGTTTGTTTTTGTCACGAGTTAGCTGTTTTGAGTTGTTCATAAGTTCCATTTGTTTGGAGCCGGTCTTATGTAGTGATTCAGCATGTCTCTTTCTGCCGTGAATAGGTTGGGTTGTTTTTCATTTTTTTTTTATTTAGTTATTATTGATTAATCCGAGGTAGCTGTGAGTTATCTGGAACTTCCGTTTGTTTTGCGCTATAGTTACGGTTCAAATTACCGTCTTGTTTCGAAGAAACTGAATTAAAAGAATTTAGGGTCATGTTGCTTGGCATCTTAAAGTGGTTGTACTATATAAGCCTGTAGTAAGTGGATGCCATGAGATATTTTATTGTTGGGATGTATTAAGTTGTTTATAAGATTTGTTTCAAGTGCTATTATCTGATTGCCTGAAATATTGGTCATATGTAGTCGTCATCCTGAAGTGAAATGGGCTGAGAGGGAAGACAAGGTTTTCTTGACTGTAGTGCTGGCTGATGCAAAAGACGCGAAGGTTGATTTGGCCCCGGAAGGAACATTCTCGTTTACTGCTACTGGAGGAGCTGAAAATAATGAATATGAACTGAAGTTAAATTTGTGTGACAAGGTCAACGTTGAGGTAATTTCTTCATCATTTGTGATGCATCCAACCCTTAACCCTACTTGAGATACTGATAATATTGTTTTGTGGTATTGGAGATGCTTGTGTCATGTACTGTGCTTCCTGTGTTTAGTATCCCTTGTGACACTTCTCAACTTAGAAGATGAGTTGAACACTTTCTACTAGTTTCATGTGGTAGCGGTAGTCGACTAAATTAAGCTTTTTACAATGGAATTGTTGTGCACATCTCTCAATTAGCTGAAATATGTAAGAAGTAAAAATGGGTAAATTAAGTGCAATCCTAAACATTTAAGCTGCTTTGCCTGGGGATAATATGAGGTATTAATTGATTATTCTCATGAGACTTAGGACATATCTGGCAAATCTTAGATGTCTTGTACTTTGTTAACTTTTCTTTGGTGTTGTTTATTGGTGTTGTTTATTCTGCTGTCTTACATAGTGTGGCTTCTGTTTCCCTAGGAAAGCAAAATTAACATCGGTGTGAGGAGCATAGTCTGTGTTCTCGAGAAGGAAGAAAAGAAGTGGTGGAATAAGCTTCTGCGAGAAGGAAAGCCACCACACTACGTGAAGGTTGATTGGGACAAGTGGGTTGATGAAGATGATGTTGCTGATGGTATGCACGTGATTCATCTCTGTTTATCCCCTTGAATGTCTTAGGTTCTCTCTCTCTGCTTATCTTCATGGCTTTGAGTGCAAGTTACTGAACCTTATTGTCTCTGTTTTCCTAGGTGCGCCAGAGCCTGATCTTGGAGGGATGGATTTCTCGGTATGGTGATGTTACTTTTACAGTACTTCAATCATAGAATTTATTTTGTTTCATCCACTTCACCTTCTGAATTTTTGCAGAAATTTGGTGGCATGGGAGGAATGGGGGGAATGGGAGGAATGGAGCAAATGATGGGTGGAATGGGTGGAATGGGAGGAATGGGGGGAATGGAGCAAATGATGGGAGGAATGGGAGGAATGGGTGGAATGATGGGAGGAATGGGTGGAATGGAAGGAATGATGGGAGGAATGGGTGGAATGGGAGGAATGGGAGGTCCTGAAGAGTTTGAAGATGATAGTGGTGATGATGAAGGTAATTAAATTTTTACTCTTCTCATTTTTCTTATCTCATGGTTGCTTATGGTTGAATTGTTCCTTGTTCCTTTCTGTTTGTTTCTTCCAAATTTAACCTTCCTTATGTCGTTGAGGAATGGATATTTTCACTTAGTATATTATTCCCGATCAATCAATGTGATTTCGAAACTTTGTAATATCAAAGCCAGCTTTAGAGGGCTTTGATATTTTTAAGGCCATTGTATAATTAGTGACAATTTTTTTCCCATGATGAGTTAATATGGTTATTGAATCCTTCACATACAACAATAGTTATACTAGTACGATATATCAGCTTATGAATGCTTAATCTGAGTTGAATTTGCTTTTAAGGGTTTAATTATGCACACTCTACCCTACATGTACATATGTGTGAACTCTAGATTTTAATTTTCCCCTTTATACTTCCCACAAACCATAGTAAAGTGGTTTGGATGTCACCTTACCGGTTTGTTGGTTGCCACAAGTGTGGTGATTAAATTTGATAGGAATGTTTGATTCCAAAATGGGTAAGAACTAAGATATTGCTTTTGCCCCTGGAAAGGGGGGGGGGGGGTAGGTAAGAATGACTTTTCTCCTGGAAAGTTTGTTCAACCAAGCAAACATTACCATTTCCCATAATATCTAGATTTGTGGGAATTTTTGGCTTCTCACGTGTAACCGAGCAAACACCAAACACAATGCTGTGGGCCTGTGTACGGGGCAGAGCAAGGATGTTTTATGACTTCTGAGTGGCCTCTCCAGCATGCTAGTTTTTTTTTTTCCTGAGGTGGAATTGATCATGCTAGTTTTTTCTGCTTGTACTTGTCTCTGATTTCTTTTATTCAATCTATATATATCTCCTTCCATATTTTTTCAACCGAATATTCACTCTTAGCATTGTATTAACATTGTAAGATATAAAATATAGGACTAGACACCTACAGACTATAGTAATTCTCTCAGACCCCTTTTCCCTGACCTGCCACGCAGATATACCAGCTAGTCCGGTCTATCTTAAGAGTACTTTGCAGATGGACTGTTTATTATCTTTCTTGTGACATTAGGACTGACTGACAATGTCTTGATGGAGAGAGTTATCTTGCTAACGTTTTGTCTTATTGTGCACTTCAGAGGCAGAGGTGTCAAAGCCTGGAGTTTCCAAGGTAGAGAGTGAGAAGCCGGAGGGTGCAGCTGCCGCTGAGAAGACTGAAGCAGCAAGTGCTTAAGATGCTCTGTAATGCCAATCTGTCCAGCTTCAAGGGTGTACTTGTATCGGCGTGATATATTTTGGACACAAGGCACTTTCTTCACCTTTGAGAATATTTGCTTCTGTATTTTGGGGGTGGACAGAAATACTGTTTGATGTCAGAATCTGGTTGGTGCAGGCCAGTCCAGTTCTTATCCATAGCGTAGGATTTTAGGCAGTTTAGATGCTTGATCTGTGCTCATGACTTGCCTGTTGCTATCGTCATTATGGAATACTTAGTAGTGAACGATCTCGAACTAGTTTTATGATGATGAGTTTCAGGAACGTGGATGTGAAATTGATCTTTATAAGCCTTGATAACTGTTTCTCGCAGCACCATTGCCTAGACACTGGTTCTGCTATAAGTGATGGTTTCGGACAGATGGATTGAATGTTCTTTTCTTTCTTCTTGAAGGCCATCTTGATGTTCAGAGATGGGTGGTCGTCTCCTTCATGTGTAATTTATCGCGGATCACATTCTATTCTTTTTCTTATCATAGGGGGATGTTGTGATCCTAACCCCCCGGCCACCACGACACCTTATTACCGATCTTGTGTGTGCAACTCGTGTTCCCTCCCCTTAGTCTGCAGTGTTAGTCGACGACAACTTGCTCTCGTTCCGATAGATTTGAGGGAAAGGCATGGTTAGTTGGTCAATTGTTGGTCACTATGAAAACTACGCAGGCATATGGACTAGGAAGGAGCGAAGCTGGGTTGGGTCTCAAAAATTGTAATGGCAGCGAGTGGGATATAGGATGGAGAAGCATTAAGAAAACCGCTCCTGTTGTATACTTCGCTGTATAGAAACTTGGGGCATCGTCTGAACTTGACTCGTAGATATGTAGAGTCTAAATTAACTCGTAGCAACATGGACTAAGTCCTAAGTCCTAACTCCTAAGGATTCAATTAAATTCGTCATTTTTTCATTTGACTTGAGATAATACGTCGTAGATGGATTCCTATCCCTACCCAAATTACAGAGTATCTCTCTCCTCCTTCAAGTCCTCAACCAAACAAAGAACAAAAGTTAATAAGCAAATTCGTTAATTTTCATTTGTCTACGACGTACGTATATCGATTCCGATCTCTCTCTTTCGATCTTACCCTAACCTAAGCCACCCCCACCTAGTAAAATAAAAAATGTAGAACGGGAGACGTAACTACGAAGACAAACCCTAGTCTCCCTCTCCTCTTCGCTTTGTGCCTCTGTCTCCTGCCCGCCATAGTTACGCACTTACACCTCGGAGATATCAGAAAACTCAACCAAAAAGTTTAAAAAAAAATGGAACCGTCAGAAATGGAGGTGGAGCACCAGCAACCACCGTCTCAGCCGCCGTCATTGAAGCGTTTCGCGCTCAAAAACTCCATCCAAACAAACTTCGGCGACGACTATATCTTCCAAATCACTCCAAAGTAACTCCCTTCCCCCACCACCATAAACCCCCTAGGGTTTTCTTCTTTTCAAAATCCCCAATTTTGTGAAATTTATTAATGTGAATTAATTAATTGATTAACTTGAACTTGACTCTTCCTTTGTGTTGTTATTTGTGTGGTGGATGCGAAGGGAAGATTGGTCGGCAATGGCGGTGTCGTTGTCGAGCAATGCGGTGAAGCTTTACTCGCCGGCGACGGGTCAGTATTTAGGGGAGTGTCGAGGTCATACTTCTACCATCAATGAAATTGCGTTTGGTGATTCGTTGTCGAATCCTTCTTTATTACATTCTTGCTCTTCTGATGGTACTATTCGAGCTTGGGACTCTCGGACTTTCCAGCAGGTTGTTTCTTTTGCGCCCGTCTTTTTCTCGATAATTCGTGGTTTTGATTGTGTTTTATTGTTTTGTTGAGCTTCTAGGATACGCCTTGTTGGTTGCCTTTCGCGGTTAATGCAATGTTGAGTAGATTAGTTAAGTTAGAGTGGAATTGGATTCTCATTATGAGAAATTCTCTTGTTGTTCGGTTTGAGATACGGCTTGGTTGGTTGCCTTTCGCGGTTAATTCAATGTTGTAGATTAGTTAAGTTAGAGTGGATTTCTTTTTTGAGGGAATAAGTTAGAGTGGAATTGGATTCTCATTGTCAGTAATTCTCTTATTATTGTTCGGATTTGAGCTTATAGGATACGGCTTGGTTGGTTGCCTTTCGCGGTTAATGCAGTTTGGAGTAGAATAGTTAAGTTAGAGTGGAGTTTGATTCTAAGGGCTGCATTTTTTTTGCGCTACGCTGTATATGGGGTTGCTGTTTGTGCCTGTTGTCGAATTGATATGGGCAAGCAAGCATATGAGAGTGAAATTAGCTACTTTACTTGTTGGGGGCAATTCAGTTTCATTAGACTGGGAAGGGATTCTTTGTGAGACTTCATATTCGGCATATGTGCATTACCACAATGCTTGATGATTGGCATTCACTTTTGTAGTTATGTTGGTGTAGCTCTTTATGATAGGAGTACTTGGGAGGGGCGAGGTGAAGACGGGGGTTATGTTGTAAATGAAGTCAAATGGAGTTTTTGTTTTGCGATCCTGTGATGCCATTGGTTGAGTAGCTTGAGTGGAACTTAATTCTACGTTAAGCCTGATGCCATTGGTTAACAGTTCTTGTGGTTTTATGTTGCAGGTGTCATTGATACATGCCGGACCTTCTCAAGAGGTCTTCAGTTTCTCTTTCGGTGGAGTGAACAATCTTCTTGCCGGTGGTTGTAAAGCTCAGGTACTTTTTGCTGCACTGTTTATTCGAATACATTAATGAGATGATCTCAATCTTCACAATTTCACATATGGCGGAACATTGGGACCCTACAGATGAACTCCTAATAAATCAGTGTTGATTCTGCGTTAGAGGCTGCCATGGTAGGATAGAGTAGCTCTTTGCCCATCACTCTTACCTAAATACTCTAACATAACATCTGTACATATCTTGATGAAGCTTGAGGCATTCTTTCAACAGGAAGTGATTTGGTCTGTGCTAGCACTTAAAAGATGTCAACTTGATGGGGGCGGATGTGTCTTAGAGCTGGCCCAAGGGGGCGACTTGACTCCCCTCCGCGGCTCCCCCTGGGGATTTCCCTTTCGTCAAGTAGGTAAAGTAGGCATACGAACCACCTTAGCTTTGCGCCCAGCCAAAGCCCTCTGCAGCAACGCAAAGGCTTGAGTCCTAACTCAATTCTTTGCCTGCTCTGCTCCCCCCCCACCTCAACAAGAGGAAAGACTTATCTGAGCTTAGGCTTGAGCAAAACAATATTTTTCTCACTATAGACCAATTGGTGCTACACCCTCACATTGGAGATTAGACATTATTCGGAGACACACCCTAGAAGCCAACGTCGATTGGCAAACCGCGATTTCCATGCTGTCTTCTTCTATTTGTCAGTTTGAGTTTACTTTGTCTAAGATTGTATATTTATTATTTTCTCGTTATTTGTTTTCTATTGGAAAACAGCCTAGATAAAATAATTGGCTTCATTTTGAAGATGTCAATAATTTATATGGGAGGAACTAGAAGTTTTAAGATCCTGAGACATGAACTTTTCAGAACTGCTATTGTCTTCCTGGAACTGAATACAATTTGGATCACTGAATCTTGGTCTTAATTCTCACTAGTTGCACATGATTTACCCATCCTGGAATCACTGTAGATTGTTTTGTTCTGTCTCACATGAATTTTTACTATGACTGCACTTGTTTACCTTGTCAGTATGATCTAGAGCTTTTTCATGTTATTGGAAATGCAGGTACTGCTGTGGGATTGGAGGAACAAAAAACAAGTTGCGTGCTTGGAAGAATCTCACACTGAAGATGTTACCCAGGTTAGAAATTGAGCTACACATATTATATAAAGACTGAATTCTCTCCTCATTCACCACTGTTTAATTTACTTTGTTGCTGATTAGCTAATGATTTTGATAGGTCCGGTTTGTTCCTGGCACTCAAAACAAGCTTCTCTCAGCCTCTGTCGATGGTTTAATGTGCATCTTTGACACTACGGGAGATGTAAATGATGATGACCATCTGGAATCAGTTAGTAAACTGACCTTTTCTTTTCTTTTCTTTTCATATTGCTGCCTCTTTCAACTTCTTTGTATATAGAAATCTGCCTTGCTTGCTACAAGCCTACAGTATAATTTCCAGGGGGGTGTAGTCCTGAAGGGTAAATATTGATTGTGTATCTTGTAGGTGTTGAATGTTGGTACCTCGATCGGGAGAATTGGGTTCTTTGGGCACAACAAAGAAAAGTTGTGGTGTCTTTCTCATATCGAAACCCTAAGGTATGACTGAAAGGTGATCAGTTTATCCAGTTGCCAATCATTCTCGCACATCCTTGTAGACTTGTAGTTATGCTTTTTTTTAGGTCTTTTCTGCTGTTGAACATTGAATCTTATTACTGTGTACTGTATCGAGTACAGTATTTGGGATTGGAAAGAGGAAAATACTTTAGCTGATTTCCAAGAAGCTCGTTCTATGGCCTCAGATGCCTGGACCAGGGATCATGTAAGTGTGTGCTCTTTACTGTCAATTTTATTGATGGAAGATTAGTTTGGCTGTGTATATATGTAATCAGGATTCTTTGCTTAAACTTGCAGGTCGATTATTTCATTGATTGCCATAGCTCTACTGATGATGACCGCTTGTGGGTTATTGGTGCCACGAATGCGGGCAACATCGGCTACTTTCCGGTTGATTACAGTGGACGAGCTATTGGTTCCCCAGAAGCTATTCTTGAGGGTGGGCATGCAGGTGTTGTTAGGACTATCTTGCCGACATCTGGCTTGGCAGGACAATCTCTTAGCAAAGGTACTTTTGGGTGGACTGGCGGTGAGGATGGTCGATTGTGTAGTTGGTTGTCCGATGAGACTTCGGATGTGAATCGTGCTTGGATATCAAGCTCCC
This sequence comes from Spergularia marina, assembly GCA_963680865.1. Classification (NCBI taxonomy): domain Eukaryota; kingdom Viridiplantae; phylum Streptophyta; class Magnoliopsida; order Caryophyllales; family Caryophyllaceae; genus Spergularia; species Spergularia marina. The sequence goes on from OY804555.1 coordinate 4,955,207, forward strand.
TCGCCCTAAAGCCAACAAAAAGTCGCAAGAAAATTAGGCATCAACCTTACTAGTGATGGAGGCTGACTCGTTTTTTCGGGTTTTGCTCACTGTAGGCCTCAGAATGAGGCTTTGTGCTTGTAGTTTTTACTCACCCTTTTGCAGAATACTGTTAACTCTGTTCAATGTGTGTAGAATACAGAGAGCTATATACGAAATGCATTTTATTCCTCTCTATATGCTCCATATCGTGGAGCACTGAGTTCTTGCTGTTGAGTCGTCTATATGATCGTTCATGTAAATTTTTGCGCTAAATTGAGTATGTTGTCCCCGTAAATCGGAAATTTGGGCATTGCTCGGGCAGCTGTGAATGCTATTAGAGTCGCAAACTGTTATTAGATTACTGGGTTCAGGCACACAAATATCGGGTTGACGAGCTACTAGAGCCATCGTTTATGTTACTCTAACCACCATCAACATTACAAATATAGTAGCTGATACAATTGCAGATCATTCAAACAGAGGGTTGGGACATGGAAGTGTATACTTGTGCATATTATCAAAGATCAGATGCTGCATGGCGAAATAGTAGCATAGTTCTTTGAGGCTGGCGTGCAGATTTCAATTTAAGACGCCATGAGACGTAGGCTATAAGCCAAGTATAAATCACTTCAACGGAGATTAAGAATGAGTTCTACTTGCGGACTGAAAACGTGGCAAAGCCAAGTACGATTTTAGATTTGCCAAAGCAACATTCAGGGCTGGAGTGACAACAGATGCTGTCAAGGTCAGATCAGGAGCCATGACATAAAGACGAAACTCATTGTTGTACAACCTACGAAAACATTACATTATCTTGGAGAATGACTTAAACTCATTAACCTGAGCACACACAGACTGAGTTCTTATCATATGTCATCTCATTCATGCGGATTGACATCCTTTTTCACAAAATTAAGTTGAATCCACACGCAGTAGCGGCAAATGCATCAAAAGCAGCAAAACACCGCCGATAATAAGTAATTCAGCCACCCGACATGTTCTTAGCGTCCTCTGCCTCCAGCTGCCAAAAAACCGCCATTCAAATTAGCAAGATGAAATTTCAATAGCGTAATCACAGGAGGGTTGAAAAGGGGTCTCAGGCCTCACTGCTGCCTGCCTGCCTTATATGTTAACCGATACATGGCATTGTCTATGCGTTGCATCTTATGCTTACCAAAAATCACTACATCGAAAGAAAGGACTATCATACCTTTTCCACTAGGCTTCCCAATAGAAGCACCACGGCCTCGGCCTCCAGGACCTTTACCTCCATCATCCATTCCACGTCCAATGCCTTTCTGCTGCCTTCCAGGACCATCTTCTCTACCTCTTCCTCTTCCACGCCCTACCCCAGGAGGCCTCCTGTCTGAAACCCGAGAAAACATTAATTGAATAACATTCCAAACAAAGATCATGTACTAAATGACAGCAAATGTTGCTCAACTCAAAAGTTAGAAAGAATTGCTTTGCATTAAAGACAGGGCTAGGCAGGTTATGGTAGAGAACAAACATAATGTCTACAAGACCAGGACTTCAGGTAAGTATAAAGTGGAAGAAGCTGTAAATTGGTATGGAGTTAAATCAAGGCTTTAGAATGGTGCTCCTGGTTTGGACCTAGGACATTAGTATACAAGTCCCGCCTATAAACTGGTCTATTTTGTTAAAAGAAAAACAAAACAGAAAGAAAGTCATTAATCGTGGGAACCAAGAGACAATGTAAAAACGAAAGACTCATGTTTTTTTTAAGCTAGCTCCTCTTAATCAGAAAGTAGATATGAGAATCAATCATACCTGAACGAGTCTTCTCCTCTTGAACTTTGTCAATGACCTAAAAATAAAAGCACCAAAAGCAAATTAGATAACATAAACCGCCTACGGAATCCTCACAATGAAACTAATGAAGACACACCAATGATATTGATGGTACAAAAGACAGATCTCGTGATAACATCTCCCTATGTGACTGTAAACAGATGTCCGAACATATTTGGGTGGGGAGGGGGTGGAAAACAGGTTGCATATATTGCACCTTAGGTTGGACAGAACTCAAAGATATCATGTCAAGCAATGAATTGTGGATTCAGTCAAACAGAACTTAAAACTCTGGAATAACACAGCGCGACGCAAAAATAAAGAAATTGACAAATGCCAAGCTATTGTGGTTGTGATTTAGAAAAATGACCAGCATCTAGAACTCTGTACCAATTGAAGGGCCAAATACTAAATAGTGAACAAAGATGTCAAGTGAGCATCTGTTTAGCAACTTATATGGCCGCAATTGTGAGAACAGGCCAGACATTGACAAACTCTATCTATTGTATCGATAGAAGAGACGAGAAACCATGCCAAATCCTGCTGATAGAGGAAATTCGAGCATCATCAAATATTATCGGTTGAGAAAGTACCAAATGAAAACATTTCATTTACCATCTAAAGTCCTCCTTTCGCAAAAAGGCGTCAACCCCTTGTATCCCATCTATATATTTGCTCGATTAATTTTATGTATAAAATGAGATATTTAAGTTCCTTTACCCTTGAGATTTGCAAAATCCCTTTTGAAATACATAAACGATTAAAGATGTAAAAGGGAACCCAAAGTCATCAGAGCAGAAAGTAAAAGTTTTTCATTTTTTTTCCATCACTTCTGATTTGTATTATTATTCATCCTCAACCAAGAACCAACTTAATCCTTCTCGGACTTAAATTTTCATCCTACTCACTACTCAGTACAAAGTTAGCAGCTCCATTGCTTGCATTAGATAAAGAAGCACTAGCCATAAGTTTTCAAGACAGTACACTGACTCTTAAGGAAGCTAATCCGAAACCCTATTTGCAGAAAGTGAAGGAAGAAACACTACAACACCCCAGAAGATTCAAATATGAACTTCGGATCACAGGACTACTATAACAAACTTTTCCCAGAGCTTTGGACCTCCCATCAGCTGCCTACAGCGTTGGGTGAGAAGGATTGTATAACACAAACTGGCGTGCATTTCTGGTAAAGTTCATCCAGAAGAGATAGGATGACTACCACAGTAAGGATCTCATACAGAGTGAAAAGTTTATTGAAGAAGTTTCTAAGTCAATGACGTTGATGGAGAGCCCACCTCTTAAATATATTAATGTGTACATGAATTTGAAAACCAAAGAAGATTGTATATAGATTCTTAATAAGTAATAATGTCTACAGTTCAACAGATTTCCCAATGCTACAATGAAGTGGCTAGCTTCCTTCATCTATATTCAAATGCTGAACATGCCTCTCAGTTGTAGACTAAGAAGCAGAAGGAAAAATCAGAGTTTGTAAGGAAAGAACAGAACATCACGAGAAATTAGGGGTGCCAATGAAAACCAAAAATTATTTCACGCTCTGAAAAAATGGGAGACAAATTAATCCAATGTTATGGTCAAAACTATGTCTTTAGAGGATCCCCCCCAGCAACAAAGATAAGCCCGAGAAGCTCATCAAATGCCACACCAAACTGAATTATGAAGCAACAAAGGGGACTCTTACAATTCTAATTTAATCGCCAGGGAATCGCATACCAAGTATCCAATAAAACACTTTCATAACCACAAAGCAGCACCAACTCCCGAAAAAGAAACACACAAGAACGCCACAAAACACTTCAAACACACAAATCACACAGTACACTACACCAGCAAGAAACGCCAAGCAAGTAGCAACAATACAAGAATCCTATAAAAACCCATACCTCGTCGGGCACTCGGAGATACTTGATAGTATTCCCCCTAATGTAGCACTCAGGCATTCTCCAAAACCTATCTCCATCCTTCATTCAGAAACAAAAACCGCACAATAACGTTAATCCCGATACACAGCAAAACAAACACCAAAATCACTCGTAAGTATTAAACCAAAACCCTAAAAGAGAGAGAAAAATCACCTTAGAGGTACAGATGACTTCACGAAGATGAATATTCATCCATGTATCACAATTCACCAAATGCCCATTATAAGTCTCCCCATTCTTTAACTCTACCAACTGTCAAAATTCCCCAAAATTACACAACATAAATTTCCCACCATTATTATTTTACCAATTCAACAAAAAAAGACTCAATCTTTTTACAACTAAAGTAAAAAAGAATTCACAATTACGCAACCCAATTAACATCAAACAACAAAAACAAAAAAAGGGTATTTGAATTCATACCATAGGGTGACCTTGAGCGGTCTTCAACAGTGATAGAGGAAGCTACAAAAAAAAAAAAAATTACCCAACATAAGTAAAGAGTGTGAGAATAATTAGAAGAGTAAAAATCAAGGAAAAGAGGTGAAAAGAGAGAATTACCATGGTGGGTTTAGAGTGAAATTGGGGATCTTTAGGGGTGATTGAAAAACCCTAATCGGAGGTGAGTGGAGTTGATGGCTGACGAACCACCGGTAAAAAGCAGGAGAGAGAAAAGTATAGAATTTGAAAAGTTCGATTTGTAATGTGTTTTTTTTTAAAGGAAGGTTCTATGTACTTGTTAACCAGCCCAAGCCCATACGGAGTATAACCGACTGATTTGGTTTCTTCTTAGGTTTGGGTTAGACATTATCGCGGTTGTATCGAAGATTTGAGAGTCGGTTTATGATTGGGTTGAGTCTGGTTCAAGAGATGTCGAATTGGGGTCGGGTTCGTGGGTATGTCGTTTCGGGTCAGGTTTGTCGGATTTAGTTTAACCATGTACTCCCTCCGTTCGGCTATAAAACGCGTAGGGCCGGAACACAGTTTTTAAGAAAAGTAGAATAAAGAATGAGTTTTAGGGTCCACTTGATATAAAATTACACATAGGGGTATGTCCCACTTGCGCTTTTAATAAAAAAAGTAGGGGTGTTTTGGTATTTATATGTGCAAATAAGGAAAGATTCCAAGTATGAACTTTAAAGATGAACGCCCCTAAATAGAAAGTAGGAAGTTTAAAGCCGTACGGAGGGAGTATAAGTTTGTATCATATGGACTGTCCGAACAATTGTAAACATATAGGTGATAGGATTTTACTTCTACTCTTCTAGCCATGTGGAAAATATCGTTTTCTTAAATGTCTATATCAACCCTCTATTCTGTACGGATATGAAGCAACAGTTACATAGTAGACTGGAAGCACACATGTACGATGCTTCCGTGCTCCGCCTTAAAATTTGATGAATAGTGAAGAAGTATATATAGTAGTTAATGAATTGTATGCCAATTATGTTAGTGAATAGTACAGAGTATAACATTTGATTAATACACTCTCCTGCCGAAAGATATCTCCTCGCTTTGTTTTGCTGTTTTGGTGCAATGTTGGGAACTACTTCTGCACCTATCGAATTACACACTTGGCTCAAAATCAAGTGGAGTGGTAGAATGTAATGCTGAATAAGATCGATAAGGTTTTTTACAACAAGTGAACGCTTTATTTGTATGTGCCAAACTCAGTTTGTTAGTTCATAACTGAAGCAACATAAGCCGGTAAGGTGGTTAGAAATCAGTTATCACAGTTCGTTGCACGTCAACTGAATCGTATATATAGTCAACTGTCTAATTTGGGTAAAGCATTCAGAAATTTGTAAAATACATTCTCTCACTCCCTCAAACTTTCTGGTTTCTAAATATGAGTATGGAGTGGTGTTGGACATTCCTGGTGCAAGTACAAGCTAAGGACCGCGCCTAAACCATAGCAGACGCCCCGGATGAACCGGCAATTGGCATCTATAATGCAGAGTACAGGAGCTGAGGAGCGTCCTCGAAAGGATTACAGCTAAAGAGCTGATATCTACTTAACGTTTGTCCCTTTGAGGAAATCCGATAAAATTGGAACGTCGCCTAATGAACACCTACTCCTCCAATTTATCATAAAATACGCCAGTAGTCTGGAGTATATTCCGTTTGTATCAGTCTCATACCATTACAGTCAGGACGATGTAGGTGTGTTACTCATCCTCTTCAAAGTCCAGCAGAAAATCAGTTAAATTCTCTGAATCGTCTACAGCCTCCTCCAAAGACAACGAATCTTTCTTCTTAGGTTTGTCCTGAAAACATCAATGGACAGGCTTACCGTAAGATGTATGTTCACCAAATAGCAGAAGACATTTGAGTTGAATAAACATCTCCAGTTTTGCATTCACAATATCCAGTAAACCACAAATTAGCCAGCTAATAGCCTAGTATAGTGAAGTACACTGCTTAGGCACATTCTATGGCTAGAAGTGAAAACTTGCAGGCAATGCCCTAATTCTTCTGTAACTAGTCACAGTTAACTTGGAAACATGCACGAGAGAATCCAGTATGACAATCAAAGCATACAAACCAAAGACGTATTTTTACCACTCAATCACAAGCTGATACTCCCTTGATTACCACTTTTTCCTCAGCATAAAGGGCAGCCCGGCGCACATTGGCGTCCCCGCTAAGCGAGGGTCCGGGGAAGGGTCCCACCACAAGGGTTTAATGAAGGTCCCTTGTCAATTTATTTGAAAAGAGGCTGCTCCCAGGACTTGAACCCGTGACCTATCGATCACACGGCAACACCTTTACCGGTGTGCCAAGGCTCCCCTTTCCTCAGCATACATGGAATTACTCTTTCATGGCATTAAGAACAAGAAGCAGGGTTCTCGCTCCCGCGGATCATGATTTTAAGATGTAGTATTCTAGAGGACGGCAGCATTCTGGCTAAAGGAATGAGGAAAAGGTATGTTTCTTTTGATCTATGAAAGTCCTACGGCAAGAGATAAACCCTGATACTTCCCCTCAGTTTTCTTGCAGATGAGATAATTTACATACAGAGCATTTATCGAAACTATTAAGGTCATGCTGATTATTTTGTTTAACTTGTTCACTTCTCTACATCCACTTCCAGCATTTCCACTAAGTTATCTTAAAGTTCCTTATTTCCTTGATTGATTTTTGGTTTGTTTGAAGTTCAAAGACAAATTAATAGCATAAATCCAGGAATCAACTTTAAATAATTTTGAGCTTTAGAGTTAGCCACCTTAGACTTGCGAAGTTGGGGAGTGCTTTTTAGAACACTCCAGTTTCGATTAATCTTCTCTTCCTTATCATCATTCGCCTCAAGGTCACTGTCCTCTTCATCCTGCACCAAATTAAAAGAACAATTAGAGTATGTCAGATCAGTGATTCTGTGCTACAAGTAACTGTATTTGAGAGGCAGCTTGAAACTAGACATATATTCATAGTGTGCATAGTTATCGAGTCCCAAAAGCAGAAAATATAATGTCGCACATATGCATTCCAAAAAGTAGTACTTTTACAACATACAAGGATTAATTATTTTAATATGCATTATGCTATCATAGGAAAGGCCGGCACAAATTACAAAAAGCTTTAAACTACTACGTCTGATCACAAGCAATGACGACTGACTTATGCAAGGACCTGCTCTGCACAAAAAAAATAATACACAGTACGTTATCATAGGAAAGATGAAACTCACGTCATTTTCTCCAATGTCAACAGCACGCGCCATAGCTTCATCGATATCTGTCATCTGCTTATCAGAATGGTAGAATTTTGTTTTCAGTTAGCCACTAGTCTCATAACCATAATAATAAGCGAGATTGATCACGACAAGAAATGACCAGTTTTCTAGAGTATAATATCGTGTCAAAGAATCTGAAACCAAGGAGGACGATGGTGGCAAGTCTCAGCACACCATTATCCCCCTGCAAGAAAATTTACCTCAACCTCTTCGGTTTTCTCTTTGGCCAAAATTGTGTCAAGCTCCTCTCTTGTGATAATTTTTCCATGCTGGTCGATCAAGTTCGTAAAGAAAAGTGTCAAGAGAAAATCCACTTGGGCAATGAACCAGAATACTATGTCATTCAAAAAAGTATAATCATGAATAAGTCTATAAGATTTAATAAATCATTTAGATTTCTATAGGAAACAACACTAGCAGAACTAATCACTGTTCGTGTAACTAGTAAGGTTTAGAGGTCTTTTATCTTTGCTTTTGGTTTAGACAGAGACATGTCTGACACTTTCCTTTCCTACTAATCCTTGTAACAGTTCATATCAACTATTAATCTTTTAAATTAAGATGTTGTTGTAATTCCTGTTGCTAGTCTTTAACATGACCTTCATAGCTTATTGATCTACAACCTTCTTTTGTTTATTAATCATAGTCCCATGGGAACAAACCGTAATTATGAATTTATGTAACTCCCCTAACTGGCCAAATTACCAAATTGGCATAAGAAAAAAGGGGCCCTTAGAACACATTGGTATACCGTGTACAAAATTGATCTACCAACGTATTAATACCCTAAATCTTCACCAAAATTGCAAAAGTCTAACATATATAGCCATTTGATGATTATTTTTCCAACTTATGTCAAATTACTTTTCATTAATTTCTCAAGAGTTTTTTGTTCAAACATGGTTTTATATTCTCAAACCATGTTTCAAAGAACATGTTGCTTCATGAATTCTCAAACTTGCTGACGTTAGTACAAGTTTTAGCCTGAGATGCACGGTGTATGAAGGTATAACACTATTTCATCTTTAAAAACTCAGATTCACCAGAGCAAGATGTACTAGCTAATTGTCAAACCAACACGCTTTTCGAGTGACTCTGAATGGACTTGACTCCATAAGGCCATTAGGCTTTCTCACAATGTCTGCTGACTAGGTATGACATGTTAAAATTATATATGTATCAAGACTACTATCAACACTGAACCACATAGTTATTTGCCAAGACAAGAAAAGTTCATTGACGCCATGATATCCCCCTTGCAACCCATTCCCTTTCTGATAAACTTTATATTCCTTTTTACCCTTTCAGCCCACCTCTTCTTGTAAATAATGTTTGGATTCCCATGGTATATGCAATAATCAGGTCTAGGCTTCTGGCCTCTCCGCATAGGGGCATCAGGTGAAATCTCCTTTCCCATTCTACTAGCCTTGGCACCCTTATGAACAAAACTTGTAAGGATACCAAACTTTCAAAAAAAAAAAAGTGAGAAGGTTTTTAGTTTGTTCCTTTCATTTGAAACAAAATAATTTTCACCACTACTGACTATAAGCCGATATCAATTGAAGATATTATATCTTGTTGACATGCCTGAATACTTGGAAAGTATTGAGGAGTAAGAATTTGCAACATAACAGACTGACCTCCTTCAGGTATGACAGCATGTTTGGTGTAGGTTCATGGAAATCTGGACCTCTATAATCGATCACCACATCAGGATCTTGAATGTAATTTATAGTCGGATAAACAGGATCTCCACCCCATACTGCAAGCAAGAGTGATTATCAAGAAACAAGGTACAAAAAAGAGACGGATATGGCAAGAAGTATACTTCCATTTTGCAAGAGAATTACATGAAGAGAGAATGAGAAAAGGGCTGGAGGAGTAGCAAAATGTCAGTAGTAAGAATAAGGTGTCTCTAATGAAAATATAAGAAAACAAGAACAAGAAGGAAATAGGAGGGGGAAGAAAACAAGTACTCAATGCCCAATGCAAGCATAATAGCAGCAGTATTGACTAAATAAGACTAAAATAGAATTATACGGTAAATACAGCAAGTTTTTGGACTACTATGTTACGATAGTCTAGTAGAGGTCCGACGTGAACGAGTAGAGTATGTAAGTTGATTAATGATGCAATATTAGAAATAAATAAGAAGGCCAACTCTAATCATACAATAGCCAATTATGCCATATGGTTTAAGAGTAGAACAGAGCTTCTCTTAGTAAATGATTCTAACATGTTATTAGAAGTTGGCTACCTGACACTCATCTTAAAACAGAACAGCACTTGAGATGAAAAGACAAAGAAAACAGACGAGACATGATCACATAATTAGAACAAGAGACAGAGTGATTACACTGGGTGTAGCAAGGACACATCAGAGGGTATATCAAACAGACTTTGTACATCACATGGCTAGTATTTCAGAAATTGCCAAACATTTCAGAAATCAGAACCATAGTAATTTAGTAACTGAATATGGTTAACTCAAAGGACTTCCAGTTTGAAGACAGAAAAGAACACAAATATTATCACCACACCAACCATAACAAGCGGGAATAAATGGTTCTTGAAGATATACTTTGCTTTATTTGGTCCTCGCGCATGCGCATAGCCAGAGGGTCTCTTTTCACCCGCATATCAGTCCCCATCATTATGCGATATTCTCTGTCTGTCTGATGACAGAACATGTCAATAAGTTGTGCATTCTCATCTTCACCAGTTTCTTCAAAATGTTTCTGAATAGCTTCACGGGAAGTATCTCTTTTCCATGCTTTAACCCATTCTGAGTAATATGCCATGGGGCCTATCTTCTGCAATTTTTTCTGCTCAGCGTTTAGCCTATACATACAAACAATTTAACCCCACGCACAAAGAAGTTTACAATCTTTAGGTATTATCAGCTGCCAGTTAATATCAACCATCCTTACTTCGGCAAGCAAAAGGAAGGATTTATTGTGAAACCAGACCTATTAAGTACCACAATTTGCGAAGACATGCCTATTAAATATTTTATTGCCAACCCATACCTATTACGACACATTTTAAGCGAGACCATACCAAAAATCTTTTTCCGATGAGTTGACTCGTTTTCCAGCAACCATGGCCCACCACAAAAAATATGTATTTTAATAGGCATGGTTTTAGACAATAAAAAATGATTTTTTATTGTCTTTGCATAATATGGAACTTATTATGTATGGTTTCGCAAAAAATCCCAAATGGAATAGAGGGGACGGAAAGAGAAGAAGGAAAGGCAGAAGGTCCTCAACTGTGCAACCAAAAGTATGGACAAAAGCAGATAATGGAAAAGGCACCATGACACAATCAGCAGGAAAATAAAGGGTAATAGAGTAGGTCATACAGCTAAATAAGCACGAATCAAGGCCCTCAAAACCTGTGAACTTAACTTTCTAGTCTCAGCTATACCATTGCAGGTCCGTACTTTCAGGATTAGATAACAAAATCAGACGACCAAAAAGGGACACATCTTCAAAGTTACTTAAGCACTGAGTTGAGAAAGAGACAAGGAGCTAAACAGCAAGGACCAACTTCCATGAGGTTAATAACTATTGGGGCCAGTTTAACCTATAGAATTAGAATTTGGTATCTTAAGTTCTTCAATGACATCTCATTCTCCACCTCTATAATTTTATGAATATGGTTAGGTGGCCAATATGAGATACAGATCTGACTTACATTAGCCATCATTAGGTGAGATGAACAAAAGGTCTGGTACTGCTTTCTAAAGCAACAAGCCCAACAGCTAGAAGAATATGATGATGAAAATTTCCTTTCAAGATATATATACTGTCAACAATCAGCATCAAAAAACATAAGCACATAACATGGATGTTGTCATGATTTATACCTTTCTTCTTTAAAGAGATGGCGTCTAGCTCTGTAGAGTGAAGTCTCTGTCAGAGTTGGATGCTCCCCATAAAGCTTCACCTGCCCGGTCTCAGCCATAGCTTTGAGAAATACCTGAAAATCAGTGGTAAGGGAAAATTTATACTAGGGGACTGAAACAAACATTAGTTTTTCAAGTCTGTACACCTGAAGTTAATACATCTTTTTTAAGGTGAGTGCAGAAAGGAACCCTATAAACAAAATTAATAATTATAACACTTTCAAGCATCTTTTAATCCAGCATGACCATGCTTACTTTTCAGTTTTCACTAACCGTTTCAACATCAGGTCGCCTCCTTTGCCATCTAGACCATTGTTCTTTATCAGGTTTTCTCCAATTCCACCAAAGATCATCACTTGTAAGTGTCTCCTCTATGGACTTCTTGACTTTTGGATCCACAAATGCATGAGGACGTCCAAATTGTTTGTCTTGCTCATATTCACTCAGCTCTTCCTTTTCAGGCTCTGACTGATAGACAACGTACTCTGAAGAATACTCTTTGGGATCATCAATAATGTCATCTGAAGTTTCTGCTAGCATCAAATCCGTAGTGACTGGACTTGGTTCTGGAGAGCCAGCGACGGCCACAGATCCTCTATAGTTTTTCCGCCTGCTTCCAGGCTTTTTCCCGAAAGATGGAGAACCCCCAGACTTTCCTTTTGGTTCTGGAGCTTTAGCGGCCCTAACTCGATCAGCTGTGCCTTCGGGCCAGTAGTCTTCTCCTGGAATACTAGCACGTGCACCAGAGGCAGGTTCGATCCTACCAGACGTAGAGTCCATGTAGCTGTAGTATGGTGCACGCTCAACGGATACTTCCTCAAAAGACTCATCCTTGTTTTCACATTTTATACAGTATGATGTCGTCCTTGCTGAAAGATGGTGTCGCCCGCGTTTATCAGGTAACAATGGATTGGGGAACGTGGAAGCAAATGAGGCCTACATCCATCAGAAAAGAAGATTATTATCTAAGATGGAGAGAAAAATTGAAGTATTTCTTTCTTATTCACTGTCCACAACTTTACCTTGAATAACACATGAATGGATGGTAATGACATCGTGGTAATTAAGCAAACAGAACTGCAGCATATCAGTTCTGAATCCATTTTATGTAAACAAACAGAAAGAGCTTCTACAAACAAACAACAGTACAACAAACCTCATTTAAGAATATCCTTCAACATTTAACCCCTCCAATTTTTTCATTCATTACGTTTCTAAAAATCCTTCCCACATAATTTGAAAAACGTAAGGAAATAAAAGACAGGGAGGGAGTATCTATATGTTACCAACCGATCTGATATTTTCTACTTCAGCCTCTATGTTATGCCTCCCAGAATCAAAATACATCGCTTCCTATGTTAGAGATTAAAATAACGATCCATCATCCAGCCAACCTTAGTTCACTCAAACCCACAAAATTCTGAAGCAAGATAAACTTTTCAACATAGTGCTTAAGCATTAAACAAGAATCACTAGCCAATCTTTACAAACGTGATTCTACCAACAGTCGAAAGGCCCAAAAGGCTAGCAATTGTACAATTTAGTTAGTAGCATAAGCATATATAATTCTCAAATAGCTAAAAAGATCAATAACAACCAAGCCAAAGTGCCTAATTCGACTCAAGTGTATCTCCAATTAAACGAGAAATCCGGGTATGAGAGACAAATCAATCAGTAGTCCAGATATCATATTTTTTTACCAAAGTACATAGAACAGCATAAACAAAGCCACGGACCCAAAATGATTTCGGGTCGACTAACACGAATCTTCATGAATTGCCATAGCATCAAAGCACATAAGGATATAAACTGAACCATTCCACATTTCCACTACTACCAAACTATATCTCTACTAATGCCACCAAAAATAATCCCAACAATTAATTTGGGAAGAACATTTGATTTTTAAAGAAACAAAAGAAGAATCAACAACACAATTATAAAGTATAAATGAAGAAGTAAACCTTGGAAAATTGGGCATCAGAAGGAAGCGTACACCTCAATCCTCTATCTGCTGGCAGTGTAAAGAACAAAAACCCAATTCAAATATATGACATGCAAAATAAATAATGGCGGAAAAATCGAAAGTGAATGAAAATAATTGACAGAAAACCAACCTTGAAGAACCCAGCTTACTGATAAAGATGCCATCTTTGTGATTTGAACTGAAAACTATAATGAAGTGTGAGATTTAAGTTTCTTTTTTGGTGAATTTTTCAGAGGTTTATGAGAGGTTTACACAGGTGTAATTGAAAGCCATTGTTTTGGATAAACCCAGCTGCAGGGCGTATACCCCCGGGACTAGGTACATAATTTAGGCGCTTTAGTACTGCTATGATTGACACGCTAAAATACAAAATTCATACGGAACACTATATTAATATACATAACTGATACCCTAATTTACGTGATTAATATGTTGAAATAATTTGCTCAAGAAAAAGTAAATTGAAATAAATTATTAATAAGTTAAAATACATGATTTATACGTTAAAGTACATAGCTAACACGATAAAGTAAACAAAGTACATAATTTACTTTCTATAGTACACAATTTTTATACGCTAAAGTACATAATTGATACTCACACTAAAGAGCGTGATTTCTATGGTACTTATATGATCTCAACGCCAAAATGCATGTTTGATGCGCTAAAATAACAAAAGTTTTATAAAGAACATCATTTCGATGCTACTGTACATAAATTATACGTTGGATTACATAATTGTGTTATGTACCATAACGTGTTAGTTGTGTACTTTAGTGTATTAATGATGTACTTTAGCGTCAAAGTTATGTACAAACGCATCAAAAATGTATTATTTTAGCGTTCAATTAAATACTCCACAATTTTTTTTAGCTTATTAAAATTAGTTATGTATTTTAGCGTATTGATCATGTACTTTTGCGCCTAGATACCTCTATGCGTTAATTGTGTACTCAATGTAACAATATACGATGTGCTCAGTACTCTGTATAATTTAGTATCAATCAATTACTTACAATAAATATCATAGAAAGATGTATTTTCACACACATATACATATTTAATTACTTTCTTCTCACTGATTTTACCCCTGGAAGCATCCCTGCCAGTTTTTAGTTCACTTTTTTATATTTTCTTTCAGTATTTACTCTAGGGTAAATGGGTAATACAAAGTCATGTACACCATTTTAAACAAAAAAGAAATGAAATTTCGAACTCACCCAGTCACCCATTTCACAATTTCTCTCTCCTCCACATTTCTCTTTCCCACCCAACTCCGTTGCCAATGCGCCCTTTTCGCACTCGATCGTCGGACCAAATCTCAACCACGATGCCCTAGGGATAACCGAATCGGATCTACACCGCGTTGACGAAGCAAAATCGTGGAGATGAGATAACCTTGGGCGGAATGAGAGACTCGATGGCATGGTGCCGATAATGGGTGGGCGAGGTGAGGTGGCTGGCGCGAGGTGTCTCCGTTGGCATTTCCGGCGACGGGCTGGGCGGTTAACTGGTTGGTAGTCCTACGGTGGTGGCTGGGATTGAGGTGGGAGGAATAAAAGTTCCTTTGTTTTTTGGGTCAATTGATTTATTTATGGGTTCATGAGTCCACCTCAATGTCATGTGTCTGCCACATGAACTGGATTACACGATATTTTCCCCCAAGCACACTACCACTCTATTTTTACCCTTAACATTGTTGTAAAAGATAATTACGTTGTCTTGTGACACAAATACTATGGTAGAGTACATTTTGCTAATATGCTCAACTATTTAGTCTAAATGTCAGATAAGGGCTTATTTGGCCAAACTTCAACTTTTCCATAACTATTTAGCCCAGATGGCAGAAATAGTTTATGGAGGAGGAAAAATCTTTTTCTTTTTTTTAGTTTGCCAATATGGATAAATCGTAGGGTTCTTTAGCCACTTTTTTCTCTCTTATCCGGAATGCACGCACAAACATTGATTATACTGATACAACAAGGTAATTTTCACTATAATCGAAGAGTAACAATGAAGCTTTAGAAGATTGGTGATGAAAGAAGGATGCAGAAAAAAGAAGAGGAAGAGTGACGGAGAAGATACAAGGAGACTAGCTCGACTTGTGAAACAGAATTTAGTAAAGAGGAAGATAAAATATAAAAATTGTAACAGAATTTGGAGAGAAAAATTGTTACTATTTAATAATGATTTCATTACACAAAAATGACTTTTATACCTAAAATCTTGTAACAACTCTAACAGAATTTCATTACTCAATTGCTCTAACAACTTGACTATTTGCACAACGATCCCTATATCATATACAATAGTCAACCAATTTTGTTTTGCATAGAGTATGAATCATTTCTTGAAAAGACAAGTGTAAATTCGGCTAGTGCATTATTCCATTCTGTTCACAGTCATTTTTCTACCATTTTCTTTCAGTTTTCACTAAGAATTATTTTTTTTGTATCAGGTTCACGCATGTGGGGTCTAATCTATGAATCTATCCTTGTCAACTCATCCGCAAAAGCAAACTCTAAATAGAAAGCACAATCAGCCACTGACCTCTCAATATCGAAAGCATAATTGATTTGTTTTCCAGAACCTGTATCTATAACTTTGGAGAGAAAACCAATTGTATTAGTCGTCCGCATCAAGAAATAGAAACATAATCAATAGACATCGACCTTCGCAATTACAAAAATACACTCGTCATTGTTTTCCTCTGTAATCCTAAGGGTACAAATCAATTCAATGTACAAAATATCGTAAGCACTTGTAAACTTTTCGAAAATGACACCACATTTCAACCAAAGGTCCTCCATGGTTTTGACTGTCTAATTGTTGCGATTATTATCGAGAATTCGAGAGTTCATGGAAGCAACTAACTGAATTGTAACTTTGTGATCGTGGAACAAGTTGTCCAATTTTTCTACCTAATTATGATTTGGGCTATGTAGCGTAATGGAGGAGATCATAATTGGTTGTATTATGTCAATAATCCATAAATTTGAAGGAAATAATTTTGATTAAGAAAGTAAAAAAAAAAAATCATAGAAAGAAAAGAAAAAAAAAAAGAGGAAGTCGTGTGAAAAGTTCTAATCTTATTTGTTTATATAATTTTATGAGAAGTCGTGCGTATTATTTCTAACAATCTTCAAAAGAATTTATGAGACGAATATGTTTCTTTATACGTATATCTCGGACAAACTTTTATGTAAACATGATTATGTGAATTGGTTGGCAAATGCAGTAGCGTTAAGACTTAAGAGTGCCAAGAGTGATGTGTATTCGATTATAAGACATTGATCTTAGTCTAATATTGTATGACTATTAACTACTCATCATGTTTTTTGTGATGAAATAATGTATCCTCACGTATATGTTCATGTTGTTTAATAGTTTCCTCTTATGGTTTTTTTGCTTGAGTGTATGCTCTCATACACTAGCTTTGACGTGGATCCGAATTTATGTATATTATTGATTCTCGGATTTACCAATTATATCTTATTGTCTGTAAATGCATATCAATGGGCAAATTTATGATAGTCATACCAATGTACACTTACATAAGTCAAAATTATCATTATTTCAAGGCAATGCTTCATTGTGCTACACACAAAATTTCTAAGGTATTGCTCATGCTTCATGAGACCAATAAAGTGTTAGAGTTTATGGTAAATTTGGGAAATTCATGTCTTTCTTTTATCCATTGATTTGAGAGTCCTTTTGTCTATCTTCTCTTATGAGTAGCTCTCTTACTTTTTTTATCCAAAACAATAAGTTAAAATTGTTTTACACTCGTGGATCAACCTCTTTAAAAAAATTATTTTTTTTGGCGGCAAAACCAAAATTTAGTTAGAAGTTGATGACAGACAATTTTTAGGGTTCAGACATTCAAACCCTCACCAATTTCCCTAAAAATCTCCGGCGATTGAACTCCTGTTATGCTCGCCTGACTTACCCTCCGACGTCGGAAATGGCGGAAACGGTCGATTCCCCGACGATCAAGCCGATAAACAAAGGCGTGGTCCACAAGATTTGTGCGGGACAAGTAATACTGGACCTTTCTTCTGCCGTTAAAGAGCTGGTTGAGAATAGCTTGGATGCCGGCGCTACGAGTATCGAGATTGCGCTCAAGGATTACGGTGAAGATTGGTTCCAAGTTATTGATAATGGTTGCGGCATTGCTCCTTCCAATTTCAAGGTCTTATTTTTCCTCCTTTTTTTCATGATTTTCTTATTTATTTTTTTTTGATGAAATTGTATGTAATAATTTATGTAGATTGTTGTGATAATCTAGGGTTTATATCGTGGCGATTTGGGGGAGTATACTTTTGGCTAATACCCCACCTGGTGGTGGATTATAATTTGTGAGGTCTGTTAATTTTTGATTAGGAAATTAGGGTTTTTAAGGGAGATGTGAATTGGGGAATTTTTTTTTATCAGGGAAATCGATTTTTTCTTCGAGTATTTGAGCTCATGGTAAGCAATAGGGAGATGGTTCCACAAAAGCCGAAAATTTGGAAGAAAATTCAGAGGCTTTTGATTGTTTTTAAATCTTAACGTGGTAATAATGATTATCTGGGTAAAATGTGGCGATTTCTGCCGCTTTTGGTGGCAATGAGGCTCACCGATGTATGAAAGATTTCACCTTTGAAATCTATTGGATTAGTCTAATACGGAGTACTATCTAGCTATTCCTAGCAATGTTGATGCCAAGTTGAATGTGGTCAGTGCTCAATTATTCACGGCTATCTGGTATATCTCGTTTTTAATGCCCTTCCGATTTAATATGTTACTCTCAAGTCCAAAGCTTTTTTTTATCAAAGATATTAAGAAAATGAAAGTTGGGGAAAGGTGTGAGGTAAATAACCGCAATGACCACAAATAACGTACAAAAAGTATTTAAAATTTCATATAGAACTGATTATAAAAGGAAATGAGAATAGATTCAGAATTGGAGGGTGTTTGGATGATTAATTGTGTATATTTTGAGGGGTAAATGGTTGAGAACTTGAGACCATTTATAAAAAGAAGGGTAGAAAGCAAAAACTAAATCATGACGTTACACTATCCCCAAATATCTCCACAAAGGAAAACTTACGACAAATCTGGCTGAGGGCGAATTGCTAGACTTTAATAATTTAATAACAATCTAAAAATTGAAAATATAACTTCCTGGTAAGCAAAATCTTTGCCCTCAAAAGTACGTGGATTTGTCTTTTTCCAGCTCTTTGAACTTTTTGAAGTTTCTGATGTAGTTCTGTTCTCCTTATATTGGACAATCCAGAAGTTTGGAAAATGGTGGCTTACTCTTCGATTATCCACATCCCTTTTAGATTTTATTCTCTTTTTTTTTTTTTTTTTCAATTGGTGAAAGGGCATGGCTGGGTTACAGAGATCCGTGTAACTATTTTCATCTTTTGTAAAGTTAAAATTTTGTTGGTTCATTACTTGCAAATTGTATGAGTAGCTGATGCTTGCTGATATATGTTGTTTTGACTATTTTCTGTTTAATTAGTTATTTCAATGTTCGGGTGACCTTTTTTACCTTGATCTCAAGTTCTTGTTGAAAGAGTTGATTCATTCTCAGCTTTGTTGCAGGTTCTTGCCCTCAAACATCATACTTCTAAACTAGCAGATTTTCCTGACCTTCAGTCCCTTGTGACTTTTGGCTTCAGAGGGGAGGCACTGAGTTCACTTTGTGCATTAGGAGATTTGACTGTTGAAACTAGGACAAAAGATGAGTCAGTTGCGACGCACTTGAGTTTTGACCACTCAGGGCTGTTGGTAGAAGAAAAGAAGACAGCCCGGAAAGTTGGTACCACTGTAACAGTTAAGAAGTTATTCTCGAGCCTGCCTGTGCGAAGCAAAGAATTCAAACGTAATATTAGGAAGGAATATGGGAGACTTATATCTTTATTGAACGTGAGTATACATTTCTGATCATGTTGCCCTTTTTAATCCGTCTATCGTTCATTGGCTAATTGGAGATAATGCATATCCACCAGTATGGAAAGTCACAGTTACTGTGTGTTTCTGTATCTCCCTGAAATCTATCTATAGAAAAGTGTCTGATTAGCTTCCTTATTCTGGGGCAGCATTTTGAGTAAGAATAGGCCGTCTATGTATGGGCTGACACATGACTTCTAGAATTTCCATAAATGTGATTGATTTCAGTTGGCTTATTAAATTTTCAGGCTTATGCTCTTACTGCAAAAGGAGTTCGGCTAGTGTGTACAAATATGTCTGGAAAAAACACTAGGTCCGTAGTCCTCAAAACTCAAGGAAGTGGATCACTGAAGGATAACATCATAACGTTATTTGGTTCAAGTACTTTTACTGGTTTGGAGCCTGTGAGTCTTTCTATATTAGAGAACTGCAAAGTGGAGGGTTTCATCTCAAAAGCTGGTAACGGCAGTGGGAGAAATATGGGTGACAGGCAATTCTTTTTTGTAAATGGTCGACCTGTTGATATGCCAAAGGTCAGTAAACTTGTGAATGAGTTATATAGGAGTGCAAACTCACGACAGTATCCTATTGCAATTCTGAACTTCATTGTTCCATCAATGGCGTATGATGTGAATGTGACGCCCGATAAGAGGAAGATATTTTTCTCAGATGAGATGTCTATTTTGCAATCTTTAAGAGAAGCTTTAGGAACGATATACTCATCAAGTTCTGTTAGTTACAGTGTTCAGAACTTAGAGGCATGTGAGAAAAGAGTTGATGGCTTGTCTGCATTACCTGTGGGATTGCGGCGGGGCCTGGAGCACTCATCTTCTGTAAGGGTTCAACCTACAGTAGTATCTGGTGAGAAGCAGGCTACAGAAGATACCATGACTTTAGATGCTATCGAAAAGGTCAGCCATCTTTCATCATGGGCTAATTCTCTTCGCAAGGACACACAAATGTCACTGGGCAAGGACTTTACTCTGAGAGCTCACAGCATTAAGAAGGCTTACAGTTATTCAGCAGGCAGGGATGACAAATTAACAAGTAGTATTAGCGATAACCCACAAAACCATGAAGAGGCTGATAATAAGGTTTCAGTAAATACTACATCAACTTATAAGTCGGCCTCCATTCAATCATCAATAACAAAGTTCGCTGATGTTCAAAAGCGGAAACTTGAAGTTTTGTCTGCTCCATTGTCTGAAGCACCTATCCTGAGAAATATATCAGTAAATCATGACTCAGATAGAAATGTGGTGGACTTATGCTCTTCTGATCTTGATGAGAGTAAACCATCAAAACATCTCAAAATGGATAATCTGACTCAAGCAAGTGGTCCTCTTCTGAGTGACGGTGACATTGTGGATTTGGGAGAGGTATGTGTGTATTCTGAACATGTATTGAGATATTGATTCTATATGGTGGGCATAAAAGAATTACTGAATTTGAATTTTGAAAGGGGATCTTTCCCATACATGCTGGAAGAATAGCTAGGCATTAGTTTTCTGTTCTTTTCATACAAAGAGATCCCCTAAAAAAAAAAGCCATGATTGTATGTACAAGTGAAACACTTTAAAAGGCCGATGGGTGTAACTTATCACACGCTGGTAGGAAAAGACCGGAAGCACCAATCTAAGTGTTTAGTAGGAAGAGAAGGGTCTGTAGGGAATTAGAAACCTCAGAATACTATCATTCAGAACCGTGGTTTTAAAAACCTAATTTGGAGCTAAGGCGTTCAGGGTTTAATAAGTTGCCTTTTTTCTTGCCTTGTCAGAAAAGATTAGAATGGTCTTTCTGGGACCTGTCGATTCATATAAACAAACATTTGTGACTTCTTCTATTTGTCTGTTTCTTGCCTTCATTTTCAGGACATGGAAACTGAAGTGTCCCTACCACAGGAAGGCATATCAAGTGATGCATGCACAGTAAACTTGAAAAAGAAACTCCCAGATCAATCATTTGAAACATGTCCAGTACAAGATGCACCTATAACTTCTGCCCCCAAGGCATTGTCCACTTTGAAGTTTCACATCAAAGACCTCATGAAAAGGAGGAAGCAGAAGTCCTCAATATTGTGTTCAACTTCCAATGCTTCTACCAGGTCAACAAGTAAAAGGTCCGTATAGCTTAGATGGGGAGAACAGTGACATTGTTTTGGTTTTTTATTCTATTATTTGGTTCACTTCTTTGATAGGCATAGTGGTTGTATACAGGTGCTATGCTGCTGCCACACTGGCCCTTTCACAAGTTGACAGCGAGGAGTGGAAATCTAGGTCTTTAGCTGCTGCAACCACTGAGCTGGAAAGGCTTTTTAGAAAAAGAGACTTTAGCAGAATGAAGGTTAGTTGTTGATTTGATCTATGAGGAAGAATAACAAATAGGATTATAGATCTAAACGTTGTGGTATCAAAGCTTATATCGTGTGTCTGAGTAGGCAAAGGATGACCTTTTAGATTTCGTGGATAGCATTTTTGACGGGAAGGGAAAGGAAATGGAGGGATTTGGAAGGATCTATTTCCCTGCCATTAGTTAAAATTTCAAAGGTTGCGTGGCAGGAAGATGAGAAGTCACACTAGAAAAACTTTGCTTAGAGTTTCTGCTGACCTTGTTTTTCCTTCAGGAGATTGTGGTGCAGTTTTTGAGGCTTGTCATTCTAGGGCCATCTCGAAGCCGAGGCTCTAGGGCCTGGTTTGTCTTCCTCCTTCTGGAGCCTGGCCGGGGTATAGCTATGAGTACTTGACGTGGGACACTAAATGTGGAGGTTGTTTTTATGGTTTGTTCTGTTTTGCTCTCTCTTCACTATAAGGGTATTAGAGTGACTTTCTGCATAATATGATTCTTCTAGGCCTCGTTGCACAAGGCATGCATTGATGAGAATTTTTGGGGTGATGTATGCACCATGTTGGCATGTGAGGAGTCTGAGGGCTCAGGGGGGGCTTTAATGTCTATAGGAATGCACTGATGAGATTTGTAATTGTGGTTTTGTTGGCCACTTCTTGAGGTTGACCGTTGACAGTGAGTTCAGGTTGTTTTTATTAGCCTTTGCCTAGCTTGGTGTGGCTTCTAGATTAGATCCTCGCTTTATTACCAAGGAGTGGGCTCTTGAGCTCTGTAACTTGATCATAGTGTTCGGTAATAATTAGATAGCTCTTTTGGATCAATATGAAATGCAAACCTTTTCCTTTAGGTGGTTAGTCGCTGGTTTACTTTCTTATGTAGAAGAGTGAATGGTGGTGAGGACTTATTTGCTTGAGGTCTTTCACGAGGTCATTGACAGAATGATTATGCACTCCACCTTCTGTTACTCCTGTTACTAAAAAATAGAGATCTCTCATTGTTAAAGGTTTAAGTCTTTCTCTAGTTTGTACAAATCATGTATAAGGTCCTCTTGATTCCTAAAGCATAATGTTCCTTTTTGGTGATTACCTCTCTCAGAGTGCTTTGTAGGAGATAGGCAGATTTTGGTCATGACTCTTGTAGCTACTGAGATTCTTGGTGATGTTAGGAGGTAAGGACGTGAGGGCTTGATTCGAAAAGGCTTGCAATAGTTAGAATTGGGTTTTTTCTAGATAATGATTTTGGAAGTTAAAGGTTGGTTTGAGGTGGTAGAAATTGATTTGAGAATCTTGTCTTCTATTTATTTTTGTGTCTTGGAAATGGCAAGGGGGGAGATGATTTGGTACTGTGGGGATTCTCCTGCAAGGTGACCACTCTTCTCCTTTCCTTTAATCCTTGTTGATGACCCTTTAAGTAGGGTTTCAGGTGAGAGGAAAAGATACAAGGGAAACTGGGGGCTATGTGAAGAGACTTAAAATGATGAAGGGTGTTTATGTGTCTCACTAAGCTGATGCTGCTGTAACTCGTTTTATATCCTAATAGTCTAATTCAGTCATACCTATCCAGGCCTCGGAGGTGGTAAGATCAAAATTAGATATGGACTTCAAAGAAATAGTTAATAGCGGCATGCAGCCATGCACTGAGGTGTTTGTGCATCCGACGTAAGTCGTGATGCAGAATAAACCTTTTTTTTCTCTTTAATTTTATCAGAACAAGGTATAAATTTATCAAGAACAAAACATAGAATGAGGATTAGACATACTTACAAGTGATCTAAGAACAAATGGTTTGAATTTTTTCAGTAGAATTGTGATAGGGATTTCCTAAAGCTTGATATGTCCTTAAGAGAAGAACCTTTTTTTTTTTAGCTGTTTTGGTTTTAAATCAAGAAAATCAAACGATATGAAGGGTCTAGCTGGTGTATACGGCGGCTCCCTATTAGTGCTATGCCTGGTTCCTTAGGCAGACAAGCGAATTCCTTACTTCATCTGAAGCCACAGCACGGAAGCGAATGGGAGACTGGGACAGTAACTCTTCGTGCCAAACACTACTCTCTTTGTTGGAAAGAAGTCCGCTCACCTGCTCAATGGTGACGGGTGAGGCAATAAACTTCTTTGTTATTCCTTCCACAAAGGCAAGGGCGTTTACATAAGGTCTAAAGCCTCAAAGAGAACACAGAAATTAGCTTTACAAATGAAGTGAAGGTTTCTCATGCGTTAAGCCATGCTTTTCACTCGGCATAATGTGCCTCTTACATTTGGTCTCTTCCCCTTTATATTGAGGCATACATTAGATTATATCCCTTTCTTAAGTCTTAACTAGTCAATCTAATGGTTCAGAATGAAACAGGAAGTAAATAGTAAATTACATGGGTTAATAAATGTTTAATTTACTAGTAAATGTAAGTAGGCTTCTCCGTTGTCTCTTCCTTTATGTTAGTCAGGTGAGATACTTTGTAGGCAAAATCAAGGCTTCTTTTTGCCATAAGTTATGCGGAAATGTGAGACAATGATTGGTATGGTGACTTTCAAGTTTCAACAACAACTAAGCCTTAGTCCCAAAATGACTTGGGGTGGGCTAACATGAATCATCATCGAAAACCGTCGTTTGTAGGTACAAATGTACAATTATTTGCATGTTCTAGCCAAGATGATTTTAGGATCAATTACCAAATGACAACATCAGATGTAGAACATCTGAGTGAAGAGAGTATCATAAGTCAAATGATTAATATGCCCGACACCCTGACATGCATGCTTTCATATTCTGAACTTTTCTATGCATTCACTCATCAGTACTAGCAGACGTTATAACTTGACCATGGCATATCTGATTTAAGATAAAAGAACTAAGCTCTCATCTGAAATAAGAATCACCTGATTTGGTTGCCAAAATCGGTAGAGGTGGAGCATTGGCCTGATATGTCTGAATTTCATTAAAAAATCAACTGCGAAGCTGATGTGAGTTGGCCATAGTTTAAGCACTACACTAGATATGGGATAAACCAAAGCTATATGTATGTTGAATTGCAAGTTTTACATCCATGTGTACATCATAGAAAAAGAGCTGGTAAATACTGAGATATGAAGCCGGAAACTTGAGAGCAATGGTCTGATTATCAGATGCTCAAGTCTGCACAAATGAAGTTGATCTTGATTTAGCTCTTAAATTGGCTTTTTGAGAAAATGAGTTGGAAAACATTGCCTTTAGTCCTTGCTGGAAATTTGTGTCTCAGATTTTGTTTTTCTGTTATATTCATATCCAATGTCATGAAATGCACTATCTATTTTGCATTCGTAGAACCTTGGCTTTAGTAGCATCCATTCTGCGTTTCTTTTTCCCAGTAACTTTTCCACTCCTGTGATGGCCTAATTTTACCTTTCCACCATCTGCTCTCTTCATTTGAATTTCAGCTTAAAAATTCATAATAACAAGTGAACTTTTTGTGGCAGGTAATCGGGCAATTTAATCTTGGCTTTATTATTGGGAAGCTTGAGGAAGACCTATTTATTGTGGATCAGGTGATTTGTGTGATTTATGGCCTGTGCTTCTTCTTGTAAAGAGACCAACCTTTCTCATGTAGTAGTCTATAATAGCCAATTTTACTGTTTTCATTTACGTTCTTGCAAATTGAAATTTGTGTATAGCATTTTTTGTTCAGTGACGGGTTTTTTCCTGCTGCCAGCATGCAGCTGATGAGAAATATAATTTTGAACGCCTTTCACAATCTACTGTCATGAACCAGCAGCCTTTACTCCGGTAAGTGTTTCATCAACCCTTGGATACTTGAATATATTTACTTTGGCATAACATGAATTCGGGTCATCCTTATTCGTGTTGCAAGCATCAAACCTTGAGAAACTTATGTATTCAATGGGATGTCTTTTTCTCCATCCCTCTTACTCAGCAGAACCATGGCCTAAGTTATTTATTAAGTCCGGAAATATTACTATCCCTAATCTTAATTGCCAAGAGGAGCTACTGTACTGACTTTATTGGGGCTAACAGGGTACGCGGTAATACCTTTCTGAGGTTGGTTCGTCCATTATGAAAAGTGCCATGTTGTTAGTACTAATCTTCCCTCTATAGTGATTTTGGAAAGATTTTCACTCCTACATTTTTCTTTTCGTTTCTCCCCTGCTCGTTTAACATTGATTAAAGGACATAGTAGGTGGATATGGGTCAATTGCTTTTCATTTCTGTGGTTCGTAAGGATACTAACTTTGTTCTGCTTGAAAACTTTTGTTGTTCTTGGGAACAACTTTCATGTCAGAGACAACTTGGGCGTACAGATACTTGGTTAATATTCTGTTACCATAAAGTTAGAACCTTCTGTGACATCTATAACCTGATGTATTGGTAACTTTTTTGTTCTAGTACTTTTTTCGAGGGACATAATTAACTGCTACAAGCCTACAACTCTTTAAAAATAAACATAGAGAAAAAACTGCTTTGACATCAAACTATCAATGCCTTTTCTTTGGTTATAACAGCCTTAAACACTCCTTTCTGCTTTGAGAAACTTATCAGTTGCTAGTCCACTACAGTATCGTAGTATGCTTAGTGGTTAGACAAAGAGCTGGGTGAAGATTACTTATTCAGTTGCCGTGTGATCGATAGGTCACGGGTTCAAGTCCTGGGAGCAGCCTCTTGTCAAATAAATTAACAAGGGAAGGCTTGTCCTCATTACACCCTTGTGGTGGGACCCTTCCGGACCCTCGCTTAGCGGGGACGCCAATGTGCACCGGGCTGCCCTTTATTGATTTATTTACTCCTGACTGTGAGTTGCATCTCTAATGCGGGACCAATGCTCTTCTCACAAAGAGGAGTGTGAAACAAACTTGGGGAGTGTAAAAATTATCTCCCCGTAATCTGACCGCATACAACTCAGATTTTTAGCTCTTTTAACAAGGTGGTTCTGGAATTTAAATTGTATTAGTATGTGACTGGTCTGTTGTTGGATTATATCATTTTTGTAGCAGCACGTCATAATGCTGGTAGTGTACTCGATTTATTTCACTGTTAGGCTTTGTAAATACAGAATACAAAGTCCTTGCATTAAGTGAAGGATCTAGGCATACATTAAGTCATCTTCCTTTTTTTTTTTTTTTTTTTTTTTTTTTTACCTTTTTCTCTTCCCAATGGCAACATTGAAAAACAGTGTGTATCTACTCTACTTAGCTAATTCAGAAATGTCTGATCTAGCCCATCCTTTACTGATTAGTCGAGGTTGGCCTTTCGTTTCGAATTGCCTGCCATAATTGCATCCAGAATCCGAGTGAGGATGTCTGATGAAGGGTGCCAATGTGCCATTTGCTGTTGGCTGCTTGAAAACAAGATTTTGTGTTTTGTCAGTGTGTGTATGTGTGTGTGTGTATAGCTCAGGCTCAAATTAATTTCATTGGCTGCTTGTGATGTACTGATTACTCCTAGATTTTTGAAAGTCTGTGCTATTGGCACATTTTGAACTAGATTTTACAATTTGATAATTTTGATAGCGTGGCAACTATTGATTCATGGGCAAGCCTTCAAGCTAAACTGCAGAATCTGCTGCAGGACAAAACTTAGTTTTGGAAATTTGAGGTCATGCAACTTTGTCCTTACGATTTCAATAGCACATAACAAATTTGCTGCTTCATTTAAAGTCCTTGGACTCCACATTATTACTGTATTCAAGAGTCGGATAATGCCTAAGAATACTTAAGTAGAACAATTCGCTTGAAAGTATGTGTAAATGGCTAAAACTCAGTATGTCCCTATTCGGCATGAGATGAACTGTCTATAAATTGCTAGACAATGAAATTTTGGTCGCTACAACTGCACAGAATAAGAAGTCTAAGAAAGTACCTAACTTTGTTTTAATGATTCTCCTAAGCTGGTCAATTTCTGCCTTTCTGAACGTGATCGGGTCTTCTCACTTCTCAACTGCTCAAGCTCCTGTCAAATGATTATGTTTAAAAGTTAAAACTATAAATTTTTAAATGTTTTATGTGTTCTGCATTCATGATTAAACATGTGTCTAACTTTACTGTGGTTGTGGGCCTTTTTTACTTTGGTATCTGACCCTTTTTGTATTTTCTGGAAACTTGTGTACTTTTACGTTGAATCATTTTTTGAACGATTTATCACCAAGTCACACGTCTGGCTTATAGATATTAAGCTGAATATATACATGCCTTGTTTATCTTATTGATTTCTTCTTGGTGTAAACAGGCCGGTCAGGTTGGAATTTTCCCCCGAGGAAGAAATAGTTGCCTCAATGCATATGGATTTAATCAGGTATTTTAAATCTATTTTGTACCCCTTCCTCTCTCTTTCTCAGCGTAACCCTATTGATATAAAGCCTAGACCGAGAGAGAAAGGCTATCCTTCGGTCGTAAGTCGTGTAAAGTTACAATGTTAAAACTTAATGCTACCGAGTTTTCCATCTCCAGAACTTCTGTCCTGATGGTTTGTATTGATCTTGTTTTTTGGAAGTTCATGAGTTATAAGTACATATATGAAAGTCTTGAAACAAAAGAGCATAAACAAATAATTAAGTTTTCCCGCTCTCCTAGTTTGGACGTCCTACCTTAAACACCCCATCTATTTTGGGGCTCTCTCTCCTATGTTTTGCTAATCTATACATACCCTCTCACATTATTTCTTCTACTTTCTGCTAATCTTCACATTTCTCCTCCTTTTTTTTAGTATTCCCCTACTACCACCACTCACCTTAATTTTTTTTCCTTATTCCACTGCAAATACCCCATGAGGTGTTTGAAGTGGGACGGAGGGAGTATGTATCAATATATGAAGAACAAAATAAAGAATTCGGATAAGACATCTTCATGAGAGATCTAGTTACAAACTATTCCAATTGTGCTGTAAAATCATGATAGGGAAAGCCCTAAACATCCCGGCTGCCTTTGCCCATAGACAGTCCTTGCTCATTCTCTTTGTGTCTTTCCTCTTCTCCATGTTTATCTTCATCTAACTGTTGTTGAATTGTGATTGTAGGAAAAATGGCTTTTCCTTGGAAGAGGATTTACACGCTTCTCCAGGCAACCGTTTCATGTTAAAAGCTGTACCTTTTAGTAAAAACATAACATTTGGAGTTGAAGGTAATCCTGTTGTATTAATGTTTACTAGCTTAACATACTGTATTGTTAAATCTGATGTCGGTTTTTGAAGAGATTATATTAGTTCCAGTATTCTTGTCATTAGCTAGTCTGTTGCTGACTAGTGCATTATAATGTGACAGATGTGAAAGAGCTTATTTCCACTCTTTCGGATGGTCAAGGAGAATGCTCAATGATGACTACTTACAAGATGGATACTGCTGAATCAGTTTGCCCTTCGAGGGTTCGTGCAATGCTAGCATCACGTGCCTGCAGATCCTCTATTATGATTGGTGATGCACTTGGAAGGAAGGAAATGCATAAGGTAATCTTATCAGTTTGCTGTCAGTTCTAAATGTTTTTGCAGATACATGCATTACGGTTGAGGTGTGGTGAAAGATAACCAAATAATTGATGCAGTCATTATGGTTCAGGTGAGGCGATAGATAACCATGAGTACCATGTGTAGGAAGTGAAACTCATTCTTGCACCAAGTGGCTCTGGGTAATATAAGGCATGAGAGATCTTGTTGTAGATACTTAACTTACTTTTACTTTTATATCTGAATGCCTATATAAAGCCAGCTAGGCTTTGCTATTGGTAGTTTTGCCCCCTCTATGCATCCAAATACTTGTGCTAACTTTTCTATTTGAGAATTTTTGTTGCTCCCTTGTAAAAAAAAATATGTTGGTGAACCTACTTTTTACATTTAACCGTGCGCAGCCTCTCTATGTTTCAATAGGGGTATGGCTTGCGTGCATCTGAACCCCCCCTACCCCGCATTATGACGGGAGCCTTTAAGGCACTAGGGTTAAAGATGTTTGTAACCTACTTTTTACATTTATACGCTCTGAATTGGCTTTTTCGAATCTCCTGTAGTAGCCATGTTAGAGTTGAACCCTTAGATCATGTTCGCTCATTAACCTTAAAAGATCTTGTACCAAACAAGGTGAGAAGTATAAATGACTTAGATATGCTGGTAAAATTGCAAATGTAACCCCATCTGGACAAAGTTCATTGTCTTGTAAGTTGACACCATTGCCCTCGGTCATGGTTACTCCCCTCCCTCAACCGCCCTTTCCACCTCACGGCAGTGTTTAGGCTTAAAGAGATTAGGATTTTTAGGTGGCTGTCGGTGGTTTTAGGATATGACCTGCGAGAGCAACCACCTATTATGAACCCCGATAATTTTAAGATCTGGATAACCTTATATCAGAACTGTTCAGCAGTAATTTCTTAATCTTTTTTTTTTCTTTTCTTCCCTTCTGAAAGTCCTCTTCTCTTTTGGTGATGCCTTAAATAAAACTATCAGGGTCATGAAGTGTTTTTCCAAGTTTGGAAACTTAATATTATAGGTGGTTCTTGTATGTTCATGGATACTTTATTGGCTTTTCTCTGTCTTGCTATTTCAGAGCACCTTTTACTCCCTATTGTTTGGCATGACTCCCTCTTCATCTGACTGATGTGTAACACAGATACTCGAGCACCTGGCCGAACTGAAGTCCCCATGGAACTGCCCGCATGGAAGACCAACAATGCGTCACTTGGTGAGCTTGGCCACAGTCCGCGACAGAGTAAATCTGGAAAGTGACGGTTTGTGAATGGTGGTGGGCTGGTGGCCATCCTAATTTATCTCCTTCCGCCTGAATGCCTGATGTGTATATGTAATTTATATAATCCTCCTGTAAAGTTTTCAATAAAGCTCAATTCAATTTGCCCTTTATGTACAAGACTGACAAAATTTAATGCTTAGGAATTTTGATCACTATGTGTGAGGCAGAAGGCGCTGATGTTTTTATGTTAAAATCTTGTGGAATGTTAGCATGTACGAGTAGTATTTGGAATGTTAGTCTAGTTTTTTTTTTTTTTTTTTTTTTTTTTTTTGATGAGGGTGAAACTACAAACTCGACTCCACATACGCGCAAATAACAGCACCGTGGTCCGAGCCACGAGTCATTATCTAACTGCTTCCCCACAAACTTTGTTCATCTTTTGTGATTAGAGAGCTAACTCTCCCAATCTTGGTGAAGCATTATTGGTTAATAATGTAAGTTGTCGTATTTTTCCTTTACGTACTTGATTGGTTGTAATTTGGTGCAATAGTTCAATGTGCAAATTGGCTAACCAACAAATGACATCGATGTTGTTACTTGAACATCGACAAGTTCTAAAAAAGAACGTTATAGTAAACAATGCTCTTACCAATGTAAGTGTATCCTATCTGTGAAATTTTATACTGCAACGACAGCCTGCTACAGCGTACAGGCCGGTACTAAACTGCGTAATTATAATATTTTGACTGCACAGTGAAGGCATGGACCGTGGGCACCAGATAGTACGTGCGATCCTGAACAACAAGATCTTCCCACCAGCTTTAGCTAAAAGGTATGGACCGAAGTTCTGTTGATAGATATACTGGACAGAAGCGATTAACTGTTGCCACTTTTGATTGATATCGTCCAGACAAGGTCGGTATCAGACTTCACAGTTACTTCATCTCCTGTCACTAGATTGGATGTACTTACTAAACCACCGAACTTCATCTCCGTGCCGGCTGACAAAGTATAAAGGGATAAAGGGTGTTAAATCACAACATACTAAAAGGTTAACAATGTTAAGATGTATAAGAACAGTAAGCACAAAGAAAAGTTGTCAACTTCCAGATCTGAAGCAATGCATGACAGCAATCAGCAAAAGAGAGAGTGAATTATTGGTTCGATATAAACTTCCCACATACTAGATTAGTCGTTCTGAGTTCCTCATATAGAAGAGGTTATAAGGATTATCCGAGCCTAGTTAGAATAGTTACATAATCAAGCAAGAACAACAACCATGATCTAACTAAAATCCTGAAACATAAGGTGGCATCACTTATCTTGTTGCACGCCACTCAATATACACGCCTACTCGACATTAGTATGTTCATTACTCCTGCAACTATATCAGAGTCGAATCCTAACAACACTTTTTGCTTCTCTTTACTACACTTAACCACACTAATTGAAAATCTGTTTTTGAGTAGCCAAAGAAGAGCAAAATTGATCATTCAAACATGCCCATGAACATCAGACATTAGCTCAAATATCATCTGTCAAGTTATATGATATCAAACTTGACTGACCCATCCATGATTCACACATTTAACAAGTGATTGACTCTGTGCCCGGAAAAAAAAAAAAAAAGAAAAAAAAAGAAAGAAGAAGAAACCAGTGACTGATTGATCGTGTCAATTGCGACGGTGCAATTTTTATTGCTTTTCTTTAAAAAACTTCACAAACCCCAAGAAAGCTGGCTTTGAGCACCCTCGGACATGCAAAACTACCATTCAATAAAGTCATACACCTTTACTTTAGCGCCAGAACGTTTTTTCGTGCAAAATGATGCTTGCAATACAATTAATGTCTTACTGTGCAATTACTGGCTTTCCAGCGACACCACGATAGAAGTTTTTAAACTTGTTTTAAGACGAGAGTTTAGCTTTCAACTGTCAATATGCTAAGGAAACGAGAAAGAAAGAGAAATAGAGGCTTATTAGTAGAACTAATGTGTGTTAGGCAATACAAAGGAACAGTACACATGATTTACTTACCAAGGTTCCATTTCAGCCCAGAGGTTGAGCTGCAAGCAGAGGGCATCCCAATTGGTATTAGTCCACAATGAGGACCAACAATAGAAGACTGAATATGAATTTTGTGATGATGAGTCTTTGGGAGAACTTGAATCAGGCAATCATCTGAAAGAAGGATTATCCGCACGCCAGAGAACCGGTAAAGAACATTAATGTTCCCAGCTTCATGATCGAAGCGCCCACCAAGTGCACCAGTTACAAGTATACACAGCTGCAAGGTACATAGTTATCAAATAATGAAATTCATATCAACCACCATACACCTATTCAGATGTTGAAGATAAGTTGGTGATGCTGGCCACGGCCATAACTATTTGAAGAGAAAGTAAAGGATGTCAGATACTGGAATACTCTAATATCAAATGAAGCAGCTTACATTGGATTTCTCACAGTCTGGCGTTAAGTTACTGATATGTGATATACACTTATTGAGGTCTGTAGTATCTTGATCATGAGATTCATCTACCGTGTTGCATCCCTGCCATCAACAATAAAAAAAATTTAAAAAAAAAAAAAGGTTATACTCCGTAGAAGAGAATAAATGGTCCTTGAACAGTCAACACCACTACCTAGATTTTTCATTATGAAAAAGAAGCGGAAATGCTATCTGTGAAGGAAAAATTCGAGGTTTACGCTTAATAGTAAACACCAAAAATAGGATGAAATCATATTCAGAATCATGCCAGTCACTACAGTGGATCTCTATGAAGCTTTAACCAGGCCAAGCAGAAACGAGATGTCCAACAGAATCAAGTTTCATTAAATATCTACTGGTCTACAAGTAGCCCTTACATCCACCTTAAAAATCTGTTTATTAAATATAGGGATGAGAGGACAAGCAGCTTCACAAAGGTGAGCTATGTAGCTCTATTAAGTTTCTAAATACATCCTTCTAATGGCAGAATTCCACTATACTATGGAATTTTCAAAACAGAAGCTAAATTCCGCAGAGATCAAGAAGACAAGAATATCAAACAGCTGTATTTTGTAAACCATCTCTCACAAAAAGCTCTACTGCCATCATAAATGCAAATTTTTACAATAAAGGCCCAAATGCAAATGAGATATCACAGTTCAAGCATTTCTTAAATTGTCAAGTCATTTACAACATACTATTTTAGGGTTGTTAACACCAGCCATGTCACTAATGGGAGAATAACAAGAAGTTCCAAGATCCAAAAACAACATTGACCAAGGGGTTCATGGTGTAAATTGGATTAAGTTTACTTAAAGCAACTAAACTGCAAAATTTACACAACAACAAAAAATAAAAATAAAAAATAAAATATAAAAAAAAGATAGAAAGAAAGAAATAGAGTAGTATAGGAACATGCATGGAAAGGGAAAGAAATTAGATAGTACACAGTATTATTTCAATTCATAAGTGAAAATTCTAAAAAGTTCCTGTGCCTCCACCCCCCAGGCCCCCAATATACATGAGTCGCAATCATTGTCACACTACTGACTATCCAAGCCAGACATACCATATATTCACGTCTCCTGTCTTGTACCAAGAGATTCGTTCATTTTATTATTACTCCTGTCTTGGTCACATATGGGTTTAGCAATTAAGAACATCACAGTCCTCTATGTCTATAAATGAGTTCATTGAATCATACAAATATAATATAAGCAAAATCTCCTTTAGCAAGAAAATGGAACACATGACCCTTCTCTTTCAAAATAGCAAAAAAAGCTTTCATTTGCCCCATAACTTGAAAGAGAACAGCCTGTTTCTTTGCTTTCAAACAGTCGCCTTGCTAAGATAGGCACGCAGTGACGGAGGACCGACTGCCAAGGAATCATAACATTTCCATATAGAGGTACAGTATTGGGAGAAAAGAATCAATACATCAAGTTAAAGTTTTTCAACCTATCACTCTTTCTTATATGAAATTAAGTTCGCAAACAAGCAATGCATCAGCACATATAGCACCAAGTCACCAACATCAACACTGACAATGTTAGCAAGCTTTCATTTTAGTTCATGTGTGAGAAAAATTAATCTAATCAGCAAATGCAAAGAGCTTATGCAATTTTGGTTCACAACTTTTTGTACACTTCAAGCTAAAAGTACTATGGCCAGAGGATGAAATACTCTAGCTAAATAGATAGTTGAGGAGTAGCGATAACAGCAAACTATGATGGCGATTGTAAATTCATGAAACTACTCACCTGCTTGGAGTAATATTCCAACACGTCTCCCCTGATGGAGTCCATGTCACCTTTAATTACATCAGGTTTATACCTGAAACAATTACAGACCATATGCATTATGATTCTAATAAACGGATTCTAATAAACGGATTAGTATGTAACGCTGACATGCTGATGATTCTAATAAACGGATTAGTATGTGAATGCATATATCATTAAGTTCAAAAGGTCAGGCAAGATGCCTAAACTTGTAACGCTCCGTATAAGGTAAGGGACTCATCGAATAATGTTCACTTGGGGTAACCACGCTCACTTCCTCAAATAGGCAACATGTGCAAAATCTCATAAGCATAAATAATCCAAATTCATCAGAAAACTAACGGCCATCATTCAGTCCTTTGAAGTGAGCTAATCATAGACAAGCAAAGAAGATGCCCCAATATGAGATCCAGGTGATTAGCCTTTTTTAAAAAATCCTACAATTAGAGCACGAGCCCTTATATTCTTGTGTCTCATTGTCTCTAACAAAGGAAAATTTATTTCTCTGAGTAACTTCAAATGACATCGAGTTTTGCAAATACGCAATCACAACACTCCAACCTGATTCTGCAGAGCCAGAGCTATCGAGAACTTCCAACCACAAATTAGCCACACATAACTACATAAGATTCCTTAAAGAAAATACTTACGCAACACGCAACCTTCACCATTCATTAGTACTCCCTCCGTTCGCCTTTAAACTTCCTACTTTCTACTTAGGGGTGTTCATCTTTAAACTTCCTACTTAGAATCTTTAAGACCAAAACACCCTTACTTTTTTATTAAAAGTGCAAGTGGGACATACCCTATGTTTAATTTTACACCAAGTGGACCCTAAAACTCATTCTGTATTCTATTTTTCTTAAAAACTGTGTTCCGACCCTACGCGTTTTATAACCGAACGGAGGGAGTACATTACTTCATACCCAAAAGAATTACTAATATCCTAAATATCCTCACACTTGCACACTAAACAACGATCTTGAAATTTAATTCAATTCACGAGCGGAAACCACTAGCACCGCGAATCACTAATACATACACCTCTACGAATTCATTACACAACATTCTTGAAAATTATTAATCCAATTTACGGAGGCAAACACTCACACCTCGGCAGATTACTGATACAATATTCCGAATTCAAGCAACAGACGCATACTTTTCATAATCAAACAACAAAACATGATAAAATCAATCATTGCGATGCTTAATTATCAAATAATTGCAAAAATTAACATTAAATTACAAAAAAAAAAAAAACAACCTTTGACGAACATCGTGCGGATTAAGGTCGGGAAAAAACAGAGGCATCTCATCGAATAAACGATTAGCTCCTCCATCAGCACACACTCGAATCTTCGCTGCTCTACACAAAAAATCCCCCAATTATTAATCATAACTAATCAATTTCATATAATTATAAAAAAAAAAAGAGGAGAGAAAGAGAGAGAGAGTACAGTGGTTCCAGAGAAGAGGAGCGAAGCGAGGGAGGCGTTGGTTAAGGATAACCAAGGCGTAATTTAGCGAAAAACATTGATCAGATGGAAGTTTAGGCAGAAGGAATCCTGCTGTGTGCTGCATTACTTCCATTTTTTTTGTTGTTCTTAATATTCAACTTTCAGTGGTAGCTTGTAAAGGAAGCTGGAGGAGGAGGAGGAGGAGAGAGAATGGAAGGAAATGTCGGGAGTCGTTGAAAGTTGGAATTTTGTTTGGAGGAAAACCAAGAATCGTAGTAGGTGATGATTGATGTGGTTTGTTGGTTGCCGGAAGTAGTAATTTACTACAAATACGGAGTCATTTGACTTTGGTAGAGTTAAACTAATTAAGCACCAAATAAGGGCGAAAGTGGCGATTTACCCCTACACTTTCATCAATTGTGCAATAATTGAATACACTAACTTCTATTGAGCAATTTACCACCGTACCTTTTCAATTCGTGCAATTTCACACTTAAATCTATTTTTATACCAATTTGTGTAATACAATTATTTTCCTATATTCACAAAATTATAAAAAAAACATTATTCTATACAAATACATTACATATACACAATTTTTATACAATGCCTCAAGTATGAGTATTATACCAAAAAAAAAAAAAAAAATATTACATTATACAAATCCCAGATATTTCGTACAACACAACACAATTCGACTCCTACCTTCTCTGAGTTCTCCATTAGCATTCACCATCTTCCTTCAAAACAAAAAATCAACCCAAATCAATCGAGCAAAACAGCAAAAATCGAGCCCCAGAATTCATGAACATCATCAACAAAATTTCAAGTTCGCAATAATCCATGGAAAGGCAGGAAAATATGAACCTGGTTGACGGCATAAATGAAGGCCGAACATGGTGGGAGAGTACCAAGCGGCTTCAGAGATCGGTGCAGATCAGCCATCGCGGTAGTAAGCGACGAGGGGGTGGACTGCGCCGACATTGAACTGGTCGCCAGAGATGAGTGACGGGGGTGCTCAGAAAGGAAAGCGCGGCGAGGTGAGAACGAAGGGGTTGAGCAGATCCTCGTGTCAGTAGGTGACGACGACTGAGGCAGCGGTGCGGCTCGATAATCGCTTCGTTTTTTTTTTTTAGTTTTTTTTGGGTGTAATACTCGTACTTGAGATATTGTATAAAAATCGTGTATATGTAATGTATTTTTACAGTATAATGTTTTTTTTTTTTATAATTTTGTAAATATAGGAAAATGATTATATTACACAAATTAGTAGAAAAATAGAGGTAAGTGTGAAATTGCACGAATTGAAAAGCTAAGGTGGTAAATTGCTCAATTAGAAGCTAAGGTATTCAATTGCACAATTGAAGAAAGTCTAAGGGGTAAATCGCCACTTTCGCCACTAAATAAGTGTTCAAAGTTTTTAATTTCCGAAAATGCACGCGGTATCCCTGTACTTTGGGGGTTTGCACACGGTACCCTTGTACTTCAACTTAGTGCACACGGTACTCCCGTAAATTTAAGAGCTCCACAATATGCCCTTTTTTTACTCCGATCCCGTTAGTTTATGTTTAATGATGTTGACATGACTATAAATTAAATTATTTACCAAATAATTAAAATAAAATGATGATAATAATTAGAAAAAATTAATCCCCACCCCTTCATTTTTCTCTATCCTCTCCCCTTCCCCTTTCCTCTTCATTTGCCCACCACCACACGTTCTAACTTACAAAGTAGGTTAATGTGTATTAAGAGGGATAAGTTAATCTTTAATGTGTAGTTAATATGTTAATGATGTAGAATAGTTGTTTAAATAAAACACTAAAAAGATTCTCTAGGTACGAGGGAATAAGTAAAAAAGGGTATGGGGTGCAGTTTTTGAAAGTACGGGGGTACCGTGTGCACTAATTTAAAGTATAGGGGTATCGTATGCAAACCCGCAAAGTACAGGGGTACCACGTGCATTTTCCGTTCTAATTTTTTATCGTTTGACGTCCAAATAAAGTTGTTTTTGTTATTGTTTGGGGTGTAGGTGGGGCTCCGTTAGTTTCCGTCGAATAAATTAAAAAAAAAAATGCAATAGTAGGTGTTTTAATACTCAACAAATGTTCTCTCCATATTCAACCTAGAATTTGATTAGATCGGACGCAAAAATCCTAATTTTATTGATCAAATCGAAAGCAAAAACGTAGAAATTTCATTAAAACTTAAGAAAGCAGGGTAGATTGTCGTATTAATGAAGAACGATGAAATTTTGAAACTTACAAAACAAGAAAAAATGAAGATGGAGAAGAAAAAAAGCAGTGGGCGCCCCACCGGATACAAGGATCTGGGTGGTCGTGTGGTGGCGGTTGGCTTTGTCCGGCCTTTGGGTTTGTGATGGACTCTAAATACTTGTAAAGGAAGCAGAGAGAGTATTCTGAATTTTATGACATAGTGAAATTAATTCAATGATTGTGATCTTATTAAGAGTGTCAATGTCACAAAACAAACACTTAGAGCCTGTTTGTAATGAAGGAAACGGAAGGAAAAAAAAAAAGTAAAGGAAAGGAAGAGAAAGGAAGCGAAGGGAAGAGAAAGGAAGGGAAGGGAACCGGAAGAAAAACAAATTAGTAGTTTCAATGTTTGGTTGATTGGAAGGAAATGACTAGATTTGGGCATTATTTTAAAAAAAAATATGAAGTTACCCCTTTGATTATAATGAAGTGAAATAAATTTTTTGGGGTATAGTGGATAATTTGCATTATTTACGGACATGTCAATAGTTTGTATTTATTTATTTTTTATCTGAAAAAAAAAAACAAAAAACAAAATATCTTTCTTTCACTTTCCTTTCCTTTCCTTCCACTTTCTAGTGTTCTGGGAAGTTGAATCTCTGTAATTTCTCTAAAATAGAAAAAAAAAAAATTATCTTCAATTCGAGGGCCGCATTGACCTGAAAATAATAGTATACCTAGTGTTATGGCCTTGAGGCTATCGTCATCCCAAGTCTCAAGTTGAGACTGTGTTAATTTTGAATAAGACTTGCATTGAGGTGGGGGGGGGGGGGGATTTTAACAAGTTTGGAGTGAGTCTTGAGATTCCAAGACTTGATTGAGACTCCACTTGACTTAATCAGGGGGCCCAATCTTGTTATTTTGTTTGCTAATTTTTGCTAATTTGATACAATGTTGTTTTATTTGCTAATTATGTTTTTTTAATAAAAATTTTTACTTTATTATATTTGGCATGGATGTAAAAAAAAAGTAAAAATCTTATTTTGTTTTTTTTGTTCCCGACATGTGTTGATAATTTGATATAGTTTGTATTTCTTTTTCACCACTATAATAATGTTTTTAATTTGTTTTACATATTGGTCCAATAAGTTAAAATCGTATGGAGTCTGTTAGTGGAATTCTAAATTATGATACATTAATCTTTTATTTGATACAATGTTTTGTGATCGTAAAATGCCTAATTAACATAATAATTATTATGACCAATAATAAGAAAAAATAGAATTAAGAAAAGTTATACGGAGTATATGTTTATGCAAGTCTGAAATGAGTTTTGGAATAAGGTGAATCTGAGTGTGAAATATAAAAATAAGTGGAAAGCTGATGTGGCATAGTCTGAAATCTGATATAATTCTGAGGGATGAGGATAGCCTGAGCGATTCAACTTATTAAAAAGTGTTTTCAAATCAAATCACATTTATTCAAATCAAATCAAATCAGTTTTATTCAAACCGAATCAAATCAGATCATAATTATAAGAATCAATGAATCTATTCAAACCTACTTATTTATTCGACTAAATGCAGTTAATTTATCAATAAATTCAGTTCAGATCAAATCAAATCAAGTTCATTCAAATCAAATCAAATCAAATCAAGTTCATTCAAATCAAATCAAATAAGATCAGTTTAATTCAAATCAAATAAAAAATGCAGTCAATTGCACAAGGTTGTGGTCTACCTAATTCAACTACAGCACAACTACCCAGCCTCCCACCATTGGAAGAAAATTTAAATCATTTTCAGCATGTTTGGTAGAAAGAAAATGGACGGAAAGGAAAATAAAGAAAACAGATTTACAACTTTCCTATGTTTGGTTTATAAAAATATACATGGGAAATGGAAGGAAGTGGAAGGAACTGATCTTTCATGTTCATAAAACTATCATTTCCTAAAACGGACGGAATTGAATGCAAAGCCAATTTACAACATAAAATCACTCACTTTCCTTCTAATTCCTCTAAAATTTTAATAAAAGAACCAAATAAAGGAAACCGTAGTTCCCTTGAATGCTCATGTCTCATAAAGATTTGCATCACTAGATCTGTGTGTACATTTTTGTGTGCCTCTATGTCTCTTTCATAAAAGAGGGTAACCACTCCCCTTGTATATGGGTTAGGTTATCATCTTCCTTCTACGAGTCAAGATCCACGGAACACTGCTAGGGCAAACTAGGGTCAATGAAAGAGCATTACAAACGCCTACAGTGGAGTTTAAGTTGTCAGGAATCGGGATGAACAAAATATCCGAGAACCTACAAGGAGTCGGAACCTGTGAAGATCTCAATTCAAGGTTCCTCTGTTGTTGATGCTCTCATAACTGGAAAAGTGTTAGGATTAACATCTGATACCAAACTTCCTAGACCTATCAAAGACTACCAACGGACACCGAAGTTCAATATCATATACTCTACTACTGTCATACAAAAGGAAAAGACTGAAACAAGCACACTTCCAAGGTTCAATCAACTCCGGCCAACATTTGTTGTATAATTAGAATTGAATATGAATTTACTGTACAAACTCGATGAAATAGTTGCTTATTTCAATAGTTCCTCGGAATACAATTTACAGTAAGAAAAAGAAGGTGTGGCTTCGGAATCAAAAACAAGTAATCTATAAGCTGTGACCACTATACAATTGAGCTAAAGATTGGGTGGGGAGAAAAAGAGTCTGGGGCTAAATCAATGATACAACGAGGGCTCTGGGACGGGGGCTGCCACCATATCGTATCATTTAGGCAGGGAAGTAATGATGGGAAAAATTGAAAGGGGTGCTCGGACTAGTAAAAAGGATCTCACTATACAAACCCGGGTGCTTCCTCTACATGAAGTAGCTGAGGGGGCTCTTCTTCCTTGAACCGCCTTCACCATAAAGATCATTCCACTGCATGAGCTCATTCATATTGGTCGACTCTGATGAGAAGCTCGCACACACCTGCATATCACACATATGTCAGCTAAGCACTAAAACACAATATCATCTCTGCGTGGTTGTCCCCTTTGAAACAAAAGTGAAAAGGACCACACTTCTGGGACAATGAGAGTTTAAACAAGAACATTGTGATCTGCTATAAACAACTAAGCCTAGGAATGCTTTAGAGTATTTGAGACTATACCTGTTCTTGGGCATATTTGAAGTCGCTCATATTTAAAGACCGTACATCCTCACCACTGAATAATACAGGTGATCTACTTTCAGCTAATGCCGAAGCTTTCTCCTGCACAACACCACATTTCAAACAGTTCTGTCAGACACCACGACTTTTGCATACAAACAGAACATAAATGAGTCAGTTAATTAAACCACTTTTTTAGACAATGATGACTCTGTGCCACAGTTTGCTGATCACATGACGAAGGAAATGATAGAAAGTCCAGGGTCCTCGAGAAAAATGTTTTCTATTTCAGACCCCGAGGCTGGGCAATTTACTGAAAGTTGTGACATAGCACAGTAACAGCTTAGAAATATGATACATAGCTCATAATCGGGCATAGCACAGTCCAAATGACACCGCCCCATAAGTGCTTTGAGGAGATATTATCTCCGGGTTTGACATCTCTAATTTAGATCCAAAGGCAGACCAAATGACTTGAGATTTGCTGTGGGAGTAACACAACAAGTGCTTTGAAGATGTATTATCTCTGGATTCTCGATACAAGACGACAGAATATATGTTAAACAATTTCCAGCAGGAACAATAAAGGACCTTGAAGGGAATGACAGATGAAAATTCAATTGCCCAAGCAAAAGCAAACATGATCAAATACACCAACTCCATAGTTAAGAGAAGGACTGGCACTTTCCGGGGACCATAACAAAAAAGGCCTTAGCAATCAAACAGCTTAATTTTCTTTTGAAGAAATCGATGTTCCAAGCTTGTAAACATATATGTTAAAGCCAACTGTCTCAAACAAGGAATTTGAACACGTGATTTACCTTCTTCTCCTTCTCTAAAATTTCTCTGATAGGACAATACGCGGCAGTTACGCAAAGATTCTGCACAAAACCACAATAAAAAAAGTCATAAGAAGATCATTGCCTTGAAACTTCAAATTGAAAAAGGGGAAAAAAAACTAGAAGCTGGAGGAGGTCAAAGGAAAGAAGTCAAAACCTTCAAGTCACTTCCAGAGAATCCATCTGTCATACTGGCTACTATAGCAAGATCAACATCAGGTGACAGTTCCTCTTTAGCCAAAATTACTCGCAAAATTTTTTCTCGGTTTGGTGCATCCGGCAAGCCCACCATCAATCTGCAGCATTTATTTTGAAATTTAGACATTGAGGCTTCAAATATACCCACTCCACTCCAAATTACTTCACTCTACCCACATTTCCACATGTATAAAGTTAGTTCATTTCAAATTTTCAATTCACGTCGCATTGGCAGTGAAAGGTTTCACTGATATTGCACGACTTACAAAATATCAATGAACCATAATGTGATAGATGGTTTTGGACAAACCAAGCACCGTAGTGACAAGGAACATGGAAAATCAAGTACTAGAAATCCTGAGTGAAGAGAATGACCTGCGAGGTAGCCTCCTGATAACAGCTTCATCCAGATCAAAAGGCCTATTTGTTGCAGCCAACACAAGGACCCGTTCTCGATCCTTTGTACGCAAACCATCCCAGTTAACCATAAACTCATTCTTCATCTTTCTCATAGCTTCATGTTCTCCTGGATTTTCACGCCTTCCTAACATGCTGTCAACCTATTATCCATGAGGCAAAATACAAAAGTTAGAGACAGAGAGAGAGAGAGAGAGAGCAAATGATAATATTCATTCACTGTCTCAGCTTACAGAACATCAGAAACGTGCGAAAACATAAGCTGTGCGCCAGTGCCACAATGCAAGCAATTAAACATTTAAACCTACCTCATCAACAAAGATGACACTAGGAGCAATCTTACTGGCTAGAGAGAACACTGCTTTCACGTATTTTTCTCCTTCACCAAACCACTATAAGCAAAAACGACATAGAAATGGGTTAGAAAAAGGAATAACAGGACAAAAAAAAATTAAAGCGGGAATAGGTTGCACCTTTGAAGTGATGCTCGACATAGATATGTTGATGAAATTTGCGCCAGCCTCAGTTGCAACAGCTTTAGCAAGCATAGTTTTACCGGTTCCAGGGGGGCCGAAAAGAAGTATTCCTTTGCAAGGCTAGGTAAGCGGGAAAAAATGGTTTTAAGCTACTAGAAAAGAAGAAAAACAACCAAAGCAAACATGAGAGGATGTAGAAAGTGACAGACCTTCGTTAATTGTCCTTTTGCAAACAACTCAGGCCTTTGAAGCGGCAGCATTACCAATTCCTTTAGTGTGTCTTTAACGTTTTCCAGGGCGCCAATGTCATCAAAAGTTACTCCAATCTCATTAGCTGGAATCACATCCACAAGAAGCTTCTTTTCAAATTCATTCTCAGTGACGACATCCTGAAAAGCATAAACCAAATTTGCTTTAAACAAGAAGAAATTCAAAATACCAAGCCGGCATCAACTCGCGAGAATAGATAATGTTACTATTACGATTTCTCTATTACTCAGCTCTTCACCCAGCATGCATTCATTCTAGTTAATTAAAGAGCATCATACAGTGACACACCTTCAACGACTTTTTTGAGCTCTTGTTTTCATTTTGCATGCCCTGCAATATATTCAGTCCATGCCTAATACTGCAAAAAGAAAGCCAATCGATCTAGTCAGACACCATGCACATCTCTCTAATACAGCACTCAAAGGTTCAATAAATTAGGGTGATTATTAAAGACTTTTCAAAGGGTGTGGACCTTTCACTAGACAACAAGACTTTAGAATCATTTACGGGAGGTTCAGCACAATTCATAAAGTGGTGAGCTAATGCCCAGCCAATCACTTTTTCCACGCCTGCGATAACAGAAAGAATTAAAAAGTTTTAGCACAAAAAATATCACGTGAC
Source organism: Spergularia marina (assembly GCA_963680865.1). Lineage (NCBI taxonomy): Eukaryota > Viridiplantae > Streptophyta > Magnoliopsida > Caryophyllales > Caryophyllaceae > Spergularia > Spergularia marina. The sequence goes on from OY804555.1 coordinate 4,999,490, forward strand.
AAACTGTGTGCAAGTGCAAGCGGAAAGATCAAATGGACTAACTTTCAGAGGTAAGTGCCTCATCCTTAACGGACAGCGTCTCGATATCAGAACATTCGATCCCTATACGGCTCAAAACCTTCAAAAAGCAACATGGTAATGTATAGTCTTTCATTAGAAGCAGAACCAGAACTCATAGAAAACAATGAAGCATGTGACAACTGTTCCACCTTTCTAATGTCGCATTGTTCCAGGTAACACTTGAATTATCATTAAAAACATGGGACGTGATACCATGGAATTCGACAACGTTCAGCCCATTCCACAACTTGAAATTCCATGTCACACTCACTGGACATGGTATATGTATAAAGAAAGTGCAAGTGGAAAGCACGATTACAGAAAACAGACAAACAACCTCAATACGACTTAACTGTCCGTGATTCCTACAAAATCCTACTTAAAAGTTCAACTGAATACAACAACAACAACCAAGCCTTATTCCCAAAATGATTTGGGATCGGCTAACAAAATTTGCAGTGTATTAGTTGGAGCGATTGAACTGTTTCATGAGAGTCTGGCCCAACCTCTTTAGAAGTCAAAAGATTTTAATGAAAAAAATTCATGTTTGAAGGTTTAAAGGGCTGCTCATACACTAACAGCGGCAGTGCGGCACAACTTCCTATCACAAACAGATTACAGGGAGGTTACTTGATCTCCCAACCTTCAGCAAAGAAATGTCTAAACCTCTTTTTCCTTTCACTGCATGATGATGCATAATAGATGCAAAATTTATCCATCATACACATAGTGATAACTTGATATTACAGAAAAAAAGTTAATTACTGTTGAAAACAGAAAAAAAGATCAAATAATAAATAAAAAAAATGCAGATGTCTTACAGAACGAATGCTGATTAGGTTTGACTGTGCCTTCATGGTTTCCATATCACGTTCCAACTTTTGTTTCCAATCCGACAGCTGATCTTCCTCCTGTTTGGATAGGGAAAACAAGATTGTCACAACTACAGCACTACACAGGAAAAGGCTGGCAACAGAGAAGACCTTTCACTACCTGAGGCATCTGTATGGTGATTTTGTTTGTGAAAAGGCGATTCAGCTGCTTCATCGCCTTTGAGCCATCTTTGTTATTTCTATCACTCAACCTACCCATATTGTCCTGTTCCAATGTAACCAATCAGTTTCGCAGATTTTTCAAGGCCATTTCGCACTACCTACTTGCCCAGAGACTAAATCATGAATCAGTAGCAACTAACTACACACAAATAAACCTGACCTTGCAAGTGAGGTAAAAAGTCTAATTACTATAACAAAATCCCTTGTAAGGCATCCTCCACACTACAAAGGGGTGTTAATGAAGTCAAACATGTTAAAAGAAAGGTTTGCTGCTTGAAAATATCAATCCGTACCGGGAAAGCAAGATCAAGGAAAGCTGTGCTGCTTCCAAACTTGGTAAACAAAAGACCTCCTGGATGTGACTGCAAAAGTTTGAACAGTACACGAGCTTGTGAGAATTCTCATTAAAACATTGGAGTTACTCTAAAAAAACTAAGCATGAAAGACTCGATCAAACACCTTTTCTTTCCTGCTGTCAGCTTGTGTATGGGAGGCAATGACCACCATATTACCAGGCATATTTTCAAGCTTACTTTTCAGTTCGGGATATGCCTCCGGATGGCCCGTCATGCACTTCTCCATGTCTTTTAATAGCAAAATTAGTGGACCATTTCTACATTCATCTTGTGCAACCTATTAAGAGAGACCACAAAGAGAAAATTAAGGACAAAGAGACAAACAAAAGGAGAAGGGGCAAAAGTGCAAAATGCATTCACCTCAAAAATCTCATTTGTGGCGAACTTGTGACAATCATCACCAGCAGAATTTTCCAAGCATAATCCTTCAGCTACAAATAGATAACAAACAATCATTCAGTCAACAACAAATGAGAAGCAAGACGAGCGACTGGACAAGTGTATATCAAAAACAAAAAAAAGAAGACTGAAACGCAATACAGACAGAACAATTATAAAGACAAAAAAAAAACACAGAATTGAAATCACCTGTACAAAAGAACCCATGTCCAGTTTCGCAACTGCCTCCAAGATTGCATCCATCTGGAACAGACTCATCAAATCTGACACCAATCTTTGACGCCTTATTTCCTTTAAAAACAAGGACAACTTTTCCTCGAGTGCCATATGAAGGCCCTTTGCTACAAAATACAAGAATTAACAAGGAGGATTCAGCAACTAAACTTTAACATTAACACCAAACATGTACCCTTTCTAGTAAAAGGATTTTCCTTACTTTCTCGCATTAGATTTTCTCGAAGTTCCTTTGAAGGGTGATCGTGGCAAATTCCTATCATGAATATCATTGCAATGGACATGATTAGCACACAAAATATGCAGCTTCACTTGCACAAAATAAAACCATATAAATTAAAAGATATGAGGCTTGCTTTCACCAACACAAGCACAGAACAACAGTGAACGCATCAATCTTAACGCCAAAGCATCAAACTAGGGGCAATTTCATCAAAGAATTCACAAATAACATGAAATTCTAAGCACGAAGTTTGGACACCTCCTAAGCGTCTGCTTAGCCAAGCTCCAAATTCTCCATCAGTATCTCTGAGAAACATTTCTGGAGGAGGAGCTCCAGTTACTTCTTATGAACATATTCACACTAGAAGTGCTTTGGAGAAACTAGAAACTGTTTCTCAGTTTTGTGTGTTTGGCCATTTTTCAACTTCTAGGATCCAAAAATAGTCAAGGTGCTTGGCCAAACACACCCTAAAGGAAAGTAAGAAGTTTAAAGATCAACAGAGGGGGTACATTGTTTCATGTAACAGATACATAGTTTTAGAGAAGTTTAAGTGATAAGCATAGAACCCCACTTCGACGAAAGGAGACAGCAAAATAATCTAACAGAAGGTATGCATCACACGTCCAGCGAGAAGTGAAAAAGAAGCAAATTACAAAATGAAATGTGTCACAGCCATAGAAGCTGACACAACATACATGCAAATAATCCAACTGTCAAGAACATACCTCTGTTGTGGCATTTGAGAAGCCACAGAAGAATGCAATGAATTTGACCCTATAAATTTCACTCTATCACCTGCGCAGAAAAGAAAGTTAATAATAAACAAAAAATAAATCCGCAGGCCTCATTCTATAGACCACGTCATCATTCAAGAAATGAAAGTAGAATGACAAACTATCAGATTCTGAATCGTAAGATACAATTCACATAAGAAAGTGACTGAAGGATTGTAGAGAACGGACTGGTAAACTCCCCACCCCCTTCCAGCCCCCACTTCCTACACCTCCCCAAACCAAAGACATGAAAAGACTTATGGCAGAGAGGAAGACTAAAAGAAAACCCAAGGCCATTACATTAACTCAGGATCGCCTGAGGAAGGAAAATCAGCAAGTATGTGCTCAGGCCTCAAAAGGACTATTGAGTGTAGTGAGAATATCATAAAGCACATTTGAAGTTCAGCACTTCTGACACAGTAGATAGAAGTTCAAGGACGTAAAAGAAAATCCAAGCACAGGAAGACAGGTCCAAACAAAATATACACACCCTCTTTAAAACTGTACTGCTTCGAAGATGCAGTGGATGCTTCATTTTTTGGCAGACGCTGAGCAGTTCCCGCAGACGCAATAGTGATGTCAGCCTCAACACTTGAGGCTGGTTTCTTCTGTCGTGAGGCTGTAGATGCTGCACGTTTTGTAAGAATGCTAGCCTTTTCGGGTCTAGAGTTTTCTTTGGAAGTATCAGGTTCTTTCACAGTTGCTCCCTGAAAGAATAAGCATCTCATCAAGATGATCACGCCAATGAAAAACTGATCTCTGCTTGATGCATAGTATGTAAATTTTCATTCACACTTCACAAAGCAAATGACAAAAAGGCAGCCAGTTGCAAAAAAAAAAAAAAAAAAATTTGTACAGACGCTCACCCCAGGCAATAGAAGACCCTCGACTATCAAAAGCTTAGCACTAAAATGCTTAGCCAAAGCCTTGGCTAAAGTTTCTTGATATATCTCGGACCCTGAAGCATAAGACTCCAATATGAGCACAAGTCCCAAGATATCAAATTCAGGTACGGAACGTATAACAAACAAGGGGAAAATATGTGATACCTGCTGGTCCAGTCAAGAGTATCCTAGGGCAGATGGTAGGAAGGTCAGACGCATATTTCAACAAGTTGCTGCTCTTCAAAGGTATGTATACAGCCGCGTTGAGGATACTCTTGGTGGTTTCACTGTTCAAAGTGCAAAACAAATATAAGGAGATAAAAATCTGAGAGGTTGAACAGAAAAAAAAAAAATTATATATATACATATACGTGGAGAGCCCTCCTCGTAATCTGCGGAATTAGGTCATCTAATTTTTAAGAAGTATCAGTCACCCATACAATGAGCACGGAGTAAAAAACACAGCAATTGATCATTACGATAATGATACCACCATATAGAAACTCAATAATATGAGAAGATGAAATCCAAGCACTAATATCCAGGACCACCTACCAGAAACCTGTCGGCTTACAATTTAATCACCTACCAGTCATATTCTTCAATATATCAGCAAATTTAGCAGCCATTCTTCAACATACCAGAAAATTAACCAAGAATCTTCAGTCTATCAGAAAATCTAACAACATTCTTCAAGGAATAACTATATATAAAGTTTCACCTGACCTATATATTACACAGAACCAACTCATAATTAGAATCAGCAGTACAAACGAACTGAAATTATAGACTACACTACATACAAATGTATTACCTAAATGTGGGGGTAAAAAAACACGAATTTCAACAAAATGGTCAGCAAATAAATGGCAAAACGTGCTCAAAAGAACAACACATTCAGCATGATAGAACAACAAAAGAAAAGAAAAATCTATGACAACATTTCAAAGTAAAAGAGAAGACCAAAGGCAGCCATCAACTATCCAACACAAGACTCGTTAAACAGAAAGATTTAGAGGAAAGGGGCTGCTTCATATAAGCAGGTAAGGAGGTCTGGTGCAATGTCATCGACACAAAGGAAACAAAGGAGCTAAATTTTCCCCAAAAGCAACTCGAATTCAGATGCAAAACATGTAAGCAACGCCAATGAGATATGAGTTCTTAAATCCTAGTGGCTAGTAATAGCGACCACGAATAAATAAACAATACTCCGTAGTTAATATATTTTGAATAGTATTGGAATAGAAGCACAGGGAGCGCCGCTATATCCACCAGAAGTGAACATTAGAGCAGCTTTCTCCATAACAAATGAATATGGCAGGGGACAACAAATGCAGTGTGCCAAAACTCAAGGGAAGGAAACTTAACTACACACCTCAAATAATAGGGAAAGGTCTCCAAAGAAACATCAATTTCATTAGAGGATAGCATAGCCTTGCGTAAGGTGTCCTTGTATACTTGTCGCCGGGTTGACACAAGCATTGGTCGTCCAAGATCCTTGAGTAATTCCCTTAGTTGCTTTTGTTCTTCCAACAATTTAGTAACTTGGCCATCTTCCATCAACTTTGAAAAAGTTCTACTTAAATCAATATCAGCAGGAGGAGACCCTCCAAGCAGCTGCAACAATGGTCTCAGCTCATTGTTGGAGCCAGCTATTGCACCTTCATCAGTATCCAGGCCAGTATCCTTTTCCATGTCATCGATATTCATATTCTCATCAGACAAAGGGACAACATCTTTATGAGTCAGAGCAGGACTACTATAGTCCTCCAAATCACTCATGTCGACATTACAGATACCATTATCTGAAGCACCAGACAGCGAACCTGGAGCAGAATCCTCGTCATTCCCTCTTGATGGAACACGTGAAAACCATTTACTATTGTTGGGCAGGGAAGTCATAGCTCCAGCTACACCAGATGCGTCTCTTTCTCTTGTCAAAAAATCTCTGCTTGTAGCTGGCGCACTCTGGGCTTCCAAGATGGCCATTGGAGGTGGTAAGCCCGAAGTAGCCAGAGTATCCTCAGAGAGTTGCTGAAAAATCTGTTCACTTGTTAAGGAAATCTACCACTCAATAATCCCAAGTACACAGCCTAAATCCTAGGTATGCGTCCTTTAATCTAACACTCACAGCCGTTACTGGACAGCAGATACAAAATGTAACAAAGAGTACCCTGAAGCATGACACACAAGGGCATAAAAAGTATAAAAACTTAATAACACAAAATCCAAACTCAGAATATGAATAAACGGCAGATTTAAAGCTAAAAATAGATATGAAGGATACATAAGCATATCTTCCATCAAAGATCAACTCATCACCGCCAATTACAGTCAGAGGAGACGAACTTTTCTGATGGACCACGTTGTTTTTGGCAACTGAAACTTTTGCCGTAATTTCTAGACGGATTATGGATGAACCTCCTTGCTACAAAACAGATAGAGAAATTATGAGTCCACATTAAAAAAAATAACAATAAAAAAAGAGAAATTATGAGTCCAGATTAAAAAAAATAACAATAAAAAAAAGCATGAATCATATTCTATGCTTATCATAAATTCACCAACGGATGATCACAATGCTCACCTCTATGCGCTGAAGCTTGCATATCATTTTGCTAGCTGGGTCCTCTCTTAAGCAGAGGTCATTCTGACGACCGTAACCTATAGTGAATTCGGAATTGTAAATGGACAGAGTAGGATTCTGCAAAAAAAAAAAAAAAGGTTACTAAGAAGTCATACAAACCTGGATCAAAAGAAAGAATAAAAAACACAGAAATAGAGTAGTCAATTTAAACTGCAGCAGATGCCGCATGGCACTGGAAGCAGAGCAAGGACAAGACCTTTCCCCATAAGTAGTGAACTTCAGGAGCAAAAGAACCAGAATCAATTCCCAAACACAATTGTTTGGCAGAATATAAACCTTTTTTCCTCGGAATCGTACAAGTTCTAACATTTGAAATCACATACAACCACAAATCAAGAGATGCAGAACCCGTTACTTTACCATCAGAGCTGACGTAAGTAAACGTTCAGGTGAAGCAGCGACGTGAGAAAACGTTCAGGTGAAGCAGTGAAGAGAGCACGTTCAGGTGAAGTAGTGTCATAAAAAAAACCAACAGGGTATAAAGGCTGCTAACCGATGACCCATACTGAAGAATGAAGATTGAGTAAAGAATCGCAATGACCGACTGCCACTTCACAATACAAGAAGTGCAGACAGCTGAAGATTTGATAAGGCTGAATTTGATGCTAATGGAAGCCAACCATATCCTATACACGAACAACTTGACATGATTGGGGTACAAGTACTGAGGTGCTAGTTTGATATTCAAAGATGTGCAAGCAACTATCTAATGCAGTTAAAATTTTACGATGAACAATATGACATCAAAACTGGTAAGAGAAGATGGAAATATTTAGAAACTTTATAGGCAAGCCGACATTTGCAAATTTCAATCACTAGCAGACATAAGAATGTTGATATTAACAGTCTAATAGAGACACCCTCCCACACCAAAATATAAATGGAGGAGCAAATGTAGTGTAGGAAACATATTTTCAGAATGGCATGAAATAGTGGAGTTGATACTTCCATCAACATGTTCTTCAGTAAACATCTCAACATAAACCCATAACCTTGATTTTAAAAGGCGTGAGGCGCACAGAAGCGATGAGGACCTTTGGTAACGAGGCGCAAGGCGAAAGCGTGCTCCCCATGGAAGCGAGGCGCACTTATTCAGCAAACAAACTTTTATTTTTCAAAACAATATTTTGAACAAAGTTGCCCTTTTTTGGTAGTTGAAGAGGGCCAATGTGTAAAGATGTAGAAACTAGGGACTGCGGGATAAAAGGAGAGGGTAGAAGAAAAGAGATATGACCCAAAAAACTAGATGTTGCATAGGCGTGCGCATCGGGTGCATCCTGGTACGGCTTTTTGGAACCTGTGTCGACTGAAGCAGTTGAGGCGCCAGCTCATGCGCCTCAGGCGCACTTTGTTAAAGCAAGATCATAACCAAATCAGTTTTAAAGATTTGGGTAAGATGACAACCGAACTTAAGCAGTATTTTCTCTTGAGAGAAGAGGATATGCCTTTTTGTGACCTTAAACACTGATTCTGCCGGGGACAAACAGGGGTTCTAAAGGAGCAACTTCTACTTCTATGGGAGCCCAACTGCTACCAGATAGCCAACAAATAGACGCTCCAATTTGAGACTTCTTATGAGGGAGCTATTTTCGGTCTCTCTCTCTCTCTGTAGTCTATCCCATCTCTACCATGAATCACTCAAACCCTTACTTCCTATACGCATTGAGATTGCACAAATTCTGCTGGGCAAAAACATTAAACTGATGAAGAAACATCTTCAACCTACATCTCCAACATTTGGTCTCTATCCCCCTCATTCCTTAACCTTGTTGCTTCCATTAAAGATGTTGCAACCATAACAGCCCACAAGAAGATCTCATAACCTTCCAAGTTGAAGTGAATGCTGAGAGAAGCTTTTATTTATAGGCCCTGGACACCGCGCGTCTTTGGCCAAACCATGCACCCCTGCTATCTCTGTGCTCATAGAGATCCTATAATAGTGGAACAACTTACATCCATTCCCCACAAATGCTGGCAACCCTTTTCAAATTAAAAAGTATTACGAGGGGGTTGTGAGTAATGGTCAAATTCTTGGTTTAAAGTCATGTTATTTTGATTTCATTGGACAAAATTGGATAGGTAAACAATGCGAGATTTTGGGGCATTGTTTAATTGATGAATTGCATTGTGTTATTCTATCCCTATTGGCAGGACCATGAAGCACCATACTTCACCAATACATACCTGTCCTACACCTAAAACCCTAACTAACAATAAATCGAATTCAAACAAGTACAACCCTTAATTACATTTTGTAAAAAAATCACTAAGGAACTTAGCAAGATTCGGAATCCCTTATATATTCTCGAATTAAAACCCACAAACTAAATCCCTAAAAAAAACTAGATCTTTATAATAAAACCCTCAGTTCAAAGATGATACAGAAACTAAGCCACAACAAAGTTTACAGAAACCCACCTCAGCACACTCCGAAATGAGCCGTCCCCACGCAACGGGCTGCATCCTAACATTCCGCTTACCCCGCTGTCGCTTCCCGGCCACCTTTGCCTCCTTCTTCTCGACCACTGCAGCCAAGGCCACCGAATCCCCTACTCCCAACCAATTACAAACAAAACCAACTTCAATTCTCCAACGTATAATAATCAACTTAAAACACTACACAATTCATATAATTAAACAAGAAAAGAACACATGCAATTAAAAAAAAAACGTCAAATTCAAGCTACACACTTGTCTTACCATTCACAGGGGATTTATCCACATCTGAGGGTTTAGAAGAAGCGTTGGGGCGCGGATCAGCGGATCCAACCTCCACATCAATCTCCACGTCAGCAGGGTCACGTGACTCACCACCACCACCACCTACCGCCGCCGCAGCCGCCGCCGCAACAGATTCCTCAACTGGTTGTTGTTGTTGTTGCTGCTGCTGCTGCTTGCCGTCGGTCGATGACGACGCTTCCGATTCCTAATAATTCAATCAAAATCAATCAAAAAAAACAATCAATCAATAAAAAATAAAAGAGACCCATGATTCAAAATCCCAAAATAAATAAAGGGTAGTCAAAAAGATTGAACCTTGGAGCGCTTAGAAGGAGGTAGAGTTGAGTCAAGAGGACGCTTCGATGATGAAGAACTTCTCCGAGTTTCCACCATGGCTGGACAAACAAGAAAACTTGAAATTGAAGCTTTTTTCTTTTCTTCTTCTTCTTCCTTTCTCTCTCCCTCTCAAATCAAATCTACAGAATTTATGAAAGAATTTGATTTGATTAAGATCTTTTTGGTTGAGAAGAGAGATAGAGAGAGAAAATGATGGGAAGAAATGGTTGCGGAAGATCAGTTTAAGAGAGAGAGAGAGATGAGCTGATTATGCGTTCTTTTTAGGTGAACGTTTGAATTTTCCTTTTCTTTTTTTTCTTTTTTATTATAAAAAGAAATACACTTATTTATTATTATGATATCAATATTATTATTATTATATGATCATGATTATGATTTATGATTAATGAAATAATGTGTGATAATGATTTTTTATAATGTGCAATGAGATGAATGGAGATGATGGAGCTATGGGTTAATGGGTATATACGGAGTACATGGGATTTGAAGGGGTAGAGTAGAAAGTACAAAGATCAATTTGGATTTTGGGGATGAAAATGGAAACCTCGAAAGTATGAGTGCAATCGAACAAGCATGGTAATCAATCTCGTGGATTTTTTTTATAGTTTCTGGTCATTATGGTATTTGAAAAGTTTTAAATTTGTTATTAAGTTATTCGTATTTAGATTTGACTTATATCTTGTTGTGTTTTGGATTAAAAGGGTGATCGGCTATTGGAATATATATTTTTTTGCCAATTATTATATTATTATATTGATATATTAATTATTATATTGTATTTTTTTTCTTGTTGGGTAAGTTAATGAAAAATCATCATATTCTATAAAATACAAATTCATGATCCATGTGACCTAAAAAAAAAAAGAAAATCATGATCAAAATTTAATTTTAGAGATAAAGAAAGTGGAAAATTGAGTTAAAATTGGAAACGGACTTTGAATGATTTTTTGCCGTTATGGGTTTCTAAATTTCTAATAGTTTGAGTTGGTAAAAAAATCTACTTTCTTTTTTGTTTGAAAGAAAATCTTGTTAAGTTTGTATATGAAACCGATCTATATTTACTTACATAAAACTTTAAAAAAGTGGCATATAACTTCGATTTTCTCACCGTCCTCGCCAAGGTACGCATCTCATAGAAATCAATGCTCCAAACCGAATCTATTTTTGCATGTTTTCAAAATAGGACTTAGAAAACGCTATTTGAATTACTCATCACATCGACAAAGGGAATTCACTCCATTATGCAATTATCAATATAATAATATAATAATTGGCAAACCTTTGTATTGAGGCCGAGTTTTTTTTATTTTTATAAATGATTTTTTTTTTGGGAAATATGGCACTATAAAACATCTCAGGTGTATTAAGCGCTTAGTTACACGTCACGTAACCTAAAGTCGCACATACGCTTCACAAACCCTTACCGAGACGCTCAAGTTCCAACGGAGCCTTAAGCATCAATGCCTCAGACTCTTCTATCCTTTACCTTTGATTTTCTTAAGACGGCTTTAATATCAAAACTTTGTTCAGATGAGCCCTATAATACATTTCCTTTACAACTTTAGAACTCACGAAGCGAGAGTATGGCATGTTAACTCTTGTCAAGAGGTGCATTATCCAATCTAAAACTTCGCCCAAAGACGTGCATATCAACTAGTTAAACTTACATCTACACCGTAACATCATGAGGTTGTTTGAACTTTTCGTTTCATGTGTGATCTTCTTAAAACCAAAACATGTGTAATTAAGATTTTTTTCCTCCAAAAACTATGGATGCAACATCTTATCATTGTGAATGGGCAATGGAAAGAAAATCAATGCCCCAATCTTTGTGTCTTCAGCGGCTACAATATGGGAGAATGATGGTCAATGTGGTCGTGGAATGGGGCTGCTACCATTCGTTGTTAAACAGTTAACACCAAGCATTCTTCTTACGGCTAGATCCAATCTCTTGTAGGCATATTTCAAATAAAACCATTGGAACTCTCGTCAAAAGGAATAGTTCTCCATCCGGGAGATACTTAACCATATTATAAAATTCAACGGTTTAAATAAAACCCCTACGATTGTTGTTTAACTCGACTCAATTTTCAAGCATTTACTTTAAGGGATTTAGCTGAATCCAACTGTCTTATATATATTTAAATAAGTTAAATAAAATAAAATAAAACTGAATTCATCCTATTTCATCGAATCCGAAATGTGATAAGGTTCCCAAGGATGAACCATATGAGACCATTGTACAGTGCTAACATTAAAAAAAAAACGTGAATTCCGAGCAACTGAAAAGACTACTAAAAAGCCAATGGTCTTAATTACAGAGTAATACATTTTGTCATTTCTAAACAAAAGAATTGATTTTTCACGAACTTTAAAATAGTACGAAAAATACCATAGTAAAATTCCGAAGAAAGACTTTTTGCAAGTAATATTTCATGAATTTAGGTTATGTTTGGTTGAAGGGATATTGATTACAATGTAATGGATGAAATGTATTACAAAAATGTGAAACTTGAGAAGGAGAAAAAAGACTCACAAGAGGGAGAGAGTAATTGATTACATCTAATTATATAATGACAATTATATGGGTTTTAGTTGAACAATGGTGATTACCTTAACTAGATGAAAATATCATCAGATTGTAATGATGATTGCATCCAACTCCCTCCACTCTCCTTTATTCTCTCACTAAAAAAGGTTGATCATATTGCAATTGTGATCTCTCCAACCAAACAAGCCCGATGTCACTTTTTTTCTTAGCGAGAACTATTAATGAAACACCTCCCCGAGTACCTATTGTTTTAAACTAGTGCCTTGACTTTGAGAAACTAGGAATGCAGCAAGAAATGGTTATTAATTTTTTACAAATATTCATTTGATAGGGGTAAGAGGAATCAAAAGTTAAAGAAGAACCTCTACGGCTAGAAGATTTGATGATGAACCTTTGGAGTACATAGAATTCGCCTAATAAATGTTTTCATGTGAAGTGCAAGAGAGAATGTGCCGCGAAGGTTGTCCAAGCTACTTCGGGCTATGTTTAGGCATATAGAGACTTAGAGAGCTTTAGATGAAGGAGTCGAGCAAGTATCTCAGACGAAGGGGATGTGGAGTGCTTCAGGACCAAATTATTTATCTTCCTATAATTTATCTTCCTATAATTTATCTGTAAACATGGGTGATTATAGGACATAATAGAGCTATAAACATGGGTTGCTTGAGAAAAATTAGTTGTAGTAAGCTGGCAACTATCTAAAAAACAGTGGGAAGCTGCAATAGTTTAAGCGAATGTTTAAAATTGGTCGTGCATCATCAACCTCATAATCGGATTGTCAAGTCTCGTTATATATGCAAGTTATTAATATGTTTATATCTAGTTTTGTTCCACAATACTATCTCGCTGGTATAGGTAGAGGGATTGAGTCTTTTTTTTGGAGTACGTAAAAATCCCAGCCGCTGCCTTTTAGGTGCGCACTGGGAAAACTTACAGGCGAGCACAGTAGCCTGCAAAGCACGCCACGCCAGGTCAGCCACACTTGCGTGAGACATGCTCGACCTGATGGCCGGGGAGAACGTCATTGTGGCAACACTTATCTCCGGGCCCAAAAAGATGTATGATAGCTCACATCCCCACATAGGCCCATTTGGACCCAAAGGGAATTGGGGGTGGGGGCTATAAGTAGCAAATGCTGCAACGCCGAACCGAACCCCAGACCTAGAGCTGGCCATTTGGCACTAGAAGCCCGGGCCCGTCCTGACTCGGCCCTAGTCAAGGCACGGCCCGGCCCGGCCCAAGCACTGGAAAGCCCGTGTAAACCCGGGCTAGTGCTAGTGCTCGACTTTTCAGGCACTAACCCGATCAAAGCACTGGTCAAAGCACTGGTCAAACACTGGTCAAAGTATTGGTCAAGCACTGGTCAAGCCCTGGTCAAGGCCCCAACCCGGTACCTAAACGGCTAGTTTTCCCAATTAAAAAAAACTAGCCGTTTGGCCCTTCAACGGTTGTTTTTTGGTTTTTTTTATTTATTTTTATTTACTCCTCCCCTAAATTATCTATAAATACTCACTTCATCCATCTCAATTTTTCAGACAATTATTCCCTCTATTCTACATTTCTTCTACAATTACTACAACTCTACAATTCTCAAGTAATAATTAAGTTTTCATGTTTAGTTAAAAAAAAATTATTACAAGTATTATATTAAGTATACAATATTTAATACTTTTGTTATTGTTATTTTGAAAATTATTATTAGTATTGATAATTATTGTATATTGTATTCAATATATTAATACCTTTTTCTAAAAATAATATTAACCCGAAATGGAGGATAATTTAACTGCCAATCAAATAAGAACGATGAGGGAGTATGAGCAATCACTTTTAGGCGATATCGATGTTAATCAATATATTAATACCTTTTTTTTTGCCGAGGCAGTGCCCAAGCACTGGGCCCGCCCGGCCCTAGGTCAAAGCACTGCTTGCTAGTGCTAGTGCTCCAAAAGTCGAGCACTGGCACTAGCCCGGGTATCTAGTGCTAGTGCCAGTGCTTGACTTTTGGAGCACTAGCCCTGGCCCGCCAGGCCCGTGGCCAGCTCTACCCAGACTTGAGGTTAAGAGGGGGAACCCTTGATCACCAGGACACCAACTACTACGTTGGGGAGTGACTGACTCTTTAACTAAGAGTTGATTTTTTTTTTTTACAAGTTCATAGGCCAGCAATGCAGAAACAAAGAAGCGTTTGAAATACTCCCTCTGTTCGCCTATTGAGAGGTGTTCATTTTAAAACTTTCTACTTAGAATATTTCCTTATTTAATTTGTAAATATAAAGACCAAAACACCCTTAAATTTTATTAATTAAAATACATGTGGGACATACCCTTATGTGTAATTTTACACCAAGTGGACCCTAAAACTCATTCTTTATTATATTTTTCTTAAAAATTGTGTTTCGTCGTTTTAAAGGTGAACCGGAGGGAGTAAGTCAAGAAGTTCACAACGTTAATATAAGTGTGTTTCAATGGAAATAAGAGCTGGTTTTGTGATTAAAACGAAAATCAAGCGTTATGGATGCACAAAAATGATTTGAACTTCTACAAACTGGTTTGTTTATACCCAAGACTACCAACCCTCAAGTAATAAATTGCTGACAACCAACACCAATTAGTTAATTAACGAAAGAATTGAAAACCTACCGATTTTATAAGGAAGGATCATCCTTAGTGTTTGTAAATTCAATTTTAGAAAATATGACACATGCTTGATTGACTTAGCCTCTAGAATTAGTCTTTTAACCTCTAGCAAACATAAATAGAGCACTAGGAATATGGTCTAACATGTGAAAAATGCATAAGACTCTTAATTCATAAATGCAGTAATAACAAAAACAAAGAACTAGACAACAACGGATAACTGTGACAAGCGAGACTTGTTGAGACTTGGGACGAAATCAGTAAAACTTGGACATGAATTTAACAAGACAAAAGCGCTGAGAGTCAAACTTACAACTAATTAAGCGAGTGAAAGCAGAAAACGCATCAAAGTGAACTTCCACAGTCCACAAACAACATCTACACAAATATTCTTTGAACCCACTTCCACTTAATGACTCATGTTGACAACAAATTACTCCATCCTCTATTCCAAAGTACACACTTAGTGACAAAATTGTTGTTTTCAAGTGGGAGATGAGAAGACAAAGAGATCAAATACTAAACAAATAAAAATTATCTCTACAATATTTTTTTTTGGGAACTCAAATTATCTCTACAAATAGAAGGGCCAAAGAAAAAAAAAATGAAGAAAACATTGTCGTAGACAAGTTTTTTCACTAGACGGAAGGCCCAAAGTAAGAGTTGCTTAATCTCTTACCTTATCTCTCTCTTTTGTATCTTCACATTCACATCTCTTCATTTTTTTTTCTTTTGGTCTCCAAATTATCCTTGTTTCGCCATAACTCTCTCAAAACCTACCCAAAACCCCACCCAAAAGAGAAACCCCCTTAAACCCTAAAAAACTCCCAGCTTCTTCGTCACGCCTTCAATCATTTGATTGAGGGGACAGCGGAGAGCAATACCCAGGAAGGAATTTGCAAGGTATGGACCCAGAAACGACGTCGCTTCTTTCACGCCAACCCTCAGGTATAAGAGCTTTACCTTCTCATGATGATGATGATGATGATATTGAAATTGATGATTTTGATGCAAACCCAGATTTTGAAATAGGTAATTCTGTTGGAGAATTCAGTAAAATTGATGGAAATGGTAAAAATTTGAGTGAAAATGGTACTAGTAATGGTAGTAATGAGAGTAAAAGTAGTACTAGTAGTAGTAGTGGGTTTAGTAGTGGGAGTAATGGGGGTTTGGTGAATGGGGAGGATGTGTTTGAGACTCCTATGGCTGCTGACCCAGATGAGAAAAGTTTTGGGAATTTGGTGGGTTTGGGGCAGAATGATGTTGGGTCTTTGGTGGGTTCGGGGTCGAAAGCCCGTGTTCCCGTGGCTAAGGTGTCGGGTGAGGGGGATGATGATGAAAATGAGGTTGGGAGTGATGTGGAGGACGAGGAGTATGGTGTTGAGAAGGTTGTTCCGAAGGTTAGGGTTGTGGGGGAGGATGAGGATGAGGATGAGGATGGGGATGAGGAGTGGGGTGAACCGTTGGAGGGGCCGAATGTGGAGAGTCCTGATGTTGATGAGGCTTTGAAGGTAGGTGATGGCAGTGGGGGTGAAGGATTGGGTTCAGGGAGTGGAGAAAAGGGTTCTCTGAAGTCTGCTGATGTTGACTATCGTGGTGTTAGTCTGGTCGATGAGTCGGATGGTGATGGTGATGCTGTTGTGGATTCCATAAATGTGGATGTTGTTGAAGCTGTGAGGTCAGGAGTTGCTGTTGTTGGAGTCGAAGATAAGGAAAGTGAGGTTGAGCCTGTGGATAAGAAGGGGAGTGAAGTTGAGCCTGTGGATAAGAAGGGGAGTGAAGTTGAGCCTGTGGATAAGAAGGGGAGTGAAGTTGAGGCTGTGGATAAGAAGGAAAGTGAAGTTGAGCTTGTGAAAGAGGCTTCTGCTGGTGAGAAATCTGTTGAAGTGGAATCGAGTGCTGTTGAAAGTAATGTGGTAGCACCAACTAATGAGGGTGATTCTATTGTGGATCCTTCTTATGTGGATGTTGTGAAGACAGTGGGTGTTGTTGATGAGGATGAGGATAAGAAGGATTCAGAGGTTGAAGTTGGGGATAACTCTGTTGTTCCAGCTTCAGTGGATTCCCCAGTTGCTGAAGCTGCTGGTGTGAAATACACTGATGAAGGGGATGCAGTTGTGGATTCCATCAATGTTGATGCTGCTGAAGCTGCTAGGTCAGGAACTGCTGTTGTTGGGGACCTTGGGGAAGCGAGAGACTCAGTAGTAGAGGCGAAAGACTCTGTTGTTGAAGATGCCAACCCTATAATTGAAGATTTTGTTGCTAAACTACAATCTCCAGAGAACCCCGAAGCCATTGAATCTGATGAAGTCAAATCTGTGGGTGAGAGTGACTCCGTTGTAGATGGGATACAGGTTGATGTTGTTGAGGCCATAAGATCAGGAGTAGCTGTTGTTGGGGAATCTGGACCTGAGGGCGTGGAAGTAGAAAAGAAGGAAGTTGTAGCTCCTGTTGGTGAAGCTGTGGGAGTGGCAAATGAGTTTGCACCGTTGGCTGCCTCAAATTCATCTGAGGTTAGTCCTGACCATTATTATTGTGATAAGTTTCTTGGCGATGGCTATATTGAATCTGCTGACCCAATTCTGTCTTTGCAGGTTGTTGATGCACTAGATGATAAACAGAAAGAGTCTCAAATCAAAGAGGCGGAAGCTCCCCAGTCTGTAGAGATTACACAGGTACTGAATTCAGAAGAAGGTAATTCAGAACCTGATTCTGGTTCCAAAGAGCGCGATCCTGCAGGTGAGTCACAGCCTTCTGTTGGAGAGGATGAGAAGGTTCAGAGAGATCATGTAGATGATGAGCCAGATGCGAGTTCTGTTTTGGTGGAAGAGGAGAAAGCAGCCAATCGCTCATATGCCAGTGTTTTGGTCGATGGGCTAGATGTTGCTGCCTCTAATGACGACCAGCTAGAGCAAACTGAAGTAGAAGGTGAAGATGACAATCTTGTAGGACAAGAGGAAGTTGATGATGAAGGCTCAGACGGGGAGGGTGATCTCATGTACTATGGAAGTGGAAGTTCTTCCAGAAAGTTTGTGGAGGATCATGGTGATTCGGGGATGATTGATGGTCAGGTTGTCACAGATTCAGATGAAGGAGATTCTGACGAGGAAGGAGAGGGAAAGGGGATGCTTGATTCTGCTGCAATAGCTGCTTTGCTGAAAGCAGTAGGTGAAGGGAGGGATCCTGGCAGCATTACCGTGAGATCTCAAGACGGATCTCGCCTTTTTTCCATGGATCGACCTGTTGGCTTGGAACCATCACTTCGGTCTGGCAGACCTGCAACTGGTGCAAACAATTCCAGTTTCTTTAGTCCAGCAAACTTTGCCCCTCCAGTAGAGGAGAACCTGAGTGAAGAAGACAAAAAGAAGCTGGAAACTTTACAGCATCTGAAGGTGAAGTTCTTAAGGCTGGTTCAGAGAGTTGGGTTTACCGCCGAACATGCCTTAGTAGCGCAAGTACTATATAAACTAACAGTTTTGGCTGGGAGACCTGTGAGTCCAACCTTTAGTCTTGATAATGCAAAGCAGACAGCTATGCAGCTAGAGGCTGAGGGGCAAGATGATTTAGACTATTCCTTGAACATCCTAGTTCTTGGAAAATCTGGTGTTGGCAAGAGCGCCCTCATCAATTCTATACTCGGTGAAGAGAAGGTCAAAATTAATGCATTTGAGCCTGAAACAACTTCAGTTAATGAGGTCTGCGGAACTGTGGACGGAGTTAAGATAAGGTTCATTGATGCACCTGGTCTCAAATCCTCTGCACTGGAGCAAGGTTTCAACCGTAAAGTCTTGGCATCTGTTAAGAAGCTCACAAAGAAATTTACTCCAGATCTCATGTTCTACGTGGATCGTCTTGACTCACAGACGAGAGATTTGAACGATCTACCCTTATTAAAGACAATCTCTAACTCACTTGGTTCTACAATCTGGCGGAATGCTATTATCACTCTTACCCATGCTTCTTCTGCACCTCCAGATGGGCCATCTGGCACTCCTTTGAGTTATGAGGTGTTTGTTGCACAACGTAGCCATATTGTTCAGCAGTCAATTGGTCAAGCTGTTGGTGAAATGCGTTTGATGAATCTAAACATGATGAATCCTGTGTCTCTTGCTGAGAATCACCCTGCTTGTCGAAAGAATCGAGAAGGTCAGAAGATTCTTCCTAATGGCCAGGCCTGGAGGCCCCAATTACTTTTGCTGTGCTACTCCGTGAAATTCCTATCTGAAGCTGGTGCTGCCTCGAAACCGCAAGATCCCTTTGACGCTAGAAAGCTCTTTGGCTTCCGTACCCGTGCCCCACCACTCCCATATTTGTTGTCTTCGTTGTTGCAACCTCGGGCTCACCCAAAACTTTCAGCTGATCAAGGGGGCGACAGTGTCGATTCTGATATTGACTTGGATGATGTGTCAGATACCGACCAAGAAGAAGAGGAGGATGAGTATGATCAGCTTCCACCATTTAAGCCTCTGAAGAAATCTCAGATGTCTAAACTCAGCAGAGATCAGAAGAAGGCATATTTCGAGGAGTATGATTATCGAGTAAAACTTCTTCAGAGGAAGCAGTGGAGAGAGGAGCTTAAAAGGATGAGGGAGATGAAGAACGGGAAAAATGGTATGGATGCCTACAGTGAAATGCCAGAAGATTATGATGGCGAGAATGGAGCACCAGCTGCTGTTCCAGTGCCTTTGCCTGACATGACCCTGCCTCCATCTTTTGACAGTGACAATCCAGCTTATCGATATCGATTCTTGGAGCCGACCTCACAGTTCTTGGCTAGGCCAGTTTTGGACCCCCATGGTTGGGACCATGATTGTGGGTATGAGGGTGTTAATATTGAGCAAAATATGGGTATTATTGGACGCTTCCCTGCAGCGTTCACAGTGCAGGTGACGAAAGATAAAAAAGACTTTAACATCCATATGGATTCTGCTGTTTCGGCCAAGCATGGAGAAAATGGTTCTAGCCTAGCGGGATTTGATGTTCAAACCATTGGAAAGCAATATGCCTACATTGTCAGAGGGGAAACCAAATTTAAAAACTTGAAGAAGAACAAGACAGCTGCTGGAGTAACTGTTACATTTTTGGGGGAGAATGTGGCAACTGGGCTGAAAGTAGAAGATCAGATTGTCTTGGGCAAGAGGCTGGTTCTGGTGGGGAGCACTGGAACTGTCCGTTCTCAGAAGGATGCTGCATATGGAGCTAATCTGGAAGTACGTCTGAGAGAAGCAGATTATCCAATCGGCCAGGAGCAGTCCCAATTTACCTTATCTCTAATGAAATGGAGAGGGGACTTGGCAATCGGAGCCAACCTTCAGTCTCAGGTTTCCGTTGGGCGGAATTCTAAGATGGCTGTTCGTGTTGCACTGAACAACAAGATGAGTGGACAGGTTACAGTGAGGACGAGCAGCTCTGATCACCTCTCACTTGCTCTTGCTGGTCTCATGCCAATTGCAATTGCCATCTACCGGAAATTCAGGCCTGCGGATGTCAGTGAGAACTACTCTATTTACTAGTTCTATTTTGAGCATATGTTATTTGCTTTTATTTTAGCATTGATGAGATTCTGTTGAATAGTTTTGTTTCTGTGAGCCACTTCTGTTGTGTCATTTTCAATAAGGCTCTGTGTCTTTCAATTAGTATCTGCGTTTTCTTTTCGAGTATGTAGTCTGCGGGTTATCATTGTATTCAAAGTGAGTATGCATTATGCAAAGTGTCTATCTTTACTTGTTCCCTTCAGTAGGGTTCATATTTTTGCAAATCAAATTACCGGTGTTTCATACCTTTTGCCAGCTTTGTGCTGAATCTATTAATGTATTATATACATTACAGAAAAGAAATACTACTGTCTATCTTTGTGCTGTATTTTGGATATTTCTCTCTTTTACATTTGAATCGCCTCTCCTCTTTGCTGCTGATTGCTAACAGTCGTGGTCGTTTTGTCGATTTAGGCCTGTCCTACAGTAGACCAACTGTTTAGTAATCTAGAGCGTGTCATATTAGCTAGGTTTGTCCCGTCAGACCTGTAGGTTCCAAGCCCGTTCAACAACAGGGCACCCGGACAGACAGGTCCAGGCTTTGTTCCCGTGTCAACAGGTCAGGTCAGAAGTAGATCAGGCCATGGCATATTTGGGCTATGTCAAGCCTGGTTTTCGCTCACGGCCCCACACTGCCATACCTAGAGTTAACTTTTTTCCCTTTTAATGGTAAGGAGGAGATGGGGACTTTGGGGGTATGAAACGAAACCGAGTCTTGTCTGGGAAATAAGGTCAGCGGCACCTTGCTGCTCCTCAAATCTTAAAAACTGAACCAATGCAGCCGTGCTCGTAGTTAAAGTGGCCTGCTCTAGCGAAGTAGTGGACCGTCCATGGAGTTTCTAGCAACCATTATTTGGTCGCTGTTGTGGTATGCATAACAACAGTTGGCTTTAATGTTGGAAGGATTAGGAATGAAAGTTGGTCGAGACCACTGCTCTGCAGTTGAAAATAGAAACTTGAGATAGCATCATATGCTTTTTCTGTCACTACTGTGATGCTGCAAATTCTAATATCACTTGAAAGTCCTGTTACGATGAACTATAAGTGTCTTAACTCCGAGAGCCAAAAATAAACTGAACCAAAACGGTTCGTAAGCTGATGGCAAGTCGTTTTGGGACTAACACTTTGTTGTTGTTGTGTATTCGTCATGGTCGTGGACATGGACACAGTAGTAGGTCAGGTGTCAAACTTCTGTTTCTGTCGAGTACTCAGTAGTGTTAAAACCCTACTCAGAAGGGTTTGAAGAGAATGTGTTTCCCATCTTGCTTCATGTACTCCTTCCATTCTTTTGGATCGAGAACATCAAGCCTGATTATGTTAGCGGAATTCAAGGCAAACGTTAACATTTCAGGGGAATGGACGGAGCATTAATTCGTCGATAATTATATTACTGTCACATGGAGTATATATCAGTATATATTATCAGGCATAACAAAACAGTACATTACATGACTGGAAGTCTCATACACCCTCCGGGCCTCGGCTAAGGACGTATACTCTCAGAAATTACCAAGTTCCCTCAGCTAGTATTCTGCTTCTGCTGATGCTGTTATAGCTGCAGCTTCAGAATCGTGAGCATCAGGCTCATTCGCCCTTGCACTGCCATTGTCATACAGAAATTCACTCTCCTCTGAAAACACATGAGCGATTCTTTCAACTGGAATTGACGGTAAGTAACCCGCCACTGGCAAGCCTCTGTCAGCTGTCAGACTCAGGGCCTCGTTATATCTCTCAGCCCAGAACACCGCTGCTGGGACCATTATCTGAGTCACCTGCGACACGACAGGGATCTGGTTACACAACCTCCAAGCCCAAACTGCATATTCCTCGGCCACTGGCTCGTACTTGTAAACCAACTCCTTGGCCACTGGCTTAAATCTTATGTAAGCCTCTTTCGCCGAGTCAGCTGCTGCTTCTAGTAAGCCGGTTCTGTGAACCTCCATACCCAGCTCATACAGCAACTCCGGAGCCTTCTCTGCCACATGACGCAGTATCACTGGTAGGGGATCATGTTGCCAGTCGATTTCTTGCATTGATTCGTCTACCTGCAGCATTCGCTATTAATACATCTTATAAACTTTTGATGCTTTTGTAAGACCTGTAACGAACAAGGTAAGTCACTGACCTTACGGTCGATGAGTTCCAGGAGCTGGAACGGTACGTGGTGAAACTTGTCACATACAGGTCCGACAACAGTCTTCACAGTCCCCTCAACGCTTTCAACTCGCGGTTTAAGAGGACCGACGTTCCCCTTGAGAAGCTCGTAGAGACCTGTAAGAATGACTACCATGTTTTCTACTGATGTGTGCACAA
Source organism: Spergularia marina (assembly GCA_963680865.1). Classification (NCBI taxonomy): domain Eukaryota; kingdom Viridiplantae; phylum Streptophyta; class Magnoliopsida; order Caryophyllales; family Caryophyllaceae; genus Spergularia; species Spergularia marina. The sequence continues at coordinate 5,022,237 of OY804555.1, forward strand.
ACTCCAGGTGCTTGAGCTTTCTGTCTTCAGTCTCATCATAACGCACACCTGTCAATTCAAATCTAAGACTAAGCTTAACTTGTACCTAACTAATCTAGACGAAACATTTATACGAGTTTCAAACCCCAATAACGAGTTTACTACTAATTGAGTTAGCTGACATTATCTGCCACGCAAAGTAAATTCGTACATATGTTATAGAATATAGATAGTACTCACTAGTACTGAGGATGAGTGCGTTACTGGTTTGGCCTGCATCAGTTTCTTCCATGGTCGGCTGCAGAAAGCTTATTAGTTACGTTTGTGCAATTTTGTGGCCTGTGAGACGTTTATCGTTTATGTCACTAAATTGTTAATTTTACATTTCCACTCCACAGAAGTACGGAGTATATGTTTGCAGCCTTTTCTGTTGACGAAACGTGGCATTGGTAGGTGGTTTGAAGTTGAGGCAATAGTATTCACGGCCACCGATAACCTCGACCATCCTCATCTTCTTCCACCTATTCGGTTAGACTATTTCACCTTTACTTTCTTTTTTACTTGTTAACTCGTGAGGGGTTATCCCATATCGGAACATAGATATACGGGGTATCTATTACTTTTAATAATTGCGTGCATGATAAGCTGACGTGGCGAGGTTCAACGTACAATCGACACGTCAGCACTCATTTAACACGTCAGCAATGCTCTGTTAAATCAACCAAAAATGTGTGAGCTAGGATTTGAACCATTGACCTCTCACTTACATATTCATTACAATACCAGTGTGCTAGCTGTTACTTCATGAATATTTTTACAACTTATTCTATAAAAAGGAAAGAACCAGTCCAAAAAAAAAAAATACAAGACATTCATACGACCCATTACATTATATGTGTGTAGTGATTTGTTTTATGATCAAACCCTAATTACACGCTATTATATAAATGGTAATCGACATAACATTCGAGACAATGGCATTGACAGATACAAATCTCTTCTCACGCACATATTCTCCTGCAAAATGGAAAATAATGAAACAATATCAACTTCACAAGTTACTATTGAAGCAGCACCAGTTGAAGTACAATCTCAGGTGGTGGATGGTGGAGGCGGCGGCAACATCTCAGGCGGGTGTCGAACGGGTGGTGCGTGATGGTGGTGGGTAAGGGAGAAGAGAGAAAATAAAAGAGAGTATTTTGTTAGCCATTAGATCTAGGTGAATGAATGCCCAAGATTAATTCCCTTCGTATTTTATTGAGACAAATTTAGAAATCTTAAAAAGCGAAAGAATTTATAAACTGATTTTTATTTACATTTACATAAATCAATTCATCAATTCAAAATGAAGATATGAACAAGAATATATGTTGATAAGATTTTTCTACATACTAAATATTAAAAGAGAAAAGAACCACATATTTAAACCCCTAGGTATTTCAGCAATTTTAAACGAAGATTCGGTGCATGACTACATGTACAGTTAGATCGCTCTATCACTTTTGCATTGCATGGTAACCTGGGCCTTTCGAGGAGAGACGCTAAGACTAGATCAAACGATGGAGTATGCGAGTGACTAGAGTGAAGAATCAGAGAAAGCAAATGGATTAGAAAATATATGCTTATTGACCGACATTGAAAATATATGCTTATTGACTTATAAGTTGATGCACAACAATATATGTCATTGGTTATCAAAGTATATTGATTACTCACCGATTATATTATTAGAACAGTTTAAAACATTCAATATACTTTGAAAGTAAGATATAATTTTTTCGGAGAATGGTGGGATCATCGCGCAGGAAAATCAGGGGTGGAAACTAGAGGAGTCAAGAATATGTGTGTGAAAAAGGGTCGAGCATAAGAATCGACACGGGTGAAGAGAAAAGGGTACAAGAATTGAGTTGGAGGTCAAGTAGAGGAGTTCATGTGGGGCGGAGCCTCATATGTTGCATAGGGATATGAGGGGTGCCAAGTGGAGGAGTCGATAACATGTTGTTATAAGGGGTCGAGTATAAGAGCCGACATAGGTAAAGGGGACTGGGAGTAAAAGAAATGACTGAGTTGGAGGTCGAGTATATGAGTTCATATGGGGCAGAGCGTCATATGTCACTTAGGCAGATCAGGGCAAGTGGAGGGAGGAGTCGAGAATATGTGTGTTATAGATGGTCGAGTATATGACTTGACACGGGTTAAGAGGACAGGATGCGTAGGAATTGACCGGATGGGGGTACAGTAGAGGAATTCACTTGGAGTGGGGCCTCAAATGAGTTCATGTGTAGTAGTGCCGTTTAAAAAATCTGGCAAGTGAAGAATTGTTGGTTAAGGGGCCAAATATCGACTGGGGTTGATGGTCGGCTAGAACATGTGAAATAAGGGGAGAGAGTGTTTGTAACACTCCAACATTATGGAAAGTGGTTTATGGAATTGGTTTGTCCTAAGTTGGGACACTAAGGTTTTTATTATGATATGTATAACAGGTTTCTACTATATATTACGAACAAGCCTTTCACCTTTTAAAACCCAACCGAGGATTTACGAACTTAAGGGGTGACATTTAAACTTATTGGGTTGTGTTGCGACGTATGATGGATCAGACTGTTACAGTGTCGGGTAGCATGTTGACGGGTGGTTGAGTGTTGGTAAGGAAAATGGGCTGGATACTAGCATGGAGGTGTATATGGGCAGGATACTAGCATGGAGGTGTATATGTGCAGGTAACTAGCATGGAGGTGTATATGGGCAATAGAAATTGATGGTTGGGGGTGCAAATTGTCGGTCGATGATCTTTGTATAAGAGTTAAAACGAATTGTGGGGACGCTTAGGGAATTTAAGGGGGAGAGGGGATCAACTAAGAAAGTTTCAGGATGATAACTATTGTCAAGTTTAAAAGTCGATTGTTGGTTTATGTGTTCAATAGGAGATTCAGAACGAAATAAGTTGGTAGGGAGGATATCTTATATGATTGCGTGCATTTTAAATATATTTGATCACACGGAAAACATGAAATCATTATCATTGGTCTTAAAGTCTTATATTTATAAATTTTGGTGCTCTTTTCTATCAACATCTATAAATTCTCTTTACAAATTTTAATTTTATGTTTGGCAATGCTATGTTTTAAATTCCTTTATATTTGTCAATATTACGATACTTTTATTTAATATCAATAAAGTAATATAACACAAAACTATTTCATATAAGCATTTGTAATTCCCGTGCATGGCACGGGTATAAAAACTAGTGTATTTATAATTTGTATAGGTAGTGTAGCCTAGTTAGGCCCCGTGCGATTGGACTGCATTTTTCTGATCTGATTTGATTTGGTTTAAACTGATTTGATTTGATTTCATTTGAATAGACTTGATTTGATTTGATCTGAACTGAATTAATTGATAGATTAACTGCAATTAGACGAATTAATAATTAAAAATAGGCTAGATTCACTGATTGTTATTTGGATAATTCTGATATGATTTGATTTGAATAAAACTGATCTGAACTGATTTGATTTGAATAAATCTGATCTGATTTGAAAACACTGTTGAATAAGTTGAATCGCACAGGCACTTATACTATTCTAAGTTGGTTTCAAAATATGATTTTATGAAACTTATGAATACATACAAATGCTTTTCGTTTAGGCGGGCAAACTCATTAGTAAGTTGTATCAGCGCCCGACTTGAGGAACGTGTCTAGGCCTAGGGACTAAGGGCGGGTAGGAGAGTCGTACTATGATCCCTCAATTCTTCCCCGGGTACATTCATAACGTTTAGAAAATCAAGATTGGATTAGGTTAAAAAAATACAAAATAAACTTTTGATAACTTTAATTTGATTTGAATATACAAATTCAAATTAAATGTTAGTGCTTATTTATCGGAGTTCGAATCCTCGTAACTCCTCCGAAGAGTTAACTCGAAAGAAGAGTAGAAGACGAGAATGGCGATGGATGATGAGAAGAAGGCACTGGAAGACGTGTTTGGAGAATCAGACTCAGAGACAGACACTGAATTTAATCAAACTTCTTCATCACGCTCAACCTCAAATCCCAACCCCAGCTGGGCACCCATTCGATCAGTCAATGGCTTATGGTTGTGCACCCACTTTCTCTCTCCTCCCCAACAATCCTCCCTCCTCTCCGACATTCACAACGGTAATCCCCCCCCTCTCTCTCTCATTATTCATAACTTTGATTTTGAAAAATATTGTGGTTAAAAAACAGGTAATTTGGTTTCTGTATGATTAATCTTATTGAAGTACTTGTTAATTGTTAGTATAAAGTAATTTGGGTTCTCTATGATTAATCTAATTACTTTTTAAACTTGTTCGTACTGATGTTTAACTTTTATGGCCTACACAAGACGGTTACTGATGACGATTCATGTTAGCCGACCCCAAATCATTTTAGGAATAAGGTTTGGTTATTGTTGTATGATTAATCTGGTTGAAGTAATAATCTACTCATTTCCGTTACTATACCGCATTTCAAATGAACAAGTAGAATGTTGCGCCTGAATTTTGATTTAGGAAATGTTGGGGACTTTTTTTTTGCTTGCTAATAACATCATGCTGTCTAATTGGGTTTGGTTTACGAACATTTTTCGCTTACATTGCGCTCGGATTTTGATTGCAGAAGGATGGTTCACTGAGGAGTCTCACAACCAGGTGTGATGTTAACCTTGGGCTATGTTTGATTACATGTAATGAACCTTGTAGTGTAATGGATTTTTTTTTCCGGATTGGCTGGAGAACGAGGAGGGGAGAGGAGACTAACATGAAGGGGGTAGATTTGATTAATTATTTATAAACATGAAATGGAAAATATGATCTATAATTCTATATTGGGCCGTGAAGAATTCCCAATTTTTTTTTTCGCAAAGGTGTTGTTGGTTAAATTGGATTATAAAAGCTACATTTCCTTGTTTGTTAATCAAAGGTTGTTAGGATATGTCCTGTGGAATGTAGATGGCTTGGAAGATTAGCGAGGCCGAGTTACTGTGTGTTTGGTTTGTTAATGACATAGACGTGGAAGCACTTGAAGAGAAGGTAAAAGAATGGAAGGGAAGAGAAAGGGAAGGAACTGATGTTTCTATTGTTTGTTTGAGCTAGTAATTAGGAGAAATGAAAGTATGAGTAATTAGGTTATAAACTTTCTTTCCCTTCATTCCACTCATTTGGGTGGAAAAGAATACAAGCGTTTTGCTAAGATACCTTTTCGGCATTTCAATGCTCTCCTCCCAAATCCTCTTTTCACCTACACAATCGTCAAAACCAAGCATTGGAAGGAAAGTAACTAATTTCAAATCTGTTCCTCAGTTCCTCTCTTTTGCCTGATTCCCCCTAACAATGTAGTACTCATTTAAAGAGGTGAGCTTTATGATTATTGTAAATGTAATTTATCATGTTATGTAAAATACATGAGCTTGTCGATGTAGGCTATGAGGTTTGGTGATCTTCCATCTTGGGCGGTGAAGCTTTCTGATTACATATATGAGGCAGTTTGTACTGGTGGAAAGGAAATGGATACGGGAAAACTAAGTTCTGATAATGAGGTCTGTATACTGCCATCACACTTGCTGCAGAGGGAACCATTATTTGATCAACTTATCATAAATGTGTACCAGCCAGGTGAGGTGCGACTCATTTTGAGTTTTTAACTTTTGTGAATCATTCTTTGTTGGGCATAAAATATCTTTTGTGGACTCAAACACTGTCATGAAATATGCATCATTACTTGCGTATTCAGTCCCGAAATTGCCTTATCTTTGTTACTAGCTGTACCATGCCCTTAAGTGTCAGATATACCTATCTCGCTCTTGGAGGAACTCTTGTATACTCTATGGCATGATTATATTCTGATTGATTGTAGCTACTAAGAAAGTCTTACTCTGATTGTTGAGCTGTTTATAAGATCTTTTCCTCTTATTTATATCGGTTTTTCAGTTACTCTGTGATCCTGGTAAAATTCAAGCAATTGGTATGTTTCATTATAAATTTTTGAAAGATTCCTTTCAGTTTGGATAGGATGCCTGATTCCACCATTGAGAGGCTCTGGGTTTCTGTGTTTGAATTTGTGTTTTGGAAAGTCGTTGCTGTCCGTTGATTCCTGTTTGTTATGATTTATTTGACACTCGTTAGGACAAGTTTTCACATAATTTGCACCAAGTGCTTGCTAAGTGGAATGTAGATGGGGAATTGGGGATGTCTTTGCAATGTTTCTTTGTGATGTTTTCGTGTTGTGGTGAAAATTGAACTATATGTACAAATTGTCTTCAGGGCATTTGTGCACATGTTGACCTGATGCGATTTGAAGATGGAATTGCGATAGTCTCATTGGAGTCACCTTGTGTCATGCACTTTACACCCGTGGAAAGGGATGAGAAGGAAGCTCCTCTGGCAACAAAAATTCCGGTTTATTTGACTCCTGGTTCTCTTGTTATCATGTCGGGAGATGCTCGCTACAAATGGAAGCATGAGATAAACAGAAAACCAGGAATTCAGGTTTGGGAAGGGCAGGAGGTGGAGCAGAATTGGAGAACTTCTATAACTTTCAGGAAGCTCTGCATAAGTGAGTAATCTTGCTGATGGATGCATTACCTGAGGCAGGAAGGACTGGGAGTCCTTTCTCCGTGGCATTGTCTAACATATTGAAGAAATAATCTACTACTGATCTCTTCAACTCGCCTTCAGTTTTGGAATTGTTCTCTGGAGGACCAGTGACTTCAACGCATACTTCTGAACGAATTTAAACGCTTGATCATGGACACAGAAACCTAGTTCCGCTTAAGGAATGTAAATCGTGGTGGGAGATGTGTCGAAATTGGTAATGTATCGTTTTTTGTGTGGTTTTTAACGGGAGAAGCATTTGGCATTCACGATTTGGAAGTGATTTAGGATGGCTTATTGGTTTCTTTGGGATATCTGGTAAAAAACATTATAAGCTGCTCTTTGATGAACTTTGCTACTTCAAAGGTTGAAGCTCCCGCCGAGGATTCGACTTATGCTGTTCTTCATTTGAAGTTGTAAAGCTTACCTGCTAACTTGCTAAGAGCCACAAAGGTCACTGTGATGCAATTGCATCTCCAACCCTTCTTTTTTAAGAGTAGCTCGTATTATTAGCAATATAAGAACCGAGATTAGAATTTTTAAAATGTATGAAATACAATATCTGATGTGATCACAGTCGATAATTTCGGTTGCGCCATCTTGCTAAAGTGTCCTAACTGGAGACTGACCATACGATTCAATAACACGACACTGATTAAGATCAATTATGATGAAACATGCTTGTTTTCTTATTATTTTTCTAAGTAACTAAATAACAACTGTGTCCATCCGATCATTGTTAAGCTTAATCATTGCCAGGTTGTTAATCTAATTTGGTCATCGTTGTGTCAAATTTGCTCATTATCGAGTTACATGGCAGTAAGTTTTTTTTTTTTTTTATTTCAAGGAAGTGACATGTTTCAACTAGACACATTTTACATTATCTGTTTTGTTCCGATCAATTTGATTCATCTTATCCCACGTCCTATCAGGTCCTAATGTCTTTCTTGGACTTCCCATTTGGTCGATCTAACAAACGCCTAAAGTCTCGTCGATCATTGATTACTTCACGCTTCAACCTCCTCTATCTTTACTCTTCGCATCTACTAATATAGACTTTTTAATTCTTAACGTTTGCTTATAAGAGTATTCATCATTAAACTTCGTATTTTTGAATATTGTATTAACGCACCTCGTACGGCCGTATAATCCTCGTTTCCCCGCATAAAAAACCGTTGTACCGACATACACACTCGCTGAGACACACATACACAGATACACTTCCCCCAAAGTCATTTCATATTCTAGGGTTCCGTACATTTCCCCCCAAATCAATTTTCAATCAATGGCTTCCAAAATCCCCCAATTCTCCAAATCAAAACCCTAAAATTCCACCCCCAAAAATCGCCGAAAAATGATCGAGAAGTGCCTAGGAGCTCGCAAATCACGGCAACTTTACCGGCTAATCCGCCATTGCAAGGTCACCGTCCTCTGCCTCCTCCTCACCATCGTCGTCCTACGTGGCACCATCGGCGCCGGAAAATTCGGTACGCCGGAGCAAGATTTCCTCGAAATCCGCAACCGGTTCGCCTCCTCTCGTAAGTTCCCTCACCGCGCTCTCGAGGACGTTAAATCTACCAATGGCCGCAACTCCTTCGATTACACGACGACGAAGGAGTTGAGGCTTCCCGATGACGCTATTGATTTCGACGATTCATTGAAATCATTAGCGTCATCGCCGTCATCGTCGTCGTCGTCCCACAAGATTGTTGTAGGTTGGGACGACGCAAGACGAAAATGGCTGGAAAAACATAGAATTGTTAGGGATGTTAGGAAGCCTAGGGTGCTGTTAGTTACGGGTTCGTCGCCGAAACCGTGTGAGAATTCGTTAGGGGATTATTACTTGTTGAAGTCGATTAAGAATAAGATTGATTATTGTAGGTTACATGGTATAGACATATTTTATAATATGGCATTGTTAGAGGCTGAAATGTCGGGTTTTTGGGCGAAATTGCCGTTGATTAGGAGCCTTTTGTTGGGTCATCCTGAGGTGGAGTTTGTGTGGTGGATGGATAGTGATGCTATGTTTACGGATATGGCGTTCGAGGTGCCGTGGGAGAGGTATCAGGGGTGTAATTTAGTGATGCACGGGTGGAAGGAGATGGTTTATGAGGAGAAGAATTGGGTTGGGTTGAATACTGGGAGTTTCTTGATTCGGAATTGTCAGTGGTCGTTGGATTTGATCGAGTCGTGGAGTAGGATGGGGCCGAGTGGTAAGGTTAGGGTACAGGCAGGGGAGATTTTGACCAAGGAGTTGAAGGGAAGGCCGAGTTTTGAGGCAGATGATCAGTCAGCCATGGTGTATTTGTTGGCTAAGGAGAAGGAGAAGTGGGGTGATAAGGTGTATTTGGAGAATGAGTATTACCTGCATGGTTTTTGGGAGATTTTGGTTGATAAGTATGAGAAGATGGTTGAGAATTACAGGCCGGGTTTTGGTGATCATAGGTGGCCATTGGTGGCACATTTTGTGGGGTGTAAGCCGTGTGCAAGGGTTGGCGATTATTCTATGGAAAGGTGTTTGAAGCAGATGGAGAGAGCTTTCAGTTTTGGTGATAATCAAGTTTTGGGGATGTATGGGTTCTCACATAATTCGTTGTCCAGTACGAGAGTTAAGAAAGTGCAGAATGATGGTTTGAGTCAGCAGAAAGGGGTTGGTGTACCGGTGACCAAAGAGGCCAAGGTACCGTCATCTTGATGTGGATTTCCACTCTTCTGTTAGCTGCATTGTTATATCATGTATCTGCAATGGTGTTTGACGTGCTGTTTGACATTGGAAGCTTTGTATGGTGCAATGTATGTACTTTTTAGGTTTTGCACATAATTCTTTTGTTTTTTAGCTAGTGAACATTATATTTGTACCACTTTGAAGAAATCAATACCACAGCATTGTGTTTGCTCACTTCTCTGATTGCAGTTTTCTTATATTCTGTTTTGAGCTATCTTATACTATTCGTCGCCCTTTGCACTGACTCATCTTGGCGGCTTTTAGTGCCCTCTGTGATCGATGATTTGAAAGGCATATATGAACTGTTTTAGGTAGAGCTTATATATATAACTCCCGAGTCCTGATAATTGAGTTACATTGTCTCTGGCTGGTGCTCTTCAAGTCACATTCTCTTTTATCTCATGAGGGTTGCCTGTGATTGGAGTTATCAAGCCAAATTAGCTGTTATCGCTTCCAAAATCGCTTTGGGGTGACCAAATGTTATCGAGAGACAAAATGGTCAGTATTTATGTGGATTGTGTAGTATTCTTTCGAATATGCCACCCATAACTGATGAGTGCAAACCAGATATGCTTTGTTTTTGCTTGGATTCTCTTATTGGAATGCTCAGGATACTATGAACCTTTAAATTTAAGTACATAGATTACCAATTTTTGCTGGATGATCCGAGTTGTTACCTTCTTTTTTCTTTTCTTTTTTTTTTTTTTCCTCTAAAATTGGTCACACAGAATGGTATGTTTTTTATGGACTGCTGAGCGGAAATTCAATCTAGATTGGAACCTACTATTGCTTTAGACCTCGATAATGTAAGCAGTTAGCACCAGAAATGGCACCTATGACCATTTCTCCAGCACTCTTGATGACCATTGGTTGATGATCAATTAGGAGTTTCTACTGAGATATACCATTGCTCAATGAGTTCTCTGTTGGCTGAGAGTTCTCTGTCTCCAGCTTACAAATTGATTGGCCCCGGCTTAGTCCTTCATAAGTTCATACTTCACTGAACTGACTGAAGCTTTACTACCACTCACCTAGTTAGCAGTTGAATGCCTCATGTTAGAACTTTTCTGCCCGTAGTTGTGCCACCTCATCACCTGGTCTGCCTCGGCTTGTGGATAGGGAAGCCGAGGAGACCAGTAGTGACCTGACAATCTGCACCTAGCAATCGTAGATATGTGCAATTCTCCTCTACCATCACATGAACTCTACATTTTGGATTAGACCACACCCTTCTGCCGAGTATCAATTCCGTCCACCAGTAAGATGGAGTCATCCGAGAACGCACTGAACTAGGTAAGGTTGCCTACTTCAGATTCTATTTCTGGTGTATCATTCAGTTGATTGCTGTGTTGCCTGTATATATCTGCTGCAGCCTGCAGTGTTTTTCTGCTGAGTTCCAAGATTCTTGGTTCATTTGAAGCTAATCATCCTTTCTCTGGGATGTAAAATGGTCAATTGTGAGCATAGGTTTCTTTCCGTCATCCATTGATTATGTCCAGGATATTGCTGGCTGAACGAACAGTGCCAGAAATTTGACATTGCAGAGCTGGAAAAACCAGTCTACAATTTTTGTTTGTTTTTTTTTTTTTTTTTTTTTTTTTTTTTTGGGACAGGCAATTGTGTGCTTGTTATAACGTGATAAGCAGGGCTAGGCTAGTTCATAAATTTCGAGTAAGTTGTACTCCTGATTCATGTTTGAAACTCGTCAGCATCAATACTATTCGTATCATTCACTTCACACCAGAAACCTTATCGTGATCACGAATGTGCACTAAGGAGAATCAACAGCTAACAGGAGCAACCAATTTTTCAGGGAAGAGTAAAACTATTATACAAAGAACATCAAAAGTTACAGTGTACAATAAACAAAGCACAATTGAACTGTGTACAACTGGATTACAAGTTTTTAACTGTTTATTATCAACTCTGTGGACATTAACATCATTCTGCTCTTCTTTTCAGGTCAACAAAAGCTTGAGATTGACGAAAGCAAGAAGGCCAGCCCAAGCCAAGCAAGGCAGAACTAAGTCACCAGCTGTCTGATTAACCTGTCTGAAATTCCTGTAACACTGGAATAAAGCATAACACACTCCTAAAGCCACCATCAGCCCGACTCCGTTGGCGCCCATTCGGAACACCAGCGGATCCCACACGAGGCTCAGCCCTAGCTGACCCAAGTACAGTCCCACTGTACCAGGCTTCCTGTGGAAGCCACCTTCAGTCCATACAATCCAGCCACAGAGGCCCATGAGAGCAGCTGAGCCTAAACAAGCCATGTGCAAGGCCCATATTGGAGGAACCCAATTAGGCCTGTTGGTCATCCTGTACTTGTCATTTGCACCAAAGAAGAAGATGTTGGTGAGGGTGAGAAGTAGAGGCAGTGATACTGCTATCCCCATGGACCTGAGACCGCGTTTTGCCATCGCCATCCTGCGTTGTCTTGTCCCTTTCTCGCTCATGCTGTCGGCGGTGGTTGGGCCGGAGACGGTGTCCGTCACGGTGGGTTCATCCCTAGTCGTCCTGTGCGTAAGGTTTTGGGTGTCCATGTTTGTTTTGGTTGTGATTGTGAGTTGCTGAGTTCTGTGCTGTGAAGGGTGAAAGTTTTATATGAAGTGGAATTATCAGGTGAACTAACAGAAGAGTGACAGCAACATAAAGAGTAGACACGTTGGGGCAGACATACAGTGCCAGCAAAAACTGGAGTAGATTATACTATTGTATGGAGATATACATTGATGGATTGGGAAAATGTTTCGTGATGTTGAAGTTTTATTTATGTTTAGCTGTGTATTTTGAGTTGGTGCATTTTGGGCTAAAATATTTGGGATGTATGACTATTTGCGCCCATACACGTGGCTGTTACAATGAGAGGTGTCCATGAATCGTCATCGTTGTGATGTTTCGGAGAAGTGTGCGTAAAACGGATGGTTTAATATATGGCGATTTGGTTAAATCTTAAAGGCTTAATTCACGTGGTACCCCCCTGTTTTGCCGATTTGTATGTGGTATCTAGTGTTTTGCAAATTTGTACAAAATACCCTCGATATTTGACTGTTTGCACATGGTACCCTAAATTTAACCCTCCTATTAACACCGTTAACTTTTTATTTTTAAAAGAGGATTATTTCACGTGGTACCCTCGTGTTTTGCCGATTTGCACGTGGTGCCCAGTAGTGTTACAAATTTGTATCAAATATCACTAAGATTTGATTCTTTTTACATGGTACTGTTACCTTCAAAATTCTGTTAACGCCGTTTAAAAGTTGATTTCAATGGAGAATGAAAAAATGGTGATTATGGTGTTTATTATGGGTGGAAATGACGGTGGCGATGGAAAATGATGAAGATGACGGTGGTGGAGAAGAATGAATATGGTGATGATGAAGTACTGGGGGAAAGATAAAGATGGTGACGAAGGAGAAAATCAAAGGTTTTTTTTTCCCAATCGATGACGTTAACGGAATTTTAAAGGTAAAGGTACCATGTAAAATTAATCAAATTTTGACGGTATTTGGTGCAAATTTGCAAAACATTGGGTACCACGTGCAAATCGGCAAAACACGAGGGTACCACATGAATTAACACAATCTTAAATAATTTCATCCGTTTAGTTCAACGTACTAGTACGAGAGAAATTCAAATCGGATTTTAATAAAGAGACTGATTTAGTTTGAGATTAGAAGTCCCAAAATGAATTCTAAAAATTCAAAGAAGAGCACGGTTCATTAGAAGAGATTTGCTTATCGACGGAGATTAATTTCCTGAGATCTTGAGATACCGTGTCTCGTTGTAAATTAGACCCCATTTAGCCAAAAGTTAGTAGAAACTAGTTTACTACCCGGGTACGGCCGTAATAAATTCTATGATTTTATTTTTTGTGAACAAATTATTTTATCAATAAATTTTATCACTAGTTTTAAACTCGTGCGTTGCACGGTTAAAATATTATATCGTGCGACGTACGTAATGATTAGTTTCTTTTCTTTTAGATAAAAGTTGTAGTATTATCCTTATTTTTATTGCCTCCCGTAGCCACTCCGTTTACAACTGCTAAAAACATCATTGAATGGGTATAATATGGGACAGAAATGAGGGCGGAAGTTGGTATATGATGTAATGGTTGGACAAAAGTAATTATATTACGTGTGGTATGATCAAAATTTACTACATGTAGTTCAACTAAAAATCCTAAATTATATTAACTAATTAAATGGTTGTTAGTCAAGATATCTCACCATCTCACTAAATCACTTACGGAGTATTACTTTATCTTTATCTAATATATTTATTTTTGTTTTTCTTTACGCATTTTTCACAAAAGTCTCAATTTTGACGATATATTTCAACCAAATTCATACTTCATTTAAATTTTCAAACATATATGTGTATGGATCTTATATTGAAGAACATTTCGACACGAATTTATTGATACATGTATCGTAATATTCTGATATATGTAGCCCAAATTATAACAAAGTATAAACGTTTCATGTACATAACTTTATTTGAGAGTTTTATAAATATTGGACTCTCTCTGTGCATTTCTTCATTTCTAGTGCGTTGTGAGGATTTTTTAGTTCAAGATGCGTTGTAAAAATTCCTTTAATACTTTAGAAAAAAGCCTCCTTTATATATATACTAGTTGAATGCTCGTGCGTTGCACGGAATCTTGATATAATCTCAAATTTAAAATTTTGGTTTAAGCTTAAATTATTATGTTAATATTTGATCTGAATTGCCATTTAAAACAATATATTGGGTAACTATAACTTGTAAAAGTTAAAGAGTTTTTCAAACAATTAATAAACTTATATTAATGCACCCTTATAACGATTTATGTTACTCTTTCTTGTTGCATTTAAATTTCCTAGAATCTTTACAATCAAACATCTTCTAATCCTATGCAATTTTCCAATTTGAACATCTCCCAATCTTCTACAATTTTCCAAATAGAACATCTATTGAGCTTGTACAATTTTCCAAAAGTGAGATTCTCCCACAACGCAAGAAAATTAAATCGAATTTTCTGGTGACTCCGCGAAAATTAACTTTTAACGTAGGCTCTCGAAAAAAGCACGGACTCTAGATTTAATCTTTATTTATAAATTTTGGTTTAGTCTTAAATTATTTTGTTAATATTTTATCTGGATTGCCACCTAAAAATAATATTTTGTTATACTAAAACTTTTAATTTGTAAAGGTTAAAGAGTTTTTGAAAAAAAAATAATAACCTTATATCAATGCACCCATACAATGATTTATTTTACTTTTTAAAGATTGTGAAAACGGTATACTCGTGGTGCTTATTGATTAGCTTAATTCAAAGGGATTAAAAAACAATGGACTCATGTTAAACTTATTCAAAGCCAACTTGTATAAGCTTATATTATTCTCATAATTTAAACATAACTGACAAATAAGTTTATTTGAATATCTTGCTACTTTGAATTTTACGATTATTAGTTGTGATTTATTAGAGTATAAATATTTCTTTAGTTGCTGAGTTTATTGATAATATTTATGATTCTTATTATTTAGCTGATTTTAAATGAATTTTAAAATAATTAGATTTTACTCATATTAAAAATTGTACTAATTAGAATGAACAATTTTAAACTTGTCAATCAATACTTTACCAGCTTATTGTAGCCAGCTGATTATATATGACCAGGCATTGTGATTGTGCATGTTGATTTGGCACTTCAACTATTTATAGCTAACTGATTGTTTAACTTCTATTAGAATTAGAATTAGAATTGTATAACTTTTATCAGAATTGAAATTGTATAACTGATTAGGAAAATATAGCATAAACCTTCCTAATTTTCTAAAAAAACATGGACTCTTTCAGAACGCAAGAAAAATACAATCAATGTGCACACTGAAGTCCCACTGGCCAAATTTTTATGTGACTGTAATAACGCGCTTCTAAAGCTTATTACTATGAGGATTGAGAATATGATCTAATATCGTGTAACTTTTGAAATAGATTATTCTAAATCAGATGAGTATAGACAATGATGAGCTTTCTAAATGATGTGGTATATACTCTTTTAGTTTCGTATGGTAAGTTTGTAACATAACTCTATGATTCGTTATTCACTAATTTATTTCTATTACTCTCGACATCCAAAAATACAGTAGTAACTCTAATACTCTCTCGTCTACTCTATGATGTGGTATATACTCTAATAAGTATGTGTATTACGCTTTATTCGATTAACAAAGGAATGAGATATGCGTGTTAGAAATTTCATTGTCCAATTTCTACGAAAGTTCATTGGAATATCTTATGTTATTTTAATGATAACATATACTCTTACATTTCTGGATGTGGTTTAATTTTATAAAGATTGTGAAATGGAATATATCGCGTAACTTTTGGATTTGCCTATTTTTAATGGGAGTATATAATTAATGGACTCTTATTGGACTCAATTAGAGTCTACTTGTTTAAGTTTATATTATTCTCCATTATTTAGTCTCAATTGACCAAAAAAACAATTTGAAAAAGTGTAATTGAACTACTCATAAAAGAATTTAATGTGACAATTTCATAAACTTTAGACAATTGATATTCATATTGAAACTGTTGAATCATTCTTATTTTGTTGTGTTATTTTGTTACTAAATGTATATCTTATTATTGTAGCTCGTGGTTTAATTTATAATAAATTGAGAAAGATTAATTTATTTTTTAAATGAGCCACTAAGAATTATTTACTATTTTTCCTTAATAAATGCGTAGAGGGGAATGAAACGTTTAAATAGAACCGGAGGAGTACGCTTGTAGATGAGGTTTAATGTCATAAAGATTGTGAAAACGGTCGACTATCATGTAGCTTTTGGATTAGCCTATATTCAATGGGAATATAGAAATAATGGACTCTTATTAGACGTATTTAGCTCTTAGTTTATACTAAATTGAGTAAAATTAGAATAGATAATTTATAAATTTTGAGTAAGAACAAAGTAGATAATAAATTAATTTGTTGATTAGGATTAAAATAAATAATGAATTATTATTTTTTCGTAAGATAAGGAAAAAGAGTTCATATTAGCTTAATAGATGACTTGTAGCCAAGTATAGATTTGTTTGTTGTTCGAATTTTCTGTTACACTTTTGAGCTTACGCTAAAATCAGGTGGATCCCTGAGTCTATTTAGAGTTTTGTAAGAGGAGAAAGTCTGAACTTGAATAAGATTCAATGATGTGGGACAATTTTCGACCACTCTTTTTTCTTTTTTGGCAAGATTAATAACTGTCCCACATCATCGCATCAGAAAATGGTAGATGCGAATTGTATTTCTAACGCGACTGTTATTAGCTTTTATTCCTAATTTAAAAAATTATTAGTCTTTGTGGAAACAGAAGATAAATATATTCATGATGTATGTATTGCAATTATATTACTCTTCTAAGGCTATACTATACGTTAGCTTTCTTGTACATTGAGTGTACGGTGTACCCAATAAAAACACACTACTCTAAACTAATAATTATTAGCTATATCTATTTGTGTCAATTTCTTTCGCATTCGTAGTCCTTGATATGTACTCCGTATGTATGGCGTTTTCCTACAATTTATACTCCGTAATAATCTTTATGTCATATAGTAGGGTCTAGAAAGCACTTGATTATAAATTATACATGTCTAAAGGAATTCTTAGTAGATCATTTTTAATTGTATTTAGTAACGACCTAACATTATACAGAGTATCATTTAATCAAGAAAATTTCAAGTTAAATAAATAAGTAACTTACACATACTACCGTGTTCTACATGAGCAATGTGAGCTAACTCTTTAATTGGCGTATATCTACGTCTCCTAATCTCTTTACAATTGTATGAGAGGAGTATATATGTTGCACTTGGTCATATGTCATGATTCAACCATGTGGACAATTTTTGGGTACTCTTATTTTTTGTCAAGATTGAAACTAATCCACATCATTTAGAAAGCAAAATTAGAGTATTCTTGGCGCGATAAGGGAAGTTGTTTGTTTCCTACATCGTTGAGTTATACGAAGGTAGTAATTCTAATCTAGGAGGAAAAGTAGTCTTAGCGTGATTATTACACCGATCCGAATTACTTTGAAATTGTAGTCTTAACGTGGTTATTAGTGATCCTTCCTTGTAGTCAAAGGAAATTAGATGCCTAACTCATACCCAAATTCTCTTGCGCAAATCTATCATTGCCAAATTAATCAAGCTCAACCATTGCCCCTAATCCCCTACAAAACCATTGTCAGCTTATTCATGTATGTAAAATTTATGTTATATTAGTGTATTGAGACCGTTAAATTTGAATTTAGGAATCAATTAGTGGTGTGCAGTCAATATATAATTCAAAGTATTATTCTTAGCTTAGAGTTTGTGAAATTTTATTACGTACTTCTAATTAACCATCATCATATGTAATTAACTCAATAGTAAAAAAAGCTTCACTGTAAAACAATGTATGGTCGACTTACGGTCGATCACCAATTAGAATTCAATTTGCTTTATATATTTCCTCAGCCTATGGGTAATATGAAAAATTTTACTAATTTTTGTACTCCGTATAACATAAGAAGTATACACATATTAAAGATACACTTAGCTAACAAAACATTGTCTATAGGAACAATGAACCGATAATAATTTAACTAATGATTTAACTAATGACGCGCTTTTGATTAGATTCTTGATTATACACGGGCGAAATATGTCTCAAGTACATGTTTTATATTACTTTAGTTAGGATTAGGGTAGATTGACACCTAAAATTTAACTCCATAAAGAGGATCAAGGTTGGCCTAATGGTTAGCCGGTCAACTTGCCTGTAGGATGTCATGGGTTCAAATCCTCAAACGCCCACCCCCGATACATTAGCTGCCCGAATGTACCAAAAAAATAAAAATTAACTCTTTAACATTATGACCGGTATGGGAGACATATGAGATCACTTAATTATACCACGCTATATAATGTCTCAAGTTACCTAAAACGGTAGATTAGAAATAAAATGGTAGATTAATCATTAATGCTCTGGTGATTAACTGATTATACATAAAAAAAACTTATTAGTTTTATGGAAACGTATATTGATTTTTTTTCAAAGAACTTTGTTTACTCTTGTAGAGCTCCAATTATTACACATGTTAATTAAGCGCATAAGAGTAGTAACGATTAATAATGTCATTAAGTCAACCTATATATGTAGTGGACATGCACTTAATATATATGAATAATATGACAATCATCTTCTACGTAGCCTAATATGATCGATTATACTTCTATTATTGCATGTAGCAAAAGCCTGATACAATTAGCATGGATGAATGATTCCCGTTATTTTCTATTAGGATAGTGATCCAATTCTTTGATATAAGTATATTACAATAGATATTAGTGTCATGTTCCACCTAGGATAATTATGTAGTCATATAAGGTAAGAGAACGATATGTGGAAGTATAGAAGACTTGTCTCTCTATTATCCTGGCCTACAATGCATAAACTCTCCCACAATGTAAACTAAATACTCCATATCATAATATGTAGTTTATTTTTACTATACGATGAGCATGTAGTTATAAACTTACCTAATGGATTGATTGGCACTTAGGCCTTGTAGGGTTTGTTCGACTTCTAACTATTATGGAGTATTAATTAGATCAGAATCCGTAAGACCCTTCGATTGTTCTTTTTACAACTTCTACATCTTTTTCAAGTATATATGAATTTTGCCTATGAGTGACTTAAATTGAAAAAAATAATATACTTATTAGACTTGGTATGTTACACATAAGCGATGAGCAATGTGGTATACAAAGCCGATCACAATTACCACCTTTAATAAGCCTTTTATTAGAAGAACAATACTTTAAGACGTCATCCGTCAGCGATGTGGGACAATCTTATATTTGGTTCATATAGTTTTAAGTTAATTATGGGTGGACGATATGGGACAATTTGCAATCACACTTTATTTTAACTTTACCCCGATTGAATATCGTTTCACGTCAACCACAAAGAGGGACTTCAATATTTTCCATTGTGTTAGGCAAACACTATTTCGTCCCACATTGTTGCATGAGAAGAATAAAAAGTCATTCGATAGTGTTCTTCTTAATTATTACTGTGTTATTTATACAAAATAAAATAATGAGTCGTGTTATTTAGCGATTTGATATGGTTAATCCTTAATCAGCTCCTTAGCATGCTCAATAGTAAGGCCTTATATATATTTAAATAATAATTTTTTCTTCTTCTAACTATGCATGCATGTTCACTCATTATTAGGTGTGTCAATCATATTCGTCCAATTTTTTTTACTAAAACTATAAAATCACTGCAAACTTCATTATATTGACATATGATCCAAATTGAATACCGTAAGAAAAGCAAGAACAATGACGATCTATACTTGCATTCTTTTTAGTCGCCAATAAAATATGCATGCATATACTCCACGTCCAAAAAAAAAAACCAATCCAAAATTCTAATAAAACAAAGAATAATAATGTTTAAACTTGTCAATCAATACGTTAGCAGCTTATTGTAACCAATATAGTATATGCGACCAGACATTATGATCGTGCATGTATGTTGATCTAGGACATTCACCTATTTATAGCTAACTGATGGTTTAATTTCGATTAGAATTAGAAATCTGAAAAATTAAGAATAGGAAAATATACCATAAACGTCCCCACTATTCTTTGCATATAGCTAAGTGATGGTTAAACTTCGATTGGAATAATTTCGATTAGGATTAGAAATATGACATATTAGGATTAGGAAAGTATATTATATACAATAAACCTTCAACAATTTTCCATAACTTGGACTCTCTCACAACGCAAGAAAATTAAATCGAATTTTCTGGTGGCTCCGCGGAAATTAACTTTTAACGTAGGCTCTCGGAAAAAGCCTCCTTTATTAATATGTATTGATTGACTAGTTTTAAACCCGTGCGTTGCACGGTTAAAATAATATATCGTACGATGTACGTAATAATTATTTTCTTTTCTTTTAGATAAAAGTTGTAGTATTATCCTTTTTTTTATTGCCTCACGTATCCACTCCGTTTACAACTGCTAAAAACAGCATTGAGTGGGTATAGTATGTGACACAAATGAGGGCGGAAGTTGGTATATGGTGTAATGGTTGGACAAAAGTAATTATATTAGGTGTGGTACGATCAGATTTTACTACATGTAGTTCAACCAAAAATCCTAAATTATATTAATTAATTAAATGTTTGTTAGTTAAGATGTCTCCCCATCTCACTGAATCACTTACAGATTATTACTTTATCTTTATCTAATTTATTATTTTTGTTTTTTTACGCATTTTTCACAAAAGTCTCAATCTTGACGATATATTTCAACCAAATTCATACTTCATTTAACATTTCAAACATATATGGAATTTTTTTTTCGAAATAGGGCTCAAAAAATAAATATTGAACAAAATGGGTTGGATTGAAAAATGTTCAATCTTATGGGGTGCACGTCACCCCATTTCAAGTTCGGGAAAAAACCGCCAGTGCCCCTGGCAGTTTTAAGTGTCTTGAACAGTGGCTATGAGGTTGTAAGTGATATTTTGGCTAGGGTAAAACCAAGTGAAACCGCCACCCCCCATGGCGGTTTCAATTTTTTTTTTTTTTTTTTGGATTGACTTTATATCGGGTTGATATTTTGGCCAAAGGTGAAACCTCCATGGGGGGTTGGCGGTTTCACTGAAGTGAACCCCCCATGGCGGTTTCACCCTCGGCCAAAATATCACTCACTCGATTTGTACACTCATTTTTGTGAAAAAACCGCCATGGAGGGTGGCGATTTCTCTTCACTTAAAACCGCCAGGGGCACTGGCGGTTTTGTCCCGGACCTGAAATGGGGTGACGTGCACCCCATAAGATTGAACATTTTTCAATCCAACCCATTTTGTTTAATATTTATTTTTTGAGCCTTATTTCGAAAAAAAATTCATTAAATGTTGATTACTGTATATAATACTTTTTTTTATTATTATTTTGTAAAATATTTTTCACAAAATTTTTAAACTTGTCGACATATCTCAACCAAAATCATACTTAACTTTTCAAATCTGTGCAAAAGGATCTTATATTGAAGTATATTTCGACACGAACTTAATGATACCAAGTTATATTATAACAAATTATGGTATGTTTAATGCAGATAACTTTAGTACTTTACGTAAGAATTTTACAAATATTGGACTCTCTCTGTGCATTTTTTTTAATGTTTTATTATATGTAGATAATAACTTTAATATTTTGATGTGAGAGTTGTACAAGTATTAGAGTCTCTCTGACTTTTCAAAACCCTAAATATGCTTACTTTATTATAAATATAATATATATACGAAGTATTAGATTTTTTATTCCCGTGCTTTTGCACGAGAAAAATACTAGTAATAAATAATTGTCGTTTACAAACGAGCTCTTATCTACAATATATCATATAACAGCCCATACAATTTTGCACGGATAGTAGTTGTAAACGGAGTGGCTAACGAGAGCGAATAAAAATAAGGATAATACCACAACTTTTATTTAAAATAAAAGAAAAAAAATTGTTATGTACGACATATAGGGATTGCAACGGATCGGATCGGGTCGGGTGAAGCCTCACCCAATCCGCCACCCGTATAATTTGGCCTCACCAGATCCATCCATCACCCGCCTAAGGCTTCACCTGAATCCGATCCATCCGTCACCTGCGAAATAGTCGCGTGGATCGGGTGATAAACGGGTGATCCCAATCATGGCCAGCTATTAGACCGAGAAAAAAATCGATCCAAAATAAAGCCCAAATGCTTGTATGGCAGGGCCCAAAGATCCCATTTTGTAACAACAGACTAGTCTAGAATATTTAAAACAATTAAAAACTATATTTTTAAAAATTACACGGGTGAAACGGATCGGGTGACGGATGATATATGGTCACCCGAATCCGACCGATCACCCGAACCCGATTTACCTGAATCCGCATATCCTCCATATAAGTCGGGTTCATCCGTTTGAAATGCTCGGGTGGATCGGGTGGTGGGTGGGTTCGGGTGAAATTGTCATCCCTAATGACATACGATATAATATTTTAACCGTGCGTTTAATAAAACTAATACGGAGTATATACGGAGTATGTACGGAGTATCACATAATGTAGTTCCACATGTTAAGAGCCTTAAAAAAAATCATATCATATATATATATAATATTAATAGCCGTGGATTTGAAGCATTATGAGACCCTCCACACAAGCGTTGATGTCAAATGAAAACTGTCGTTAATAGCACTCACATGGTCATGAATGACACACGCTAGCATACAAAAGACACATGCCTAAGAATACACACTACATTTAGGAAACTAATATATTTTGTTGCTATATTTAAAATATTTATACTCATGAACTACTAAAATCGGCAAGAATAGTTTCGCCATAATATCTACATATATAATTTACAAAAATATGGCAACAATATTTACGAAACATTTGCCAGAATATTATCAAAGTTATATGCAGCTTTAATTTACGGAAAAATGGCAAAAATCGCTACGAAAAATATATTGAATTAGATACTTAATTGCACTAATTAGGGCGAAAAATATACCATAATCCATCCATTTTAAATAATTTGGGAAAGAATATGGGAAAAACAACATTACACTTAATTTCGGAAACTGCAATCAAATAAAACGGAAATAGCAATCAAATATCATTTTAAATCTTAGGAAATCAAATCATTTATTCCAATTATGTCATATATTTACCATGATACTCTTCATTTGTTACGCACATAAAAGTCAACTAATACCTATCACCACATATTTTTGGCTAAAAATATAGAAGAAGAAAAAAAACATTATTTTACATGATTTATCATTTTCAATTTCTAGGGTTTTTAGCAACTTACACCTCTCCCTCCCAATATATAAGAACACACAAACACATTGATTTCCAAAATGTCTAATATTTATTTGCGTTTGCATTTTGCAGTTTCATGAACTATTTAAGTCGTTATCAAATTATTTTGCAAATTGAATCCCCTTTTTGCTTTAGCGTGCTCTCGATTGAATTCAATTACATTTTTTCATTCAGGATTTATACTTCTGTTTTGAAATGTTAAATTCGAATGATTTTATTGAACTGTTATTTTCGGTGTGTATATATATGTTAAATTCGAAATAACAATTTTTTCCCTATTTTTATCTAAGTATATTTGTCATTACAGAGGAATGACAACAATCACAATATAGAGCTACGATTTTCCCACAATTGAGATAAAAGTATCAAGAATCTAATGGTTTGATCCAATTTCGTCGAGCCTCAATAGTCTTTCATGGGCTTCCCTGATTACCACTTTCTGGTTGTAATTTTTATGATGAATTTGTATGATTGTACACTTCTTTTGTTATGATATGAATAAAATGTATATATATGGAGAACTTATACACATTCGTTTTGTTAATTTTCTTTATATGAAGTATCATTTTGAAAGAGAAATATATGAAGGTCAGGCCACTTCTTAAAGCTAAATTAGTATTCAATTTAATAACAAAAAAGAAAATTGTGAATTGATGCATTAGTAAATAGGCATTATATAATCCGTAGACACTTAACAAAGAAAAGATGCTACACATACTTTCTATACAACAGAATATGTGCCCAAAGTCTCATATTGAGTTTCCATGCAAAGCCAAATCCACTAATAAGTGCCTTATGTTTTCGCCGCTCAAGCTAAAATGCCACCATTAGCTTGATATATTGGTGTTCACCCACCTTCCTCCTCTCCAGTCTTTCTCCTTTTCTCACCCGATCGTCAAGATTTCATCATCTTCCTCAGAAGCTCAAGATTTTCATCATCTTCCTCAGAAGCTCAAGATTTTCATCATCTTCCTCAGAAGCTCAAGATCTTCATCATCTTCCCCCTTCCTATCTTCATCTTCATCCCCTCACGAAAAAAATTTCTATGTAGCAAAAACCCAATCAATCCTCCATCGCCATCTTTCGAAATTCACAACAAAACCCCAAATCAATTAACTTTTCCTCAATTCAAAATAATCGAACAAATTTTTTACCTAATAAACCCATAAATACTCATCAAGCCCAGAAAGTGGTGGCGTATATCCGACAAAAAACACAGAAAATCGTTCGTAATTTTCCCCTAATAAACCGAGACAAACGACCAAAACTTTCTCCAAATTTTGTTAAAAATATCATAAATCCTCAAATTCCAGCACCAAATTCAACCATAAAAATGCATGCATAAAATTGGGTATTGTTGTTGATCTAAATCCTCCTTTTGCTCAAAATCACTTACCCAGGCTTCGATGTGTGCTTTGATCCCTCTCATTGTTTCGTGATTGAATGAACCATTTTGGTTCGGTTGATAATCAATTCTTTGATTCTTTTGGTACGTGTTGATGAATATGATATAAATTTAATGAATTAAACCAAAGTTTTTAGATTCGGGGAGGAATGCAGACTATGCAGTTATGTGGGTTTAGTTGGGGAAGTGTTTGTTTCAGGGGTTCTGGGTCAACACACTCTGACGGAAGCTAACGTGAGGTCCTTGACTAAACAAAAAAAAACGTTTGAGGTCCTGAACCGAACAAAAGCGGAAACGTTAGCATGTTCGTATCGGAATATATTATTGCAGTTAATGAACTACTTATCGTCATATAGACTTAATGTGCTTCTTTGATTAGTATCTTTTATATAGACTTTAGAATTGTGCTACCGGAGATTTGTCACTTCGAAATTCTAATGCATCTAATATATTATGCAAAGTTCAAAGTCGATTTCGGAAACTCTATAAACATGAATGCATGGGACCTGGAAACTACTTTTCCTATATCACCGCTTCACGGGGAACAAATCGATTGAATTATGGGGACTTAGGAAATAACTTAGCGAAGCCGAGGAGCTCGATCAAAACTTGACCTGGGGTATGTCCTGAACTACTACAAGTCTACAATCAATAGACGATGTAAACGAGGGTGGATCAGCAAATGATTTAAAGTACTTCTTTTGGATAAAAGCAATTTGATGCACGGAATTGTGCTTGATTTTGAATTTTTATTACTGTTTTCCAATAGTAGGTTCGGCATCTTTGGTTTTACAACAATTTAAGGACCACTTGATTTCTCTTTACTCTAGACGTATCAAACTTCATCTTTTGTAATGTTTTATTTCGAATTTTTATAATTGGAAGTAGTGAGTCACTAGAATCCGTAAATTAATATAAGTAAACTTGCGTACCCCCTCTAATAAGGTCAACTGGTTAGCTTAAACGAAAGTTGCAGGCCAAAATGGATTCTGGTCAATATGAACCACGAACCCACGGAATTAAAACAACAAGCGGGCAAACCAAGGTCGGGCAAGCGAAACTCCTCTTAGGTCATCCACATAGGACGCTGATGTCAAATGAAAGTTGACATAAATATCACTCACATGGTAACGCCAAACATATGCATGTACGCTTACGCATGACACATGCCTAAGAATACACATTATAATTATGGTACTAATATATTTTGTTGCTAGATTTACAATAATTCTACGGCTGTTATAAGAAAAAATTGAATAAAATAAATACGATCTGATTTAGTCTCTAAAAAAGGATAATCAACTCTATTCATTCAAGGAATAATATCCGGATGTAATAGGAGAAATAATAGAATGGGTAATTTTGTTCTGATATAATTCTAAAATTAAAATACCTCAAAATCTAGGAAAGAAAAAAAAAGGAAAATTTTAAGTTTTTAGAATTAAAAATGGAAATCTACTAAATATGACAATTTAAATATAAAAATGAAATCTGGACAATTTAAATCACCTTATAATCTAGGAAAGAATATAATTGAACAATATTTGCAATATATCTCCGGATATTAATTAATATTCAGCAGTAATTCAGGAAAATGTAACTTTGATATGATTTTGACCCAAAATATTATTTAGTTACAAAGGAAAGATTTCTAACCCAAAATATCCTTTAATAACAATGGGAAGATTTGGCTTTCACAAAATATGATAATAATTCAGTGTCCTCCAATTACAGGCCCAATTAAGGAAATGTCTCTCATAGAAGGTCAATTTAGTTGTGCGACCAAATTAGATATAAATATCCAATGAATAGAAATGGGTTCACAATTGTCATAAAATTGAATCTCTCTCATAGAATGTTAAATTAATGTGACGATAAGTAGTTCGGTTCCGTTAACTGCAGTTAAACGAAAATCTCTCTCAGAGAATCATTAGGGGGCGAAAATGAGTGCATGATTTTCGTATTCTTGCACAGTATCAATAATGAGTTTAGCATATGTTTACTTAATTTAATGTGTTATTTTTTATGTTTCTAGCTCGTATCGTCATCGTAAAAGTTCTTGGTGAAATTGCATTTCAAACTCAACTTACATGTACACATTTCTAACCATGCTTACTCTTTTTTAAGTGGTGTGATGTTAAATTAAGGCTAAAGTGCATGGACATGCATATCAGTAAATAAAGAGATTATCAAAGTAGTTTGTGAATTACACATTTTCTTACTCCGATTCGTATTAGCTATTTCATTTTTTATTTTTTTCCTTTTCATTTTGGCCTCTTGGATAGTACAAGGTGATTGATCAGTTCATGTATCCAGGACTCTATAATGTGAAAGTTTATCAATATTTGTCAATAAGCACAATAATAGTAGAAATCTACACGGTATATTCAGTATAAAGGATGAAATGATAAGTCAAATTGTTTAATGGGATAGTATATAACACACTTAATCATGTGATTGCGGCCATATATGTGCATGATTAGTCATTAGCATGATATTAGTAATAGTACATACACATAGATTATAAAAGACATTATTTCATGCGTTATGGTAATCTTTAGACCCTTTGCAATTGGACTGCATTAATCTGATCCGATTTGATTTGATTTGAATTGAACTAATCTGATTTGATTTGAATAAACTTGATTTGATTTGATCTGAACTGAATTAATCGATAAATTAACTGCAATTAGACGAATTAATAACTAGAAATAGACTAGATTCAGTGATTGTTATTTGGATACTTCTGATCTGATTTAATTTGATTTGTATTAATCTGATCTGATTTGAAAACACTGTTGAATAAGTTGAATCGCACAGGGCCTTAGTCTCTAACTTTGGAGTATGTACCTAACTTACATAAGATTTTTGACATATAATTATTTTAATTACCACCTACGGGTTAAGTGGCCTAATTCTTGCGTTAGGGTATGTCTACCACCTACAGGTTAAGTGACCTACTTTAATTTTAATTACAATAAAATTCTCCAAAACAAAGATAATATATAAAGATACATTTAATAAAGAGGGGCATCTGAGACAAAAACAAAAATTAAAAATGGGCTAGGGTATAAATAATGCAAGCTTAAAACTCATAAAACAGTATAGTTTGAAATTTATATTGAATTTAGGCTGATTTATGTTAGTTGGTTTTGTGGGAGACCAACCATGATATTTACATCGTGACCCTTATCATATAATTAGTGACTATTATAATATTTTTGGCAATCGTTTTACTTAACGACCTTGCAAATTAATCTAAGATGCAAAGAGGTTATTTTATAAATTTTAGCTAATTTTATATGATGGTATCCTAAAAAAAATACATATAATATGATTTATAATAGTAAATTAATAAGATCATTAAGAGTATTTTCATGGTTACAAGCAATGTAAAACGAGTCACTTTGTCACACAATATAATGGTGGTCTTTCAATAAAATAATTGAGAGATTGTCTTTTTATGAGACTTTGATCAACGGGTTGGATCGAGTTTTAGATTATATACATGGTTTAATACGGGTGACAAGTAAAAAAAATAAAAAAACGGGTGCATGACGAAAAAAAGCGAGCGAGGTCAAATATTTTCATCAATATTGGGAACTTAAATTCAAATTACTAACACAATTTCTCAAAATGAAATGTAATATATAAAGATAAAAGGGGCAATTGAGAAAGAGAAAAATAACTCTTATACAAGTTAGAATTTGTTTTCTTAATTACACAAATTATTTGCAATTGAAATAATAGCTTTTCTAGCTAGTCGTGCCCACATGCTACATGTTAAGAGTCTATTTATTTCATCTCAATAAAGGGTTGGTTTGAATTTAGGTGAATTGTCTTAATTAGTGGTCAAATTTGATCAACGGGTCGGATCGAGTAAAAATAAAAAAATTATGGGGTCCATGACCATGAAAATCGGCTGAGGTCAAATGTGATCAACTTTTATATGGTGTAACTTAGCGGGTTCTTTTTTTCTATCTTAATAAGCGTCTATAAGTTTGCCAATAGTTCAAAATATTATCACCATAGTAAGACCTTTAGTTGATAAAAGTGACACTATTATTTTAATTTGTTGTTTACTACATCTATGATTAGCAATTCCGATTGAGTATATGCGAACATAAATGGAGAAATACGTCTTTTGTGAATTTATCGCTGGTCAATGGGCGGCCCATTTATTCAATAGTTATCAAGTATATTTTAATGTGTCAAAAGCTTACTTTATTCGAAAATCTAACTAATACCATTTTGTATATTGGGCATAAAAAGATCGAAGACTTATAGAGTTATAGTATTGAGAACCGGTATAAACATTACCTAATGAAAGCCAGTCCAAAGAACAAAGAGTTAAAACGCCCCGGTAATGTTTATACTGGTTCTCAATACTATAACTCTATAAGTCTTCGATGTTTTTATGCTCAATATACAAAATGGTATTAGTTAGATTTTCGAATAAAGTAAGCTTTTGACACATTAAAATACACTCGATAACTATTGAATAAATGGACCGCCCATTGACCAGCGATAAATTCACAAAAGACGTATTTCTCCATTTATGTTCGCATATACTCAATCGGAATTGCTTTTGCACGGGTCAAATAACTAGTAAAGACTGTAGGAGTGTATCATTTGCAGGTCATTATTCCGCGCTCCACCTCCACTCCCTTGCCATTTTCTCCCAAATTCCGATTCAAAATTCAAACTCCATTTTTCGCGACGCTCTCAAAATTTCAACATCACGCAACAACTAACTATGGTAACCTCCATTTCCTCTCTCCTCCTTTTGCCAATTTCCTCTCTTTTTCTGTCAATTTCTTCGTTGCTAGGGTTTTCCGCGTTTCGATTTTGAGCAATTAAACCCAGATATACTTTCCACATTGTGCTGTCCTTTCGCTGTTTTTATTTTCTAGGGATTTGATCTATCTTTTTCCGATTTTTTTGATTTTGTATCGTGCTCGTATTTCCGACATTGAATTGCGTAATTTAGCTACAAATGGGCGTGATTGTGTGATTTTTTTTTTTGATTAAATTGTGGAATTTGTAGATGTTTGTTTGAAGATTTGTGTAGTTGTTGAAACCCTAATTTTGGGCTTTGTGATGTGTATGTAAATTGTGCTGATCTGGGTACGATTGGATTTCGTGTTGGTGAAGCTTGAGAATTTTGTTTGAATACTGTGTAGGATTTAGAAAGCTCGTCTCGCTTTGATTTATATTAGAACTTGTGAATTATGGTTGTGCGAGTTGTGATTTTCGTGTTCCGGAGGTTATCGTTAGACATTACTTGGAGAAAGTCTGGGAAGAAGGTTGTCATTGTTAAAGTCGTTTATCGGATGTGGTAGATATGTCATATGATGCCTTTTATGTTGGTTTTTTCTATGTGCCTTGTTACGTCTAGTTTGTGCCGTAACAAAGAACTTTTTGACGGGAATAGTCACTTGGGTAAGCGTTTTTCTTTAAGAGCTTGTTTGGGTAGGGGATATGGAAGGAAAGGGAGGGGAGTGAGGGGGCGTAAGTTTCTAAGTTTGGATGAAGGTTTGTAGGAGGTTAGAGGAGGAAATTGGTGGGGGGAGATCCAGTTTCTTCCCCTTC
This sequence comes from Spergularia marina, assembly GCA_963680865.1. Lineage (NCBI taxonomy): Eukaryota > Viridiplantae > Streptophyta > Magnoliopsida > Caryophyllales > Caryophyllaceae > Spergularia > Spergularia marina. The sequence continues at coordinate 5,052,489 of OY804555.1, forward strand.
TTGATGAACTCATTCTCTTGTAGATATTTGGAGGGAAAATGGTGCCGTAACCGTAATAAGAATTTTTAGGCAGAGATGGACACATGGTGATGCTGATACATATTTCCTGATAGCCTGTTTGGGTAGTTCATATGGATGGAAAGGGAGGGAAGTGAGGGGGGCGTAAGTTCCTTTCTTTTGGATAAAGGTTTGGAGGAGGGGAAAGAAGGGAATTGGAGGAGTCCATTTTCCTTTCCCCCTGAATAACCTCAATCTTAACATTGTTCATTCGATATTGGTCTATCCATTGTTCCATTAGCGAAACTTTCTATAGGTCCAAGCATAGGTGCATGAGCTTGTTTTTTTTTTTTTTTCTTTCTTTTTTTCACATCGTCAACTTAGAACCAGTCTAAGTGCGTGGGGTGTGACAAGAGTCCATTTTGATGTGAGGATTTTCTTTTCTTAATATCAAAATAAGTTTCAGCTGTGCAAAGTTTCAGTATCTGATGGATTCTTAATTTGAGATGTCCAGGTGACACTAATGTTGTAACTTGTAAGAAATATCAGATTTACTAAGTGGGCAGCAGTGTATGTGATTGTGTATGTATGTATGCATGAATGCATGTTAGATGCTACTACCTGATATACAGACTTCTTTTTGTGATAAAGTATTTCAGTTAAATTTTGTTCAGAGTATTGTGGGGAAATGAACTCATCTTAGCTGAAATGGTAATATCTGCCCTGGACTTACTCATCTGTGCTCCCTTGAATATCTTAACTCTTAAGGCAATAATCTTTATGATGCTAAGATTTGTGAAATTATCCTCGGTAAAGATGATTGAACTATTTTTGCTGTTGATCTTTACTATCTATATATATTCGATCGGAATACTTTATCTCTTATGACGCCAATACATCGCAGTGAAATCTTTGGGGACTAGGCACTGTCTTTCTTAGCCCATTTAAGGCGTAGACGTGGATAGTGCTTCGATTCGCTGAGGTTATGTGAAGTGATTGTTATGCCCTTTCCAGTGTTCTTTTTTTTGTTGTTGTTTCGTGGCTTAGTGCATGCCAAAAATTTACCCTGTGAAAGTTTGATATACGCTTTCTGCTTATGCTGTTATGGGATGTAACATACCTATTATTTGGCAAAAGTTGCTACAAGTATCTTTGATCTCTTAGTAATTTTCTATTTCTGTTGATCTGTTCAAGAATGTGCATGGATACTTTTAGTGGTTGATAGGCCGAGGTGAGCCTTTTTGAATTCTACTTTGTCACATGAAATCTGATGACTCTGGATGTTTCTCTTTCTGCATTGCACTTTTAAATAGGGTGTGTCAGTTCATATTAATCGGGTTGTGCCTTTGGAAGGCTCTTTCTCATTGCTTTGCCCTTTTTTTTCTTCTTCTTGTTATGGTTATGTGGTTTCTCAAGGCCTATTCCGTATAACTTAAAAAAACGATCACTTTTGTTTATACCTTATGAATGTAGTTCTGATGTTGGTCTTAGTAGTTGCAGTCAGACTAGATACTAAAACTTTCAAGCAAAAAGGAATAAACATTAGTATAGGAAGGTTTGGTACTAGTGGTATATGGATTGTAAATTGACTATACCAGATAATTAATGTCACACCATACAGAAATCAAAGTGCCTTCTAAATTGTGTTCTGTTTTAACAGCCAATCTATATTTTGAAGTTGTTAGACTTCTGGCTATGAGATTACGGCTGACATTCCAGATTGAGATATTCTGCTATATATGGGCATCGTTGGCTAGTACCTAATAAGATTTCTATTGTTGGAATGTTATAAAAAGATTTGAGCATTGACTTGTTATATAGAAATTGAATGGTTTGCAAGTCCTCTTTTTCAGAGAAATATTAAGGGCAAATTAAGGCTTACATGTGTAGGAACCCAGATTTTTGGAATGGTGTTTGTTTTCTCTTATGAAGATATCCTATCTTCTGGTATCATCATGCTCTAGTCACTAGTGGGATAATTGTAATCTTTGCATATCTTTTTTGTAGGACGGACATGATTCAGATGACCATAAGCAAAATTCTGCTGATATGACTGCTTTTGTGAGTCTCTTTTAACCTTCTGCTCCTCCTAGTTTTTTAGTTTCAGCAATTTAATGACTGCACTGTGCATTAGTTTGTATCTAGTTTTAGGAGACCATTTGCTTTTCTCTTTTCTTCATAATTCGATCTTATCTCTGCTTTGTGCTATGACTTAATTCTTTTACTTGTCAAGTATTGCACTGTTTTAATGGCTCTGCAAGACATCATCAAACATATGCTTACATTCCTGTGGCAAAGGATACATTGTTTTCAGAAATAGTTTTTGAATAATTAGTTATCGCAAGATACTTCCGTGAGTGTATCTCTCAGAAAGCTTTTTTTTCCTCCTGTGTAGAAATTTCACCTGCCATCACATTTTTCTTTAGAGAGCAAATCAGTTTTCGTCTCTGGCTTTTACATCCCATATGATATACTTGTTTCTGTTTCCATATGTTCCAAAACTTCTGATGTTCTCTTATTTGTTTCTTAATTTGTTTAATTTGCTGTTCTTCAGGTGCAAAACCTTCTTCAGCAGATGGTAAGTGCTATTTCTTTGCCCTATTAATCTATATCTGGTATATCTTACTGCTATTGCTGACTTAATTTTCTTGCAGCAAACCAGATTCCAAGCTATGTCTGAGACTATTGTTACTAAGAATATCCTTTTCATATTTCTTCTGTTCTGTGCAAATTGGTTTCAGTTGTTGAACACATTTATTTATAATTTTGGTGTGACACATGCTTGACATTGCTGGCTACCAAGTACCAACACAACCATATACTATTTTTGCAACTTGAATGTGGCTGTTAGTTTCGATCTCCCCTTGTATAATTGCCCAGAAATTTTGTGTTTGTCTAAGTTTACTAAACATGACTTCATAATGTTCTTTTACTTGTTCATCCTTAACCTCAATGCACTTGATGAGATGGGCAACCGTATCGATGAGCTTGAGCAGAGCATCAATGAACTGAAGGCAGAAATGGGAGCTGATGCATCTCCATCTCCAGCGACACCATCAAAATCTAAACCAGCAGAAGAAGGCTCTGAAGAAATCTGAGTGACTTTCGTCAAGGTGCATACTTGCTGACGGATGTCTTGCTTCCCCCTTCCCGTACTTGTGTTTGGAGATCATAGCTGAAAATGTCTTCTGATCCCTAGGCATTGCTGTATGTAGACGAAAGACCTTGTTTGGATGATTGGATGTTGTGTTTGGCTGGTTGATATTATGAATGACCAAGTGATGATTGGATTTTACTTCCCAAAAAGTGATTTATGGGTATACTTGCACTAGTTGCCTGTTATAGATGCTATACGTTTGCTGGGTTTATACTTTAAGTTGGTCTCCTGATTATTATTGTGCTCTCTGGTGATTAATGTAATAGCGACTAGGGAGAATTTTTGAAGCTCTTATCATCTTTGCTTGTTAGGTCTATGGATGGCATTCGATTCTGTGATGTGTGTTACCCCATGTGTGTACTATGCACACTTCTGGACTATCTCTAGTTATTAGTGTTCGTCTGAGTTCTAACGTCATAACTTCGTTGTATACTTGTATAGTTACAAAATAGCTACTGTGTTACTTCCCATCTTGCTTGTTTCGTCTTAAGGAAGCCGTGTGAAGTTTTGCCCCATGCGTGGACTGATGCACTCTTCTGGATAATTTCTGGTCATTAATATTTGGCACAGTTTTTAACTTTGTTATGTGGTTGTGTAATTGCGAAATAGTTACCGAGTTACTGGTACTTGTGGTATTGTGTGCAAGGGCTTTGATGGAAATAAATCATACCTCATACCTCAATATTTTTCCTGTTGAAATAAATTTCAGTAATTAGTCTCATTCGATCTCTGTTTATTAGTTTTGCTTTACGTCTCTTTCTTGTGAATCTTGTCCTTGGGAGGTTATTTTCATTCCGGCTCCAACAATGTGAATTAGATTTGGTTGGAGGGACTAGATATATGGAACCACGTATGTTGAGATGATATGTTGTGTACTTTTGTTATCGCTCATTGTGATTTCCCCAACTTATCATTTGTCTCTGATGCGGGTTGAGAAATTTTGGTATCGTGGATGTGCATAGTTTTGTGTCAACACCCCTCTCTCCCCATGGTGTGGAGTCGAAAGGGTGTTTTATACTTTTAATTTTATGCGCTAAGGGCAGAAACTGGTGTTTTTCGCCTTTGCCGGGAATATGCCCCGCAGCTATATGGTGCGCACTGTATTGCCTTTTCTACGCCTTTGTGATACTTGAGTTTCTTGTTCGTCATATTATTGTATATATCGACTGCGAGCCATGGGTGGTACTCTTGTGGTTAGGCTTCCCATGATTTGGCCCGGACTCCGGAGGTTGGATATCTCGCATCCCACCATAGATCTCCCCCGAGACGTGCGTAATCTGAATGTTAGCATGTTGTTTTACGAGTTTTGCTACATAACTCGGATAGTACACGTCTAATGAAACGGCGTAACAGGAGATTTAGAGGATTCCTAAACTGAGTATAGTAAGTGAGAAGGCAGTATAGAAATCTGAAAATATTTGCATATGGATTTATGATAAAGAGATGTAGGTCGAAGCGCATTCTCTCAGCAACTGGAGTCTGGAAGAGATGTAAGACCGAACCTTAACCATAAACTTACGTCTTACAGTAGGAACGGGAACGATCAAGATGACACCACCACAGCCCACAACCCTTAGGGCGACAAAACCTGACCACGGACTGTTTGTGAGGTTACAGGTTTTAAACGACCCTTAGGTGCTGACATTCAAATGTGGCAGAAGAACACAATATAAAGCAACATCAAAAATTACATTTGCAAAAGAAGGCGGAAATCGTAGACAGTAGCACAAACAAACTGAAACCGTTGGCATCATATTACAAACATCAACTCTTGTGTAATGGGTGAGAAAACAACCAAAGAATATCGAATAATGACTAATATCGGCTGCAACGAGACATTTGGCTGCAGCCACGGGTGTAAGGGTTGGCTGTAGCATTTGGTTGGCAATTGTAGTAGGACTGGCCTCTTAGAGAACAGGGTACTCTGTTAGCATTCAGGGCTCCATAGCTTATGTACAATGTTGTTGCATTATCTGCAGTGTCATTCGTGAGCATCATACGACGGTGCATACCTGACTCCATGCTGAACTTGTTCTCTTCCATGCACTCTTCCGAGGACCCTGTGCACTGGCCAGGCTGCTCGGCACCAGAAGGCGAGACAATGGCCGCCAACAGAAATGCCACGACGAGGGCGAGTAGGAGAAGAGAAGAAGAGGAAGGGGTAGCCATTTTATTTTGTTGGGTGTGTTTTGTTGCTTTCTTTTTGTTCCTTTTCTTCTCCTTTAGTTTGTGTTTTCTCTCTTGTATTTAGAGTTGCATCATAAGTATGTGTTTAATCTGGATACAGCTGATAAGTTGTGACTTCTTCTAACTACCTTAGTTGTGGGGGTGTAAGTTTGTCCACAATAGAATAATTGTTTTCTTTGAATTGACTTTGTGAATGATCGTGCAAAGCATGAATCTTTTGTGAGAAATCTTCTATCAACATTTGCGAGAAACTGCGTACATCCGACTCCCTCGCCAACTTATATTAACGTGTTATAAACAAGAACATTTCAAGAATAGAGTCATATGTTTGTGATTGGTGGGACTTGGATTTCACTCGAGGATAGTTGTGCAAGACATGACCTTCAATAGAGAATAATTTCGTTAGATTGTCTATGTTAATTATGATTAGTCTTGTACTCCATAGTAGTTTCTCGAGGGAAATTCGCGCAAACAACGTATTTAGGAGAGATTGAGTTATAATTACACCATATAAATTTGATGATGTGGTACCATCGAATTAAATTTAGTTTTGAGTTAAGCAAGATTACATTGAAAGGTAAAACTATGAGAAAATATCTTCCATCTCAAATATGTTTTTACGTGGTCATTTTGCCATTGGAAGTAAAAGTTTTTATTGTTTAGCAAAACGTAATTTCTTCTATGCCACTCTTTTCCTAACATCCAAGCTTCATGTTAGTTTAAAAATCTGGCTAAGATTAGAACAATAAGATTGTTCCATCCCTTTTAAAGTAGATGTACCCAACATTTTTTTGTGTAGAAACTATTAGGAGCCTAATTAAATGGGCGAAAGTGGTTAGTGAAATTAGCTACAAAGTGTCCAAAGTTTTACAAAAATTGTTCGAAATGGTATATAAACCGAACATCTTTTTTTTTTTTGTTCTCTTAATTGTTAACGTCTGGTTGCAATTTCTCGCATAGTCAAACCAAAATCCGAGAGTGATCGAGAACAACAGAGTGATCAATCAAAATTTAAAACAAGAGGGGTACCTCCTTTCGATTCCTGTGCTTCTAACCAGCAAAGAAAAGCATCTCTAGAACTAGAATTCTGTATCTGGGACTCTGGGTGTTAGTAAAGATTTTACGAATGCATTGAGATTTGCCAATTTCACCCATAAATAAACATCAGATCTCCTAGTTTAGCGTTCTACAAGGACAATAATGTCACTGTAATCACACATGATACACTTACAGTCTCGAACTCATAACATTTTGGTAGATTACGGTAAGTTACGATAAGACGAGAAAGTATTTACTGTTTTCTCGGTGAGATTTGAAACTTTGGAACGTCGAAAATTTTACCTCGTAAGACAGTCTTACCCAAATTTACCGGTAATAATCCATGAATACTAAGTATATAGCAGGTTCTGGAAAACATAAGGAAACATCAAACTCTTATGACAAGCATCTGATAACAAAGGCATTCATATTAAGAACATGGAAGTTGTGTGCTGAGACTGCCAACAACCAAGAAAGGTAGTGAATAACATGACTAATATCGGCCACAACGAGCGATGCAGCTGCAGGCGCGTTCATAAGGGTTGGCAGAAGCACCAGGGAGGCAGTTGTAATAAGAGTTGCCTCTTGCTGAACAAGGAACTCTGTTAGCCTGCATGGCTCCATAGCTAATGTACTGAGTTGTAATCAACATTCGCCGATTCACCTCAGTACCCGTCTCTAATTCATCAGCTTCCAAGCATTCAATCAAGGACCCTGTGCACTGATCGCTGCTCGCTCTTTCGAGCTCCCAACTACTCTGATTATCCTCCCTGACAGCAGCAGAACCCAAAACAGCCATTGACAGGACAAATGGGAGAATGAGTAACAAAAGAGGTAACAAAGAAGAGGCGATTTTCGCCATCTTTTCTTCTTCTGCTTGTTTCTTTTATATTCCTAAAGGCTTCCCTCTTCAACATTGATTTTATACACAACTGCTTTAGTTATTTAAGTTCAGAGACTTGAAGAATGTGTTGGGGAAAGTATAATATTTAGGAGTAGATGGTTTTTTTTCTACATTTGGCCAATAGATTATAATTAACGTAATCTTGGTTTGTACACAGAGATTTGCAACAATAAAGATACGTGTTTAAGGGGTGTGAACTCATGTGCTCCTCATAGAGAACAGCAATATATCCTGTATTCACAAGCCATCAAAATAGCACAAAGCTTTAGTCCTAAAAATGATATGGATTTGGCTAACATAAATCGACATATAAAACCGTTAGATGTAAGAACAATGAAAATGTATCACTTCAGTTGATATAAAAAACTAGAATTGTATTCGGAAAGACATTCTTTGGTAACATGGAGGGTTGTAACACTGCATTTGCCGCGCTCAAATGAAGTGTTGAACCAATGAATTCATATCTATGAGATGTCATGTCAATACACAGTACTACACAACGAAATGAGCAAATGCCAGCATTCTACTATCATATGCACATCTAAGTTAATTATCGACAATGATAGGATAAAACTGAAGGAGCCTCGAGAAAGTACTTAGAATATCTGATATCGCGCACATACCTGGGATCTTTATAAGACCAGTGCAATGCAATTAAGAGCAAGCGACAATGCTAGTATCTTCTCTGAGTCAGGACTGTGAATAATTGCATATGTGCCATAGTTTTGTACAACTACTAATTTTTCTATGTTACAGGACATCCAAGACCCATGGAATCAGGTTTACAAGATTGTGGATCAGTTCAATCTCATACAAGGCTACTATCACCCAAGAAATGAGCCAAGGATCAGACAAGATGTGAACGAGGAAAGAAACTATCAAATGCAGCAATGGCAGTTTGACAAAATTGCTCCAAAAGAGTGTGTGAGAAGTAAAAGAACCTCATTTTTCAAGTTGGCTCAGTAAGTTCTCCGTGGTAGGAAGCTCTTGTACTATTTGTTCCCAGTCCGGCATACCCTGAAAATGAGATTTTATGAGTTGATAACTTCTGGTTGTCCGTGATGTAAACATAATGAAGAATGCCAGTACAAAACATGCTTTAATCTATGAGAGAAGGATATTGAATTATTGATAACCGCATACATAGATTGTGAAAAGATATTCGAAAATGTCCTTATAAAACCACCACATATTTCCCTTTTTCCATTTATCTGAATTCACGGCCCTTAATTCCTCCATGAGATGCTTTCATGTCTTACAATAATATTTAAACATCTGGGGTCCAGTTTTATTACCCATAAGAGGAGTCGGTCTACGCAAAATTCGTGGATTCATGAGCAAACAGTAGACGCTAATTGGCGTCTTCATAGCTAGTGTCCCCAAAAGTTAGTGTGAATAGCTTTAAACCCTTCAATGCACAAGCACAAGAGACGTAGTCTGTCATGAAAGTGAACCTCACCTTGCCAGATCTTCGAATACGGCCGTCTAACCGCAGTATAATGTACACATCCTCGCCAGGAGTAACTCCTTCTGATATCTGTTGGTCTTTCAACCACCTGCATAAGTGCAAAACGATAGAGATGAGCAGAGTAGCAGACCAACCAAGCTAAGCCTGAATTCAAACATGCCCAATATTGTGTTTTCACTAGTACTTCTTTCAAAAACCAAGGTATTTTATCTGAAGAGAATATTCATTTAACTACTAAGCACTTTAACGGTCAGACAACTATAAGACAGCTTAGGGTCTAATATCTGAAAGCAGCTTTTCATACAGATTATCAAGTTGCTTTTAATTCCCCTATTGAAGGAATTTGGTGATTCAGTATGGAAGAAGAGATAGCGTATTGGAAACAAGTTTCAAGCTCTTCAGGGGAACTACATGAGAATCATACCACTAATAAATATTAGACCTTGTTAGCAGACGACTCTAGTTCCGTCAAGAGGGGAAACAAAAAGGGGACGATTCTAGTTTCTGCCGACCAATATAGTGCTTAAATGCTTATCCTGCATAATGCCCTATCACACACAGTACTGGTAGGAAGTGCAAATCCTTCCTGGGTAAGTCCACTGGCAGAGAGCAACATTTGCTAATCTAAAAAAAGAAGGAATTTCCCCCTTATCCTGACTTATGGTGGGAGTCTTTGAGATATTGGGGTAATGTTGTTGTTGATCAAATTAAGGAATTGAAAAGTTCAATCTAAGATAATATACGGTGCTTGATGTTTGTAGATGACATTGTTTAACTTGATTAGACAAGAGTAAGTATTGATGCAACAAAAGCAATGATATATAAATAATAGATGTGTTCATGTTAGATGATATGATATCCCAGCTGGTTACATCTTTCAATAAGGTCTTCATTATTCAGCGGGATGGAGAATTCTAGGGAGATGTGACTTCAACATCAAAGCAGGTTGGTTGAAATGACAAGGAGCCCCATGGTTACTAACTTACTATGCAATTCTGGAATGCATGCTACATTAAAAACAGACTTCTATTGGCTGTTGAATGGCAGAGATTATTGCCTGTGTGAAAGAATAGATAATGACGGATTTGCGCATGCTTTGATGGACATATGGACAAATTATGACGAATAAATTAAGAAACGAGCTAAGTAGGACAAAGATATGAGATGCACCTATTACAGAAACGATGTTGGAGACCTGCTTGTGTTAAGGTAAAACAACCAAAAGATGAAAGAACGAAGGACATGCAAGGGCCAGAGGGAGACTCAGACTAGCTCTCTTCAAATAGAAAAGAAGAAAACTGAAACTACATATGGAGATAAAGTAGTCTAACTAAGCTTGCAACAGTGATACAACTACCATGTTTTCCATTAATGATCGACTGAGAAAACCAGAAAAGCAGTTAAATCACCTTTTCCATTCTTCGGGGGAAACAGCCTCGGCCTTAAATCGGATCTCAGCTTCCAGTCTTGATTTGGCAGCTACAGACTGGGCTCGTTTCTCAAACTCATCCTACATAAAACATGAAGAACATCAAGGACAGTTCTTTCTGATTGTCAATATTGGACTGCAGAAGTACCGTAAGTAATATCACACAGTCAAATGTTTAAAGAATCTATATATTGGCAGCGCCAAGTTAGTATCCTGTGGCTTGAGAAGCAGTTTATAAGGAAAGTTTAGAAGACATTTTACCCCGATAGAGGGAAGATCAGCAGCAGCAGCAGCCTTCTCAGAGGCCCCAAAGCCTTTCTTCGCAGCTGGAGCAGCCTTACTCTCACCCAAAATGACAGGAACTAGCAGAACACCTCTTCTAAGCAGATCATTCCTAAACTTTTCCGCTTTTCGCATAGCCAATGAAACACTTTCCCTTTTCCCAGCCAGAATTACCTAAATGCTCAGCTAATGAAAGGGAAATTAAGATAAACTTGAAGGCGTAATACAAAATAAAATCAAAATGAAGACAAAGGCCCATCCAGGGATATATGATCTTCAAAACCAATTCCTCTGTAAGCTCAGTGGTGATTTTGTTCAAATGAATGGATGCTGATTTATTTACTTAGTGTGCACTTGGATGTTTCAAAAAATCAGATTGGTTCAATTATTGATTGTGATAATAAAATCAGCACTAACCGGTCTCACAGTATCTCGGAGTTGCACAAGTTCCACAACCCGATTAGTCGATAGACGCAATGGTAACCTTGACAGAGTTTCATTCCGAGATATCTGAGCTAGCTGTTCCTCTTCTTTCTTGTTTTCCCACAAGTAAAGTGCCGTCAGAATGACAATACCTGAAAATTGCTGATCCAACGTCTATATCATACTCAAGAAATATGTATTGACAGTAAAAGCTAATTCATATGAAAAGTTCATATAATTTTGCATAGAGGTTTGCTTAGGAGTTTAGAGGTTGAACACTACCACTACGCGTATAAGTTCTTCTTGGAGTTAAGTGTTAGGATTATGCGGTTCTAGTTCGAGATTATAAATTACACTGGCAGGCCTAATATTTAGAGTGGAAGACCCACAACTTGGAGATATTCCACTTTCAAGTAGGGAAAACTCTCTCACCACCAACTGTAGCATTAACCATCAAGGTAACGGTACAATAGTTACAACCACGATGAACTGTACGCATCTCCTGTTGCCCCCACACTAGAAATTAGCCATGTCACAATGATAATATACGTCTAAAGTCTAAACTTACCTCCTAGTTATGCTACTTCTATTCAATCAGACCTCATATAATAGACACCAGTATCTCGTGAGTGCACTCATACCCTTCCGGGGGCCCCTTTCGAGGAGAATATAAATGAGGACCTTAGATCCCTAATTCCATTACGAAGAAACTACGTTCGTGTTTCTACCCTCCATATCATAAACTAAGCGTACATCAACTACCATATCTTTAAAGAAGGAAACAGATACAATTCTTCACAGACCAAAGCTACAAGACCACGTCAATTGACAGCGGCAACTTTCTGTTAGGTTCTTATCTTATCACACTGTAAGGAAATATGTCTACTCTCCAGCTTTTCTTCATGCTTCATATTTTTCGACACCTCTAATGCTCGCAACTATCTCTATCTTAGCTTTAACTACTAACCATCACATATCAACACATACGAGCAGAGTTAATTAAAACAGAATGATACACTACCTCCAATATTGATGCCAGCATTTGAAGCGGTGTTTGACAGATTAGGAGCATCATCTCCTCCTTGAATTGCAAGGATCAACCGCGGTATTGTGAAGAAAGTTGAGATTCCTGCAGCTGCACCAAACGCCAGGTAAAAGAATTTTCTAACTCCACGGAATGGAGCTTGAACTTCACTGATGAGCTTGAGGTCTCTCCTGAAACTATAGCCTATATCTTCACCACCAAGCCTCGCCTGATTTTAGATAAGAAAGTAAGATAGCTTAGAGCATCGTGAACCGAGAAATGAAGAAAACTGGGTGAACAAAGTAAGGAATCATCACTTGTATATCTGAACATCCATACAAGCAAACTTAGAGGAATCACTGGGGAAGTCACAAACCTCTTCTTGCAACTCTTTAAATTCTGGTAAAGCTCTGAATGAGGCCAAGTCAGGATCATTGAGGATGGTTCCAAATTTCAGGTCATATTCCTTAAGAGCAGTGCGTAAACACTCTGAAGCTTGTTTTCCTTCACCCCTGCCTCAAAGATAGAGGAGAATTAAAATGTCAGCTAAAAAGATGCAACGAAAACTACTCAAAATATTAAAGCACACAGAAAAGAGTTCATTTCTGAATGTTAACCAAGTATTGGAAAGAAGAGGCTAAGGCACATAAAGATCACTGTCTCAGTAAGATGTACAAAGAACATATAGAAACAACACATAAAACAACAGTTACAATGTATAAGGCAGTTCAAAGTTTATATATTGATAGTTGTTTTCTGCTCTCCTGTCCTTTAGTAATAGACACTTCCAGTACAAAACACTAACTTCACTGGAATGAGAATTATTAGTGCAATGTGAATTGTTATCACCATTCAGGAACAGTCAGCACAAGTCGTGAACCAATAATGGCAAAAACTCATCTGAAAACCACATACTTGGTCTTTCATGGGAAAATAGTCAGCATGTTTTTACAGAAATAACTTCATATTTAGAACGAGGAGTTTGATGAGGATTATTGAAGCTTTAAATATTCCTTAACCTTTAAGTTTCACAGATCTCATATTCTTTGTATATGCACCACGTAAAAAGTCTGCCTACTCCAAGGGCATCACCATTCGCAAGTCACAACCCAGACAATATTATTGCGGTGTATAATAAGGAAAACACGTATAAAGAACACCTAGCCACTTGCCCGTAGCACATTCCTTTGGAATTCAGTATGGTACCATCATGATCTTCAGATACGAATCAAAAGAGTAGGACAAATTTCTCAATGGCCAACAAAATATAGACATGAAACGACACAAAATTTGCCAAACTTGCAACTTTTCATGGGCTAGCCTTTAGCAGCAGCTCAGTATAATAGTTAATACAGGTGAATCTGCATGCCAAATCAATGACTGATAGTCAAGTAAATTTGTAGAAGGTGCAACCAAGAACCTTCAAACACTCCTCATCAGTAAACTTATAGTTGTTTAGTAATCAAACATAGGGATCTACCTGTAAGCATGACAGCATGCTTTATTGTAGAGTGCTGCTTGAGATTCCATAGCATTAGGACTCATGGTGAGGGCCTTATCAAACTGTGCCAGCGCTTCTTTCACCTGAGAAGCAGTAGTAACAAATAGGTCAAAGACAGACTCCCTCATGAACTCTATTTAAGATCAATACTACAGCAGTGCAGCTGCTTCAAAACTCACAAGTAAGAAATCATTCAATCGTCTTTGAAAACTAACAGCAAATGAATCCCTTACCATCTTAACCATAACTATATGCTGAACTTGAACATAATTAATCTAGTCTCTGGGTCAACAATGAGAGCATGCAAGATAAACTCGAGATTGTAGAGAATAGGGCCCCACCATTCGGGAGACAAGGACAAGTTTACTGAAAAATGACAAGTACGAAACTCCGTGAAAGATACTTTCTATAAGGAGAATATTGAACAGCTAATAAAAGCATCAGCAACCTGAGAATCATTCAGACTCTGACTGAAAACGCTCTTTAGCTTTTAACAAGTGCAGGGACCTCAGAATCTATTTTCAATTAAGAACCTCAAGTCCATATACCATGTGGACATGTTATGTTATATCTCTGAACATAATACTGCTCCTACTCTGAGGCTCTAACCAGCAGAATATATGCGCGTGACCAAAAAGCAGTACCCTAGGGAAGATAATTCAACCCAAAAGATCAATACACTACCCAACTGAACTCGGTAGGCCAGAACATATAGAACACTGTGAGAGTTCCAAAGGGGTAAAAGGGCTGTCTATAGACAAGATGTTGGCATGCTGTTCAAAGATGCAAATCTTACCAAAATATCCACAAAAGATAGGTCTTCTGAAAATGACAATATAATAACAAGGTGAAGCTACGAGCTACAAGCCGGCATAGAATAGTGTAGGAACTGTAATTCCCGTTCATAAATCTATATATCCCCATGACTTAGTAGAAACTCTAGAAAGATCCCACAATGGTCGTAGAACTAGAATAACAAATAGGGTGGGAGATACGATCCAACTCATAATCAAAGTGCAAAACCTCTTTTAAACGAAATCATCCCACACAAAATGCTGCTTGCTCATTTCATGATTGAAATGACTTCCAATCCTCAAAAGTCATAACTCCCTGGGCCACAAGACAGCAAGAACATAGCTTCTAACAGAAAAATCTAAAATGGGTGAAATTTTTTCGATTGCTCAAAATTGCCTCTTGTAACATCATTACATCATAACCGTAACAATCATCGCAAATAATGCCTACCCCTTTGTGCCTACTAGACTACCAGTACCCTCTCCACGTCCAACACCTCCTTTTCCTCTCAATTCACCATCTATACAACAGTTTAGTGAGTAAATCCAAATGCCCAGAAAATGACAAATACTCCCTCCGTTCCCTTGGATTGTAGACATATGGATAAAATATGTGCGATGGTTAAGATATGTGCAACAAATTCAAATCAAACGTTAACAATCCAAAAGAACGGAGGTAATATATATAAGCATATAGCTATGTCCCATCAGAATCTTTATAAACAACTTGGGAGAAACTATGCAGTCTACTAATCTTTTGTCCGTCCACAATCAAAGTACTTACTCCGTTTTTAGGATTTCAAACCAAACGTTAACAAACGAAAAGAAATGAGGAGGGGGTAGTAACTAAGGCATCATTCTAACAAGCATTAGCAACATTTCGAAGCGAAACAAAAAGGGTATCTAAAATTCAATCATAATCAAAATACCCAATTCAAAATTATCATCAACATAGCAAAGTATCATCAAAATTCGAGTGACCCAATTGATAAAATCTCACAAAAAACAAAAATTACAAAAAAGGGAGCAAATAAGAGGGCATACCCGTCCTTTGGAGAAGAGAGAGAGTCCCAAATTAACACAGGATTCTGCGGTCTCAGCAGCTGTCTCTTGAGGTGAAGATGAAGAAGAAGAGCAAGTGATGTAAGAAAGTTGAAAACTTCTTTGAGAAGCTGGATTCCTGGGGAAAACCCATGATGTGGGGGTTGTAAAGGTTGAATCTTGGGGAAATTTTGAGAATGAGGAGAAGATTTGGAGTTGAAATGCTAGTGAATTCACTGCCATTTCAAAGTTTTTTGGGGTTTTTTTTGGTGCCTAGAAAAATGGTTGGGATGAGCACACTCTTATCTAGTTCAGATGATGAGTGTGTACTACAGTACTACTTTTGTCTACTGTGTATGTAGTGTGTCTTTGACGCTTTTGTGGATTTTCTGTGAATATCATGGCGCCAATTAGTGAGCAATTGAGCAACTGGTCGAAGGAAAAAAAAGGTGTCTATTTTGGGTGTTGCTAATATAAATCGTTATTTAAATATATGTTTTTTGTTTTAATATAGTGGAAGTTGTTCGAACAACGATTAAGTTTTACTTGGAGAATTATTTCTGACTGACCAATATAATTTGTCAACTAAAATTGGCACAAGCGAGTAATAAGAAGTTGAAAATTTGGCCAGCAAGGGTATATCATAATGTCACTTATTGTGAACCAATCAAGGGTAGATATTCACCAACAAGAAAAAAACCGACATAGATTTCTTTTAGTGTTGGTCAACAAGGGTATACGGAGTAAAATATATTGTTAACCATGGGTCTTATCGTAATTATAAAAAACCGACAATTACAATAGAATCACTATACATGAACGGCTCGTTTGGAAAGTGGGATGAGATTAGGTGAGATAAAAGGGTGGGATTATAGGTGAGATCAGAATGAGATAGTTTCAATCTCTTGTTTGGATTGACATAGATTTCTAGTTTGGTTTTTTTTAGCTTTATTAATGTTATACCCTACACCCCTAGGCCCTAGTTATAGTTTTGGTGGGATAAAGTTATCCCATAATCTCCATCCCACCCTAATACGATTACCCAACCCACCTTACCAAACATGAGATTGTAAACTATATTATGATATTATTTTACCACTAAAAATCAATAGTAATTTACAAGAAATTGGTGGGGAGCCGAGAGATGATCTAAGCCCCCACACCCTTTGCTATGGAAAAACCAATCCTAATAAATATATGAGCTGCAGCCTGCGCACCGATATCCTGCGTCCGGGAGAACTGCTGGATCCGCTTAAGCAGAGCAACAACTGTGGGTTCCAACTCCCCCAAAGAGGAGAAAGAGAAGGGAAGGAAGCGATAACTCAAAGCAGCGCACCTAGCCTCATACTTAGCACGCTTACGATGGGCCGCTTCCCGCACCACCTTACCTGGTTCGAAATCGGTCAATCCGGTCTAAGTCAAAGGCGACGATCCGGTCAAATCGACGCAAACATCGCGCCCTCTGTCCCAAGAATAAAGTAGCATGTCCGCTGGACGAAGAGGTCGGCCATCAGCACCAACCATACCAATGTCGACCTTCTTTCCAGCTGAGATCCCCGACTGATAACAGATGTCAACCAGCGTGTCACGAACAACATTATGCCGATGCTTGACGCCAACTAAACCTGTACACGAAACAGCATGATCCCCAAATATATCACCCACAAAGACCCACGAGCAAGCAGAGCACGGGTAATCTATGGTGAATAAAGGCACCCCCAAACGGTAACAAAGCACGCAACGATAAGTACGACCATTCATAGTTTGACCCAATCCTGAAATAGGGACAACCCTAAGCCAATCCGAACTATGCGCAGCCTGCTGAGAACTCCACAAAGCCAACTGACGCGGTGTCAACGAATAAACAGAAGCGACATCCCTAGCGACCCGAGCGAAATACATATCTGCCAATCTTTTCATAAGTCTGGGGGCAGTGATCTCATCAGGATTACCCAAGATATCAACCTCTAAAGTCCGATTAAAAACACCAACAGCAGCGGCAAACGCAGGCCCCAAAGAGACGACATCAGCATGACGAAAAAACTTAGACTGCAGGTCAGCAGACTGAAGTCGCGACATCTCATCTCCTTATCCAACAAAACAAACAACATCGAAGTCCCAAATTAGTCGATTAACCTTGATAATCATTTTGTAGGGTAAATAAGTAGATTCCACTTGCTCTTAACGGAAAAAATAAAATAAAAAGAGAGATTCCACTCTCTAATAGCGATGTTAGTAAAAGTTGAACAAATTTATCGAAAGTCCAAACATAGTTCAGGTTCGATTAACCGAACCTATTGTTCTTTAACCAACAATTTGACCGAACCGTTTGTAAATTCCGCTCGATTAATGTTGATGACAAAAATGGTTTGGTACTGCTCGGAAAATTTACCAAACTGGTGGGCTAAAATGATCTCTCTATACTTTGTCTAACTGGGTCTCCTGCCGTCGTCACTCGTCAGCAAGGTTAAACCGTAAAACTGTAACTTTCCATTTGCTCTATATATTCTTGCTCAATATTTTACCTTGTGATCGATTGTATTTGGATTTTGGAGCATATTAATAGCATGTAAACAATGATTAAATTTGTCTCTAAAATAGTTCATGCATGTTAACATGTTTTGTTCAATTTCAATACTTTCATGTTATTGAATTATTGGTTTTTGCAGTTGTTGGTCCAAATAATTTTGTGGGTCGAATCCCGGGTTTTAATGGGTTTTGCGTACCTAGAGAAAGGAATGTGTTATCTCGCTATTGGCGGGAACCTTTGAGACACTGGGGGTAATGTTGTTGTTGTTGTTGTTGTTGTTGTTGTTGTTGTATGCTAACGTGTTAGCTCGCCATTGGCGGGAACCTTTGAGGCACTGGGGTAATGTTGTTGTATGCTCTACTACTTCTCGGATTTATTTTCTAAATCAAGTGTTTTTCTGGATGGTTGTAACTGAATTGGATGTTTACAAGCTGTATTTGTTGATCTTGTCACTTATAATAGTACTCCTATTGACTCACTTATTGAGTACCGTATGAAGCTAGGAAATTTGTTAAACTCGACTTGAATTTGGTGGGTTTAACCCTCTCACTAACGTCCTCATAGACAATCGAAATCTATGCAGTTGTGAAAGCAATTTTTTTATTTGATGTCACTGGTGTAATGTGGCTGTGCAACAAGTTTCTCATGTTTATGGGGGAGTTTTGCCATATAATTTGAACAATTGTGAAACATTTTAGGTCATTGTTCTCAAGATTGGCTCTTGACTTAGAGACTTTGTGCTTGCTCTTAGTAAATGGCTAAAAGTGTCCGAGATGGGTGAGTGCTTAACAGCTTGTTTAGTAGAGAGGAATTGAACGGAAAGAATTGGAAAAACCTCTTGTTTTCGTCCTAAAATGAAGGATTCAAATGTCATATTCATGTCCAAGCGTCAAATGTCAGACTCGCATATGTGAGATATATAGTTTGAAGAGTACGACTAACATAAGCTCTGACCTTTCAGTAAATAAACTATTCTAGATGACCCCTTTGACCTTAACATCTTAATCGACAAGTTAGCTGTGCTTTTAGGGATAACTATGCTTCTGCTGTTCGATTCTTGTCAGTTCTTGATGTGTTAAGGTTCCTGACTTTGGTTGGAGCATTAAAATAGACAAGATGCAAAAAGAAGTGATACAAGTCACGGATCTTTAAATTCCTCAGAAGTGGTTTGTAGACTTATGCCTCGTTTCTCTTCCTGAATATGTTATGTTTATGTGTGTGAAGTTGATGAAATTGTGTTCTTTATCTCTGCAGTTCTGGCTCTAATTGGCTATTAAGAGCAAAAAAAATCACACTTCAGCAGTTCAGTGCACATCAATATTGAAAAGTAGGCGCTGTACACTACTTTTTATTTTTTTGAGGTCGACAGTACACTTACTTTTGGATTTGTACTTCTATTTGGTCCCTCGTTTTGTTCTTCCAACTGTGTGATATTTTGTATCGTATTTGTCTCAATTCATGTGTTTAGTTGGCTGTCCGCATTTTTTAGCTATTCAAAAGAATTCGCGATTTTATTCTTCCATATAGGGCAAATGAAGAACAAAATCATACAAGACTCCAATTCTGATTTTGTGTGTAGTCTACAAGGGTGAATTTTTTTTATCTTGTCATTAGTTTTTAAGACTTTTATTTAAGTCTGGTCGATTCTCTGTGGGTCAGCAGGCTTATATCTCTCAGATTTTGTTAATTGCTAATGTAATTCTACCTTGCACTTCCTCTCTCATAAGCTTCTTTCGTAAGTATGATCAAATGGTTGGTGAAACAATTACATTACTCTAGCGCTTCTAAGGCTCCCACCTATGGCGGTTTAAGGAGGGAGGGGGGGGGGGGATGTACACAGACTTTAAGAATACCCTCATTAGCCTGCATCCACCGACAACTACTTCACAATATATATAAGAATTGTGGACAGTCTAGCGAGCCATTCTGTCATGTTCCAAAACCTAAGAATAGTGACTCTTTGGCTCTATTGGGAATGGACAAAGATCAGATGCTTGGTGAAAAGATTATTGTGCATTCTCCCCCGATAATCTGGACTATCACAGCTTTTTAATAGCATGTAATATCAGGTGACTCTATAGACATAGTAAGTAGACATTTGAATTAACTTTTTTGGTGGCCTTACAGGGTGATCGACTTTGGCAGGAAAGAAATCTGAGTCACCAACATTGGACTTACTGAGTGTTCTACTGTGAGCAGAACAAGTTGCATTTCTGTAAAGCGGCTCAAGTGCTTTATTGGAAAGTTGAAAATTGCTGTTGACTGTATTGTTGAACAGATTTGTATGCTCATATGCAATCTGTTCGAGCTGGTTAGAGAAGTTGAAGGTGTTATTTTCAGTGTAGATCCTTTTTAAGCATAACGTATACAGTCTGTAAATTTCTATGTGAATGGCATCTTTGCAGTTTTTTCATCTAACAATTTTTTTTTTCTTGGATCATGTCCTAAACTCAGATAGATTGGATGGCAGGGAAACAGAATCAAATCCCATTGGTCCTTTAGTTGATGTGGAGACTAATCGGCTGTGGTGGTGGTTAAACCTGAAGTGAATGTGCAGAATTTAGTTAGCGTATCCTCTAATTCCTTAAGTACTGTTTTTCTTCCATAGTGTATCATCATGCAGTTAAGCTACTGTCTAAAAAGAAAGTCAAGCTTAACCGGAAATGTAAAGCAACTTTACTGGTGATCTAATCCTATAGTGTTTCCTTGATAATATCTAGAAATATAAATTTCTCCTCTGTTTACGAGCAAATTCAAAGTGACATCTGATGGCCCAGATTGAAAGGTGCTTTGAGCTGAAGGTATTTTGTCTTTCTTACCGTCTCTTCATTTACAAGTAAACAATGATATGGTTGCTGCATGTCTTGCTGATTAATCATATTAGGTGAACAAAATACGTATTTTTGGTTTTGGAGGCGCTAAAAGACTGAGTTATGTAGATGTGTCTTGAACCATGCAGTACCCGTCCCTTGACATTTACTAGGAGGATGTAGTATGTGGCAGTCGAGCCCTAGATTAGAGTTTGGTATCCGTGTGTGAGGGTTGAAGCTCTCATAACTAGCATTACATTTCAGTAGACAAGATGGCTTAGAGAACAGAAACAGTGATTACCCCCTCCCCCCACCTCCCCCAACAAAATTTGGACTACCCTTTTGCTCAAATCGAAAAAATTAGCCAAGAGAAGCCAGCTAGGCCTATCAGTCGAGAAGTTAGAAGCAGTGTTTCGAGCATTGTTTCAAAGTCTCGGACTTATATTAACTCTGCGTGGCAGTGAGGGTGAAACCCTTGAGAATTATTAGCTAGCTTAATAAAGAGTTTGGAGTAGTACATGGAAGAAAAAAAGGTTACGTGACATTAGCATATGTCTTATGCTCAAAGAACATGGATAACCCCAGAAGATGCTAGTTCAATCCCATGCTATTACATCACGAGGTAGCATGGCCTCGCCTTTATGTCAACAGCACACTCAAGTACATGATAGCATCTCATTATATGCTTTGGCGTCAGTCGTCATGAAATGGATGTGCGCTTGGTACTTAAATGGTTATTTGTTGAATGTGTTCTATGCGTACATCCAAACCTCCATACCTAGCTATAGATGTGGGCAACCGAGGTATTAAGGTAATGCCATTGCTGTTGGATGAGCTATATGCATGTCTTGCTTTTATGTTGAAGTTCATGTAATGGATATCTAGGGATATAAGATATTACTATGGATGACACTGACGGGTGGAGTTTAAGTTTAGCCTGCCTGGAGCTGCGTAACCAATGTAAACTCCTGGCTGACCTAGATGAGTTTTGGTCTAGTGGTCGAGTTGCTCAAGCATTAGAGAAGTGCATGTTTATTTTTTGTTTAACAAAGGTTTGAACGTATTTCTGAAGCTTCCTTATCCCTGATTTTCCTTTGAGGTCTTTTAATGTGGTTAAAAGCTGAAAAATAGTCGCTAAATAACATTAGTCGGTTGACTAGGGACCTTTTCTTGACACAATCCAAAGTTTGAGATTATTTACGCTTCGTTTGCAAGGTTTGTCAAGCTCTTATGAAATTTTGTGATTTTTGCTTGAATGGGACTTCTTTTCTCCCATTATTTTATTGCTGTCTTAGGCCCTGTTTGATAGAACTTCATCAGTTTGAACTGATCTGATCTGATGTGAATTATTCTGATCTGATCTGATTTGAATGACTCTGAACTAATCTGATCTGATCTGAATGTGTTGAAAGTTTGATTGAATTTCAACGAATTGGTATCAATAATAGACCAAATACATTGATAGAAATTTAAACTATTCTGATCTGATCTGATTTGAATGACTCTATCCGGTCTGATGTGAATAATTCATGTGAATAATTCTGAACTGATCTGAATTCATCTGAGAATAAGTCATATCAAACAGGGCCTTAGTCTCTGTGAAGACTTAAGGAATGCCTCTCTTCTACCGATTGTTATTTTTTTTATCCTTGGCAAAACCCTTTAGGCTCAGGTTGGGTCAGTACATTTTCCCCTGAATCGAGTGTCCCAACTTCCAATCACTAGGTAGCGGTGGAAGTAGACAAATGTTCCTACTGTAACACTAACGACAATAAAGTCTTAGTCCCTAAATAATATGCTGTGGAACCAGCAAATCTCCTTGCCATTTGAATCAGGCAAGACCTTTGATGTTTCCCAAATTTCGATTGGGAAAAACGGGGGCAAGCTTTCATGTATATGTGTGTGTTTTCTTGGATGAGAATGCTAGAGTTCACCATCCAGGCAGCTTCCTAGCAATGCATAAACCACTGAGAGTGCATTTGGAGCAATTATGTACGTCTTAAAGTTTAAGGAACCAAAAAGCTAAGCACAGTTTCTTGACGTGTTGTTTGTTAGGGGGAGTAAGTACACATGAAATGACCCCCACCTCACACTTCCTAAACTAAAGAAACAGCCACTTTTTTCAACTTCAACCCTGAAAAGTTTGTTTGATTTCTTTTGAAGGCACATTTGTTTCAGTCCATGCTTCTTTCTCTCTCTTCTGTCAAAAGCATGCCTTCATTATGCAAATGACTATGCTCCCACTCACCAATTTTTTGTCATAGGCTTTCAATTGCTACTTTTGTCTTTGCATGAGCCATATAGTTTTGTTGGGTGCCTGGTCAAGGATAATATACATTTGTACTTATGCTCCTTGTACTACAACTCCTATTAGTCAGAGACGGATCTAGAAAGTTTGGAGTGAAGCATAAAGGTTGTGCGCAAGAAACTTAATCCTAAAATATACATCATGCCAAATGCTAAAGGTCTAGTGGCAAATATTGGACTAATTGACATGGCTATGAACATTGCTTAACCACATTATGGGGACTGCATTTTCATAAGTAGATATAACCTCCAAGCCCCCCGTTTATTCGGCCCAACATTGCAAATACTGATACATTGATGAATTCTGTTTCTGCGGATTTCAAGTACATAGTGTCCTAGTAGAGCCATGCAATATACTCACCAAACTGAAAAATACTCAAAAATGGGTCGGATATTGACAGAGATGTGACGAACACCGATATTCGTAGAGCAAAACCAATGGTAAATGATGTACATAATACGGAGAATACTTGGACCAAGCAAAGGGGTTGGGATCATTGTAGGACATGATGGTATGATTGGTGGCACACTTATGTATTCCACCTACGGCATGATGAAAATGATACTTGCTCCTAGTAAAAGCTCACCACTTTTCATTGGCACTATCACAAGCTTTGCTGATATATGAAAGCAGTCTCAGATGCTTTCACACTCGTGTTTTGCCGAGATTGGCTAAAGATAGCTATAGGACAGAAGCCGTAGCAGTGGAGCATGTAAATCTCATTTCATAATAGGGAAAGAACAAGACAAAGCCGATGCGGCGAGCACCAACCTTTTTTAATTTAAGAGTACATGTGCTAAAGAGAGAGTACGGTTTAACTGATCCTAAAGAGTAAACATGTATGATAGGTGTGGCTTGTGGAAGATTTGGATAAGGATGTTTTGCTGACATTTTAACCACTTTTTGTTGTGTAGTGGGGTTCCATGGTGGTTATTTCTCTTCCTTTCTTTCAAGGCTGATTACTTTTGGGATTAAGACTTTGTCGTCTTTGTTGCTGTTCCGTTCCAGGTTCAGTTCAAACGTTTGATTAAAACAAGTTACTGATGCACAATTCGTGATAAACTCTAGTGACTATGATTCAACGCAAATGGTTTAATTGTCGTTTTAAGTGGTGGATAATTTTTGTTGCTAAGAATGTCAGTTTTATGATAACATTGGCATGCCTCATGATGCTTTCTAGTCTGCTGTATACATCTGAACGGGGCAGCTACTCGATCAAGTTGTGTGTTTGCTTGTCATACTAATATGTAGATTTGGTAACCAGGAATGTTCATATATGCTCTTTGATAACATTGAAATGTCTTATTATGATTTCACATTCGCTGTTCAACTTGTTTGTTGTCTGTGATATATAAATTTGGTTGCTAGGAATGTCCGTATTTGCTTTGTGATCACTTTGGAATGACTGCTGTGCCCAAACAAAAAAGAACCTTGAACTGTCTGCGATTGCGATTTCAAGTTGGTTAGTACTGATCAAGGGAGCAATTCAACTTGTTGTCGTAGACGTGGTGCATAAATAGGTAGCTAGGAATGTCTATGTATGTTCTATACATTATGGTACTGTCTGATGCTCTAACTTGAAGTCGGTTCATACAGATCAAGGCAGATTTTGCAAGTTGTTTGTAGTCTGATTGTTACATAATTTTTTTCTTTAGCACACATCATGTATTACCAATTGAAAAAGGAATGGGGGGGATGCTGTGATGAAAAGGAGATTTGATGTTATATTCCTTCATAAAAAAAAAAACAGATGGTTTCATTTCCTTTCACTTTGTTCAGTGTACTGAGATAAAAAATATGTACAACCTGTGGCGTTGAATGAACCAGAATCCGACATGTCTATCTTGTCACAATACTTCAAATCTGTAACATGATTCTGGTCAATTGTGCATGTTTGCTTAAGCGATATTGTAAACCTATAGAACTTACAAATAACTGTGATGAACATCAACAATGTTAACTATGGTAACTGTGAATACCAAAATCGAATGTGGATGTAACCGTACTGATACATGTCTAGGTAGGTTCTTCTGCATGTGATTTGTGGAGCTTCCTTAAGTTGTCACGGATAACATCAGCTCATATATGTTAGAAATGTAGATATTAGTATTTTGTTGGTCTATGTAATTTGGGTGTACTTCCATATGTGTAAACCTCCCCCTTACTCTACTAAACTCACAAAACTAGGGGAGGTCATTTCTAAAATGAATGCCTCAGTGTCTTCTTTACTGAAAACAAGCTAAGCACGGCGTGTGAAAATGTTAGATGCCTTTCGAAATGTTCTGTTTTTCTCTAAGCAGTTACTGGTATGAAGGATGTGAGTAAGTTCTACACCACAAATTGCATTACATGCTCACTTGCCATGCTTCGCATATGGTGCTAATTCTAGTATAGTTTTAATCTTATTGGCAATTTCTATTTTAGTGTCATATTACATTATTGGACCATGTATTAATAGTTTTTATTTATTTGATTTCTTCTTTTGGTCAGGAGCCAACTGCCCAAGCTCTCTAAAGTTTCAAGCTCTTTCCCTTGGCGCAGGAGATGAGCTAAAGTGAGTTGTATTATATGGTATGTTGGACAAAAGTATTGGATTATGTTTTCATATTACTGCTGTTGTGTAATGTGTGTTGGTTTGCCCCGTAATTAAAGAGAGAGCTTGACGGGTAGTATAGTCCAACAAGGAAGATAAATTTGTAGTAGCGAGGAACTGATTGTTACGCTCCCAGGATTGATCTTTACACTCTTCCATGTGAGTCACAGCTTGCAATGCCGCCCCTCTCACTTGGAGGAATGTAAAGATAAATCCCGGGAGGGTAAAAATCATCTCCTGTAGTAGCTTGCTAGCTAGTAACATGGATGCTTGAATTAGAAAGAAAAACAAATAATGAGTGCTAATCAACCAGCTGATGGCTGACCATATGAGAAGAACAAGACAGAATTAATTGGAGTGTAGAAGAGAAGGATCAATTTTTTTTAATTCTCTTCATACTGCACTTGCTTAGACGGGAAGTACTACTTACAATATAGTTCCGAATGCATAACTGACAACGATGGTTTAAGAAGTTTTCCTTGTTAATCAAATGACAAAACCTTGATAGTGCACCAAATTATACGTCTAAAGCATGTCAAGAAATGGAAGCCACAGTTTCGGCATCTGACGTCTGATATTCATCATGAAAAGTTGAAAATTGAAAAGTGCTCTAATAAGAAGCAGAAAAACTCCTATCCATATTAACGTCTTGCATATTTGGTGCACCATATATTCTCATAAAAGCATCATAGCACTGAGGTAAGTCAGGAAAAGTTGTGATCTTACGTTAAAAAAAAGGTGCTTTACTGGATTAAATCAAGAGGGACTACCTCATATTGGGATTTTTGGATATAATGGCACACTGTGCTCTCTCCTTCACTATAAATAGGTGCATTGCCTTGTTACATGCATAGTGTGAGCATTGCACACCTCTGAGTGACTTTCTTCCTTAGACCTCGAATCATGGATGGTAAGAAGTTAGAATACAAAGGTGAGGAGGCTTTAAAGGAGTTGCAAAGGCTCACAGTTAACACTGATGAAGTTCAGGAGAAACTCTTAAATGATATACTTTCTAGGAATGCAGATACCGAGTATCTGAATAAGTACATGAAAGGCTCACATGATATTTCTACTTTCAAACAACGAGTTCCGATTATTGGTTACAGAGGCATTCAACCTTACATCCAGAGGATTGCCAACGGGGAAGACTCCTCTCTGATCACTAGCCATGATATAACAGAGATGTTATGCAGGTACTACTTTTTTTTTCTCTATTTTCTTTTAATGATTAATTCATAGTCTTAACAGATTTGTGTTTGGGAATTTGTTTTCAGCTCAGGAACTTCAAATGGGGAGCCAAAGTTGATGCCATCAATTGCTGAAGATCTTGACAGGAGAACTTTCGTGTATAACCTTATCATGCCGATAGTGAACCAGTAAGACTTATATTTTCTTTATTACATCGATACATTTATTTCTTCCTTATTTTCCCGATAGATAAGAATAACATGGATTTGATGCTAAAACAAGTACATAACCTTTGAGAAAAGAAAAGAAATCGAACATCGACGTAGTTTAGGGGATCATATATTCCTGAAACAAGATAAAGAACAATTGTGCTTTTCAGTTGACAATTTTATTTCCCCTTACCAGTGATGATTCTTATCCACATTTTTCGCCCTCATTTGTGTGGAGGCCACTAGACTTTATGAGGATGTTAAATCAAGAAACTTTATCATGAGCATTTTGGTAGGCTTTGATCATGATGCACTCCGAGACTAGTGATTGAGGCCCAATCAGTAACTATATTACCAATAGTAATCGTCCCTCTTTGTTTTCGTATCTATCAGTAATTCCATGCTCTGAACCTGCATTATTCAAATTTTTCTTCTTCTACAGTGCAAGGTTTTTTTTTTTTTTTTTTTTTTCTTTTTTGGAAGGGATTTTTACAATTTAAATTGGTTCATGTTTGGTTGCTTTATTTTGGGTGCATGACATGACAAGTTTGTGTATATATGCAACATTGTACCATAATGACACTAAAATAAAATTTGTGTACATACTTCCTGTAAAATATATTCTAAATCATGCAGACACTGAACTTCAGTTTTTTTATGGTTGGTTGTTAACTTGTTATTGTCTTTCAAAGAGAATAATTACTGATCAAATCTTCAGGTATGTACCGGGTTTGGATGAAGGAAAAGGCATGTACCTTTACTTTGTGAAAGCTGAAATGTCAACTCCTTGCGGCTTACCAGCAAAGACGGTCCTTACAAGCTACTATAAAAGCAAACATTTTAAGGGAAGAGCAAGAGATATTCCCTTCAACGACTTCACCAGTCCTGACCAAGCCATACTATGCGAGGACAGCAACCAAAGCATGTATTGCCAGCTTCTGGCTGGTCTTGTCCTCCGTCACCAGGTCCTCCGCCTTGGAGCTGTCTTTGCCTCGGCATTGCTACGTGCCATTACTTTCCTTGAGAAAAACTGGTTGAAGTTGTGCAACGATATCAGGAAGGGAAAGCTTGATGCCTCAATTACAGATCCCGAGTGCCAATTGGCTATGTCAAACATACTTTCATCACCTAATCCGAATCTCGCAAATGAGATTGAGAAAATATGTGGCTGTTCGTCATGGAGAGGGATCCTGTGTAAGCTTTGGCCTAAGGCTAAGTACATTGAGGCTGTAGTCACAGGTTCTATGGCGCAATACATTCCTTTACTGGAGTACTACAGTGATAAGAAACTGCCACTAGTTTGCCCTATGTATGCTTCTTCTGAGTGTTATTTTGGTGTGAACTTGAATCCCTTGTGCAATCCATCTGACGTCTCATTTACACTTTTGCCTAACATGGGTTATTTTGAGTTCATACCGTTGGGCGAAAATGCATGGTCACTTGATGCAGATGAAGAAAAGGAAGTACCACCAAACAATGTTGTGGATCTGGTACAAGTTAGGCGTGGCTGTTATTATGAACTTGTAGTGACCACCTATGCTGGTACGTGTACCTATTGCGTGTATCTCAACTTTCGTACTCTGTTGTTCTTGCTTTCTAAAGTACTCCGTATGTGGTTTTTCGTTAAAATGCTCAAGAGTGTGCCAATACAAAGTACAAATTCAGGGTGCAAAATTCACTGATTTTTTCGAGCAATTGTAGGTTTGTACAGATACCGTATAGGGGACGTGCTCCAGGTGACCGGATTTCACAACAATGCTCCTCAATTTCGATTCATTTGTCGCAAAAATGTTGTTCTGAGCCTAGACAATGACAAGACGAGTGAAGAAGACCTCCACAAAAGCATCACAGAGGCGAAGAAGTTGCTGGAACCTCACAACGCCATGCTGCTGGAGTACACTAGCTATGCAGACGCATCAACTATACCAGGCCACTACGTCCTCTACTGGGAGATCAGGCATGAACTTCCGAAACTAGGACAGCAGGAGGTCCCTCGAAATCTTCATGACATCCTTCAAGAATGCTGCATTACAATCGAAGAGGAGCTCGATTACATATACCGGAGGTGCAGGACACATGACAAATGCATCGGACCTTTGGAGATAAGGATCGTGAAGCCTGGCACATTTGAGGCACTGATGGACTTGTTTATAAGCCGCGGAGGATCTATAAATCAGTACAAGACACCAAGGTGCATCAAGTCTAAGACCGCGCTCAAGCTGCTTGACGCGAACAAGCAGGAATGCTTCTTTAGCCCCAGGGATCCAATGTGGATTCCTTAAGACAAGCAGACGCTTCGTATCTAATCTAATGTCATTTGATCTGTTAGAATAACCTTTCCCCTAACGAGGGTTGATTACAACCATGTAGTAACAGTGCAAACTTTCTTTGCACGCTCTTCTTTTATGCCATGATTGATCTATTTATCCATTCATCTAAAGGGATGATCTAGTTAACTCCCTTTCGCGTGTATTGTACTGCCACAACTTGTCGAACAACTAGCAAACCCCCAGGGCTAACGGGAAACCAATTAGTAAGAGCAGTGATAAATCGATGCCACAATAAGTTCGTCTTCGTATCCGTGTCAAAGATAAATGGGTTGTAAAACCCTTGATCCCTAACCCGATCTGATTATTAAGTGTGTCGATAACTGGCCCATTTATTAAACGTGTAATACGTTAACAACCTGCCTAACCCGCCTAAAAGAAAGATTCATAAAAATTACATTTTATTAAAGAAAAAAAAAGTAGAATTAAGGCTATTGTGTCTATGTAACTCATCATTAATAATAAAGACTAGTTTGAATATAAGTAATTTTCACAATTAAATTTTTTGAGTTTTGATTTGGGCTTTGTATGGCTAAAAAGTCAGGAGCTCATACGATTTGACAAATTTTTTTTTTTTGGTTACAAGACGAAAAAAGAAAAATTAATTAGATTCTATTACATACTCCCAAGGAGGAACGAGATTTGTATTATCATCAAAATAATTGGAGAGGCAGCTTCCATGCACATCACCAAGATCCACCTCCATCGGCTGATGACAGGCTAAAGTCGTACGCCTAAATCAAATATAAATTACCACACAAACTTATAACGTAATAATGGGCAAGTGGGATCGTATCCTCAGAGAACGGTAACTATCAATGTATGTAAAGTAACCAAAATGAGAGGTTATGATTGTAAATGATCAAGTAATCAAAAGCAAGAAGAGTAATTCGCAAACAAATGGAGGAAAAGATCTCGGACAATTAATATCCACTACCGTTCACCTAATTGGTCCTAGTTATCAACTAATCATAATTCGTTGAGTAGAAATATAATTTCCTATCGTTTCTTAATTGTAGCTAAGAGGAGAGATCTGCCCTACCTAATAGTCCTAATCGATGAATGATACAGACGCGTGCCTAAATTCAATCCATCGAAAGTATAAAGCAATCAAACGATATCACTAAGATTAACAAGATCTAGACACACGCGGTTTTGATCTTCAGTTAATATGTTTATCTCTTTAACGTAACACCGATGTTCAGCATACAAATACTAAACTAGTTGCTACTTGTGAATCAACAATCTAACAATTAGTCCTTAAATTGTGAATATAGCAATATGATAGATCTAGGGTTAATTAGTTTGCAACCTAATTAAGCAATAAATCAATCAATAACAATAAGAACAAGAGAAATAAACAATACCCAAATGAATAAACGAATTAAAATCAAACTAATAGTTGACGGTGAACAATAGTTTCGATTAATCGATACGAGAATAAAGGTCTTTAGCCTTGCATAGTTTTGAAAATAAGCTCTAAAAGTTCTGAATACTGAATGAATAGTACTAACGAAAATCTAACGTATAAATATTAAAAGATTACAAAACGGGATTAGGAAATAAACCCGCCTAATACGCCAACGCAGCGGGACGACGCGTTTGACTCCAAACGAGGTCCAAAGCTTCTGTTTCGGTCGCCGGACTGGTTTTGGCGACGTTTTTCAAATGGTCATAACTGTTTTGTTACTTGGTATGTGAGGACGTGTGACTACAACCTGGAAAGTTAAAATCATGAGTTTTAATATGGCGTTGGTGGCACTGACAAATTGTAAGCCATTTGAAAGTTATAAAGGTTCAAAGTTGACCTTTCGTAAATGGAATGAAATTCCTTCCAAACTTGTCCAAAACTTGGCTTCTAGCTCCTTGAATCATCTTTTATCGCCTCATTGTCGTTCCACACAATCGCACATAAATTTTGAGGCCCTAAATACATTCAAAAACCACTAATTCTTACATTGATCCAAGAACAACCATTTGAATACATAAAAAATTAAAGACCCATCTTTTTCCACAACTAAGTGATGTGTATCATCTAACTACCCTTAGAGTTGCCCTATTGGAGAGTATGGCTCGCTAGTGAGGCCAAATGATCAGACACAAGATTCCATGACACGCAGCAATGTTTTATTAAGTGAAAAGGGGGTGACGGTCTTCGGGGAGAAAGAAAGTGGCGTAAGTGAGAAGGGCTCTTGGAGAGTTGGAGTAGAAACGGAGAGCCGGAGAGGGGTGGTAAATGCATTTTTCATAATCAATGTGTTGTGCGGTGTAGATTAATTAAGTCGTCTATTTGCTATTGGAAACTTTCACCGATCACACTAACATAATTTGGATGTAAAATTAGGAAAATTATACGAGGTCCTCGTTCCATTTGTTAGAGGTCCTCAAAAAAAAATTGTAAAGTTAGAAGTTTTAGAAAAGCCGTTAACTCGAATTTTGGTAGTTTTATCAAACTTTTTTCACAACATCCAACGTTTGTCAGTTTGTCTCTCTCTTCCTTTCACCTCGAAATAACCAAAATATTATTCATTCACCCTTATCATGTAATTTTATATATTATTACTAAAAATCAATAATAATTTACAATAAATTGGTGGGGAGCCGAGAGACGATCTGAGCCCCCACACCATTTGCTATGGAAAAACCAATCCTAATAAATATATGAGTTGCAGCCTGCGCACCGATATCCTGCGTCCGGGAGAACTGCTGGATCCGCTTAAGCAGAGCAACAACTGTGGGTTCCAACTCCCCCAAAGAGGAGAAAGAGAAGGGAAGGAAGCCATAACCCAAAGCATCGCACCTAGCATCATACTTAGCACGCTTACGATGGGTTGTTTCCCGCACCACCTTACCTGGTTCGAAATCGATCAATCCGGTCTGAGTCAAAGGCGACAATCCGGTCAAATCGACGCAAACGTCGCGCCCTCTGTCCCAAGAATAAAGTAGCATGTCCGCTGGGCGAAGAGGTCGGCCATCAGCACCAACCATACCAATGTCGACCTTCTTTCCAGCTGAGATCCCCGACCGATAACAGATATCAACCAGCGTGTCATGAACAACATTATGCCGATGCTTGACGCCAACTAAACATGTACACGAAACAGCATGATCCCCAAATATATCACCCAAAAAGACCCGCGAGCAAGCAGAGCACGGGTAATCTATGGTGAATAAAGGCACCCTCAAACGATAGTAAAGCACACAACGATAAGTACGACCATTCATAGTCTGACCCAATCCTGAAATAGGGACAACTCTAAGCCAATCCGAACTGTGCGCACCCTGCTGAGAACTCCAAAGTCAACTGACGCGGTGTCAACGAATAAACAGAAGCGGCATCCCTAGCGACCCGAGCGAAATACATATCTGCCATTCTTTTCATAAGTCTGGGGCAGTGATCTCACCAGGATTACCCAAGATATCAACCTCTAATGTCTGATTAAAAACAGCAACAACAGCGGCAAACGCAGGCCCCAAAGAGACGACACCAACATGACGAAGAAGCTTAGACTGCAGATGAGCAGACTGAAGTCGCGACGCTAAAAAAACATAATGGACAGCATCCCCGGCCGTATAAACACCAAGCCCTCCGAGCGAAAAAGGCAAGGCAGCGAGCTTCCACTACCAGTCAAAACGACGACACGCTCTAAGGAAGAGCGAAGGGCCGCATCAAAACTTAGCCGGCTCAACTCAAAAATATGCGGTGCACAAGTACGGGGGGGGGGGGGGGGCGAAATATAGCTTAGAAACCCTAGTGCAAGCTCGAAGAAGTAACAACTCGCTCTAAGGATCGTTAAGCGTAGCAAACGAATCCATGAGCTCAATGGTCTTAGCCACCCTCTGCATAACCAAAGAACTGCAAAACACAAAATCAACACTGACAGGTCCACCTAATAACTTGACCCCGAGTAGAGGCCTAGCAATATTAGGGGGGAATACACCAACAAGCCGGCTCCGCGGATCCTCCGAAGGCCAAAAAACATCAGTTTTAGCAACATTAAGGTGAAGATCCAAACGAGGACCCTCTGCCTGAATCAGCTCCAAAACCTGACATACAACCAAGGTATCACTGACGACAATGCCATCATCCCAATACCAAGACTACAAACACAAGTCAAATGAGTCTCTAATCTTACACGGCAAAGGGTGCAAATCTAGAGCAAAAAGCAGCGGGCCTAGAGGGTCACCCTGTTGCACCCCTTGACACGACAAAAGAGTGTGATCTCCATAATATAATTGAGCAGGGTTAGTGTAACAGAACTCCACCCAACGAGCAAGAGCCGGGCAGCGAAGACGAACCTCCTGAAGCATAGCGGTGCGATCCACCATATTAAAGGCATTCCGAAAGTCTACCAATAACATCGAAAGACCCACCTCGTCTCCATGACCCTCAACCAAGCGGTTAACAGCATGTAAGATCGTCTCACTGCCCCCAGACACACCCACACCAAACTGAAGGACCGCGAAATAATCGCTCAAAGATGGACCCAATAAAGACGCGCCCACCTTAGAGACCAAACGCCACCACACGGTACTCACCGCAATAGGGCGAATACCACCGCCCGGCTTAACTAATGTAGTGAGTGGCGCTATAGCCACAAAGGGACCCAAAATAGCAGGACACTGCCCATCTAGAAAGAGGTTAACCACGAGAGTAATCGAGGCAAGCAACTCGTCAAAAACTGCCACAGCGGCCCCACTCAGACAGTCCATAAGATGCTGAGTATGCAAACCGTCACGCCCACAAGAAGTACCACGTGGAAAACTCCTAATCCGATCTAGAACAATAGCAACCGGAGCATCTAAATGAGGTTGGTCGTCAGGTTAGGCAGGCAATGATGGCCCAGGAGCAACGGGGTGTTTAGCCCGTAAATCTTCCAACGTAACAGCAGAGCAAGGAGCAATGCCCAAGGAAGAAAGAACACGAACCACCGCAGTAAAATGACCATCAGCAACCTTACGCCTACACTGCATGACATTACGCTCACTCATCTCCAGGGCCTCATCATCAATATCCAACAAAGGAAGCAAATCCTTAGCCAGAGTATCCTGAATAAGCTGCCACATGCCCCCAGGCTCAGCCCAAGTGCGAACCGGCCGAACAATAAACTCCTCCTGCAGACGGCGTCTAGTAGCAGACTAACGCTCACGACAATTCCGCGGTGAATTTCTGAGTGTACACAGCGGGAACACAAACAACTGAACCCAGCCAGAGATATCATCAGGTCTACTAACAACCCTGTCAAGCGCCCCCTTGAGTACCCGAGAAAAACTCAAACGACACTTCGGAGGGATACACTTAACCGTGTGCAACCGTTTAGAAAGCAAACGGTCGAGGAGAACAACATCAAAACCCGAAGACAAATCCCCTGCAACATCATCTACAGGCTGTGAGGCAGGGACAGACGGTCTGTTCAAATTATAGAGAACAAAACGAACAACCCCATCGCCAGTATCTGCGGGTCCCACAAAATTAGACCTACTACCATGACGACACTTAGAGCGAAAAGTGTGGGTCTTGAAACAATCCACCACAAAGCCAACGACTCATACGTCTGAAAGTGGAATCAGTCTCATCAAAAAGAGTCAAAGAAGTCGAAAGAGCATGTTTAGTGACATCAAGTGCGGCACCGGTAAAATGATGACTATGCAAATGACTCACCAATGAACTCTGAGCAAGACCCCGCCCTCCATTATTCTGACACCCGCTAAGGCCAAAAAAAGGGCAGCGAAACCTCACGGTCCCAGACATACAAACCAAACGACAAAACAAAATAAACAAATAAAATAACAAAATCAATAGGAAAGTCAAGAAAAGGAGCCCAGCCAAATTTGGAATCAATGCCAAACAAATAAGGCACCTCAAAACGCAGCCCCTCACAAACGCAGCCCCTGGGTCAAGCTGCCGGAGCAGATCACCGGCGTAGTCCGGCCATTCCTGGGTCGTCTACACTCACCGCTGGAGAACCCCGCTCCATCGTACCAACCCACCGAAGAACCTCGCGATACCTAAGTCACCTTCTCTCACCACGATGTATGTCACTGATCGGAGATAACCAATCAGAGGTATCCGTCGACGGTGAAAATGATGATGGATCGTGGATGATGATTATGAAAATGAGCGCCGACGGTCTCGATAGAGAGGGATCGTGAATGATATGATGAGATTGGGGATCGTCGATGATCGTCGTTTAGAATCATGTAATATATTGCATCCTAGTTTAGGTGCCACTCTCTCCATTTTATTAGGTTCTTTGCATTTAGTTTGAATCTGTGAGAGGAATTCAAACCAAATGCAAAGAACTTAATGAAATGGAGGGAGTAATAGTTATGGATTAGTTTTAATGTTCTCAGCCTTATTATTTAGTTTAGGCCTCGTTTCATCCTTTGGACCTCATGTAAATTCCCTATCAATTGGAAATTTCTAGGATTCGCAAAGTTGGAGAGTTGCTTGTTTGCCCAAGTGTCCATTTTTTTTTTTCCGGAAAATGCACGTGGTACCCCTGTACTTTGGGCTTTTGCACGCGGTACCCCTACTACTCAACTTTCTGCGTGCGGTACCCCCGTACTTTGAAGACTTGCACGCCGTACCCAATATCCATACTTCCGTTATAACTCCGTTAACTAATCATAATTACCCATGTTTTAATTTCCCCAAAATTCATTAGCCCATTTCTTCGGCCCTCATGTCTGCCTCCACTTCTCCTTGTTACTCCATTATCTTTTTCTCTCTCTCCTCTGATCCCTCTCTCTCCCTCCTCTGAAACTCCATCTCCATGTTAGGACTATTAGTCTGGCAACAAAATCCATGGGAAATTGTGAACCTTCTATTGCCTTCTATTACTGGCGATCCTTCTTTCTAGCCTTTGCTCTTCCTTTAATTGTTTGACCATCATCCATTGCCTTCCTCTTCTTGCTAGCAGCGCAACAACTTTTTGTTTTTGCGATTGCAAGAAATCAGAGTTTCAGAGGAGGGAGAGAGAGGGATCAGAGGAGAGAGAGAGAGAGAAAGATAATGGAGTAACAAGGAGAAGTGGAGGCAGGCACAAGGGAGGAAGAAATGGGTTAATAAATTTTGGGGCAATGATAACATGGGTAATTATGAATTTATGATTAGTTAACGGAGTTATAACGGAAATAGGAATATTGGGTACGGCGTGCAGTTATCCAGACTTGCACGCCGTACCCAATATCCATACTTCCGTTATAACTCCGTTAACTAATCATAATTACCCATGTTTTAATTTCCCCAAAATTCATTAGCCCATTTCTTCGGCCCTCATGCCTGCCTCCACTTCTCCTTGTTACTCCATTATCTTTTTCTCTCTCTCCTCTGATCCCTCTCTCTCCCTCCTCTGAAACTCCATCTCCATGTTAGGACTATTAGTCTGGCAACAAAATCCATGGGAAATTGTGAACCTTCTATTGCCTTCTATTACTGGCGATCCTTCTTTCTAGCCTTTGCTCTTCCTTTAATTGTTTGACCATCATCCATTGCCTTCCTCTTCTTGCTAGCAGCGCAACAACTTTTTGTTTTTGCGATTGCAAGAAATCAGAGTTTCAGAGGAGGGAGAGAGAGGGATCAGAGGAGAGAGAGAGAGAGAAAGATAATGGAGTAACAAGGAGAAGTGGAGGCAGGCACAAGGGAGGAAGAAATGGGTTAATAAATTTTGGGGCAATGATAACATGGGTAATTATGAATTTATGATTAGTTAACGGAGTTATAACGGAAATAGGAATATTGGGTACGGCGTGCAGTTATCCAGACTTGCACGCCGTACCCAATATCCATACTTCCGTTATAACTCCGTTAACTAATCATAATTACCCATGTTTTAATTTCCCCAAAATTCATTAGCCCATTTCTTCGGCCCTCATGCCTGCCTCCACTTCTCCTTGTTACTCCATTATCTTTTTCTCTCTCTCCTCTGATCCCTCTCTCTCCCTCCTCTGAAACTCCATCTCCATGTTAGGACTATTAGTCTGGCAACAAAATCCATGGGAAATTGTGAACCTTCTATTGCCTTCTATTACTGGCGATCCTTCTTTCTAGCCTTTGCTCTTCCTTTAATTGTTTGACCATCATCCATTGCCTTCCTCTTCTTGCTAGCAGCGCAACAACTTTTTGTTTTTGCGATTGCAAGAAATCAGAGTTTCAGAGGAGGGAGAGAGAGGGATCAGAGGAGAGAGAGAGAGAGAAAGATAATGGACTAACAAGGAGAAGTGGAGGCAGGCACGAGGGAGGAAGAAATGGGTTAATAAATTTTGGGGAAATTAAAACATGGGTAATTATGAATTTATGATTAGTTAACGGAGTTATAACGGAAGTATGGATATTGGGTACGGCGTGCAAGTCTGGGTAACTGCACGCCGTACCCAATATTCATGGGTAATTATGAATTTATGATTAGTTAACGGAAATAGGAATATTGGGTACGGCGTGCAGTTATCCAAAGTACGGGGGTACCGCATGCAGAAAATTGAGTAGTAGGGGTACCGCCTGCAAAAGCCCAAAGTACAGGGATACCACGTGCAATTTCCTTTTTTTTTTTTTGCTAGTGTCCATTATTGGGTAATACTACCCACTATTGTGAATTTGTTTACCAAAGGGATAGTAGGTAAATGTAAGGTTTCCCTAAGTATTTCTACTTCTCATGAATTCAAAATTTGAAGGCTAAACTAATTTATGGGAATTCCGACTTTTATACTGTATTCAAATGAGCACGCAATATTCTAGTTAAATGCAGAGTTCCATACTTCCATACATACGCCTCCATCACATACAGTGTATAACTACAGTACTTTACATATAAAAAGGTGACGATGAAAGTCAAATGCTGACTGTTTCATATAGGCTTCCACCTTGGCAAACACCCATCTTACGTACAAATTAAGCACCACATAATATCCTAAAGTTTATGACCTACCTCACTAAGCAAAGCTACCAACGACGTATACAATTTTAATATGATATGAACATGAAATTATACTATGCTTCCTTTCTACTTTTTACACACAGTAGCGCGACTCAACTTTGTATTTAGATAATACTGTTCTACGATAAAATATGAGAAGTATCGAAGGTTTTGAGTGAGTTGTAAGGACCGAAGTTGACAGCTCAGTCTCCAAAACCTTAAACCGATCATATCGTAAAACCATCTTATCTATCATTGCCTAGTCGGGAAAACAACGTACTATGATTTTTTTTTTTTTTTTCCAGAGATACACCACACTATGATGCACTAACCAAAGTGATGCTACATCAAACGGCACTGACTTGCATTGTCATCATTATAATAACGATCATCGTTGTACGCGTCACTGATAGGATACGATGGTGGTGGAGGTGGTGGAGCATGCATCATGGGGTGCTGTGGATATTCATAGGAATAGTATGGAGGAGCATAGTATGAGGCACTTAAGCTGGGTTGTGCCATACTGTAACTCACCCCCAACTGTGGAGGTGGCCGATGGGGACGTGGATATGGGTAATTTGGCTGATCCATTGGCCCAAAATTATTTGCAGGCCCATGACATGGCTCATAAGGTGGACCTTGATGATTTGGAGACCCAATGTTAGCTGGTGGTCCGAGATTAATCGGCTCCATGGGTCTGCTTTGGTCCATAGGAGGCATTGCAGGAAGCTCTACTGGTGCCGGTCCTGGTCCATGTTTATGGGGTCCTGCAGCAGGCATATGCATATTTTCTACTGGTATTCCTGCTGCTGATTTTGGTGCTATTGTCTCTGCTAGACCTGGCATACCAGCAGGTGCATCTGCTTGCACTGGTGCTGTTGCAGACATAGGTCCAAGTGCTGGTGCAGTCATAGTTGCAGGTGCTGATACTGGGGCATCTGGTGAAGGTGTCGGAGCTGGAGCTGATAAAGGTGATGGTGGTACTGAGTTTTCGTCGATTCCAGAGTTACCATTAGGTCCTTTGCTCTTCTTTTTCTTCTTCTTACCACCATTACCTTCACTGCTAGTTCCATTAACTTGGTCACCTTTCTCTAACTCAGGTGGCTTGCCGCCATCAGGTTTAGGTGGATTAAGGTCATTTTCAGGGATATCAAATTTATCAGCTGAACTCTTCTGTGTTTTCAGACTCCCTTCTTCTGCAGACTTGGGCTTCTGACCACCACCTTCTTTGGCCGCGGCCTTTTCCATATCTGGCAGCTGTTGCAGCTTTTCAGTCTTAACAGAGTTGCCTGCCCAAAGTTCAGCAGGTTTACCAGATTTTGATAGTCTCTTC
Organism: Spergularia marina; assembly: GCA_963680865.1. Lineage (NCBI taxonomy): Eukaryota > Viridiplantae > Streptophyta > Magnoliopsida > Caryophyllales > Caryophyllaceae > Spergularia > Spergularia marina. Next base: position 5,091,947 of record OY804555.1, read on the forward strand.
AACAGAGTTTCAGCGTCTACGTTACCAGTTACCACAACCTTATGCTGCTGAGCATCAACTGTTGTCATATAAACACCTGTAAATTTAAAGTTCGAGAATTAGACAGTAGACAAACATACAAACCAGAACAAACATAAACATGACATGTGCAAAATAAGAAAGACTGAACATCAGATATGAAATATCAACTAAAAAGGAAATAAAATGGGGGTGTGACAGTTACCCTCAATCTTCATTAGGATTTTCTTCACTTTCTTCTTGCAACCTTCACAATGGATTTGGACTCTTAAGGTCCATGTCTATAAGCCAAAACAAAGGCAACATATTAGTACTAGCATTTACGGCAAAAACTCGGGTAAAACGATCTATCAGAGTTTAAGTAGTAAGATACTAAGAAGCAACAATTCTAGGTTCAGGCATCACAACAACTGTACGTCAATAAATCACCCAAACCTTTAAAAACTCACCAAGTTCTACTTTGGACAACAGTTCTAAACTTCTAATACCTTGCTGAATATCAATACAACGCAGAGTAAATAACAAAGAAACGATAATAAACACATATTCTGATATTCAGATACTTCTATGACAGAAACTTAGGTGAAACAGTCTACCAGAGTTTCATAATCCGAGGTTTAGGTAAAACACTTACTATTGTACGTCAAAAACACACCCAAAGCTATAAAATCTCATCACTGAACTTAAAACAAAGTCGTCCGCAGAGCCAAAACAATTAAAACCTAGCTGAACATTTACACAGCATGGAGTAAAAAAAGCCAAGAAACGTATATAAACCACGACAGATGAGCGTAAATACCTGGCACTGTAAAGAGCCTGGATGGTTGTCAGGTGGAGCAGCCATATCTGTAGTGGTTCAAAGAGAATGTTAAGGAATGCTGTAGGATTAGCAGAGAGAATGCTTAATGAGGTAGAGTTTAGAGGAAGCTTAGTGCGAGCACATGTTCATCAAAAGACTGAAATATGTAGAGAGGCAGAGAATGAAAAGTAGGACCAAGAAAGCAGAAAGAGACAGTAGATAGCCAAGCAAACATTAGCCCTAGTGGGAATTTTTATTGTCAAACTTTTTGGAATAGATGTAAAGGGGTCCGCAGTCCTACGTAACTTTGGACTTTATTTAAAGAGTGTCCTAGTTTTAATATGAAGACTCAAGCTCCTGGAAATGGGACTTTTTTTACATGTTTTCGGTTAGTTTTTGTTATTATAAAGTAATTTTTGCTGTTTTGAAAGTGTAAAGATTAACGATCGTGTTCTAGGTTAGAGTGAAAGGTATGATGATATAGAGGGTAAAGAAATCTACGGTGAGGAATCATGAACTGTTCTATGAGCTAATGTGCGTGTTTATAGGATAGGCAGTCTAAACTACTTGTTTGTAAATAAAACGTTACAGCAACTCTACCCAAAATGCCTGAACACTCCTGTTAGTGGCGAGGCAAAAGGGGTCAGATGCACGCAGCCAAATGAATGATGATGAAAATTGGGCTCAGCAATGCATCGAATGACTTGCACTTTTGTGAGCGATTATGCATTATTCTAATGTATCACAAAACCATAGAATAGTGAGTCTTTTTGACTCGAAGATGAGAACGGTATGACTAAACAAGTCATCACATTTCAAATTGAACAAAAAACTGAAAAGTAATTTAAGTCAAAATGGTTCTACAAACTATAATAAAAGGGGACTTGGGAAATGCAGCAATTTTGAATGGTCCTTGCATAAGGGGAAGCAAAAGCACGTGGAATGACAAATATATGTACAAAATCAGTACAGCTACTCAGACCCATATTGTAACATCTGGTACTGGTATGTTTTTTCCGACATGCCACAATTATAAGTGTTTCACAGGGTTCAGTCTGAGTTAGGTTCACTACTGACAGCCTGACAGCATAACACTTGATTGAAAAATCATCTTATGCAACCAAACAGACATATACTGTCAACAATTTGACACTGATGGAAATGATCTTAACCCTTCAAGATCTAATTTTAACTCCATTTTGCAAGAGCACGCGATTATAACTGCTTTTCTTTTTAGTGTTTTACCAGTGCCTAAGACTCGTAGAGTCGTAGTGACTAGATTTTCTTCTAATCTAATGACTAACTATGGTGGGTTGTCTTCAGAATCACATGAGTAAAACTGTATCTGTTGGGGATTAACCTGGACCTACCCTGGTTCTCTTCCCATGCCCGGTCCTAATTGTACATCAAGAAGAGCACCCACAAATAGTCTGGGAATAAGCCTCCTATAGGAGCTCCCCAGACCAGCTAACCAGCCTCCGCAGGAGTTGGTAGTCTATCTGGACAAGCTGGTCAGAAGCTATACCAGGCGAGCTGGTCAGAGGCAGACCAGCTCAGGTGGTCAAAAGCACACCACCTGAGATGATATAGACCTGGTCAACTCACCAGGTAGGAGCTGGTATGGACCCTGCCAGCCCACCAAGTAGGAGCTGGTATGAACCCGACCAGCTCACCAGGTCCAGACCCAGTAAGGTCAACACTCCAGGACACCTCCCTGAGGTGGACCCCATTTCTGTAAACTGATGACGTCCACACACGTGCATCATTTACAACCACAAAATTAAGCCAAAGTTAGTATAAATACCTCATACTCAAAGGTATGAAGAAACAAGTTTCTCTCTCTCGACTCCTTACACAAATACTATCTAAACTGACTTAGGCATCGGAGGGGGCTTCCTCGGTCACCTCCCCCCCCCCCCCGAGGCTAGTTAACGTTTCTCTATGCAGGAGCAGGTCCGAAAGCTGGTCTGTACCTCCTCCAGGGCGTCCCAAAGGCGTATTCCCAACTTCATTACAAATCTTGATTGTCCAGTAAAAGGAGGGCAGCTTGGTCCAATTTTACCCGGAACAATATCAGCAGAAAAGGCTCACTAGAATGATTATGTAAACCACAAAGATGTCACTAAAGAAGGTTGAGATACCTCTATGACTTTTAACACTAATCTGTAATGTTTCTGACATAAGTTAGGTCTCCAAGTTATCAACATGATATATGAACAACTACATTTTTCTGAAGAAAAACATGTACTTCCCATGTCCAAAAGCAAATGATTTAATACAACAATAAAACTTTATTATCAAATGATTTGGTATCGGCAAACATGAACTGTCCCTCTGTTATAAAACAAAGAAATCTGTAGAAAGACAATCGACATTTACTAGTATTTTATTCCAAATTTACTCGGTTTTACCATAGGCACCAAGACTACTCACAACAACAATAGTACGCCCATACCTCAAATCTTCCCGCATATAGCGAGGTAAGGGGTTCGGACTACTTTGTGATGTGTTATTGTATAGTATGTTACTTGGCATGACTACCTAAACAGTAAACACTGTAAAAAAAGTTTTACATGAATGGTTTATAACAACCCCTCAACCAGACATCAAGAAATGTAAATGGCATTGGGAAAGGATGTAAGGTGGAGAAAACCACTTCAGTGAGTAAAGTTGAAGACAATTAAGAAAGATTTGACATTATTAGATTTAGACAGGACTACCAGTTATTGTTTTCTCCTTTGTAGCAAAGTTTCCCTTTCTGATGTAGCATCATAAAAAGACACTTTTTTTGTGTTAAGTAAATAAGTATGGTACTTTACAGTTAGTAATTACTTAGCTGGAAAGGCTTTCAAAATTAGAGGCTTAGAGAAAAGATCACTTGAATGTTAAAACAACCAAAACCTCACATCCGTTGCTAAGAAAACGTAGGCATAGTCCTCAGGGATAGATGAACTAATCGTGGTCGTGTCGATCACAGGGGCAATACTGGAAATATGACTGCTTTTCAAGACACTTCTACAATTTTACTCCTAAAGTTTTCATTTACCAATACTTCCCCTTCTCTTTCCTTCCATTCATATCTAGCTTTCTATTTGTTCGTTGTGATTGACTGATTACATCAAGAGCCACTTCCGAGAAGATACATGCCTCCCTGCGCCTTCAGGGAAGAAAGGTACAGGTTTACGTAAGCGTAAAAACCATCACCCGTTAAAAAATATGACTAAGTAGCCAAAACATACAATGTGGAAGCAAATTGACCCCTTTTACCCACTTACCCTCCATAGTAAGTACATAGAAATATACAGGACAGTAATTATAGGCCAATATCAGCAACAAGTAAATTAAAAGAGTTTTTACTGGTCTGATACAATAAGTCAGAAAGCGTTTGCAAATCAAAACAGGTGGTGACTACGTCTGAATGCACCTCTCAAGCTTTTCAAAGATAAGGTTGTCTTTGGGAGCTGAAAAGGGCATGCATGCACACAATCTACTAAGAGATGATGTGCATGATCAAGGGATTATATGGGTGCTAATATGAGTCATATCATCAACTAATCTCCACCAAAATAATGTTCAATGCTTTACATATCATCAACTTATCACCATTGGCGTCTACAGTTTCAACCTAATAACGATGGCTTTCAGATATGCAACCACTAACTAGAACAACAACAACAACGTAACCCTAATGCCTCAAAGCCTCCTGCCAATGGCACTGTGGTGTGCGGGGGGTTGGACCTACGCAGGCTTACCCCTATGTTGGAAACACAGAGGGGCTGTTTCCGCACCATAATAAAAATTGCGTCTAGAGTTGCACCGACCAACTGCTAGATCACAATATAAGAAGTGCGGACAGTCATGTGAGCCATTTCTGCTCACCACCAATGTCAAAATAATGAAAACAATGGTCAGCTTCTACATATACATGCAGCCGGGTTTATTATATTAAATCCCACCTGATAAGTTCCTTCTCTATGTACGCAACTTTGAGACAAGCTCCTAACTCAAAGCCGCCAGCGATTATAAGTTTCTAGTGCGGGACTTTACAAAATAAGACAAACAATCAAAAGCACCCAAGAGAGAAGAAAAGCTTTCATTATAGCGAGCATCATATTCATGAAGCAAAGAGGCAGAAATTATACAATATGATAAGAAATCCAGGATGTCACGCAAGCCAATTATTTGGGAGAAGGGGGACATACGAAAACCCAATAAAAATGGGAAAAGCAAACCATGCAGTACCTTGAATATTCTTATGTCCAATGCCTTTCTTCTCTGCAGGCAATAAGCTATTCTAGACTTGCAATCACCTTTTGCCTGTGGATCTGCTGCCATTAAGTTCGCCATATTCGCTCCCATAGTAATAGATCGTCCATTCATCCTGACATGAATTATACGACCAAGAATTTTTAGATATATACCCTGAAATAAGATGGCATGCAGTATATCAACCTAGGTCTCTGTCTGTAGGCTGTCGCGTACCTAGCAGTTGCTGCTGAAGTTCTCTCCTTTCGAGTTTTCCGAAGATCCCTCTGTCAGCGACTTAAATTTAGGTCCTGTTTTTCTTCTCATAGATGAGTGGCCTGCTAAACTGAGCTGAAAACTCAAAAAATCAAGAACTCACAGCATTGGTTCATGTCAGCAAGGCATTCATAAAGCTTGTGCCCAATTGAAGGGTAATGGTCCTATTGGCTATCGAATGTATATGACTACTACAGAAATTTATTCGTCAACTTGAAAACTAGAATTTATCCGGATATGCAACCCCCTTAGCCTAAACTGAGAGTCTGTGATTTTGATTCATTGGTTTTAACCATACTCATCTTTTATTGCTTCCCTTTAGTTGGGGAGATAGTATAAAACCCCATACAGATCTTGCAGCACAAGACAGTGAGTTGGATATAAATAGAACTTGATTAACAGATATTAAACCTTCAACTCTCAGGTCTGGTATGACACTGACAGATGCAACAAGGATCTATAGAACAACTCACACATACGACGAGTCATGAAATAGAAGGTATATATCCAGCTGAAAGTATGGAAGCTAAAATCTGGATACACTTTTTGTCATTTAGAATATTTAAGCATGAACCCATAGCAGTTCAGTTGTGCCAGCCTGAAGAAAAAGAAAAAAAAATCCAGAAGCAGATTTGAGTGGCATTAGCCAAACAGTTTCACACTGACTGTGTAGTTCACTACTATTCTATGAGAAAAAAATATCGCAGAGGCAAACTGGAGTAAGAAAATTACCGGCAAAATAACAGCACGGCTGAGAGGAGATCGGTTTTAGTTAAGCTAACCCAAATGCTCTGCAGTGTAGTATGTTCCTAATCTTTAGAAAAACCAGCCACAAGAGTAAGCATGTAATCCAGAGGCAACCTAATCTCAGTCAATCGAAACAATGGATATTCTCAATAGTTATTGAGAATATATGCTTTAAACTTGAGAGAGCAAATTTATGCTATAGACTTGGGATACGATAGTCTAACCTGTGGCTAACCCCCCCCCCCCCCCCCCAACCCGGGAAAAGGAAATAAAAAGAATAGATTCCAATGCAGAGAGAACATACAAGCTAAATAAACAAAGGTACAAGAGATAAAAGAAACTACTTCTTGTTCAAGACAGATTGACTTTCAATAAGCATCAACATAGTACACTACTACTGAACTACACATTGTTTTTTCCATAGAGGAAAAATGAAGAGAAGAAAATCCTCTACAATAAACTAACACTTTGAAGACAGCTATACAACAACAACAACCAAGCCTTATTGCCAAAATGATTGGGATCGGCTAATATGAATAGTCATTTGGTGACCGTCTTGTGTATGCCATAAAATTTGAAGACAGCTATATTGATGAAAAATACACAGAATTTGTCTTACACAGACAAAAGAGCAAAAGGCTCAACTAACAAAAGGCTACTAGCCCTCACATTTAGATATTTGTTTGGCCATAAGAACACCTAGAACAATGACGGCAAGAGCAGAAAAGACTCCTTGTCTGGAAAGTAGGAACTCACTCCATGTCAAAGGTCGGGTAACTAAACGCAGCACAAACTGGAACTGTTCATTCAAGCCCTCAATTGATCCAGTGTTATTGATGACAATGTCTGCTTTACTTTTTTTGGAATCTAGGGGCATCTGAGCATTTATTTTGTGATTAGCTTCTTCCTCGGTTATTCTATCTCTAGCAATGAGTCTCTTTAGTTGAGTCTCACGGTCAACCCATATAACAATAATAGGCTTCGTCCATTTGTCCATTTTGGCCTCGAATAAGAGTGGGATGTCAAGAATAATAACCTTGTGACCCTTTAGCCACAGCTTCAAAATCTCCCGGAGGATGCCGGAAGAAATATGAGGTGCCAATAGCCTGTATCAATGCCAAACCAAAAATTAACAAAAGATTTGATGGTTCACTAAGTAGTTAACAGTCTTAACACACACAATACATGATTTCTGAGGTAGAACCCTGACAATGCAGAATCGCATGGTTCAAAATCACACAATAGCTAAAAAATCTGACTCAATATTGCACAAACAAGACAGGGGAGTATCTGAGGCTTTAGTTGGAGGATGAAGAGGTCGACCATTTACCCCTCACTGAAGTATAAAAAAAAGCGGCAGAAGATTTTACCACTATAGCAACTATTAAATTTAACTTTATATGTAAAAGCACGGACAAATGTATTTGGAGCTCGTGTAGGAGGATGAAAATCAGATAATCTATACATTGGTGTACAGAACTAACAAGTACTCTAGTGAAAATTTATCTTGTGTAGCTGAGGAGAATTAGACTACCTTACCTGTTCAATTGCTGGCGCTTATCAGGATCTGAGAATATGATTCGCCCCAACTTTGGTCTATCCACCTCTCCATCAGGCTGTAAAATATCATCCCCAAATGCCTTCACAACTTTTTTCCATCCTCCTGTACCTTTCTTCAATGCATCCTGGAAACAGAGACATGATTAGAAAGATACATAACATCACATATTTTTTAATTAATGCAAAAAAATATAATCAGAGGTATTTAGGAGAGTAAATCCAGATCAAATTCACCACCTTCAGCACTCATGACTTTTTCTCAAGGACGATAGGAAACATAAAACTTATAGCCGTTATAGGCAAAGATAGTCCACGGAGTAACTTAGGAAAGCATTATCTTACATTCAGATATACAGTCCTCCATTCTGATCAATCTATGTGACAAGTTGATGCCACAAGGTATCTGAGAAATTTCAATCCAAGATTGATAATACGTCTCATGACCTCATCACACAAATCTAGAACCAGAATGTAAGTAAACCTTACACACAAAGAGTGAATTTACATCTAAGAGAGAGTGAATGCTATCAACAACAAGATTAGAAGAGTCTTCAGTAGCCTTATGAGAGACTCTTAAACCGAGGTGCCTAACACCCTTGGCTGACGCCTCACCTTGCAGCGATCAGAATTTCTAAGACTAAGATCTTAGCCGAACACTAGGACAGCTTTTGGACTTCAGATATTTTAGAAAACCTTGAAACTGTTGGAAACAGTGCTGGACAAAATAGGCCAATTACATAAGAAAGAGCAATACATTGCATCCTCCCTCTACAGGTTCCAGTTCATGGTTCCCTACATCACATAAAGACCATTTCCTAAAAAAGCTACAATCCACATTATAACGTGATAGGCGAATTCATGACAAGGGAGAAATCTTGGATAAAACTGGAATCTCAAACACTGTTAGGGAATACCCTCGCATTACCAAACAAAAATTTCGTCAAAAATTACATAACAGAACTAAACAAGTACACTGATAAATATAAGAGAGTTACAAGACCTCAAAATATGATAGTCAAAGCTAAATTAAAGCCAAAACATCCAAACCAAATATCAAGGAACAGACTAAAAAGGGCAGCCCAGCGCACATTGGCGTCCCCGCTAAGCGAGGGTCCGGGGAAGGGTCCCACCACAAGGGTGTAATGAGGGCAAGCCTTCCCTTGTCAATTTATTTGACAAGAGGCTGCTCCCAGGACTTGAACCCGTGACCTATCAAGGAACAGACTGTACCAAAAAAAAAAATATATCAAGGAACAGAGATGTAACTTATAAACAGAAATTAAACCAAATACGCATAGCATAAGAGGGAAGAAGGAAAAAGTACCCGAGCGACAAGGTCCGCGTCAACAACAGGAATGGAGTGGGCTTTGAAGAGATTGGAGAAAGTGCTTTTCCCAGATGAAATCCCACCTGTTAATCCTACTATCCTCATTTTCTATATTTACGAGCACGGTGCAACTGTCAGAAAAGAAAGACCCACAGAAATGTTAAAGGTGAAAGGGGAGCTATAGATGGTGATCAACTGATCACTAGTATATAGTCTCTTTTTGAGAAGAGCTTATTGATTTTCAATTGCGTTTCTTAAATAACTTTATTTTGTCAAAGTAAAAATGAATGGCGGGTAAATTACTCCTTTCATTTAACAGAATAACTCCTGAAATTCCGAATATTCATAACCAATATACAAAGCTTGCACCAATACAACCTATTCATATCGAAAGTTACTTCTACAAAGGCCTACACAACATATCTAATCTAAACTGCTTGACAAGAAATCTCTAGACAATAATAACCAAGGTCCTACTCCCATGACATTCTCAAGACTTCATGCTTATCATGGAAACATATTGTTTTGCATATATATAAGTAAGACAAATGGACGATATCCATGCTCATACACATATTTACACCATGTAAAGCTTATGATAAAACAAGAATAATTCCCTGGTAAGACACTCACAATGACCTCAATTCCAATACACTCCCCAAAAAAAAAAAAAAAAAAAAAAAATCATATTCACCTCAAAAGATTATCCAAAAATCAGAAACATTCATCAAATATCACAAGCTTCACTACATCAAAAACATGGCTTCTCATCACGACTCATCGAAAATTCTTGTCTAAGGATAAACAAATGATCAATCGTAATCATTACAGGCATGATCATAAGATGGTAGAGTGGTAGCATCATTGACTAGATTACTAGCAAGTAAGACACACATTGATCTCCGAAAGAAAGATGAGCAAGTAATCAAAGCAGTACTGCATGTAAATATGTAATCCCTTGCCCCTTAGGCGAAAAAAATCACAAATATCCCCAATAAATCAAAATCAAACCCGGCAATTTATCTTACAATCCGAAACAAAATTCCGAAATGTTCAACAGATACCGAGTTTATTGCAACAATCCATCCGAAACCCATCCAACAAAACGTCTAATCCTACTTATAAGTCAACTAGTAGCTAGACAAGAATAGTTGTCCTAGGTGGGTCGGGTTTGTTCACTATGATCAACATTCCGGAGGGTGTCGTATCCAACACGAATCTCGTTACGTATGCATAATGTACATCAATAGAGTAAGTCTCGTCATAATTCAACTAAATATCACTATCAAACTCATGATACAATTCAAAAACAACAAAAGCTTGTAGAAGACGACAACTTTCGCACCCGTGGACAGTGGAGACATAGTTGCTTCCGAAATAAACCCAAACATATGAATTCATTTGAAATTTAATCAATTAAAGAAAATATCAACAAAGAAAAACCGAAAAGGGGGGGAAATTTACCTACAAATGTAAGAGTGAGAGTAAGTGGCGGTGGCAACCACGCAGCAAGGAGGATGAAAGAAAAGAAAATCAGCGTCACCAAAACCGTGGTGGTTTCGCGGACTCAGGAAAGCGTGACGGTGAAGCTAAGAAGATGACCGTGATTACTGGGTTATCAATTTAGAAATCAAGATTCAGGGGTAAAATCAATTATCGAAAAAGATTACTGGGTTTTTTTCTTTTTTCTTTTTTTTTTTCGGGAAAGAAGATTTTTGTTAGGAATTTTTTTTTTGAATCTATTGTTAGGAAAATCTTTAATTACGGAGTAGTTTAATTGGAATTAGAAAAATAATGTAATTAAGGCTATACTATGTTTGATAATATGTCTGATCGGATTAAAATGACTCTGAAATGATCTAGTCTGATTTGAATTTTGTTTAAAATTTAACTGAATTTCGATAAATTAATATTGATTATTATTTGAATATTTTTGATAACGTGATCTAATTTAATTTGAATTCATCTGATCTGTCCTGAATACATTGTTTTTTTAGTCATGTCAAATAGAGTTAAGTGATCAAATAAGGGTTGGCATCTATTTCCAGAGCTTAGTAATACTATTCCACGGGATTGACCATGTTCGAAGCAAGATGTTGTCTATTAGACCCCAAATTACAAATGTCTGAAAGAGCTCTATTGCAATTTCATGGGGCAATCCACACTGATGTAATGAAAGTAAAGGGCTTACGACAATGACGGAACGACCGGAATAATCGACCCGTTAACCAAGTAAAGTCTCCCGAAATCTTTCTTCTCTACCGTCAATTACATCCGAAAATGACTTGTAAACTTTATTATAACCGTCTCTCATAGGTTGCCCGTATATTCCATTATCAAGAAGTGTATCCACGGCTTCTTGTACGCCTTCTTTAGACCTTAATTTAGCTTGGACTGAAATTAGGAACAAGAGCAGAGTACTCTGAGTGCCTTCAATATCAAGACATTTCTATAAACTCAAAACCAAACACACACTGGTATCTGGTAATTATTATTTGTATGCTGAAGGCAAAGTTACAGTCTCACAGAACATAACATAATGCCAAAACACATCATCGGCATGCCAAAACACTTAGTACAGAAGCTTAAACAACAAGCAAATTCACAACTGTTACGAGAACACTGTCTACTGCTTCTGTAATGCCAGGGTCTTCTCCCAAGAAGGCCTAGCCAAGATATCCTTGCACCAAGCACTCACATGAGGGCGCGCCTCGAAAAGCGCCTTCTCCTTAGTACCCATCACGTAATGCAGGGTAGGCAAGTGGTGAAGATCAGCTAATGTGAAGGAGTCACCACACAGGTACTTGAACTGAGACAATCTCGCCTCGTACACGTCCAGGACCTTAACCAACTTAGCCTCATTCTCCTCGACTGCAGCTGGGTCGGTTTGCATCCCGAACATGCTCTTGTAGACTAGCTCCCAAGCGAGTTTGCTGGCCACTGGGTCGAACTGGTGAGCCTCGACCTCCATCCAGATGGCTTGGTCCGCCATTTGTTTCTTGTCCTTCGTAAGCAATGCAGTTCCGTTGCTTTCGTAGCAGTATGCTAAGTACTTTGTGATAGCCCTTGATTCTGTTTTGCCATCAAATATAATTAAGTTAAATAAAACTTCACAAATACACCTCTAACAAGATTCTTACAAGAAAACGAGTAATCCTCTATATGGTGAAACCGTCTTATCGTATGACATTAGTACATTACTTTTTAAAAGTTTAGCACGTTACTTTTGAAATGTAGTAGGTTAGCTTAAAAAATAATACGAGTAGTTACTTTTGAAATGTGAGAGTGTTCTCGTCGTATGAGATAGTCTCATCGTAATAAATTTTGTTTATTCAAAGAATTGTCGGATTATGTGGAAATCATAGTGTTTGTTAAGCAAAAATTCTAGAATCGTTGGTTTGTTAAGGGATTAGGTAAGAAAAATCTCACCAAAAAGCTTGACATCTCCATCTTCGAGAGCAGGTACTTGACCGAATGGCTGCACTCACATATGCAAACAAGTTAATTCTACGTGATCACTAAACACAAATTATAAGTTACGGTTTTTCTATTGTGTTAAACACATGTTAAGAGTTGATTTCTTACCTTAATTGTGAGATTTTCACTTGAAAAAACAAATCATGAGATTTCAGTGATTAAATGCGAAAATCTCACACAAATCACTGAACAAGGTAGGAAATCAACTCTTAGCATGTGCCCAGAGAACACACGATAGAAAAACCGTTATGCAATTAAAAGCAATTCGTATACGTAGTGATCATTAACTTCGATAAAAACCCATAACTAGATGAACAAAATATATGACGAAGTTTATTTCGTGTATACAAATCTTAGTATAAAAAAAAAATGAGACGCAAAGAGGTCCATACAACACGTATAATAATGTCGATCACGATGTTACTAACACGTTTAATTATAGTCCGGAACATATCAGGTGGTTTGATCCTAAAACCAATTGACAATAGGCTACGACGAGTTTCATCTCTATCATTTCGTCAATGATCACTTACGTGACACATAGCTTTCTATCCAATTAGTCCAGATATCACAAAATTCGATGAACACTAAAACACGTAAAATCGCATCAAAACATTTATAACCACCTCAAACCAAGATCAAATTTCTATACAATCATAACCGACTCGAATTCAGACTAAAATAGATAACGAAAAAAGGCGAAAACATAAAAACAAGATGGTGATGGAGAAACATACGTTAAGGGTAACAAAGGGTTCTTGTTTATGAGCGCCAGATTTCATGTCGACGGTGACAAACTCAAAGTCAAGCTCTTTCTCGTGGAGAGCGGCGACAACGCGGAGGGTAGCGGTGGACATCGGGCTTCCATGAACCTTGATCGCCATTTTTTAGTTTTTTTTGGTAGAGTATTGAAGAAGGAAGAAATAATAATAATAATAATAATGGAGCGTTTTTGGGTGATGAGGTAGTATTGTTACAAGTGTAGAGGGTGTGGGATTTATAGTGGAGTTGATCAAGATTTATGTCCCCCCCTCTTTTTGCTTTTATTAAAGTCTAGAAAGTTCCTCGATTATACTAATCCAAGAATATGCCATTTTTTCTTTCTCAATGTTTGGATAGTAATGTCTTTGATACGTGTATGGTGACGTACGATGTTTGCTAGACTTTTGTTTTTTTGAGTTAGACTATATTTAATACGAGGACGATCTCAATTTTTCTAATTTGAATGGTTTTTATTTGAATTAAATTAGTTGAAAAATTAGGAATATTTAGATAAATTAATAACTAGAAGCATAGTGGATTCATTGCTTGTTATTTGGATATTTTGATCAGATTTGATTTGATTTAGATGAAACTGATATTTGATTTGATTTGGTTTGATTTGGTTTGATTTGATTTAGATTCAATGTTTTTAGTTGAATCAAACAAAGCCTTAATCGTGAGTAGTTGTGTCGATAAGCGATATTACTAACTCGATAGTATTAAATTCGATTGTACAATTAATATGTAGAGACTTTTAGAATTAGTTTCGTCGGTGGTAAGAGTTAAGTTGAATATGTGAACAGTTGTTTAGCCGAGATAGTACTATGTGTCACTTGCTTCAACCGTGTTGGACTATTGGAGATAAGAATAGTACGAGTAGAAGATTAGTTGCCGAAGACGGAAAAGTTTTGGTCAAACTTCATGATATGTGGCGCCAGGAATGTCTTTGTTCTATTCACATTCTGGATGCAAGAATATGGGCTTTCACATTGACTTCCCGGACAAGTTATTTTCTGCTTGGCCCATTTTCCAACTGCTTTAAGGCTTTAAGCTCTGCGATTGGGCCGTAGTTCATTCATTAGTATTGGACTTCCTTAGAGATCAAGTCCAAACCATAACTGCGTTATTTTTCTTAGTGTGATCAGGAGTATCCCGCGTCGATAGTATACAAACCTTCATGTGACAAATAGACTTTGGGGTGGAAATGGTGTCGTCTTGTTTCAAGTTGTCGTAGATTCAGTCATGAAAGACAACCCTAGGAAAGAGCATATCAATGCAATTCTCATAAGAATGGATCATGTCTCCAATCTCATTGTTGCAATGATGACCGCAACAGGTCCGATCTCGACAACATTGGTTTCTAGCATGTACAGTGCAAATTGGTTCAGTATTATACACATATTCAAATCAAACGTTCAAAAATGCAAAAAAGAAGGAATAAAGCTCTTAAGTGCACTTTCAAACTTTGAATGCTGAAACTTCGGATTTCTCATAATAATTAAAAGTTTACGCCACACTTTCATGAAGTAATAACCTTCTATACCCACAATAATAATTCATAGTTGTTCATACTATTCGAATATCAAATCGAGACAATAACAAACTTATTAATTTGTCGTACTCAAATTGGTACCATCAGATGACGTTATCTCATTTTTCCGATGTAGAACCAATTAGTTCTCCCCGAACTTCATACTTTCAGATACTTTCTTAAAAGCAGGCCTAGAAGAGATATCCTCCCACCAAGCCTTAACATGAGGACGAGTATCGATCAAAGAAGCATAAGGAGTCTTCATGAAGTAGTGAGTACAAGGAAGGTGATGGAGATCTGCTAAGGTGTAGTAGTCCCCAGCCAAGTACTTGGTACACCCTAGCTTCTCATTGTAGATGTCCAACACCTTTCCAAGTGCCTCTAAATTTTCATCAATGATGGCTTGATCAGTGGTCTTGCCTTGAACAGGAGCCACGAAGAGCTGGTAGATGATCGGCCTGATCACGGTATCGTATCGTTGGGCTTCTACTTCAAGCCACACCTTGACCAATGCTGCTTCCTTGAGGTCTCCATGCCTTAAGAGATCAGTGCTCTGGTCCTTGTATTTTTCAGCTATGTATGCTGAGATGGCTCTTGATTCTGCTCAATAGTAACGTCCAACAACGGTTACACTTGAAATTGGAATAATATATAAGACATGTGGACTTGAATGAATTTCATAATGTCCTATAATTTGAGGCAGGAACAAGTTTTCAAGATATCGTGAAACTTCAAATTGACATCTATGCTAATATTCACCAATGATATTTCTAACAAGTTTCATAAATGCTCCGATCCGTAACACCAAAACAATAATAGCACAAATTTGTTTTCATTTTCCATATAATTTCTACTTTGTTCGAATGTTCGTGAATGTTCGTGAATCGTGATGCACCTAACACCCAAACAAAGATATGTTTATGGTAGATACGTTGTTATTTTACTAAATAAAAAAATGAACGGACCAGTGCATCATGCGCGCTAAAAGACATGGATATTAAAACTTGTCAAACCAAAAGTAATGACCCCCATTTTCCTGTCTTGGTAGTATGCACAATGTGCCCTGAACCGTGCATGTTTAAGCATGCCTTTCTAGGTAGGTAATCACATACATACTCCATATCACATACTTTTTGACCAAGTATATCAACTACTTCTTCATATACATTCATTATTGTCGATTTTTATCCGTGATGCACCTAACAAGCCTCGTAATATGTTCGTAACTCGTAAGTAGGTAAACACATACTACTCCTACCCAAAGAGATTTTGCTGTTTTTTTTTTAAGTTTTAAGTTGTCATGTTGGGAACTATTTGTAAACTAAATGAAAAACCTACTTACCTTGAAATCAAGTAGAGTTGGTTGACTGCAATGTCGAATGAAATACTTACTAATTTTTAAAGCAAGTGAACGATTCATTTGGTCTAAATATAGCTCCCAACATGGCAATTCAAAACTGCAAAAACAAACAGGAAAATCTCTTTGGGTAGGAGGGAGTACATCAGACCTAAAATAATTATAATAACCAAATATCTCAAACTTCACTAGTCACTACATAGTACATACTCCATACTACTGACTACTGACTAATGACTACTCCATATACTCAGAAATGAAAAATAAGAAGGCGTATGTACCAAAAAGAGTGAGATCATCATCTTCTAGTGCTGGGATTTGACCAAATGGCTGCACATATATACATGATTCATTCCATTAGTTTACATGAGAAATGAAACTTTATTTGAGTTTCAACACAATAAAATGAATATATAATAAATCATGTTACAAAAGTTCAACCACTATATATGTTCGACACAAACAAATATTCGAAACTCGTCTGCATTAATATATAGAGTACGCGTTTAGAAATTAACAACGACAACAACAACATTTGATGAAAGAAGAATAAAGGCATACATTTTTGGAGAGAAAAGTGGATTGTTTGTGCTCAGCAGAGAAGAGATTAACAGGGACAAGCTCAAAGTCAACTTCCTTCTCTTGGAGACATATCATGGCTCTTGTGGTGCATGTTGACATTGGCAATCCATACAACTTCACTCCCATTTTTTTTTTTTTTTATGACTTACTTCCAACTGTAACTCAACTAGATAGCTAGCCAACAAGTTATATAGAAAGAAAATGAATGATACAAGAACAATAATAAACCGATGTTATGATTGTCACATGTGTTGCTCATGCATATATATAGTCTTATTGAAAGCTACGCATATGTGCGAATTTAGGGGTGTTTAGGTTGCACCGACTATTTCGAAATTGCTTTACGAATTTAAAAAAATATATTCGAAAAAATTAAGAATGGTAGATCTTCAATTTAAAAGACCATTTACAGCTCTATATAGACTATAGTACTAAATTCACCCCATCACCGGACACCTTTTAAAGAAAAAAATTACTTGTCAAAAGGTACGCTACCATTGGAGTTATATTCACAGTTTCACACACAAAAGTAGGTGTGAGTACTAATAATCCACCGTTCTGACATTTAACACAAACTATAGTTTTCTATAGTTTTATGATCCTAAATCACATTAGGGTTAAGGCACTTAAGGGGGTGTTTTTTTTTTTCGAGGTTGATAAATGGTATGATTTTACTTAAAAAAACGCTGAATGAGAGATTTCATGGTTAAGGGGTCGCAGAGGACAATATTATCGACGTCTAGCTAAACGTTACAAATCATCACTACGATTACTTTAGCAATTGTTGTTACCATTCTACTTCTTTGATGCCCTGTATGATTCAACTTATTGAACAGTCTTTTCAAATCCGATCAAGGTTATTTAATCAAATCAGCTTTATTCAAATTAAATCAATCAATGTATCTAGTCTACTTCTAGTTATTAATTCGTCTAAATTCAGTTCTGATCAAATCAAATCAAATTCATTCAAATCAAATCAAGTTAGATCAATTCAATTCAAATCAAATCAAATCAGATCAAAAAAATGCAGTTCAATCGCACAGGGCCTAACTCATTTCATATCTTCGCCAAAAAAAAAAAAGACAAAGAAATCATTTCATTAATTCATAAATAATGTGAACAAAATAGCCCGGTAAGTCGTAATCAGTTGGTAATGAATTGACTTTTTAACAATCTATACAACCGTGGGTTAGGTGTAGATAACATAAGCACACAAGTCATTGAAAGCGATATTTAATCCTGCAATTTGATCTTTTCCGGGGCATCTTCTTAAGGCCGTCCGTCTCAATATATCACGGGCGCATGCCATGTGTATTACTCCGTAGTATGTACATAAGTAAAGCAATTAAAGAGTTTAGTCCTTCTGGCCTTGTACTGGATGAAGCTTCAACACCGCCACCATTTTACTGACTGTGAGCTGGTGGTTCATGAGATTGTAGACCGGAAAAATCCCATGGATAGATTAGTTAATTTTTATTTGAAATGCACAGAGCTCGGGATGGAACTCCATGCGAGTGTAGGGGCTGTCAGCAGGAGTCAGGAGATACAATAGGGTAGTGGATCACATGGCGAGGACAGCGAGAGCGACTCTTCCTCCGATCCCTATGAGGACTATTAAAGAATTGAAGTTTGTAGAAGTGGCGATTACTGATATCTCGGACACCTCCACCTTTTTTGGTGATGACTTTATCATTTTGCCTCCTATATAGAGGATGTAATAGACAGTAGTTAATTTGGGTTATCTCGTCTATGTACCGGAAAAAAAAAACCGAGATCATATTGCGCAAATTTTTCTATATAATTACGACAAATAAAATACAACAAATGTATGACAAATAAAATACAACAAATGTATGACAAATAAACCACAAGTATACAAAATACAACTCTCGAATGTATATACGAGTAGTCCATTTCCCTAATCAAGAGTCAAGATGGATAATAGCTCGACTACTTTGGAAAAAACACCTAAAAAATAAAAATTGATAAGAGTTAGACAACTACTTAACTATTTTATCAGCTTATCACTGACTTTGCCAATTTTCATAGTACAATTTCATTACATTACACAATTATCCATCAATATTTTTATCACTACTTGAAGATCAAGTTAAATATTGCATAAGTCGGATTCTCTTGTAATAGTACAATAATAATTGTCTGGTGCCAAATTTAATCTCAACAATACCAAGATTATTTGGACCACTTCCACCTTCTGTAGTTACTATGAGATGAAAATATTTGCTAGTAATTCACTACTGAAATATAACAATAAATCTACAAGTTCCAACAGCCAACCACAATAATGACCATAATCACAACCTCCATAGTAGATCTCGGGGATTACGGCCGACCTCATATATACAACACTAGGTCGGTTAAGATAGTCCAGCAAATTGAAGCGGTTCATTCCCGCATAGTTCTAAATATCGGTTCAATGTCGGAAAGTGTATGGAACACAACGAGTAGAGATGACCGTGCTGGGAGATTTATGTTCCCTCCGGTCCCCTACGCTAAGATTTCAGTGGTCTGACGGACCCAGCAGCAGGTCTGATGCTGACAGTATGAACTGCGAGCATCCGAAGCAAATCTACAGTCGGGAGAATAATACTAAACAATGATTTTACCAATCACATGCAGGCAAAACTAGGCAGATTAACAGAGGTTTCAGATTAGTAAATTACTTAAAACGAATCTAACACCAAACTGTAGCCTAAGAGAATACTGTATTACTGCATAAACTATTACATCCCTCTTAAAGAGATCCAAATATATTAATCTTTGTGCTCATTTCTTGTTCATTTTCAATTTCCGTCCAACTACCCTTTGGCTGAAATGTGATGTATGGTATATAAACTCGGGTATAATAAGACCTTAAAAAAAACGGGTATAAAAAATACTCTTCTCAAGTTTCAGATTAAATCCCGAGCTACCTCTTATATTTCCCTAAGTCGAATGACATCGGTATTTTCAAACACTCGACATGAAGTCATGCACAGACATTACATTACATGCCGGCACAGCTCAAAAGCAGAAGCTGAAATGACCTTATGCTCCGCTGTTTCACTTCCAGCGCAAGCTAATCAATCATCCCAATCATGTGTTTCACACATCATGCCTAATTTGCCTATGTACCTTACCCTTGTTGCCGATGCATACATTTATTTCTGGATGCAGTTTGGTAAAAACAATCCCAGGAAAACATGATTATACAAGAGTAACAAAGCACAAGAATTACATAAAAAAAAATGTCATAATGGAAGCATCTTGGTATATTACACCTTTCTTTTTATCGATTAGAGAAATGTTTGACAGCGATCCATGACCCAATATTTACAACATTAACATGCCAAGTCCGAGTGACAAACAAGGCTCACATATATAAAGGCCATCATAATGGTGAAACTTAATTGTGAACGATATACATCGAGAGAAAGATAAAGACGATGGGAATGTTACATTCATGTGTCATGAACGCAGTCAAAACGGCTCCTCTGGCTTCAGAAAGTTGTGATATTCCAGTTGGGTCATCTCCCCGCCTTTCACAGGATCAAACTGGCAGCGATAGAAGCTGTATTTCACATCACAATTATGTCAGACATATCACCTCAACAAGTTTAAAACCAAACTAAATCTTATCATCCACAAAGGCGGGTAAGAAGATTATTGGTACTAGGCTCATAAAGTTATGATCAATCTAAATTCTAAGAGTAAAATTTATCTACACCGTAAAATAAGAAGCAATAGAATTTCACCAAGATTGACAACAGTGAAAAGGTTAAACACAGTACACGATAACATATCAGGAGAAACATATCCAAGTCCCTAAAAAGAAAAGAATAACATTGACATCATGTGCCTTAAGCTCACCTTCCATCCATGCCGAGAATCACCACAGTATTCTTCTGGTGCCCAAATGCAACAGTGTACTGAGCCCCTTCAAGCAAACGAAATTGGGCAACTGACCATTCTGATTTGAAATAGCTAGGTAGTACGCCTGCAAAACAGAAACATCTCAAACAAATAAGAAGGAAATTTCATAAATTTTGTCTTCTAAAAAAAAAAAACACACACACACACACATCTTGCTTCTACCATCTGCCTGCAGCTTATGAGTTATGAGATCACAATTTTGATTACAAAACAGTATCTGACAGCAGAAAGTAAACAGCAGATGCAGACAGCCAAAATCCAAGTTACGTACAGAGTCATGAAGCTAATCAGCCTTTCAGCTCACTCCTCGAAAATTTAAATTGAGATCAAAACACATTGAAGATTCGGTTCATAATAGCTACATACAAACATGTGGCTTGTTTGGTTGAAGGGATAACGATTACAAAGTAATCAACCATTTCTAGTGAGAAAATAAGGAGAGTGAGAATTGGATGTAATCATCATTGCACTGTAATGAGATTTCCATTTAGCTAAGGTTATCACCATTGTTCAACTTAAACCCATGTAGTTGTCATTACATCATTAGATGTAATCAATTACTCTCTCCTTCTTATGAGTCCTCTTGCTCCCTCTCAAGTTTCACATTTTTGTACAAAATTTCATTCCATCACATTGAAATCCTTGACCCTCCAACCAAACACAACCTAAAAGCAATAAGTGCCTTCAAAACCCTGGTAATCCAACAAGAATCAAAAGTCAAGCAGAATGTGCTGACTACATCTCCTTATTATTGATAAAACCTCAATATCCACAATTAGGCGCTAAACTGACAGCAGAGGCATTCGGATATAGCCTTTGCTATTTCAATATAGATGTAAGGCTGGTACTTCAACCCCCACTTACTTCACCATAGGCAAGAGGAGGGAGCCTTTGAGACACTGTAGTATTTACTAATGTACAAAAAGTTTCGCCTAACAGATACTCTCAGAGCATAACATTGTATAGATAATGTCATTTGATATGGTCTTGAATGTTGATGTAAACCATCAATGGGTCCTCTTAAACAGGAAGCAGGTCAGACTACGCCTCTTTACTATCCCCTTAGATTTGTACAATTGCAATTATATGTGCATTATCGATATGTGAATTTCACCAAAGAGGGACTGTGATCAGCTAGAGTAAACGCATTCCTTCAAACAACCATGTAAAGTAAAGCATCCCAATATCATTCAACAGACCTAATCCATAAACATAGTGTCCTGGTAGAAGATCCTACCTTCAATGACCTAAATGAGAGGCAAACACCAAAAGACACAAGCGTTTGATAGGATACAGTTTCTATTGCCAAGGTTTGCCGCATAGAGAGACCCCATAAAGATATCCCCCAGTAAGGTAAGAGCTAACAGCTAACATGTAAATACTAACATTTTACAAATAAAACATCATCTCCTTATTAGAGTGAGGGATATGTTTACTTTAGGTGACTGTGAAAAGAAACACTACACGATGACGAGCAAAAGAGCTAGGAGATTGACACACAATAGAGAAACATTTTAAATTTTTGCTACACAACATGAGTTGTTCCACCTAGGTACCCATGCACTCCTTCATAGACAGATAATTATGAGACTATAGTTCCAGAAGAACACCCACCAATGAACCAAAATACTTGCTTCGTATGGAAGATCCTGACGACCACACAAAGTAGGAAATTTAACCATACATAATGAACTGCTTCTGTGTATTTCATTTATTTACTGCAACCAAATCCAGCATGAAATGTGGATCCGAAAAAATATAATGAATGGTATAGCAAGGCGATAACTGTTAAGCATTTAGTTATGGCATTTTCTTCTTAGACTTCTCAAGTGCCAAATAAAGTATTCTGCAATCCCCACACAGATAACTACCAACTGTAACAGGGATGAGCTACTTTGCGGGAGATAACAAGGAGTATTCCCCAATACTTGAAAATGGAAATTGCAACTAACCTTTTAGAAAATATAAAGATGATCCAGCTGGTGCACCAACAGCATTGCTTTCAGCAACAGGAGGCACATTTTCATTGGCTTGGGCACCTGAATTGACTTTCAAGCCGAAGACATGAATGGTGCCCTTGTCACTTGAAACTGCTAACCACTGAGCAGTTGTTGAAAATGCCAAACTGTATATCTCAGCTCTGTCTGCGCCTCTTCTAACCTACAGTTACAGCATCAAATAATATTGCAAATTAGATTATTCTCGGACCCAAATGTTTATATCCTTGTAGCAAAGAGGTTCTAAAAATGAAGACCATGTATATCAGGCTAATGAAAAGAGTGATATATGGCGGCGGACCAGCCCAACAAACTGAAACCTCAGAACTATAGACGAGGGCCACTCACTGCAGTAGTCTAAAACCCGCCAATAGTAATGATAACTTTTCTCCGTTATAGATCCCCTTTTGTGACCGAATAAAAAACAACTGCTAGAGAAGACACGTAACTAGGTTGGATACTTCCAAAGTACACCATAGACAGAAAAGATGTGCCAGTTCAGCACTGAAAGATCGAACTGAATAGCATGTGAAACTTCAATAATAATTGCCTTATCTAAATTTTTCAATCCAGGCTAACATAGTTTGCAACATGAGTACGCGACACTCTGTAAAGACCCCCCCCCCCAAACACCCCAAAACCTCACATTGGAGCACCCAACAAATAAATGAATGATACAAATTGAAGGGAATTGGGATTATAAGAAGATATTACTATTACAACATCTTTACCCCAGCACCTTAAAGGCTCCCGCCATAAGGCGGGGTCGGATGCGCGCAAGCCTTGCCTCTATTGAAACATAGAGAGGCTGCGCACAGATGACCCAAAATGAAAATTGCTTCGAAAACCGCACCGACTGACTGCTACTTCACAAAATAAGAAGTACAGACAGTTTTATGAGTCATTTTGTTTTGCTCCATTATATCCCAAAGACAAGAAAATAATTAGTCTTTGACTCCATAAGAAGATATTACTATTAAGATAGACAAATACATCAAAATTAAAGGCGAGCTCCACAATATCCTTGAAAAATGTTAAAAGTATATATAAAAAGAAAGGCCAGTGATTTAAGTTGCATAAGGCATGAATTCTCAACTGAGAACTTTGCTGTGTTAAACTATTGTCTTCCCCAACAAAAATCTTGGGAAGTGCTAATTGCCGATGAGAGGCGCGCTGAAGATGTAACATTCAGAATTCTACTAACAACTAGTAACGTGACTATCTAGCTAGGAACGTTATTGTCTTTGAAAGAACTACAATTAGTAATAGAGAGGAAAGACAGCAATGGACAAGAAGTTTTCTAAAAAGAACCAAGATAAGTATTTAACCATTTAAGGATTCCTGCTCAGAACCGCGCACCTCATACCAAGTTCTCATATTAGACCAAATATTCCTTTCCTAAATTGCATTTAAATTAGTTTTTTAAATAAATTAGAAAGAAGAAGAAAGTGGAACATGGCCAATGGACCAGAAGTCCTCACAAAGACACGAGGCTACTTCTACACCATTATAAGAATCCCTTCTTAGAACTACACCCTCATTAAAAAATTTACCCATTGAAGTTTAGACCAACTCATTGTCTCAAGTTATACTCGCGCAAGAGCCCCACAAAATGAACGCCTTATCACCAACTGGACTTGGAACGCCAAAGTAACTTCAAAAACTAAAGGAGGCTGCCTTCCATTTACATGATATAGAATTTGACCCCACATGTCTTCTAATATAATCTGACCAAAATCAACACTAGAAACATTGACATCCATCACTATCTGCTGTCTGCACCGTGCAGCAGGGGCAGAGCCATATGATAAACTGAAAACCCGAAACCTTAAGACCTATTCATGTATTTTCTAACCAACCATGTCAGTTCTTTAAAGAAAGAGCCGATTGCATACAGAGTATCCACAGTATTATAACAATACTCTCAAATGTCCAATTTGATGACATACAGTATAAAAGAGAAAAAAAATGGAGCTTGAAAGGAAATATTACCTCCTGAAGCAATGTACCATCGAATGTGTTGAACACCCTAACAAGGGTGCCCTTGGAGCTAGCGGTAGCCAATAGCCCTCCATCCTGAGTTAAAGCAAAGCATGCAATCCTTGAATCATGAGCCATGATAAACTTAGTCCTTTTTGAAGCATAATGCTCAACCCGAACCTGCCCCTTCTGCAACCCAGGACACACCAAAACTAACTTCCCGGCTGACTGAGACACCTCACACAACCCTTTGGGATTTGCAATAGTCTCTATCTGATGCAGCAATTTCAAGTCTGCAAAGTTATAAACAAACACTTTCTGCTCAAGAACCACCACTATTCTATCACGCCGAAGCCGAACCCCTCGGACCTCGGACCGAAAGGACAATTCGCCAATACATCGGCTTTGGTGATCATCCCATATCATTACCTGTAAAGACATATGCAAATTCAGATACTTCCATCTCTACAAATATTCTTATAAATTTAGTTACAAATTTCCACAAATGGAATAAATTGTGGATCCATGTAATTGATCAAGACACCCGCAAATAACAACATTCCTTCTCCATATGGAGTTCCGAACCCAAAGGCAATCGTTGAGTGGAAAAAGTTTATTATTTTCTTCTCCCTATCTACTTCATCAAATGCAAAACTCTGATTTTTCCACTCGAAAACTTACAGCTCTATAATCACCAAGACTAAGATAAATTCGGCAAGACATGAAATAACATCAGCCTCGCGAGAAGAACTAGCTGGCCTTAATGACAAATTCGGTAATAACCTTTTCAGCTCAGCAAGGACTTTACTAGTTGTGCAAATTCAAAGCTTCCACCCCATAAATGTGTGCCTATCATGAATTACGGAGCAAAATGTGCATCTAAAGTTCATGACTTTGGTCAATAGTCACCTACTTTTCAACGTTCTCCCACATTCTAGAGCACTCAGCATCACCTACCTTCAGATAATCGAATAAGATAATTATTGATTCACTCCTTCTTCACACATTTGATGCTGTCAAGCATCGATCAATGAATTTCCAGCTATTACATTACCAACCACCCATCTCTAAAGTCTACAAAATCAAATTTCAATAATTCATCACCATAACCTCACAAAAATTGATCTCATAACCCAAAACCCGCACTTTCCAAATTTGCAAACAATAGTCCACCACCTAAATTAAAACTCAATTTCACTGCACACAAACTTGTGACGACCTTCACAAACTAATCTCATCACCCAAAAACACCAAAAGAATCGCTCTTTCTACAACAATTTACCCTGTTAACCTAACGATTTCCAATGCAATTGGCAGCAACAGTTCCCCATCGAAACTCGACAACTTTTCCACTCATTTATACACGAAAACAATCGGCCCTGTTAACCTAACGATTTCCAATGCGATTAGCAGCAACTGTTCCCCATCAAAACTCATTAACCTAACTATTCCCAATGCAATTGGCCGCAACAAGAATTCTCCATCAAAAATTCGACAACTTTCGACACAATTATGCAACAAATTCAACAGCTTATCCCTGATCATTTCAACAAACAAAACGTATCGAAAACGCAATTAAAATCAATCAACCACTTGCACATACTAAAGACTTCTTCACAAGTATAATAATTACAAAAATGAAAGCAAAATTCAACACGACCTTGTTGATCGGATACTGAGGATCAGGTCCACCACCAACAAGCGCCAAAATATTACACCGGAAAAGCATCTCCACCTTCCCAACGCCGCCGCCGCGGTCGAAATCCCTACGAAAGATCTCGCGAAACGGATCGCAATTATAAATCCGGAATCCGCGATCAGTACCAGAAGAAAAACACCCAAAATCCTGATTAAACGACACGTGGAGGAGCGACGGAGGTGCGATGTGGTTGTTAGAGTTCGGAGAGTTAAC
Source organism: Spergularia marina (assembly GCA_963680865.1). Lineage (NCBI taxonomy): Eukaryota > Viridiplantae > Streptophyta > Magnoliopsida > Caryophyllales > Caryophyllaceae > Spergularia > Spergularia marina. The sequence goes on from OY804555.1 coordinate 5,118,450, forward strand.
GCTAGGGTTCTGCGTAGGTAAGGAGGTTCGAATCGGCGGTAAAGGCGGTGGAGGAGAGAGAAACGAAGGAGAATTCGATGAAACTGATACCGTATCGTTCTCTGCCGTCTCGGATACGCTATCGAAGTACATGTTGTCTGATTGCTGTGACATAGTCGACGTCGGCGGTTGTGGCGGTGGCGGTGGCGGTGAGGAAGGTGGAGGGTGGTGATCGAAGTTAGGGTTTTGATTTGGGTAAGCTGAGAGAGTCGCCATTAAAGTTTGAAGAATCAATTTAATTTTTAATGGTTTTTTTTTTTTTTTTCTAGAATTAATTTTGGTTGAATTTTTGAAGAAATAGGGAAATTAGGAGAGTTTAGTTTAAGTTAAAAAGAAGGTTATATCTTAATTAACTAATTTATATGTGAGGTTGATTGTGATTAAGAGAGGGAGTTTGTTGTTAATGAAGGAGGAGTAATAGAAGGGAGATTTTTTCAGATAATGTTGTGTAGTTGGGATAATGATGACAATATTGACATTGTTGCTTTTGATGCTTTGCTTGGGTGCAAAGTATCTTTTGTTGAATTTTTAAGAGTTTGTTTCTATTTCTATTAGGAAATGGTTACATTACACGCGATTGTTTTGATTGTTCTTTATCATTGTTTATAATAATTTGGAAGAGTTTAATTTTATAAACGCAATAAATTACTACTACTAAAAAATGTCACGATAAAATCATCGTCCTTATCATTTATCAATATCAAACAAGTGAAAGGTGATTTTTTTCTAAAAATGTCAAAAATGAATTCTTGTAGTATGATGATTTATATGATTCAACAATTATGGTTTGAACTTACCTAATTATATCTAAGTGTATTTATACCGACATTAGGTTATACTAAATATTGCAATTACATTCAATAGAGTCTTATTTGATTTGATTTGATTTTTTTTTTAGTTAAATTTTCATAGCCTGACCCAGAAATTGTACCTAAGTTATTGTTGTGCATAACTCGTTGGCTGCCTTCAAGTTATTTTTGGGAGGCACCTAAGGGATAGGACAAAAGGAAACGAATATAAACGGGAGGAAGGGGTAACATGTCAAACAGATGTCCTAATACCTTTCTTTTTCGCTTACTGATATTAAAAAAAAAATGTCAAGCAGACGGGGTACACAGTTCCTTTGTGTTGTGCTTGAGACACACACAGCTAGACCATCCACATTGGTAGTATTCATGGTGTAGATCATAAATAAGACAAACAACACTCACGTGTGAAAAAAATAAGGAGAAAAGAAAACTGATAATAGCTCATGGTATTGAACCATGGGATGATGTTGAATCATGAACTAGTTCATGGGACACTTGTCAAGCAAAGAGTGGGCAAGCTTTTCTAATTTTAAATGATGTTTGATACCCGTCAGAAAATGAAGGAGGGAGATAGACATGTCATTTTCAGCTTTTTTGGCTCCACAAAATGTTGCCATGTGGCATGCGTTTATTGGCTGGAATTATCTAACCGTTGCTATATTTGTAACGACTCTTACCTTACGAAAACGATTTCAAAAAAAATAAAAAAAATCATCAACGTTCATATTTTTTATTATCTATAAATAGAGACCAAATTTGATATATTTTGGTGCCCATCTCAATCCTCTATTTTCTACTTAAATTAATATCTATACAAATAAATCACAAACAATCTCATGTTTACAAGTATACATACTTATATTAAACATACTTAGTAGCATAACATTGTTTTTTTTCTTTTTAAAGTTGATCTTATTGTTAATTTGTTACTAGTATTCAATAAGAACAAATATAGTGAGAAAGTGCAAAATTAGATAAATAAGATGAATTAAAGAAAGAGAAAATATATAAAGTAGGAGAGATGATGCTTTGAGCTAGTGCAACAATAAACCCACTTTTTACCATGAACTTGTACTATGGAGAAAATTAATATTATATTGGTGAACTAGTTCATGAACTAGTCCACCAATGTGGATGGTCTAAGGAGTAAGGATCCATGCTCTATCTACACCATATTCGACACAACACACAAAATTATACGAAGTAATTTTTTTAAAACTTTGATAAACCGATTATAAAAGTTTCAAAAAAAGTATATAATGAATTAGATTAGAGTTTTCTCTAACTTGTCATGCATTTTTTTTGAAACTTTGATTAACTAGTATTGTGTACACCCCTCCAATATGAGATCGTTTTTTACATTGCGCGTTTGAGTTAGGACGTAGGGAGTAACCGATTGAGCAACAAACACAACTGAGTTAATAATGATGATTCTGAATCTTTTAAAATTGAAACTTAAAACCCTCTTACTTTGATTTCAAAATAAGTTAGTGTGAAATCATCTTAAAAATATACTTGCTTGTTCTCGTATTTAATAAGTAACTACGGTTCTTTGTATATTAGAACGATTGTTTGCATTTGATTAAAAATCCTTTGGAGGGGATCGAAACCACATAGGGTGACAAAGGTCTCCCTCACGACTTTCAATATTATTGCATTCCATAGCTCAAAATTAGACATCTAATTCACCTCAACACTTAATTCAGTTAATCAAAGGGTGTGCAAAATTACTATCAACCCAAAACCGAGAAACCAAGAAGATAAGGTAACACCGTTGTTAGAATTGAACCTATTCGAAATTGGAGAATTTCCTTTGTTTTGTAAAACAAGTTAAACCCAAATGGCCAAATTGACGACTACAATTTAGAGTTGACTAAAAAGTGATTCTGTAAAAACCAATACACATCTCTACACTAATCGAAACCACACGCCAACCCCTACATTTTGTATATGAACATTTTATCTCACGAGCATATCCTTATAAACGATAATCAACGTGTCCTACATTTTCGGAGTGCCGTGTCGTGTTGTGTCGCGTAACCCTTCCCGTGTCCGCTCGGATGCTTGCCAACTTCTTCCTTCCATAGTCCACTCAATTACTCAGTGAAATTTTACCTGTACAAACAAATTCCAAACACACCCGCAGAAAAAAAAAAAAAACAATTAAAAAAACCAGCATTCAGGAGTAAAAAAATCAAGCAGGAAAATTAACCAAATTTCTGCAGAAGAAATTCCTGAGAAATTACCACACCAACAATGTGGCAACCATTTCCGGTAAAAAAGTTTCCCCCTTTTTACTAAAATTTACTGCATTCTTCGTTAAAAAATTACCCCCTTAATCCGTCAATTTTTTTTTTACTTCCAGGGAAAAAGTAAAGATTCCGATCAGAGTATCTCTGGTGAGCTATACCTTACAAATTGGTAATTCTATAAAAAAAAATGCCACTTTTTTTTTTAATTAAAATGATTTTTTTTTATGGCGCAGATGAAGAAGATGAAGATTGTCCGTGGCCTGAGAATGCTATTTCGCTAGCCGGAACTTTCGACCGTAAAAAGGTAATTATAATCTCAGTAATTTTTTTTATAGAGGAAAATAATTACAGTAGTTGTTAAACTTTTGTACAGAAATGCTGTTATTTTTTAGATAATTACTGTAGCTTGTGTGTGAAGTAATTTATGATTGTTTTTCTGTTACTGTTAGCTAATATAGGCACAAGAAGTCTAGAGTAGCGTATGCCGTATGCGATCGTGTCGAAATTAGTAAATTCATACAATTGCATATAGATGAAAGAGTGTGTGTTGATTTGGTTTTGTGAAATGCATGTTTTTCCGAGATTAGAGTAAAATTCACATCAATGGCTATAATGTGGCTTCAACCCTAAGGTGGAATTGGGGTTTTAGATGTATGGAACCTTTAATTTGCGCGGAATTAACCATTTGTGATGGGTTTGAAATCTTTTTGAATATGGGTTCTATTCAACAATTTAGTGAAACTTATGATGCCACGACAATTAGTAAGCGGAGATAAGTTACTTTGCTTCATGAATTCCGTGTGTTGTACTTTGAGTTGTAAGGATCAAGGACGATGTTTGTTGAAGTTTGGGATGGAGGAGAGGTGTGGGTGGAAAGGCTTCATGTGTGAGATATATTCGTATTGGTTGGAGACTAGAAAAGATATTTGTATGGCGAGGAATGGATATAGCTATTCTAGGGGTTTAGCCTTGGTGAGAGGCATGATGTGTTGTTGGAGATGTCTTTCTTGAAAATGGTTGAGGAAATAGCTTGTATTGGCATCGGGATACAACTCTATGACATATGGGGAAGCTGGTGAATCTGTGACGTTCACTGCTTAGTACCGAGGAAAATTTCTAGTGTTAATTTGGATTATGTTGGACTTAAGAACTATCATAGTCAATGTGCAAGGAGGCTTTTGAGAAAATCTTGACTTATGATTTCTGTGTTTCCATGGAGTTACTTTTACATGAGATATGTGAACTGTTGCCTCACTAAACTTTTTCTTCTTTTTTTTTTTTTAAACTTTTCGATGTTATACAGTGTAATATGCATAGCAATGGGTGTGCATGTGTAAATTCTATATTCACCAAGATTGATTGGATAAGGTGCTCATACTTTTTTGTGTTTTTAGGAAAACCTGGGAGTTGCATCACAGCTCGACTTACTCAAAGGTATAATTGATGTCCCCACCCCCTAATTCTTTGTTTACTGTCTCACCTTTCAGTTCTATGCTCCCGGTGCTTAGCTTGTATGTCAGTTTGTCAGTGTGCGTAAGTTGGCTACTATTCTAACTGCATATATCTATTGGTAGCTTTTGGCAACCCTACTTCCATTTCTGAGAAGTGCTTGGCTTGTACTGTAATGACAAGGCAGTTAAAACTAGTTAACTACCAGGCATGTAAAAGTCTATGTTCCATCTAGTCAAATTCAAGTAAATTAGGAATAGCAATATCTGATAACTTTCTCATGCTTTTATAAAGTTGAATTTCTGTCAGAGCAGATGCTAGTGTTTTGCTGTCTATCGCCACTTCTTCCTCTGATACGAAAAAAACTCTAATGATGGTCTTGATCTGAAATATTCTTGGAGTTTCTAAATGATTAAATATACATCGGCAGGGTTCTATTCATATATAACTAGGTTGGTTAGTGCTAATGTTTGTGGCCAGAACTTACCAGGTTTAGGGGTAGAGCCGTAGAGGCTAAAAGAATTGTGCAGACTTTCACACATTATGCATCAAATTCGTGGAAATTTGAAACCTGTGATTTGAGTGCGCAATGCACCATCCGAGGCTGCACGATTAGCCATTGTATTTTACAGTATATGCTTAACAGGTAGTTCTGTTATAGTATTTCCAGAATTCCAGTCACTTAATGGTACTCACAAGTTTGTGTTTTCTTTGCATAGGCGTCCATCAGGTACTTTTATGCACATGTTAACCAACTACGATGCGTTGGTTTGCTAGGCATATTGAATCAATGGTCGGTGTTTACTTCTTTGAGTCACCGTGCTCACGACTGATCGAGGGTGTAAAGCTGAAACAAACCATTTTTTTCTGCGCTCTCCAGATCTATTAGAGACCAGAAATTCTTTTTTGACTTCATTTTGCCTGCATATTGAAAAGCCTGAGTTCTATACTGAGATTTCTACTATGTAATCCGTTCTATTGGAAGGACGTAGGCTTTTCTTCTGAGGAGGAGGTAGAAGCACCTGAGTTTTGCAATCAGAGCAACATTCATCGTCAGTGCAATGTTGAGGTTGACTCAATCAGCTTAAAAAGAGACGAATCCTCTCGTGAACCAGATGAGCATCATTCTAGTATTCAGGTAATTTACTGTATGTATGATGATCTAGTACTTTACCTTTCTTACCTTCATTATTCCTCAATGGCTGTAGACTCTTTAACATTTTGACTTACAATTTACGGCAGAAGGGAAGGAAGGCCCTTTTTAAATCCAACGTTGACTGGGACGGTGTGTCAGACATGCTCAATTTCAATAGCAGAGGAAAGCAAAAATTAACTGAGTGCTCTACACAGTCTGTCATTTATAGAGACCATACAGGACTAAATCCTACTACTGAAACTGGCAGATGGCCTTCCCACAATCCCTTCTGTCTGAAAGAGAAGACTCCTTCTAAGGGTAAAATTTGCTGAAACTTCTTCTTTCATTTGTGTATACCTGCCTTGCCGTTCTATAATTGCATATTCTCTTTGAAAATTGTGTTATGTCTAGATTCGGTTTCACATGAAAATATGTTGTTGTCTTATTTCATTATGTTAGTATGAGTTAAAATATTCTGCAAGTTGCATCTGAACAGTGGAGACATAAGCTTCAAAAAACATGGTGAACTGACATGTCCTCTTGATGTTGCACATAACTTCTTAAAGATGCATAATGGTGAAGAGAATTCCTTCTTTTTGCATCTTGTTTGACTATAATACTTTATAGTTGTTCCTCTTGTGATACATTGTTTTGCAAAGGAGGGAATTTGAGTTGGTCTAAACATCTTACTTATGTAGTTGTTAACTTATGGTAGTTGAAAATGTAATGGAACTCAATCAAGTCTGTGGACACTGCTGCAAGGTTCTTAATGGTGTACATAAGGGTCTGATATGTTATCACCAATTGCTGCAGGTGGCAGACGAAAAAGTGAGGCCAGACAATCATCTCATGTAGAGACTTTCCCAAAAGGAGTGTTATGGTCCTCAGTTCAAACAGACAAGGGCTCAAATCCAACTAGCTCCGATGAGTTGCCAGATGAAGCTGAAGCCTTTGATGATTGGCCTAAGGAGAAAACCAACCACTTTGAAGCTTCAGATGGTGAGATGTCAAAGCCGAGACTCGCATTACCCGTAGGAGCAATTGTGCAACGTGATGACTCTAGATGTTCCATGGTTGAACTTTTGGATCACCTCCAGGGAAGGAATAGTAAACCCTACCTGAAGTGCAAAACAAAAGAAAGGATCAAACGTCATGGTGTGATTAGAAATTTGCCATCATCAGGGAATAACTTTATGAGTGATGAAGATGCTGGTGAGTCTATGAACAGCGGGTCGTCAACAGATAATGAGGTATGTCTTTGTGATTATGAATTATGGTTTTCAAGTTCCCTAAATTATATTACATTCGGCCTTTTTTACTTAGGACATTGCTCAAAACCCCAGACCTGACATTGCTGGACCAGCAAGGAAGACAATGGCTGATAAATTTCAGGAAGCTTTTGGTTCTACTCCAGTGCTTGATAGGAGGTCTTCCTTTATGGCGCCAAAACTGTCAAGGTGGACTGCTGGAAATCTTACAAAACCTAGATTAATACTGCCTGTATGATTCTCTTATTGGAAGGGTGTCTTGATTCATGTTTGTATGTTTGGCGGACTGTTACAGTACAGGAATATTTGGAAGATTGCAGCATGTAATGCAATGGCAGAAGGAGCAAGACACAGAATTCTTGAAGAAACAACAGACAGAAGTTTGGCCAAAAGGTAATGGTTTGTAGCATCGTGTTGGTTGGAAATCATCTAGCTCCAGAATATTGATTGAATTAGCTACTTTTGTCATTGAATGTTCCTGTGGCTAGTAAATTTCTCTAATCTTGTCGTCATATGACATACAGATGAAGCAAGGTGCATAGATGTGAAAATATTATCAAGATCCTTTGATGCAAAGCTGACTGTTTGTCATTGCTCTTTACTCGAAAATGAAGAGGTCTCATCTTGACCTTAGTCTTTGTGGCCTTCCACTATTCTTCAACTCTTGCAGATACTTAATATGAAATTCCCCTTGGACTTAGGGACATTGTTTTCCCTTACAATCTATCATTTCTTCAATTTATTGTATCTTCTTCACTTTCCTTCTGTTATGTTTCATCAACTCCTTTTCATATTAGATATGTTTAGTTTCCAACATGTAAGGGTCGTTTACTTGTTTTTGGTGGTCAGTTAAATGATATTTCGAACCTCTGTTGCTTTACATGCTGAGGAAATGAAGGCCTGTGTTATTTTGCAGAGTTCAGTGCAAAATCCCCAACATGAGAGTTTTGGGAAGACGTGGACAATCATCTTTAACTCGAGGGTTTGTGGTGATGTCGACTTGGAAATGGGGAACTTAATTCGCATCCATCCACCGTGGTAAGCATACATGCCATCTCCCTTGCATAAACATAAGTCGTTTGCCCTAGTCCAAAAAAAAAAAAAAACAAAAAAAGACAGAAAACGAATTTTTTTTTTGTTTGCAATCAATACCAGCAGATGACAGGCAGCCCAATCATGAATCCCATGTCAAAATAAGTGATGGCCTCACTGTACTTATATTCTTTCGGAAAGGAAGACTAAAAAAAATTCTACCTACTTAATTTCTTATTGCAGTTGCGCTGCAAGCCTGCAACATATGCACAGTCAAGAGCTGGCTGCTGCATTATTTTATAAATGCCCCCAAACTTGAACTAGAAGTCCTATCCATAGCTTATTGCAGCTTTGACTTGGGTTGGAGAGGGGTGCCATTACGTTTGGAAGTACTAATTTATGAATATCTTCTCTGATACATCGACAGGAAAGAAGTCCAAGTCCTGCTTTGTGGCGAGATTATAATTCTGGCGACATACTTCTCCGAAATCTGACCTCATTTTCCCTAAACTCTTGACTGCATGGTGTCAATCCGGCGTAATGTTTAACGCTCCCCCCCTCCCTCTCCCATTCCTCTCTTGCATGCTTGTGAGCTGCGAGTCTTGCGACATATATTCGACAGTGACCAGTGGTTTCTGTTGTGGTGTTGGTACACATAGCAATTGAAGAACACAGATACATCCGATTCATTCTTCTCAATATTTCTTTATTAAAAAAAAAAGCATTCATCCCATATGTTAGTGTCACAGGAACCTCATCTTTATGCTACTAGTAGTTGAATTCGTCTTTTGATTGTAACCGTGTATAAGGGCTTTCGGAAATAGGAATCACTTTTGGTGGACGCTAATCAATTGTTGCATTACTAACCTGATACTTCATCAGTTCATCCATCTATTCTCCTCTCTTCTTTTTGTAATTATTGTTGAGTCGTAAACGTATCAAAACCCCTCACCCATACGCCAAAATGTGTCACCTAATCTTTCAAACTAACGTGAAATTCCATGAGAATGTTTAGACTCTAGAACTTCATGATTTGATTGCATTGTTTCAATATAAGTTGATGTGATTTGATTAAATGTAATTTGATCTGATTTCAAGGATTTGTTGTGATTTGATCAGATCCAAATAGGTACGATTTCGACTTATTAAAAACTTGGTTGAATTTTATTGAATTAATACCCAATAACCAGATTGGATTTACCCCAATATTTTGGATTGTGATTTGATTAGATCTGATTTGATTACGATCTAAATCAATCTCGCTTTCGTAGTAAGTATATTTGGGTTGTGAAATGTGATAGTTCTAACTCCATAAATACTTGTATTCCACACTATTCCCACATTCCCACTACTCTAGAGTCGCCATAAAAACGAAGACTTAACCGCGTCATCATCCATATTAACTGCAATTAGAGAAGGCGTAGAAATCTTCCTTCCTTTACTCCGTATTTCCCTCGTAAAGTAGAAGTTTCTAGGTAGTAGACAGTTTCAAAGAAAACGAGTGATGACATATTAATCCGTTGAAACACAAACATCATATCCCCCCACCTAACCTATTTATATATCACCCCCCTCATCTCCTCTCTCTCTCTCTCTCTCCCTTTTAGAGTCAAACTTATCCCAAAAGCCTAAAATTAAATCTGATTATCTATCTATCTCCTCAAAAATCCCCTCTTCTGTATCTTCTGTTACAAGCCTCCTTTGATCATCAGACGTACGTATTATTATTATCATGGGTCTGAAAACATTAGAATTGACGGTAATATCCGCAAAGGATCTCAAAAATGTGAATCTGATCGGGAAAATGGATGTGTACACGGTTGTACAGCTATCGGACGAGCCGAAAACGAAGCAGAAAACGCCAGTGCATCAGGACAGCGGGACGAAACCCACGTGGAATTACACCATGAGGTTTACAATCGATGAGGCGGCTGCAAAGCCGGGCAAGTATTTGGTATTCCAATTGAAGCATGAGCATACTTTTGGTGCAGATAAAGATCTTGGTGAAGTTTTGGTGCCGTTGCGGGAATTGTTTGACACTGTTAATGCTAAAGATCCTTCTGCTTCACAGTTTGTTACTTATCAGGTCAGGACTTCCTCAGGAAAAGCCAAAGGTGAACTTAAATTCTCCTTCAAGATTATTGATCAGGGATATAATAATACACCTTATAGTACAAGCTCCTACAAACCTGCAAACTCCTGCAGCAGCAGCAGCAGTAGTTCAGGGTATCCACCATCAGCACCGTCTGCTGGTGTGCCGTATCCACCCCCTGCAGGGTACCCGGCTCCTCAGAAGGCATCAGCATCAGCAGCAGCACCGTATCCGCCACAGGCAGCAGCGTATCCACCCCCTCATCAGGCACCTGCAGGAGCATACCCACCTCCTCAGCAGGGTTATCCGCCACAGCAGGTGCCTACAGGGGTACCATATGCGGCACCACAAGGGTATCCGCCTTATGGAGGGTACCCACCGCAGCCTGCTGGGTATGGGTACCCTCCATCTGGTGGGTATCCTCCCCAAGGAGGAGGAGGGTACCCACAGTATCCTCCTGCAGGGTACGCACAGCAGCCACAAAAGCCGCAGAAGCCTAAGAAAAGCGGTGGCGGTTTCGGAATGGGGATGGGGGCTGGGCTGTTAGGAGGAGCAATTGGTGGACTTGTTCTTGGAGAAGTGTTGGATGATGCTTTTGATGATGGAGGCTTTGATGGGGGTTTTGATTTCTGATCATACTCTCACCTTTATGTGTTGTGTTTGTCAAGTTACTCTAGTTTTTTTTTTCCCTGGGTTTTTAACATTTGATTTGTTATTTTCTTCTTCTTTTATCCTGGGCGTGGTCTCTCCTAAGTAGATCAGATGTAAATAATGATATTGATGTTGCTAATAATGCTTGATTTCAATTTGTTAGTGCTTGGAAATTTTGTGTTATACTCATAGTTCTATCAACTCTGAATGAGCCTGCCTTTGCGGTTTTGCTAGCCTAATTCCTCGATGATGTCCCAACACAGTGATAGGGCTAGCATCACCGAGAAATTTGTGATTTGATTGCGACTTGATTCCTGCAAAATATAACTTCTTGTAGCATACTACAGTCTTGTTTTGATTCTTGATCTACACATAACTGTTTCATACTCCGTATTACAGAGCTCATTATGTAACCCCCTAATTTCCAGCACTTCCTCGTTAAACAAATTAATCGAAAACAAATAAAGAGATATCCGCGCTCAAGCCAAAAATTGGAATGCTAGAAGATTTCAAATACGAAGCAACAAAATATCGAATACGGAGTGGTAACCTTATTACATTCGATACTTTAAATTCCAATAATCCAAATCCCAAACTGAAATTATGAAATAATCTAAGTAATTGAACTACTTCTTGTCTTGAAATGGATCAATGCGCCCGCATGCATACACTATATCAAAACCTGTAGTAAATTTATATACAAATAGCACGGTCAGAACATTGAAGAACTCTTCAGCTTGTAGAAAACAAATCAATTAACTTAATTTTCATTACTTCCGAAACATCCTTAGCCACAAGAGTTTATTCGGAAAATTATATTTCTAATAATCTACCATCCAATTAAATAATCTCAAATCTATTCTACCAACAAAAACATTAAAACATTAGTAATATTCTTTGAAAAAACAATTAAAGAATCGACTGGACTTTAGCCAAGGTCACTCCATCAGATCACCAAAAAAATACATCAAAATATTTGTCAATAATACACCCTATCAACCAAATACTATTGGAGCGTAAACTACTCACAAATTGATGCGGTGAAGTTGCAAATATTTAAAGTTTATACGACTCGCTCAAAAGATAATACTCTCTTCAATCTATGCGACCTACCATTGGTAAAACCACATCGAGCTAGCCAACCGAAGGCTACCAAAATAACATCTCATGTGACTCGCACAAAAGATACAAATACATGCGACCTACCGATGGTAAAACCACATCGAGCTAGCCAACCGAAGGCTACCAAAATAACATCTCATGTGACTCGCCCAAAAGATACAAATACATGCGACCTACCGATGGTAAAACCACATCGAGCTAGCCAACTAATGGCTACCAAAAATAACAACTCTCATAATTCACGATAATCAACATAATAAAAAAAAAGAGGGGTTGATATAAGTTTCCGAAATGATGCATTGTACAAAACTACGAATTCATAATTACCTTTGTAACTTTATACTCTATAATGAATAATTTCGAAAGCTTCCGAAACCAATTGCATTGTGTCCTTTATTTACTCACATCTAAGCTCTAGTCAACTAGAATACAACGACAACATCTTAACCCTAGTGTTTTAAAGGCTCACGCTATAAGGTGGGGTAAAGGAGGGTCGGATGAACGCAAACCTCACCTCTATTGAAACATAGAGAGTAATGTCTACAATTCGAGAACTTTTCTTTAAAAAAAGGAAAATTATCATTTTTTGGTACCTAATGTTTGGCTAATTTTCACTTTTTTGGTACCTAAAGTTTGAATAATTCTACTTTGGTTACTCGGGGTTTGAACATAGTTTCACTTTGGGTACCTCAAAAACTAAAAATAAAATTTATCAAATCTTTTTTATTTTGAATGAATAATTTGTTAGATATTCAGTATAAAAAATATTATGCTAATACTCCGTAAAAGCTAATTCTTGCAAATTCTATGTTTTATTTAACAAACATCAATCATAAGAATTTTCACAAGTATCACTTATGGATTTTTTTTTTCTTTAGAGGCATTCTTATTGTGAACCTATTATTTTTTACAAATATAATTTTCTTGGACGATGTTTTTTATTTTATTTGGGTTAATTCACGTGGTACCCAGTGTTAGAAATTTGTACCAAATATTATCAAGATTTGACTCTTTTTACATGGTATCCTTACCTTTAAAATTCCGTTAACCTCGTTTAAAAATTAATATCAATGGAGAAGGGAAAAATGGTGGTTATGGTGTTTGTTATGGGTGAAAATGATGGTGGTGGTGGAAAAGGATGAAGATGTTGATGACAATGGTGGAGAAAAATGAATATGGAGATGATAAAAGTGGTTTTTTTTTCCCCAATTAACAACGTTACCGGAATTTTAAAGGTAAGGGTGCCATAAAAAAAACGGTCAAATCTTGACGTGCAAATCGGCAAAACATGAGGGTATCAACTTATCAAGTGAATTAACCCTTTTTAAAAAAAAAGTTGAGAGTGTTAATGGGAAGGTTAAGTTTAGGGTATTGTGAGCAAATAGTCAAATTTCGAGGGTATTTTGTACAAATTTGCAAAATATTGGATACCACGTGCAAATCGGCAAAAAACGAAAATACTACGTGAATTAACCCACTTTTTTCATGGAATTGTGTGTTTATAAAATATATATTATAATTGTATCTTTTTTTTCCAATTTAATTGCACCAAAAAGAGATACTATGAAGCTCATCAGTATCACAACAAAATGGTATGATCTATATTTTCTTTAGTTTGTATCAAGTTTTCATGTAATGAAGAAATTTAGTCATATAGATATGTAAATCACTAATTTACCACAAATAAACATATAATTTAGCTAAAGTGAAACTATGTTCAAACATTGGGTACCCCCAAAGTGAAATTACTCAAAGCTTGGGTGCCCAACAACAACAACAACAACCAAGCCTTATTCCCAAAATGATTTGGGGTCGGCTAACATGAATCGTCATCTAGTAACCGTCTTGTGTACGCCATGAAATTCCAAAACGTTGTAAACCTTTTTGGAGTAATTAAATATTTTCAAAGGAAGTTTTATAAAGTCGTCAAAAAAAATACAAAAGATTTACAGAAAAAAAAAAAAAAAAAAAGTTTTGGTAAAAGAGTTAGGGAAACAAATAAATCAAAGGAGTCAGATTAAGTCCGCCGCATGTATAGAGTCTCTCCACCTCGCCCTATCCAACACCATACTCTCTTCAAGCCCTACGAATCTCATATCACTTCTAATCACCCTCATCCAAGTCATCTTAGGTCTTCCCTGACCCCTATTAATATTACCACTTCCCCACCCTTCTACTCTTCTAACCGGCGCGTCACTAGGCCTCCTCATCACGTGATCATACCATCTCAGTCGGTTCTCCATCATCTTATCCCCGATGGGTGCAACCCCTACTTTCTCCCTAATAACTTCATTTCTTAACCTATCACGTCTTGTATGCCCACACATCCACCGTATCATGCGCATCTCCGTCACACTCATCTTATGAACGTGACACTGTTTCACGGCCCAACATTCCTTGCCATATAACAGTGTCGGCCTAATTGCCGTACGATAAAACTTACCCTTCACCTTATTGGGCATTCCTCGATCACACAGAAGTCCTGTGGCATTCTTCCACTTCATCCAACCTAATTTGATCATATGGGCCATATCTCCATCCTTTTGAAGAATCGATCCCAAATATCGAAAAAACTCAGATCCCTGAACAATCTCACCCTCCAAATTGATCGTCCCCGTCTCCGTTTGCCTACTGCCGCTGAACTCACACTCCAAATACTGGGTCTTACTCCGGCTCAACCGAAACCCTCTCGACTCCAAAGTGTGCCTCCATAGTTCCAACCTCCTCTCCAAATCTTCTTTCGTTTCTGAGATCAACACTATATCATTTGCAAACATCATGCACCACGGTATATCATCCTGGATTGACCTCGTCAATTCGTCCATGACTATAGCGAAGAGAAACGGGCTAAGTGGTGCACTCTAATTGTAATAGGGAACTCTTCTGACTTCCCTACACTAGTCCGTACACTCGTGGTAGCTCCCTCAAACATGTCCTTAATGATGTTAATATATTTTTGCGGAACTCCTTTCTTAGTTAGAGCCCACCAAAGCACTTCCCTTGGAACCTTGTCATACGCCTTCTCCAAATCAATGAACACCATATGTAGGTCCTTCTTCCTATGCCGATAAGTTTCCATTGTCTGTCTTATGAGATGGATTGCCTCCATAGTTGACCTCCCCGGCATAAATCCAAATTGGTTCTCCGAAATCTTCACACTTCTTCTTAATCTATGCTCGATCACTCGTTCCCAAAGTTTCATTGTATGACTCATCAACTTGATCCCGCGATAGTTGGCACACTCCTGAACATCTCATTTGTTCTTGTACAAAGGGACCAAAGTGCTCTTCCTCCACTCCACCACCATCTTATTACCTCTCCAAATCATATTGAAAAGCGTCGTCAACCATTCCAAACCTTTGTCTCCAAGACACCTCCAAACCTCAATAGGTATGCCGTCTGGGCCCACGGCTTTCTTCCATCCCATCTTCTTCAAGGCCATCCTCACCTCTCCCTTTTGAATCCTCACCGTGCCCAAGGTGTAATTTTGCCAAAGGAACCTTGCGTACTCAAAATGATAATTTTTCTGAAATAAAATATATTCCCTTCGTCCTCTAAAGATTGTTTAAAAATGTTCCAAAAATTTTTAATGGAGTTGACATATTTATTCTTTTCTTTTCGAAAAAAAATGTATCTTACAAAAAACCATCTAAAATATAACCAAAATAAAGAGATGATATGGTAAATTGTTTTTTAAGGTGAATAATATAGATTTTTTGGACCGATGAAAATGAAAAATTTAACAATCTTTAGAGGACAGAGGAAGTATGATAAAATGTCTCTGGAAATGATGTTCAACGAAATGGAGTCCACGTGTCGGGTAGCTTGGCTTTCTATGTGTACTCAAATAGTAAAATGCAAAAAAACAAAAATACAATAAAACTGTCAACCGGAAGGGCAAAAATTTCAGCATGTACAACTTCTTGCGAAATGGAGATTCTAACGGTTTACATTTTGTTTCACTTTGTATTTAAGTTATACTGTAGCAAATACGTGAAACAACTAAAAGTTGGTGATGCGGACCCCAAATCATAGAACATTTTACTTTCCAACTCACTTTGTTGAAAACGAAATTATAATAATATGGAGTATACAATTTCAATACCTTCACTCTAAAATTTTAGGATAATTGTACAAGTTTACTTTTCACGATGAATTCATATATAATGCGTGCTAAAACACTATCTTATGAACATCCCTAGTACTACTGTTACCTTTTAATTGATAGTAGCTACATCTTAAGTAAATAAAACGACGTTAGTGATCTCATCCTCTTCCTACTATCAAACAAAACATGAGCGAAACAAAGTTTATAGAAAAGTTACCTCAAACGACGATAGTGATCTCACCCTCCTCTTTTATTGCCACATACAATTCAGCTTGTCGATTTGCTTGCAAAAGTAGTTACATTCCATTTATTTGGTGCCGAAATCCTTATGTAGAACTCGACCCAGTTTGAGCTCCTTGATTTTGAAAATTACTCACAAATGGAGACTCACCAGCAATGATTGTACGCGGCCTTCCTTCCGGCTTGGACAAGCACTCAAACTCCTTATGACCCTGTTTCTTACAATACCAACAAATGACTTTCTTAACTATAAATCTTTGCTCCCCACCGTGAATATGGGCTACGTTTCTACCTTGGTTCATATCAAAGTTGGAGGGGCTCTCCTTTCTTTTAATCCCACGAAAAGCCATGTTCTGTGCCATGTTGTGCTCAATGTTTAAAGCATTAGCATAAACATCCTTAAGCTGTGTGAAATGCTCTCCACAGAATTGAGCCTTGATGTTCCAGCATAACTTCCTTTCAAACCACCAAGCTTTAAGTTTCTCAGTAGATACAAGTTCCTTAGCAAAATGACTCAGATCAACAAATTTGGAGTAAAACTCCTCCACAGACATATCTTCTGTCTGCTTTAAGTCTTCGAATTCATACATCTTGAGCCTTTTCAAAGGCTCCGGAAAGAATTCACCCTCCAGCTTGGCCTTAAAGTCATCCCAATCTCTTTCAACCTGAACAGTTGCCCCATCAGGGGAAGTCTGAGTGTTAGGTTCAAAGAACTCATTCTTGATATCTTGCCACCACCTATCGGCTTCTCTTCTCAGGTAGAAAGTTCCTATCTTAACTTTAAAATTCTCAGGGCAATTGAGGGACCAAAATTTTTTATCCATCTCCCTAATTCAATTATCCACCTCAGAAGGGTCGCCTAACCCTGGGTTAAACAACTGCACTGCCTCAAACATACTGGCTAGGTTTTTACTGTAATTTATATCAGCAACATGTTGCATATTTTTCAACAATTTGTTGCATATGTTGCAAAAGTGTTGCTTGTTGATACGCCATATGCGCCATCTTTGCAACAATATTCACATCCTCATCCCCAGTGGGCGATCCACTTCGTTCCATAGTCTAAAACGGTAGACGATTTGTATAAAAAATTGTGCCCAATAAGATTGTACAAAATAACACTGTAGTGTCAAAGATTGTTCCTAACAGGATTGCAAAATAATAGTTTCCATATCATTGTCATTCCTTCGAAACTAAACTCTATGTAATCATATAAGCACTTCATCCGAAATTTCAATTAGTCTTAACATTTGATCCAAAACCAAATAATCGATTAATTGGTTTTGGATCGATAACTCATGTGCCTTCTATGCAAATTACTTGGGGCTTGTTGAGTTATCTGTTTTTTTTTAAATCAAAGTCCCGTTTTTTTAAAACCAGAAAAAGTAGTTTTCATTTTCTGTATGACTACTATAAGAACAAACAATTGAAAGTTAATTTTGTAACTCATTTAACTAAATATTTTACACAAAAAAAAAAAATCAAAAAATGATAATGGCAATGATACCGAACAAGCCATTAATTAAAGGAAACAATTTAAACGATAATCAAGCAACAAACATAAAATGCATCGACTTAAACCAATCGAATACATTAGTAGAGGGATATGGTTTCCTATTATTTGAACAATTAACAATTAAACCAAATAAACATTTCAAACACCTAAAACGTCATTACATTTCAAAACGAATAAAAATGAATTATTTTCGAAATCATCTAACATTAGAACTAAATAACTTAAACAAGACAAAGCACAACTTCCTAATCAACCGAATTGGCCCTAATCTAAACTTCAACGACATCCTCGCCCCCATTCGGTTTCCTTGATCTGTTCGTACTCCTCCAATTCGGAACAAATCAGCTCATTCAGCTCAAGTTTTGCTTAATAAAAATGTCCAATGCTAGCCCGATTAGACTTGTGGCATCTTCGTCATCCAGCCTAGTAGCCTACCTCTAAGCTCTCTCCGAGCTAGGGTCCTTGTTAGCCTCATTTGCACTAAGGTCGTTAACAAGTAATGCTTTTAGGGTTTTATGTATTGAGTTTTGATTGCATTGGGTTGTTAAGTTCAACCTTTTCTCTTCCTACACTCATAAGGTTCCATGAATTAATCAAATTATGGTAGATGTTGTCACATAAGTGGGTGGAAAGTCAGATCCTTCACTAAGTTCTTATACCTCATTAGGCAAATCCGCAAATAGCATGAAAGTCTCCAAAGAATCCAAGTTTAGCATCAATTCATCATGAAGAAGGGGATAATGAGTGTCTCCCACGAACACTCAAGTTTTATATGTG
Source organism: Spergularia marina (assembly GCA_963680865.1). Taxonomy (NCBI): domain Eukaryota; kingdom Viridiplantae; phylum Streptophyta; class Magnoliopsida; order Caryophyllales; family Caryophyllaceae; genus Spergularia; species Spergularia marina. The sequence continues at coordinate 5,136,940 of OY804555.1, forward strand.
CCCTTGAAATATTTGCGAGGGTTAGGGAAGGATAGCTTATGAATGCTTCAACTTCTATTTTCTCAACATAAAGGAAAAACTAGCTCAATTTTATACTCCCTCCATTTCTTTTGATTCTTTACGTTTGGTTTAAATTCCTCTCACAAATTCAAACCATACGTAAAGAATCAAAAGAAATGGAGGGAGTCTCATGTCTCTCATTCTAGAGATGAATTTAGGGAGGGATGTTTTTTCCCTTGCCTAATGGGGTCATTAATGATTTAAAGTTCGTATGATGATTAATCCTTGGCATTAATAATCCTCATCTCTGGTTGTAACCAGACGAGTTCCCTGTGAGGCTGTGATAATTATAATGCCTCACTAGTTACCATCTTTTAAAGTTCTATGATGAACTATTTCAAAAATTCGATATATTATAATTCCGAATACATTTGTTCTTTACTTAGTTGTTCATTTAAGCTACAGTGCAGTATTATTTACATTCGGAACTATTTTGTCTAATTTGGTTAATTCTATCATTAAAAATAGTCATTCTAGTACAAGACTTTAACTATTAGAGTGGTTTTAACGGTACTTTTAATACTGTGTTCTAGGAGTGAGAAACAATATTAAAATGAGGAAAGAGAAAAAAAGGGGAGAGAGAAACGAGCAACGAGCTTTCTACCAAGTTTGTCTATCAGGTAATGTGAGAGGAAAACAGAGAGACAAGTGGGGCTGGAGAGAGAAAAATAATGTAGGAAAGAGAAAATATTATAACAAATTGAAAAAACAGGTTAGAGAAAGAGTTTACCAACTTACAACTAGGTAAATTGTTAAAACCACTCTTAAGGACGCTACTAGTTATAATAATATTTTAGATTCGACAAGTTCATTAGAAGCAACCTTGTAATTCCAAAACATTCCACTATTACCTTTCGAAATAGCATTCATAATACCAATATTTATAACCATTTTCAACAACGATACTTATAACCAAACATAGCATCATAATAAGTGCGTGTATGATATAAATCATCTAAAAAAAAGGTAAAACGATATGACATAAATTGTTCTCCAACTAGCATGACATTAAGTTCTCATCCAAACACACCAATTCAAGGTTAAAGTTTGTAAGGTTCTCGAAAAGTTTAAGAAATGATTGATCAAGCTAACTTACCTTCTTAGACACACGGAAAATGAGTGTGGTAGTAATCCTCGTCTACAAACCCAGGGGCTAAAATAATGTAAACAACGTTACCAAATCAATACCAAGATGATTTTGTTATGCACTATATGCTAACAATGAGAAATCTAAAACCAACTTTAATTACATATAACCAACAATGTTCTCAAAATCATATTGCCGACTGATAATCAACTCCTCAAACCATAGTTAAAAAAATATCATAATCAACACCATAAAGTATAGTTTTAGAGCATAAATTCATATAAAACGAATTAAAGATCATCTATTTTTTATTTTTTACGAAAATCAGGATCTTCACTAAACAAAAATCAATTTTGGGAAAACCCTAATTAATATAAACAATGAAAGTTTATTAAATCAAAATATATATAATTCAATCTTCATAAACTAGGATACAATTATATGAAAAAAACATGAACTGAACCCACCTTTTAATCATCAAATCACACGTAAAGTCGTATACGGTACGAATTAAGGGTCACAACCTATAAAAAGAAACTTCATTTATATCAAACAAAATCATAATTTTCGAAAATTTTCTTAATTCAAAATATTAGAATTAGTATAATTAGACCTTAATAATACAAAACCCTAATTATAAACTACAAAAAATTCTCATAAAACATGTAATAAATCAAATTTTGAACATAACAAAATTAAACAAACTGAAAGCAGGGGAGAAGGGGAAGAGTTCTACCGAAACGGTTGTAGTCCCGGTTGTTCGTAACGGTGGTGGCGCGGCGGCGGCGGGTGGCGATCAGGTGGTTGGTGGCGTCGTTGGTAGATGTGAGTTAGTAAGAGAGAAGGGAGCACGACAAGGAGGTAAGATGAAAATAAACAGAGGAAGATGAAAAACAGTACGGAGGCGTGTGGAAGAAGAGTGATAGACGAAGGGTTTTAGTTTTAGGTTTTTCTTTTTTTTTTTGTTCTTTTTCAAAGTCTGACTCATTAAATTAAAATCTTTACTTGTTTTGGAATCCTTAAATGTATATGGAAAAATGAGATAACTACGAGCAATACTCAAAACCTCCATTGACCAATAGTCGATACCAAATACTCCCTCTGTCTCAGTTCAAAGGCCCCGAACGTTCTTTGTAGTGGAATAAGAAAAATTGATATAATAAGTTGAGTGGGGTAATATTAGGAAAAATGAGGAGGGAGAATATGGGGATTAATAAAAGTATGAGATATAGTGTGAGAGATTATGTGATAATTTAATAAAAGTAGGAGAGAGAAATATGTCCCAAAATAGATGGGGTGTTTGAAGTGAGACGTCCCAAAATGAAATATGGGACGTTTGAACTGGGACGGAGGGAGTAGTAAGTCTTAATCCTAATTCTAAGATAATGACACACGGAATAATAAATGAAGTGCACCATTACAGTGAGTATCAATGCCGATCTCTAGGGAGTTCATGTCCTTTAAAGATTTGGAGTCATATTCTCCTCAAAGATTTTTTTTTTGGTTTCAAGGTTTATTGAGGTCGTGCAAGGTTGTAAATTTGGAAGATTTTGTCTAACAAATTTGTAGATTGGAAAGATTAGACTTTGTTTTTCATTTCCCGTCGCTATATATATCATGGAGTTTCGTTATAAAAGACAAGAAGATCGATTAGTCAAGAGGGTGTTGAAAATTGTATTGTGAGTTTAGATCATTATGGGATTGTTATAAGTGCATGTCGTATGGCTTCCGATCAACGAAGACCGCCCATCTCATTTTCTTATTCTTCTTAAAAAAAAAAGACAATAAACTTTTTAATTGATGCATTGAATACCCCCAATGAGTCCTATGATCATATTTAGAGCGTGTTTGAAAATACACTTGTGAGGGAATTCAAAAGGAGGGAGAGGGACGAAGGGGAGGGGAAGGGGATAAAGGAAATTTTCTTTATCTAGATACTTGCAAATTGGTGGAGAAGGTAAGGAGGATATGATCTGCCAGAATTCTTGGGTGCTTGACAAGTACCGCAAATCACCATAACAAATCATTTTTAAATAACTTAATTAAATTTTTTTAAAAGTAAATAATTATCAAATTATATTAGATATAGTTTGTACGATGTATACGTAAGCGTGAAAATTTAAATTAATGCAATTAACCATTTTTTTCTACTTTTTGGGTTATTTTTAATAGAATTTATAAAATATATCTAATTAATAAAAATGGATGGTGTAGATTGATTTCTAGCATTATCTACGGTTGAGATGAAAGCTATTATTGTGTTTTGCGGTACTTGTCAAGTACCTTAGAATTACTCTATGATCTGCTATCCAACAAAGAGGATGAGAGAGAGAGAGAGAGACGTAGCTGATACAAAAGAGAGAGTTGGTACAACAAGTGGACAATCCAACATATTTTTGAAATAAATTACAGAGATCTTATGTCTGGTTCCTTATTCCAAGGTAATCAAATGATAGGAAGCATAAAAAATATCCACATAGTATAAATATTTAAGAACTTTATTTGATTTTTCTATCATATGATTGGTTTAGGATATGGTACGAGACACAATATGGGACGACATAGAATCTCAACTTAGAGAGAGAGGACACCAAGGAAAGAGAAGGTAAAGGTTTAAGATAATCGAAGAAAAGTAAAGTGATGAGAGCATGGATCGAGGAGAAAGAAGGGGGCCATATTCCATAAGAAAGCCGGGGGGAGGGTGTTTGGTTGAAGCAAATAAACGAAGAGCAAGAGGCAAGATGTGAAGAGCAAGAGAGTGATTTAATTTATGATGTGTTCCTATTTTCAATACTATATGAGATTTGGGTGTGATTAGGCGACAAAGAGCTCAAGCGGGGGAGGAAAACCCTAACACATACATCCAAACACGATTCCTTCCTAAAAACAATAATAAGAGGAGTACTAGGAATTATCGCGTGCTTCGCACGATCAGTTTATATATTTAGGTCGAAAAATTTATACGAGTATGTAAATCAAATGTCCCTATCACACTTTGCAATTCAAATTTTTCAATAATAATAATAATAATAACAAACATTTTCACCTACGCTTTAATCAATTAGCACCATCTAAACTTACCCGTTCATTTTTATTGTTACTGTTCACCACATCCCAAAGCCGTGACACCCTAACTTTAATCTTCCAATCATCATTCTTTCTCGCTTGTGAGACTATTCTAGAAGAACGTATTTCTCACTTAGAGACCCCACACATCACGCCTGTGAAATTGATAATCTAAAGACAAGTAGTATGCAATTATAATATGTAAGAAAACATAGCAATTTACATGATGGTTGTACACATTTCTCGACATTTTCAAAGACTTCAGATGCAAAAATTGAATGAATCAAAACGGATTGGTGTGGAATGAGTTTCCTTCCAAATTAGGGAGTGTTTTTATAGTATAAAAATTAGCTCAATGTTCATCCACTAATGCCTTGAGTAATTTGTTTTCGCATGAATCTTGAGAATGGGGAAATGAATGAAATATTGACATTATATATATTTGAGACATTTAACCTCTCTATTTAACTTTTACCTCTCATTTGACTAACTAATAATTAAAAAAACTTAGATGCATGCACCACAAAAGCAGTGACATACGTTGTACTTACTCTCAGACTCATGGATTCTTATAATTCAACCAAAATGACCTCTCTTGACCACTATTGTGCATAACTCGCACAACTCCTTTGACTTCTAGAGTTCTAGTTTTCATTTCATTTTCAAGATTCATGCACTAACTTAATTACATTTGTGACCGCATGCATAATGCAATGTGAATGGTATGGGTTAAAACTTGAAGTATACAATGTCCCCACTCTTAGTCATGCATAATGCAATGTGAATGATATGACCTAAAACTTGAAGTATACAATGTCCATACTTTTAGCCAATAAAAATTGAACAAATGTCCCTGCCACACTTTTGCAACCCAAAATTATATAGAGACCAGAAATTATCTCGTGTTACGCACAATTAGTTTATATATTTATGTCGAAAATTTTATATGTAAATTAAATGTCTCTATCACACTTTTATAATCCAAATTTATCAATAACAGTAGGTCTTGTGGGAGACTGTCTTTCAATAATTTATTGAGAGACCAATTATGTTATTTACATCGTGAATCCGTTTATATAATTAGTGACCGTTATACTTGTTTTGGTAATCGTTTTAGTTAAACACTTTAGACACTTAATCAAAGATTGCAAAAAAGGGTTACTTTATAAATTCTAGCTAATCTATATAATATAATATTAATAGGCTAACATAAAAATTTCGCTAATGCTACGTGCCATGTTGAGAGTGATTTAGCTACGTCATCACCTTATGTGTCAGTCCCTTAAATAAAATAATAACATCTTTTCATATGCCTTATTGAACGTTTAAACACTTCAACATATAATTTTTATTATTCAAATCATTATTAATCTTCATAATGGTATTAAATATTGTCTCTTGCCTTTTGGTCTGCCAAATTTGTCAATTACATGTTAGTTTAAGTTAGTATATATACAACAATTATTTGTTTGAAATTGATAAGAAAAGAATGCATGTCATACATGAAAGGCATGTTGAAAGAGAGAAATTGTGTTAGGAAATTAGATATGAAGATAGTGGTGTCGACAATTTTCTCTTACAAGAGGAATATTAGCATCGTTTAGTATATTTACGAATCAATTATAACTAGATTATTGGCATTGTATGTGTTTGTTCATCTATCAAATAAAACAGTCTAATATTTGTGTTTGTACTCTCAAATAATCATTGTCTGTAGATTGGTATATATTTGGTTATTTATGCTACTCATATTATTATATTAGAATTTGGTCATTTGATCAATCATATTTTCCATTGTAATTGAAAAAGTATGTATGATTCATCATTCTCAGTTAAAAGAAGCATATCAAAATATAACAATAATTCATTCAACTATTCAAGAACTTCTCCAAAAAAATTAAACATATATATTTCCTTTTCAGTAATAAGTTAGAGGAGTAAAGTGATGAGATATATATTTAATTGTTACTTTTTTTTTTGGAAAGAGTTTAGCATTTGTATTAATTAAGAAGAAGTTACAAATACAAAAGTGGCGATTTGCCCCCTACACTTTCACCAATTGTGCAATTGAGCACCCTAACTTATAATTGAGCGATTTACCACCCTACCTTTTCATTTCGTGCAATTTCACACCTAAGACTATTTTTCAACTAATTTGTGTAATATAATCATTTTCCAATATTCACAAAAGAACATTATACTGTACAAATACATTACATATACACGATTTTATACAATACCTCAAGTATGAGTATTATACCCAAAAAAAAGCTATTACATTATACAAATTCCAGATCGACATCACAGATACGTGAAAAAAAAATCAGATCTATCTCTGGAGGAATACAAAGAATAAAAGATGAACCCTAAATTCATTTGTCTGGTAAAGTCCTCCATAGCCATCGTTCTCTAGAAGTTGCAGAAAAACCCTAAAAGAACCAAATTGATCATCGTTCTTTGGTACGTGAAGATTCTCTCTCTTGAGCAATATGTATCTTCGTAATCCTTGTGATTTTCTTACAATGTATTCTTGCCTTTGAATGAAAGCTGTCCATAAGTGCTGCAGATTAGAAATGTTTCTACTAAGATTACCAACTGAAGAGTAAACCACAACGTATTTAACTCAAAAAATTGATATGGTGTTTGATTCACCGAGAATTCTTTTGTGCTCTCCTGAAGATCGATTTGAAGTTGAATATCTATGAATTAAGGGCTTCAAAGTGTTCTGTACTATGAATTTTACCGTTGAATAGCTACATGAAGTTCAAACTCATTTATCCTATTTGTGACTGCATCTTACCTTGAGTATCAGATTCCATAAGAAATTGTGCATCAAAACTGCATCTTACCTTGATTATCAGAAAGTTTTAACAAGAATCTAAATATTTTAATATCTTGTTATCTTATAGTAGACGCCATCTCTGTGCAGGAGCCTGCACTTTCATTGAGACCAGAGTTCAGTTTTTTTTTCTTGTGCACAAAATAGGTATGGAATCTGCCAATAGTGTTGAAATTGAGTGTTTCTACGGTGGTGACTTCAATACATAAGTGGAGTATGTGGGTGGTCTTCGATAATGGGAAAAGTAAATATATGTGAACTTACTTTTACAAAACTACATAAACTGGTGAAGAACCTAGGTTATTGTCATATGAGTGTTACTAGTTTCTTTGGGGTGAATGGGGAAGTTGTGCAGATATTGTGTGATGATGACACACTCGAGGAGCTCAAGATCAATGGAGTCAAACATGGGAAGATTCAGTTATACTTGATTGGAAGTACCAAAGACGATGGAAAAGAAAATGATGCAACTGATGTCTATGTCGATGCCGATTATCCATAAGACAACTATAACATGAGTATTCCTGTTGAAATCAATTATCTAAGCCATTATGAGTTGTTATATGGCATTATCGATTCAGATATAGTTGAGGAGTGTGTAAGTGAACCGGAGGAACTGATCGAATATACAGAAGCTGTGAGTAGTGATGAGGACTTTATTGATGTCCAGATGAAAAAGAAAGATTGGATCACAAGAAGAAATGGTTCAGGTAAAAATCAAATTTCAAAAACACCAATTAAAGATGATGAAGTTTCGAATGTACCATACGGTGAAATAAGTTTCAAATCTTTGAATGCAAAAGATAACTACTAGGGAGTTGATGGAGATGAATACCTACAAAAGTTTGACCAACAAGATGAATGTTGGGAAAGAGAGTCTGATGACGAGGGACCTCTAAACCCTAGTGATGACGAAGAAGCTCCAGAAGTGCAAACTCAAAACAAATGGTCGCTATATGATCCTGCTACACCATTTGGGTCGGTTCATTTAGAGGTAGGGCAACTATTTCAAGATGCTGAAGTGCTAAAAAAGGCATTGATATACTACAGTTGTCAAACGGGCCGTTGTTGGAAATATTGTCTCAATGAGCCTCATAGATTGCTTGTGAAATGAAAATCCTATGCCCAAGATTGTCGCCGGAAGCTAAGCGCTAGATATACGGAGGATTACAAGTGCTTACAGATTATTTTTTTTAAGGACATACACAGTTGCATACCCACAAAAAAATATGGAAGGGTAAAAGCTAACTTTCTTGCTGAAGAGTACCAAGTGAATCTTTTAAAGCATCCAATTTGGAAACTGAAGTTGTTCATCAGGGATGTAGAAGATACCTATGGTATAAAGATAGATAGATGGCAGGCTTCTAGGGCTAAAAAGTTAGCTCTTTTGGGATGTGGTAAGGTTGTAGAGAGACAATACAACTCCCTTCCAAGTTACATTTATGAGCTAAAGAGATCAAATGCAGGAACTAGTGTGTTTCTATCCTTGAGGCCTAGCATCTCACCTAATATCCCACAATTTCACATGATTTATATCAACTTCAATGCTTTGCGACAAGGATTTTTGCATGGATGTAGAAAAGTACTTGGCCTCGACGGTGCCTTTCTTAAAGGCTATAGTAAGGGTGAGCTACTAAGCGACACGACAAGGGATGCAAATAATCAGATGTTTCCCGTGGCGTGGGCTATTGTAGAGTCGGAGTCTAAAGAAAGTTGGTTATGGTTTCTTAGACATCTTATAAATGATCTAGATATAAATGATTGCGGTGAGGGATGGACGCTATTATCTGATCAACAAAAGGTACAATCTATTTTCTTTTTAGTACCAACTCTGTCTGTGCATGTATCTTCTGTTTTTTTATCTGGCTAAAATAATATTAAACACGACACAGGGGCTATTAACCTGCTATAGCACAGTTGCTCCCGAAGGTTGAGCATAGGCTGTGTGCAAGACACATCTTCACTAATTGGATTAAAAATATCAAATGAGCTTCTCTGCACAAGCTATATTGGAAGGCTGTAAAAGCCTATACAGAGAAAGAGTTTGAAGATGTGATGCAAGAGTTAAAGGAGAAAAGCCTAAGAGCTCACACAGAGATGTGTTCACGAAATGTCAAGAGGTTCTGTAGATGCTTTTACAAAAAATGGGCATGCACAGATGTCACTTGTAACAACATGGCAGAAACATTCAACTCATGGATACTCGAAGCTAGGGAAAAGCCAATTCTAACCATGCTCGAAGAAATTAGACGACAAGTAATGTCAAGAATGGTCGATAAGAAAGTCCATGCTAGCAAATGTAATGGCATTACTACACCTCGAATTCGAGCAAAGTTGAATGAGTTCAGGCAAAACACAAAGAATTGGATTGCTATTGAAGCCAAGACTAATGTGTACGAGGTGCAGCACACTCATAATAGCAACCTTTCATACGCGGTAAACATTGATCAAGGGACATGTGCATGTAGATATTGGGATGTGAACGGACTCCCGTGTGAGCATGGAACGGCTGCTATATGTGCCAAGAACGAGAACCCTGAAAATTATTTCGCACTTTGGTACTTGAAAACTACTTATGAGGCAACATATTCGTTCTCTTTAGAGCCCTTAAGTGGACAAGCTCTATGGAAAAAAGTAGATCAAGGTCCAATCAAACCAAGTGGTCCTAGAGTGAAGCATGGAAGGACCTTAAAATATGAGGAAAAAAGCCTACGGGGAAGTTAAATCCAAAGTCCCAAGATATAGGCTACCTAAAAGTGGCAGACAGATGTGTTCTAACTGCAAAGAACCAGGTCACAAATACAAAACATGTCTCCAAAGGCAAGATCAGGCAGAAATATGATTAGCTAAAGACCACAGGGTGAGGAGGTGTTCTTGAGAATTAATGGTCCTGGTAATAGATCTTGAGAATCTATGGTCCTGCTAATATATAACTTGTATTCTACTTTCAGCAAAGTCATGCATTATTTAGTACTAATTATGTCCAACATTGATTTATGATATTGCCACCAATCAAAAAGCACACACCACGAAGCTAGAAGCACAAATTTGTTTATTTTGTCATTTTTTTTAATGTCGTCATTCAAGTACTGAACTACAACTTTCCCAGATTGATTTGCACATCTCAATTGAAAACTTACCCAGATTTTCACATCTCAATTGCAAACTTACCCAGATTTATTTCAATTTTCTTAATTCTTGAAAGTGTTTGATAAACACCCAACTTAATCAAATTATAGATTGCATACATAACTTCAATTTGAATCACTCTAATAACTTCAAGCGAATCGATTCTCAAGCTACAAACTAACCTGAACATCGAGGCACACAAATCGATCGGCGAAGTCCGCCTTCAAATTGACGGTGCTCCATTCATCCTTGATCGCCGGCCAACTTTTCTCCGGCCTGATTCAGCCGTCGTTGCTGTCGAAAGAAGACTAGGGGTACGCGCAGCGATTAGTGGTGGTGAGCAGACCGTAATGGTGGGGATAGAAGAAAGATGGTGAATGGTAATAAAGAACTCAGAGAAGGTAGGAGTCAACGATTGTTATGTTCTACGAAATATCTGAAATTTGTATAATGTAATAGCTTTTTTTTGGGTATAATACTCATACTTGAGGTATTGTATAAAAATCGTGTATATGTAATGTATTTGTACAGTATAATGTTTTTTTTATAAATTTTGTGAATACTGGAAAATGATTATATTACACAAATTAGTTGAAGAATAGTCTTAGGTGTGAAATTGCACGAAATGAAAAGTTAGGGTGGTAAATTGCTCAATTAGAAGTTAGGGTGCTCAATTACTCAATTGGTGAAAATGTAGGGGGCAAATCGCCACTTTCGCCAATACAATTCCATCCAAAGGAAGAGCAATGAGGTTACCTAGCTAACCACTATCCTTGCAAAGCAATGATACTTACATTTGATCACGAACTCTAATACAAACATAGAACTTAATCCTTAGAATTATTTGATCTAAGAACGAGGTTTATCCTTGAAGATTCTACCATTCCTTTCCATCGAGATTTTATACAAAGTCTCAATGAAAGCTGCTCTCAGCATATTATTTCCTTTTCAGTAATAAGTTAGAGGAGTAAAGTGATGAGATATATATTTAATTGTTACTTTCTAATTCTTTGGTTAATCATAAAAATGAAATCATTTCATCACTTACAACAAATTATTAAGTTTATATTACTTAATAGATCTCACCTAACTAAGAAATTCCCAAAATGCTTAGGCTCAAAATTAATAACTTAATAACTTAATATTAGTAGGCTAACAAAATAGTTTCACAAATATCACGTGGCATGCCCAGAATGATTAGGCTTAGTTGTTTTAAGTTTAATTCAATGTTATCAGCTTATGTGTCAATCTCATGTTAAATCAGATGAATAACATCTCTTGAGATGCCTTTCCAAGAGTTTATAAAACACTTCCACTTCTTTAAGTTTAATTATCATAAGTTTCATTATTCAAATAATTACTCATGATCTTAATAGTGGTATTAAATATTGTGTCTCTTGGATTTTCGTTTGCTAATTTTGTCAATTACATGTTTGATCGACATGCTATATATATACCTGAGTTGTTTGTTTGAAGTTAGTAAGAAAAAAATGCACGTCATACATGAGCGTTATGTCCAAAGAGAGAAATTAAGTTACGGGAGGAGAAATGAAACTGGTAGTGTAGGTAATTGTCTCTCACAACAATTTAGAAGGGTATTGACAACTTTTAGTGATTTCATTTAACAATCGTAGTTAGATTTTATGTAATTTATATGTTTATACATACATACAAATTATTGTTAGTTATAAATTAAGATAGAAATTATTTCAACTTTATTTGTTGTACTGAAAGTTTTTTTTTTTATAATGAAAGTTTATCGTTTTGGTCACAAATATTTTTGATCTTGCATGCAATTGAAAGACAATTATTTTTTACTAAATTTTACACATACACCAACTACAAATTCATAAAATGTTAGTCAACTCATGACATTGTCCATTGTGATATGAAAATCACGGTTATTCTTGATTTTTAAATAATGTTTGCAACGATAATATTGTTATACTCAACGATAATAATCAAGGTAGCATCTCTACTGGTTCAGAAAAGCATACCAAAATCAAAGGATAATTGTCTCAATACGTTCTTAAAGGAAATTAAAGTAATGTTTCTATAGTCACTTTTTATACGTGCCATTTGGTACAAACTCAAAAACTTCATTTCGTTTTTTTCGAATAAAATGAGTCGACATTCTTTTCATTTTTCAAATAAAATGAACACTCCATTATTTGATTTTTTTAAATGGGAACACATATATATCCGAAAAGAGTGAAATTAAGTTTGTACACGGTAAACTGGTGCTTATATGGGAGAGCGAGAATTTCATTGGGTTAGAGAGGGTTTGTTACCTATCGTTAATCACTTTAAAGTATTGATCTTGAATACGGTGATTATCACTAATTATACTATAGTCAATCGTACTACCACGTTTGCATTAATAATGATGTTCAAGAACCCCCTACCATTTCGTTTCCTTTAGATTTGGAGTGAAAAACTAGATGTAATCTAGGAAACTTATCATATTAGTATTGTACTCAAAGCGTTAATCACTCATGAACTAACCAAATGACTAATATTATTCTTACGTATAACGTACTCATTAATCTGCTTATTAATTAATTTTTCAAAAAAAATTGGCTTCAAATTATATGAACTCTATTTTGTTAACTCTGGTCCCTTTTCTCACCCTATTTACACAATTTCAAGAAAGGTACACAAATAAGATATTAAGAATTTAGATACAATAATTTTTACGTGCGACTTCAGATTATACATGTGCTACTTTCTTAGGTAAAAAACCTAACTTTTGGTGAAGGTGGCGCAATGATAGACCACGCCAAGTTAGTCATGGAAACATCTACAATTCTCACTTGAAAGAAAGAAAAAAATAGACCTGTGATTTCACGGGCGCAAAAACTAGTTTTATATGATTTAATATTCTAAAATCATAGATAATGTGATTTATTATAGTAAATTAATACGATAACTAAAGTATTATCATGGTTACAATCAATGCAAAAAGATTCACTTTGTAACACAGTTTAATGGTTTTTCAATAAATTATTGAGAAACCGTCTTTTATGAGACTTTCTGTATAAATAATAATAATAATAATAATAATGATAATAATAATAATAATAATAATAATAATAATAATAATAATAATAATAATAATAATAATAATAATAATAATAATAATGACAACAAACATTTTCACCTACATTTTAATCAATTAGCACTATCTCAATACATGTCACCTCATTTGTATTGTTACCGTACACCACATTCCAAAGTTGTGGCACCCTAACTTAATCTTCCAATCATTTCACTTGTGAGACTATCTAGAAGACTGCTTTTTCTCACTTGGAGACCCAACATCACGCCTGTGAAATTGATAATCTAAAGATAAGTAGTATGCAATTATAATATGTAAGCGAAAATACCAAATTACATGACGGTTGTACCTATTTCTCGACATTTTCAAGGACTTCAGATGCAAGAATTGACTGACTAAAAACGGGATTGGGTGGAATGAGTTTTCTTCCAAATTAGGGAGTGCTTTTATAGTATAAAAATTACCCTAGTTCATTCACTAATGCCTTGAGTAATTGGTTTTTGCATGAATCTTAAGAATTGGGAAATGATCGAATGAAATATTGACATTATATTTGAGACATTTAACCTCTCTATATACCTTGTACCTTTCATTTGAATAACTAATAATAAAAAAACTTAGATCCTTGCATCACAAAAATAGTAACATACAATGTACTTACTCTTATTCTCATGGATTCGCATAATTAAACCAAAGTGGCCTCTCTTGACCATTGTATGTGCATAACTCGCACAATTCCTTTGACTTACCGTTTTCATTTTATTTTCAAGATTCATCCACTAACTTAATTACATTTGTGACCGCGTGCATAATGTAATGTGAATGGTATGATTTAAAACTTGACGTATGCAATGTCCCTACTCTTAGAGTCTTAGCCATGCATAATGCAATGTGAATGATATGACCTAAAACTTAAAGTATACAATGTCCCTATTTTAAGCCAATAAAAATTGAACAAATGTTCCCACCACACTTTTGCAACCCAAAATGATATAGAGATACTGTATAGGATATAGGATGTAGTAATCCACTTGTTTATACGACTAGTAACATCTCACCTATCTTCCAATGTTGGGCAAACTCACATATGTTCCAAAAGCTAAATCCCAATTTGAGTTTTTAAATCCCTTGAAACCGGGGTCACCCAAATCCCTGACGCCCTTACCCTCGGCCGCCCCTCGATTATTCCGGATCCATTCGTCTTACCCCGAATAATCACAATTCATTGTGCCTCTCTTGTCCGCTTATCCGATACTACAGCAAACGTTGGATCAAACCAAAACTTCAAACTTACGCCCATATTTTGCAGGCCTGAAAAGTGAGACCCACACAGTCAAAAATTATATCCCCCGCGCAAATTCGAAATGCTCATTTTCCAGAAACAAAAACAAAAGAAAAAAAAAAAACCCAAAAAATATTCCAACTTTCCCAAATAAATAAACAGTAACACAGAAGAAACCCAGAAAGAGGAGAGAGAGAGATGAAGAGAGGTCGGGGAAAAGCGAGCAAGAAAGAGCAGGCCACTCTCTCTCTTACTCGTCCCTTAAAACCCATGCTTACCCAACTCCCCATCTTCACTTCTAATCTTAATCGTAATAATATTAAGCTTAGTTGTAATGGTATTGATAATAATGTTATTAGTAGTGATAATAATCATAATAGTGTTGAGTGTTCTACTAGATTCAAGAAGAAGCTTCCTTCTGCTTCTCCCCCAATTGATTCTGATTTCCCCCTTGATTCTGTTGTCGACGCTGCTGAAATCCTCAGTCAGGATTTCTTTTGGTAATTTCATTCCCCCCCCCCCTTTTTATTTGATTGTTTTGTTCAAAGTTCATATCTTTTTGAATAATTAGTGAATACCCATGTTTTGATTTTTTGTTTTAATTGGGGTAATTTGTCCAATTTTAGCAACTTTTGAATTGTGATTGTGATTTTATTTGATGGGTATGTTGAATTTTAATTGGGGTTTTTTTTTGTGAGTGTATATTTCCAATATTGTAGAATATGAGAAGGGAAAATTTGAATTGGGGGTGAACATTTCTATGTTGATTGTTAAATGTTTTGCTGAAGTTAATGTATGGTGTTTGTGATTGTAATTGAGATGGGCGTGCTGCAGCTCGGGTTTTCGAAAAAATCGGACACTTGATTTATTACTGTGGTTGCATTGTGTTACTTAGGGTTACTAACATTTCTGAGTTATAGTTTTAGCTGATTTGTGAATACTGATTTGTTATTGAGTTGTGGTGATTGCTTCTCCTAATGCTGCGTTTGCTGGTTTTCGTGCTGTTTCTGGAAATGTATTGCAGCACCCCGGACTACATTACGCCTGAATGTCAACATCTCTTCAATAATCTGGACGGCAACAAGGTGGTTGTGATGAACAAACTTAGGATATCATCACAAACATGTTGTTTTATTTTTGGGGTCTTATGGTTGTGTTTGTTCGTTTCTCCTGCAGGATAATTTCCTTTGCCCGCCCTCTCCTGAGAAGTTGAAGTCGACCAAGCGTATAAGATATAAGCAAGGTGATTGCCTAGTGTACTGTTTTTCTACATTCTTTGTTCGCGGTGCAATATTTAGCGTGTTTGCAATGTTTCAATTACATCAAAGAACTTTCAATTACTTTGTTCCATGCAATTAGTGTGATGAATGTGTCATGGACTCATGGTTACAGTGTGTTACTTACGTATGGGAGTAAAACTACAGGAACCTGTTTATGTAAGACGATAATGTTTACTAATGACATTTTGATCCCTGACTCCTGAGTATATCCTTGAGGATCCTAGTAGTCGTTCTTCTTAACTTGATTCCGAATATACTGACATTGTGTACGTAAAGAGTGAGATGTAAAGTCACAAGGGATGTGCATAAGTATTGTTCTTGTCACACCTACACATTGGCTTACTGGGCTTTTTTTCAAAATTTAGCAACATAGGCCCGCACATCAATGCAGGATTCGAACAATTGCCTGCATTCTATGTTTTAAGAATACCTATTTGAAAACTGCAAGGATGTCTGTCATGTTTCTAAGCACTTAAGCAGTAGTGCAGTACAAAATTTCACTTCAACCTTATGTAGCTGATGCCTTCATCTGATGAGAAGAACCCACATTTTGAACATGGTTTGTTTTGTGTATTAAGAATTCAGAATAATGGAAGTTTTTGTTTTACCCATGGTGATTACTTGCCACAGGGAAATGGATATGAATACATGGATTGTTGATTTTTGCTGAACTTAGTAACAGATTCTCAATAAAGTTAGAATCTGATTTTCCCTGTTTTTGCATTTACATTTCTGCTGTCTATTTACAGGCAGCTGTTGTATTAGGCTTGCTTGGTCTTTTATATTGCTGATGTTTTATTCTTTTCCAGATATTCTCTCTACGAAATCCCCAGGTTATCTTTCTGACAGTCAGCAGACGGAGGACCTCTCAAAAGAGTCTCCTCACACAGATGAAGTCAAGACAGATAAATTCATAGCAACTACATTGGGGAAAGGTCGAAGTTATGTTCCTCAGTCAGCGGTTGCTTTACGTTGCCGAGTCATGCCACCACCATGCATAAGGAACCCATATATAAAAGACGTCTCAGAAACAGATGTGGACCCATTTGCAAGTTGGAGAACAAAGTGCTCAGGTGTTTTTGCCTGCTTCCACCACTATCTTTCTGTTCCACTCTGTGATACATTATTGTCCCCTACCTGCTTGGTGTGGAGCCTCTTTGGTGTTTTTGGGTTGATCATAAAACAATGATAGATTCGCTTTTGCTGTTCAATTTCAATTTAATTTCAGTTTCTAGTTAATGAAGCTTCTGAAAGGATGCGACTCGTATTTGTCTTAAACTTATGCCTTGTATTCCGTTGTAGAAGTGACTCAAGTTAGATCATACTCAATTTGCTTCTTCTTTTGCGTTTAGGTTTCTTGTCGCTGCCTGCTGGTGCTGACAGTGTGTCACGGTATCGGGCAGACTTTCAAGAAATTGAGGTACTACTTGTAATTCACAGAAACTTGGAGATTTTAGTATTTTAACTAGAACTTTTTCTGTAACTCTTAATTTCCGTCTTGTCAGCAAATCGGAAACGGCAACTTCAGCTATGTATTTAAAGTTCTGAAGAGAATAGATGGTTGTATGTATGCTGTAAAACGTAGCATCAAGCAATTGTACCAAGACACTGACAGGTAACGTCTTTGTTGTGGCAATCCGAGGATGGGGAGCTCTCTTATTGTTGATTCGTCATTAGATTGGTAAATGATTCTTAATATGTCTGCTGCAGGAGAAAAGCATTGATGGAAGTTCAAGCATTGGCTGCTTTAGGTTTGTGAAAGCAATTAGATACCCGAAGTTACTGATCATCACTAGCTTTGTCTTTGAAATGATTTGATTTTGTGATTGCAGGGTTTCATGAAAATCTAGTAGCCTATTACACTTCTTGGTTTGAAAATGAGCAATTGTACATACAGATGGAGCTCTGTGATTATAGTCTGTCCGTTCATAATTCTTCTTGCCCGCTTACTGAGGAAGAAGTCTTGGAAGCATTATACCAGGTATGTTTTCAGTTGACTCGTACTTAGATGTGTATCTTTAGCCTAAAATGATGATCCATATGGACATGCATAGTTGATAGTTCTCAAATTTCACAAAAAAATGAAGATGAGTTCTAAAGCAAGAGCTGTTTATTGTTCAGTTAACTTGATTAATCCAATTAAAGTGATAATGTTAATCTCCACTAATCACATATTTACTAGTTGTGTAGCCGAGTACTGTGCCAAAAAGGAACTACTACCAGTTGTGTAGCCGGTTGTTGTGATAACGTTCATCTCTCACTCAGCACATATTTACTAGTTGGTGTAGTCGAGTGCTATGCTATAAAGAAACTACTACATTGTTTTAGGTTATCCTTCCTACCACTTGCCCCTTTTTTGGCATGATGTGTGTTGGGGGAGGGGTTGCTTGTTACGTATCTGGTAATCGAATGTTGTTCTGGATTGGATGCCCGAGTTGCAGGTTGCCAAAGCATTGAAATTTATACATGAAAGAGGAATTGCCCATCTTGATCTAAAGCCAGACAATATATATGTCAAGAATGGTGTCTTCAAGCTAGGTGATTTTGGCTGTGCTACAATGCTTGATAAAAGTCTGCCCATTGAAGAGGGCGATGCACACTATATGCCCCAAGAAACTTTGAATGAGAAGTTTGATCATCTTGACAAAGTTGATATCTTCTCACTGGGAGTTTCTATTTATGAGCTTTTGCGACGATCATCATTGCCTGAAAGTGCGCACCAACTTTTGAAGTTGGGGAAATTGCCATTACTTCCTAGCAATTCAATTCAGTTGCAGAATTTACTGAAGGTATGTATGATCCTGCCTAATCTAATTGATCAATTGAGCTTTTCCTTAAGTTTGCGATTTGTTGTTATTTCTATCTATTGAAATGTTCTGGGAGTCTTCGCCTTGGTGGTCACTTTAGCATTTGGTGAATTTGGTACCGTAACATCTTCTTTGATAGGCCAATGTGCCTCACTGTTGTTCCGCAAAATTGAGGGACATTGAAGAACCCGAATGCTAACATCAGCAGTTTAATCTGTGTAATACATTTTCCTTCCCTTCCAGTCTTCCCTTCTGTAGACTTATCCTTTGTACCTATTTGCCCGATGCCCATATTCTGCCACGGAAACTGGTTTGCTGAAGGTTTTTTCTAGATAGTGCAAGTTAACTCATGTTAAGCTATAAATTTAGATGAGGCTACTACCCTGAGCTGTGGCTTCAAGTATCTACAGATGCCTGACTGTCAAACTTGGCTATTTTTGAAAAACTTCGTGCTCTTGACCTGAAAAGTGTGTGTTCGTGGCAAAGATCCAACACTGGTAGTTGATGAAAAATTTAAGTGTCTGAGCAGCATAGTCCAGGGATAGCGCTGTAATCGAGTTAACTGTGTGTAGTGTGCTACTCCAGATAAGCAGCTTCACTCTGTATGTTGCTCCTGCCCCATGCTTGACCTTGCATACTTCTGCCTGACATTGCTTGTAATAACTTGATATTATATAACAGGCGATGGTGGATCCCGATCCAGTTCAACGTCCTTCAGCCAAAGAATTACTTGAAAATCCGATTTTTTCAAGAATCATGCCAGGCCGTAGATCCAAGTAAGCCAGCCATGCTAATTTATCGGAGGTTTTGAAAAACTGAAGAACAAACACCCAGCACATTTTCTACGGTGCCAGCTTGCCATCTGCGAGCCTAGAATATTGAGGTCATGAGCCCCATCTTAACTGTTGGTTCATCTATGGCCATGCACCAAGTTTTGGTTATTCTCTATGGTGCAAATTTTGTAAATGTGTACAACTGCAAATGTAACATCTAAGGAGCATCTGTATAACTTATAAGACAGTAACATATTGTGGTTTTGGGCCATGCCATACCAATGCAAGCTGAGCTTTTGGGCTGCCAAATTCACTTGGATTTTCGTCACTGTCCAATAACTACACGTCAATTTTGCACGCTTTACATATGGCAATTCCAAATACGAGTACTCAACTTTATGTTAGGCGATCTCAAATGATTATGGGATTAAAATTTGGTGGTTGTATTTTGCCCCCTTTACAAATGCCCTTTGGCTGATTTGAGAGGATACACGCAAAACACTGATGAGGGATTCATCGAAAAGTTTCTAATTAGTAATCTTTTTTAGAAATCGAAAGGAGTCGGTCTTATACATACGCGAGGAAGGTCTAAGGAGTCGTACGAATGGAAGTGAAAGTCTCAGAACTAGTACAAATGATGCCCCCATACGCCCTTGGCTATACTCTATATGTACATCAACTTTTCGTTTGTGCTTCTAAATACTTCTTCATCTCTTGAATCCAACTCTATTGTTAATCCAAAGTCTTTCTTACAAATAAATCGAAACTAAAAAAATTGAACTGGAATCTATTATAATACAAACCTAACAGTATAATCCAAAAACTCTTAAAATTATTGAACAACCATATTCTCTGTATACTTGAGTTTCACTACCATTATATCTAGTTCCGACTAGGTCGATGACCTAATAATTATTCTCTACTGAGTTCTTTCTATATAAAGTAGCGTATGAATTCGAGAGTCGAGACTACATTAAACGAAATTACGGGGTGGGGGCATGAGGATTTGAACCCCATGCAGGTTGAGTTCCTAACCAATAGGCCAACCTTGATCCTCAGCTATCTACAATTGTTAAGAGTATGCTTATAGGCTTACCCAAAAGCTCATACACATTTTGTTTTCATATGACCTAGTACTATAACAATAGAGCCAAACTGAGGATCAAGATTGGCCTAGTGGCTAGAAACTCAACCTGCCGGGGGTTGTTCGGGTTCAAATCCTCATACCCCCACCCCCGCAGGCCGCAACTATGCTGCTCCTTTGTACCAAAAAACAATAGAGCCAAACTACTACATAATAATTGATAAGCGATTTTTCTAACATATGCACATTCGCCACATGATAAAAGCCTATTTCCCTTCCTTAATTAACGGAAATTTTGTCAAAAACAAATAGTATGAAATCTCATCAATTAATTGAGAAAATGATCACTTTGATCAAGGAGGAAATAAGCTTTTATGAAAAACCCATTAATAAGTGGCCTTTGGCTCGTTGACTTATTTCTGTACAATAATATGTTTACAAGATAAGATTATTTTTGAGTTGGTGATCATTGTACAATGCAAAGTCAAAGTTGATGTGGTACTAGATTACTTGTACCATTTCTGTACCTCCATTTAATCTTAGAGATTACTACTAATATTTTGAAGGGTCTCTCGTTTTTTTAGGGTTTGTATATTTTCGACTTTTGATTTTTCTTTTCTTTAAGGTTTATCGTCACAAATTTATTCATTACACCGAGGCTCTATCGCCTCTATAATGCAATTTGAAAAACAGTGTAATCAGATTATATTAGATCAGATCAAATCAGAATCATTCAAATAATGATCAATAAATCTAGTCAAATTCTTGATATAATATCGTTGAAATGCAGTTAAATTTTCAACAAATTTAGGTTATATTAAATTAATTCAAATTAATAAATATCAGATCAAACTAGTTGTATTACAATCAGATCAGATTAATAAGATGAAATGTTATCAAACAGAGCCCGGCAATGTCAACTTGTGCTATCTGCCTATCTACAAGTTTCTGTCCTGTCCAAATTTAAGATGAAATTTTGGGTGCAACATCGTTATTGGGCTGGATTATTCATTAATAAGTCAACATATGGCGGTAAATTGTTATGCAACAATTAAAAACTATCTACATCTACCCAAACTATTATCATACTTTCTGTTCTATCTTCTTTTCATCCTTTTTTTTAACCATCAAAATTGCATAACAATTTACCGCAAAATTACAAACTAAAAGGTGTGTGGATCCACCGTGCTACTTTTGTGTCTCATTCCGTATATTTTTTCAATCATAGGCTAACACTTTATCCATGAGATCATAAATTATTTATTTTATAGAAAAATAAAATAAAATGCTAGAACGTGATTGGAGGGGCACATAGAATGAGATACGAATTAAATAGTATAGACCATGTGTAACACTACGAAATATGGAAAGTAGTTTATGGAGTTGGTTTGTCCCATATTGTAAAACTAAAGCTCATATGATCAGTTTATAATAGATTCTTACCATAATACTACCAACAAGGCCTTCACCTTTTAGAGCCCACGAGAGGATATTCGGGTCTAATGGGTGACTTCTCATCTTTGTGTTGCGACGGACGGTGGTTCGGACTGTTATACCATGTACTCCCTCCAGTCCTATTTAAAATTTTCGCTCCCTTTTGCTCATTTTGTAAGGACCTTAAATAAATAACTCTAAATGATTTATTTAACAAATAAATCTAAAAGCTAATTATCACCAACATCTTTCCCTTGTCACCTTAATTAATCTTTCGACAAAAAACATAATATTTTGGGAATGAAAAAAACAAAACTGAAACCTAAAAAAAAATGATGAGAAGTTTAAAATGGACCAGAAGAGCATATCTATCTATCTATCTTCTATATCTTTTAATAAAGGCGTGCCATAAAGCTGATATGTCACGAGGTTGATAAACAATCGACATGTCAGCACCATGTCAGCAATCATTTAACACGTGAGTATACTCATTGGTAGATCAACCAAAAATGTGTTATTAGGATTTGAACCATTTACCTCTCACTTAGTTATTCATCACATTGACAGTGTGCTAACCATTACTTCATGCATATTTTTACAACTCATACTAATATACTATAAAAAGGAAAGAATTAATCCAAATGAATGTCAATGATGACATCATAACCTACATTTAACAATTAGATAATCCGTCATCTAGCAAAATTACGGAAAATTATGGTCGAAATTTTTGGCAAGAGATATGGCCGAATATATATTAGTTCCTAATATAAATCATCGAATCCTTTTTATTCTAGATAATATATCAAAGAATCTTATGATCAGTAATAATTAAGGTAAAAGAAAGCTAGCCGAAATTTTGGCATAATACAGATTGGATCCTATGTTCTTATTCTCTTTCTTTGTCCTGAGTTAAACGCACATCGGCCCTTTCTGCGGCGAATAAGAAAAAAACAAATAAAAAAAATTTAACGTACGGTTAGTGGAAAGAATTAGAAAAAAAGTAGAATAGCGAATATGAGGATTAACAAAAAAGTAAGAGTGAGAAAATAGAAAGTGATAAAGATTAACAAAAAGCAAGAGTGATGTCCCAAAATATAAACGGTAGTCAACATAACATTCGAGGCAATGACATTGATAGATACAAATCTTTTCTCACGTACATAATCTCCTGCAAAATGGAAAATAAAGAAGCAATATCAACTTCACAACTCACTATTAAAGCACCACCAGTTGAAGTACAATAAAAAACGCAGGGCTTTAGACAGTGGACAGAAGATCGTGAAGACGAAAGATACGACTACAATCTAAATTCAGAGGTCGGGGAATTAAAAGAAAGTTATCAGAATGGATACTCAAGGTGGGGAACGGCGAGGTGGCACAACCTAATGATGGGGAGGAGACCTTTTAGAGATTTCAAATGAAACAGGTTCATCAGTCTAACGTACGACTACCTATTTTGTGATTTTCATACCTTATCACTTATAATTTCCTTTCTATATTTCTTAAATGCGAACCTTTACCAATCTTATAACTTTATTTTTTTCCCTATGAATCCAATTAGTTTTTTGTTAAATAAAAAATAAAACTCACCTAAAAAAACAAAATGTCACATACTTACATATTCCTAGAATGAGGGAGTCTATACATAGCACTATTAGAACTATTTCACATAAACATTTAAAAACCTCGTGCATGACACGGGTTCATAAACTAGTAAAACTATAAAAGGATGACATATCCACACACCACTGTATGTGACAAAAGACCAGACAAATATATCGGGACAACTTTATCTGTACTTAATCAGAGAGTACATAAGCTGATTTGGAATATTATGTAGCTCCATTCATTTCCTTATGAAGCAAAATTAGACTTGCAAATTTTTATTTTTTTAAATCTTATTTGAAATAATCGCGCGGTCCAACTTGTCATTGTGCTTAAGTACCACCAGACACAAGGTGTCTCGATGATCTAACTACATATACAAAGTGCCAAATAAAATTTTAGCACTAATTAAGATTATTAACGATTAAAAGCCATGTGAAGGTTGACAAAAGTTTAAAAGTATTTTATCATACAAAAGGGTCGATGAGAAATCTTTGTCAAAAAATTTCAATTCGTAAAGTTTTGTTACGTCTTTGTTTTGAATCCAGTATATAAGACAAAACAAAGATGTCATTGAGCAAACTAAGTATACTTTAACAACGATCGCCAACATTGGGCGACAAGGTGGCAACTAAAGATCGATGATCAGAGGAATCCCATGACAGTTGATTATGTGACGAGAAAGAACAAGAGTTCTGAGAATGAGAATGCTTATTATTGTATCGAAAGCTGCAATGATTCGTGTCCAAAAGGTGTAGGCGTGCATTGGGTCGTAGGGCCGGGTACGGTGTCTAACCGGTATCCATTACGTGGAACTCTAAGTTTGTGTTTACACTTAAAAAATAAATCGTTTTATAAACACGCAACTTGGAATAAGTATCCGTACACTTTCGTAAATTGATTATTGCAAAAATTCTGAGACACCAAAGGTCACTTTCAATCTAATTAAAATAGATAATCTTGCATGGGAAAAAGAATCGAAAATGGAAGTAAAAGAAATAAATATTTGGATTGACAATTTCTAAATTTGGGGATATACTCCGTATGTAAGAAATATAGGAGTTGACAATGAGCAGGCACTTATATTATTGGATATTTCGTGTGTGAGACTTATATGAGCTTGACTTGTAACAAGGTAGATACTACTCATACTAGTATTATTATTAGTCCAATAATTGTACCAATTTGCAAGTTGAAATAGCACAATATCGAATCTAAATCTTGTCTCGTCAGTTGTTGACATTTTCATCCATTTTTCAATGCAATCTCGCCATCTGTGGGTTTTATTTTAAACACTTCTTTATAGAATGTTGGTGCGAGACTGTCATCAATTGTTTTGACTTAATTAGTTATCAGTTCAACGCAGCTAAAAAAAAGAATTGAATTCTACTAAAAACTAACGGAAACTAAAATGAGATCCTTACCCAAATTTATAGAGTTCACGGTGAACCTCATGTCTTCAAGTCTTCAACCATAAACTTTTGTGAAATTTAGGTCCATCCTCATCATTGTATATGTTTTACTCGTTTATAGCTCAATAACATCGAATGATTTGGATCGATCTTAATTAGACGCGTGAAAGCCATAAGAATATTGCATTATTTTAGTCCATCTTCATTGGAAGTCTCAAATGAGTGGAAAAAATGAGTCTCAAAATGAGAGACCCTCGATGTAGATCAAGGGGAAAAGTCTCAAAAATTGAGACGGTCTCTGTTTTTAGAGACGGTCTCAAAAGTCTCAAGAACTAATTATGTCGGGACCGTAATTAGCATTAATTTTATACTATTTTGGCCCCAATCAACAATTAAAAAATAAATGTTTGAGACCCAAAAATATAAGTCTCACAAATGAAAAGTAGGATCTCAAATTGAGTCACATTTTTCATTTGATGTAAACATGATGTAATTGTGTCATCATATTGGTATTTGAGACCTAAAATGAGTCTGACCGATAAGGATGCTCTTAACTCGTGTAGTGTATAATTATACACAATTAAGTATTTATTGTTATTATTGTACTTACTCTATAAGCTTAAATACTTGATACATTTGATATATTTGGTCGTAGCCCCTAGTGTGTAATAATAATAGGGTATTGTTAAATTTCGCCTACAAAAACAAAATATCGCCTACAAATTACCCTCACATTTCCAATATTGCCCTTATTAGTTTTCACCACTTTCTCTCTCTTCATCTTACCTTTAAAGAGTGGTAAGGGCATTTTGGATATTACAAGTCATTTTGTAGGCGACATTTAGCGATTCAGTAATAATAACTAAGGCTGGATATTTATTATTTAATCTTTCTTTTTCGAGAGAGATGGGGACCGGGAGGGGTAGAAAACAGGGAGACGTTCATAGAGACGGCTAGTTCAACTCAAGTTTCACAATTTTATTTCATTTTAATGGTATGGGCGGCCGATTGAGCAAGCATAATAACAATTCCTTAACAAAATTATGTCAAATCGTGTTTGAGCCGTGTGCCCCTTTAGACTCTTCCTGTCATCCTGTGATATGTACACATGATACTGTCACTATGAGCTATTTTATTTCAAGTATCTATTTATACCGCTTAAACAAAAAAGTGGTCGTTTGGTTGTCACTCAAAATCATGGGAATTCAAAATTCCCATGAATTAATTTTTTTGGAGTTGTTTGGTTGCCTAAAATCGTGGTAATATCCAATTCCTACAAAATGGAAGAATTGGCTTACCTAGCCCCCCTTGGTAATTGACAATTCATGTGGAAATTCATTTCCTACATGTAGAGCTGACACGATACGACAACACGACACGAACCGCACATGAAAATAGCGGGTTAGTGTTGAGTGTATCCAACCCGTTTAATTAAACGGGTCAACACGTCTAACACGACTACCTAAACGGATTGGGTTAGTGTTGAAATTTCCGACAGGAAACAAACACAAATTTTACCCGTTTATTTGTGATATGCTAGTCTTGTCAATTCGTATGACCTCTTTAAACCGTATAGAGCTCAAATCAGAACTCAAATAATATAATTGTTGAAATTAATCTTTTTTAAACCCGTCTTTATTATTAATGATGAGTTACATATGCACAACAGCCATAATTCTACCATTTTTCTTTAATAAAATGTAATTTTTGCGAACTTTTCTTTTAAACGGGTTAAGCGGGTTGTTAACGTGTTACACGTTTAATAAATGGGTCGGGTTAGTGTCAAGTGTTATCGACACGTTTAATAATCGGGTCGGGCTAGTGTCAAGGGTTTTATAACCCGTTTATCTTTGACATGGACACGAACATGACATTTTGTCAGCTCTACCTACATGTAACCAAACAGTTTTGAGAAATTCATGTGAATTACTACAACCTAGGAAGTGGAACTTCATGGACATCCCGTATGCAACCAAATGACCACTAAATTTCTCCAGAAATTGTTACAGCGTAAGATAAATAAACAAGTTTTTTTGAATGAGCTCCAAAGTTAAACATTGTGCACATGGTTTCCCTGAGTTATACGTACCATTATACACGTGCCCCTCACTTTTATATAACGGTTGGTGCCCCAACTAGACTATTTAAAAAAAAGACATTTTTATGTTGAACAATTAGCTAATAACTGCTCTTGTTTTCTACACAAAAGAACAATAATTACAAGACCAAATAGGCAGTGATAAGTCACTATTATGAAAAATAAATTGACAACTTTTAACAATTACTCAGCATACAACGCTTTTCTTTACTTTTGAAATAGTTTGACATGGATACCATGTGTACTGTTATGTAAAACTGCGGGGGGGGGGGGGGGACTTTGTGCATCGTTATATATAAAAAAATTAATTTGCCTTATAATGGACATATATGCCTTATAACTCGTAAGCTACTCATTTGTCTCAATGCTTATACCATTCTCCTAAAGAGCACAATGAGCATGGTGGTCCTTGTCACAATAGAGGAGTGAGAACCACGTTTGAATTCTTTTAAGTGTGGTCTCTAGTCCTCTATATTGTGACAAGCACCATCATACTCGTGCTCCCGCGAGCATGATATAATTTACTCATTTGTCTTGACAAAATTATTGCCTTTCAAGTATCTCGTTTTCTATTGCACTAATTTTCATACTTTGGAGATCCAAAAATATTTGCGAAATTAATTACAATAAGCTCTACTCTTCTTGTTATAAAAATTGCGAATTTCAGTCTACTCAAAATAACAAGAAATTTAAATCATGCATTTCCATTTTGACCCATTTAAGTGGAAATAGATTCTTCCATGGTTACTTTTTTTATTTTATATTTTTCATAATTTTTTTTTATCTCGAATTCCCTTGCGTAGAAATTTATTTTTGTCTTTGATGGTTCTCTTAAATTATAATTTTTTTATGTTTATTTTACAACTTTACAACATTTACTTTTCTTTTTGTAAGAAATTTAGATTTTATTCATCCAATACGGGAATAAAACGGGATCTTACAAAAATAGAAACCACGAAGAACTACTTGGCACTTAGACTATCAACGAACTCCTCACTCTCAATGTTACTTAGCCAACTAAAAATTCTAACACAAACTAAGTATTTAATGCTCAAAACGATATTGCTGCTATCTTGTCGAGAATTCAGGAAAATTCTCTGAATTTTTTCCCTCCAAATGAAGTAAACAGTGGCCGCAATGCTGCATTTCACCAATTTTATTCTCCATGTCTTATGATTTTTGTGTTTGGCCAGCCAGTCGAGCTCATGTGTTAATCCCCAGCTTCTATTCTGCAACCCGACCCAGACAAGCATGCTTTGCCAGATTTTAGCAGAAAACTCACATTTAAAGAATAGATGGTTGTGAGTTTCCTCACTTTTTTGAGAGATGATGCATATGTTGATTATTTGGATTCCTCTCTTCCTGATGCTATCCACAGTGGCAAGCTTACCCTGTGCTGCTAGACTTGTTATAAAGCTATGTTTTGACGTTTCAACAGAGTCCCAAACTGTCTCCCTCCATCTTACCTTTAGGGAAGAATCTCTGAAGTAGTTGTAAGCTTTTTTCACATTGAATTGCCATTTGAGCTCCAACTTGTTACCAATTTGCAAGCAGATTCCTCAGTTTTTTCTTCCCTCAAGATTTCTTCTCTGATGTGCACGATGCCTTTCCAACTTTCTGGATCACTTTGCTTGCTTTTTACCCTCCATAAATTCTCATTCTTAGGCAATATGCCTTGATCCAGCTTGACCAGGTTACCCTGACCCCTTAGAATAATCCAAATCCATTTACAAATCAAGGCTTTGTTCTAGGATAGGATCTCCTTTATGTTAAAACCCCCTTCTTCCCTTGGCAGACAAGATCTCTTCCAGCTTTTAAAAGTCATTTTCCTGTGACCCTCTTCAATATTCCACAGAAAGTCTTTATAGACTTTATTAATCCTTTTAATCACCCTTTTTGGAAGCAAAATGCTGGCACACCAGAAGTTTTCTAGCCCAAACACTACTGCATTAATTAGTTAAACTTTTCCTGCATAAGAGAGCATCTTTGAGGACCAGTGCTGAACTCCTTTGCTTATCTTGTTCATCAGCATTTGGTAGAGCTCAGATTTAAGGTTTTTAGTGTGGAGAGGTAGGCCCAAATATCTAGAAGGGAATTTTCCCTCTGTAAACCCTGTGGCCTGCAAAATCTGGTTTTTGATCTCATCTTTCACTCCCCCAAAGTATATCTCAGTTTTTGCTTTATTAGCTTCCAAACATGAGATTTTGGCAAAGATATCCAAGCAATCTACAACAACTTTTGCTGAGGGTACATCTCCCTTGATGTAGATCATCAAGTCATCTGCAAATCTCATGTGAGTTAACTGGACTTTCTTACATTTAGGATGCAAGGAAAATTGGCTTGCCTTGCTCATGTCCCTCAAATATCTTGATAATATCTCCATACTTAGAACAAAAAGGTAGGGAGAAAGAGGGTCTCCCTGCCTTATTCCGCACTTCCCAGGAAAAAAACCCTCATGATTACCATTTATCTTAAGAGAATAGTATGGTGTGGTGATGCAGCCTGTAATCCAGCCAATGAATTCTTTAGAAAAATTCATAGCATCAAGCATTTGCTCTATGAACCTCCAATTTAGTGAGTTAAAAGCTTTTCGAATATCCAGTTTGATCAGACACCTAGGGGATATGTTTCTTTGATGATATCCTTTGACCAAGGCCTGAGAGGTCATGTATTATCAAAGATAAATCTTTCCTTTATGAAAGCAGCTTGTTCTTTCCCAGTGATATCAGCGAGAACACTTTGCAATCTTTTAGCTAGAACCTTTGTCACTGCTTTGTAGAAAGTGGAGCAGCGGGAAATGGGTCTGAAGTGTGTAACCTGACTAGCATTCTCTTTTTTGGGGATTAAAGAGACAATGGTGGCATTAGCTTGCTTTGGCATGGTCCCTGTTTTGAAGAAATCCATTGCAGCATTTGTGAAATCATTCTTAATATTTTCCCAATTTGTCTTGAAAAACCCTGGAGAGAACCCATCTTGGCCTGGACTCTTATTTGCATCCATACTAAACACAACTTTCCTGATTTCTTCTGCTGTGATTGGGGAGATCAGCTTTTGTTGATGACAGTTATTGAGAATAGCTCATTTCCTCACAAAATTATAATTCCAGCTTCTCCACAGCGTGGTCTGGCCCAGCAAGAACTGGTAATAGTCCAAGAAAGCATCTACCACTCTCTTTTGATCCTTATGCACCCTCTCATGTATATCCATGATTTGACCAATGACACTCCGATTCTTTCTTTCAGCAATTTTAGCAAAGAAGAATCTAGAACTGCAGTCAGCTTCATTTATGTACTTGACATTGGCCCTTTGACTGAGCATACTAAGTTCTGCCTTTTTTAACTTAATATATTC
Organism: Spergularia marina; assembly: GCA_963680865.1. Lineage (NCBI taxonomy): Eukaryota > Viridiplantae > Streptophyta > Magnoliopsida > Caryophyllales > Caryophyllaceae > Spergularia > Spergularia marina. Next base: position 5,167,308 of record OY804555.1, read on the forward strand.
ATCCTTAAGGTAATTTACCTCTTCTATTTACCTTTGATTCCAAGGGTTAGCTTGCAGAGAGACTTGACCTGCAAACAACTTTTTCTGGCATTTATCCACTCTTTTGCTTAAAATTGAGAAGTGATGCTTATTTAGTTGACTCAAACCATGTTTGACATGCTTGAGTTTCTGAAAGAGCTTGTAGATAGCAGTGCCTGAGACAAAAGTATTCCAGGCATTTTTCACAATATCTCCATAATCCTATGATCCTCCCAACAGTTCAAATATTTAAAGGACCTTTTGATCTTTGGAGGATCAATAATATGAACCACTATGGGAGAATGATCAGATGTCCCATATGGTAGAAAATCTACAAATGATGATGGAAAGCAAGACATCCAGACATTATTTATCAAAGCCCTGTCAAGTTTGCACCAGCATCTTGTGTCACCATCTTAGTTATTGGTCCAGGTGAGGTGACATCCTTGCCCAACTATATCATCTAGTCTAGTATGATTAATGCACCTGTTAAAATCTTCCATATCATTTGCATTTGGAGGATTTCCACCAATTTTCTCAATATGATCTCTTATTACATTAAAATCTCCCAATGCTCATGGATCATTAGTCCTGAATGAGTTAATTTGACGCCAGAGATCCCTTCTTTCCTCAACAGTATTGCTTCCATACACCAGAGTGACCCAAATACTACTATTAGACAAGTAGTGCATCACTCTACAATGTATAAATTGACTCCCTACTTCTTTTATCTCCACCTTGACTGTTTACTGATTCCAGAGCACCCAAATCTCCCATTTCTATGGTGGGAGTAGTTGTTTGCTACTAGAAATCTGCTCAACTTCTTCCTAACTATGCCTTTGAAGATCTTTTCTTTGACTCTAGTTTCCAAAATTCCAAATAAATCCACCTTATTTGACAACATGAGATCCCTCACCTCCCGTTGTTTGAGGGCATCATTGAGCCCTCTTGTGTTTCAGGCTCCTATTATCATTGGGATGGAGGGGTGTCTGGAGGCTCCTCATCCCCTATATAATCAATCTTCTCCTGAGCCTATTCAGAAAAACCCCTTCTCCAGTTGTGCATTGGTGATTCCAATGGAAAGCAAATGTGCAAAGCTGTTTTTAATGCTTGTAAGGGGAGTTCTTGATGTAGCATCCACTCCCTCTGATTTCCTTCTTGTAACCACCCTAAATCCCATCCCATCTACTTGGTCTTTTGATGGTGGAGCATCTGCTTCATTAAGGATCAAATTTGGAATTTCCTCTTGCCGAGGCCTGCCTTTTTCAATCACTACATCCTTCTCCTGCTCATCCTCCTTTGGAATTTCCTTTACCCTGTAAACTTTCTTTACTACCTGCTTGATGGGTTGTTCAACTACAGTCTTAATTTTGTATACCCTGTAATTTTCCTTCTGATGACCCAGCTTCTTGCATGATTGACATTAAAATGGCACCCATTCATATTCTATTCTCTGGCAAATTGGTTCTGTGAATGGGTTATGCAGCAACAATGTCTCAGGCAATGGTTTGGACACATCTACTTCCACCATGACCCTAGCAAATGAGAGTCTTTCCTTATGTGTTGTAGTATGATCAGCACATAAGGGTTTGCTATTTTGCTAGCAATACTACTGAGTGCGTGATTAGACCAGAACCATGGATCAAGATCTGGAAGCAAGACCCAAAATGGCACTACTGAGACTTTATCTAGTTCCTGAGTGATTTCAGGGGACCGTCTCTTTAGAATCAAGGCATTACCCAGAATTCTCCATGGCCCTCCCCTCAAAACCTCTGTAACAGCCTCCTCGCTAGAAAGCCTGAACATAAACCATCTCCTCTGGAAATAGACCACTTTTGGGACTTCTATGTGTTTCCAAAACTTACTAGCAAAGTCCTGCAGATCCTTAAGTTTTGGCTTAGCTCCAATTACATTTCCCACAAGCGAATTAGTCCAATATTCCAGTTCATCAGCAACATCCTCATGTTCACTAACAACCTCACCAGGTTCATCACTCGAGGTATGATAACGCAAGTTCATACCAGGTTTAAGTCAAACAATACTGCTCCATGTGGCTTTCTTAATCGGGTTTTCATCCCTTGATTTCTCATTAACAACAGCCTTTTCCCCCCTTGATTATCCTTGCTTTTCTGATGATTATTTAACAAATTCAGGCTATTATTCATTTCCCCAGATAAGATAGCTGCAAAATTTCACATACTAGACTTATTCAGAGCATTTCTGATGAAGTCACCCAGTTGAGTTGGGCTCCGATGTGTGTTCATCCGAGTTTCTGTTTCTTCTTCCGATTCTTCATGATTCTCTAAAATTTTTGTACTAGATTGTTCCTCTCCTCTTGCTGATTGTCTTCCTATGGTTTTTTACTTGCGGGCGTCCTCTCTTAACCGTGCTTTCAAGCTAATCTATGGTGTCCGTACGATTAGCTTGGAGAGTAAGCTAACTCATCAGCATGACCTTATTTTTATTTTAATGTTAAATTTTAAACTCATTGAATTATTGGATACTATCAGTAAGTGTTACAACATTTACTTTAGATTTCTCTGAACAAGTCAAAAGTAGAGAGTATTTTTGCAAACTAGAATTTATGATTAATTTTAGCAAATTTTCATTCACATTACTATCTATCTATCTATCTATCTATCTATCTATCTATCTATATCTTTTAATAAAGCTATGACATTATACTGATGTGGCAAAACTTTAATAAATGATTAACATGTAAGCATTAGCGAATCAAATCATTGGACGAAAAGATTTAGATAAGATCTTTTGAATATTCTACAAATATTTTCCAGATAAAATGTATCATGTTACTTTACGAAAAAAAAGGCAAAAAATATCAACATGGAAGCGAACACTCTAAGAGGCATTGCGAAGTGGATTGGTAGACACACAAAAAGGAAGCATTGGAAGAGTAAATGGAAATGCAGCTTCAATGCTCTTGTTTATATGGCTTGATATGAAACGAACAATAGATTGTTTAAAGGTGAAAAACATAGCTTAGATTGGTTATATTTCAGGATCAGATTCTTAGTGAGTGTTAGAATTCTTAGCTTTCTCAAGAAGAATGTAAATGAGGAAATCATAGACTTCATCAATGCATAATTCCTAGTGGTTTCCTTTTTTGTAACCTTCTTTCTTTTTTCCCCTAGCTATATGGATGATTAAAGCTCCTAACTTGCTTGCAAAAAAAAAGGCAAAAAATAATAATTAGACGAAGCAATCTTTAAAAAAATATGTATGAAAGGAAAATAAAAGGAAATAAGAGTTACAATAAGGACACTATACAAATGATGATATAAAACACAAATTATATTCACCTTCAAATAAAAAAAATGAATGAAAATGAGTAGTTTGACTCATGTAGTTGTACGTATAAATCAATAAATCACATATTTAATCCAACAAAAATAATAAAATGTGCATTTGAATATAAAAGATGATGAAAAATTGAAAATACATAGAAGAAACCGTCTTGGTCTTGAATTTATGTTATGAAATGAGTTAAAACTTAAAAACACAATGTAGAATCAGTTGCAGAAAAGGGGAAAATAGGGATGACTTTGTTCTTTGATGAAAGCAGCAGTAAGGATAATGAGATTACGATTGAGGAGTGTGATGTGCAGGATGAAATTGAAAAATGGAGAAACAATCTGATTGGAAATGTAATTGGATCAAAACCCTCTGTCAAGGAGCTAACTGATTATGTTAATAAGAATTGGGGAAATTTGGGGAAACCTAGGGTGAAGTACTTTAGAAGAGGATGGTTTACCTTTAAATTTTATAATGAGAATGATCAATGAGGTGACGAAGGCAGGACCATGGAAATATGGAGGAAACCCTCTAATCCTCAAACCATGGAACCCTGCAATCTCTCAGGAACTTGACATTCCTATGTGGGTTTTGCTGCCAGACCTTGACCCGTGGCTTTGTAGTGAAAATGCATTGAGTAAAATTGGTAGCAAGATAGGTAAACCTATGTATGCTGACCATACAACAACTCTGCAGGAAAAGCTCTCATTTGCTCGAATCATGATCAAAGTGGATGTTTCACAGGAGTTGCCTGAAGATGTGATCATAAACACTTCTCATAGTGGCCAAATTGTGCAAATGGTAGATTATGAATGGGTGCCTTTTTATTGCAAGTGCTGCAAGAAGCTGGGACATGTGGAGCAGCACTGCAAGTACAATAAGAAAGCAATGGTCACGAGGCAAAGACAAAGGAGTATAGGCCAAAAACTGTCATTCCAGTAGAGGAAAAAAGCAAGGATGACAGTATACATGTGGTGCAAACCCAGGTTGTAGTGGAAGACATCAGTCATTCTACTCCCCCTCCATCTCCAGTAGAGGAAAATGCTGAGTATAATATTGATGACTTGGGATTAAGAAAACGGAAAAGTGGGGGCGGAATGGAAAGTAATACAAGCAAGGATGTACAACCTACCACTCTCAGTAACAGGTTTAAAATTCTATCTGCTGGAGCAAATGAGATTGGAATGGAGGAAGTCTATGGTTTAACAGTTGTGCATCATTTATTAGTGGAGGATGGGATTCCAGACCCTCCACCATTATGTTAGTGGGAGCTTGGAACATAAGGGGGCTCAATGAAGCCCTCAAACATCATGAGGTGAGGAGCCTCATGTTGAAGAATAAGCTTAGTATTATTGGAATAATGGAGACTCGAGTGAAGGAGAAGAAAGCTGACAGTATTCTTAAGAGAAGTTTTGATCAATTCCTAAATGCTACAAATTATGCTCATCACTATAATGGCCGAATTTGGGCTCTTTGGAATCCAATATATGCCAAGGTGGAGATTATCAAATCTACTAGTCAAATTATTCACTTCAAGGTTAAGAATAAAGCTGCTGATATTGAGATTTACTACATTATTGTGTATGGTAGTAATGATGCTACTGAGAGGAAACAATTCTGGGCTGATTTAGTTGGGTGCAAGCAAAGTCAGAGTCCTTGGTTAGCAGTGGGAGACTTCAATGTTGTTCGTTGGGCAAATGAGAGAATGGGTAGATCACAACCATTACAAGCTGATATGGATGATTTTAATGCATGGCTGCCTTTCAAGCTGTGACTTAGATGATCTAAAGTTTATAGGATGTGAGTTTACATGGAATAACAACCAAGAGGGTGAAAACATGACTTGGGCTAAGTTGGACAGGGCTGTTGTCAACTCTTCCTGGTTGAATCTATATCCAAATTCTCAATCTGATTTTGCTCCCAAGTGGGTTCTCTGATCATAGTCCTGCCATTGTTACTATTGTTGAAAACAAAATCATTCCCAAAACCTTCAGATTTCTTAACTGCTGGACAGAGCATCCTAATTACAAGAAGGCTGTTAGTGAAGCTTGGAGGAAAGATTGCAGAGGTAATGCAATTGACAGGTTGCATAACAAACTCAAAGCTACCAAGCATGCTCTGACTGAGCTCAATAGAAACAACTTCTCAAACATGAAAAAGAGAGTTGAAAGTTGTAAGGAAACCCTTGAGAAGTTACAGAGAACCTTAGAGAAGCTCCAAAAGATCTCACTCTCCAGCAGGAAGTTTCTGAAGCTCACAGCCAATACTGTGCTATTAGAAATGCTGAAATGAGTATTCTTAAGCAAAGATCAAAGATTACTCATATCCAGCTTTCTGATTCCAGTACTAAGTACTTCTATTCCAGAATTGACGAGAGGAAAAGTCAGAGTTGTATGGTTAATATTAGGGACAAAGATGGGAAGACATGTAGAACGCAGAAGGAGATTGCTGAAGCGTTTATTGATTTCTATCAAGGGATGCTCGAGACTAATCACCTTGTTGAAAAGATGGATACTGAATTCATCAGGAAAGGTGGTTGCCTCTCACTTGACTTTCACCTTGACCTTATCAAGCCTGTAACTGTGGAGGGAATTAAAAGTACTCTTTTTAGTATGAGCCCTGATAAAAGCCCGGGACAAGATGGGTTTAATGCAGGGTTTTATCAGAAGACTTGGGAGATTGTGGGGAAGGATCTTACTAAAGCTGTGAAACAATTCTTCGAGCAGCAGCGCATGCCTAAGAAACTCAATGCTACCATGGTCACATTGATCCCTAAAAAGGATAATGCAGCCATGGTTTCTGACTTTAGGCCAATAGCCTGCTGTTCAACTGTCTATAAGATAATTAGCAAGATCCTTGCTGATAGGATGAAACCGGTGCTTAAGGACATTATTGGGTTTGAGCAGGCAGCTTTTGTCTCGGAGAGAAACATCTTTGACAACATTGCGATCTCACAAGCTCTGGTTAAGGGTTATTCTCTTAAGAATGTTTCCCCAAGCTGTCTCCTTAAGGTAGATATCAGGAAAGCTTTTGATACTCTCAACTGGGACTTCATCAAAGACATGCTCATCACTTTCAACTTCCCTACACTATTCATTGAATGGATTTGCAACTGTCTCACCTCAACCTGGTTTTCCTTCAAGATTAATGTAGTTTATGAAGGTTTTTTAGAGGGAAAAGTGGTATTAAGCAGGGAGACCCCCTTTCTCCCTATATTTTTGTCCTAAGCATGGAGATTCTCTCCCGACATCTCAGAGAAATGAAGAGCTACCCTAATTTCTCCTATCATCCTCAATGTTCTAAAATTAAACTGACTCATCTTGTGTTTGTGGACGACCTCATGATTTTTACAAGAGAAGATACTCCATTAATTAAAGCTGCAATGGATTGGTTGGAAAAGTTTGGGAGGATTTCAGGTTTGAAAGCTAACCACTCAAAGACTGATATTTACTTTGCTGGGATTCATGAGCAGATTAAGAAGGATATAGTTCAGCTGACTGGCTTTAATGAGGGGTTGTTTCCCTTCCGCTACTTGGGTATCCCTCTTAATTCTTCCAGGCTTACAACTGAGATGTATGGAAGTTTGATAGGGAGAATTCAGAAATCTATAAGCCATTGGTCTTCGAAAAATCTCTCTTATGCAGGGAAGCTTCAATTGATAAATTCGGTGGTTTTTGGAGTGGAAAATTTCTGGTGCTCTGGGATTTTACTTCCTAAAACCATTGCTAAGAACATAAACAAAATCAGCAAGAACTTCTATTGGAATATCAGTGTTGGAGAGAGGAAAATTCACTACAAGAGCTGGCTTAGAATTTGCTCTCCTAAGGCTGAGGGTGGGATGAATGTGAAGGATGTCCAAGCTTGGAACAAAGCTTTATTAGCTAATTGGATTTGGAGGCTTCTTATGGATAAAGAAGGTCTTTGGGAAAAGTGGATCAGAGCTTACAAGCTCAGGGAGAAAAGCTTGATTGAAGTCCACTACAAGAATGGTGATTCAGAAAATTAGAATAGTATTATCAAGGTAAGGAATGTCATCCTCGACAGAAATCAAGGAAATGATTTTAGCAGCAGTGTGAGAAAATGGACGAAGAATGGCAGGTTTGACACTAATGCAGCCTACAATTTCTTCCGAGCTAGTCTGCCGGAGGTTAGATGGCACAAAACCATTTGGGATAGTGTAAATCTCCCCAAACACAGTGTCACTGCCGCCCTTGCTATTCAGAATAAGTTAGCGACTGTGGACAACATTATTAAGCGAGGTATGCAACTCGTTAATAGATGTATACTCTGCAAATCTGCTGCAGATACGCATAGACACCTATTTTTTCGCTGCACTTTTGCTGGTGAAGTATGGGATAAGATCAGAGATTGGAATGCAATGAATATGGATAGTAGGGACTTGAAAGATACTACTGATTGGCTTCAAAAGAAGAGGAGGAACAAGAATTGGAGGCATAAGAGGGCAATATGCAGCTTAACTACCATTGCTTACTTCGTTTGGAGAGAAAGAAATTTCAGATTGTTCTCAAATGAGGAGCATTCAATTGATTGGATTGTCCGGCAAATCCAATTTGTTGTTAGTATGAGGCTTCTATGTTTATCAGCAATTCGGAAGAGGTAGTAGATAGTCTAAACTCTGTGTAAAGTGTTTAGACTCTCCTTAGTTGCAGTTTTGTAGTGGCGCTTTTTGTAAGGAGTTCGTTTATTCCCTCAATGGGTGAATAAAAGAACAAAATTTCTTGCAAAAAAAAAAAACAAAACAAATGTAGAAAGATAATTTAACCATAGTTAATACGAAATACGATTTAATCTCTTGGGCTGGATTTGGTGTGAATTTGATATTTTACGGCGACCACCAATAATTTGAATTGAGGAGTGGGGGTAGTAAGGGAGTTGACGGTAAGTGGACAAGTTAGCAAGTTGACAAATTGGGTAGCATTGTTTAGGAGAGTCGACAAGCCGCGGGGATAGGGGCAAGTAGAAGAGTTGAAGGGAGTACATGTCAACTAAGAACGTTGACAAGGAGGTGCGTATGTCGAGCACGAGAGTTAAGGGTGGTCAAGATGGGTCGCTTAGGAGGTGAGCCTTCTCCAGAAAATGCTTTTTTCTTCCCTTACCTTAAACAAATGACAATGTTAGTGAGGACTTGATTATTTACACTTAATTGTCAGTGAGCTGCTAAGGTGTAATGGACACCTAAATCAAGGAAGGTGCTAAATACCTTTTGACCACGGGTTAGACCCGAATTCGGAAAACAATGCAAGGGGTAAGTATGTCTTACAAATAGAAGTTTTTATTAGTAACTAATCGAGTATGAAACAAAGGTTAACTTTGCACACGACACTTTCAACTTCTAACAAGACCGTATTATATACTACAAGAATTTAGAGTATGGGGGTCGCCGGGTCGGTAGAGGATCTTACATATGGTGAGGTAGTATATCGCCTAGATCCAGAAAGAGATGGGGTTCAAGTAGAATAATTGATGGTGATTAAGGTCAATTGATTTCGTACGGAACAATGTTTGCATTGAATTTTGTAATATCTCTAAAATAATATTGCATAGTCCTATTTTAAATAAACATTTGAAATTATCGTGCGATGCACGGGTTAAGAAACTAGTATAACTTTAAAATAAATAATTTATTAGTGTGAGAGGATATGGCTATCATGTTATTATGTTAGACACGTGCTTAATCTAACCAAACTAGACAAAAAGATGACAAATATCCAGTGTACAAATGCTAGTTTTTTGGGTAAAGAGAGCCGCCTTTGTTGAGTATCGGTAGCTAAAAAGGAGGACGCACATCGCCATCTTAACTCGTGTATATGCATGCAGCTACAATGACTGCACTTTTACAAGTCAAGCCAACCTTCTACTTTAGTTTAAAGCACACCACACGGACGAAGAAGATCCAAAGTGGGATGGAATCAAATACCAAACTGGTATCTGGTATGGTAAAGTATTGTTGAAATGAAATTTATAATTCTTCAAAGAGTTTATGTAAGACGTTTTTCGATTAGGACTGATTTACCCGATATAGTATGTGTGGTCGCTTTTTAAGAAAGATTGTGATTTTCGATGGATTATAGCTATAGAATATACCACAAATTGTTGGGTAAATATATGGAACAATTTTTTGAAATAATGATCGAAAAAAAAAAACTTGTTCAATAGAATGGGGTGCACATCACCTGTATATAAAACCGGCAAAGATCATGGCGGTTCCATGACTTGTGAACAGTAACCAAAGAAAAAAAAATTCCGTACGAACTGTAAAACCGCCAAGGACCTTGGCGGTTTTACAAAGCTCTTTGGCGGTTTTACTATTCACAATAAAAAAAATTGTCCTAAAACCGCCAAAAATCTCAGCGGTTTTGTATATGGGTGACATGCACCTCATATTGTTGAACAAGTGTTTCTTCCTTCCTATTTTGTTTAACATTTTTTTTTTCGAACACTATTTCGTTAAATTGTTCAAATATATGCACATAAAGGAAATAACAAGTAGAGAACTAGGCTAGTATCGCCTACCTGTAATGGTTCGATCTGATTAGACTAGTAAATCTAAGAACGCTAAAAGAATTTAATTTTAATTTTGTTTATTCAATTCTAACTCGATTACAAGGAAAAAAAATTTAAAATTAGCCAGTGAAAAGAAACGACTAAATTTGATTGATTCTACACTAAAGATCTGTTCGGCTTCACTAATAACTGTTTGAGTAGCAGATAACTGTTTTGGTAGTAGGTAGCAGGTAGTAGGTATTAGGTAGCGGTTAGCTCTAAAAATAGCAGTTGATGTTAGACATGTTTGGTAGAAGTAGCTGTTGAATTATCAAAACTATATAGTACATAGAAAAATAAAATAAAAATGCATGTTAGTTTTTTTTTTACTCAAATGTTACTTTGGGAACTATTTCTTAAATGTTACCTAAAATGCCAACTACTACCTAAAATTCTACTTTTAAAATGTTAGCCAAACAAGTAAAGTAGCATTTTGACCAGGTCAAACTGCTACATTCTACTTGTTATTGTGTTGGCAAACAGGGCCTAAGCCGGTTTTCTTCCGATTGAAGCTGTTACCATAAGTTCCTTTCAGGTCAAACTGCTACATTCTACTTGTTATTGTGTTGGCAAACAGGGCCTAAGCCGGTTTTCTTCCGATTGAAGCTGTTACCATAAGTTCCTTTGACCAGCTATAATAACCACGCACAACTCTTGCGCTCAGCCTCTGTTAACAGATGTTAATTAAGAGACGGAGTATTAAACAAGGGGATTCATCTTACAAGTTACAAGGAAACTTCAAGGGGACAGGGGCTTAGCGTACGCCGTACGCGCATAATTCCTAAATAAGTTTTTAAAGTTTTTAACTGATATTCTCTCGTATTATCTCATCGAAATTTTTGTTGACATTTTTTTTGTTGAGGTATCCAAATTTTGTTTGTCAATAACTCACGAGGAAATACACAGTATAGACATGGACGTATAGCAGTACATGATATCATGCAGATAGTATCACAAGAAAATGGCATAGGCAACTGGGGCAAGTAGTATGCAAATTAGCAGTGTGCTGTGTGCGTGAATTAGAAGTCAAAGATGTATGGGCAATGACTTTTATTTGGATTTTGGCAGTTACTAGTATGCATTATGCGGTCCACTTACTTACCAAGGTTACCGACTTACATACCGGTACATACATACCAGCCCCCTTCCTCTAGTTTTCTTGTGAGTCAAAGAAGTCGATATGCAATTGAATTTAGTCTATGAATGTGATCGATATATCTTGGTATATACTCCCATCCTTCTTTAGAATCTTTATAGATAGGCAGGAGTTCGAAACAAAGATTCTTTTTTTTTTTTGTTGCAAATGTCGCAATCGATCGGCCTTAGGGTGTGGTCTATCCGCTATAACGATTAATGAGTTCAATATGATTATGTGATCGTTCAACCTATTGCCGGAGAGATACTTTTCCTTTCGGTCAGATATATTTCTAGCTATTAATTCGACGAGTGTATTATTATGTTTGTCATACTCATACATAATCGGGAGTAAAACAATTGAATAGTCATAGTTTGGAATTGACGTTCCCGTTAATTTGAGGTTATAATGTTCCCTCGGTTAAAATTAACCAAGTCACCCCAGTCTATGTTTGGCATGCTTGATTGATTTACTTGATTTGGCGAGTGAAAATGTATAGTCGACATGAAAAAGAAGAAAAAAAAAGTTTGACATGAAAAGAAGGGGCTCATCTAATACTATATATTAAATGTTGTGTTAGAGGCTTGTCTAGGCCATCTAATACGTTTACCGGTTCCAATTAGGTCATTTGTCATGTCACATGACATGTCTCTTTAATTTTCACTTACAAATTCATTGAAACTGTCTTCTATGGTAAAGAGTATTAATGAACATTCCATCCATGATTATAATGAGTGGCGTTTAACATATCAAAAAATTCACAATTTTTTTATTACTTAAAATCAATATTTACTATTAATTGATTTCATCCTTACATTATTATTTTATACCATCCTTAATACTTATTTGAACTGGAACCACATCATCTATATTGAAAATGAAGGTTTTATAAATGATAAAATTTATTGATAAAATTATTTGTGTAAAAAGAAATAAAATGATTAAATTTATTTCGGGTGTAGCCCGGGTAGTAAACTAGTTTAAATATGTAACCAAGTCTATCCTAGGAGGACCCTTGACACCCTTTAATTGAATATCACATGTAAATTATATAATATGGTAATTATTAGCTAATTTATGGAAAACTAGTGTTTGCGCCCGTGACAATCACAAGACTATTATACATCTCTTCTATACCTCTTTTCCTTGGTTAAATTAAAAGGATATATGTGAGATACCTTCATTTCAATTGATCGTCAATGTTTATTACCAGTTTTTTCGCTGTAAGTTTATTTCGACAAAATTAATTCGTGTATTACAAAAAACATTTCTTTTAATGACCCGAACTTAACCTGATAGAATATAGACCCTAACTGAACTTGGTCCAATCATTATTGACCACGCCAAATAATAGACCCCTAAATTAACCACAATAATTATATAACAATTCTAAATCTTAAAGGGATATTTTCAGAATACCCATATAGTTTCCGACTTATTCTGATATACCGGCAATGTTTCCGCATTCTAAAAAATGCTCCAGAGGTTAATTATTGCATTTTCAAGTTTTGAGGAATTAATAAAATGCTTATATCACAAAATATAAACAGAAAATAACATAGAAGGTAAATTGCTCATGATAAAAACATATGGTGTTAAATTGCACATTTAGAAGTTAGGCTGTTAGATTGCACCATTGATTATAAATGTATGGGGTAAATTGTCACTTTCGCCCTTCGATAATCCCATAGTTGATGCATGGAACAATGTTACAATATTGAAATCTTAATACTAAACACTTGCAAATCGTAAAAATAAATGACCAAATTGATCAATTTTGATCCATTATAATAGTTATGGTGCGCATGATATAATTATTTGGAACCTAATAATATGGGATTACAAACAATGATAATGGGTACATAAAATTAATATATATGAACAAACACAGTAACACCCTCTATACTTTGCATATGAGAATCCCTTTTCTGCACCACTTTTCGTCCCGACCAAAGTTATCATTATTTTGACAACTTAAATTAAAAACGATGAAACACATATTTTTTGTATGCTAAGCCAAGTAAAAGACCAAAATAAATATAGTATGTCGAAGTAGTACATTGCAAAAGACTTGGAAAACCAACGGCCAAAAGTCACTACATTGATTATCATCAACAAAAAAAAAAACTTCAAACTAATCATAAATTTCAATTAAATGTATTTTGGAAGATGAAAATTTCTTTATTTTTTAATTCAATAAATAAGTTGATCAATGTATTCTGTTTATTACATTTGTAATAAAAATATTTTCATTAGATTTAGTAGCTCTATGACATGGTATTTGCAGATGACAACTATGCGAAATCAACTATGTCATGCCACGTGGATTAGTAATGTTAGCCTATTAATATTATTATATAGATACTATAGTTGGGTGATAAGTTAGCTAATTATGGTAAAAATAACTTATGGTAATGAATTGAAATATAATGTGATATTACGGGTGACAAGAGAGTGAAATGAAAATAAAATACTATAAAATGGATGAAGGGAAATGGGATAAAAATGAAACAACAGGTGATGTAAAAGTGGGAAGGAAATCAAAATATGATGAGTTAGTAGAAATAAATTATAATATAAATCAATTAATGTAAGAAAATTACAGGAAGTTGGTAGGGAGACGCGAAATAATATGGGGCCCCACACCTTTGGCTATAGAAAAACCAATACGAGTGACGGGTAACAAAAATTGAAAAAAAAAAAATAATGTTCATAATAATATTATAACAAAATAAATCTACATTTTTAAGGAACGAGTATATAAAGATAAATAGGTCACCCACTCGCCCAGGTGTGGGTCGGACATGCAAACTAGTCATATGCCTGTTTAGCTAGGCCAAGCTCCAACTTCTGCATAACTACTTCTGAGAAAGAGTTTTTGGAAGAGGAGCTCCAAATTCTCCATAACTACTCATTTGCTGATTTAGCTTCATAATCTGCATTGTCATTTTGCGTTTACAGGTTCATCAGTATTTGTAGGCTTCTGCACTGGCTGGTATACCTGTTTAGCTTTGACATTTGGCATTCTCCAAAATTAATTTAAACATTTATCATTTCATCTCCCTACTAATGAGTTCTTCTAAAGTTTTGAATGAGAGTTTACGAGAATCTTTTTTTTAATTACTAAGGGCATTAAACAATGTGACCCATTTGGCTCTTGGTTTGCCAAATTTGCGGTTACAAAGTGATTCAAGATAGTAAATATACGTTTGATTATACATGGTGAGAAATACCAAAGAAGTATTTTTTTAAAACACCAAAGTCGCAATTGGTACTTATAAAACACCAAAGTCGATGTAACAAAAAAAAACACCAAAGTTGATAAACTTATTTTTATAACACACTTTAAACTACTTAGTTATTTATTAAACATCCAAACAAATTAAAAATAAAGGATTAAATAACATATGTTTGACTTCCTGAAATTAAGAAATACGAGACTTGTTTCACAATAGGCAAGAAAAAAAATTACAGTTCACATAATTGATCAAATGTCAAAAAAATTAAAATTCTACTAACATGATTTTACGATACTGTAAAGTTCAAAACATAGAATAAAAACATATTTAGAAGGGCCAAAGTCCTTGCACTCCCGCTCCTTCAGGTCCATGCCTAACCCCTTCACCAATCCTTCAATTTTCGAAAGTGTAACATATATAATCAATCATACACTTACACTTCACTTCTACCTTACAGGGTTCATATGTAATAGATGGGTGACATGTAAATATCCCCTCCATGATGAATATGTATGTTAATAAAGGGATACAAGTTCATTCTAATGACAACTATGATGACAAATACAAAAGTATGTATAATGGTAGAACAAGAAGATTTTAGATTGAATCGTAGCCTTCGTATAAAAAAACAATGACAGAGAATTGGAGAAGAAGCAACTATAACCCTAGAGGAGGGAGAGAATGTCTAACAGGAGAAAAAGAATGTGACGTAAAAAATATATATTTTTTTTAAATTTGTTTGGGTGTTTAATAAATACCCAAGTAATTTAAAGTGTGTTATAAAAATGTGTTTTTCAACTTTGGTGTTTTATAAGTACCAATTATGATTTTGGTGTTTTTTAGATCCCAACCTCTTTACTTTGGTGGTTAAAAAAATACTTCTTTGGAGAAATCCATATATTTCACATATATTTTGAGAATAAATTTTTATCAATATTTCAGGAGGTATTAGATGCCTAGTTTTAGGAATCCTCATAGTCATGTCATCCCAAGTTTGTATTATTCATCCCATATTTATCATTTATATCTATATAGGTATTCCAATAAGTAGTTAGATTCTACTACGCTTTTTTCTTTTGCTACATATTGTACCAGGATTATTGTAACGAAAGTTGATATGTTTGTTCATATATAATCTTAGGAAACTATTATTGTCAATATTGCGTGATCTTAATCTTTATGGTTTGCATTTTTCAAAATTGCAAGACGTACTACTTCATACAAGAACCAATACAAGATCACTTGACAACCAATTCTTTATGTAACATCTATTATATTTGGTGTGCATGAGTTACAAGTAGACACTTAACACCAAAAGAAGAATCAATCAACTACGACAAAATTATACAATAATTCCACAAAAGTATTTTTTTTTTAAGTTTTAACACTAAACAAAATGTCTTACATAAACCTCATTAATATTTTCTCTTACAAGAACTCAAAGGACTAGATATTTAAATGGAAATCTTGATCATGGATACCTTTTAATTTTTATGTCAATATCACGTTAATTATAATAGAATTTAACGTCATTATCGCAATATTCGTCATGTTAAATATTTTCCCTACCTTTTATTTTAATCAAAGGTAAATATTGATGTTGTATGGAATCATATAACGTTATTCACTTATAAAATATTAAAATTAACAAAATTTTAACAATTTCAATTTTGTAACATAATAATATCTTAAATTGAATTTTATTAATAAAGTATTAGTTATTGCGTTAATTATTGGGTCAATTAAGGATCCAACGATTTGGGTAAGGTGAGCAATGACCGGGTCAAGTTCGCGCAGGGCCTGCATCAGCCCAAGCTTCGTTTGAGTAATTTATCAATCAGGTCAAGTCATTTTCAGTTTTTGGTTATATCGGGTTGTCGATTTCGGCTTCATTCCTTAAGTTCGGAGTAAAACACAAGGACAGGGAACTCAAAGGCGTAAATAGGAAAAATATTTTTAACACTCAAATTAGTTGTGTCATAACAAGCTTGCTAGCGATGAGACTGATAATGAAAATGGCATGTTATCATACATATCATTTTGTTTTATATTAAGAAAAAGAGGTAAAGAACAAATGTTAAAATATGCCCGTAATTATCACGAGTACAAAAGCTAGTTCCCCTTTACTCCCTCCGGTCCTATTTAAATTTCCTATTGCATTTTGCACACTTCGTAAGGAAAAATAATAAAAAAATTCTTAATGATTATTTTCACACATAAATTTAAAAGCTAATTAGCACCTTTTAGCCACCAAAGTAATGAGGGTGGGATCTAAAAAACATCAAAGTTGTATTTGGTATTTATAAAACACCAAAGTTGAAAAACTTGTTTTTAAAGTACACTTTAAGCTATCTGGGTATTTATTAAACACCAAAACAAGTAAAAACATTAAAAAATAAAATGAAATTATGTTCTTACTTACTTAAATTAAGAAATACTAGGCTCGTTTCACAAGAAGTAAAGATATGGAGTAAATCCAGTTAATTGATCTTAAAAAAAAAAGATCACATAATTGAGCAAATGTCAAAAAAAAAAAAATTACGAACATGATCGAACGGTACCGCAAAGTTCAAAATGTAGCATAAAAACGATTTTTTTTCCGTAATAGGGCTCAAAAAAAATGTTAAACAAAATGGGTTGAATTTAAACTTATTCAACCTTATGGGGTGCACGTCACCCCATTGGACAAAATCGCCAGTGGTAATGGCGGTTTTAAGTGTGTCAAACAGTACCAATATGGCTCGAGGGAGAAGTCATTGACAACGTAAAACCGCCAATGGGACTGCCGGTTTTAGTGTGAAAAAAAAAAAAAACTTAAAACCGCCATTGGGACTGGCGGTTTTACTTCATGTGAAACCGCCAGTCCCAATGGCGGTTTTAGGTGGTCAATGATTTCTCTCCCAAGCTTGATTGGTACTATTTGACACACTTAAAAGCGCCATTACCACTGGCGGTTTCGTCGACATGCACCCCATAAGGTTGAATAAGTTCAAAATCGACCCGTTTTGTTTAACATTTATTTTTTGAACCCTATTCCGAAAAAAAATTCCATAAAAACTTGTTTAGACTTCCCATAATCCTAGGTTCTAATTGTGAAGTTTTTTGGATATGACTTAAGCTTGCGCCATGCCTTCGTAGAGAAAATCGATGGTGGAGAATTGGAGGAGAAGAAGATGAGTATTTTTTTTTAAAGCAGAAAAAATAATTTAAGAGGTAAAATAATAATTAACATTTTTTTATTTGTTTTGGTGTTTATTAAAAACTCAAATTGTTTGAAGTGTGTTATAAAAACAAGATTTTTAACTTTGGTGTTTCATAAATCCCAAATACGACTTTGGTGTTTTTTAGATCCTACGCTTCTCACTTTGGTTGCTAAAAGAAACTTCTTTGTATCTTTATCTTATCTTCCTAGTTTTTACCTTGAAGAAAAACGCAATATTTTGGGAATGAGAAGAACAAAGACGAGACCCAAAAAAGAGAGGATGAGAAGTATAAAAGGACCAGAAAAGAACTCTTTAAACTGTTAAGCCCTGTTTGATAGAATTGCATCTTTCTGAACTGATCTGATCTGATCTAATCTGGATCTGATCTGATTTGAAGGATTCTGATATAGTCTGGTATGATTTGAATGACTCTGACTGAGTGTGTGGAAATTTTAGTATCGATTATGGACCAAATACATTGATAGAAATTTTAACATTTATGATCTAATCTGATTTGAATGACATCTAATCTGTTCTGATCTGATCTGAATGATACAGAACTGATACGAATACTATTTTTATTAAGTCCTATAAAAAATGGCCTTAATACTGGTACTTACTACTCAGTATTTGATTTGTATACACAAAATTCAAGCCAAAATATAACAATCAAACAAAGGTCGGGCATGTAAGTTGCAAATTGCAATTCTCTTACAAAGAACAATTGCACAACTGGTTTGACTTCACAGCAAAAATCCGTGACAGCTCATCTAATTTCCAGAATATCACAATAATACCTCTTAAATTCACCCTCCATTTTTATTTCTTTCCAGTTTAGGGTAAGCAATTATTTTTCCTCTGTTAATTAATTAATTAAAATTAATCAAAATCAATAATTATTCACTGAAATACATTTTACCGTTTTTATTACGCGTGGGTCCCACACCTCCACCTTGAAAAAACCCTTTAAATACCCACACCTTAATTCTCTTTTTTTTGTCTCCTTAACCATTGAATCAACGACTTCAAATCCCTCTCTTTCCTCCCACAGTTGCACTTTTCTTTACTTCTCTTCAAAAAAAAAAAAATGACAACAAACCTTGGAAATACAAGTAAAAATTATCAAGAAGAGGAATTCCCTGAAATTAAAGGGAAGACCAAATTACGCCGCCACGATTCCCTTGACATTGAATCTACTAATGTTAAAGGCCACCATGGTCATGGCTCCAAGGTACTTCTCTTTTCTAGCTCGTTTTGGTAGTCGATAATTTCGTTGAATGCTAAAAGTCTAATGATCAGACGCATTATACTCGTTCTCTCTGTTACATTTTCGTGTATTTACAATGTCTAATAATACTACTATTTATCATCTATCGTTCAAACTTCAAAGTGTCTACTTATTAGAACTTTATATTTCCGCAAAAATACTACTAGCATATATAGTAGACGCTCCAATGTTCCCGGACATCGGATTCCTTTACATTCATATGCCACTTAAAAATGTTACACATACATATAGTCATATACTAGTATAAATATACTATATGGTGTGTTGTTTATATTATGTCAAAGCATAGTTTTCATCGCTTAGTTCACGTAACACGTAAAATGTTATGGTGCTATAGAGACTAGAAATGGAAATGGCTAAAAAGTGCTTTGCAAAATAAGTTTCGAGGATTTTAAGGATTCAATTTTATTGTTTTTTCTTTTTTTCAGCACAAATGTTTGTGCCTTTTACTTGATTTTTTTTGTCAGCTTCTGCGTTTAGTTTTTGGACTTTTGGGTCCATTCTTGTTATTCATGGTATTGCTAAGTCGTCATCCTATAATTTCGGTCTAAGGGTATCTACGTGAAAATGTTATTTGCCAACTTTTTAATATGTCAAAGTTATGCTATGTACACAGAGAATACTATTAGAGGGTAAAATGAGAGTAATAGTAGGGTTTTCAATCTAGGTCAATAATTTCTCATTTCCTCTTTAATTCTGTGCCCAACCCAGTGTTAGAGCTAGCATAACTCTATATGCGCTCAATAAATAAATTATATATACACACGTTGGACATATGGCATATGGCTTTGTGGTGTTTCTAATGTTTATTATGTGATCTCGATTTAGTTATCACTGTAATTTATTATTGTCGTTCACTAAGATATTTATGACCTTATTCCCATAGTTTTGATGATGTATGTATGTACCAAAACTTCTATGAATTGTTTTTAGCAACCAAAATTTTGAAGTTAAATTGAACATTTCTCATGTTTGCAATTCACACAAGTACATGCTAAGTTAGAGAAACAAGAATCATTTAGCTGTCATACTACGTAGAACATACTAAAAGTGAGTCATACGACTAGTCATGGACACCACCTCTAGTAACTTTGCTAAATCATGTGCACTTTAGTGTGGATAGCGATATAGTGTGCTCCATTCTTTGATTTTTGTACATGTTGAAACAATTTTCTCAGTGAAATGATTGGATTCACGGTCGATGGGGTTACGAACCCGTCATATTCTGTGACTAATAGGTGAAAATACACATACATATGTGTGATATTCGGCGTATTGCTAAAAGCTCTTGGCCTATTAATCATAATTCACAACTGTTACACATGCAAAATTATATGTCGCGGTTGCACATAAAAACATCTCCGTTTAATTTCCTTAACTTGAAATATTTTGGTTTGAATATATAGGAGCTAAGTTGGGGAGTCGTGCTGACACTGGCGTTTCAAAGTTTGGGTGTGATATACGGAGACATCGGAACATCACCATTGTATGTGTACGCAAGTACCTTTACTAGTGGAATAAAAAACAACGATGACATTTTGGGCGTTCTTTCTCTTATTTACTACACCATTTCTTTGTTACCCTTAATCAAATACGTCTTCATTGTCTTGAATGCCAACGACAACGGAAAGGGTATGGTCTCTCTCGCTTATTTTATTTTACTTAATATTAGTCGTTATAATATCACTTATTACTGTGACTATTAAAATAGTGAGATCGTTTTATAAGAGATAAAAGAGCACCTTAATAACTTGTGTTCTTATGGAGGACTTTATTAATCGAAATCTGATTGGTTGCCTATATGATCATTACCTATTTTTAAATTCGTTGAGTAGAAAAAATCGACTGTATTATTATTGTTTGAGGATACTAAAAGGGCTAAGGGAGAGATTTTGCCATAATTTATTGGTACTATGTTTATGCAAACAGCTTAGTGTGTGCTTAGCAAATTAACACTTATAATTAAGTTGTACGAGGGGGTAGGTGTTGCTTAGCTCATTTCAAAGACTTGGTTACTTCAGTTCATCTGAGATTGTCAACTTTATACTATTCTACTTTTTTTATTCAAGGACGATTCAAGAATATACCAAAGTTTGCAATGTGATTTGGGTAGAACTGGGGAGATCACAACTGTTATCATCTTACCAACCTTGCCAATTTTTTACACATTTTTTCCTTTATGGACATTATGGGGGAGGCGTTCTTTTTGCAACCCATCATTTTCATGCATCATGTGAAAATTAACATGGTTTACTTTAATAAATTGGACATTTAATTTACGGAGTATAATATACGGAGTACGTTTCGAACTATTTGAAGGATACTGACAAGTTGTAAATAGACCTTATACAATTAATAATTACTGGTTATTTCTTATTTTGGGTACTTTTTTCATTGAAATATTAAACTCGTTCAAATAATGACTTTATTTTTACATTTTTCCACCATATGATGAGCGAGTTTTGAAAACTTTCACGAACTGATATTTTTCATTCCTTTTTCTTTGAATGGAAGACATAACGTAATATTACTTCTGCAACGTTGTTCAAGGAACTTGCAAATTAACAAACGAGGGATTTGGGCAATTATTCTACTATTATTCTATCATATCTATTAACATTAATGAGGTTTGCTCAAAATGATAATACTTCTGCTAAAATTTACTAGATTGACATATGCTAAGTAGCTTAGGTATTTCTTCTTATAGAAGTACTACTGTATACAACTAGGTTTATTAAAATTCAATTTGTCAGACAACAATTTTCTTGTCTCACAATTTAGTTAGGATGCGCATGTATGGCGGTAGCTAGCTTAGCTAGCTAGTTCATTAAAAAACAGAATCCTCTATTATTATTATGATTTTTTTTTCTTCTTATAAGTTATTCAATCAATCATTTTCCTTTTCGGATCAACCAATTAGTGGAGTATTAAAATTATGAGTCTTACAATTAATCACCACCAAGTGAACATCTAAAATAATTGCACAATAAATTATATGCTTGCATTATAATATTAGGTTCATCAGCAAACTTCTGACGTTTGTTCCAATAGGAGTGAAACTTGAAATCAATCTGTCTTTGAGTTGTTCTCAATTTAATGTGATGTTTTTTTTTCCACAATAACATAAGTTATTCGAAGGGAGCCTTGGCACACCGGTAAAGGTGTTGCCGTGTGATCGATAGGTCACGGGTTCAAGTCCTGGGAGCAGCCTCTTGTCAAATAAATTGACAAGGACAGGCTTACCCTCATTACACCCTTGTGGTGAGACCCTTCCCCGGACCCTCGCTTAGCGGGGACGCCAATGTACGCCGGGCTGGCCTTTTTTAATAACATAAGTTATTCATCCAATTAATACTAGACAATCTAGTAATGTTTGGTTGAGTTCTTAAGATAAAAACCAATACGATTTTTCGAAATTTAACTTTAAATTTCCTTTTGATCTTTTGTCAATAATAGAACGTGGTAAATTTTGCACCAATATGTCACGAGGGCATTTGAACATTTGATTTTGTAACTGCGAGTAACATTTTTGCTTTGTCTATGTTAACTAGGTGGGACATTTGCATTGTATTCGCTTTTATGTCGAAATGCAAAAGTTGGATTACTTCCAAGTACGCAAATTGAAGATACACAAGTATCAAACTATCAACTTCAGTTACCAAGCAATCAGCTAGGCTTGTCACTGAAGCTAAAGAGAATCTTGGAGAACAGCAAAGTTACCAAGTACATTCTTTTGATCGTGACTATGCTTTCAACATCCTTGGTTATTGGTGATGGTGTCCTAACTCCTGCTATCTCAGGTTTCTTACCTTTCTCATTCTACTTCAAATTAATTTGGCGTTTTTTAATAAGTCAGTTTCGAGACGTTCTTAGCATAATCCGGCATGTCATGTATAACTTAATTCGGATCCAATGGATTTGGTACTGAAATTGCATGCCATACATCAAGCTTAATGCAGAACAAATTATATATTTTGAGTTGAACATATATGACCTTGCTTAATGCTATAAACTTCGTATAATATACCACTCTCTTCCAAATTAAACTTGCCATCGAATAGTATTATGTGACAGGTATTCAGATTTCGACGGAGTGGTATATGTTTACTAATAAGGCAAATGCATGTCCAACTAGTAACGAAACAATTGATTAGAGAACGTCATTATGTTTGCAAATGGTTGGTTAGTCGATTTGTGCCAGCAGACTTAATATATTGATAAAACAGATCGTAATTGATTTAGCTTTGCAAATCCGTCTTCATAAATTTCTCCATTCTAAGTTAGTACAGTACGTTTTTTTTTACCACAATAGTGATACCCATGCTTTGAAGCATATTCTGATTCTTGCAACAAGCTAAGGAACAAGTGACATAAATAATGAAACGATGAATAATTGATTGACGAGTAATAGTTAGTCAAGAAATCATGTTTGTCAAATAATTCATCATATCATAAGATTCATCACTATATGACAAAATAGGTCCACGTCTGGCGTTGCAGTGTGCTGAAAAGTCGTGTACTTTGTTAGTTTGTTTAGCTATATTTATATTTCCATCGTACTAGTATTTTTTTCAAAGATAACTAAACAAAAAGAAATGGAAGAAGACGTACATCTTTCTTATTCTTGTAGGTGGCTTACATAATAATTATGGATTCTAATTTCTAAAGCATCTTTCTCTTTTTTCCCTCCATAATCATGGGCTCTTTAATATAGTTTGATTAGTTTGTAGAGTACGACACTATGTGACTTTTAGATGTCTTCTTGCTTTACTTTATTGTAACGTTGCACGCACGCACCCTCTCCTTAGACAATTGGTGACGACGTAAAAGTTTTCAATAAAATGGAGGGAGTATAGTCGTATACGCTTATGATCAGCAAGTATGATGATTTTAGGACATGATCAGACAAAAAGTGTAGATGTGATAATATGAAATTTATTGGCAAGGCTATACAATGAATAATTATGTATGCTCTTAATTCTTATCTATCTACTGATCAAAATAATTCATGTTTTTACATGTTTAATTAAGTGTTTTAACAAGAGTTTTGTGGATCGGAACTTTTATGGTACAGTTTTGTCAGCCGTGGGAGGACTAAGAGGAGCTTCAGATGTATTTACCGAAGGTACTATTTACAGATGCTTGCTATTCACAACACTGTTTTCTATATGACATTTCTCGTATATATCTACAGAGTACATTATTTACTGTTTAGCATTGGTAGTTACATTATATACTACATAATCTCTCACAATTCCCAAACAAGAATCATTGGTTTACTCATAACTGAAGAGTTTATTAGTGTAAAATAATGACATACAGTGATGAACAAGATTCCTGACCGTTACCTCCAGCAGGCATGAGTTGAATCTAGCCTTGAACATGTTCTTGTATACAGTTATAACTTGTAAGTACATTATCTCAAACTAAACTAGTTGCATGTTGACATGATGATAAGCTCTAGATCTAGACGTTGTTTCTTTACGTTCAATCATTTTGTTGCAAGCTAAGCTAAGAGAGTACAAAGTCCAAAGCAGTAGGAGAATATATAAGATAAGCTGTCATTTTTTTTTGGATCTAGTGCAATCATCTTATTGAAATCCCATGATTATGAAGACATTTTGGATCTAGTGCACCAACTCTCGACTGCAACAAATTTCATTATGAATCATCCGAAAATAACACTCATCAATATATAAAAACATAACGCCCTTTGGATCAACGACATCCACGGGTGGCATTGTAGACTTTGTAGTTTGTGACACTAGGAATTAGGATGATAATGTTGGTTTTTGGTATACCCTCTTTGATTAAAAGCTAAGGATGTTCAATTTCTAATACTTGTCCTTAAATGTACATAGTATGTTTTAACAATTAGACCAAGACTTCACTGGTTTGTCCTTCAGTATGCAAATGGCCCTTTTCTAGAAAGTAGAAACATATATTTGCTTGAAACAGAATTTGAACAGAGAAGCTTGTAGGTGAAATTATATGGCGAAGATGACGTATTTTCACTTCACTTTTAACTGTCAACCACTGAGAAAATCATCTGACTTACCAAATGTATTACACTGTAATGTACTAATGTTAATTAGTGTAATGTTGTGAAAATTCTAGGTTAAACATCATGTATACTGATATCGTCTTCTACTGTTTGTGTTTCTGTGTATTGAAGGAAGGGTTGTCTGGATATCAGTGGCCATCTTGATCTTGCTCTTCTCAGTTCAAAGATTTGGGACTGATAAAGTTGGATACAGTTTCGCTCCGATTGTTAGCGTCTGGTTCATCATGAATGCTGGCATAGGTCTCTACAACTTCATCAAATATGATCCTACAGTTATAAAGGCTGTCAATCCGTGGCACATTGTTCAGTACTTCCAAAGGAACGGAAGAGATGCTTGGATCTCCCTGGGTGGCATTTTCCTTTGTGTCACAGGTCTTACCTTCATCTCCAACTTTCTAATTATTTCTGTATTTCTTCCCTATGTTACTCGGACTAGTCATAAAAAACTCGAGTCTAAGACTTGGACACGCACCCTTGTAGGATACTTCTAGCCGAGTCTTAGCAAACATAGTTTTATTTCTAAGCGTATGCAGGAAGTGACATCTATTTGTATATATGATGTAGGGACTGAGGCATTGTTTGCTGATGTGGGTCATTTTTCGGTAAGGTCTATCCAGATAAGCATGTCTGCGATTGTATACCCGGCCCTTATGATAACTTACTCCGGCCAAGCTTCTTTCCTTCGTTTGAACCAAGACGAAGTTAGCAATACCTTTTACAAGGCTATCCCAGGTTAATGTTTCTCCTCTATTCTCGCTGTCTTCTCAAGTTCGCGCATCAGCCATATTGAACCAGTTGTTGTCGTTGTTGTTGTTTTCAGGTCCATTGTACTGGCCGATGTTTGTTATAGCCGTTCTTGCAGCAATCATAGCCAGTCAAGCTATGATTTCCGGGACTTTCTCCATCATCCAACAATCTCTTGCTCTAGGATGCTTCCCTCGTGTCAGTGTCGTGCACACATCAAACAAGTATGAAGGCCAAGTTTACATTCCTGAAGTGAACTATGTCATTATGACAGCTAGTGTGATTGTCACGCTTGCTTTCAGAACTACTGAAAAGATCGGAAATGCTTATGGTAAGCTACATAATGTCGGCTTTATGACCTGTTTTATCTTAAAATCAAAAATTTGGCGTTACACTGAATTAATCATCTACGTAATTACGTAAATGCAGGTATCGCTGTGGTGTTTGCTGAGACTATCACATCCTCGTTTATGATTCTGGTAATGCTGGTGATATGGAAGAAGAACATAATGCTAGTGATCGTGTACGTGTGCTGCATCATGTCAGTCGAGTTGGTTTACTTAACCGCGGTGCTCTACAAATTCCCTCATGGTGGTTACTTCCCCGTAGCCTTTGCTTGCGTATTACTGACGATAATGTACATATGGAACTATGTGTACCGAAAGAAGTACTACTATGAAGTCGAGAACAAAGTTTCAGCCGAAACTCTAAAGGACATTACAAGCCAGAGCAATTTCTATCGCATTCCAGGGTTGGCGATCTTCTACTCAGAACTAGTCCACGGAATTCCTCCAATTTTCGAGCATTACATTGGAAATGTACCGGCTTTGCAGTCAGTGGTTGTGTTCGCGTCTATCAAGTCATTGCCTATTACTACAGTTCCACCAGAGGAGCGTTTTCTGTTCCGCAGGGTGGATCCAAGGGAACTCTATGTCTTCCGTTGTGTAGTCAGGTACGGGTACACTGACATTCGCAATGAGGACCAACCTTTCGAAAAGGTCCTAGTCGAAAGGCTTAAGGAGTTTATGAGGGATGACTACTGGATGAACGTGAAGAATAACCAAATTGAACAGCGACCAGGTGATGTAGTACCACAGATGGCAGAGGACTCTGAACACGACTACATTCGCAATGGTGAGAATGAGGAAGACGCGTTGAAGGCTAACGAGGAAGAGATGGAGAAGGAAATTGATGTGGTTGATAGAGCTGCTCGGGTTGGAGTCACACATATGATGGGTGAGAGTGAAGTCATTTCCGGTAAAGGAGCCGGTGTTGGCAAGAAGATTGTGATTGATTTGGCGTATAATTTCATCAAGAGGAACTTGAGACAGACTG
The DNA here is from genome assembly GCA_963680865.1 of Spergularia marina. Taxonomy (NCBI): domain Eukaryota; kingdom Viridiplantae; phylum Streptophyta; class Magnoliopsida; order Caryophyllales; family Caryophyllaceae; genus Spergularia; species Spergularia marina. The sequence continues at coordinate 5,194,210 of OY804555.1, forward strand.
ACAAGACCCTTGACATTCCTCGTAAGAGATTGCTCAAGGTTGGAATGACATATGAGCTCTAAAATGTGATCGAGAAAAGAATGAATTTCCACAAGGGATGTGCGAAATATATTCCTCCTACATATGCAAACCAAAAAAAGATCGATTCTCGTTTTGTTTTGATAACTGGTAAGTACGAGCCTCAAGACTAGAAGCCTACTGCCACACCCGCAACTAGGTTGGATGAGTGATCGATTGGAGATGGTAGGAATAACTGATATTCGTGTGACGGTACCGTGTGAGTACATAGTTTGGAATTTGGAGCGATGATATTTGGTTGCTAATTAACTTACTATGGCACACTTAGAGCAAAGCACAAGTAGGTGTGCTGTTGCTGTTGTTGTTGTTGTAATGTTGTTATTGTTGTTGTTGTTTGCCACTTGTGTAAGTTGTGTATAATCCTTTGTGTAAGAATATGTTTGATCAATTGAAGATCAAGGTGAATGTATCATATAATGTTGTTCTCTCATTTTTTCTTCAGTGGATTTGCTTTCTCATGATCAGGTGAACCTAACTTACTGCGGAAGCTGAGTAATATAATATTTTGTAGAGTTAAAGAGTCACAAGAGAAAGTGAGAAACCCGGCGTAAGGAGGAAACCGAGTATAAACCCGACAGAAGACCCCCACAAGAGAGCCTATTATCGTACCACATCGCAACTTTACAGTTTACGCATTAACAGTAATAAGGTTTGATTTCCTTGGAAGGTGATCAGCTTAACCTGTCTGAGCCATCAACTCCTCAAGATTGGGAGATGATTTCAAAGCATACGTTAAAACAATCCAATGAAACAGAGGGAGTACTATGACCAATAGAAAGAACCGAATTAAACCAAATTACAAGGAACTTCCCTTATTGAAGAAAGATAATCAAAATTCTAAAAAAGCAGTAGTGACTCTAAATAACTTATTCCGTTGGCTTAAATTGTTGACTTATAAGCGACGGAATATTAAACAAAACATTACAGTGTTTCACAAACCAATCACTATAATTGGCATAAAAGAGCCAATCACGGATTTGTGGCAAAATCTGAGCCACTACTCCTTTTACTTTTCTAAATCCTTTGGCTTAGAATATTTGCCCCTCGTGTAACCCACTCTCTGTCCTCTCCATCTCTGCCACCCTCCCACCACCACCATTTCGGCCACTTTAGGGCACCACACCCCTTTAATGGTTGACCAAACCCCTTCAATCATCCACTCTCCTTAGGGTGTCTTTAGGTCTCCGTTGAATGCTAAATTTAGTAGATAAGTATATGTTATATTTTACTTAAGGAGTATTTAAACTTAAATTAGACCGCAGGAAATGAGATGCTACAAGATAATTGTATTGAATTTTAAAGACTTCATTGAGTAAAATAGGATTCTTACAAACTTAAAAAGGTACAATAATTGAAAAAAAAACAGGCTGCTAATGAAGAATTAAGGAAGATACGGAACAACTACCCCGATGCCTTCTGTCTTCACCATGGAAAATTGTAAAAAAATTACGCTAGAACATCGACTGCTCGCGATACAGGACGAGATTTTCCGGATTACACTGAGAAAGACTGTAAAGATAAAATTGAACTTAAATTGTTATTGTTGTTGATGCTGATCTCTTGTTATCTATTTTGTGTTTTTATACAGGAAGTCCTTCGGCGGTTGAACAAGTTCTCGCTTCCTTCTCTGATCGTGGAGTAGATCGGTTGTGGGCGGTTTGTCACCACCTGTTTTGAATCTTCAAGTGCCTCTGAGTATAGCGCAAACTTCCTAATTTGAATCGTGGCTTGATTGTAAATATCGACCCAAGCTGATATTTACAATTAAATGGGCTTTCTCTCTATGACATTAAGGCCCATCGCGATGAGAGTATGATTGTATCGCTGTGATGGCTTCATCGGTCAGAGAGAATATTCTCGTCACCAACAGTCTCCCAGTTGGGAAGGTAGTTCGCCGGAGGTGGGGCAAGTGGTTCATCAAATCTGGGCACTAGGTTGGATGGCGTTTTGGTGGTGTGCGCGTGGATCAAGGCTGTCGCGCGGTGGTAAATCTGGGTTGCTTTGCTTTTGCTAAAAAATTGACAATTTTGCCCATGTAATTGGGTTCGTACACTTGATTGGTTTATCAGCACTCAACATTACAAGTTTACAACCCAAACTTAAGTTTTGCTCGGTTTTTGCTCCATGACTCAACTTGGAGGTGGCCAAAACACACCAAACAAGTAATGAAGAGAGGAGCATCCCCATACATGCACACGACAACCAGTTTCCTTCTTCCGAGACAAATCATTCACCGAAAAAATATAGCAGTTTCCCGGTATTACTTCGGACATTGGGTCATCGGATATATTCTTTATCGAAATAATGTAGAAATTAATTACCATGAAAGTTTCTCATCCATTTTGGGTGCGACACTTATACACCATCAAGTTGGGTTTTGACCAACGCTACTTTTCAAACATAGTAACATATTCTCCATGAACCATTCACAACCCACTATAAGTACATTATGCGGCTCAAACCATGGGTTTTGATAACATTAGCCAATATTTTCTTACATTAATTAGTGGTGAAAATTTACCCAATTTAGAAAGCTTTGAAATGGGGTTGATTAAAAAGAGACATTTCGAAAAGGAAATTGGGGAGTTTAAAGGGGGACGGAGGGAGTATTAATCACCCCCTACTGTAAATGGGTAGTCGTTTAACTTATTCAATTGAATCCCTCAATACTAACAAACTTACATTTTAACACGTGAGAAAAAAAAAATCTAAAGATATTAACTACATTTGGGTAAATATAAGAACCAAATGTTTAAGTTTTTTTAATGGTAAACTTCGAATTAGAGAGAGTAATACTAATAACCATAAGTCACTCATCCACTATAGATGGATAGTAATTCAAGTTATTTATTAATTTCACAGTAGTAATAAGTAGAAATATAAGTCAATTATATTCCTCTATGGATTATTCTATATGTCTGTTCTTTTTTTTTTCTTCCAAATTTATGTTTTTTCTATGTATAAACAATTGACCACAACCTACGAATAAAGACAGTTTTTATACTTTTAAATGAATATGATCTCATCTGCATCTAACTTTGAGCTGTTTTTGCGTCTATAGTTAATGAAATCTTATTACAGTTTTTGGTGAATAAAAAAATTCATTTGTGAACAAAAAATTTCATTTCAAGTAAGTGAAAATAGTAGTTCCATATGTGCAAGTATATGGTAATATGAAATGGTAAGGTAATACAAAAAAAAAAAAAAATTCTTGTGGGTTAAGGCAAGATTAAATTCAAAATTTGAGTTTATTGTCAAAAACAAATATAACCTAATTTGCGTTTTTCCCAAAAAGTATGACGATTTAATTTTGCGAGATAAGGTATTGGCTGTTGATTTCACAAAAGAAAAAAAAATACCAGACTTATACATTTAAAGTTGTACTCATTTGATTGGTATCTACTTTCATAATATTATAATTTTGTAATATTTGGCTTTCTATTTAAATAAAAAAAAATTCATTTTAATTTTTCACCTCCAAAAATTATATTGAAACATATTTTTGAATGGAGAATGTTATATATATATAAAATATGTTGTTATCATCATTGTCATAGTTTTTTTTCGTTTTGCATATTTTTATTTTTGAAAATTTTCTATAATTGTCATAATTTGCATTTTAAATCAATGCATCTTGATAGACTACAGTTTTTTAAAAAAAAAATAGTAAAATCAAGAGAACATCAACCCACCTTAGCTTGAGATTATTTGCATGAAAATTGATTATGTCTTATTCATTTAGGTTCTGTATGATGAGGATATTTTATTAAATGATAAATTATTTGATCTGATATGAACATTTCAGATTTCAATTTATCTAAATTAATTAAAAAATAATTTTAATTAGTTAGGGAACCTTACCTTGAGGTTATTGATTTTTTTTTTCGAAATAGGGCTCAAAAAATAAATATTAAACAAAATGGGTCGGATTCAAAAACGTTTAATGTTATGGGGTGCACGTCACCCCATTTCAAGTTCGGGACAAAACCGCCATTACCACTGGCGGTTTTACATGTATTGAATAGTAAATATGAGTTTCAGGGGGGATGGGCAATTGTGAAACCGCCATGGGGGGTGGCGGTTTCACTTCAAGTGAAATCGCCACCCTCAATGGCGGTTTCACACCCGAACTGAGTACGGGAAGTGGGAGCCTTCAATTTTGTAAAGGGTGAAACCACCATGGGGGGTGGCGGTTTCACTGTGAATCCGCCACCCCCCATGGCGGTTTCACCCTTTACAAAAATTAGCCACCAATTCCCATACTACTTGAACCTGTGATGAAAACGCCACTGAGAGCAGCGGTTTCTGTTGTTATAAAACTGCTGTGCTCCGTGGCGGTTGTAGTTTTTTTTTTTTTTAAGGTGTTTGCCCTCTTTTCCGTTTCACCTGCAACTCAAACAAACCTAAACCAAAATGTCACGATCACAATTGTTCAATAACACCAATAACAACCCAAGATGAGAACTCGAATGACATGGTATCTTATTTCATAACTTAAAACGTCTTTTACATACTTGAAAGAGTCGAATACAACATAAAATTGTTTCCATACATTACAAACTACTATATTAATAGCTAATCATCCGCTAGACGGCGGCGGCGTGTAGTTCGACGTTGGCTTGAGGAAGAACCCGGAGTGTCGCCTTCCATAATTGGTGTCATAGGCGAACCAACTCTACGTCGATGCATATATTGGATAAGAGGAGAATGATCATCCAAACTTGTATTTGGTTGTTCTTGAGATTGTTGGATAAGATGTGAAAATCCCACCTTCTCGAGACATTCGGAGCAATGTTTGCGGATGTCGGTTAAAGTTTGGAAAAAATTGACACTAGATGCGTCATACAATCAAATTCATCTCTGTAAGCGGTAAGAGAGAAAATCCCATCAGCTCTTCGTCGATCGATCATAAGCCAATTACGTCCTAATGCATCTCTCCCATAGATATGTTGTGACCCAAATGGACTAGCTATAGTCTCATCCTCATCCTCATCCTCTTCCTCATCTTCATTCCCATCTTCATCCTCATCCTCATATTATAATGGTGCCATGTTCATAGGACGTCCTATAGCAATACGTTCAATTCCCAAGACCACAACTAAAGAAGAATAAGAGGTTCAGATATCTCTAATGCTTATGTTTGCCTTTTCCACTACCTCTATGGCCCCAACCAAGGGTCACTTGAAATAGTCCTCTATTCAAGCCTTTGTTTTACCTTCTTACGCCGCTCCACAAAGTACGCATTGACTCGATAAAATGTCAATTTCACAAGTGCGACGATGGGTAAGAATCGGCCTCCTTTCAAAACTCCATTGAAACACTCCACCATATTGGTAGTCATTATACCATACCTGAACCCACTGTCATGATTTGACCACTTCTCCATCTCCAAACCATGTTTGCTCAAATATCGTCGTATATAAATATTTATTTCACCTATTCGATTGAAACCACGATTGAACTTCTTCTTCTGATGTTGTGTGGCAGTCTAACCAAACAAGTTTTTCAAATCCCTACTTTTAAACTTTGTGTTGATGTTGGATGCCACATGACGCATGCAAAATCTATGGTAGGCATGCGGCTCAGTCATTTCGATGTGTTCATCATTCATAGCAGTTTTGATGCCATCATGTCTATCTGATATAACACAAAGACATTTTCTATCTGTCACGATACTCCTTATACATGCCATAAACCAAGGCCAACTACTAGTATTTTCACTCTCAACAATACCAAAAGCAAGTGGATAAAGTTGGTCGTTAGCATCAACTGCCATTGCAATAAGTAAAGTACCCTTATATTTCCCATATAAGTGAGTGCCATCGATAGTTATAAGAGGGCGACAATGGCTGTAACCTTGAATTGATGGTCCAAATGCCCAAAACACTCGAAAGAAAGTTTCCTCATTAGGTTTGCCTGTTGGCGTATTTACAAAATGCACAACAGTTCCCGGGTTGGATTCTTTCATTGCTTGCATGAAATGAGGAATCAAAGTGTAGGATTCATCCCAATCACCATATAAATTTGCAATTGCCCTTTGTTTAGTATCTTACCCCTTCATATATGAGATAGTATAATTGAGTTTATCTTTGATAAATTCAATAAGAACTGGGACAGTAATGGACCAATCCTTGACAACAAGGTTTTTAATAGCTTCACTAATGAATCCACATTTCAAATTCATATGGTCGCGTGGAATAATGTCACCAACACAGGTAGCTTCGTGAGGCCCAAGATAAGTGACAATGGTGAAGACTTCTGAAAATTGTTCTTCTTTTTGTGATGCCCTAAGCCTCCAATTCCATGGGTTTGGCGTTCTACCGCACTTGAAAGTGACAGTGTGGGGTTCGGATTCAGGCACTTTGAAAGTTTGGTTACGTTGTGCAGAGTACAAAGTTACATTTTCTATCAAAGCAGCCTTATTTGGAAATCTTTGACCAACTATAAACTCTCTACCAACCTTAACTTCAACTTCATTGACCCATGTTTTCCAAGCATTCACATGTTGTTGATCAATTTCATGAATCGTATTGAATTCTAAATGTGGAGCACTCTTCCCAACCAAATCATCATTCTCATCTTCATCATCAATCATACGTTCAACGACATTCAACTCCTCCTCCACGTCATCTCCTTCTAAATCCTCGTTCAAGGTCCCCTTATTTATGTTATTGGTTTCAATGGAAACATATTGCGCAACATCCCAAAGTCTCATTGATGTGAGGGAAGTATTGGGCGTTGTTGAAATCGTTGTTGGCAATACATTTCTAAAGTCTACCCTTCCCACTTCAACATAAATGTCCATAGAAGGAACCTTTGAGTGTCGAACAATTGCTCACATAGCAAGTAAAGAATTCAACTTCTATCATATACCATGAATATGCAAATTAGTGTGATTTAATTACAATATTAAACAAAACCCTAAAAATTCAACTTCTATCATATACTATGAACATGCAAATTATTATCAATACTAACAAAACAAATTATCCATATAATAATATTAATAGGCTAACATAAGAAGTTCACTAATCCTACGTGTCGCGATGGAGCGAATTTAGGTCAATTTTTATTCAAATAAAATCATGGAAGCATCGTAATTACATGAAAAGGTCTTCATGAATATATGAAAAAAAAAACCATTAATATGACAATAAATTATAGGACTGGTTGAATTCAAAAGTGACCTTTCATCTTACTTTCAACAGGAGTTTTACTTATTTATGTTTACTTTAAATTATGGATAATTGAAGGTCTTTTGTTTATTATAGTATTAAACATGGTAACTCTTAACTATTAATTTGCCAAATTTGTCGGTTACATGTCAATTCGAATTAGTATATATACCTTGATTTTTTGCTTGATTTTGTTGACAAACACATGCATTGCGCAATTCGTTTTTGAGAGCGAGACACATAGTTAGGGGAAGAAAAGTATTTATAAAGTTGTACAAATAATGTTCCTATAGATTTTGTATTTGTACTACTATCAAATTATTTATGGGTTCTTACTTAGAATGTAAATGTCAATTTTTTATATTCTATAGACACTATTATATTGGAATTCAATCGTTTTGTTCACTTCTTATTTTAATTGTAGTGGATTAGCTACGTGTGATTTTAATTTATTTTTTAATTTAATTTTTTAATTAATTTTTTTTTTTTTTTGCAATTTGCAATAATTCAATCACTCACAGTTGAATATAAAGAACCATGACAAAGTCATTTTTTTTTTGAAAGAAATTAGCGTTTGTATTACCAAAATGATGAGTTACAAATACATAACCTTCCAAAGGAGAGCAAGGTGCTCACCTAGCAAGCCACTAGCCTAACAGAGTTAAGAAGAATACAGCTTATCCTTTACTCTAACATAAACATAGAATTCAATCCTTAAATCTATTTGTTCAATTGATCTTGCCTTGTCACTGAATATTCTGTGATTCCTCTCCATCCAGATTTCGTATATAGTACATGTGAATGCAACTCTTAGCATGATTTGTTTAGCCAGCTTGCCTTTAAGCTTGTGCTTAAACCAATTCAATTCATGCCTTAAGCTCCAAGACCTTGCTGAGTAGCCCAGCCACTTCAGAATTGTATGCCATATCATTTTTGAAACTTCACAACCAAAGAACAGGTGGTCTGCACTTTCTTCATTGCACTTGCATAAGGCACACCTGTTTGGGATGCAGATTCCCCTCCTCTTCAAATTGTCCACAGTAGGTAAAGCATTTTGAACAGCTAAAGCAGATATGATGGTGCACTTTGGCAAATTTTAGTGATTCCAAATGGTTTTGAACCAATTGACATTACCATTTGAACTGCAGAAGAATTGATAGATGTTGTTGCCTTTGCTACTGCTTCCGCTCCAGTCCTCCACTATTTTCATTGCTGCATTTTCATTCCCAACTATATCAACAATTTCATCCTTCAAAATGAGTATGCACCTCCAACTGTTAGAACAATCAGTTGCAGCTTCAATATCCCACACCAGCTTATTCTTTATATAATAAGCTCTCACCCATTGAGTCCAGACATTAAGTGGACAGTGAAGCAACTTGATCAGCCATTTAGCATACAAAGTTTTATTCCAACTCAGTACTTCTTTGATACCCAACCCTCCTTCTTTTCTGCTCCTACAAATCTGCTTCCAGCTGATGAAGGTGAACTTCCCCTTAGACTCATTTATACCCCAAAAGTATTCCCTACCGACCCTGCTGATCTTTTTCAGGACTACTTTAGGAAGTAGCAAGACTGAGCCCCAGTAGGTCTGTAAACCTAGAATTACTGAGTTGATAAGTTGTAATTTCCCAGCAAAAGAAATGTGAGAGTTAGCCCAGTGCTTCAGCTTTCCCCTGATCTTCTCAATAAGAGGGGTATACATAGCAGCTGTTAATCTGGAGGAGTGGAGAGGAACTCCTAGATATCTAAACGGAAACTGACCAATGACATAACATGTGGCCTGCACTATTTTCATCTTCTCCTGATCACTAATACCACCCATGTAGATGTTGGTCTTCAGAGGATTGACAGCCAATCTAGACTGCTTTTCAAACTTTTCCAAGCATTTTGCCACCTCTTTAACTGATTTAATGTCACCTTTTGCAAAGATGAGCAGATCATCAGCAAAAAGAAGATGATTGAGCCTGATTTTGTTGCATTTAGGATGCTGCGAGAATGATTTGTTGTGGATGAGCTTCCTAAGCTGTCTAGAGAGCCCTTCCATGCAGATGACAAACAGGTAGGGAGAAAGAGGGTCTCCCTGCCTTAATCCCTTTTGAGCAGCAAAAAAACCCACCAGACTGCCATTGACATTTAGAGTGAAGTGAGCTGATTCTAGACATGCCCTGATCCACCCAACAAACTTTTCAGGGAAGTTTAGGCAGATCATAAGCTGGTGCAAATAATCCCAAGATACAGAGTCAAAAGCTTTCCTCATATCTACCTTGATTGTTGCCCTAGGAGAGATACTCTTTCCATCATATTTTCTAATTAATTCCTGAGAAAGCAGAATATTGTCAAAAATATTTCTATTTTTAACAAAAGCAGACTGCTCCACCCCAATAATGTCATCAAGCATAGGCTGCAACCTTGCCACAAGCATTTTACTAGTGATCTTGTAAACTGTGTTGCAGCAGGAAATTGGCCTAAAATCAATGACAGACTCTGGAGTTTTCCTTTTGGGAATCAAGGCAATGAGGGTAGAATTCACCTGCTTGAGGAGCTTACCCTTTTTAAAGAAGTCCAGCCCAGCCATAGAGACATCCTTCCCCACAATATCCCAAGTTCTCTTAAAAAATGCTGAAGTGAACTCATCAGGCCCCGGACTTTTCATCTCATCAATAGAGTAGAGGGCTTTCTTGATATCCTCAGTAGTGAATTCAGTTGTCAGGCTGTCATGCTGCTCTTTACTCAGTTTAGCACCCATGTATAAGGAGCTGTTGAAGACCTCAGTTAGCTGTTTTGTACCTAAGAGCTCCTTGTAATAGTTCAGAAAAGCATTACCCACTTCTTCTGGGTTGGTGCACAAGTTCCCCTGGCCATCTTTGATTTTTCCAACATAAGAGAGGGCCCTGTTTTCCATTACCTTAGCATGGAAGTATTTAGTACTGGCATCATTCATATATATGTCATTGATTTTTGCCCTTTGGTAGAGGAAACAGTGCTCTACTCTTTCAAGCATCTCTAGATCCCTTTTATGCTTCTTCAATTGAGCTAAGTCAGCAGCAGTGAGATTTTGCCCTGTGCATAGTCTTGCAGCTGAGTAAGAGTTTTCCTGCAATTTTCTACCCTCTTTGAGATGAAAGAGTATTTATCTTTATGGAATTGCCTAAGATTACTCCTCACAGCTTTAAGCTTGCCCATCAACTGGAACATTTTGGTACCCTTAATCTGCATATCCCAGTTATGTTTTATTAAGTCTCTGAAATCATCATTATCACACCAATGATTAAGAAATCTGAAAGGTTTCTTGCCCTCTTTAACCCCAAGCTCAATCTCCACAGAGACAGGAAAATGATCTGACAGGCCTGGTTGATGATAATAAGCTGAAGATCTGATCTTCTTTTCAATCCAATACTTATTAACCAAGGCTCTATCTAACTTAGCCCAGACAGTATCCAGACCCTCCTGAAGGTTTGACCAAGTGTACTGACAGCCTGCTCCTGGGAGGTCTGAGAAACATGCTTTGTTGGTACAATCTATGAACTCCTCCATGTCCTTCTTATTAAGTGCACCCTTACTCAACTTTTCACTCGTGTTTAACACCACATTAAAGTCCCCCATCATTAACCAAGGTTCCTGCACCATTTGAGCTTCTTGCATAACAAAATCCCATAAATCTACTCTTTCCACACCTTTATTGAACCCATAGACAACAGTAACAAGGTATTCAAATTGAGTCTTCAGAGAAGTAACTCTACAATGGATATATTGGGCTCCATATTTCAGCATGCTGACTGAGCAACTACATTTATTCCAGATAAGCCAGATTCTGCCATTGTAATGAAATCTATAGTTGGTTGTTGTGCCATAACCTTTGAATTTCCTCCCTAGAATTGTGATTCCCTTCCTCTCCTTAACTCTGGTTTCCAAAAGACCTAAAAAATCAACTTTATTTACTTTTAGGTAATGCAGGACTTCCTGCTGCTTTAGAGGCTGATTGCAGCCTCTTATATTCCAAGTGGATATAATCATGCAGAGGAAGGGCTCCCCCCAGGATCCACACCACTGTCTATAACATTTTGGGCCACTATCTCCACTTTGGTTTCTTTTTCCATAAACACTGAAATTAAATCAAATTCATTTTCACTTAGTGCCTTAAACCTATTCTCCACAAATTCCAGCTGCTTTGCCAAAGATTTTTTCGTTTTCCTTCCAACAACAGGAGTGAATCCATCATTGTCCTTAGCACCTTTCCTTGATTCAGCGATGCTGATTTGTGCTGTTGGTGGAGTAGTATGAACCTCCTCCTGAGGTTTATCCTTCATTTCCTCATTAACCACCTTTGGAACATAAGCAGGTTTGTTTTGCTTAGATTTAGCTTCTTCTTTTCTCAATAGCTTGCATCTCTGTTGAGCATGTCCCAATTTTTGACAATGCTTACAATAATATGGCACCCATTCATATTTCACAGTTTGCACACTTTCACCATAAGGTGTGCAGATAGAAATCGACCCAGGAAGCTCCTCAGCAACGTCTACCTCGATTAACACTCTTGCAAACCCCAGTTTTGCCTTCAGAGTAGCCCTTACATCAGCAAACAAAGGCCTCCCAATCATACTAGCAATCTTGCTAAGGACTTTTTGGGACCAGAAATGTGGTTCCAAATCAGGGAAAAGTACCCACACAGGCACTTTCGTGATACACTCCATTTCCTTCAGTACACTCAGGGAAATGTGCTTCAGTATGAACGCACAATCTCCATAGTACCACGGTCCACCCTTCAGTACTTCCTCCATGTCAGTTTATTTTCCAAATTTGAGAAAAATCACCCCCTTTTGAAGTATTGAATAAGTGGAGCAGCAGCAAAATTCCAGTGTTTCTAGGCAAATTCCTCCAAGTTCCTTTCCATCGGCTTAGCACCAATTACATGGCCAACCAATGTGTTCTCCCAATATTTCAATTCATCCTCAAAATCCTCTAATTCTATGGTAACAGTAAGGTCATTAGTTGGGATAAATTCCAAATTCATACCAGCTTTGTTCTCCAATGATTTCTTCTAAGTTTTTTTCCCATTATTATCAGCCAGATTAACAGAGCTATTGTTCTCAACATGTAACTCAGAGACACCTCCATTACCAGTAGTAGAAGCTTGGATACTTACAGTGTGTGACGTCTGTTTGGTAGCAGCAGCAAACAGCTCTGAGAAGGTGAGCTTCCCAGGAGAAGGTTGATTTTCCTCATTTGCCGCCATTTCCGAACTCGCTTTATCTAGCTGGGTATTGGTTTTTAAGCCCGATTCTGACCCATTCCCTAATTTGTTGGTATCCTCAGATGCGCCTTGCTCCGGTGAAGATGAGAGTGTGTTTTGTTTTTTGTTTCGCCTAGTATTCGCCATGGAATCAAGCTCACAATGCTTGGCTCATTGAAGCTTGGAGAAGAAGCAACTATTTTCTCCTAGATTCCCTTTATATATGTTATTTTAATTGACAAAGTCAATTTCCTTATACAACAACTTAAAAGAATGTTAATACCTATTAATCTATCTATATAATAATATTAACAGGCTAACATAAAAATTTCGCTAATCCTACGTGTCGTGTTGAGAGTGATTTAGCTACGTCATCACTTTATGTGCCAGTCCCTTAAATAAAATGAATAACATCTTTTCATATGCCTTATTGAACGTTTAAACACTTCAACTTCTTCAAAATATAACTTTTATCATTCAAATCATTATTAATCTTCATAATGGTATTAAATATTGTCTCTTTGCTTTTGGTCTGCCAAATTTGTCAGTTACATGTTAGTTTAAGGTAGTATATATACCGCAATTATTTGTTTGAAGTTGGTAAGAAAAGAATGCATGTCATACATGAAAGGCATGTTGAAAGAGAGAAATTTTGTTAGGAAATTAGATATGAAGATAGTGGTGTTGATAATTTTCTCTTACAAGAAGGATATTAGCATCGTTTAATAAATTTACGAATCAATAATAATTGAATTTTAGGTATTGTATGTGTTTGTTCATCTATCAAATAAAACAGTCTAATATTTGTGTTTGTACTCTCAAATAATCATTGTCTGTAAATTGGTATATATATGGTTATTTATGCTACTCATATTGTTATATTAGAATTTAGTCATTTGATCAATTACCTTTTCCATTGCAATTGAAAAAGTATGTATGATTTTATCATTCTCAGGTTAAAGGAAGCATATCAAAATATAACAATAATTCATTCAAGAACTTCTCCAAAAAATTAAACATATATATTTCCTTTTCAGTAATAAGTTAGAGGATTGAAGTGATAAGATATATATTTAATTGTTACTTTCCACAATTCTTTGGTTCATAATAAAAATGAAATCATTTCATCACTTACAACAAATTAATAAGTTTACATTACTTAATAGATCTCTCCTAACTAAGACATGCCCAGAATGATTAGGCTTAGAATTAATATTAGTAGACTAACAAAATAGTTCCACAAATACCACGTGGCATGCCGAAAATGATTAGGCTTAGTTGTCTTAAGTTTAATTCAGTGTCATCAGCTTACGTGTCAACCTCATATTAAATCAGATGAATAACATCTCTTAAGTTGCCTTTCCGAGAGTTTATAAAGCACTTCCAGTTCTTTAAATTTAATTATCATAAGTTTCATTACTCAAATAATTACTCATGATCTTAATAGTGGTATTAAATATTGTGTCTCTTGAAGTTTCGTTTGCCAAATTTGTCGATTACATATTTGATCGACATGCTACATATACCTAAGTTGTTTGTTTGAAGTTAGTAAGAAAAAGATGCTCGTCATACATGAGCGGTATGTCCAAAGAGAAAAATTAGAGAGGATAGATGAAACTGGTAGTGTAGATAATTGTCTCTTACAACAATCGTAGTTAGATTTTATATAATTTATATGTTTATAAATACTTATAAATTACTGTTAGTTATAAACTAAGATAGAAATTGTTTCAACTTATTATGTTGTACTGAAAGTCTTTTTTATAATTAAAATTGATCGTTTTGGTCAGAAATTTTGTTGATCATTCATGCAATTGAAAGACAATTATTTTTTTTACTAAATTTTACACATACACCGACTACAAGTTCATAAAATGTTAGTCAACTCATGACATTGTCCATTGTGATATGCAAATCACGTTTATTCTTGATTTTTGAAATAATGTTTGCAACGATAATATTGTTGTACTCAACGATAATAATCAAGGTAGCATCTCTACTGGTTTAGAAAAGCATACCAAAATCAAAGGATAATTGTCTCAATACGTTCTTAAAGGAATTTAAAATAATGTTTCTATAGTCACTTTATATACGTGGCATTTGGTTCTAACTCAAAAACGAAAGTAGAATTTAAGAGGTTAGGCGAGTTGAATGGTAGCAAAAGTCTTACATTTCAGAAATTTTTTGTTCATTCTAAGAATTAAATCTTCTCTCTGCACCAAAGTTGAAATACTTTTGTATATTATGATAAATAACTCATAGTTTCTTCTATCTTCTTTACCTCCCATGCTAGCGATGTTGGTCACTTCTTCCTATTGACTTGCATTATGATTGACTTTCACAACTACTATAAAGACATTCGACCCAAGTTACTCATGATGTTAGTTTTCTCAATTTGCTCAAAAATTTGTAGATTTAATGACAAATCAATAATATGATGTGCAATTGTCAAGGCGACAAATTTGGTGGTGAAAAGTGCAGTTGGTTGGGAGGTCAGGGCCAAAGTTTTGTATTAGACCCGCGGGGGTATATTGTGTTTTTGTACCCACTCCAATAGATTTGATGATCAAACAATATTGATTTAATGTGCAATGATTTTGTTGTTAGGACTGTCATATCAAAATGATACACATATTTTTTCAATATCATTGCATGTCGTTTATGTAATCGACTTATATAATGGATGTTTTGTTTTCTCATCAAAACATTAGCAGGTGCTCATCGAATTTCAAGTAGAGGCGATCACATATCAAATTCATGAGTGTTGTCGTTCTATTAAATCTTAGATACTTATTTGAATAATGATTAGTTATATTATTTTATAATGGTATATAACTTATTTTAATTACTAACATGAGTCGACATTCTTTTCATTTTTCAAATAAAATGGACACTCCATTATTTGATATATATATATATATATATATATATATATATATATATATATATATATATATATATATATATATATATATATATATATATATATATATATATATATATATATATATATATCCGAAAAGAGCGAAAAAAAGTTTTTACACGGTAAACTGGTGCTTATATAGTTATATGGGAGAGCGAGGATTCCATTGCGTTAGAGAGGGTCTGTTACTCATCGTTAATCACTTTAAAATATTGATCTTGAATACAGTGCTTATCACTAATTATACTATAGTCAATCATACTACCACGTTTGCATTGATGATCAAGAACCCCCCCCCCATTCCGTTTACTTTAGATTTGGAGTGCAAAAATAGATGTAATCTTAAGAAAACTTATCATATTAATATTGTACTCAAGGCGGTAATCACTCATGAAGTAACCAAATGACTTGAATATTCTTACGTATAACGTACTAATTAATCTGCGTAATAATTAAAATTTTTAAAAAATTTGGCATCAAATTATATAACGAACTCTATTTTGTTAACTCAAGTCTCTTTTCTCACCCTGCTTACACAATTTCAAGAAAGGTACACAAACAAGATATCAAGAATTCAGATACTATAATGTTTACGTGCGAGTTCAGATTATACATGTGGTACTTTCTTAAGTCAAAAACCTAACTTTTGGTGAAGGTGGCGGAATGATAGATCACGCAAAGTTAGTCATAAGAACATCTATAATTTTCACTTAAAAGGAAGAAAAAAAAAAGATCCGGGGCGCAAAAACTAGTTCAATAAATTAATAATCTAACTAAAAAATCAAACAATTAATCTAATGAATTGAAATTACCTAAAACAAATTGGTACAATTAGAAGAACTGAAATTACCTTAAAGAAATTGGTACCAAAGTGGGCGGAGCAGCGGGGACCCGCGGCGGCGGGAGAGGACGGAGCAGCAGGAGAGGGGCGGAGCAGCGGCCGGAGTGGATGGGGACGTGGGCTGGAGAGAGAAGTTGAGGTTGAGAGTCAGGGTTTTTTTTTTTGTAAGGAGTCGGGGTGATTTGGGGGATAGAGAAGTGGAGAACCCGATATAAGTCTTTGGGAAAAAAAAATGAAACCGCCACCCCCCATGGCGGTTTCACCCTTTACAAAATTGAAGGCTCCCACTTCCCAAACTCAGTTCGGGTGTGAAACCGCCACCCCCCATGGCGGTTTCACAATTGCCCAAAATCCCCCCTGAAACTCGTATTCACTGTTCAATACATGTAAAACCGTCAGTGGTAATGGCGGTTTTGTCCCGAATCTGAAATGGGGTGACGTGAACCCCATAACATTAAGCGTTTTTGAATCCGACCCATTTTGTTTCATCTTTATTTTTTAAGTCTTATTTCGAAAAAAAATTCGAGGTTATTTGTATGAAAATTGATTATACCTTGGTTATTTAGATTCTGCACGATCTAGTATGAAGCTAAAAATCGGAAGTTGTTTGATCTGATTTGCACCTTTCAGATGTCAAATGATCTACATTAATTAGAAACTAACTTAATTTAATTAGGTGAGTTATGCCCTAATGGAAAAATTTAATTAGTATGAATAGATCTATTTGTACTGAAACATTTACTGTCAGCCGAAACTATTAGCTAGATAAGCCATCTTAATTAATGTAATCTTCATGGAAATTCAAAGTACTTTTTTTTTTGTATTGAATGCGTCTGGAAATGAGGAAAATCTAATAACGCAAATGGAATTCTTCTAGATATTTGAAAATATTTATGCACAGTCCTAGTAAATATTGAAAGTGAAAGTTTTATAAATGATAAAATTTATTTCGGGTGTAACCCGGGTAGTAAACTAGTTTAAACCTAAAACCAAGTCTTTTCCAGGTTGACACTTGTCACCTATTAATTGGATAGTGCATAAGATTATATACAATTATTAGTTAAAATATGGAAACAAATTTTCATTGTGTATATTATTAACTAACTTATGGAAAATGATAATTTTTTTTTTTGGTTACAAAGAGAGGCAAGCCCCGAAAAGAAAAAAACATAACTAACAAGAGATTAAAACGAGGTCTCGAGACCCCTAATACATCCTCTCGAAGGATAAGCCGCAGTTTCGACGGTGGCTATTCTAGAGCGACGAGTTTATGAGATAAATCGGCTCCTCTATTGGCTAGCCAATCCGCCGCTCGATTTGCTTCACGATACGTGTGTTCAATCTCGACTATCTAGCTACCATGGAGGATTTGAGATTTGCATTCCCGAATCAGCGTGCTCGACGCATTTGAGGGGATTTCTTCTTTCTTGATCAGCTCCACACATACAGAGTTGTCCATATGGACAATAAGTTTTTCGAACCCATGACGTCGAGCTTCTTCTAGTCTCTGTTTGAGAGCCAAAAATTCAGCTCTCGTAGAGGAACAAATACCGTAGCTGGATATATAAGCATGAATCAAGTTTCTGGTATCATCTCGAAAGATGCCTCCCCCTCCAGCTCCACCCAGCTTCATCAGTATTAAGAAGAACCCATCCATGGGGGGGGGGGTCTTTCCACCAAATTTGGACCTCGCGGACACTCCTTGGAGATGGAATAAGGAGCGAGAATCGATCTAGAGCTCGTTTAGTCTCAGCAAACCTGAGCTTAAGAAACGAGTAAGGGTCTAGAGGAATATTCGATGTTCGTCTGAAAACAATGTTATTCCTCCATTTCCAAATCCACCAACAAGTAACAGCAAACTTAAGCGGCCAGTCATCGGTTGCTAGTGGGTTGGAGTTGTGGATGTTGTCAAGTAGCCAAGTTTTTAAAGGAAGGGGAGAGGAAGGAGTCGAGGCCATCATTTTCCCCAATTTGCTGCCACACATACCGAACATCCGGGCAATCTCGCAATAAGTGGAGTACGTCTTCATCTGCGTTATTACATCGAGGACAAGTCGGATTGTCCGTTAAACTCCGCTTCAATCTAGTCAAATTAGTCATGAGTCTTCCGTGTGCCGCAAGCCAGATAAACATTCGGATTCTCTGCTGAACCGGTAACCTCCAAAATGTTTGCCATTTATTGCTAGTATCAGCCGAAGGTAAGAGATCAATATCTTTCTGAATTATCTGCATTGCCGACTTGATTGTGAAACTGCCGTGGGTTGAACCGTTCCAGAAGATCGAATCAGGAGAGTTATCGTCTCTAGCTAGTTCATAAGCTTCGATTTTAAGTAGTTCCTCGCTTGGTAGGAATTCCGAGAATTTTTCCCACCTCCAACCATGATCCGGGTCCCAAATATCATTCACCGAGAGCTCAAATTGATCTTCCGGAACGGTGCGAATTTCTTTGCTGGTTAAACTACTATCTCCTGTTCATGGATGATTCCAAAACATAGTATTGCGTCCGTTGCCGATTGCATATGTAATCCCCGCCTTGATGATATCTGCATTTTCAACCACACCAGCGTGTGAGGTTGGGCAAGAGTACGGTAGCCTAATTTGGCTAGGAATGTTGCATTAGACTGTCGAGCCGATCGTAGGCGTAGTCCCCCAATTGACTTGGGCTGTTGTATGGTTTCCCATGAGATCAAGTGCACTTTCCAGTGGTTCTCATCACCTCCCCACAAGAAGCGCCTGGTTTTCCTATCTATCCAGTCGCAGGTAGCTCTAGAAGTTTTTTCCGTTTGCATACCGTAAGTGGCGAGATGATTCATAATGGATTACACTAAAGTTGTTCTCCCGGCGAACGAGAGGTGTTTAGATTGCCATCCAACCAATCTCTTGTCGACCTTCTTTTCAATGTGATGGTAGATTTTTTTGGTTATTCGGCCATGTATGATGGGCATTCCCAAATATATGCCTAAATCTTCAGTCGACGAAATTCCCAAAACATTACTGATGTCCTCTTGAATTTGATCAGACACATTCGAGGAAAGGAAAACTTGGGATTTGGCTTTGCTAACCTTTTCTCCGGAAGCAAGACAAAATTTATCGATCAAATGATATAGCTTTTAGATCGGTTTATTGGCTACTTCGATTATTTGATTATTTGTGCGTTAATCTAAGAATTAGTAGTTTTTGAATGTATTTATGGCCTCAAGATTGATGTGAAAGTGTATGGAAAGACAATGAGGCGATAAAAGATGATCCAAGAAGCGAGATGACAAGATTTGGACAAATTTGAAAGTTAGGTTGAAGAATTTCAGTCCAATTACAGAAGGTCAACTTTGAATCTTTGTACCTTTCAAACGACTTTGAATTTTGCAGTGAAACCAACGACATATTAAAGTACATGATCTTAACTTTCCAAGTCACACGTCCTCATAGGCCAAGTGACGAAGAATTTATGACCGTTTGAAAAACGTCGTCAGAACCAGTCCGGTGACAGAAACAGAGAGCTTTAGACGAGTCATCTGTATTTGGTACGAGCTGTCTTGACGCTTAAGACGAGTCGTTTGGAATCCAGACGAGTCATCCTGCCACTGCGTTGGCATATTAGACGAGTTTCCTAATCTCGTTTTGTAATCTTTTAGTATAAATATTTTAAACTTTTGGTAGTTTTTAATCATTTTATTTTCAAGATTTAAGTTGTATTATTTTCAAGAGTATGCAAGGCTAAAGATCTATTTCTCGGATTCATTAATTGAAGCTACAAATCATCCGGATAATTGTGAGTTCTAACTATTCCAATTATTGTTGAGTATTATCATTCTCTTTGTTTTAATTGCTTATTGATTGATTTATCGTTAATTAGGTTGCAAACAAATTAGCTCTAGGTTAAATCATATTGCTAGAATCATTAATCAAAGGACTAATTATTCGTTTAATTGATTCACTAGTAGAAACCAAACCTTAATTCCGTGATTATCATAGATCTAGGGTTTAGGAGAGAATTGATATATTGATTGAAGATCGAAACCGCGTGTGTCTAGATCTTATTTACCTAGTTGTTATCGTTCTATTGCTTATTGCTTTCGTTGAATTAAATTTAGACGCACGTCTTTGTTATTCATCGATTAGGGCTAGTTGGTAGGGCTGATCTCTCTTGCTAGCTATTAATTGGGAACGATCGAAAGCTCCGTTTTCACAACTAGTTGCTCAACAAAATTGATCTAAGTGAGGACAATGATCAATTGGATGAAGTGTAGTGAATATTAATCGTCCGAGACTTTTCCCTGAATTAAATTGCAATTTACTTCTTTCCTCTTGATAACTTGATCATTACATATTCAAAACCGCCCATTTAGTTACGTTTGCATACTTAAAACAATCACCGTTCTTTGTAGATTCGAACCTTACTTGTCTATTACTACGTTTTAGATTAGTATTGATATTTTATATTTGTAGGCATACGACTTTAGCCTGTCATTCCACGGAGGCTTCCGAAAATATAATTAAATCATCTGCGAAGAAGATGTAAGCCACCGCTGGCCCTGTTCGGCTAGCTCCGACAGGTTTCCACTTCCCTGAATTTACGGACTCTTCAATGATTTGATGCAAGCGTTCCATGCACATTACAAACAGGTAAGAGGATAAAGGATCGCCTTGTCGAACTCCTCTTGACGGTTTGAATGATTCAGTAGCTTCACCGTTCCATAGGATGCTTAGCGAGGCAGAGGTGACACATTCCATAATGACGTCAACCAAGAGTAATGCAGGAGGTGCATCTCCAATAGTGTGTCTCGGATGAACGACCATCGAAGACTATCGTACGCCTTCTTTAAATCAAGTTTTATCGCGATGGACCCTACTTTGCCTTGTTTGCGTCTCTTACTCTCATGGTATGAACCATCTCTTGAACGACTACGATATTGTCTGTAAATCTGTAATCTGTCTTCCCTGAACAAATCCGCTTTGGGTACTGGAGATAAGCATAGGAAGGACGAGTTTGAGAGGACTGACCACTACCTTGCTGATTAACTTGTACGCAACGTTGCATTATCCAATAGGACGGAACTGTGTAACATATTCAGGGGCTTGGAGTTTAGGAATGAGAACCAGGAAGGTTTCGTTAACGCCCTGGGGGATACCCTTTCCTTCCAGGGCATGAAGAACGAGCTTACAGACATCATCCTCAATTGAAAACCCACTGTTTTTGATAACAAAAAAGAGCTTGAAATCCATCGGGCCGAGCGCTTTTAATGGAGCCATGTTATGCAGAGCAGCCTCAACATCCACTTTTGTGAAGGGTCTTGTGAGTTTAGCCCATATGGGCTAAACTTAAATATGGGAAATTAATAATTATGGTAATTTAGTTTATAGTATGTAATCTAAGACATATTACTATGGTAATTAGCTAATTTATGGTAATAAATTTAAATATAATGTGATATAGCGGGTGACGGAATAGTCGAATGAAAATGAAGTAGTATACTAGGTAAAGACATAGTGCAATCAAAATGGAATAGTATAATGGGTCACGTCAAAGTGGAAATGTAATGATAATATGACGAGTGAATAAAAATAGATCAAATAATAGGACATGACCGGCGATAAAAGTTAAAAGAAAAAAATGTATAGATATGTTCATGATAATATTAACACAAAGATAAACCTACATTTTTTATAAAACGAGTATAAACAATATAAATAGACAGACTTGGAGTTGCACGGGCATGCAAATTAGTATGTAAGGGTCTTGATCATGTAACTCGTTTGTGCGCCCAGTGTGGCCTTGTTACATTTCTAAGGTTCAAGTCGTTCAACAAATTTTTGTTTTAAATCCCTAAGGCCCTCTTTGATAGGATTTAATAAAAATAATACTTAAATCAGTTCAGAGTCATTCAGATTAAATTCGAGTCATTCAAATAAGATCAGAGCAGAGTCATTCAAAACAGAACAGAATTGCTCAAACATCAATCAATGAATTTGGTCCATAATTGATACAAATTTGTTGAAATTGAATCAATTTTTTTATATATTCAGATCAGATCAGTTTAAAGTCATTTAAATCAAATCAGATTAGTTTAGGAGCAATCAGATCATATCAGAAAGATACAGTTCTATAAAACAGAGTCCCTAACCTATTAATATTTGCTTGAAATTTCTCCATTGAGATACTATATCGTAATTAGCTAGTTAATTAATAATTAGCAACTTGTAATAGTTGGCACTTTGGGGAAGTGATTTACTAATTTACTACAGTACACTACTTTGACTAATTGTTATAAGACGACAGTGAGACCAGCATTTTGGTTGGCTCAAGTAGCCAAGTTTGCTAATTGCTATTACCGACTTCCTTTACTAAGTTTATTAAGCAAAGCATAAACGTATTTGAACAGTAAAGTCACAACCACACTAAGCTTTGTGGTCCAAAATATAGGGCTATGAGGAAAAGCTTGTTTTCTACGACTCCATGAGCTATCTCATAACATAGCATACTAGCTACCAATGTTCGACATAAATAAATTAAATCCGAGACTCGGAATCGAGAAAATTAAATTACTATGCGTGGCTATATCTAGGTTGATGTAACCCTCCTCAATTGACTAACTATATATTGTAGGTACCAAATGGCAAATACAATAATCTGATCGCGCCCCATGCATATTAACTCAACGATGCAAATGAATTGAATCACATAATTACTAGGGCTCAAGAAAGCAAGTTTTTAATTAGATAAACGAAGTTTTAAGTAGATGTACGTACACGTACTGAGAATAATATATACTTCCTCCATTTTTTTTTTTGGTTATTTACGTTTGGTTTGAATTCTTCTTACAAAATCAAACTAAACGTAAAGAAACAAAAGAAATGGAGAGAGTATCTATGTTTACATCTAAAAGAAAACGTATACTCTATGCTTTTTGGTTCCTTATTCATGTGTGACGCTACTTTTTCTCAACCTAGGTAATTTTGCAGCTACTAGTATTAATGTGGTCCAAAATCTAGAGCTCTGAGAAAAAACTTGTTGCCCGACTCTATGAGCATCTCATAAAAGGTAATACTACCAATGTTCGACCCAAATCCGAGACCTAAATCGAGAAAATTAAATTACTGTGGCAATATAGAAGGTATGAAATGGTAAATATAATAATCTGATCGTTACCCATATCGACCCGAAAAATGAAAAATAATTGAATCACTCAATTACTTCGTCACTAGTTAGCATATCCTAATGTTGGTATAGATTTCACTTGGATATAATTAGGTTCAATAACTTCAACCCATAATTGTTGAATTCATATGGATCAAAATGATGGAGTCTATCAAACAGAGCTTAAATTACACTAATTAAAGGCATAAACATTGAAAAAAGAACTAATAAATAGCGACAATACTGAAACGTATAAGATTAGGGATTTTTTAAGGTCAAATTTTGGAGTTATACCAGATTTAAGATTTTCTTAAAGATGTAACTTATATCTTTGTAAATTTTGGGGGGATTATCGTATCATGAATTTAATTCATGGGGAGAAACAATTGCGCAATGGAAGAATTCTTGTTTTCATGGATACGATTCCTTGTCACCTTCTACATTCTCTATTATAACTAATACTCTTTGTTAAGTAATTAACACTCGGGATGAAATTAGAAATCTCGCTCTCTTATTAGAAGATTGAGTTGTTCTAAATATAAGGTCATACGACATTTACACCAGAATTAAACAATTCCACGATAAAACCTAACAAAGTTGAACAAATTTCAACCCCAAGCGAATTTTGCTTTATGCAATTAGTAAAAGCTAAAGGACCTCCCATTGTCAAAAATAGTAAAACAAAAATTGTGATTATTAAAAGAGAGCAATTGAAAATATATCCCTCTTTCAAATAGTAAATGCATTTATTAAGTGACCTAAACAAAGTACAACTAAACAGTTTTTAAGTGGAACTGATTTTTGGTGAATTTACAAAATTTATTTAGTTCATCAACTAACTCCACTTTCTTTTTTCTTGTCATCTTCACGTAAATGGTATTTGATTGCTCCCCTTTAAGCTCTTGGAGAATCTTTATGCACCTTTAGATTTGTAGAACAAAGTTAGGTTCTAAAAATCCATATAAATTTCACAAAACATACATGGTTGTTATAATAAAATATTCAAAATTTTGTTAGATTATTACACCTAGATGTCCTTTTTTGTTTTTTTGAAACAATAGAAGTCTTTTTTTCTAGTGCTTGGTAGCGTTGGATAAAGAATGTCACGGGTTCCAATCCTGCCGATTTTGGCGGACTGTGCCAAGAATTTTCGCCTCTGATTTTGAGCCAATCCGCTCTCGCTCGCCGCTACTAACGGGGGTAGGTCAAGCTGACTCAAGTCAGATAAAATGTAGCAATAAAATGACTTTTCAAAGTTGAGCCTATAAAATTTGGTTAGTATATTGGTAATGGATCCGAATCTTCTGGAGTTATTTTTCCTGGAGTTCCCTGGAGTGTACTTAAATGGAAACATCACTCTACCATGTACTCCCTCCGTCCCAACTCAAACGCCCCATATTCCATTTTGGGACGTCCCACCTCAAACACTCAATCTATTTGGGAACATATTTGTCTCTCCTACTTTTATTAAATTATCACATCTTCTTTCGCATCACCTCTACTAATTTTATTAATCCCCACATTTTCTCTCCTCCTTTTTTCCTAATATTACCTCACTCAACTTATTATATCAATTTTTCTTATTCCACTACAAAAAACGTCCTAGACGTTTGAGCTGAGACGGAGGGAGTAGTGTTTTTTCCAATTTAAAAAAAAAAAGACATTTATAAATTTATTTTTTCATTTCAAGTAAACTCTAAAAAACTTCAGGAAAAATAACTACAAAGGATCTTGATCCATTGGTAAATTACCCTCTTGAGACTAGAAATATAGCTCGGCCGCCGTCTTTGTTGTGTCATCTCCACCATATACATTACCTTAAAATCAAATAGCTTCTCTCATTATGTTATACGGGGAATACAAAGTTGAATTAAACAAAGAGTTCTCTCAGAATTAAAACTATAGACGATTAAGACGAACAAAGGACACACATAATTAACTACATAAGTATATGGTAATAGAATATATACATTTATACAAGAAGCTAAGAAATTCATAACAACTAGTCCTAAGCCCCTAGCTGCGTAGCTATACTCGATTTATTTGATGTGCAAAAACCAAGAACTATTGTCTATCATAATTATAATTTAACACCAAATTTCAAAAGAAATATAAGGTATGAAAAACCAACATTTAAACAATAAATTGAGATCAATCCCATCCAACTTATTCCAAAATTACAAGTAAAGGAAGCATAAGTTAAAATCTCATCGCATCTTATTTGCCCTAGCTAGAAAATAAATTATTGAAGTAGAACTTTAATTATTAGCTTTTTAATCAATATAATCCAAACTATTGAAAAACAGACATCATAATAAGCAAAACAACACATATATACAAGAGTAAGCAAGTAGCTGGTAAATTAGGGCATAAAAACACACTTATTATGGAGTATATTTGAAGCTGTTCATGTGGAACCATGGTTATGATCCCTCTCCTTGGTTTGAGTAGCAAGCCTTTCCCCTTCAAATTCGCGGTGTCGATGAAGGTACCTCTTCAAGGGTTCAGAGTAGTCATCAAACCCTAAAGAGGTTAAAGCCCAACATATATCATCACCGTTTACAGTCTTACGCTTCTCCTTATGGCATTTATCGGAAGCTTCACCGGTAACAAAGCTAATGAACTCGGAAACGCACTCTTGCATCGTCTCTTTCGCTTCTTTCGAGATTTTTGCGTTGGGGGGTAAGATTTGTTTCATAATCCTCCCCACGTTGGCTATAGGAAGCAAGCGATCTTGCTCCTTAATCAAGCCACCTCCTTGATGATCATCGTCATGTTCCTCAATAATATCATTGTTTTGATGATTATTGTATATGAAGTTGTTATTATTGTACTTCTCATGGTTGTATTGTTGAAGTAGTGCTCTACTTTGTGTGTTTGAGTAGGGTATGTTATCAACCATAGTTTCTTTTCTAAGAAAGAGGAGAGATTTTGGGAAAAGAGGGAGAAATTTGAGAGATCCTCTTAGGGATAGACACGTTGCTATAATTGTTCACATTGCTCTATTTTAGTGTCACTATGACTTGTATTTATACAAGTCCTAGAGGAATATATAACATGTATTTATCACTACTTATGTAACATCGTCTACGTGTTATTGTGTATTTGGAAATCTATATATGTAAGGCTAAGTTGTGTATTTATTTTATGTGGTGGTCTCTAAATACATTATCATATTAATAACATAACATGCATACACATATATATCATATTGATAACATAACATATACATATCATACTTGGCTAAGTTAGTATGAATGACGATAGACTATTGTATAATACAACTGTCGTCTACATTATTGTACATTATTGTGAATATATCGCATTCCCTTACCCTCTCTTTTCCTTAGTAGATTATTTTATGATGATAATTTGTTCCTTTTCTTATTCATATTTGTTTGTTGGTGTTATAATATCTAGTTTATGTAGTTTGTGACCCTTAATTAATGTTATGGCACTTTCAGTTTAAAAAAAAAAAATCAGATCGATGATCGAGTATCAGAGGGAGTATGATGCATCGATCGATTTTATTTTATCCATTATTTTATTAAACTTATATTATTACAACTACTTGACGACATCAAAACGGGTCAATTTTAATGGGGAGGCACAAATGCACAATGGCAGGCAACTTTCTTATTTTAGTATGAGGTATCCAGGTTGGCCATGGTGCCCATTTTTACTTTTAGCCGTATCCTGTATATGTTAGTGCCTCCGTTCGCCTATATATAAAGTATAAACTTTCTACATTTTGTTATAAGGGGTTTATCATTAAACTTTTACTTATAATCTTTCCTTATTTGTATATGTAAAGACCAAAAAAATACCATACTTTATTAATTTGTTTATTAAAAATGAAAGTGTGCATACCCCTATGTTGTAATTTGATATAAAGTGGACCCTAAAACTTATTGTTTATTCTATTTTTCTTAAAAACTGTGTTTATACCTTACGCCTTTTGTAGGCAAATGGAGGGAGTATGAATAATGCCATTTGGATTAGACGATTATACCCTGCCCTGAGACTGAAGCTAAGGTGCCGAGAAAAAAAATGATAATATTTGAGTTAATAATATCAACTTCGATTGCCTTTTAAGGATGAAAATCCAACGTTGAACACTTGAACATAGAATAGAACATACAAAAATTAATCAGTCAACCACTAGGATCGGAAGATGCTTACAAGTTTATAATATGGATAAATTGAAAGTTGACAATATACCTATTCACTAAATCAATGTTGAATGTCACCTTATTATTCCTATGTAAAAGGTTATAACCACAAAACCCATTATAAATGGGTCCAACTTTCAACCAGATACCAATTATTGTGGACTGTCACATCAAGCCACCGGTTGCACAACTAGTATGATATTGTTCCTTTTGAGCCATATAATCAGTCAACATGGTTTGAAATATGAGTCAATCTTACCTAAAAGGTTTCATATATTATCAATGTGAGGGTGAAACTTATAAACAAGACTTCTGGGTCAATCTTACCTGTAAGGTCTCATATTATTAGTGTGGGCCGTGGGGGTGGAACTTATAAACAAGACTTTTGTTCCTTATTTCTTTAATGTGGAATTTAAATTAACACCCCAACACATAATCCTAACTTATTAAGAGTGTAGCTAACAATATACTCCCTCCTCCTCCTTTAAATCTGTTATTTCAAAACTTTCTAAGGCCCTGTTTGATAGGACTTATTCTCAGATGAATCGAATCAGATCAGAATTATTCTAATCAGTTCAGATCAGACCAGAATCATTCATATCAGATCAGATCAGATCAGAATCATTCAGATCAGATCAGTTCAGTTCAGTTCAGAAATGTTCAAATAACTATCTATGTATTTGGTCCATAAATGATACTAATTCGTTGAAATTCAATCAAATTTTCAACCAATTCAGATCAGATCAGAAAGATGCAGTACTATCAAACAGGGCCTAAATGAGATAAGTTTTCACCACACATCAACCCTCCACTATCCCAAAAACAATAAACAAACACACATTATCTCCAAAACTAATAAACATACCACTTATTATCTCCAACGGTAATTGACAAACCAACCACTATTTTTAACAATAATAAATAGACCACTCATTATCTCCACAATAATAAACAAACCACATCAACTTAATCCACATAAAAAAGAGAGCGGGGTGTTTAAAGAGAAACGGAGGGAGTCATCCGTAAGCTAATAAGAATAATATGGTCCCCCCTAATCCTCTCCCCACCCACTCTTTTTATAGGTCATACTTAGTCTCTAATGCTGTCAATAAGTTAGGACTAAGTTGCATAAAATATTGCTCTATTAGGACTAAGTTGCACAAAATATTGCTCTAATTTCGAATTTTGTGGACAGTATACACACACGTATGCCCACAAATAAAATAAACATGACCTAAGAAGATGTGATCAACATAAATAATATTAACATCAACCCCAAGTTAGTTTGGATTGCCTGCTTAATTGGGTAAGCAGTTTCTGGTGAGTTATCTAGAAGGCCACTCAAAACAAAGCCCTAATCATCTAATTTCTTCTTTTTAATACCATTACAACTTGTTTGGTGTATTAATGTGACGAGAAAATGAAAGAACGGAAGGAAAAAAAAAAGAGAGCAGTGCTTATAGCCTTTAGTAGGCCTTGTGTGAGACCGTCGAGAGATCAATTATATTTTTTACATCGTGACCCATTTTTATATAATTAGTGACCGTTATACTACTTTTGGTAATCATTTTAGTTAAAAATTAAACTTTAGACACTTAATCCAATATTTACAAATGGGTTACTTTATAAATTCTAACTAATCTATATAATAATATTAATAGGCTAACAAAAAACTTGTGTTCATCCTACGTGTCATCACAAGAGAGATCGAACTTAGTTGTCACTAATTTAATCCCACATCATTAGCTTACGTGTCACTCTTGGATTTGATGAAATGAATTACAATCTTTTCAGCTGCCTTCTTAGACGTTTACAAACACTTCATCTCTTCTAAATTAATTTTCATAAATATCATAATTAGTCATTTATTATTCTTTTGTAATTGTATTAAACATCATGGCTATTCGTTTGCCAAGTTTGTCAGTTACAACTTAGTTCAATGTACTATATATACCTTGGTTATTTGTTTGATTTTAGTGAGAAAATTAGGCGTGCATGCCTAGCATGTTGAAAGAGATAATCAAACTAGAAATAAGATAAGATAGTGGTGTGGATAATTTTACCATACAACAATATTGAAAAATATTATGATCTATTAGTAACTAGATATATTATAGGTTTTTCTAACGTTTGCCCATAGGGCACATCTTCAACTCAATTCCTTCATTAGTTAAGTGATATTCTCGCATGAAAAAACAAGATACGGAATCTTTTTGATTAATTCAGGAAATTATTTAGGTTTTATATTGTCTACATAATTTGTACTTTCAAATCATATTTTGTTACAAATTTATGCTGTAAATATTCAAAATTGTTATATTGTAATAAAATTTAAATGTAATTTGTTCAACAATATCTTGATTTTGCAATTGATTAGGCAACTACGATTTCAATATAATCCACACACGAACATAAAATTCAGCTTACTTTTAATCAACTCAAGACTTTGTCCTATGTAATGAGTCAAAGTTATAATTTGTCATTATTTTTCAAAAAATGCATGCATTAGTTATATCTTTTACAAATACTATAAATATTGCTTCACTGCAGAGTTAAACAAAAAAGTTCTTAAATGAAAATAAAACGAGAAAAGATTTTGACTTTCTTTCTATTTACAAGCTAATTGGTTAAAATGTGAAATGAAATTAAGATGCGATGGGTTAGAGGAATGGAATGGTAAAAAAAATGTAAGCTTTCTAAGAGTTTTAGTTCATTTAAATAATACTTTAATGGTGCAGCTTATTATCTAAGGAGTACATACAACGTCAACAATGTTAGATTTCAAATTCGATAAAAGTTATTGGAAAATCTATGTAAAATGAATAGGGAAAATGTTGTGTAATTGATAAGACTAATGGTTGGGATGGCATCTTTGGGGGAGTGGAAAAGGGAACAGGTCTCGGGTTGCGATAGCAGGTTACAAGTGTCATAAATGGGGTGAAATATTTTAGGTGTTTCTTAAAGGGTTTTTTAGCATGAGTATAGAGTGTTTGTGAGGTTGATGGGAACGGGGGAGAGGAAATACGCAACAGTAGATAACTAATATATGAGAAAAGGTTAGCAATTATTGTTGGCAAGTTTCTAAATGTTTTATGAAGTTTTCGAATGATTCCGTTCGTTGCACGGGGACTAAACCTAAAAATAATAATAATAGTAATATTAATAGGCTAACAAAATAGTTTTACAAATATCACGTGGCTTAATTTCATGTCATCACCTTACGTGTTACTCTCATATTAAATCAAGTGAAATACCTATTGAGTTGTCTCTTCGAACGTTTAGAGAACACTTCAACTTCTTTAAATTTATTTGTCATAAATTTCACTGTTGAAAATATTACTCATCATCTTAATAATAGTATTGCATATTGTGTCTCCTGACTTTTCGTTTGCCATTTTTTTTCCCCGTCAAAAAAAAAAAAGTTACATGTTAGATCAACATGTTATATATACTTTAGTTCTTTGTTTGAAGTAGAAAAAAATTGCATGTCATACATAAGTGCTATGTCGAAAAGGAGAAATTAAGTTAGGATATGAGATATAAAAATGGTGGTGTAGATAATTGTCTCTTACAACTTTTTAGAGGGATATTCACACCTTTTAGTGATTGTATGCATCAATTATTGTTTCATTTTATGTAGTGCATATGTATGCACTTCTCCCAAATTATTGTTAGTGACAAATTAATATAAGAATTGTTCCAAATGGTTATATTATAGTAAAACTCATTCTATAATGAAAGTTGATCGTTTTAGTCACCAATACTTTTGATCTTGCAATTGACCGAATAGACGATTGTGGTTTTAGTAATTTTAAACTCCAACTACAAATTCATACAAAGTTACTCAAATCATGATTTTGTCCATTGTGATATGTAGATTATGACTATTCATTATTTTCGAAATATTGTTTGTAACGATAATTATTTTTTAAAATACTTTGAAGTAAAGATATCATTATGTAAATTTGTGTTCAAACTATGTACCTTATTCTATTTTTTTAAAAACTTTGAACCCTTCTTACTCATGCAATTTCAAGAAAGACGTATGTAAGATAACAACAATTTAGAAAGAATAAATTTACTTACGAGTTACGAGTTCATCTTATAAGTGGGGTGCTTTCTTAGCCACTTAGGTCAAAACCTAAACTTTTGGTGAATGTGACGCAATGATAGATCACATAAATTACGTTATACAGATATCGTGTACTCCCTCCGGTCCAAATTA
Source organism: Spergularia marina (assembly GCA_963680865.1). Classification (NCBI taxonomy): domain Eukaryota; kingdom Viridiplantae; phylum Streptophyta; class Magnoliopsida; order Caryophyllales; family Caryophyllaceae; genus Spergularia; species Spergularia marina. The sequence goes on from OY804555.1 coordinate 5,225,992, forward strand.
AACTTCTCATCCTCTTTTTTAAGGTTTTGACTTTTTTTTCCCATTTCCAAAATATTACGTTTTTTCTTAGGTTTTTTTTCCCATTTCCAAATCAGGGAGTAGGAAAATAACATTGTGCCACCGTTTGAGGGAGTAAAGAGAATTTGCAATGTTTTTTTTTTTTTTTACGGGAAAATAACTCATTTCAGTGATAAAACACCAAACTACACTTACAAGAAGAGTTAAACTTACAATAAAAATAATCTACAATACTACCAACAATCTTACATCCGAATAGATCAAGTAAACAGCAGGTCGAGCACATCTCCTTGCTCATGGACGCATATGTTCCATGAATTTTTTTTTGATGTCATAGCATATTTACTGATGGAGGAAAACACATATAGTTGTGCTATGATTCCTAAGACACAAAGACTATATGAGTACAAAATATCTCCGGATTTCCAGCTCACATTTCCCTTACCTTTAAAAGAAACGATATTCACATCACGCACTTGTGGATCTGAAAACCTTTGAAGTGGAGACTCCAGATGTGCAATTTCAAATCTACCCATCTCCAAGCACAACTCCGAATAGGAGAGAAGGTCAACCTCTTCAAGAGGAGAATAAACCTCCCCAAAGGAGGAAAATTATTAAAAGAAAGCATAAAATATACGAAAAGAAAAGAACTAGCGAAAATGAGAAAGGAAAACAGGTTAGGAATGACCATGGAAAGTAACTCCGAGCCTGAGAGAAACAACGGCAAGCGAGAGTTTTGGTTTTTAGGTTTAGAGCGAGAAAGGGTGGTTTAGTGAGAGAAGGGGTTTTGATGAGGACAATAGTTCTCTGTTGCAATGGTTGTTTTTACGTCTTGATTTCTTATTTAATATCTCAAAAATGTAAGTTCTTCCTTTGTGCGATGCTAAAAATAAAAACTGAGTTCTTGCGGAAATTTTGGAGAGAGAAAGAAATGAAATACTAAATTGAGATTAATAAAGACCAAGAAATACATAGTTCTTCCATTGTAAATTAAGTTATCATACATTGAGATTGTTAGAAAATGATGTGGCATGGGAAGAGCTCAATTCAATTGAGTTATTCCCATTGTTGTTGCTCTAATTCTCTCGTTTTCTCATGATCATGTTGTGCATGGGCCCAGGTATTTGACACCAGAATTAAAGATAAGTTTAGATCGCAAGCCCAAAGCCCATTCATTATGATTATTATACTGTTTTTTGTGATCACGTTAGTTTACGATTTAACCATATTAGCCGTGATTAAAAAAGGCCACAAAATATAAAATTAGGCATAATTCCTATGGTTAAAACATTTATTCATTTTATATAGCTTTACTTTAAATTAAAGCAATCTAATCAATACATAATAATAAAGGAGGGTTTTTTCAGGGACCTACGTCGAAAGTTGAGGTTTTCGAGCTCTTAGAAAGAGTCCAGCTATTGTAGGATTGTAGAAATTTAGGTAATGTTTAAATTGCAATTGGAAATTTGTATAAGATTAGGAGATGAATAATTGTAGCTTTAGGTTACCATATAAATAATAAATATAAATCAATACATACTACATCCATCTACATCTACCTTCAGGCAATCATAGGAACATAATCCTAAGTAAATAAGTAAATTTAGTGTACATGTTGATTCTATTTTAGCTTTTCCATATGTAATTGTAGTTGTTTTTTTTAAATAATGGTTTATGATATATTTTCCTAATCATGGGCTACCATATTTATAATTCTAATCGAAGTTAAACAATCTGTGAGCTATAAATAGTTGAATTTCAAATCAACATGCACAATCATAAGGCCTGGTCATGTACACTTAGCCGACTACAAATCTACAATAAGCGGCTAAACATTGATTGGGCAAGTTTGAACATTAATTTTTTTTAATTAGAATTTTGGATGCAAATCAATCACTATTTCTCCTAAACTTTCTTTGTAATCCTAGGCTTATTAGCTAAGTAGGAGTATAGTAGGAGTATTAGTAGTAAGAATAATAATACTAAGAGTTGTAGTAGAGGAGCAAGAGTACGTAGTAGGAGTAGGAGTACAGTAGGGGTAGTATTAGTAAAAATAGGAGTTCAAGATTGTACTCTACCATAGTATACACTAGGATTCACTTTTCGTTCATACTTTATTGGTGTTGTATATATGAAGTACACACGCAACAATGTCAAGTAGCATGTACAAGATTCTTTCGGACTTAGAAAACATAAATCACATCATTTTTTCAAATACGCGCGGGTAAAAACTGTACTATTCGACTTTGAAATCACATAACCTATTCGTTAGTAAGTCAGCTTATGCATATGATCGGTTATGTGCGTTAAAAGATTACTGTTATCTTACCCAATTAACAAAAGATGCAAGTAGATCCACTCCTACTCAAATCGTATAATTATCAAAACACGCCCCATATTATCCTCTTAATAAGACTAAGACCACTAATAATAGGTTAGGATTAGCAAGGATTATAAGATAATAGTGTTATGGTAGACTACTTTTTAAAGGTACATATACTCTAATCCTACTAAAAAAAATTAAATGGAGCTCAATATTATCTATTCTAATCCTAATCATAAATAGAGCTAATTGTTTGTTCGTATCCTTCAAAAAAAATCTATTCAAAATGCATGATACAGACTCATATAGTAAGATAATAATAAGATTTAAAATACAGGAGTGATTCAATTACTCTGATTATGAGTCTCACCTGTTAAGAGTTTATAAAAAGGTCACATGATTTTTTTTATGAGTAGATCAATTACAATTTTTCAAATCTTTTTATAAATTTTGGTTAAATAATGGAGAATATATATAGTACAAGTTTAAACAATTAAGTAGATCGTAAATGTCTTTAATGATAGTTTATCGTTTATACTAATCTCATTGAAAATAGGCTAATTCAAAAGTTAGAAAATATTAGATCATATTCACTCTCTTAATAAAGTTAAACTTTAAGTGCTTAAATTATCATTAAATTAACATCACGTCATTCAAATGAACTTGCATAACAATTGGGTAGTGAAACTAGCCTAATTAATCCAAAAGCTAGACAATAGTAGATAATTTTTACTCACTTAATAAAGTTAAATATTAAGTGCAGATCAGAGCCTATCATTAAATGAACATCACATAATTCAAATTAACATGCATAAAAGTTAGATAGTGAAAATAGGCTAATCCAAAAGCTAGATAATAGTATATCATTTTCACTCTCTTAATATATTAAAACTTAATTGCATAATTTATCATTAAATTAACCTCACGTTCAGAGAATAATTAGTTTATCTATTCCTTAGCTATTAGAAGTTGATTATGTAAACAACGTTCTCTTATTGAATCTTACATGCTTTTTGAACTATTAAAAGAAATATAACGCACACAATTGGAATCTCATAAACTCAATATTATTCCGTATTAACTTGCTTACAAAGATCTTAGAGTAATCCTCTATTTATACTAACACATGACTTGACCCTTACGAAATCTATCACATAAGATATTCCTAAACACATAATATTCCTTAATTACATACTCATAATATTGGTAATATTCCTTAACCCGAATATTCCCAATATTCTCTATTAACTATGAATAGTGATCGTGGTTGTGAAAATTAAAGGTACAGTTTATTTTTTATACAATTAGTCATAGTTAAATACTAAAATTTATGTTGTAATAAAATATAAGTTTTAGTGTACAAATAATTGTTTTTTTTCTTAAACGAAATAATAAGATGAATCAAACTATATTCAATTTAAGTTTAAATCTCGAGTCCGTGCATAATAGTCCTAACATTTTATTAGATGATAGGGGACTATTTGTAGAATAAATATAGTTTTGGAGCTCATAGAGAGAGTCCAACTATTGTAGGATTGCAGAAGTTTAAGATCGACCATAATCCTATTACAATTGTATATTCACGTTGTGCTTTTATTATAAACTCATAATAGAAGTCTAATCCTACTGCTAAGTTTATTAGTTGGAGTAGGAGTAATAATATGTAGTAATATGTAGTAGTAAGAGTAGGAGTAGATTAAACAGTTCTTTGGATTTCTTAACAGCTGCCCACATGGCACATGATAAAAAAAAGTCTATATAAATTACAACATCAAATTGGATGTTCATTTTTGAGAAGTTAATTAGTATAAACCATGAGATAAAATCCTACAATAATAAGATTCACATTTAATATAAAAAAAGGGTTGAACTATATCGGCGATATGAGATTAAACTATTTTTATTTTATAAAAAGGTCACATGATTTTTATGATCAGACCAACTGCAATTTCTCAAACTCTTTTTATCAATTGCGGCTAAATAATGGATAATATAATAAGGTTAAACAAGAGATCCTAATTTTTTTTTGTACATAAGAACATCTAATGTTGTCGGGGAGGGGATATGAGGATTCGAAACCAATAAAAGCTTAAACAGGTTGATTTCCTAATCACTGATAAGCTAATCTTGATCCTCAAAAGTCGCTAAATAAGTCTAATGAGCGTCCATTGTCTGTATTACTAATCCTATTGAAAATAGGCTAATTCTAAAGTTACTCATTAGTAAATCATTTTAACAATCTTAATAAAGTCAAACCCTATGGAGTGTATAGTTTATCACTAATGTCACATCACAATATAACTAATCTCAATGGGTACCAATTAACTTAGATTGATATAAAGATAAATACTCACTACTATAATTTATGAAGGTATTATGATATTTAAATGTGATACAATTACATATGTTTGTGTTAATTAATAAGAATAAACAAAAAGACCATTAACAATTCACGAAAGAATTGATTATTTCATTTTTATATTGTGCATGTTTTTACTTACTATCATATATTGATCAATGCTAAGGCCTAAAGTGATATCAAAATTAAACACCATACATGGCGTGGGATCTATATATATCACTAACATCATCAACATTTTACAAGCTTAATATTGTAAGTTACACACTTACACTACTAGAAGTGAATCAAAATTATATTGTAAGTTTGATGAGTCACAATTAACTTAAGTTAAAAGATATATACCTGTTATTATAAATTAGTATTTACTATGATATTTTAAATTTGATACAATGCAATCACATACTCCGTGTGATAATGTTAAAAAAATAAGCATACAAACAAACAATAAAAAGATAATCGATCAACATAAGGATTCATTTTTTTAGTATATCAACTTTAGCCTACGTTTACATGGGACTAATAAATTTTCTTTCATAGATAAGGAGTCCTAATAACATCAATTTTAAAATTTCATCTCGAGTTAATCTTTCTTTCTTATGATCGAACGATGTGGGCGAAAACAAATTTCCTTAGAGCGCTAAAAATACTCTAATCTAGCTTCCTAGGCGATGTGAGATAACCTTCAATCTTGGTAAAAGATAAGAGTACTGGTCGAAAATTGTAACACATCGTTAAATCATAAGGAAGTAGAATATAGCCCCTATTATAAGACTATTATAAATGAACTTGGCAATGTACGTACACTCTAGATACAATAAATATTCCACATTGCTCATGCAGGAATTTTTAAAATTAGAGTGTGAATACCTTATCAGTATACATAGCTTGGTTTTTATTTACGGTTATGTTACAAAATACCACCTCCGTTTCAGCTCAAAAGCCCCGTGGGCCATTTTTAGTGGAATAAGAAAATTTGGGTCATTTGTAGTAGAATAAAAAAAATAGTCTAGAAAGTACGTAATGGTAGTGGAAAAAAATTAGGAGAAAATAAGAGAGAGAATATGAGGATTAGCAAAAAGTGAGAGAAAGAACGTGACAGATAATGGAATGATTAGAAAAAAGTAGGAGATCGAGATAATGATATTCCAAAATAGATCGGGTATATGAGATGGGACGTTCAAAAAAGGAGGGGCATTTGAGCTGTGACAGAGGGAGTAGTAATTAGAATGATTTGCTTATGAGAATCCTTTGGATGTGTTTATTACACTTCTGTTAGGTTCATACCATCTTAACGAAAGAGTAGCATAAATAGATTAATTTTCCAAAACAGTAACGATAATATTGTGGGTATGTATGAAAATGAAACTATCGCTTGAAATAAGTAACTGTGAACGGTTAATGAAACTATCATCTAAATTAAAGTTGACCACAAATTAAACTTCTTACCTCAATGGTAGTGTACATTATTTCATTTATTCTACAAATAGTCCCCAACATGGCAACTCAACACTGCAAAACGAAACAGGAAAATCTCTTTGGGTAGGAGTAGTATGTTATACAAAAATTGGTACAATTTTAATATAATTAAGTTCAGATTAATTAAAATTCATTTACAATAAGCTAGATAATAAGAATCATAATAATTATGTATCAAGAAATTAAAACCAGCAACTAAAGAAATATGTACACTCTACTAAAATACAAGTAATTATACTAAAATTCAAATTACCAAGATATTCAAGTAAACTTATTTTTCAGTTATGTTTAAATTATGATAATAATATTAACTTATACAAGTAGACCTTGGATGAGTTTAACAAGAGTCCATTGTTTACTAATCCCATTGTATATAGGTTAATGAATAAGCTATACAAGTAGACCATTTTCACATTCTTTAAAAAGTTAAAATCTTATTCAGAAAGTGTATAAGTTAGCACTAAATTAACATCACATCATTCCATAAATTCTTGAGCAAATATGGGGGATATATAAATTGCACTCTGAAACTTCAATCAAATTAAACGCACATGTCTCATTACTTTATCAACCAATTGAGCGTACTTAACACATTTGCGTCACATGTATACCTTGCGAATCTAAACTAATATATTAAAACATAATTTGTACTATCAAATATGTACTAGGAAATTAAAATGCAACAAGAAAGAGTAATATAAACCATTATAAGGGTGCATTGATGAAGTTTAATAATTGCTTCAAGGACTCTCCAACTTTTACAAGTTTTAGTATACTACTATATTTTTTTAAGTGGCAATTCAGATCAAATATTAACAAACAATTTAAATTTAAACCACCATTTTAAATTTGAGATTAGATCAAGAGTTCGTGCAACGCACGGGCATTCAACTAGTATATATATCTAAAAGCGAATAATTTGGAGCGCATTGAGGGTGTCTAGAGGTCAGGAAATGCAGGGAGAGAGTCCAACATTTGCTAAACTCTCACTTAAAGTATAAAAGATAATCCACATAAAACATTAAAAACACACATACACAGTCCAATATTTGTAAGACTCTTATGTAGTAAAGTTATCACGATGAAATATGATACAAATGATTATAACTCGGGCTACGTATATCGGAATATTACGATACATGTATCATTAAGTTCGTGTCAAAATGTATGTCGATATAAGACCCATTTACACTACTTTTTAAAAGTTAAGTATGATTTTGGTTGAGATATGTCGACAAGTTTAAAACTTCAATTTACACATACTTTTGAAAAATATAGCGAATAATTTGGAGTGCATTGAGCGTCGGGAGGTCAGGAAATGCAGAGAGAGTCCAACATTTGCTAAACTCTCACTTAAATTATAAAAGATAATTCACATAAAACATTAAAAAATGCATACGCAAAGTCTAATATTTATAAAACTCTTATGTAGTAAAGTTATCAAGATGAAATATGATATAAACTGTTATAACTCGGCTACGTATATCAGAATATTGTGATGCATACATCATTAAGTTCATGTCAAATTGTATGTCAACATAAGACCCATTTAAACTACTTTTGAAAAGTTAAGTGTGATTTTGGTTGAGATATGTCGACAAGTTAAAAACTTCAATTTACACATACTTTTGAAATATGTTAAAAAAACGATTATTTAAAGATAAAGTAATAGCCGCGTAAGTGATTTGGTAAGATTATTAGGAGACATCTTAACAAATCAACATTTAATCATCTTAACATAATCCGTTATAACTTAGGCTACGTATATCAAAATATTACGATATATGTATCATTAAGTTCGTATAAAATGTTGTTCAATATAAAATTTATTTACACATACTTTTGAAAAGGTAGTGTGATTTTGGTTGGAGCGTATTGAGGGCGTCGGGAGGTTAAGAAATGCACAGAGAGAGTCCAAGATATGTTAAACCCTCCATAAACTATTAGATTAAAAAATGTATGCGCAGAGAGTCCAATATTTGTAAAACTCTTATGTAATAAAGTTATCAACACGAAACATGATATAAACTATTATAACTCGGGTTACGTGTGTCAGAATATTATGATACAAGTATCATTGAGTTCGTGTCGAAATGTATTGCAATATAAGATCCATTTACACATACTTTCAAAAAGTTAAGTATGATTTTGGTTGAGATATGCTAACAAGTTTAAGACTTCAATTTACGGGTTTTGAAAAATGTTTTAAAAAATAATCAAAGAAGTGTTATTTAAAGATAAAATTATAACAAAAAAAAATGAAAAAGTGTTTTGTGCGAAGCACAGGAGAAATGCACATGGAGAGTTCAAGATATGTTAAACTCTCACATAAAATATTAATGTAATCCACATTAAATATTAAGAAATACACCCGGAGAGAGTCCAATATTTGTAAAAATCTTACGTAATAAAGTTATCAACATGTAACATAATATAAACTGTTATAACTTGGGTTACGTATATCGGAATATTACGATATGTATCATTGAGTTCGTGTCGAAATGTATTTCTGTACAAGATCCATTTGCACATACTTTTGAAAAGTTAGGTATGATTTTGGTAGAGATATGTCGACAAGTTTAAGCCTTTTGTGAAAAATGATTTAAAAAATAACAAAAAAAAGTATCCGTAATGATTTAGTGAGATTAGAAGACATCTTAACTAACTAACATTTAATCAATTATCATTTTGTTTTTGAGATTAAGTAATTAATAAAAAAGAATATGAAAAGTGTTCCGTGTTAATCAATTATCAGGATTTATTTATTTATTTTCAGATTAACTAATTAAAATATAAGAATATTCCATTATGTTGAAGCGTTCCGTGCAACGCACGTGCTTTTCGCCTAGTCATTAAGAAAAAGTACTCCGCATAATAGTTCTCAAAAATGTAAAAAATGTCACTTTTGTGAATGAAAAATATGCTCTCACAGTATGTTAGTGCGAAACCGTTTCACGCTAATGCCTACTCTCTCCGTATCCAACCCAAATATTAACGACGAATTAGATGAAGGCCAAAGGGGCAAAGGGAGTAATTCCCTCCATCACTCGTTGGGCCGGGGCATCCGACACCAGATATACAGATGGGCCTGGACGGGCAGCCCGAGAAAGCGGCGCATGAGACCCGAAACCCTAACCTAATAACCCTTGTGCTACCTATATATACATCTCCACCCATCAGATTTACAATCATTCCTTCCCATTTACGCTTCTCCTCCCATCTCTCTTCTTCTCTAATCGCAGCTTCTTCGTTTTGCTCCTGAATTTTGAATTTTTTTTGTTCAATTTTATTTATATTTCTTCGATTTGATTCTGGAATTTTTTTAGAGTCCGAAAAAAGAGGAAAAGAAAGGCGATGATGCTGAAAACCTACCTATTTTAATAGAAACTTAATTTGTTTCTCTGATTATAAATTTTACCAATGGATCCTTCTGAGCCTTCTTCTCTTTTTCTTTTTCCTTTGACTTGAGTTTTTTTTTTTTCAAAAATTCTCTAATTATTTTTCTTAGTTTTTATATTTGATGAGTATTTCCTTGAGAAAGAAGCCATTGATATGATGAGTATTTCGTCGGAATTATATGTGTCGACTTTAACAAAATTCAGACTACAATTATCTGATTCTTTGGCTTCTCTCTCTTTCCCCTTTTTTTTTCCCTATTTTTTTAGTATTAAATCGTTTTACAATTTCTCTTTAATTTTATCTATAAAAACAAATACAGTAATAAATTACAAGAAATTAGTTGTGAGCCGCCAAACCATCTGGACCATAACCCAAAAAAGCGCACCGAATATCACTACTTAATACTTGCTACCGCAGTACCGCTTACGATGAGCAGCAGCACACACAACCCCACCCTGCCCCGCTCAAAACTGACCAAAGTTTTTTTTAATGATAATTTTAATGCGAAACTTGGGGAGTTATCGTATGAGATCATTGAATTAGTTACTCCGTAGAAAACATTAATTTAGACAAATGGCAATGACTTTGAGAAAATGGTACCTTGGACATACAAACTGACCTTAAAAAATGTCACTAAACAACAATTGTGAAATACGCAACTTGGGCAACATATGCACTAATGCAGGAACCTTAATAGTAACAGTATGATATATCATGTGCAAAATCGCAAACCAATTAGATATCGAAACTAGTCCCAATTCCCAAGGAATGCAAATAGTGAACCAATAGAGCTTTCAATTATTTTCTATCCGAAACTGGAGTATTGGATTAACCTGCCCATTTACATGTTCTCATTCACACTATGTTCTCCGGGAGATTTTTGATTGTTAACGTACAATGTACAACCACAATGTGCATGAGACTAATATAACTTCTTATAGAAGCTAAAGTGAAGTTAGTGTGCCGCCCTCTGAGACTTTCTCACGGAGTTGTACTGTAGATAGTGATTTGCTGGTTAGGATGTGTTAAGAGAAGCTGAATATTAACTTGATCTGCATTTGATAGAGTCTGCAGGATCTTCTTCTTTGCCTCTTCAGCCATCAACATTGCGTCACTGCAAAAGGGTAGATATCGGGGTATATGAATGTCGACTTTTAGTACGATGTTGAGGATAGGGAAGTGGATGAGCTTTAGTGGTAGTTTGGTTCATGTAGGAATTTAATTCCTATAGGAAGTTACATATCCCATGAATTAAGTTCCTGTATAGAATTCATGTGAATTAGTTACAAGTTGTTTGGTAGACATTAAGGAATTTGGATTTCCCATGAATTAAATTCCAACATCTTGTTTGGTTGCACCCTTCCAATTCCCATATATTTAATTCATAATTACTATTATATCCATTGATTATAATATCTTTCTAATTATTTGGGGGCAAAAATGTAATTTTTGAACAAAGATGATGGGGGAATTCAGAATTATCAAGGGGGGACTTGGTAAGCAAATTCCACCATTATGTGGGAATTTCATTTTCCCTTGGAATTTCCAATTCCCCCATTTTTTAAAATTATGGTTAACCAAACAACCTGCATAATATGTAATTCATGGGAATTTAGAATTCCTGTGTTTTAAAAGGGCAACCAAACGACCACTTAGTATTAGTGCCTGCGCTAACCTGATCATGATGTTAGGCGGCATTGAGACTTCAACATCGAGCAGTATCTTGTTTCGTAACAGATGAGGTGTGATGTGATTCACTGTCATTCTCTGCGGAAAAGGAGGCAGCTTATACAGCTTAGCAAATGCAGGATATAAGTAGCTTGAAGGATACTACGAAGTACAAAACTGGAATGGGGTTGGGAAGATGGCTTCAGGGATTTGAAAGCTGAACAAATTGACTGAATACACAAATGCCCGGAAACAGAAAAGGATTCAGCATAAGAGAAAAAACAGTTTACAAAATGAAACACGTAGGTTTGAAATGGGACAGGGGGCCATCGAATAATACTTGTCATTAGCAATTCTATGCCCCAAGAGGTGTAACATTCACTTCACATCTAGCAGATTGGTAAATGGGATAATGCAGAAAATGAGACTTCTGAAGAACATTACCTCAGAAAACCTTGAGGTGAATATACCCCTGACAGTGTTCTTCATATTTTTCTGCTCTAAGGAACTGATGAGATTTCTTTTATCAGTGCCGGTGTCGCATCCCTTGACACTAGCAACATCTGGTGAAATTTGTGGAATCAAAGGATCTGCAAGACATTAAAGAAAAAAGATAACAGAGAAAAAATTAATTTACAAGAGAGATTGGTGACAGCTCTGGGGTAGGGAAGCTAAAGTTCCAAGCTGATTATACGAGTATTGATGAACGCAAATTTATTCACATGATGATCCCAATTGTGGATTTCTTTTTTTTTTTTCAACATAATAATTGCTCAAAAACTTAAATACTACAGTGACAAACCTACAAACTTCTCAAATATACAGGTCCTGAAATATTAATACACTTGAAATTTAACTTTTTATCAATCGGACATTCAGATTCGAACATACCCAAGTTAAAATCAGGCCCAAAAGTTTAGGTTTAATGCCATGATTGTAAACGCAATAATGTCATGAAATATATACTTACCAATGTGTATGAAGACTTCAGCCACTCCAGGATGAGACTTGTGAATTTGATGTCTAACATTTTCCCCGATATGATGAGCAGCACTAACACTGGTGAAAGAATCAACCTACATATGGTATGAACAACATTGTCAACGCGATAAGTAAGCAAGCTCCACTTTCCTTTCTTTGTCTAATCAGCCCGGGATCAAATTGTTTCAATAGAAAATTCTATGATCAATTATCCCAGCTCACAGTGGAAGGAACAGTAATCACAAAGCACAAGAGGAGAATTTCCAATTCGCAGTATGCTCTAACTAGTTTAAATGGAAACTGATACACCAAGCAGGGTGAACACATAAACATAAAGGAACCAACATTAATCCCAATTCACATGAACACCATCGAACAAACAAAAACACGAACTCAGTAGCAACAACAGGCAGTGTACAGAATTATCAGAGCAACCATGTATACAACTTTTAAGAAAAATGAGCCATAAAGGTATCATACCTCTATGTGTACATCAAGGTGAAGAAACGAGCCAGCCCTCCTTCCCCTTAGCCGATGACAGCCCTACAGATATTGAACTATAGTTTCTCAACAAGAATCTAAATACACAAATAATAGGTAGATGAGAAATGTTTTGGTGAACATACCAAATTCTTTAAATTGGCCAAAAGCACTAAATGCGTATCAGTTCTATACGTTTAGCATAGCTCAAAACAGGAGTATGAGAAATTCAGAATGAACAGTGACTGATGATCATCAGAAACACTTAAGAGCCTACGAAACTGCCAAATCTTATACTAGATGATAAGTGAATAGGGACTCGGATTACGAAGAGTAGAGGAAAGTTAACATAAATAACTCCAACCCCAAAAATAAGTTAACATAGAAAACTTCGCAAACAGAATCAGTTCCATAAAGTCACTCCTCAATGCTTATATAAACCAACACCACAAGAAAAGGGAGGGATGCAAAGTCAGAGCAAAGATAGTGCAGACAATCAGAGCTTCGGGTGCAAAACTTGGAGAACAGACGTACAATGCCTGAAATCTCATTAGAGAGGATTCTTAAAGAGGTTCGATTTAGGATATGGTGTAAGAAAAACAGTCTAACAGCCAATGATGAATCATGGCTTTAATCTTCTGGTCTTAGCCAAGTCTTTGTGCTAGTTTTAGTAACTAGTTGAGGATTAGTAATATGGCTCTCTATCACCTGGACCAACTCCCAGGTTTTTTTATCTTATAACATATAATATAGAATCATCTAATTTTAACAACAACAACATCTTTACCCCAGTGCCTTAAAGGCTCCCGCCAAGGTGGGGTAAAAAAAAAAAAAGTGAGAGAGAGAGAGAAGAGAAGAAGAAAAAGCAAAAGGGAGGGTTGAAACCATGTCATGTTGTGCTAGTAAACTCTATTAAGTCTATATTTAACACTCTTCTCTGTTTGTAGTGATACATGTCCATTCCTCGTCCCTACTCCCTACACCTGAAGCTTACAAGTTTTACAACGACATGACACATAGATTAAGTTGACATTGAAAAACTTAGTAAAGGGGCAGAGGTGAGGGGGGTTTACTGCTCCAAATTCTTGCTGCCTTTTTCTTTTTTGCCAATTAGCTGTAATCGTAGACTGTTAGTGAGTAGAATTATTAAGAGACCTAGTTAAGTTAAAATTGTAGTTAAAATTGCATTCAGGATAAGAAATTGCATTCCGAATGATACGAAGAAAAGGGTTGGGCTACCTTCACTCCCGGAACTTTTAAAATTGTTTTTCGATGAGGGTCCAACTCTTGTTGTGGAATAGCCGCATCCACTAGCTCCAGAATACTACAGGTTTGAGCAAGAAAGTGAAAGGTGAGCAAACATTTCACTCTGCACTACTGCCGCCACAGTTCAGACATTTAGCATCCTAATTAACTTCCTGTACAACTATGCTGTCTAGTGGTACCCACGTAAGCGGCACTTAGCAAAGCGAATTTGAGGTTTGGAAACAGTATATAGTCAAATTTGTGCAGTATTCCTCTTTTGATAAATTAAAAAAAAAAAAAAAAAAAAGAGAAGAAGAATTATCCAAACATTAAGAAATACAGTAGTTGAGGACCCAAAAATACCTCTGATGGCCACTTTCAAGTCCTGCCTTCAAAATCATGCCTGACACAACAAGTCCTGCAAGGGGATCCAGAAATCTTACGCCCAGAATGGCCCCCCCTGAAACCAGAATAAACATTTAGCAGTCAATTACTACTGTCCCCCTAAAGATTTCAAAGGAAAGAAGAAAAATGTAGACAGCAATCACAGCATAAGAAAATGACATTGTTATGATCCTTTGTACTCCAATGATATATGTAATGAAAGCAGCTAGCGATTACGCTATCTCTCAATTCCAAGGTCTAACCTACTTCCACGGGATCAAACATTGGCAATTAATGAATTGAGATTCAACTAGCAGATGTCAGAAGACTCAGAACATTCTTGGTGGAAAGAGCAGCAGATCATGGATAGAATAAGATCATATATTAACACGTACAAAAAATTCAGAAACAGGTGAGACGATGAGGCATCAATAGGCGATAGGATGAATTACTAAGCGACTGATCTACAGATAGTGTCATACTGTCATGACATCAGGGTTTCACTAACCCGTGATATGAACAAGCATAACATGCATCACAGAGCAAACTTCAAATGATATTTGTAAAATTTACCATTAAACAAACAGAATAACAAACAAGAAGAATAGAGCCTGATTCAGATAACAAACAATAATCCTTGCATTTGAGAAGCCACTCAGCAGTCAGCAGTAGCACCATGTCTCCGAAATCTTACCCTTACTGAACTCCGCGTAATATTCTTTATGAACAATGCAAACTAACAGAAGCAGTAAAACCTATGTTGAGTGATAAACATTGATCTATGCCAAACTATCAAAAACCACAATATACTTGTTGGTTTGCATTGATCAGCAACCGACTTTTACAGGCTCAATCAAGTTATGGAAAATATAAGCTCAAACAACCAAAAACATAAGGCCAAGGGAAACCAAGTAGGGCTATAAAAAGTTGACAATCATAATGAAGTTCTTACCTACCCCAATAAGAGCAACGAAAGAGGAGATGGCATCAGCCCTATGATGCCATGCATTTGCTTTCATGAGGCCACTGCCTTCTTTATCCCCAGCTCTCTTTGTTATCCAGAAAAGGCTGCAAGTACAGCAAGGACACATAATAAGACTTCCACGAATAAACACAATATATTAAGCTAAAGTATTGGACAAAACCACATAAGACAAGGAGAAAGGGGGTTGTTATACGTATCTGCAGCAAATAGGTTTAGAGCAAGAACGGCACATCAAAATGAAAGTTCCTATGTCCGCGGTTCTTTGTTTTAAGAAGTATTGATAAAGAAAACATATTTTATTAAAGTACTATTTCTCGCAAGACAAAAAAGTGTGCAGAACATGCAAACTGTTCAAATTTCAAAACCAAGTGATGAGAAAAAAGAAACTAAATCTCCATCACAGGTTTCTGCCGGAACTTTAACCTTCCATTTAACTGTTGGAAGCATGAAAATCCGGTAGTATTCTCTTTGTGACATTTCTTTTATATCTCTCTTAATGAGCAACTCATATTACCCTACATGCATGATCAGACAATCATCAATGCTCTAACTTGTGTAAAGGTGTCACAGGCGCGGTCAACATAAAGAGTAAAATAGAATTTTTTCTTCTCCGGAATGAATTCAGAAATCCGCATTAGCATTCTTGAGGGGCCCACCTCACCACCCCCTTCCCTCGGTAGTCTACACTTTGTTTGCATACCCAATTAGGGCAAATCCCATCGTTACCTGATTCATAGTATCTAGATACAACGAATACACAATACTGTGAATACGAATACGCAAAGTATCAGTACAAATGATAAAGGGTGGTGGACAGTATTCGGTAACCCCTGGGAAAACCGGAGATGTGATCCGAGAGAGCCATTTGGATAACCAAGGGGGAGAGAAAGGGATGGGGGGTGTGGAGTTAGAACTCACAAGGGAGACGAGAAGAAAGTTTTACTCCCAATTCCTCCAATTAACCATCTGCTTTTGTAAAGGATGGAGCCGAAGCGGTTCCCCCTAAATTTCTACCCACCCCTCCGCTGCCCCCACTCCTTCGCTATCCAATTAAGTGATGCTGAACCACTTCCCTCCCATCCCTCCAAATCAAACTAAGGAGTTATTACTTAATTATATTGGGAAAAGGCACCTAAGATCACCCACCAAGTAAACTTCTACCTTTAACCAATAAATTATATTCACAAAGTTATAAAAGATATAAAGAGATGAGAAAGTAAAAGTAATATATAAAGCCACCTCCTTGAATTTTTTTTAAAATAAATGATTACACAACAAGCAGCAGACATTAGAACAACTTTCTTGGATGTCCAACCTTCTTAGGTAGTCACAAGTCAAAGTGACCAACCTTCACATAACGACCGAGCCCCCAAGGCACAAGTGAACCTCCAGCAAAGGATAAGTTTTGCATTCTGCAGGATATCATCAGAGCATAGAAGCTCAATTGCATCAATATTAAACTTAATAGGTTAAGGTTAACTCCCCAGCCCTATAGTCTGAGGCTTTAAGCATTTCACTTGTGTCCAAAAATTTTGTACAATCCTTGCATAGGATAATAGGAAATTGTTTCCTAATATCCTAATATAGGTCGGCTGCGGCATTGCAGTAATATTATTAATGTTTTTTATAGGGAGAGACAATTGATGACTCATGAGAGGACATGCTGCTAAGTGCTAACTACTTTTTTATCCCCACCTCCACAACCAAACCAGATACCATCATACCAACTTAAGCATGACTTGGTTAACTAAGGCTATCAATCATGTTAATATATTCGCCAGGCCGTATCAATTTTATACCAAATAAGTGTAACCGTTTCGTGATCGAAACAAATATGAAAACGTAATGTGTACATTTCCAAGATGAGTGCAAACTACACAATCATCCCCAGATACAGGCAGGGGCAACACAGAGCAAATAAGAAATTTATTTTACTTTAGGTAGAAACCGTGTCGTTTACCTATATCTCAATATCTTTGGGAAGACATACGAGGTTATATTGAGCATGTCAATTTCATCAACAAAAGAGCCAACATTATAGAGCTATGATTAAATTACAACGTCAAGAAAGTGGGGACAGGAAAACATTACCCTTCTTTTACTCCAATAGAGAGAATTGCCATATTCAAAGCTAGGAAAGGGTGATCCATATCAATCGAATGGCTGTGGCCACTATGATTATGTTCATGCCCAATCACAGATGACTGCATAACAAGTTCAGGGGCTGCTGTAAAAACACCCTGCAAAGTAGAAGTAATAAATTCTTTTGATGAAAGATGATAAGTATGTTACAGAACATGTTGAATGACTTTGTGAGGCCTTGGCAGTGCTGTAGGCTGTAGCCTGTAGGCAAGAGACACCAACTCTCCAAGAGCATATAGAATGATCAAACAGGGTAAGTACACCAGTTTGACCTTCCCAACAACAGGCATAGAACTCTCCTTACAGTTTTCGACAAGAAGTAATTATCAAACATGTCTTATTCATAGTATTACCAAAGACTCAGAGTTGACTGACAATTAAAGTTAAACAAAATACTCGTGTACCTGGAAACCCACAGTTTCCTCTATAAGATTCACTAAGACGTACGGAGTAAGAGTTTGCGAACCTCCTTAAAATTGAAAACAACTCCCAGGTTTTCTAATTTTGATTTAATGACACAAGCATTATCTATTTGGTGCTTTGGCCTGTAGATATGGCAAATAATGGCAAATTTCCATACGAGGAGATATTCAAAAAGTACCAGAAATAAAAGATTGACACTAAAGCTAATGCACCTATAATTACTATTATGTCACATTGTTCAAAACTAATAAAGAGTTAATACATAAAGCTACAGAATCTCTCATTACATAAAAAGTGCAGGAATTTTACAACCCACTCATAAATCTAATGGTAAGTTTGAATACATGAGAGGAAACACATAGCTGATAGCACTACAACAGCAAGAACCTTTAGGCAAGATGCACAAGACACAGCCCTCACGTTACCCAAAGTGTTATAAATTGATAGCAACAATTTGCACTTTCACATAATAAGAAACGACTGCGAAGAGATGATTGAATGTCGGAATGGGGGATGTGGCATCAGAGGTGTGTGACCGGGTATGGGGGAGGGGAGGGGGGGTTTAAACATTCAGATGAGAGCGAGAAGAAGAGCTAGAGCAGTCTGTATTACCATTAAAATATCAGCAGCATGCCATGCGATCCCTCCTGCAGTTACAAGAAGCATCCCAGAAATTCCTAATGCTCCCAGAGTTTCAAATTTACCATGCCCTTAAGCAATAAAAAACAAGTAATCAGGATAAGAAAGACCGGTGGTGTCTAATACTTGTAAGAAACAATTTAAATAGAAGTCTCTGAAATTTATGACTTTCCTTTGCTTTTCTCACTGGAAAGAACAACTACTTGAAACAAGTCCCAAACCAACTAGAAACTTTTTGTTAATATTTAAATATGGATGACTAACACATCTTAAAGTATTTCAATTACGCAAATGGGTTTGAACTTTGAACAAGATCCTTTGGCATCATTACAATAGAATGAACCACCAAAACTATACGCACAGCACACAATATATCAAATGAACCACCAAAACTAACCATATGGGTGTTCTTTGTCTCTAGGCACTTGAGCAGCTTTGTATGAAATCAAAGCAACACCACTAAGAACCTACAATAATGAGAGATAATAATCAAAGGAGGCACAAAGAAATCTTCATGCACCAAAATTTACAGACAATGAAGTAAGATTTATATCCACCTATCTCATTCTAGACATCTACGGCACAGTAACGTGTAACTTCTAAAACTTATATGGTGGGTGCATATGTTCATATCCACGTCAAGAATCAAGATCTTTCGCACAAAACCTAATCAAGGAATTCTGAGTCGCTTCAGATGGCTCTCAATCTCCAGTTACGTACATAGACAGCTGACCATATACGGATACACAAGTCGAATAGCTAATAAATATCCTACAAGAACAAGTATACAAATACACTAACTATTATAACTAGCTAATTGTGAAAAGTAGCTGCGGCATCAACTATATCACAAGATAGCATATATGCACAAAGCCCATAAATAGCTTTGGTGAAATGAACACGCTAATCAGACAACTCTACAAATGTCTCATTTGGTCCCAAATAACTGATCACAGAATGTCCTAGTGTCATTTGTCTGATTTCCCAACACCACATTTTGTTTCAACTAATGCAGCCTGGCCAAGAGACAAAAGAAGCTCGGCCTCAAAAAAAAAAAAAAAACAACAAAAGTAGCTCATATTTAAAGCTTTCCAGAGAAACAGGCTCCACTAGTCCTCTCCAACCAGACAACACATTAAGAAGCCAAAAAACAACTAAACCTACAAGGGATTTATCACTAATACATGTTCAATTTCAGTTAGCATGTAGGTATTTCATGGTAGGAGGACAACCCATCTGACCTCTATGACAAGCAGATTTGGAGAGACTATCCATACTCTGAAAGAGTCTGAAAGAGAATTAGTCACTAACATTGAACATTGATTGTCAGCTAATCCATATACTACAATGTGTTCCTTGATCAAACATCTCAAAGTCAAGTCCTCTCCTCAATTCCCTCAACTTATCTTCATCAAAGAATTAAGTGGCCCCTTAGGTAAGATACTCTATTTCCAGTTGGCAAGAGTTTTATTATATTAATCACTCTATGTAGTACAATACACTAAAGCCTTACCTCATAGTCACTCATTGAGTTTTCCTAACGAAGAACAAATGACGTGCATCCCATCTAAACAACTATAATCTGTTGCATGACAATCATAGACTAATCATTTCTGAACTTCTCCATTGACTTTAGTACATGTCATCTACAGATACCCTGATCATAGGTCAATCAAATCCAAGCAAGCTGCGCACACGCATATTCCAGACCTCCATAAATTATGAAGTCATATAACATACCACTCTTGAACCTTCAGAGCCCCTTTGTGTGGTGGCTTAATCAATGTGCTGATTGTCTCAAATATTGAAAAGATATGAAGCCACTAAATGGTGACTATGGTGTTCCGTGAATAAAAGCCATTCTCACTGTCTGAACTCTAGTCATATGACATACCACTCGACTATATCTGTGTTCCCAGCAAACTAACTAAATGGTGTTCCCACCAGGCAGACCATCAGTAGCAGTAGCAGCCATGCTTCCGGAAGGCCAAAACATTAACAAGTAGAGCCCAAAAGAAAATGTCATAGACATTTAGCTACATGTTATTTTTTTCCTGATGGCTTAGCTCGAATCTAATAAGAACCGAAAGATCACACTAAAACCAAACATCACAATCGACAATGAAACCTAAAATCGCTCCCCGTTCCTGACCCTTTTCGCTCTCCTACCATTACAAACTCTATTCACACAACCTAACCCATCCCCCTGTTTGTTCACAAAACTTACATTACACTCTTCTAACAGGCCAATACCAATTACAAAGTAACCCACATAACAAACCACATAAAAAACACTCCTTACATAACCACATTTGCAATTTCCCATAGTTTCGAGTCAACCGGTACTTACTACTTACGCTCCAACATCACAATCCACATTTAACCCTACTATGCAAAGTCCAAGTAACAACTACAAGAATCATGATCACAATCATATTTTATGAAATAAAGTCTGAATTACAAAAAAAAAAGGCAGTAAATTTGGAGAAAATTACCACATCGGAGAGAGAATGAGCAGCATCAGCAATGATAGCAGTACTACCAGACAAGTAACCAGTAACAGCTTTCCCAACAGTCAACCCAATATCAGCAGCAAGTCCCAACCTAAACACATTCTCATTTTTCTTGCTTCTTTCACAATCTTTCAAAGAACCACCACCACCACTACCACCATGATGATGATGATGATGAGAATGACCAAAATGCCATCGTTTGGAATTCTGGGAATTGGGTGGGTTTAGTATGAAAGTTGAAGGATGACTAACAACTCCTTGAAACTGAGAAAGGGTATTTACGGGATGAACTTTTGAAGGGTTTTGAAGGGTAAAGATTGGATTTTTCTGGGTTTTTGAGGAAATTGTAGAGAGGTATTTGTAAGATTTGTTGATGGAGTTTAACTTGAAGAATTTGAACCCCATTGTTGGAGCATTTTATGGGGTTTGAACTTTGAAGTGTGATTATTATTGTATGAGGGAGTGAAATTGGGGTTTTGGGATCATAGTTTTATGTTTGTTGTTGTTTTTCTTTAGAAACACAGAATATATTCGCGTCATGTGTACTCAACCTATCGTCCATAGTCCATACCCAAATGTTTCGTACAGTTTGAATGAGAAAGTATGAAAGTCGGTGTCAGGAGAGTAGTTAGAGCTAGATCTGACAATCGGGCGGGTCGGGTCGGGTCATATCGGGTTTGGGTCGCTTTCGGTTCGGGTCATGTCGGGTAAAATTTTGTGTCAAATCGATTTTGGGTCGGGTCATAATCGGGTTTAGTTACTGCTGGTTATTAATCAGCGTCATTTCAAGTTTTGGTTAATATTTTTTTGTTTTTTGGCACAATTAGGGGAAATGATTTAGTTAGTAAGTTAAAACCATCAATATGCATACTAAATTGTTTTATTTTGGATCATTATTAAGCTTAATAATTATCGAGTCATCAAACGGGTCGGGCCATTGTCGGATAACGGGTCACTACGGGTCAGGTCGGGTCCTTGTCATTATTGGGTTGTATCGGATCATGGGTCGTTATCGGGTCGGGTCGAGTCGGGTTCGGGTGATCACAATTCGGGTCCAATCGGGTCGGATTTTCGGGTGAGTCGGGTCGGGTCGGGTCAAGGTTGTCAGCTCTAGTTAGAGCGCACAATTACACTTACACACACTAACCGGCTAATAATTTTGAAACGTTGATTAACCGATTAGTATACACACTCTCATCAATTAGGATGTGTAATTGCGTACGGGATATGGGGTGTTTAAAGAGACTCGTAAGGAGTACCTATTACGCCCCGCATGATTAATTTCAACGGCTTAGTATCAATTAGGACCCAATACATTGATAGTTATTTGAGCATTTCTTATCTGATCTGATCTGATTTGATTTGAATGATTCTGATCTGACTCACTATGTCGCTCCTATCAAACGTGGCCTTAATCCCATTTGCCAAAGAGGATTACTTATATAGTCATATCGTACTGATGTGGTGTGATGGTGGTGTGCTAATTCGCTTGGTTTAGGCGCTTTAGGGACTATTTGGGCATGGTTTTATCGGGACTTGTAGACCATATCATTTGGGATGAATCTATACTATACCTTTAATAGCTTAATATCCACGTCTACGTGGCAAACTTCTGTTGCATTTCAAGGAAAAAAACCACATTATTGTTGATTTGTCGCATCTATACTCCACTCTAATCTGCTCTTATCCACATCACTACTTTCTTAAAGAAGCCATACCCTTCCCGCTTCAGCTTCCTCCTTCATAAATTGCAGAAGACATTAATAATGTCTCGCCTCTTCACATTACCCACGTCAAACCCCATCCCACCATCTCCCTTTCTTTATTCATTTTTCCCCGACCGTTCACCTTTCCATAAATGAATCATTATTCATCACCATTATTATTCATCTTAATAAGGACATCAATATGTGGTGTCTCTTGGCTCTTCGTTTCCAATGGTGTCGGTTACATCTTAATTCGAATCAGTATATATATGTTATGATTTTGGTGAAAAAAATACTATCTCAAGTACAACAAGTTCATCAAAGAGAGTGTTTTAGATGGCGAAAGATATATATTTATAGCGTAATTTTATGTATTTTTGGTAGTAAAACTTTTTAATGTTTATATTTTGCTATCAAAGTATGATGGCAAGTTGCGAATCGATATTATAATTGCAAATAGTTGATATTCTACATCTTTTTTTTTTTTTTTGAGATAGGATCATCTTGGTCATGTTTATTTTCGATATTGTGATTGACAATTCTGTTTCTATTTTCAATATTAGTTAACATACATGCTAGTACAACTTTACAAATAAATTAAAAATGATCCCGTGATTTCGCAGGGTCAAAAGCTAGTGAAGTTTGTTAAAGAGCCAACTCAACCAAAATTCTAGACTGATGGTTGAGACCCAATAATTGGTTATATCTTAACACTCCCCCTCACGTGAAAGCCCTTTGGGCTTGAAAAGTGGACTGAAACCACTTGAAATGTGGATGATAAATGCACAACATTGTGTTGAAATTTCACTTGAAAAGGAGGGGGCTCCCAGTTCATTGGTTTTACGAGTTTTTAGTAGCCATAGACCCTTTTGGTAACCCTTGGATGATATTAGAGGATCAAGCTACGAGTTGAAGCGAGACTCAAGGAGAAAATAGGTTGACCACACTCAGAGAACCACACACCATCACCTCCGACTTCATTGGATCATAACTCTCCAACCGGAAGATATTTTGTAGAGATTACAAGTGGAGAGGAAAGTTCATCGTCTTAGCTTTCCCACGATATATTCAGAGCTCAAAATGAAGTTCGGAGGTGAGATTTACGCTCGTTCGAAGATTGCCCTGAGCACAATCCCTCGACTCGAGGAAGATCATCTCGACTTGAGGGTGGTTCTCCTCGAGCCGAGGAGATTCGATATGACATGAATTTTTATGAACAAGCTCCTCGACTCGAAAGGTGTCTCCCTCGAGTCGAGGGGAGCGTCTTCCGGGAAAATTTCCATAATCTCGTTTTGACGATTTTTCTTGGATTATTTTGACTTTTGTCTTCTAGTATTTTGTACTTATGTTAAATAAAGGGGCATGAACCCCTCAATAATAACCATCATCTTTCACATTATTTTCATCTAGTTTTCATTTAGATACTAATTTGGGTTGTTCATAATCCTTTATTAATCATTGCTCTTCATGCCTTTGGTTGTGATTTTTTTGAGTGATCACTAGACAAATTAGGACTAAAAGGAGGGGAAAGGGTAGTGATTGCTCAAATTTCCCACAAAAGCGGATTTATTGGTTAAAACCGGGATAATCTATGATTGTTTTTTTTTTTTTGAGAAAAGGATCATCTATGAATTGGTATAATTAAAGAGAGGCAAAACTTGCTATATTAGGGTGTTAGATTAGATTATCACCGAGGGCCGTCTTAATCTATTTGATAAACCGTTAATTTCACCGTTATTTAAACCCAAATAAAAAAAACCATTTTAATTGCTTTTTTTTTTTTTGCTTCCTCCACACTTTTATTGAATATTAGACTTCCCCTCTTACTCGTGGATACGATACTCACTTACCCTTGCTAGTTAACTTGATATAGTGGTAATTTGACTAGGTTTAACGACAATTTAGCTATCAGCAAATGAAAAGCCACGAGGCACAATATATAATACTAGTATTTAAGATGATTAATAAGAACTCAAATTTTAAAAAAAAATTTAAGTGCTTTCTAGACGTTTGAAAAGCAACTCAATAGATGTTAAACACTTAATTTAATATGCGAGTGACACGTAATAAGGTGATGATTTGGAATAACACGACAATTAAGCCTAATCAATATCGACATGCCAGGTAGTATTGCGGAAAGTTTTTTATTTTCCTAATAAATATAGATAACAATTAGGATTTTTTGTCATACCACCCTTAATAATGTTTTTTTAATGCCAACCCACACCTAGGGTCCGTTTGGCCAAGCTTCTTAAAACCAACTTCTCCTCCCTAGAAGTAGTTCTTCAGAAACTCCTTCTACAGAAATTTTGAACCACTTGGCCAAAAATTTCAGAAGTGTTTCTACAAAGTGAAAATTACTTGCAACCGTTTGGCCAAAATTGTATGCTTTTAAAGGTTCAACCATTGTTGATACTTGCCC
The DNA here is from genome assembly GCA_963680865.1 of Spergularia marina. Lineage (NCBI taxonomy): Eukaryota > Viridiplantae > Streptophyta > Magnoliopsida > Caryophyllales > Caryophyllaceae > Spergularia > Spergularia marina. The sequence goes on from OY804555.1 coordinate 5,251,158, forward strand.
AGATTCTTCACCATTGTTAATCACAAGCAAACACCAAAAAATCATCTACCAGATGCACAAGATAAGCTCTCTCTTTACTCCCCTCCATATAAAAAGTACAACATGCTATAGAGAATGACAATCATCAATGAAAAAAAATATTTTAGTCCCAAATTTCTTTCTCTCTCCTCCCATGTTTCCAATTCATGTTTAGCCAAAGAAGTGTGTCGAATTTAACACTTTTCTTTGTCGATCAAATTTAAAGTTTGATTACTTTACCTGTAAATTATGCTCATATGAGATTGAGAAATGGGTGAAAGATTGAGAGTTTGATGAGAGAGAATGAGTGATAGTGTTTTTTAAGAGCTTCACGAGGAAGCCAGGATTTGGGGCTTCTGTTTCTGGAGGGTTGTAGATTGGGCTTCTGGAGAAATAGAAACACTTGCTCATTTTTGGGTGTTTGGCCAAGTTTCAGCTTCTTGGCCCCAAAAGTTGCTCTAGAAGCTTGGCCAAACACCTTCCTAATATAATACTCCCTCCATTTATATTCAATTTTTTTCTTACTTTTTGCACAAAGTTTTAGGTGTGTATTAAAAATTATTAAAAACAAGTGGCAAAGGAAAAAGAGCACTTTGGAAGCAGTTCATTGGTTCAAATGTTACTAAAATAAGAAACAAGAAGATTGGATGTGAATTCCTCTAAAAGAAAAACATGAAGATTGGATATGAATGGAGGGAGTAAAATTTTGTCAAACCACAACGAATAAAAGTCTTTTTATTTGCCAAACTACACCTAATGCTGACTTTTGCCCCTTAGCCACCCAACCTCACCACTTTACTCATCGATAACCGCCCCCTTTACCCACCGATATGCACCAAATTTGGGTTTTTCCCCTCCATTTCCAATACCTCTAACTTAATTCTCACCCCAAATTTGTTTTTTAGCTCCAAAATGAATTTGATTCCCTCCTTTTGAATGAATATGCGATGAGATAGAGTGAAGAAAGAAAAGGAAATTAAATGGAGGGTCAAATCTTATAGAGAGAGGCGCTAGATATAGGGGAAAGTAGATCACGTGTAAAGCATGTGGGTTAGGGGCGGCAATGAGGTGGTTAGGGCCGACAATGGGTGGGTTAAGACGACAATGGATGGATGAAGCTCAGAAGTTGACATTAGGTATTTAGGTGTGGTCTAACAAAAAAATGGATTTTATTAGGTGTAGTTTTACAAAAAAAACTTGTTTTATTTGGTATAGTTTGACCAAAAACTCTAACAATAGTAGGTAATCAAATACGAGTGTTCGGCAAATTAGTTGATATAGTAGCTGATAATTGTAAGATACTTGTAACAAGAGTTAGTAGATGTTTGACGGTGTATAGCTGAGAACTAATTAGATTCCCAAGCAGAGTAAATCAAAGAAGAAAGGGAGTTTCGAATGGGAACAACATTTGACTAGGGGCGGCTGGATTTAGAATCGACTTAGGTGAGGTTCTACATTTTACATGATTCTCCAATTTTGAAACATATTACCGTAGATTATTAGATCATATGAAAGACACAAAATCTCCAAAATTATTATTTTTTTAAAACCATTTTCTTGCTTTCATATCCCATACTATATACAATATGTCAGTATTTGTATAAATTTAATGTTAAGTTTCTCCAAATTACGACTTTCAATCCTTTAAATATTTTTTTCTAATTTCTTTAAAGTAATATTATATTATAGAAAACTGATATTACTCTCTAAAAAGATATTATCCGCCGGAGTGATTGTTGCTGGTGGTTTCATTGTTTCCGGCCTGAGGTGATGTTTGTCCATGGTGGGCAAATGATGAGAGAGAGAGAGAGAGAGAGAGATATGTGGAGATATGCTGAGTTTGAGAGAGAAGATGGTGAAAAGACCATTGGCCTATATGGCTATATGTCATGGTACGTTACATACTCCAAATTTTCTTTCGTCCAAAACTGTTGCCTCCCTAATTTTTCTTTCGACAAAAACCGTTATATTTTGGGAATGAGAAGAACAAAGTCGAAACCCTGTAAAATGGAGAAAAAAGTTTAAATAGAACCAGAGGACTACCAGACACGAACTCGCTACTTTAGAAAAGTGTACGTGTACCCTCGGAAAGCATACGGCATACCCCATGTTCAAAGAAAAATAAAAAAACGTTGAACTAAAGTCGTCAAATTCACGGCAACAAAGCTGAGTCTTGATACTGTACTTGTCCAAATAATGGAAATTTCTAAGAAGGTGATCAAAAGTGGAGGTTCACAGACAGCAAAAAAAGGTCCCATTTCTCCACCAGTTGCACACTGCCACATGCTCATACACCCAATCATCTTTAGAGAGAGAGAGAGAGAGCGAAAACAAAGTTTGTTTGTAGAATAAGATTAGTCAACTTCCAGATGCAACCAAGTCAACATAGTTGCTCAAATACCGCGTTCCAGCGCCATTACCCTCCTACTAATCCTTTTCTTAATTTTAATCCTAATCATCTTACCACAAAATAGTACAGCAAAAGAATAATAAATCCCCATTGTACATTTCTTGGATTGACTACTATCCATTAAGGACGTAAGGAGTAGATACAAATTACGTGTAATTGAGATGCTAAACTTGGTCGAGATTAAACAAATATTCCTAATAACATTGATAAACATGAGAAAAAACGAAGAAGACTCTCGAATAATAACGTGAACACAAATACGAGCAAGTCGCAGATTGCTTAGCTAGAAATCAAATAACAAAAGATTCGTATAATAATGTAACATTATTAATCTAATACTCCTTAAACTTGATTATCCTGATATAGTACTCCGTAGAAAATTCCAAGCATCATTGTTGGCGTTCAATAAATTGACCACTAATTGTCTTTGAAGACTAATTAATTTGTATCATTCGAGTAACAACAATAATAATTATAATTAATCTTCATGATGGGCAAAAAGGTCCAACAGGGGCCCACCCGATAAATAACAAAAATGATAACTTTATTAGTACGCTCTTCAATCACCAAATCCTTCATTTTCATCCAAAAAAAGTTCTCATGAACCATTGAGTTTAGAACATCAACCACCATGAGAACCACACCTCCAATTCTGGTGCTCCTGATCATGATCACAACACTTCACCTCCAATTTACGCCGTTGCGCTCGCAGCAACCGTATCTAGACAACCTGCAGCTCAATTGCAATAACAACGACAGCGTAACCAAGGGGTTTGTTTGCAATGCTACTAAACCATCATGCACATCATACATAACATTCAGATCAGTTCTACCTTACAATTCTCCTCCTACCATAGCATACCTCCTAAACACGACCGCCTCGGCTATTGCCACGCTCAATAAAATCTCCGACGTGGACCCTATCCCAGCTGACACCCTTATTGTGATCCCTGTCACCTGCTCATGCACTAGACGTAAAAGAAATGAGCCAAGGTACTACCAGCATAATGCAAACTACACCTTGAAAGTTACAGGTGAGACGTATTTCTCTATGGCTAATGATTCTTACCAGGGTCTAACCACATGCCAGGCCATGATGGAGCAGAATACGTTCACGGCGGATAATATAACAGTTGGTGAGACGTTTTCGGTGCCCCTGATGTGTGCTTGTCCAACTGCTGAACAAGAAAAGAAATTCAGAGCTAAGTTTTTACTGTCCTACATAGTTGCCTCGGGAGATAATGTAGCAAGCATTGCTGAAATGTTTAGTGTTACTCAGGAGAGTATTCTGGATGCTAATGAACTTCAATCTACTAGTGTCATCTATCCTTTTAACCCTTTATTGATCCCCCTTTCATCTGAACCTACAAGTATTAAACTTTCCTCGCCTCCGCCTGCGCCAGCTCCTCACAGTATCACCCCTGTTGGTGGAGGTTCTTCCAAGACCGGGATTTATGTTGGTGTTGGAATTGGAGCTGGAGTTTTGGTGATCGGTACGCTCTCCTTCTTTGCTTGGTTCTTCCTTGTCCGCTCTCCAAGGAAGAAGCAGGCTTCCACCATCATGAGTGAGGAAAAGGGTAACCAGAAGAAGAATCCTGAATCTGACCAATACTCAGCCTTGCCGGGATCTTATAGCAGCAATAGTCAGACGACTAAATCGTCGTCGGTGAGCTTGGATGGGTTTAGATATGCAATTGGGTCGCTGACTGCTTACAAGTACAAGGAAATTGAGAAGGCAACTGAGAATTTCAGTGAAGGACAAAGGATCAAAGGGTCGGTGTTTCGAGGCAAGTTTAATGGTGATGAGGCAGCAGTTAAGATCCTGAAAGGCAACGTTCCAAATGATGAGATTGATATTTTGAAGCGTATTAATCACTCCAACATAATTCGGCTATCTGGGTATTGCCTAAATGAGGGAAACACTTACTTGGTTTATGAGTTTGCTGAGAAGGGGTCAATAGATGACTGGCTTTTTCACCAAAAGAAGCACCAATCTGAAGATGATTCGCTATCTCAGCCGATTCTCAGCTGGAAACAAAGGGTTCAGATTGCCAGCAATGTCGCTGATGCTCTTAATTACCTGCACAGCTATATCACTCCACCCTATATCCACAAGAATTTGAAGACCAGCAATATACTTTTAGACGCCACCTACAGAGCAAAGATTACCAATTTCGGACTAGCAAGAACAATACAAAATGAAGATGAGAGTGGAGTGCTACATTTAACTAAACATGTGGTTGGAACTCATGGTTACTTGGCCCCTGAGTACATCGAAAATGGAGCAGTCACCCCCAAACTTGATGTGTTTGCATTTGGGGTTGTAGTCCTCGAACTCTTATCAGGAAAACCAGCTGTAAAACCATCAGGAACAAACCATGGTGGCCCAGACGATCTGCTGTTCGTGGTAATCAGGAAGGTCTTCCAGGGCATCTACGTGAGGGAAGAGCTGACAGAATTCATGGATCCTAATCTACACAAAGAATACCCACTGGACCTGGCATACTCATTAGCTCAATTGGCTCACAAATGCGTGGATCGTGACTTCAATTCTCGTCCATCTATGGCCGAAGTCTCCTTGACACTCTCAAAGATATACTCTTCCTCTTTGGATTGGGATCCATCCGATGAACTTGCAAATACCTCTTCTCGAAGCCAAAGCACTAGCTTCTAGATTTTTTTCGATTCTCTACCTTGATACACAATCAAACTAGAAGAGAGCACTAGATCCAACATTGTAAAACTCGTATCAGTATATATATTTGAATGTTTCATTTTTACCATGATCCCATTAAACCAAAGATGTTCAACTTATGCACACATTGTAATAATATCTGTGAACCTACATTTGAATCTCATCAGAGTCATACTATAACCACAGAATTGGTAAATCTATTCGACTCCTCGACTAAGGCGAAAAATCTCTTTGCCTAACTCAAGCACTAACAGATGACTGAAATCCAACAAAGTCTAGTGTCAAAACTAGAACAAAACATTCATGCTCACAACAACAAAACTTGCTAGAAATGAGAAGAGATGATATTTATAAAACAGTGAAATTGTGTATTGCAACTTTCACACACAGTCATACATTTGTTCAACAACAGCAAACAAAAGCTGCTGATATCTTCAATCAGAAGCTAACATCAACAACAAAATAGAGCTACATGGTTGATCAGTTACTTTGGTGAGAAGTGGAATGATCATCAGAAAACAACAAGGAAGTATCAGTAGCAGCAGAAGCTTGATCATCAAGATTTATATTCTCCTTCCTCAATTTCTCCTCTTCATACTTCTTCAATCTCTCATCCCATTTCGCCTGCAATTTTTCACAAATGGACAAATACCCATTTAAATATCAACAAAACCCATCTCAAATCAAAATTACCCACAAAAAAAATTAACAAAAAAATTGAAAAAAGAATCTTGTAGAAGAGGTTTCAAAATGTAAAACCTTGTAGCTGATTTCAAGGCGGTGCATGACATAAAACCCAAGCATACCCCCTGCAATTGTGCCGGCGATTATACGGGTGTATCCCCATCTTTGTGAACGAACTGTCTTTAGCTCCATTTTCAGCTTAACTTTTACGGCACTTCTACTGTTTTCGTCCGCCGGGAAATTTTTCCGACGAGGTAAAATGATCGGTGGGTTTTTCCTGGGGTTTGTCAATTTTCTATTTTCCGCAGTTGTTGATTTGTTATGGGTTGGGCGAGCATTCGTCAACTATGGACTTGGGCTAAGCTGTATAAATCCAATAGCACAACTGTCTTTTCATTTTAACGGTAAAGAAACTCATTTCATTGATAAAAGCCAAACGTAGCATGCAAGAGGAGTTAAAAACATGTTAGAAGAACGGGTAATAGAGTAGCGCATCTTATCGTCCACCTTAATCTAGAGTATGGATTGAGAGTGGCCCTGCGAATGTACTGGATTTCGTGGCCTCAAATTTTGTGTCTACAGTCACATGAATTAATTTAAATTACTTGTTTTGTTTCAAAAAAAAAAAAAAAAAGAGTTAAAAACAACATAAATTACATTTCGAAAAAAGAAATGACATATAGTACTTGCATTTGTTTTAACATGGATTTAAGAAAATCGAGGAAAAAAAGTGATATCGACTATAGCCATGGATGATGTACCAAGAAAGGATATGTAAGTAGCGTATATAGTGGACCGACTCTTAGACTCGAAGGGCATAGTAGATGAGAAGCTTCTAAATATATAATCCTTGGAACCGATTCTAAGATAGTATTACATATACAAATCACATTGTAAGATTATTCGATATTTCGTGACCTTACGTTAAGTCAATAATACGAAACGTTAGTTAAGTCACGTGCTCACGAGTCATGAATAATTCTCATTTCCTTCGTTTCCTATAAGAACATTTTATGCTTTGCCTTTCTAACTTTTGTCTTCTAGTCTATTAGTCTTAAATTTTGATTAGTTCATGAATTCAGAAGCACATCTTATAAATGTAGACGTTACAATATCACACGCAAATTTCCACTAGTCCTTTTCAAATTAACTCAGGTTCTTTAGGGAGGTGGATAACGTGTAAATTGGGCTTCGGAACATTATTCGATCAAAAAGTTAGCAATTTGGGCTATAAATATAAACTGATAAATCTCAGGGTTGCTATTCATGTTTCGTTTGGCGCTGTCATTCTCTCACAACGTTAGTTCTACGAAAAATGTAAACGAGTTTGTGTGCGTCTTTGGGATCACCATTTCGAGTAAAGAACCGAGACAGTGTTTGTATCCATGGCCGATGGTCCAGTATCCGTATTACAGACAGATCTTCTCACCCCGCTAGCCCGTTTGAAGGGTTCTTCCACATTCCCGGTATGATTTTTGGCAAAAATGCTTACCTATCCACTGAACAAGGAATACAAGTGCTGATACAAGTCATCAATTATCATCGCCTTCGGTCACCATCATTCCATCTCCGGTTGACACCACCACCACCTTGCCAATTATGGTTCCGAAATCCCTGTAAATTTTGATTCCTACTTAGCCTATCAGGAGGAGGTCCACGCCCCGGATTTGTTTGCTCCGGATAACCCCATCCATGCCCCTGAAGATGTTCTGGTGGAGCATACACAGCAGGGCCAGGACTACTCTCCGGACTCCACGAGTCATACCGACCTGTCTGACCACCTGAGTAAAAGCCGTTCCTTTCCCTTGTAAAGCCCTGTTGCGCAGTTGGACCTGTGCCCCTCGTGATTGGATTATATGCAGTTTGATTGCCATGAACAGACGAGAAAGAATTGTGCTGCAAGCCATGGTGCCTAGATTTGGGCATTCCCATATAATCATCGTCAGGAACCTGATACTCTGAAACATGTGACTGTAAATGCACTTGTGTCCGTGAATATGGGGCGATGTTACCAGATAACCTGTCAGGCATTGCTTCAAAAGCTGATGATGGATCGTTTACAGATGGATTCATAAGGTGATAATTTGTCGGTGGTGTTTGGTTAAAGGCAGGTGTGTACATGGAAGAAGATCGAGGGATGGAGGTCGGAGGTTGAGACGAAAGGTGTGACAATGACGGATTTACAGTTGCTGATGCAAACTGAGACTGCACACTGCCACTACTCTGGGGCATGCCTGATACAGTCACAGCTGTTGCGACTCCAGGAATTGTGTGCCGCGAAAAAGGATTCTTTGCAGTCTCTAATGTCCACCCGCTCTGCAAATCAACGCAAAAAGATCACTTTCAGAAAATGTTGAATAGTCTCCCAAACAAAAGTCTGCAATCAATAAACATCAAATATCACAAAATAATGTCTGCCATTTTTTCAGAGATTTACTATATCAGGGTTCACTGTCAATACGAGTTTCACCAAGTGCCTGGTAATCATTCCCAAAATACAGTTGATTCGTGTTTTTATGAAATTAGGTCAATCTTTCTTGTTTCAGCAAGCTAAGCCCTTTAGTCAGAAGCCATACTTATATTCTACTGTCAACTTCTATGATAGTTTGAAAGCCCACAAGCATTCACACACTAACTCGAAGTTTCGAGTCGGACAGAATTAAAACACACTCTTCTGGGCAAAATGACGAATCAGGAAAAAAAAAAGCACGAAAAGGGAAACAGAAACCTAAAAGAAACGCTCCATCCCCAAATTTGAGGCAACAAGTGGGAAGTTAGCTGAACTTTAAATGTCCTTTTTACTCGTTTCATATCTTTTTTTTTCTTTTTGGACGCATGGGACTTATATGCTTTGGAAAGACTGCCGGTTGGTCGAAGACATTTCAAGGGTACAATCAAAAGGACTACCAAATCTACCATCCATTGCATGAAATATGAGTACTGCAATATGATGAATACATTATCACGCACCGGCCCATGATTGCTGGAAGGAGTTGGGGAAGGAAGAGAAACTTCGACTCTGCTGGGAGGGGTCGGAGATGGAAGAGAGACAGGAACATTTCTGGTAGGAGTAGGAGTAGGAGAAGGAAGGGATACTTCGACTTCCTTCTCCGGATACCCAGCTTGGGCATTCAACAATGCTGAACCTCCACTAGACTTGAGCATGTCAAGAAGCTTTACAGTGTCCTCACCAGACAGTCCGCTAGCTTGCCCTGATGTCAAGGCGAAAACCAATTCCGGGTTTTTTAACAACACAGCCAGAAGCTCCAGATCCGGCTCAGCTGAAGGCTCAGATGAAGTGGCAACCGAGGGATTCTGGTTTTTGGATATTTGAGCGTCCACTGGTGTATCTCCGCCATCAGGTTCAGATAACTGTTCAATTGGTATTTCAGGTGTCAAGGTATCATCATAGTCCATCTCAATGTCCCATGGCTCCTTAGGATTAGGTGGGACATCCTGAATTGTACGGTAAAGTGTTTCCTTTTCCCGTCGCATTCGATTCTTCTGGACCTCAATTTCCTTGCTGTTGTGTCCCGTGCCAACTTCCCAATCCAAATTAAGTTGAAGTTCTGCATTTAGACAACAGAAAGTATGTTCATTACAACGGGACCATACATATATCCAGCAACTATTGTTCCCGACATTACCAAAGCCCAAAAATATCAAATTTGCAGACTAGAAATCGCAACGAATTTGTAGATAACATAAAAGGGCAAACAAACTGCAGAAAATCAAACAAACTTTTAACTTCCATCAGAAGCAGAAAATTAAACAAACTACCCCATGTGTATTCGTCGATCAGTATATTAAAATGACAAATGACAGTAAACCCAATCAAAGATGAACGTCCAGAATCATTTTCCACATGTACACGGACAACCAATTATGAAACGATCCAAAGTCCGAATTCATATTATCTCTGTTTCCTCCATCGTTTTTCACTTTATATTCTAATAATGGCGATCAACTCTGTCGCCTCAGCGACTTCATAATATTCAAACAACCTCATAACTGCCCAGTCAAATTCTACGTTCTTAACAACAGTTAAACATTCAGCAGTACTGTCCAACACTCCTCTTTCACGTCATATTTTTCCGACAGGGTGAGTCAAAAGCTGTCCTCAGATACAAACTAATCAAATATCTCGAATCAACCTTGAAAGTTGACAGGAAGTGAGAACTGTTCATATAAAGACTATCTAGAAATCCAAACTTCTAACGGCATATTTAGCTGATGAGACTTTGTCACTGTCACATACATCAGGACTTATAACACTGCCTACATTGATTATAAAGTTAAAATAAGATACAGTTGACGAATTCTAACGTCCTGATACAGGAAACAGACGCCTATCGACAAAGACACGCCGTTAGGCAAGATCATAACACCACTATCAGGTTGCCATGGAAACTTTTGAACCACATCAGTGTTACTGTGTTAGTGTCGAATAAGATACTCCGTAACACCACAGTTAGAGTAAATAGGAAGCATCAGCATAAAATTAACAAGCCACCTGTCATGTACTCATGTCTGATACCCAGTTATTATTTACTGTTAATATTTCAAGTCTTTAATCAGAAGCGGGGGCCAGTTCGTACAAAATTCCGTGCATGTCTTTACGTTACGCACTCTATATCTACAACCTTTTTAATTCCGCATAGTTCACACAAATACAATCAGATCACCAGCTCGACCACTGCCCATACCTTGGATTTAGATCAAAGGTACATAGAAAATTAGTCATCGGCCTCACCATTGCGTTTGAGGGGTGCCAAAATGCCGTTGGTCCCAAGAAAATTCAGAATTATGCCAGGATACTCAAAACACATCATCACTTGATGCAGTTCAAATTGGCTTAATCGAAATACAAGGACAATTGAGCTAAACGTGAGCACTAGACATTCCAAGTCTACTAACCACCGATCCCATCGATTTCTGTTCCTACAAACGGTGTTTCGGGCAATCAACAAGCAAGGTAATCGACCGATGTGCTTTTCAGCTCAGATAGAGGATGCTGATTTGCAATCAACAATCTCAGCCAAATTTCCAATAAAAAATGGTGTAACATGTATTTTCGATTGCAATGCAACTTTCGACCCGCTATACGCCCTATAGTAATCTGTGAGGCGCAAACAGATGGAGATTTGCTTGCTCCTGGCGCCTTGTTTGGTGAACTTTGTATCGATCATGGAATAGATACTTGAATTCATCGTCAACTTTGTATCGATCAGCATACCAAGGGGTAGGAACATACTAGTATATAAATTTCTTCCAGCGAAAAATCAAAATTAGTAGGAGACTTAAATCGAATTGCTTTTTCAACATGCTAGTGTCAGGAAAGTACAAATGATTTATTAGTTTTCCCCAATATAAGCTTAGTTACTAAAAACTATACATATTTTTATCTCCATACAAAGGCACAAGCGTACAGCACCAATTTTTTCCTTGAAAATATACTAGATTCCCCTACTATACACGATATGGCTTTCCAACCTTAGACTTATAAGGAAAAATATTATAAAGATGCTGGTGTAAGATTTAAAGGTGTCTCAAGTGATCCATGTTGCATTATTTTTCTTTAAATCAATAGAGTTATATAACGTATGAAGTCCAGTGGTTGGCAATCAATATCTTTCAAGAGATTAAAATTTGAAATGCAGTAAAGGATCCAGAAAATATTTGAAAAAGCTGTACCTGATGGTGCCCGCCAAGGGATCTGGACCCTCGGGCACATATCCAAAGATGATTCTTTCTGGTCAACAATAGGCTTCTCGATACAGGGAGGTTCCTCCTGTTTAATAATTTTTGGAGGAAGCAACCTCGCCTTCTTCTGTGCTTCAAGCTTAGGTCGAAGGTAAGCTTCCGATGCGGAAAGGAAGTCATTTGTGAGTAAGGAGAGTTTCTTGGCACCTTCGGTTTTAGTTTTGTTGCTCTGCATATAATGTGCACGCATCTTTGCCTTTTGGATTTCATCAGCAGTGATAGGCCGTGCTTGATTGGTGTGTACTGCTTTTACCTGGGGGCTTTTATTAGCTGATTTCTGGCCAGGTTGCTCAACAAGCTGAACCTTTCTACGCTCTTTGTTATCTATATATAGCTTAGGAATGTGCAATAAGAACATAAAAATATTTTGCAATATAATGAAAATAAGAGAAGGGAGTATAAGAATGAACTGCCACAAAGCGAGGGGAGAAAACAGGAAAAGAAAAGTGTGCACATGTAAGTCAAGTCCATAGAAATGAAAACTCAAGGATACAAGGCATTGATGTCCCCAAAATATGTTTCCTATTTGAATCTTCAGATGCTGTGAGCAGCTTAATATCTTCTTGAGATTCAAGTTTCCTGACAAACTATCAATTGTCAGTACATTCATTCATTCAATATGTGAAGGCTCAGCACTAAGGTGGAATATCAACTGAGATGATTTAATAACAACCTGATATCATCTGGGTTTGCACAAGGAACTAAAATACCCGCCTGCGAAGCAAGAAAAGAAAACATAAGAAATAAAAGAATAGCATCCACATTCCAACTAGATATTCAACGTAAGATTATATACTCACGGGGTTGCTGAGAGAAGACTGCCAAGAACCATCCCCCATTAGTTCATCAAACCTGTACAAGTTTAAGTTAGGTCTGAGTAAATTGGAACAATTGAAACAGCTAGTTCGAAAATGCAGCATTAACAACTTGCCTTTGGCTCAGATCTATCTCTTGCTGAGATGTAGCGGTCTTTACACCATTAGGCTTCTTCAAAGCTTGGCTCTTGGCAAACATTTTGCTCCACTTGGACAATAAAACTCTTGCCCTGTTTGATATGTCTGATCTTCAAATCAGATTAATAAGACTTGAAATAACCAAAGGCAAAACGTTGACAACAACGCACACAAAGTCGATTATCAAAGATCAACAACGGAACAAAATTGCAGAACACACGGAAATTTGAGATGAAAGTAAGAAGTGCAAACAGCTAATAGACAGCTTTCATATACTTCAGTTGAGAAATCCATGAGCAAAAATCATCAAATACACATTTTTTACCATCAGCAAGCCATCATACCAGTTTTAGCAGCTAACTTTCTCATAGCAGTTTTAACATGAGGACCAAATCCGAAAACACAATAAGAACGATGAATGACAGTCGTTATAGGATTTGGACAATCGGCGATAGATAATTACAACATTGTCTAGTGGCGAATGACAAGAACCGTACGAAAAATCATCAAGAGAACTCATTAGAAAGCTTCCTGAGCTAAAATCCATAGGCATGAACATGTTGCAGAAACCCAGAATCTTTCAGGTTCAATGTAAACAGTGAGCAGGGGAAAAGGCTGGAGGAAAGAATCACACCTGCTACCCGGTAACACCGTAGTCTGTTGACACCTTGCAGCATCACTGACATGTGGACAGGAAGAGCTTTATGCAAGGGCAAATGACAAAGAACCTACAAGATAACCAAAACATCATGGCACATCAATTTCACCTCTTAACCTTGACAAGTTCATCAACAGAACATCTGCTTACCTTCAAGACAGTAGAAAGGACACTCGTTTGTTCTTCACAGGCAGCCTGGCTTAGCCATGATGCTAGAATCATAACACCATCTTTTGACAAAAACCTACAGTCATTCATAAGAATAGCAGAGTCAGGCAAGGAAACAGAAAGGCCACATTTTGAAACCAAAATAAGAGAACACTTATTGAGTTCCATTACCATGACAAAACTGAAGGATTTTCTATCCGCAGAATGCACTCCAACAATTTCACCTGACCAGAAAAACTTTCTTCTTTCCTCATTGAACTAAAAATATTTTCAACAAACTGTTTGTCCAATTCTCCTAGTCCCAGCAAGATTTCATCCTGATTGGAACAAGAAGGCGCTTCCTCAGAAGTGGGAGGGCCAATGGCGTTCAACGGAACAGGTTCAGTAAACATAGGGTCAGCATCAGCAGATGCACCTTCTTGAGATTCCTTGGTTTCACTTGCTATAACTGCTTTCTCCCTAGATACACGAACAATTTTCCTAACCCTAGTACGTTGACTGGCAAAGTACTCCCTAACCTATGATTCCAGTGAGAATCACACTTACACCGATTAGTTCAAAGTATAAATTCAGACCAATAGAAAGTCACTGCCACTAAAAAGTCGGTAACAGTACCTGTGTGACAGTTAAACCAAAGAGAGCACCAATCTCTCTCGACTCCTTTTTACTAATAGCATCTTTGACAGAAAAAACTGCTTGCATGTATTTCACAGCCTTCGGGTTTAGCAAATCTCTCGGCCTTTTCCCTATTCCAACGCAGACATTTCTATCAGCACTTTATAAACCTAGATTAGACTGCGTACAATTTGCAACAACTAACAAGAACAATATCCTAAACCTAAGTAGACCTCACTCAACAATCACTGGCATCAAATGACTTACACAAAACACAAATTCCATGGTACAGCTTATTACAGCACAATTACTCGGTAGCAAATATAGTAACTCGGGCCAATCTCTCTGAATCGGACGATCCTAGAAAGAGCAAACTACTTTCCAATACAAACATGAAACTACACCCAGCAAAAACCCCTCTTTTACCCCTCCCACTCCCACTCCCATATGAAACTTGCTGAAAAGTGACATGGGTTACGCAACAAATCAACAACACACGCCCATCACACCAAATTCGCCCGAGTAATACAACATTTACATTAAAATTTGCACAAAACTAGCACACAAACACTGCATTGAACAAGAACAAATACAAATTCAACAAAAGCTCACCAATTTTAATAGATAGAGCGCCGGCAGCCTGCAATTCATCCAAAAACAAATAATCCCCATCATGAGTATTCAACACAACTTCAAAATCCAATCAAAATTAACATATAAAAAGAGAGAGGAGAGAGAAAAAAGACCATTTCTTGAGAAAGAGGATTGACGCCAGTGAGTTTACACTGCGTAACAACTACGTTACGAAGGTGATCGATCTGGCTATGGAAAAGCTGCTTCTGCGATTCCATGGCGTTCTGGAAAGACGCCATTGAAGCCCCAATTTCAAGCTCCGAGGTGTAGTCCTTCAACATCAACTCCATTTTATTAAAAATTGGGGGTTTATGGAATTCGATTGAATTGAATTATACTGTGAAAGGATTTTCTGGGTGAAATCAGGATGATTGAATCAATTGCATTTTTTTTTCTAGGGTTTGTAATTTGGGCGTTTTTAGCGCATTTTCTTCTTCTTCTCTTGCTTTGTTCTATCTTTTTGTGTGTTGTGTGTTGTTGGTGGTTGTTTTGTTTGTTGGACTGTGCAATGTTTGATTATGTTAAGTTAAACCATGTGACCGTCGTGTGGATTAACTTTTAAGTAAGGTAGGAACATTGTAATTAGGGGCTGACCAGTATAACTCGTCCAATCTAGTTAAGATTATCCGCTTAAATTGATTTGAAAATTTTCAAAATTTATTCGGTTTATTCGGATTCATTCTAGTTTTAAGCTTGTCTGTTGCACGATACACATATTATATCGTGTTTAATGTTTTTTATACAAAAGTCATACGTTGAACATTTTTCTTGGAGAGTCCGATGTGAAATGTGTGTTTATATTTGATTTGTTGAGTTTAGTTTGAGAATAAACACAATTTTAGTTTTGCAATTTTCGTTCAATGACTACTGACCACTGCATTTTTAATTTTCTATCAAATATGTAGAAACGGAAAGCATTTTAAATTAAATTTCAAAACAATTTTTTTTTTTGAAATAAATGGAAATTCATTAATATTGTCGCCAAACGACAATTACATCAGGAATTATAACGATACAAATATCATCAAATAAATCTAATTGACACAATTTTACCCTAATTATCAAAAATGATACCTTGCACATTTGACATCTTTGCGTCTTTTATCGGCATCGAAGGTCTATGTATCTCGAAGAAGTAAAGGCAACCAACGTAGTTAATGGTGTTTTGATCTCTGTTAGTTAAAAATGGTACGGGTATTAAACGGAGTATAATGCGGCAAGTTTTAAACGACAATCGTTCTTACAAAAACGGTCAAAAAATCGTCAAATAAAACGTTGACTTTTAAAAAACAGATTAGTAGGTATACGCGTTTAATACGTTTACATTTTCAAAAATTCGAACCAAAAATTCGGCCTTTACTATCAGTTTCCTATACATGTACACCTGTAATTACATGAAAATAATAATTTTTGATACACACTTATGCATTGAAAAAAGGTCATATGTCATATCATATGCAACATTTGAACTCACTACATCGACAAAAGTTACAAACATCGAAATCGGTGTTCTTACAAAGGATAACATCATAATTCACACAAATCCAAATCCAACAATTTAACTAAACTAATAAAAGTCCATTAACAAATACAATTAGGAGTTTAAATTAACACAAAGTTTCTACTTTCACCATCATTACATAAGTTCCAAGTCTAAATCATCATCATCAATGAATGTATCAATATCATCGTCTTCAAATGCCTCCGGAAAATATGGTCTCACAGTAGTTACACTTGAATTTGTTGTTTGGGAGCAATACACCATGCTCCCAAAACGGATCTTTTTTCCTCATTATAATCCCTATTATAAACAAACAGAAATTCTGAATTCGTTTTAATTAATAGCTTACAAATGTAAATCAAAGATGAAGCATCAATCAATTTGTTTGTTAAAAACGAATCAAACGATTTCATTAAAAACGAATCACACAATTAATTAATAACTTAATAAGAACACATAATCATCATTAAAATCAAACGAATCACACGATTAAGAACATAATCATCCATAAAATCAAACGAATCAAACACATGATCATCATTAAAAACGAATCATCATGATTCGTTTAATAAGAACGTATAAGAAAAGCAAACAGAGAAGGACATGTACCTTAATTGGGGATTGGAGAGGCGGGCGGCGGGACGCAGCGATTTGGGTTAATTGGGGATTTGGGGTTTTTGGAGTTTGGGTTGATGTATTCTGTGTGTTGATGTAAGGGAAGTCAAGTACTTGAGTTTTCAGGTTTTTTTTTTTTTAATAACGTTTTTTTAAAATTTTAAACGTGTTTAATTCGTTTTAAACGTTTTTTTCGCCAATATGCCATTTTTAGCCGTTTTTAACGGCACACATCTTATTAAACGAAGTCGACGCGTTTTTTCATTTTAAACGGGAACGCGTTTTTTAAACGGATTAAAACGCGTTCTAACTGATAGAGGTTTTGATACCGAATTCAGCATCCATCGCAACGGCATGACAAAATTAATGAATAGTAGATCCTTGTAGAAATCTCGCGAATTTCAGTATAAACCCACCTATATGATGATAGAGATATCCTCTCGAGAAGGTAGAAACGAAGTGATAACTAATTAATTAGGGCAAATGATATGAAAATTGGGGCTTTGCCACCATCTAATTGATGGTCGGTAGCCCCTAGATTCAAATTTAGAAGCTAGGGTTTTTGAGAGCGGAGGAGGAGAAGATGGGTGTCGATCAAATTTCAAAAGAAAATTGATGAAATAGGTGCTATAATTTTCTAATATATAAAATTAAAGTTATGACTAATTTGTAGTGTCACGTTTCAATTAATTTTTAAATCACAGTTTTATAAGAGTTTGGACCCTGCTAATAACTTTTGCGAGAATCTCTCATATTTTGGATTGTTACACAATTTTACTTTTTGTGGACTATGGCTCTTTAAGCTATTCAAAAAACCAAAACTATACTAAATTTAAGTCTCATATGACACGGTCTCACAGTACCTTATTGTGAGACGGATCCAAAAAATCCAATTATCTTAACCAAATACTAAACAATTACCAAATAATTTTAATATTCTATTATTTTCTTAAAACAACCAAAAATACTAATTTCCTATTTTATTTTAAAATATCATGATGATATTCCTAAAACGTAGGAACCTATTCTCATTGACTACTTCTATTTTATCTCTTTATTTTTTTTTTATTGTAGTGGCTGGGAAAACCTATCTCATTGCCTACGTATTTGCGTCAAACTTTTTTTTAATCAATTTTTCTTTACCATCTGTTCTTCAATTTTTCTTGTACCTAACTATATGTTCAAATGATGAAATAAATGGCTGATGTCAAACCTTTATAAGGTTACTTAAAGTGTACTTGAGGTTATGATGTTGTTGTTTTACTCATCACCTTATAATATACTCCGTATCATGGTTCCAAGATAGAAATACCCAACAAAATTGTTCGCGGTAAGATAATTTTCCTAGATAGACCCAACAAAATTAAAGAAACTATAATACAAGTTTCAATGTTTAATTAGTTTCATTGCGCTCCAATCGATGAGCTCGTGGTTGTTCTCATCGTCATCGAGCAAGTCTAGTGGCTCGAGCCGAAAGTTGTTCAGTTTCATCTACATTAAATAAAAGTAAACATAAGTGGTTTAGTGAAAAGTGAATACTTTTGCTTTACGATAACCCACACCTTTAATTCAAAGAGGAGTACGATGAAACAAAAAGTGAATATATACTTCAACTTTTTTTTTAAATAACACGTACGTTTAATTCAAAGTGGATTACGATGAAATCAATTGAGGTTACTCAACAATATGTAATATGATGAAATATGAAAAATATGATATCATAACATGTGACCAAGAATTGCTTTATAGTGAACCTTTTTCTCTACACGATAACCCATACTTTTAATTCAAAGAGGAATATGATAGAATGAAAAGTGAATACTTCTACTTTTTTTTGTACAACAACACCTACGTTTGAAATAAACTGGACTACGATGATGAATTCACGGTAAGATAACTGTTCCTAGATAGACTCAACAAAATTAAAGAAACTATAATACAAGCTTAAATGTTTAATTAGATTCATTGCGCTCCAATCGATCAGCTCGTGGTTGTTCTCATCGTCATCGAGCAAGTCTAGCGGCTCGAGCCGAAAGTTGTTGAGTTTCATTTACATTATAGAAAAGTAAACACAAGTGGTTTAGTGAAAAGTGAATACGTTTGATTTTGTTTCTTCAGTATGGTAACCCATACGTTTAATTCAAAGAGGAGTACGATGAAACAAAAAGTGAATACTTCAACTTTGTTTAAAAATAACACATATTATTTCAAAGTGGATCACGATGAAATCAATTGAGGTTACTCAGCAATATATAATATGATGAAATATGAAAAATATGATATCATAATATGTGACCAAGAATTGGTTTATAGTGAACCTTTTTCTCTACACGGTAGCCCGTACTTTTAATTCAAAGAGGAATGTATGATAGAACGGAAAGTGAATACTTCTACTTTTTATGTACAAAAACACATACATTTAAAACAAACTGGATTACGATGAAACCTATGTAGGTCACTCAACAACATCTAATATGATGAAATGCGAAAAATATGAAATCGTGACTCGTCACCAAGAATTGATTTATAGTGAACCCTTTATCTAATAGATGGATAACAATTAAGTGGACTACAATATGAACTCTGAGGGTCACTTAAAGTACGATTCACTGATAACACCCTTTCAGAATTCTCATATGAGCAACACATACGTGTAAAGTAAAGTGGGTTACAACAAAAGAACTCCAGGTTACAACAAAAAAAAGTATTGATTCATGAATTGTAACTAAGTAATATTTCATAGTAAGCCCGTAATCCAAAAGCACACTCATGTGCAACTAACTAATGAATACCTAATCTTATACATACAACAACTCATGAATACCTAATCTTAATCAACAACTCAGAACATGAAATTTCAATAGTACAAATCAGATTGTATTATTGGACATGCAATTTTGGCATAAAAATTTGATCGATGTCAACAAGTATACCTGTCGATTAGAAATTTCAACCTAGAAAATCATTAAACACTAGTATAATGTCTATAAATGAAATTAAGAAAAAAATCATATTCGATTGATCACGTTGTATACAAACCTTGTGTTTTCGAATCTTCTAATCTTTTACGCTTTAATGGAATCTTCACATAATTGGATCTTTTTCCCATCACAATCCAA
Source organism: Spergularia marina (assembly GCA_963680865.1). Taxonomy (NCBI): domain Eukaryota; kingdom Viridiplantae; phylum Streptophyta; class Magnoliopsida; order Caryophyllales; family Caryophyllaceae; genus Spergularia; species Spergularia marina. The sequence continues at coordinate 5,270,990 of OY804555.1, forward strand.
TTGTATGGTTGAATTAAGCAAATTGGTGAGCTTTTGGGTAATAATAAAAATGGAAGAAGGAACACAGAAACGTATAAAGTGAGGAGAGAGAAAAATAAAGTAGTTGAGGGAAGGAGAATGAGCGTATATCTTGGAAAAAATCTAGGGATTTGAATATTTTTTATTTATTTATTATTATCAAAAAAACTGTTTTCTATATGGTATTACAATATTATAGAAAATGGGTTTTAGGATCCTTCTCACACTAAGTTATTGTGAGACGGTCTCATATGAGACCCACTGAATTTATAATTGAATTGGTTTTACAAAATTCATTGGCATGACTCGTGACTATGCATTTCTCTCAAACATATGTATAAATGGAATTCATTTTAGATTAAAATTCAAAACATGTTTAATGAGATATATGTTGTAATTTTTTGATATATAAAATGAAAGTTAGGGCTAATTATGTGGTTTTACTTTTAAATAACTTTCAAATTATAGTTTATGAAAGTATGGACTCTGTCTAATAAATTTTTTGAGAATCTTTTGGTTTTTAGACTCACTTACCATTCTCATATTATACACTCTCTCTGAGCTCTTCAAAAACCAAAGATACTACTAAATATATAACTAAATTATTTTGCATATCGAAAAAATGTGCAAATGGATCTCAAATTGAGTTATATTTGAAACAAGTCAATGATATATGTTTCGAAGTGTGCTGATACACGTAACCAGTGTTATGAGTAATTGTACCGTAAATCTATTGGATACCTTTATGAAAGAGTCACGTGAGGATTCTATATATGGACTATTTTGTTAGACTGTGAGTTGTTGTTAATAATAAACTGTGGATATTTCTCACTTTTTGGACTCACTCGGTATTCCTCGTTTATGGGACTCTCTCTAACCTCTTCAAAAAAACTCTCTTTTATATATACATTAGATCTGCTAATTTAAGGCGGATTGAGTTGTTTTTCGCGCAGACAGAATTATAAACAACGGTTCCAAACATAAATAGACTGTGATTAAACCAGGGAGTATGGGAATAAGAAAAATTAACGAGGGATAAATATCCGAATCCACACAACTCAAATTCCTAGCTAACATATTTGTTCAGAGTTGTTATGTTTGGTATCTATCAATTAATGTATGTGTTGTGATTATTTTTGTAGGTGGGTGGCGTCATCTATTGGGGAACCCCGAGTGTAAAGCTGGGGGGGGGGGAGTCCGCCACTTTGAAGCGATTTCATGTGATCAGTTCATTACTACTGAGCTGGAGATGGTGAATGATAAATCAAAGACTGGCCCTTTGGATAATTTGGGGAAAATTGGGGTAATTAATACCGAGGAAGGAAACAAAATACTTTATAGCACCAACCCACATAATGAGACAAATTCCAGCAGTAACATTGGTAATGCAACTTACCCTGTGACTCACGTTCATGGACCACTGGTAAATGGAGTAGAGGAGAACTGCAGCGACGGCTATTATCCAGCTTATCTGACTTAATCTCCTTTTAATCTGTCCTTTTAATATGGATTAGCTCTAGGGTATGAGGTGTCCTCGTGCAGGCACTATATATGTACGAAACCCTGCATTTGCGCAGACTATCAATACAACAATTCTCTTCTCTGCTCTCTAAACCCTTCTCTCAAATTGTTTCTTTTATTTTGCTCATTACTTAGAAATCTTCGAGGTTCCCTATCCTTGTTGTGGTAATCTCTGGCTTCTTAGTAGCAATCCTTCACAGAATCTTCTGCTGGGTTTGATTTTGTGATTGAAAGGCCGTACCCTTGTTACAATCCTTGCAGATTGGAACACTAGTATCAGAGCAGGGGCTCTTGGCTTGTGGGAAAAGTAACGCTATCAGATGGGAAAATCGAAAGAAGGAGGTGGGGGAGATAAGGGCACCGAAGGTTCGTCCGACGATGCCTTGGATGCAGAAACTAGAGGTAACTTTACACGCATCTTTTGAGTCGCAAAACAGTAGAATTAACAAGGTTTTACAAGCACAAAATGAGACCATTCAATCTGCTATTGCTGAACAACAAAGGCTAAATGAAAGTCATCATCAACTAACTTCAATGAACATTGCTGCGAAAACCAAATCTATTACTGAACAACATGACATGATGTCCGGAGTCACCTTAACACTGAACCAGCTGGTAAGGAGGTTGGGATCCAGTAGTAGTACCTAAAGCTGGCAATTCGGGCCACGGGATGCGGGTTGCCCGCTCGCCGGCCCGGCTCGATCGACTCTCGGGCCGGACCGGCACGAAGCACGACGGCCGCGGCCTTTGATTGGTTGAAACTGTCGTGCCTTGGCACGGCCCGACACGAGGCACGATGGCCCGGCCCGTTCAAGGCACGATGAAGCCAGACCGCCCAATCCCGAATTACCATTTTTTAATACTATTTAAAAAAAATGAAATTATACTATTTTTCTAAAGGCCCGAAGCGAAACCCGATATTTGGCACGAGCCCGCCCGGCCCGAGCACGACGTGTCGACGTGCCGTGCTCGGACTTCATTTAAAATTTCGGCACGACACGATCCCGTCACGAAGCTCGTGCCCGTGCTGGGTCTTCTGGATGGTTGGGCACGGTGGGCCGACACGAGGTACGACACGGCCCGGACCGCTGCCAGCTCTAGTTGTACCCCTGAAAGTGGAAGGAAAATTGGAGAAACAAAGGTTTTTGTGATAGGAGGGACAACATAATAAAGATGCTAACTTTACCCACAAAACCCAAGCCAAGAGCAAGGTTGTAAATTCATTCAACTACGCTGCTAGGTTGAAAGTGGAGTTCCCAAAATTCTGGGGGGAGGATTTAAGGTCCTGGTTGTACAAGTGTGAACAGTACAGCTTTTCACACTCGATAATGTTACTGAGCAAGCTTGGGTTAAGTTGGTCTCTATTCATATGGAGGGGACAACATTACAGTGGCATATATAGGTCTTACATGAAAAATAGGAATGATGTGACACCTAGCTGGGATGAGTATGTTAAGGAATTGGAGTCTCGGTTCGGAAAAATGGAGGGCGGAATGACCCCATGTCAGAATTGGTTAACCTGAAGCAAACCTCTTCTGTACAAGCTTATCATAACTTGTTTGATGGCATATCAAGTAGGCTAACCCTCTCAAAGGACTACTTGTTGAGTTAATTCATTTCGGGTTTGGAGGTGGAGGAGATTAGAACACAGGTGAAGATGTTTAACCCCACAACCCTGCAACAAGCGTACCACTTGGCTAAGCTACAGGAGAACACACAGAAAATCTGGCAAAGCAAGATGAATTCTCCTATATTACCTACTCCAAACACACCAAGAGAGCCCCCTTTATAAATAACAGAGGCACAAACCAGAATTCTTATGGGTTCAGACCAAATCAGAACTCGAGACCTGTTCGGAAACCCGTGGTTCAAAGAAGGTCTTTACGTTCTCAGGAATTTGCGGAAAAGTTGAGCAAGGGCCAATGTTTATGATGTGATGAAAAATTTGAACCAGGGCATAGGTGCAAGGGCAAGAAACCTCATAGCTTTAATATCGAAATGGAAATAGAAGAGGATGAGGAGGATGAAGCTCAAGTGTTGGAGGCTGAGGTGGAGGAAGAAAGTGGGGGTGAAATGGCTCACATATCCCTAAATGCAATCGCAAGTGTCTCAAATTTCCAAACCATGAGAGTTTCAGGTCAATATGGTAAGAAAACCCTTCACCTGCTACTTAACAGTGGGAGCACACATAACTTTATTGACTTTAAGCTCGCACGGAAGTTGGGATGTGCATCAAACCTGTTTCACCAATGACAGTCAGGGTGGCTGATGGAGCTAAGATAAAAGGCAATTCTATGGTCTCTGGGTTCACATGGAAGATGAATGGTAAAGAATTTAGAGCTGATGTGATACTGCTACTGATGTGCGCTATTTCGTTGTGGTTAAAGTCGGGTTTTTGAGGTGTTTAACATTGGTTTTTGTATCATTTGACTGCTAATTATGTTATTTGGTTTGATTTGTGTTTGATACAAGAATTAGTGGTTATTATGACCATTTGAAATCTCAAGAATGCCGAAATTCGATCCGGTTATGCAAGACAAACTTTGGAGCTTCATATCTCTCAAAATATTTGGAATTTAGTTGTGAGACCAATTGGAGATGAAAGTTCATGATCTTACCTTTCCAAAAAGTGGTTACACGCCTCCACCGGATAAGTAACGAAGAAGTTATGCGAGTTTGAAGACGGGACCAGAGAGCTGGCCGCGGTTCGCGGAAATTGAGGCGCGGTCCGCGGGTTTCTTGAGCGCGGTCCGCGGTTGGCGTCGAGAGCTACTTTCCGTATTTCTATATTTTCCGTATTTTATTGTTAGACACTATTAATACCTAGGTTTTACGTTTTATTTCATAACTTTGCAACTCAGACTTAATTTGGGGATTATTGAAGAACTCTATGGAGAACTAATTCCTCCATCTTGGTTATTGTGAATTGAAGCCGTCACTTATCGTCAGATTGTGAGATTATCATCTATTCAATTTCTTTATGAGTAATTTCAATTCTCTTGCCCTAATATTGCATGATTTATACTTGTTCTTGCTAGGAGCGCTACAAGTATAGTACTTGTATGTTTCTATCGCTAAATTCGTAGCAACTGCATCTTTCTAATTGATTGCTGATTCAACGTTAGATTGTTGTAGAGAGAATTGATTTATATTCGATTTAAGCCGCGTGTGTTTGAATTGATTATCTTCGTTGAAATTCTTCTAGATCTTATTGCTTCTATTGAAATATATCTAGGCGCGTGTTCTAGGTTGATTAATAGTTAGAATTAACTTTGATACGCTGATTCGTTCGAGTTAATTACTAAAGGAAGAATAGGAATTTCGATTTCGCAACGATTTGCTCACATGATTGAATTAGGTGAATATCGATGATCAATTGATAATTGTTGGTGGATTGAAATATAAACCAAGACTTCTCTTTAATAGAATTCGACTCGTTTGTTTTATTAGTTGCTTAGTTAATCAACTTTCAATCAATGCTTAGCAAGGCTCTATCCTTGAAAAATGCTTAACTCTCAACCTATGAGAGAGAATTGCTAGCCAATATACACGCAGTAGAGAAATGGAGTGCATACCTCAGTCATCGACCCTTCATTATCAAAACAGACCAGAAAAGCCTAAAACATCTCCTAGACAATAGGGTATCCACCCCCTTTCAACAGAGGTGACTCTCCAAGTTGATGGGGTAGGATTACTGTATTGAGTACAAAAAGGGGACTGTAAACAAAGCGGCATACGCACTTTCAAGGGTGCAGGGTTCGAAATTGTTGATCATGGCAATCACCACAATACAATCGGAGTTGTTGGATCAAATTAAGGTATTATGGCAATCTGATCCAAATCTTCAACAACTGATCCAAGAGAAGGAAGCTTATCCTATTTTACACCCTCATTACAAATGGAGTAATGGAGAATTGAGGAGAAAAGGTAGACTAGTGATCGGTTTTGACACTGACTTGAGAACTAAGGTGATCAGATGGATGCATAATACTCCACAGGGAGGACATTTGGGAATCGAGGCCACTCACAAAAGAATTGATTCGCTGTTCTGCTGGCCAAACACAAAAGGAGATATTAAGGAGTATATAAGAGAGTGTGAGATATGTCAAAAATGCAAGGCTGATAATGCCGCACGGCTAGGGCTATTGCAACCTCTTCCCATACCTGACCCAATTTGGGAGGACATTACTATGGACTTTATGGAGGGGTTGCCAAAGTCATATGGAAAGGAGGTGATAATGGTTAGCATAGACATGCTATCTAATATGCCCATTTCATAGCTTTGTCTCACCCTTTCACAGCCGCAGATGTAGCTCAGGGCTTCATGGATAATGTTAGCACGCTACATGGCCTACCCAAGAGCATCGTTTCAGACTGAGACAAATATTTCATCAGTAATCTCTGGACAGAGTTATTCACGTTGCAAGGGGTAGAAATTAAGGTCTCAACAGCTTATCACCCGCAAGCTGATGGCCAGTCTGAGGTACTTACCAGATGTGTGGAGTCATACCTCAGGTGAATGTGTAGTGACAGACCTAAAGAGTGGGCAAAATGGTTGCCAATGGCAGAATACGAATACTGGTACAATACTAGCTACCACTCCTCAATTCAAATGTTCCCCTTATGAGGTAATGTATGGTAAACCTCCTCCCATTCACATTCCATACGTGCCAGGGGAAAGCAAGGTAGCCAGTGTGGACAAGACACTCATGGAGAGAGAGCAATTTCTGCCGACTCTCAAAGAACATCTCAGCAAGGCGCAAAATCGAATGAAACAGCAAGCCGGCAACGGAAGATCAGAGAGAGTGTTTGAGGTGGGATATTAGGTCTATTTGAAGTTGCAACCATATAGGCAGATGTCTATAGCCCATAAGAACAACCAAAAGTTGTCTGCCAAGTTCTATGGCACTTATGAACTAATTAAGAAGGTAGGATATGTAGCCTACACTCTGAAACTACCACCAGGATCCTCCATTCACCCCACCTTCCATGTCTCTCAATTACAAGTTAAAATTCACCGTGACCCTTACCTGATCATGACAAAGCAAGGGATGTACCACTTACTATGACGGATGCCCCAACACTTGGAGAACCAGAAAGAGTGCTCGACAAGATAATGATCAAGAGAGCTAATGAGGCTGAGGTTCAATGGTTAGTAAATTGGTCAGGAACAAAGAAATGTGATGTTATCTGGGACCATCTTATAAAATGGTAGAAAGATATCCTCAATTTGATCCTTGGGGTCAAGGCCATGATCTTCAAATGAAGGGAGTATTGATCCGATTTCATGTGATCAGTTGATCACTATTGAGCTGGAGATGGTAAATGATAAATCAAAGGGTGGCCCTTTGGATAATTTGGGGAATATTGGGGTAATTAATGCTGAGGAAGGAAACAAAATACTTTACAGCACCAACCCACAGAATGAGACAAATTCCAGCAGTAACATTGGTAGTGCAACTTACCCTGTGACTCACATTCCTGGACCACTGATAAATGGAGTAGAGGAGAACTGCAACAACGACTATTATTCACCTTATTTGACTTAATCTCTTTTTAATCTGTCCTTTTAGTATGGATTAGCTCTAGGGTGTGAGGTGTCCCCGTGCAAGCACTATATATATAAGAAACCCTGCATTTGCGCATACTATCAATACAACAATTTTCTTCTCTACTCTCTAAACCCTTCTCTCAAATTGTTTCTTTTATTTTGCTTATTACTTAGAAATCTTCGAGGTTCCCTATCCTGCTGTGGTAATCTCTGGATTCTTTGTAGCAATCCTTCACATATTCTTCTGTTGGGGTTGATTTTACGATTGAAAGGTCGTACCCTTGTTACAATCCTTGCAAATTGTAACACACCTGCTGTTGATCCCAATGTGGAGATGGTAGTTTTCCCGCTGATGTTGATCTCAATCCCAGATTAAGTAATAAGATAAAGAATAGGTGGTTGTACTAATGTATCCTGTAATCGTAACTTGTAAACTCATGCCTTACCTTGAGAAATAATTGTATATTGGGATTATATAATTGTGCTATTGGATCTTGTACTCGTAATTTGTTTTATTCTGTCTATCCGCATATTTACCTCTCGTAATTTGTTTTTTCGTATACTATCTACCCCATAATTTATTTGTTCTCTCTCACCGTCACCGTCTCCTTTACTTGTCCTACATATTTAAATTTATTCGAGTTTTATTACTCTTTTCTTTTCTCCCCTATATTCAACATGATGTACCAAGACTGCTGGGTGGAGCTTATTTAAAATCATATGGTACATCTTTGCATAAGACCTACTAAATCCCAATTGGCACAGTGACAACCCTTAACCTAAGCCCTTGCCCCTACCACTGACGTATTAGGTTAGGGTCTATGCAGATGTTTTTGCGAGGTTGGTTAAGGTTAACACGCTATCTCGGTCTACCCGTATATTGGTTATCTTATGTAGCAAGGCTAAAGTGGATGGGAAGCATTTGAACGACATAACTACGTAATATGTTTATGTCACTTAATATATCGCATGTTTTAAATTATTAATACATGGTTCTCAATTGTGCAAAATAACTCTGGTATAAAAAAAATTGCTACAACTTCTCTTATCCCCTCTTTTTCTTTTGTACCTGACCACATCTTTCAAATATTTTTCTAATAGTTCTAAAAAAAAAAACTCATATAAAAACAATTCCTACACCTTCTCTTATTCCCTTTTCTTTTCTACCTGACCACATTTTTCTAATAGTTGTAGAAAAAAAGAAAAAAAAAACGAGAACGGTTACATCAAAGTTATTTTCACTTATTCTGATTTTGTCAACAATGTTATTAAGGAAATAGATGAGAAAAGAGGAACATGAGTCCGAGTAGGCGGAGTTGTTAGAGACAATAACCACCGTTGTGGGTTGTTCAATATCTTTTCTGAATAATTTCCGTCTCTCTGAATAATTTTGGCCTCAATTGCAGTTCCTGCGTAGACTATTATCTTGGTTAAGAAACTTGATTACAAGTTTTATATTTTGTATTCTGTTCCAATGAAAAATGAAAAACTTGAAAAACTAAACATTCATATTTCGATTCTTGTGCTTCCCTATTTGAATTCGTAACGCAATTCACTTTTTTGTTTGAAAGGGTAAGTTTCGAAATCTAGATAATTTTGTTTGAAAGAGTAAGCTTTCGAAATCCAGTTAATTTTTTTTTTACAATTTATATCTCGTAATCCATTTGATCACCAAAGATGTTTTAGTTGAATTTGATCATTGTGGGCATATGTAATCTATATAGAATATTGAATCATTACTTGATTATTATTGATAATATAATTAATATTTATAATACAAAGTTATTCGGATCAACTCTAACACTAGACTGGGATGGCACGAGATGATCAGAGGGGCACAACCACATAACATAGCAACACAAGCCATTGTGAATATAAAAACAAAAGGAAATGCGAAACATACTCGGTAAGAGGTTGTGGGCTCTCAAGTCTCAACCGACCGACTATCCCCGTTGGAAGTCTGTATAGTCAACTATGGCCTCTATGGGTGATAGGACAAGCATGGAAAGAGAATAAAATAACAGAAATCAGTGGTTGTAGTCGTGGCCCGTGGGAAGGGCTACCCTGTGGGAAGCAGCGACGGGTCGGCATAGCCGTGGGTTGTGCAAAATGGTCGTCGACAATCCGTGGGTGTTTGATTGGAGTTGACATGGGTCGACATGGGTTGCTGTTAGGGGTGAGCATCGGTCCCGGACCGGACCGAGGACCGAGCCTCGGAAAAATGTGGACCGAGGACCGGACCGAATGGTCCTCGGTCCGGCTCGGTCCGGTTCGGTCCCATTAGAAAGGGTGGACCGAGGAGATTTTCTCTACAAATGTGGGACCGAAGAAAATTCGGTCCGGACCGAGAATCTGCTCTCCCCTAGCTGCTGTTGTGGCGTTGATGAGATCAGCCTTGTGAACCAACAAGATCCGGTGGGAGTATACATGGGCAGAGAGCTATGGAATGAAAATAAAAACAATATGAAACTTCACGTTTAGTAAAGCTTGAGGTTAAAACGTGAAATTTATTTGGTAATCTTAATAACTAATGGCCTAATAACTAACACAAACTTGCATGGCCGGAGATGGGTTAGGACTTAGGAGAGAATCACCATCTCCGGCCGGGAGCAGAAGCAGAAGGGATTTGTATGTAGAGGTTTAGTTTTGTGAACAAGGAAAAAAAAGAGAGAATCGACAAGTAGGTGCCCTCGCAGGCACGTCACTAATGACCAACGAGGGTTAGTAAAAAATGGACACAAGTCCTGAAATCAGAACAAAAACATCTGGGTCCTGAAATAATTTTTCTTTCGGAAACATTACGTTTTTATTTCATGCTTAGCTCCAGTTCACGTACAATGACTGCATTACCAACAAGTCAACAACCCTTTGTTATGCCATCATTACAATGTGTGCTGATCCCGTGTCTCATTCCTTGTACCATACTAATTACGTGCTAGCATTTCATCAATCTTTCCTGAAGAAAATAATTAAAAAAATAATATAATAAAATTCTAACACATGATTGGTAGAGTACATGAAATGAGACCGAACGTGAAAACAATGCCCCGAAACAAACTCCTCGCATCAAGTTCGAAAGGAGCTCTTTACTATCATGTGGAAGAAGTTCAGAAAGAAAACGTTTTGTCACTTTGTGAGATAATTGGCTGCTAATCAACGAGAAATTCAGAAACAACAACTTATCGCAAAATCGCAAACTACCTGAAGTTACAAAGAGTTGTTTTATTTCTTTCTATTGAGCTAAAGTTCTTGCTAACTATTTGAAGTTAAAATTTTGGATTTTATCAATACAAAACTTATGGCAGAAAGAACTTTCAAAAAGAATAAATAAACCTTGCAATCACTTTTGATCGACTGTACACTATATCATCGGTGTTTCCAGCATGAACCTGAAATCAAAACTGTTGACAAAAAGAATTTGCAGTCAGCAAGTAGAAAGAAGGAATACCGATGACGGTAGAGCAAAACAGCAAGCGAGGTACAAAGTTGTCATAACTTAAATCTCGTGATATGAAGATTACAAGCTCAAGAACAAAAAGGATCACCAAAGAAATTAGTCGATCTTACAAAACTTATATATTGTACCAAAACCCCAGTGGCCTTAGGGCCGAAGGGATAAAACTATGGAAGCACCGACACTCACAGAATAAGACTGTATTTACAGGAGTGAGTAAACCTTTATTTTACACTCATGGTTGTGGTACAGTGTAAAAATTGGTAAAATTGGTTGTAGCGTTTGATTCAAGTGAACGCTTACCAAAGAATTGAGGGCAGCTATGGAACTGAAAATGTAGTGAAAACTGAAAAATTATCTTACCTGTGCTTATATTGCTGATCCCAACTATGTACTCCACTACAAAATAATCGGAGATGTACTGTGCAGAACCTTATGTACCCTAGTTCCCTACTTATGTACAGAAGATGTTTTTAACCTGCCAGAAAAACAGATGACTAAGTCAGGATCACATATTCAATAGCACGACCAGATTGTCTTAACAGCCTACAACATGTCTTAAAGAAGACAAGAATGAATATCAGTAGAGCAATGATAATTACCAATTCCACTCAAGATATAATCTTACCTAAATGACATTGAGTCGGAACTTGATCTTCTATGTCATTTTTGACAAAGATCAGGTATAAACTGCCAAAAGAGAAGTAACATTAGTAGAAACGAAAGGGTGTAAAAGCTTCTAGTACTTCAGACATCAAGTAATCTACACCATACTTAGACGAATACTAACCTCATATAATCAATTTTCATCAACAGCCAAGACTACTTGAAAACAGATATGGTGACAGGGACTCCTGATAAACTCTGAGTAGGGAAGTTATGTCCCATGTCCCTGCTCTTTGGTAATGTGTACTATTACACAAAAAAATTAATAAGAATTGATCGGGAATTTCTTCCCTTTTAAAGTTATAAACATAAAGGTTGACATCCACTCCAACCTTTAAAAGTTATAAACAAATAAGTAATTGACTAACTTCCGAGGGACACGGAATAACTAATTGCTTTGCGGCTGTTAGCAGTCTTAAGCGAATGCAGCATGATTCTTTACCACGAGAATTACCAGCTGAAGCCAATAAAACTCAGACTTCCACCATGCATGGTAATCATGGGAAAACTGTACTGAAAATGGCTGAGAAGCAATACGAAGCAGCATCTTTCAATTTCATACATGCAGCCGATTTGAAACAAGGGAACATTGGCCCAAGAAAATATGAACTGCCAAGATGCCTGAGCTACTTAATGGGTACTGCTTCACCTGCAATCCGTACTAAGCGCAATAGTCCCTCCACATCATGGAAGCTGAAGTCAAGAGCTCTCTTAATGGAAGCGATACCATCTGTTGAGTGACCCATGCTAGCACTAGCAGCTCCATAAGCAATAAGCGATTTCCTTGAAGCTTCCATAGCAGAAATTCCATCTTGCGCCTGCAAGAAATGAAATATGAGGTCAATTCTGGGTGAACCAAAAGGCTTTCAACCGCAAAGATTCTCCCTTTCCAGTAAAATAAATTAAAAGGTATTATAAGAAATGTTGCAGCTTTAATTTTTTTCGCACTTGCTAGTTGGTTCTAATACATAAGGGAGGATAAAGGGTGCTCATACACCTCTATAACATCTACAACAGGGAGGGGGTGTTTACTTCTAACATGGATACATCATTTTCTCATATATTGTGAAATAAATTTAGGCCCTGTTTGATAGGACTGCATTTTTCTGAACTGATCTGAATTATTCTGATCTGACCTGAATTATTCTGATCTGATCTGATTTGATTTGAATGACTCTGAACTGATGTGAATGAGTTGAAATTTTGATCTGATGTGAATGGGTTGAAATTTTGATTGAATTTTAACGAATTGGTATTAATAATAGACCAAATACATTGATAGAAATTTAAACTTTTCTAATCTGATCTGATTTGAATGACTCTGATCTGATCTGATTTGAATGATTCTGAACAAATGTGAATTCATCTGAAAATAAGTCCTATCAAACAGGGCCTTACTATGCCTTACTATCAACTAATCCTATCGATATTCAGAGCCACAATCTATAACTTCCTCTCTCAAGTGTCATGTACGTCAAGTACAGGAGTACTACTTACCAAACGTTTCTCCATCACAAGTAATGGACGGATGGATGTTTGGAAGTCTCCAATTGTTATTACTAGACAGAAGCAACTCCTTTGGGCATCTGGAGTCCATTTATGTTGGGTAAGCTGTTTATTTTCGAAGCAGTTTGTATCAAATTAGATGCTTCTCTGAATTCTACGTTTTGACAGCCCCCCTCCCCTCCCATCTATGGGCTTGTATTTGATCTTTTACCTCAAGATGGACAAATAGGACTGGCGTACAACACTACAACCAAAAAAAGGAACTTCATCACAATTTAGATAATTGGTTTGGGAAATTGCTCTTTGCTACATAGTTTACTGAATAAAGGGACCAGTTGCCAAGTATGACACAAACGTGAATTGATGAGAAGAACAAAACTCGTAGGGCGTAATAGGTGTGGGTATCATGCATCAGGAATAACTGGAATCAAGTAGACAAGTGCCAGATAAGAGCTGTTGTGCCAACAGAACAAGTGTGATATCAGCATACACCAGGATCACTAGACACATAATGTCAAATCAGCAGCCAACAGTTAAGAATGCAACATGCTCTAGGTACAGAACTAAGATACAAAGCGAAATCAATATGTCAACATTAGTTCACAGCAACTATACCTTACCAACCTCACCTACTTTAGACTATAAAAAATCAACATTTTTTGACAGGTATAAGGTAACTTACATAGCTGAGAACTCTTGACAAGCTTGGACGATTTCTGGCAGCAATAATGAGGTTTCCAGCAAGGCGAGGAGAGTCAACATTCCTAGCTTGGGCAGCTTTATCGCCGTTTGTAGTATTGTTCAGGTTATCAATGTCAGAGGCAGAAGAAGAAGGCGATTCTCCTACATATTATTAAGACCCTGTAGTAAGTGACAGTCATACTGCTCCAATCTTATGAGAACAAATAAGTACATTAGATTGAATAGAATGATTTTGTTGCATTCAACTTATACCAACACAGCTCATTTCATGAATAATATGACCAATTAACCAACCAACAAAACTACTTGTTACAAATAACATCTTGTCGTTGCATCGTGATATATTAACGTTTACTAATCTGGCTAACATTGAACTTGGTAAACTAAAATGGGCAGCAAAACATTATTAAGAAATGGAGATGGCATATATTACTATAAGATGAAGTGGTAATATTCCCATCAGCTATACAGAAAGACCTAAAACCAGTAATTATAAATTTGTAGAACGAAAAAAATTCTCTCGTCTATGAAGAATAATTTGCCAAACATGGCCAACTCTTCATTACAATACAATTTTTACTTCGACACTTCAAATACCTACTGAGACATTTGTTCACTACGCCACGACACTTAAGACACAGCGTTTTAGGCAAAAAGTGAAGCTTTATACAAAATAGCGATGTTGGACCACTCCAACATGCACCTGTGTTCGACACTTGTAGCCGAGCCGAGTAACATAGTAGTTCTAACATTTGTCTACTATTCAATATATCTTTGAACTAAGTTGTGCATATAACTACCACTTTTGACACCAAGCCCCATCACTTTCAATCAAATATACAAAAGATACATTGACTTTACACTTGTAAATGACAGATTAACATATTCATTATCAGAGAGCTGAACGCAAACTAACAACACCACCTTTAAACAGAACACAATTAAGAATTGAACCACCACTTCGATTCCTCATCGAGGGTACTAGCAATAACGTTCTATCGGCCTTAAGGAAAGTAGCAGCTAGTCACACCATCACATAAACCAAACCGAGAAACTGTAAGCAGGTGAACAAAATATACAAACAATACCTTTTTGGCTCTCTGTTTAGCAGGATGCAACAAAAGCGGGGTAAGTCGGAGCAAGTTTCATTACCTGGAGGAACCATTTGCAGAACAGTTTGCAATTCAGACCGATCTCTGCTTGCAGTGTTGTGTGATGAATATACAACCCTCAAATACGCCACCTCCACACATTTGTATGCCAGTGCAGCTCTAGCCATGTCTCTAAATTTCTCATATTCATGGGCACAAAACCTGGTTTTTTTTTAGGGACGGGAGTCAAGTTGAGAAGGAATTAGTAAAAGTACTATAACAGAGATAACAAAGCTCAGAAGAACAACAATGTTACAAATGGTAAGAAAATTAAGCAATATAAAACAAAAACAAGAACAGTGAGTGTTGTATAGTTCTGTTCGGCTGGACTTCAAGCATAGGCTCAGGAATCCTCAAAGTTTAATATGTGAACTGTAAATTCAACACCCCTAGATGAAAGCCACCAGCATGACATTTACAGGATTATAATATGAAAATAATACAACAACTACAACGCATGTTGAAGTCTACCTAGATTAAAATATGATAGCAAGAACAGGCAGTCAGGCACCACAGTGGTTTGACCAAAATAGTCAAGAAGTTAAGGAATGGGTGATTTGTGAGCCTCAACCACGATCATGTTAATATTTAAGCAAAAAAGCAGAAAATTACTGCTAGTTAGATTCAAGTTTCTCAATGAAATTACGAGTTTAGAACGAACCAAGATCTAGTACATGCTTGAAGATCAAGTAAAAAGTTGGGCAAGCAGAATTTGCTGATATAGTGATATTTAAATAAACTTATGCACTTACCGACAAAGCTTTGCTGTATCACTATAAATTTGCATAGCTTGAACAAGATCCCCTTGTTTGGAACTCTCAGTTTTTCCAGATTCTAGTAAGGAGGCTCCTTGAAGAAATTTGAGTGCAGCTTCAAAGTACAATCCTGTACTCTCCACTGTATCGGCATTCTGTTACAGCATAAAAATCAACTATAAGAGAGTTACTTAAATCACCCTGCCCGGGGGGGGGGGGGGGGGGAGGGGTATTGCAACCACCTTTAGGCGATCAGCCATGTGTTTGATACTCTTCGCTTCTTTTATAGCAGTGCTTGCCGCCTGGCTATATGAATCTCTTCTATGTGGGCTCGGGGCCCCTTTATTCTTAACCCTGTGCCCATTGGATACTGAGTGCTTAGACTGACTTTGATGAATTCCATTCTGACTATCCGCTTTCTTGTTAACTCGAGGTTCTTTTGGATGATCGCTTGGATGAAGATCAGTACACGATGCAATCGTGTCATTACCCTGACATCTTTGCAGGGTATTTGAGGTGTCATTTTTCTTTATATCAGACGGTGGCAAACATTGAGATTTCTCTTTCATAGACAATGATTTTAAGGGCTCGTGCTTTTCAGAATTAGACATTTTCGCAGTACTCTGCTCATTGTACTTCTGTTGTTCTTTGGTCTCTGAAACAGAAAATTGATTTTGTGCAGCATTCTGTCCATATTTATCAGTATTGCAGTCAAAATTGTCTTGAACTCTAATTTTTCGGTCGTTCTTCTCTTCATGAACTTCAATATTATCCGGCACGTCGACAGATGTTTCAGACATCCTGACCTCACCCTTCTCCTTATTAAGTTTACTTTTCTGATTCTTATCTATGCTGCGTGTAGCATCCAGAGTGCCTCCACCTTCATTTCTCTCATCGACAAATCTACTGAAAGGTCGAGCAGTTGAAGGACACCCTTTATCTCGGTCTAAGCCATCAGCACCACCATCCAAATCCCGATTTCTTAAACCTTCACCACTTTTTGGCTGTATATCGGTTAGAGAGAAATCCAGAGACTTTTTATTAGTTCTACCCTCAATTGTATCATTCTCCATTATGCCTTTAGATTCTGATGGAAGCTTATCAGGATTGGAACTTCTCAAGGGAGATGAAGAAACTGATTCGACCGGTGAACCTTTCATTTCCTGGAACTTGGACTTCACTTTGAGAGATACTGTTACTTTGGAAGAACTTGATGTGGCAGCCACACTGGCCCCTACGGAATCCTTTGGTAGAGACTCGTTATGATCTGTGCTCGGCTCTGAGATATTTTTACTCTTCCTATCTGCTTTACCATTCCGTTTACTTGTACTAGTTTCCTTCCCTTCTGACTTGGACACCTTATATCTTTTGCTTCTGGATTGTTCCTTGTCATCCATCCGTTTTCCTGATGACGGAGTAGAGTTTGGAGGATCCTCAAAACTGTCCCCTTTTCTCTTCTTACGAGCAATATTACCACTATCAGACTGGCTAATACGCATGGAACCAGCAGCTGGAAAGGCATTTAATTCCTGTTTCGATCTTTTACCACCTGTCTCATCCTTCACATTCCCAGAGGAAACAAAATCTAAGTTTGTCAACTGATCCTTTTCAGCTGTGCCGGCCACTGCTGCATTGACAGAGCTAACATCGAACATCTCATTGCCTCGAACAAGGGAAGTTGCTCTGTTACTATCACCACTTTGCAAGGCCCGTGTCTTATGTCTTTTAGACGCCCTAGAAACCTCTTGTTCGGACCCGCTTCTGGCTTTGATATTTGGGATCTTACCTGTTTAGAGGACACGTATATTATAAGTCAATTGTCTAAAATAAAGATGAGTATCAACAAAGTTGGCAATCTACTCCCTAAATCTAAATACCTCCTCCATCAGAATGACAATCAGGTTGCACGTGCTTTAATAATTTGCGCTTATTCATCTCCAGGGACATATCACTGGACTTAGTTTGTGGTGCATTCGTCAATTGGTTGTCCTTGGATTTTGCTGAAGCTCTTACTTTTGGAGAACGTTGATTCGCTTTTAACGAGCTTGAAGGGCCATACAAATAATCCTGTGCAGGAGAGTTCGATCTTTTCCTTGATTTGCCATTCATGTTTGCATCACAAGGAACAATCGGGTGCAATAAATCAGCTGCACTTGTGCTAGTGACCAACTTATCAAGAGGAACATCAACCGTTTTTCGGATCTCCGGTAGTGGATTATAGCGTTCTCTCACAGCTCTAATGCATTCTTCCTCACTAATGCCGCAGCGGTTCATATTAGGCCTAACATGTTTGAAGTGTATAAGAAATTGGACTAAAAGAGAAAGAAGTACATCATATCATTCTTCTTTCACACCAGAACTCTGAGCTACTTACTTGTGTCACACAAAAAAAAAAATGGAATGCCTAAAATTGCAAGTGCGTAACACGAGGAACCAGACAAAATTAAGGAGATTAAACTTACAGCCAAATTTGCAGGCTGCACAGCCACTTATCAGGAAGCTCATTTTCTTTCGACCCAGGTGGAAGAAGTCGCCATTTGTTACACTTGTCACATTTTACCCATACATCTGAATCAGCTCCACCAATAGCTTGATCAGATATGGCTTGGCCATTCGCTGGCATGAAGGCATTGCGGGAGGGCCCATTGATAGGTGTTCCAGAAATATTTTTTCTTTGTGATTTGCCGGAGTTGTTCATCTCAGAAGTTATATCTCCACAGACCTGAGCGGAGCTTCTCTTCTCCCTTGAAATGTTATCATGAGCTAACGTATCCTTCTCAACTACCTCCGAAAACCTCAACCTATCTTTAGAAACCACATCGGAAGAGTTCATTGTTTCAACTTCCTGATCATTCAGATCCCCAAAGATATCTGCATGCTTATCCTTCAAAATCTTCATATCCTTTTCCGAAGACAAGTTTTCCAGATCAGCTTTTAATGGCGGACTCTTAGTATCAAAATTTGTGTTGTCTCTCAACACCTGAGCCCCATCTGTAGCACTCCCAACCATTTGTTTTTCAGCTGCAGAGGCACGAGCGTGGCTTTTCTTAGTCTTCTTTTTGCTTCCAGATGACGACTTTTGTCTTCCACTAACCACACTATCTCCATGCTTAGAGGATTTCTGCACCCGCTGCTTCCCGGGATCTTTAAGCTCACTCGAATTGCCTAAGCGCGTAGTCGTTTCACTTGTTTCTGTTAATCTTCCTGCTGCTTTTACCAACCCATTAGGCTTCACAGTCAAACTTTTAGCTGAATCAGAATAAGTGTTACCATATGACTCGGATAGAAGAGGAAGTTTTAAAGCATTGGTAATAAGCTCATCACAAGACAGAACATCAAAATCAGCGTCCTTTGACGGGATGTCAAGACCAATGGGTTTGTCACTAATTTCTCTCTTATTTTCCAAACTTGGGCCTTCTTTATCTACAAAAGCCTTGACGTTCTCTCTCGGTAGTTCTTTGCTAGCTTTGACACGGAAACCCAGACGTTGATTGACCTTTGAGGAAGCTCTGGTAGAGCTATCAGGACCATGTTTTGGCTTTTCACTTAATTCCAGTAGGTTGTCGGTCAGAGGAGACAAGACACAACCACCAAATAGTGGAAATGATGTCATTATCTACCCAAAACACAAAAGATATGAGATTTAGTAAGAACAAAGTATTTAAATTATAGAGATAGACGAAAAAACAAAGAATGGGAAAACTTACTTGAAGAATTTGAGTGGGGGACTCAGAAGAATCAAATGTACGCCCACGAGAAAACCCTTGACTTTCTTTCAGGCTGTCATCGAAAGATGATGAAGGAGAACCATCAAGCCCTAGACCACTGTAAATTGCAGTATTTTTCTTCTTCTTCACTGACAAATTATCAGATCCCACTTTAATCCGAACTTTCAGTGTTCTATGATCACGATTCTCAGGTTTGGGGAGCAAATCTTCTTGAATCGATTGTGCCTTCGGCATTGGAACACATCCAACTTGTGTACGTGGGTTGCAAGCATTTGTTGAAGCAGGATGCGCAGAAGCCAATCCACGTTTCACAAAGTTTGAGGCATTAGCAGTAGCTACAGAATTTTGATTACGACCCTGAAAGAAATATTACATAAAACACATGAGAAATCTCGTAAACATACTTTCTTGTTAATTTTCAATGAGAGATGTAATCAGTAAACGCCAAGCAGACACGAATCAGTAAATATAAGCCACATATAAAAACAAGTTTAACAATACTTCAACAAGAGTACCTCCACTGGCAAAGCACTTGGAGGTTGAGGTGTACGGCAATTTTGGACTCTTGATGGACTTTTAGGATGAGACCAAACAGGAGATCGGCGATAAGCAGGCAAAAATGAACCATAATCACCAAACTTTGGCCCTGTGATATATCAGAAACCACAAATCATCATACAAGGACAAAAACCACATCAAATGGTCTTTCAAAGTAAAATATAGATGCAGTCCAATTATTGTCTTTGACTTACCCAAACTCTCAGTTGAATATCCACCTTCAAAATCTTTCTGAAAGTGTCCAAGAACATTTTGCAGTTTCTCGTCCTATAATAATGCGTACATTTGGTCATCAATTTGTAGTGTACCGCCAGTAAAACTAAACATGAATAGATAGATCACATGTGAAAGACATCAGAAAGAACGACTAATGTACTTTTCCAGAGTAGACATGACCTGCTAGAGAAGAAAAACAACCAAGAGTACTTCCAGCCACCCAAACCCTCACTTCCACACCTAGCCATTGTATACTCAGATAAGGAAAGCATAGGAAGGGGGAGGTAGCAAAGAGCGCAAGCTCAAGAATATTTGCAGACCACTCTTCTAGAGATATTCTATACTAGAAGGTGGATCCAGCTCCATGATGCTACTGGGGTGTTTATCTGTACCAATTTACACATCCGGAGGTCTTAGTCTACTCTGCATCTCATGGGTCTGAAGGCATTTTTTTTTTCCAAGAGGTTCCTACTAAACTACTGTTTACCACATTTTTGCTTCTAAAGCCTTAATATTGCAAGGGCATGATATTTTCATGTCACTTCTCCCAGCGGCCATGAAGCAGAGAACAGATGTTGAGATTCTTTGCAGGCAACTTCAAATCATTCATATGATACTATCAAAGTTAGAGTTAGTGTCTACATGGGCTCTGTACTGCACATTAGATGATAATCACAAAACATTCATATGATACTATTCTTTTGCCTATGGCAATATTGTACAACCACAAAAGATTAGGTCGTTGCCTTTGCAAAGGGGATACAACTGTACAGTAGAGTGAATGTAAACTTATAACTATCTAGTAGGTTCACATTTGCACCATATGTGGGCACAATCATTTAGATGCCAAATACTTATTTTTGCCCAAGACACTTTCCTTCACATATTTACTCTTTTACTTGTATGCCATTCAAAGTTCAAACATGTTATGGCAGCCTGGAAAAGAAGGTCGAAGAAAATGTAAAAAAGTTGGAGCATTAGCTTTAATCCTTCGGCTATTCAGAGCTGTAATGGGGAAGTGCTATCACACCAGGCCTCTGGATTATCTTTCCGATGTTTATTTGCCAAGTCTCACACTTAATCCTTGACGGAACTTAAGTAAATTGTAACAATGTTTAGATACAATTATCCAAGGCTCTTCAGAATTCAGATAATACTTTGGACAGAAATGGAGGGGCAATGAAGTGATTCAAGTTCAAACTTTATAGTTTGGACAATACAACAACAACCAAACCTTGGTCCCAAAAGATTTGGATAATAACAAATTAAATTAGTGAAGAAAAGGGACAGGCGGTGAAATTAGATTAGATTTGGTAACTGTGAGTCACAATGAGTGAACACGGTGATGCCCTAGAACTTAACAGCTACTGATCAGAGATGATCTTACAACTAAACCAGTGGATATTGGTGAGCCGTAAAGGTATAAAATGTTATTCAGGTTCTTTTTTGGGACACTACAGATTACAAACAATACTGAAAGCAAGTAAATTCCAACTACCGAATGCAAAGGGAATATAGGACATAGTTAGCGTATGGATTCACATAAACACATATCGACAGAGATTCTATCCAGATCTTTCCAAGTTAAGGAAGATTTGATTTATTCGAAAGGAAAGAAGAATGGCAGAGAATGGCTCCTCTTAGTTCTCTTCATCCCCTTTCTCAAACCTATACATTTGTTATCCAAACAAACGGTTTTGCACTCCTCTCTTTCCCATCCCTAACTATCCCTTTCTTCTATTGTAGGAGTAACTATCTCTCACCTTGTCTATCTCCAATCATACTGGTCCACAGCCCTCTTTTATATAATAGTGTGTCATTTCATTCCCTATACCCAGCCCCTATTCCTTTTGTGGCTTTCCACATAACTATACTCTCGTGCAAAATATAGCTTCTCCTGAACTCTATGCTCAGACCAATTTATTAAACTGTTGATCCTTGAGAAGTTTACAACTTTCAGTGAGCCCCCAAATGTTTTTGACGAAACTAGTGAACCTCCTCAACAATCACGAACTCCATAAAGGAACTGTGAAACATATCCAGCCTAAACATAAAACCCTGTCAAGAAGCTTATAAGCTTCCCAAGCCTTAATCAACAATAAGCAGCTGATTGCCTGATCGGCTGATCCCCAACTGAACTGCACGACTAAATACCATCACCTAAACCTCTAAAGATAGCCACTTTCAATCACTTCGGTAGCCTACACCACTTAACAGCATATCCAAACCCAAACCATAAAGTCGATTATGGAGTCACCAATCTCTAAAGCTCAATTATATATGAGATCAGCCAAAGCTAGAAGAAGCTTATTAACCCACAACATAAGTCTCAATTTGCCATCCTCTATACCTCAATAAATTCATGAGGACCTTAAAAGCTAGCTAATGCGAAACAGTGTCAAAATACAAGCACAAGTTCAAAAGGCGTTAAAATAGGATCTATCATCAGACTCGTGATCTAAGCATCACAACCATGAGCTTAAATAAGAACAACAATAACGCCATTACATACTGCTTACTCCTATGCCAAAAACATAAAGAGGCTCTTTCAGGATTACCCGCAATGAAAAATTGCGTCCAAATTGCATCTACTGATCATTACTAGTTAACAAAATAAGACCGAGAATTACTTCACAATATAAGAATTGCAGGGGGCCAATCACGCCATTTCGCTTGTTCTATAAGATACCAAAGGCAAAGAATAGGAATTCATAGACTCAATTGGAAATGGAAACAAGCGTTAAACTTAAACATGAGCAAGAATACAATCAAATTGCAGCTCCAATATTACCATTAAAACGCTAACAACAATAAATTTGAGGTCGACTAACATGAACGAATTACGACGAACCAAATGAACAGGAGGAGCTGAAATTAAGGGGGGACTCACAATGTAAGAGAGGGCAACATCAGGGTCAAAGGTAGGATCATCATCATCCTGATAAGAACAAGCTTCCCCTTCTTCAAGCTCAGTATCTTCCATCACAAGCTCTCTCTTATTACTACTACTACTAAATCCTTGCTCTATCCCTTTCCTACCTTCCCTACTCCCCACGTATAACATCACCAGAAACGTTTCTTCTATGAAAATCAAAACCCAAAACAAACAACTCACAATTTCAACAACAAACACCAAAAATCTCTCGTACCCATTACGCAACACCTAAATCCAGAAATACCCATCAAATAATTCACCTGATTAGATCAAGATCACAACCTTAATTGTAAAAATGACAGATAACTAAGGTTATTAAAAAAACAAAAATTAATTAAAACTTGAAAAGTAAGAAAGATTGGATTTTTGGGAAGGGATTTTTGTGGGTATTGCAAAAATTATTAGCTTTTGGATCGTAAAATCACGATCTTCAATCAAAGTTGGGAATTTTTTCAATTAATTTAGCTGATGAAGAACAACTATGGTTTTTTGGGTGTAAAGCAGCCGCGTTTTTTTTTTCTTTTTTCTTTTAATTTTAATAATTTTATTTATGTTTTTTTTGTTTATGTTTGTCTGTTTTTTTGCCCCCACTTTCCTTCTAATTTACTGAGAGAGGGTAAATTATTGATTCAGTTAATTAATAATCAGATAGTATTTTTTTTATGGTTAAAGAAAGTGGGACGATCCAACTAAGAAACAGAAAAAATCTTAACTTCGATCAAACTTGGCTGTTTTTCTGTTCCCTAGTTTTTGAGTCTTGACTTTTTTGTCCTCAGAACAAGTAGTAGTAGTTAAACAATAAACGCAACGGTTTGTCATAATGTTCGAGGAGAATAATCTCAAGCTTCTTTCCTCTTTTATTGTTCATGTGTACTACACTACTGCGTATTGCTCAAGTGTTGAAATTAGGGTGATGGTGAAAGATAGTTGGGCTCGCATGAGAGTAATTGGATATCGTCTTGATTAGAAACTCGGGTTTGGTCGAGTTCGGGTTGAGTTTAATGCGTTACAAGGAGGACATATCTGTATCTTGACTTAAAAATTCCGTATATATTTCTAGTTTTAGTTATTAATGTTACAATATACGGAGTAATATTTTGATACTCTAAATGAATGTAATGATGATTTTAGACCCATTTGATGCTCTTCCAATTATGTTCGCTTGAATTATTACGGAATTATATCTTATATATTATTATAAAAGAAAAGTGTGTCATGTGATTCGTCGCAACAACTTGAGACACCTTAGGGTTCAACTCAAGATCGATAAATATGAAGTTGAGTAAAAAATCTTGAAACAGAATTTTCTCTCTAAACTTTACAAGCTCGAGCCAAACAAAAGATATGACGAGAGTGCAAATAGATATTATATGTTGCACTGGTATTGATAAAAACTTATTAAAGGAAAAATAAAAGTTACAAAGTGAGAAGCACAAAATAGGGTTACAAGGAAAAATGGTTCCCCCCCCCCCCTAAATTGCACCTTTTTAAAAATTTGACACTTTAAAACACCTTAATGTCATCTGCGGACTGCATCCATTTTTTTCAACAACCCGGGGTTGACTTGCGTCCGCCCCCCTCCCCCCTATATTTCGATTTTCCCTCCTAAACTTATACTCTCCTTCCCTCCCAAAATTCCAACTAATCAGGAGCAAAATTGCTCCTTAGCACGTTAGTTGTTGTTAATTTTGCTCTCGATAACCAAAATTTGGGAGGTGAGGGGACTTTAGGATGGAAAATCAAAACAATTTTGGGGAAAACGTAAAAGTAACACCGGAATCTGGCACTAAGGTGCGGGTTTACAAGAGAAAAAATGTTTTATAGGGTTAGTACTAAAATTATTTTTAGATAAGGTCCTGTTTCACAAAAAAAAAAAAAAAAGGTGAAAGCATGCAGAAAATCGTGAAAAAAACATCAGTCGTACAAAGTAGGAAGTCGTGCGTGTGAAAGTTGTTTTCCCTTTTTTTTTTTTTTTCTTTTTTTGTGTGTGGAGGAAAGTTACGCTAACACACTCAGAGTTGAACTTTTTATGGGCTTTTAACCCACTGAACATCGCTTACACTACATGAGTACATGACTACCGTAGATAAGGCTAAAACACAGGCAGTAGATGCTGTATATTGGTCATATATATACTTCCTTGGACTATGGATTTGGACGATGCAAGGCAGCACCGGGCAATGATCAAACAAACCAGCAGGGCAAGCGGCATAAGCGAGCATAACTCTATTAATCACTTTCTTGTTCGTCATGACGACCTAGTTTTAGAGCGAAGAAAACCCGAAAGGAAAAACGAAGTCTTCCTGCCTCAATAAGTCTCACAGATTTACTTGCTAAAATGCAGACAAGAATTAGATTCTAGCACATTGTTCACGCCACCTTCTACTCTATTGTAAACCCTGTCTTAACTACGGAGTGTATCATAAAAAACACTGTTGCAAAATCAAGAGAATGCAGATGAGCAACATGTTATGGACGCTCCTAATCACTCATGTTATTATCACTTTGATTAGGACGACTGCTCCAGCTTGAAATCCAGTTTGTCATTTCTCCTACATTTGTCGTTATGTCATCAACTGTGTCGCTCTTCATAGCCACCACTATGTCGTCTGCATAGCTATCTTTCGCTTCCTCAAGTAACACTTGAAATATTTCACATTCGATATTGTTTGTAAGCTTTGACCCCGTGTAGCCCCTAAGACAGGATAACCATTAGGTACAACCGTACAAGTTACATCTTATCCATGCGCTTCTCAAAGATAAAAGCAAAGAAAAAAAAGAGGAACCATTACACTTCATGTAGAGGGTTTACCTTTTACTGAGGCGGTCATACAATACAGAATTTTCCGTCTGAAGCACCACGACACGGTCAAACCAGCGCTCGGGGAAAAAGTCACAACCATGATAGTCAACAATGACACCGCCCTCTCCCATCATATCTTCAAGCTCATCACAGATCTGCCAAAGACGGGGGGGGGGAACAAAAAAGTGCAATATCATGTCAATCCAAGGCAAAGGTTGAGTACACAAGACTAAGACCCTGCATGACTTGTTTTAAGAAACATACAGGTTTTGTGCCCCCGTATCTTGTTTCCTTCTAGAAGCGAAGGACAAATTACAGAGGTAAATGGTCAACAAAACAGCAAGCACTAAAAGATCAAGCTCTCAGGAGACTTCCCTTGTCCGAGGACTATTACTAAATCTTTACCGAGTAGATAGACCAACAGATGGTAAATAAACTTTCTATCCTCCACTTTCGTCTTCTTGAATCTAACAGGGTACGGCCAGTTCATATACTACTGAGCCTGAACTTTATGCCAGCTCATGGTCCAGAAAGCTCTTCTAATTTCAGTTCATCCACTTAATAATTTGGTTTCACTATGCTGAAAAAACCTGATACCTTCAGCCAGTATGGCACCACTTTTTTTTTTTCTTAAATTAAAGTAAGAGAAGTTTGTACACAAGTAACACAACATATTATGGTCAACCTTCTAGCCATGGTGTCACCTAAACAATCGGAATTCTATTTACGACTAAGAGCTGAAGTGCATCTCACACCAGTTTTATCTAGTGATTTTACTCTACAAAATACAGATTCCACCTCAATTTCTTTCTTTCTTAATTGTTTACCACTGAAATGTGGCTCCTACATTTGATGGCTTGATAGATTCCACATAAAACAGATGTTTTCAAGACAAATTTGTGAGGTAGCCATAAGTTTAAGATTTTCATAGCAGGGACATCATGGCGTTTAAAGCTTTTGGTCACAACTCGACTAATTCAATAGGAGTAGTTCATAAGCATTAGCATAACATATTAGATAATAATAGAGCTGGATATATCTTAACCTCCCCAAAACACAGCAGGCACCGAAAGGGTTACTTGGCACAGAAAAATGATTCCCCTAAAACTTAGCAGACAGTAAAATTACCACTCTCCACACGCACATTGATACACAAACACGACATGAAAAATTGCAGTACAACTCAATGAATAGCAATCCGTAGTAATTTGGGGGTAAAAGAGCTTGACCTATCGGAGCATACAATTAAACCTCAGAAAATGTATAAACTTCGAAGGATGAAAACAGACAATCTAATCCCTCCTGTCAGGAAATACTTAAAAGTTGATTGTGAATGGCATACCAGATCCTCATTTATAATATGGCATTCAAGTTGGTCATCCCACCCATCATGAAGATTTTTCTCCTTCACCAAATCACCGATGTTAACGTGGCGAAACTGGGTTGCCTCTGCCAAAGTTGTTGCCATAGTTGTTTTACCAGTCCCTGGTGTTCCAGTTATCAAAATATTTGGCCTGGTCCTTCCCATCGTGACCTCTTATACTTCAATTGCTCGCTGCAAATTTATGAGTTTATGTAATTATAGTATTATACACTGCAAACTACTATAGGCAAGAGCTTTACAAAAAAGACAACCAGTGCACATTGGCATCCCCGCAACGCAAGGGTCCAGGGGGAAGGGTCCACCCACAAGGGTGTATAGGGAGCGAGCCTCCCCTTGTCAATTTTGGACAAGAGGCTGCTCCCAGGACTTGAACCCGTGACCTACCGATCACAAAGCAACACTTTAAACGGTGCTCCAAGGCTCCCCTTCGATTCAAAAACGCAAACTAAGATTAAAAAAACACTAAGATTTCAACTTCCAAATTCCAACTAGCCATACTAATTAATGAAGCAAAAACTTGTAGCTTATGTTGTCCTCATTTCTGAAACTATTGACGTCTGAGGTGCCTGAGTAATGTCAAATTATGTACCATAAACCAATCGCGGTAACATAGAGACTAATCACAGGGTTTGTTAGAAACCATACTAGTTCTGGAGAAAAGAAAGGTGTAACCTTCTAACAGCAAAGTTTCAAACTTTCAGCAACCAAGTCACAGCAACAAAAACCCGCCAAAGGGCTTTCTTTAGGACCAAAAACTTATTCGAGACTTAGAAGTCGAAAATTTGATGGAGCAGAAGCTATACGAAAGAACGCCAGAACGAAGCAACTCCTACAATGGAATATCCACAAGTAGACTTCCCACAAAACTTAGGAAGTTGTTTACCTAGTGGGGGCTTATGTAAGGGGGATTCTAGTCGAATCGATAATTTAAATTCCTTTGTTTCCTAAAAAAATTTCTAACTTCCCATGCTCTATAGATCATACATAACTAATTTCTCCATATTTCACAGAGATTAAATTGTGGGTTTCTTTTCTTATGTGCAGTCTTAGCAGGAAGTTCACAGACGTCACACACACTTAATAAATAACAGCTTGTAAATAACTCAACTTTATTCCGAAATTCACAATTCCACAACTCTTCACCATAAAAATCCGAAACCCCACATACACAAACCACAAATAAGTGCAAATGAATCAATTTATTAGCAAAAACTACAAATTAATCAACATTTAATAAAACCCAATGCCTAAAATTAAATAATTGACTGAAAAATGTATGCTTTATGATAAATTAGAAGTACCTTGTTCTTGAAGATCAATATTATTGGGGAATTCTGAATTTGGGGAACAACAGAGAGACGCAGGAGAGAGAGAGAGAGAGTATAAAAGGCAGAAGGGTGTTTTGTTTTGTGGGTACTGAGAGAAGCGTCAAGTATAAGTTTGTGTATTTCCAATTTTACCCCTGACTGCAAAAACCCTAATTCCATCTTAAACCCTCAAATTCCCAAAATTTCTTCCTCTCACCTCCATTTTTCAATTCTCACTGAGCTTCCTTTTAATTTATAGCAACTGGGTTTTTCTCTCTGCTAAATTGCAAAGCTTGTAGCAGAAGATTTTATTGAAAGAAGAAAATGTTGAGAAGGAATATACGGCTGAGGAGAGAGTATCTGTATCGGAAAAGCATAGAAGGGAAAGAACGTTTGATGCTTGAAAAGAAGCGCAAAGTCAGAGAAGCTCTTGAAGGTTTTTTTTTTGTTTTTTATTTATTTATTCTGTGTTCGTTTATTTTAATCTGATTTTTTTAGCTGAATTGGGTGTTAATTTGTTGATTTGTTATATGTAATAATAATGATTATATAATTTTTTTGTGTGTTTGTTGCAGAGGGTAAGCCAATTCCAACTGAGTTGAGGAATGAAGAAGCTGCTCTTCGTCAAGAAATCGACCTCGAAGACGATCATACTGCCAGTATGTTTTAACTAAATCTTTTAGAGCTTAGTATGTGGTGCAATGTAGTTCAAGTTGTACTTTTTGAGTTGGTTTTTTTATATTGGTATTGGTATGGATAGTTATCGTTCTTGCTTGTATGAGCTAGCATCGCCGCATTGCGTTGGCTAGGTCCCGGAAACTGCGTAAAGTTTCACCTTTTGAGTGAATGCTTTGTTGCAAACACCTTGTATGAGCTAAACTAGCCATGCTCTCTTATTTGAGCTTGCTATGTTGTGTTCTTTTTAATTTGGTATTTGTTTCCCAATTGATCATATTTGCTTATTGTGTTCGGTAAAAATTCTGTCTTTAGGCACCGTTAAAGTGTGGAAAGTTCCCAACTTTGTTTCTTGAGTGAATGCTGTGCTCCATTGGGAATATTGTTTCTGTGGTGTGCTGGATTTTCACCTCGAGGACTTGTTTCTATGAGTTTGACTGACAGAGCTGTGGTAACTAGTTCAAGCAGATGATGAAACCTTAGGTTGCCTTGAGAGGACTTTTTGGCGAGGCTGTTCATTTCTGGGAAGATGGGAGTCTGTAATCGACATTTTTTGTAGTGGTGTGAGTGCTAGTAGCTTCAAACCTTTTAGATATATAGCAAATGTGTAGGATATACTGGAAGTAGGCAATTGTGCTTGTGTGAGCTATGTTGGTTGAAGATGCGAATGTTGACTTTTTGTTGGGACTTTGGCTCCTTTGGCACCTGCTTCTATGTTGGTTAATCTGTGCGTATCTGAATCTTCATGCACGTTTGTTGTATGGCTGTTGGATAATGGTGGATCTTTTATTAATTGGTATGCAGTTCCCAGGTCGGTCATTGACGATGAGTACGCTAAGGCAGCTGAGAGAGAACCAAAGATTCTTATAACCACTGCGAGGGATCCAAGTCAACCACTTGTACAGTTTGCAAAGGTTGGTCAGAGCTGTGTTAGGATTGTCTCTTGAATTTTGAATACTTGATTATGTCATATGAGCCCTATGTTTGGTTCTGATTATGTTGTGATCTAAAGGATTGTTTCTTCTTCTTTTTTTTCGCAGGAACTGAAGTTTGTTTTTCCTAACGCAGAACGAATGAATAGAGGCGGTCAGGTTAGTTGATGAACTATCTTTCCCATATTCTGCCCACCACAGCTTGCATGATGTCTGTAGGATAGTACCCAATCCTTTACAATTATTCACATTTATGCAGATGATTTTTCAGTTTGAGTTATTCATTGTATATTTTACATAAAAGATCGTTCCATATATCGTAAGTTTTGAGATAGTTTGGAATTTGCAGTGCTAGTGCATGAAATAATTCACACACCTGCCCTCTTTTCATTTTCGTTCTTCATTTCTTTATATTGGAGATTAACTTTCATCTTTGAGAGGCAGTCTTGCCATTTGAATTTTTCGTATCTGACTCTTGTGAAGACAGTGTGATGACTCCATATCTTGATAAGTGAATATATGAGGAAGTTCTCATTTCTGTTTTCAACCAACAAAACTGAACCCGTCTTGAAATATGAATCCCAAGCTAATATTGTATCATGTAGCAACAGGGTGACAAGCGAATTTCGAGCATATTGTTTTTTATAAGCTTCAGTTGATTTAAGTAGTTGCATGTGGATTTGTGGCATCGCCTAGTTCGGGTGTTGTGCAGTCTTGGTTGGTTTCTTTCACTAAGAAGTTGCGATGGATTGTTGCTCAAATACTCTTTAACATTAAGCCTTCATTTTGCTTCTACAGATTATAAATGATATCATAGAATCTTGTCGTGCTCGGGATTTTACGGATGTAATCTTGGTTCATGAGCATCGTGGTGTTCCTGATGGATTAATTATCAGCCATTTACCTTTTGGTCCAACTGCCTACTTCGGATTGTACAATGTGGTGAGTATTCTTTTGCAATTTCAGTACTTGGATCT
Organism: Spergularia marina; assembly: GCA_963680865.1. NCBI lineage: Eukaryota > Viridiplantae > Streptophyta > Magnoliopsida > Caryophyllales > Caryophyllaceae > Spergularia > Spergularia marina. The sequence goes on from OY804555.1 coordinate 5,301,829, forward strand.
GCTTTTCACTGTTATGCAGCATGGTGGAAAGGTTTCTATAATTTATAATGACCTGTAGGTTACAAGGCATGATATCAAGGACAAAAAATCAATGGGAACGATGCCTGGTGTCTATCCACATCTGGTGATTAATAATCTTACGACTAAGGTATGGTTTAATTGATCTCTGATAGCAGTGAATCTGTGTTTGTCATTCTTTGTAACCTTTTGACTTTGGCAAGGTCTTTCTTCCATATGGAGTGACTTAGTTCTGTATTCTGTTATCTATATTTCTGGTGATGAGGTCTGTTGTTCTGTATTGGGGGCCCTTTCACATGTTCATCTGAAATATTGCTTCTCTTAGCTTCAAATAATGGGAGAAGTCAAAATTAGTGCCTCTGTGACAACAAAACGTGATACCAGCTAATGCAGATATTCCAACAACCAAGACTTTCAGGGATGTATTGGTAGCTGTTGATTATATCCCTCAAAATCTTAATAGTCACATGAAATGTCAATTTAAAGCTAGATACTTGAGCAACATTTACTTTAATGCCAGAAACCCATGTGGTCACTCATGTCACTTGGAACATCAGGTTGCAGAATTCAAGTAATGGGTTCTTTTGCTTCAGTTTTACGATTTGTCGTCAAAACCTATTTAGGAGTACGGTACCTCTAACTTAAAACAGGAGAAGCAAATGAATTAAATTGTCTTCTTATATTGTGATGTAGATGTAGATCAGTATAATTCTGGACACAGATTTTGTTATGGGTCAACTTGAAACAGGGTCACTTCGTAATCCAGCCCCCCTTTACCTTGCCAGGCGCCTCGCTCTATAGGTCTAGTTCAGTTCAACTCATAGCCCAAAACCCACTGGCGAGATTGTTATGGATCTTTGTTTATCTATTTGTTTCTTTCGGGAAGAGAAGGTAGTGTAGCTTGATTGTCAAATATTTGTCTCTCGTGGATGAACTTTAGCATTTCTGTTAAGAAAGAATGACTTACAGTCTCCTTAATGTGGATTCCAATGTGCATTTTCTTTGTTAGTCTTAATTCATGGTTGTAGATTCCTGCACATGCATGCAGCTTTGCGCAGTAGTTGTTTCTCAGTTGCGAAGCAATTGGTGGTGTTTTGTTACTTAAAGATTTTTCAAGTAGTTCTTGATTTCGGATTATTATATCAAAAGCTGACCGGTGTCCTATCTGTGTCTTTCATCTTTTCAGCTAGGACAGAGGACAGCAAACATTTTGAAGCATCTGTTTCCTATTGCTAAGCCAGACTCAAAACGAATTATCACATTTGCTAACCAGTCTGATTATATCTCATTTAGGTGAGTTCATAATTACTTGAAAACAATCTTCTCAGCTGTGAAATATGCATCCGATGAAAGAGTTGTTTTGATTCATCCACATTGCTGACATGTCCGTCTGTTTTCACGAATGAAGTCCTCCGTAATCATGAGCTGGACACTTGATGACAATACTTCCCAATTTTTGAGCGCTCACAACTAGACTTTAGGGCATGGAATCCTAGGTCAAGTATATGATAAATTGCCACCATGGGGAGGCTTAGGTACTTCAAATGCTATAGTTGTGTTTCTCCTGATGTTCTATCTTTAAGGATGGACTTCCTAAGTTCCTAGATTTCATTTGAAATGAAAGATGTGGTTGTGCTATGTGGGACAGTGATAGGACTACATTACCTAGTGATAGTGTGAGCCATAGAGACATAAAATAGTGTTTCTGTTATACTATACTGGGATTATTTGCTGTGTTTCTGGTGGTGGAGGATGTTGTGTACTTATCCTACTACATAATCCCCCCCTCCCCCCAAGCCTCTATGTGTACTTTACCCCTTTTATTCTTGAACGATCAGCATCGTTAATCTTCCTGCTGACAATGCAATGCTTGTGTAGCCACTGATTTTTTTCACATGTGCAGGCACCATGTTTATGAAAAACAAGGAGGTCCAAAATCAGTTGAATTGAAGGAGATTGGTCCTCGTTTTGAGATGTTACTGTATCAGGTAAGTCATTGATCCCATTGTGTGGCAAGGAAAGTTTATTTATGCTGCCTGCTTATTTTAATGTTCTGGAGGACATGACATGCCTATTGCATTTGATGAGCTTGTCTGGACCCGAAGATGTCCACCTGATTTCAGCCAAAAATATGTGACATAAAACCCAAGGTTATCCTAATGGAACCAAAATTGCCCAAAGTTGGCTAGATTCAAAGATAATCTGAAGGTCCAGAACCACATTATTTGAGCTGGAGGAACCCAAAGTATTTATGTCCGAAATTCATGACCCAAAATGATCCATGTCAAAGTTTCATACTGTAGTTTTTAGTGATAATCGATGGCGGAGTATATAACATAAAGCTAACCTGTAATACACCCACTATTCTTTTATTGTGCACATTTTGCAGTCTATTACTATAAGACGTAAATTGACAAATACACTCCTTCCATTTCACTTTCGTTGTCCTCATGGTTCTATATGAGTATACAGTAAGACAAAGCTATGTTATCCACTTAACATGAATTCGGTTGAATATATCTGCATTACCAGAAAGTGTTGGCCCAGATCTCGGTTCTATCTGATGAGACAATGACTGGAAATAGTGGAGATCTGAATGAACCCTAACCAAACCGGATCCTGTGAGGTGTTCTCCCCCAATATGGGTCAGTTTGTCCACTACCTTTCGGCAATTCTGATGGACTCCCCATTTTCTGTTGTTCTTTAACTTGAAGTCACAGCTTTTTACTTTTTTAGGCTGTTATAGCGCTTAAGCAAAACAATAGATAACGCCAATAGACTGTTGTGATCTTTATGTATGTAGTGTGGCCTGTCCTGTTTGCAACTGAGCCTTACTAGCAATGGACATCACAAATCTGTCTACTTTCAGCTGAAAATTATTTTCGTATTTGCAGATAAAGCTAGGGACGGTGGAACAGAAAGAAGCGCAGAATGAATGGGTTCTAAGACCCTACATGAACACGACCAAGAAGAGGAAGTTTCTTGGGGATTGATGGAGCATATGCTGTATTTTTCTTTGAACGGAAACCCTCCCATAATATTTTACCCCCATCCCAAAAGAAATGTAACATTTTCCTCCCTTTTCCGATCCAAACGATGTGTAATATCCTTTTTGACAATGAAATGATAGATTATTGCAAATTGGAAGTTATTGTCAAAAACCCAAGTTTGGCACATCACAACGTATAATCTTGTGATTTTATACGATCCATCATGCGGTTTTGGAACCTTACTCTTTGATTTTGAGGTATCAAATTATATTTCGTAAAATCCCTCTAGCGGAGGGAGAGGGCTTGAACTTGTGGCACCCCCTGATTTAGATGTTACAGTACGAAAAATTGAAAACAGTTGCTAAAACATGAAACTAATTATATTCCGTGGAAAGTCGACATTTAGAATTTTAGTTGAAGATCCAATTCTACTGATCTGAGTCCGATATCACCACCTCCAACACCTCAGTTCAGTTAACAACGCGCATAAGTACAAGGACTACATCTTTCTGCTCAACAGAATCCAAAACTGACCTGTTAAGGAATTTAGTGCTTGCTACAGGCCTACAGCGGCGAACATAATACATTTACAACAGAGCCATTAGTGGCTTCAGGCACCCAAAAGCTGCATCACTAGGTAATCATTGTGATCAAGAGTCACCATGGACTTAAAAGTGTGTCAGACGTTGTGTATAGGAGGTGTAGCTCTGCTGACGCGGAAGAAAGATAAGGCTTTCAATTATGCTCCGCATCAGGTGCAATGGCAACACATTAAGTTTTGATGCTTCAACAGTCTACTCTTCCATAGTGGTTGCAGCAACTTCAGCATCACCATCTGCCATAACTTCTGAGTCGGGTTTATTCTCTCCATGGTCGGGTTGTACACCACCATTTTCAACAGGTTGGACATGTCCTCCTTCACCATTTTCAACAGGTTGGACATGTCCTCCTTCACCATTTTCAACAGGTTGGACTTCTCTTGCTTCAGCCATAGTCGTGTCTTCTTGCCCAAAATGGGAAGGGTTGTACTGTTGACTCATCATCCTAGCCTGTATCAATAAGTGAAATAGAAGAATTTAGCCATTAATATCAATTACCGAAGTCTTCAGTGTAAAATTCTTGCAAAACAGATGAACATTCACATCACATCCATTATTCTTAGATTTTATATAATGCCATCACTTGTAGAATTTACCTCCCTCCCATAACCATCCCATACCATCAAAGCAAGCCAACATGACGGCAAAATGTGGAGGCCGAAAAACAACCTAAATAGTACTGCCTTATTAAGGCCACCTGGCCTACCCATTTACCATTTATATCCTTTTCTGTAGTGTACATATATGTAACATCTTTTCCCCTAAAATACTCAATTAGCTTGCTTATTTGTTATTGTAACAAGTAGCATACAGTGACAAGACCTGTTTCAGAATATAGATTAGAATCAACATATTAACAAATATAAAGAACAAACTAATACAGCATTGGTGGACCATGAGATCTATAACGAAATCACATACTCACAACACCGGTCAGTGTGCAATCTATGAAAACAAAATCAAGGGGGAAAAATGCAAGTCTATAAACTCTTTTTCTGCAGTTAATCTCTTCTTATTTTAAACCCCTTTCCCCTAGTTTCTCTTCTTTTTCTTATTTTATTTTTTGGTGCTTGGAACACAGGGGAACACAGAAAAGTGCATGTCTCTATTACAGAATAAATCGATAGTCCAACAACAAGGTGAACACATAGTGGTAAAAGCAATCAGCATACCTGATAGACCTCATGCATTTTGGTATTCACGATATTGGCCATCTCTTCCACACCGTTCACAAAATAAACTGGCCCAGTTTCCTCAACATGGCGATCGGTGTAAGTCGTATTCTCAGTAAAGTTTAATGCAAGCCGATCTGGTCTTTGGAGAAGATGTTGGAATGTTGGCTGTAGTTCATAGCACTGTTCGAACAGAGAACGGCGGCAGAAAACAAAAAGTCCGAGTCTCGCACGAGACATTGCTACAATCAATCTTCTGACATCTCGCAAATGACCGACAAATCGTGTTCGCACAAGCGATAGCAGGATGAAGTCATTTTGCTGACCCTGAAACTTATCCACTGTTGCGACCTGATAACAACAAATGACTCAGTTGATGAATTAACAAGAGAAAGAAGGTTGAAGTAGAAAGACAGAAGAAAATTAAAGCTTTTATGACTGAGTTCACACAATAAGAGCTGGTTACTAATATTGCGTGAACTATCACAAATTTAGAAAGACACCTGACATCAACCAAGCAGGACAATGATATAAATTGGTCCCCAATGGGATATGTAGACATCCAGTTTAGAAAACACTTGCCACTAATCAAGCAGGACCATGATATATAAAGAAATGGCACTCCAAGTGGAACCAAAAGGTCAAAGATATCTAATTTACCTTGCTTGGGGGGCCAATGAAGTCGTAAGGAACACATCTTCGACTGATAACATCACGAATGAGGAGCTTCTGGCCATTATAAGTTGTTAATATGGAAATTTTATTAGCTGGGTAGCCCAATAACCGCATGTAGATGTAAATACTAACGATGTATTCAGCCTCTCCCTCATTTTGGTAAAACCAAGGTGATGGTGCACTTTCACCTCTTCCATGATACTCAGGTACATCCACTAACTGGTAGTCATAACAAAATCCAGCATTAGCCCGCTGGAAGACAGCACCTTGCTTTACATAATCAAGATCTCCCAACTCTCTGTATCGCCAGTTGTAAAGTTTGGCTATACTCGGTCGTGCTCTACCCTGGGCATTAAGCTCGATATAAGGAATGCCCAGACGAACAAACCTGGTAAAGAGACTCTGGTCCATATGGCTATATTTCTGGAAAGCCATGTTCTTAACAACTGGAGGCAGCTGGTGATGATCACCAATTAATATGCAACGTTTAAGACGAGCATAGCCATCTTCTTGCCTTTGAAGAAGCATTGGGATAAACGTCTCAATCTCCAGTATTTGTGCACTTTCTTCCATCAACAGATTGTCATACTTGAATCCTAGATTAAGAAAGTCTTTCCTTTTTAGTGCAGCATGTGTGCAAGTCATTGCAACAATTTTCGCCTGCTTCGTCATGAGATAATTTGCCCTATCAACCGTTGATTTGAGCAATTCAAATGCCCTGCACTCTTCAAGCTCCTGAAACATAGTTTTCAGATGGGAAAAGCACCCTTTTGCAGCTCGCATGTCTTTATCAAAGGACTCCCCAGTAAAAATTGGCTGGGGCGCATTCGAAAAAAACTCAGTAAATGGGAAGCGATCTCGAACAAATGATGCTTTATTCTTATTATCCGCGCAAGCAGCAAGAAATTGCTCCCACCGTGAGTAAACATGAAGCAGCCAAAAATATCCAGCTGTTTCACAAGTATAGCCTACATCCTCTGGGAGCTGAAGAGATCTTGCTAGCCTCTCAACCTCACTAAGCAGTTCCAATCTTCGCACAAGCATTGCATTAACACGGCCTTGACGACTGAAGTCCAAATCAGTTGCTAATTCCTGCTCCCCTTGACCTAATCGAAGAAGATACCGAGCAGGCACATCCCTCTGATCATAACAGCAAAAAACAATTAGTAAATGAATTAGATAAACACCCTAACAATTGTAGCATGTAATCAGTGTAATTATGGAGCATGATATACCTCCATGATCTTTTCAAAAAGATCATTCAAAGCCTGGTTTGAATGAGTAATTATCAATGTTCTCTGAGAAGGACAGTTGTGATAGAGAACATTCAAAATCTGAACAGCTGTATCCGTTTTACCAGTACCTGGTGGTCCTACCACCATTGTCAACCCAGGCTGGACACCAGAGATGATCGCTCCAACCTGCGAAAAACACACAAAACGTTACCAACAATCCAAAAGTTATGCTCAGCTCTATAGCAACCAACACAATCTTTGTCTGTTCAACACTACACAGCCAGCTATACTCCATTTACGATCGTTAAGCAGCAAGACACAGTAAATCAGCTATCACACTAATACCAGCAAGAGTTGACAATATTTATTCCAAAAGTTGTACTACTGCAGAAACATTATCAAATAGATTTCAGTTCAGTGGGACACGAGTTGCTCAATGCACATCACTGGTCGGAGAAGACTTCAGCATGATCGCCTCATACGTAATACGCTCTCCACCGGAAAAAAAAATCTTATTGTTGTGCCTGGCTAAACAATATTGCATTTGAGTCCAAGAAACATTTCAAGCCATACATTTTGTTCACAATTCACATAGAACAAATAGATCAAAAAGGTAAGTAATAATTGGCGAACACGAAGTTCAGAAATCAAGAATGAACAACCCACGCTATACTCAATGGTCCGGCACTATGATATAATATTACATACTTTAATAACAACAGAAGTGGAGCTGGGCATGTACCTGTGTGGAAGTAAATCGGACAGAATTTTGTTTGGGTTTATCTTGGGGATAAGGACCTGGATCTGGAGGAACATATGTCTCAACAACGAGCCTTTCCTGAACTGCAGATCCATTATCAATGCCAGAGACATTATATTTATTGCCCGGAAGAGCTTGCGGATTGCTTTTCAGCATCTTGGGAAGCTTAATTCGAAATGGAGGCTTTGGATGCGTGCTTTCTGAACCATTTGGATTAACGAAGGAAATCTGATGTGGTGAAAGTAAAAAAAAAAAAAAAAGATTAAACATATAAAAATTGGCATTCTAGAACCATTAATGTTGACCATAATCAAACAAAAGCAGTGTTAAGTATCGTTAAACACATCACACAAACCTGATACTCAGAAAAGCTTTCCCTCAAGTGATCAGCATCAACAAAAGTATCCTTGAAATCGACGGTCTCCAAAAGGTCGGGCATGTTAGTCCACTGAGCAGCTGAAGGATTTCCATAACCCAGAAATATGTTATGTAACCAGTCAGGAACTATGCAAGTTTCATTCATAAGATCTCGGATGGATTCTAAGATTGCCTTAAAGTTGTTTTCTTTTGGTTTTCTACGCATCAAGATATTGAAAGTCCCATACACATCTTCAGCCCCTCTCTCTGCGATATCAGTCACATCCATGTGGTACTGTGCTGTGTCTAATGCAACAGTAACAGTTCTCAATTCACCTTTGGGAGGCTTCCACTCGTCCCGTTTAATTCTCCCAGTAAAGTCATTCATCAGACCTCCTTCCTCATCTCGAACCTCTATTACTTCACATCCACGGACATATTGAAGCCCAAGTCGTTGTGGAACAGTTGCCTTATCAGCTTCTTCTTCACTCAATGGCTCGAAAGAAGGGCGTACAGAAAGCAAAAACAAAACATCATGCTCTTTCAGTGCATCCCATTCTGATCGTATGTGCGCTCGGTAACTGGCAATGCTATAGGTAATATTCGCAATGGCTGCTGCTGGTTTTACTTCCCCAATGTTAGGCTGCTTAACGTTACTAACCTTGAACTCTCTAATGGGCACAGCCATCCTTGACCATCCACGGAAAGCTGTGTCCCCCTCACTGTTTATGTAGGGAAGAAGGTGAGGCACAGCTTCCTGAATATCCTCACGAATTTCGTATGTTGACTCAAGTCGAAAGAGATTAAAATTTCTCAACAGGTAATCATGAAGGGTCAAAAACTGCAAGTTAAGTTTTGGGAGAGCTAGGCATCCTTCACCAGAGTAGTTAACGCTAGGTACAAGGCTTTCATCCCACATAATTTGCTCGTTTGGGTACAGTGGAAGAGCATTTATGGCTTCTTTCTGAGACTTCTGTTTCTCAAAAAAGGATATCATGACTTCAATAAGAAAATCAACCCTGTCCGACCATGGGTCATCCTTTGATATGAGTTTGAGCTGGTGAAAGAAAGAAAGGCAAGAGGGAAAAAAGATCAGCAAAACAAAGGAACACCAAATATAGTCAATTGCTATTATCTAAGATCATTCCTTCTTTATCCTTATTAGCAGGAAAGGTGATCAGACGCTGACTACTGCTCAAGGTATGGCATAAGATCATATATTATCAATAAAAACATACCTTAGAACAGATTAAACCCTTGAGTTCTTCAGGTGAAAGAACAGACAGCTTCTTCGAGAGATCAGCACGCTTGTCTACTGCACCAACATTTGCTAATGCCAGCTCCTGCAACTGAAGGGACAGAAAGCCCATGTGAAAGATTAGCAAAACGGGTAGCCTAGTCTCTTTAAGGATACTAACGCTAAAAATAAGTAACATTATTTGGTCAGGCAGACTGTCCTTTTCCCACTATGAGACAAACAATTCCAGTAGTTCCATATTATGAAAGTTTACCAACCTTTGGCATTTTCTTGAAGAGAAGCAACTGGAAGGACTGGAAACGGTCATAATGGGCTTGAAGAACTTCATCATCAGCCAATTGTGTTCCTTCATGATCATTAATCTCGAAAGTTTCATAGAATTGTAACAGGTCAACGAGTTGCGAGAATAACTTTCCCTTCTGATGAGTGTATAGCGCACTTAAATGACATTTAGCAACCACAGCAACATCAGCCACCAGTGGCCTCAAGTATCTGCGACAGCCAACCCAAAAGTAAATGATATCAGATAAATCCCAGCAACCGGATGTGAAACCATGAATTGAAAAACAAGATGCTGTCACCAAAAAAAAAAAAAAAAAAAAAAAAAACCATTACCAGCTAAATGGTGTTTGATACATTACACAGAAAACACATCCAGTTCTCCGGACAACCAACATACATGATCACAATGGTTTACGCAGTCAATGCATACAGATAAATAGAAGGATGCTTTTTAAATATGCATTTGTGAGTAATTGCCTCTGACAAATTTCTCTGCAAACAGCCACCTTACGAAAATACGTAGTTGCAACTTGCAAACAACCACAAGTCTCAACAACCACTATTTGGCTGAACCTAGGCCTTAGGTGAGCCATGATTGATCCAAATTCGTTCTTCTTCAATAACAATACGATCACCATTCGACCTTCAATTATCTTAAATGTTGATCAATTAAAGCTTAAACGAACCATAAAATGCTCAAACTGGTGATTGATCATAATACAATGTTTTCAAAGTGGATAAAAAGTGCATGTTCTCAAAAGTCAAAACGACAAATATATTCAGGTGGCAGTTCCCGAATTTCTCTATAATTAAGCTACGACTCTGTTAGAAGATCAGCAGGCATTATTTTCCAGTTTCTACTACAACGAAAATTCTATACTTATAGGCAAAACTACTGCATGAACATTAATTCTATAATCAAAAGTACATCATAATCATCAATAAGCACGTATATCCCTACATTTGAGAGCGTTTATTAGACATACTCTAGTTGCCCCAGGAAGTTAGTGGGGGTCAAGAACTTGAAGGTGCAGTACACAGGCAACAATAAAGCAAAAGATCCGGACCAGTGGGACGAATGAAAAGGTTGTTTACCATCAAAAACCTCTCCACCATTTCAAAATCATGATCCATGAGACAAGGACAAAGTATCGACCCAGCCCACCTAGACAGCACCCAACCACCAACCACATTGCAGTTAATTTCAAAAAGTAAGCCCTTTCTTCTACTTCCTCTGTTCTTATCAGTTGTTTGCGTTTCCCTTTGGGGTAGTTCAATTAAGTTATTTAGGTTTTCAAATTTGGAAAATTTTAAGGTCAAAATTAAAATTGTTCACTTAGCTCATTACTCTTCTTCAAACTTGTTCTCTCTCCCACCCTCCCCTCGTCACACCGACCACCCCACCACTGCCACAGCACGGATACCACCAATCCGTAGAGACCCCACACCCACTTCCTAGCCTAGATTGGCCCACCCATGCAAGAAGCAACCCTGTAACCTATTTTCACCCAATTCGCACTTTCTCCTCCCTCCTGCACTCCACCTTATCAGCCCAAACCTTAGGCTTGACGTCCCACCACCCAGCCAGTAACGGCTTTCCGTCCTTGTCACAAGAACATATATCAGCAAAAAAGTTATTAAATTCAGGTTATCAAATTTCCAGTAGAAATGAGGGATTCTGAAACCACAATTTATGCAAAGTACGAAAGAGGGGAATGAGAGATGGAGACGTAGATACATTGTACCGCATGGCTGCATGAATTGTGGTCCCCCCCCCCCCCGGTCTGTCATGTCTTCATCTTTTTATTCATTTCCATATATTTGATATTCTTGCACAATGCTACATCTAAAGTTAAATAAATGTGAATCTGTTCTAATATAAGTCCTATTTTTAATCCTCACTAACTTAAGAGCTTAATTAGATCCCCCTTTTAAACTTATTGATATCCTCACTAATCAGAAAATTAGAGACTACCAGAAACAAGAGATAAAAGTTTGTAACCATGTGGGCAAACAGAGCTAAAACTTGAAATGTACAGTTCAGCTTTGACCATATGAAGTCCTTGTTCATTCCCATAGAACCACATGATTTCATATCTCAAAAGAACCAATCTGAACCATTGGCGGCTCCCCAAAAAAAATGAAGTAGTTGACTGATATATCGGAGAAAAAGACTAAGAGGCCAAATGTATGGATATACCTCCTTGTCGGTAGTTGGCTCAATAAATCAATAAGAAACTCCATAAACCTCTCGCAGTATAAGATGCAAGCATCATCAACTTCTCCAAATCTGTCGTCAGTTAGATTTTCTGGATCATCATGCCGTGAGAGGAACACCTTAGAATTGAGTACCTACAAAGTATATTTTGTAAGTCTTGGACTAAGATTGGCTTCAATTGGAAGTATATAAAAAAAAATTTGCTCATATGGATAGAATTACTATGGACACACCTCCAAAAATTCAACAAAGAGATTTTTCAAAAATGTAGCTTCCACAGAACTTAATGGATCATAGTTCTCTCCTCGTTTCTTAGCTTTCTTGGCTTCTGCTTTTGTCATCTTTTTCCACTTCTTTATCAAATCTGGATTAAGACACAACTCCATCTGGCAACCAGTAAAATTAACTTCAGCACATGAAAAGCAACAGTGAGAGATAAGGGACCCAGGAAAAAAAAAAAAAAAAAATTCACCTGAAATCGCCCAAACGACAAGCTATGCCAGCATTGCAAGCCTGCCAGCCTTAGAACAGTTTCACTAACAACTTCATCTTCTAAACTCTGCAAGTGCAATGTATGTGAATTATATGGCACTACCACCACAAGAAAAAGCAGACATGAAATGTAACTCCAAAAAGCGCAAAATAAAGAGGGTACGCACCTGAAAGGCATTGATCATGAAAACCAGATAGTTGGTCTTCTCTGCAATACTGAAGCGATCTCCCTGACAGAATACAACATAACAATGACCACATTAAGATGACTCATTCAGCCATTCATAAAACACTAGGATAGAACCATTCTGAAAACAAATAGAAAGCAACTTGACTATCTATAACCATTTAGGCAAGTTGTCAGCTAAAAAACACAGCAATCGGCGTAAGGAGGGAAAGCTCCAAGTGAATGACAAAAATTACTAATTGGAGGAAGAGTAACAAATGCGTTGCACATGCAGAGTAAACCGGCAACACCTAACGTGCAGAGGGGCATTGGCTTCCAACCTTTATCCATTTCTTTCACCTCAAGTTCACAGAGTAGGGAAAAAATCGGATAGAAGGCAATAATATCGGATTGTCTGTTCTGCAAAACACTCATTGCCTAAGAATAGAAGTACTACTCCCTTTCTTTCTGCTTCACATATATTAGGATCTACATACCAGCACGGGTTTTTCAGCAGCTATTCCGTAGTGGACAACAGAAGGGTAGTCATTGCATTGAGTCAAGTAGGACAAACGTAAAAATCAGAAGCCCTTTTTATAACTTTTGGGTGATAATACCTCCTCAGACCCAAACTATTTATGTAATTAACTTCATCAACAAAATTAGATTTTTGGTTTATGCAGTTCCTTACATTCATTTCCATTTCCAATGGAGCCAAAGACTAATTATTCATTAGCTTTGGGATAAAATGGAATAAAGCAAAATGGCTCATAAAACTGTCTATGCTTCACAGCCTCCCTATGTTTCAATAGGTGTAAGGTTTGCATACATCCGACCCCCCCCCCTTACCCCGCCTTATGGAGGAGCCTTTTAGGCACTGAGGTAAAGATGTTGTTATTGTTGCAGTTCCTTACATTAACATGTAACCTCTCACCAACATTCCTCTATTTTTTTTTTGGATTACAGTCCTTCGAGACAACAGCTCATACTTTTCACAAATGACATGACACTTCCAATTCGGCAGCAATGCAGGCCTTATGCTAAAAGAAACACTATGTATCGTCATAGTGAACCCTCATCCAACACAGAATAAGCACTAAAACTTCAGCTACAAATCATAATCGGAGCAAGCCTTACACATAAAACCCTAAAACAAATGCTAATTGTATCATCCTCGACAAACCTGACCCCTCATACAACACACACATAACACTAATGCCGCGAATTAAAAGTACAATGTCCAAGCACAAAACAACAATCCAACATAAAAAAAATTAATGTAGCACAAAACAAACCTCATCTTTAAGGTGAAGAACACGCTCCAAAAACGCCTTAAACACAGCCTTCCGATCATGAAAGCACACCCACGCCGCCACATTTTCCCTAAACTGCACCACAAAAAAAAATATCAACAATGATTCACACCAAATAACACAACAAAACACATCGAAGTTTCTCTCTTTTTTCGAAAGTGAAGCCGAAAAACAACCAACCTTCTCATTAATCATGAGAATCATACTCATAACATGCTCGAAAGTGGCGGTCTGCGGGTCGAAATTAGGCCAAAGATAATTCTCAAGATACTGGCTAACCTCCAGTATCATAACCCTCTGAAGCGGCACCGTTTTTTTACCGGATTTAACCGACAGTTCCGACCGGTAAATTTCCTGGACAAGTTCAGGGTTAAACTTCTTATCTCCGGCATCTGCGGCGGCGGCAGCGGCGGAGGAGGAAGTAGGGAGCCAGTTAGCGGCGGCGATTTGAGTGAGACGGTCACGCTGGATTTCGGAGAGAGTGATAGAGTTCGGCGCAGGGGTTGAGATCGGGAATGACTCCGGCGGCTTGTGGAGGTCGACGGCGACGGGATACTCCGCGACGCGGTGGCGCTTGAAGTCGTATGTGCCTGTGCCGTACACCTTAGTCATTGCGCGGTGGTTGGAGTGGCGGAAGTGACGGAGGAGTGAGGTGTTTTTAGGGTTTATAAAGCTAAGGTCGCTATTTATAACAAACTAATATTACCATAGATGAAATGTGAAGTTGAAGCTGCGTAGGGGAGTCAGTCTAGCAGTTGAAGAAGAGAGAGATTAATTTACGTCCTATATTTTCTTCGGTTGATGGTGCGGTTCCGCTTTGTGTTTAATAATCAGTTCGCATGTCCGGCTAGCGTCCGGGCTACTTACTCTAGTGGTGAGCAAAATCGGGTACCTGATCCGGTTTCTATCCGAAAACCTAATACCCGGTATTAAATTTGTAAAAAATCTTAACCCGTACCCAAAAAACCGGGTACCCGTATCCGTATTTCTCAATTTTGCTATTTTCAAATTTTAATAATGGATGAGTTAGTCCAATTAGCATAAAACAAAACTGAAAAAAAATTTCCTTACAGTGTTCTTAAAAAGACAACACCTAACAAATTTTATGTCCAAGTACAAATTTTTCAATCTTGAAAATCTTCGATAACACCTAAAAATAAATAAAAATTGGCCGCAATTCGCAAGCACCAGTGCATCATCTATCAAATATCAATAATCTATTTCTTCAATAGTAATAACCGGTTGCTCCAAGACCAACTCTGCCATACCTAGACAAGCAAAGAAAACTACTATCATAGACATGCAATTTTATAAGAAACCAACATACATAGTTGACAACAAATTAAAATAGATTGTAGATGATAGAAAAACGAAAACAACTTATATTCTTCCATTTTATCTAACTCAAGTAAGCTCTCTTCTATTATGAGTGGGTTATGAGATAAGCCAGTCTTGCGTACTTATAAGGGCCTCCACCATTGTGGAGTTAACGAGGTACGAAAAGAATCAAGAACCCGACCACCGGTGCTAAAGGCGAACTCTAAAGCCACAGTAGAAACCGGAATGGCAAGCACATCTCGAGCCATCCTAGAAAGTATGGGGTATTTTTTTTGCCTATTTTCCACCGTTGTAAGATATTAAAAGATAATTCCCTACTTTCACGAGCATCTTCCAAATACTTCTCCAATTTTGTCTTCTTTTCAACTTGTCCACCACCAACTTGCATTCAAACTTCTCAGTTATCACTCAAAAGGTCATCCTTATTTTTCTCCTTTTGAGACAAAGTAGTCGAAATTATAGAAGAAGATGCACTATCTTTGAATTTCACCATAGAAGCATAAAAATCAAATAATCTCTGGAAGAAGTACCTGATGTTCAAACCCAAACGACCACCTCTATCCGCACCATATGCAGTTTTCGTGAATCGTGCAAAAATGTCTAAATCATTCTCGCGTCACAAATGTAAAAGGCAATTCATCCACTATAACCATTCTAGCAAGTGATTTTCTAGTAGCCACGGCATCAAAACACCACAAAGATGGAACATTTAAAGTTTGAATTGAACCATCATCATTAACAACTGTGGTAGGTTCAAAATTAAGAACCTTTTGTTTCTTATCCACATTAGCAGGCATCTCTTAAGATGATTACCTAAAATTGTAGTCCCATTAGAAACCTTATAAGATATCTGGCTACCACAATACATACAGTCAGCAAAGTCACTACTATTAGGGGCCTTGATATAATGTTCCCAGAATGGAGATTAATCTTTTCTTTTACCTACACTAAGATCATCACTTACACTATTCCGAGATTTTGGTACTCTTGGTGGTTTTCCTTTTCCCCTCTTTTGACTTGTTGAGCGTCTTGGATCATTGTTTTTGGTAACATTGGGAAGATCCACGTCGTCTCCATTCATATTAACATCACCAGCTTCACTAATGTGATCTAGTACGTCGTCAGCCATACTCTCGTCATTGGACTTAAATGCATTCTCATCGAAACTTGATGTCATTCTTTTCTGCACACATGATAAAACAAATACATAACAAACACGGTTTCGTTTGGCAATTCAAACTAACACAGTAGAATTAATGCTCGTAAAGAATAGCCATAACTTTATACAAATTGGAGCATGTTAAGTTGAAAAGTGAGAGGAAAACAATATGAAACACCAAAACTTTGTAAGTAGTAATTGACCAATTGCTCCACTATAGTTTACACTTTCGAGGGGCTTTATTAAGTGCATGTGCATGTGAATCTCGAACATTACTTGACCAGCAAACACAACCTTCAGAATGAGACAAAATCTCAAACTTAATCCCCTAATAAACTTAATAAGTTAATTTACTCCATTAATTATGACAAAGAATCATGAAACCAATATAATTCACGCACTTACACACCTAGGCTAAGATTTAGTGATCATATAAGTCAGCAATCTTAAAAGCAACGACATATGACAATGTTTGCTTTTCGCTTACAATCATATGACACACATTCATAACAAAATCGATTGTTTAACAATTTATTTACCGGAATTAAAAAAAATTACAATGACTTACCAGTATCTGAACGAAGGGCGCCGAAGCGCAATTGCGAACTTGTGATTGATCACGAAATGAATAATATTGTCGACTGATTGGAGATGATAGTGAATAATTGCGATTGCGAAGGACAACAAAGTGCAGCCTAAAGAATTGATGAACGAATTGAGAGTGATACAGATAGCTTGATAGAGTGATAGGCGTGAATGGTTGAATGTGTGATAGCATATAGGTTTTTTTTGGACATGTAGTACTGTACTAGGTTAAAGTTAGTTTACATTTATTATTTTTTTATCAAATTCTAAATCGGGTCGAAACAGGGTACCCACTTGTACTTTTAGTGACTCGTACGCGCCCCGGTTTTACGAGTAAAAAACCGAATGGGTACCCGACGAGGTTACTACCCACATTTTCGAGTAATTGAAACCGCGTACCGGAACGGTTACGGATCGCAAAATCGGATCGGGTTTTTTTTGCTCACCCCTACTTATTCATACTCACTCCTACCCAAAAAGATTTTCCTCTTTGGGTTGGCACAACAACCAATAACACATTAAACACAATTGTTATACCGTGGAGCCGTGGGCACGAAATACGTACACCCACGCGCTCCAGGTATAAGAATATGTTGGGTTGATATATAGTGAATCAGCTAAACTTGTTAGCATGGTGGTCTGTGTTCCAATCTATTACCCATGCTACCAGGATTCGAATCACCTTAGCACTTTTTTTCATTTTTTTTTTGTCCAATCCATCTTCTTCCCCAAATTTTTTTTCTCAAACCCTAACAATGTCAAAAACATACGAAAATCCATTTTCTTACCCAGATTCATCAAAACCACACAATCACATGCAAGTTAACTAATTAAAATGCATCTACTTCGATTAATAGCTAAGGAAAATAGTTCTTTTAGATCTAAAATTCGCTCTCAAAATTCCATTGGAGACAAAGAATCAACGAAGATGATCGAAGAAGCACATGGTGAATTCTTTTACCTCCTCTCTCCCCTTTTTCTTAATTATTTTTACATTCATTAAATTTGATGAATTGACCATATATAAGGTTATTTATATAATTAGTACTAGTGGTGAATGAAGATCAAAATTACATGGACATATTATTTTTACATTCATGAAATTTGTTGAATTAACCATCTAAATAGTATTAAATTTGTGGTGAATTGGGATCAATATTATGCATATAAACTAGTTTGATGGCTCGTGCAATGCCCGGATTACTTATGTTTAAATGTTAAAATTATGTAAACGAATTTTTATCTAAAACCTAAAATCTCATTTCAACACCCGTGGATATTTGTAATGTAATTAGATGGAAAGTCACATTTGAAAACCTAAAATCATATTTCGTACACCCACGAGATTTTTTTTAATGTAATTAGATGGAAAGTTGCATTTCAAACTCTAAAATTCCGTTTTGGACATCCGTGTGATATTTGTCATGTATTTAGATGGAAAGTTACCTTTCAAAATCTAAAATCTCATTTCGAACACCCGTAGGATATTCGTAATGTAATTACACGAAAAATCACCTTTCAAAACCTAAAATCCCATTTCGAACACCCGTGGGATATTTGTAATGTAATTAGAGGAAAAGTCACCTTTCAAAAGTCAAAGTCTCATTTTGTAACACCCGTGGGATATTTGATCAAATTGCCATAAATCAAGTAATTACTATATTACATAACTATTTTCCATAAATCAAGTGATTAACTAGCTTTTGTTCCCGTGAAATCACGGGTCCTATTTTTACTTCATTTTAAACGAATAACCTATTTAAAAATGAAAATTTATTTCCTTGATAAAAATTTAGAAAATTCGGAGTTTAAATCATGTAAAACTTCATGATTAAAATTTTTGTTGGATGAATTTGTAAAAATTGAAACATTTTGAGGTTCTTACGATACTGAAAACATAATACCAAAAACATTAAAAGTATAATATACTCATTAAATTCAAAATCCAAAATGTACATAATTAACCAACAATTGTATACTTCGCTCCTAACCACGACGATCATATTACATGATACTAATTAAAATACAATATAGTTATATCAAACTACCACAACCAATTTATAAATCAATAGTCAAAAGACACTATCTTAATAATTAATATCATTATTTAATAACATGCTTTCCAAGTAACTACATATTTTAATGCTAGTTGTCAAAAAATAATCCCAACTTTGATTTAACGTAAATAATCCCAACTTTCACTAGTTGTCCCAAAATAATCCCAACTTTGAGATATATCTCCCCAAAATTCTCCCTTCCTCCATTAAACATATTGTAGCAGGTTACTTAATCCATTTAAAAGAAATTGTAAAAAAAAAAAAATCAATTTTGTTCTCTCTCCTTCCGCTTTCCCTCCCATCCACGTGTCCCACCTCCGTCGCTATTCCTCATGACCGTTGTACCCACCCTCAACACTACCACCACGAACCACAGTCGTCGGCTACATAGTGGAGGTGAGTGCGGCTCCGATGGTGGTTGGCAGGTGGATTGGAGGCTAGTGGGGAAGGGAGGAGACACTACGCCAAAAATCTGAAATAACACCGGATTATATAACACCAAAATCTTAAAAACCGGTGTTATAAAAGAGTATGCACCAGTTGTCCGTAACCCGGTGTTGAAAACAATAAAAATTTAAAATAAATTCGCTGGAAAAATATAAGATACCGGTTATCAAGAAAACCGGTGTTGTATGCATTTCCAAACATAAAGAAAAGAGAAAAAAAAAATTTGAAGAACACATAAGACACCGGTTATGCTTAAAACCGGTGTCTTATCTTAAAAAAAAAATTTGAAAAACACATAAGACACCAGTTATGCTTAAAACCGGTGTCTTATCTTAAATAAAATAAAAAATAGGTTATAATTTTAACTCATTGTTTTCTCCGCTGCTTCATATTCCCACTCTTTAATTTCACATTCATAATACTGACGCACGACGCTCCCTATCTCTCTCCTTCATTTTTCTGCTATCTCCTTCATTGCTTTTCAATTTCCCCCCTCTATATCAACTGCGTGCTCTCCTCTTACTCCATCCCTCCTCCATAAACAATCACACTCTATCCTTCATTCTTTCTCCAAAATTTTCGAATAATTTCTTTCAAAAGCCAATCCTTTCCCAAAAATAAATTCTTTACATGCAGATCAGTTTCTTCGATGGGCGGCTAATTTTTTATGAACACAAGGTTTCGAATCGAAGATGTATAATTCAATGTGTTAAAACTTTATTATTCTGTGTAAGTTTTGTGAATTTTGTTAGGTTTTTTGTAGATCTAGTTTTAGTTTTTGTAAACCTTTGTAAATTTGTGATATTGAAATTCCTTCCTGACCTTCAATTAATTGTGGATTTCTTTTTGTAAACAATATTTTTGTAGATCTACTGCCGTTTGTAATTCCTTTAATTGAGGATTTTTTTTTTTTAAATTGATATGTATCATGTGTAAGATACTTTGATTAGTTAATGTTGGTTTTTTAGATTTCAATTGTTCATAGTTGTTGCATAAAAATTGTGTCTAATTTTGGATTGATCTACAAATTTTTCGACATTGAGATCTAATTTTTTTTTGTCCAATTTCGGATCTATGTATAAATGTGTCTGATCTATCGTAGTTAATTTAGCTACAATCGTAATAGTTCTACTCGATTATCGTAACATCCACAAATAGTTAACCTGCTACTCGAATATTGTTGGATTCGTTGTCTTCGATTGTTGTGGAAACATCGTAGATGAATTTCTAGATTTTGTTGGTTTTAATTATGTTGTAGACGGATTTCTGGCAATTCAACCCAAAACTCTAACATTCAGTTTTTTCGAATATGATTATGTTTTGAATAATTATTCGTTTATTTTTTTTATTTTTTTTTGTATACATAAGACCCCGGTTTTAACAAACACCGGTATCTAAAATGTGTGTATGATTTGAGTTCACCAGGGCATACGACACCAGTTTTAGCCGTAACCGGTGTCTTATGTTTTAACTTTTAACACCGGGTCTCCACATGTCAACCGATGTCTTATCCTAAGACACCGGCAGTCCAGACACCGGGTGTAACCGGTGTCTATTGAATTTTATACCGGGTGTTAAATCTTATTTCTGGCGTAGTGAGAGGAAAGAAAATGACGGATGATGGGATTGGAGTTTTATTTTTTCATTTCATCCTTTATTTTTATTTTTAATGTTTTAATTTTTGAACCATTAGATTAATATGGATGCATGGCCAAAACTATCATAACCTAAATTCACCAAGGTAACCTGTTTAACAAGTTGTAAGTTATCCGGGATCCTTTTGGGAAAACATAGTTCAAAGTTGGGATTATTTTGGGATAATCCAAAGTTGGGATTATTTTGGGAGAGAAAGTGAAAGTTGGGAATTCTCGTTAAATTTTCCTAACTTATATTAGAAGGAAGATTAAAGACCTATTAAATTTTTTATTGAAATCATGTGATAAATTTTGATTTATTTGGAGAATTGAGTTGAGTATATAAAAATTCATTGTTTTTGTTCGCATAGTAGTAATCACAAACCAAAAATTGTGATCTATATTTTTTAAAGAATGCCTTAAGCGGATTTTTTTATTGTATGTACTTCATATGTTGAATTTTTACAATGTTGAAAATTGAAAACCAAAGATAAAAATCAAAATGAACTTGTGGATCACAAAATCGAATGTATACATTACCAAGACTATTGTATTTCATTATATCAGTTAAGTGCAATAACTATTTAAAGTTACAATAACAAATTGCCATCGATCATAATTTGATAGTTAACATACTTGTATACTTTAAAAAGTAACACTACGATAGATACATACAACTAATACATGTACTAAGACATATGTAGACTATTGTGTTTGAATACAACGTAAAGAACCAAAACAAGTAGTGGGAGTATATATTTTTTCCCTTACCTAAGTTTCTCTCTTTATATACTACTTAAAATTAAGACGTTACCGAAGCAATTGGCAAACCAAGAGTCAAGAGACACAATGTTTAATATCAATATTAAATAAAAAACCTTCCAATTGTCACACTTCAATACAATCAATTAATATTTCCATTCAATTACTAAGTGACGTTGTAGATACCTGCATTTGTCCCTACCCAAATGCCTGATGATGAAAGGACATTTTACAGTGAACTGCATCTACTTGCTCTACTATGTGAACCACTATTGTCGTGAATCCGTTAGCAAATGAGTCTTCACCCAAACACAAAGCCAAAAACAACCATTTTCCTCCCCTTGTACACCTGACCTAACTCAGGAATGACTTTCGTGCCTAAACCGCCAAAAATCATCAAAAAAACATGTTTTTGTACGTCATTTGCCCACCCATATTAACATGTGCAATATTCATGTCATAAGAACAACATAAATGCAATTTTGTATGATGCATAACGGGGTCCAGGCGCACCTCTACGCGCACACAGAGGCCTTGGCGCATCTGCGCGTGCGCCTTGTGCACCACCAGCCGCGCATGATGCACTGCCACCTGCGCCAAACGCAGCCAGCTCGCGCCAGACGTGGCCTCACCTGCGTCTGACGCCCCAGCACCCGCGCCAGATGCAGCCCACATGCGTCTGACGAACCACCCCGCGCGCCTTGCGCACGCAACCCTAGGGGCCGAAACCTTAGGTCTTCTCCACCACTATAAACACCCCCATTTCCACCACTATACACACACCTTCAGACACCATTTTCACCCCGAGTATCTGCTCCTCTCTCTTCCATTCTCTCACACAAAACCCTAGCAACTACAACACAAAACCCTAGCACAACACATACAAAAACCCTAGGGCCTTACACTCTAGGACACCCCTAAAGACAACACACAACACATAACTCAAGCAAAGCCCCTATCAAACACCCACGTTCGAAGAGCAACGCATCGTTCCAAGAACACAATGAGCCCCTACGACGCATACTAAGGATCAACGCAACGATCTCGAATCATAGTAGAGCACGTAGTGGTATCGCGAACACACGTAAGTCCTGAGGGCATCCCCTCTTTTCTAAACTCATATTTTTACTTTATTCTAATCTTCTACCCCTTCTTTACGTGCGCAATTTATTGCTTTCGACTTAGAATTATATTTTGCCTAAACAAGATTAGATCTAAATTAAAAAGAATTACATGAATCACGCTTAACATACATAGCGCAAAGCGCTTGGACAAATTGGTAGCTAGGGACCGTTAATCAACCTTAATAATTTTGTGACCTAAGATCTAGTTTTATGTTCTAAAACTACCGACTTAGCTAAATTTTATTAGGTTGTATATAACATGTAAATGACTGTAACTTGCATGGCTAATTTATCAACGACTTGTAAACGATAATTCAACTATTAGAGGCCGCTATACGTGGGTGGGGTTGGTGTCTTATGGCTTCCCAACACGTACCGTCACCCCCGAACCCAGTCTTGCGGTCCGTAGGCTGCATATTGGCATAGGGCACAGTGCGCATCTTGTTCCTTACGTCCCTCGGTTTTGTCCCTTTCGGTAAATGACTCGCGAAAGTGTTATGTACTTGGCATGACTCGCTTCCCCAAGTAGTATTTATGCTCAATGGGTACAGACTCACCTAGCGTTTACGTAGTCCCTCGTTAACAAGGAACAAAATCGCATAGCATGGTTTCCAAACTCCCCACAATTGTTTGGTGGCGACTCCTATCCTAGTGCAATCATCGCACGACTCGCGCGTCCACCATTATAGAGACCATCCATGGAATCTACAGACGTGGAAGAGAGAGAGATAAGAGGGCAAACTCACGCTAGGCTGACAACTCAGGTATGACGTGGCTTTTTTTCTTGAGAACACCTTCATGAAGTGACACATAGACGTTGAAGTTAGTCTATTAATGTAGTAGTATAGATAATGTTATTTTATTACAATAATATTACCATATTGTATCGACTTACCGTATCCTTTTGGATAAGCTTTATTTACAATATAATATTATTATATGCCACGTGTCAACGTGGGAATTGAGCGGGTTCAGGATTACATATATACTAGTTTACTGACCTGTGCAAAATTGCACGAGCTTTTATATAATATAAGTAAAAAAATTCATTTTTTGTACTCTACTCTAAGATTAAAAAAGTGTTTTTATTAGACAAATCGATATATGTGTTGAATAGTTTTAAAATAAGAGATAGTCACGATGTTGGACCTATCAAAAGCTTAACCCGTATCCCATATTGCTTTGAACCAATTTTGAGCTGTGCAATTTTTGGATCAAACCTGGCCCGAGTTGAAGACCCAATTTGACCATTCACCAAGGCATAATTAAGTTGGTTTAACCTAAAAATGGATCAAAATACATGATATAATAAATAAATAAATTAATCTTATGATTGTTTATATTTATGCGTATGATTAAATTTTTGTTAGGCCAAATAAAATGGCGCAAGATGTATTTTTTACCCATATATATTGACCTAATCCGACATGATCCCGTATCACTTACCTATTTCTGAACCACATGTAACTTACCAGACCCACCCAATTGACAGGTCTACACAACGTATGTATAGTTGTTCATCCGTGTAATTTAACTGTAATTGTTCACCCGCATAATATCAACGATAGTTGCTTACCTGTGCAAAATGACACTGGATAGTTATATGATATTCACAATAACTTTATTTTTTTACCGCTACTCCTTAGTCTTTATGTCCCACTCAAACAACCTTAGATCTCTTATTTTTTAAAATCTATTTAATTTTGGTACCTACTACGAATAAGGAAATCAGGGTATGTGAAGCAATCATTCTATGGTACCCCGTGGGTACCATTCTTTGTGTACCCCCCGTTTTTTTGTCTATAGAGTCCATAGATTTATTTTAAACTCAACCCTCTTGTAATAGATCAGTCAGGCCCAACATCAAATCCAACATACTAGCAATTGAATAAAAACAAACAAAATAAAAAACACTCTCATCTCTCTCATCCCTCCCCAAATCCGACCACCACACAACGTCTCTGCCACCACCATCTCCGCAACCAACTACCACCCCAGAAACCCCCGACAATCCAGAGCCGTCGTCGTCGTCATGCGACCCCACCCCTCCACCCCGTGACGCTTTTCATTCTTCCCCCCTCCGTCTTCCCCCTCGCGAATAATCCCCAATCTCTCTCTTTCTTTTCCTTCTCTTTCCTACTTTTCATTCTTCTCCGACAACAATCGAATCTCCAGCGATGGGTGGTCGTGCAAGCGTCCGGTGGAAATGAGTGAGGAAGAGTGGTCTAGTGGAAATGCAGCGTTTCGAACGAAAGAGAATTGATCGTTGAGGGAGGAAGCGACGGCGACGGGCCGACGGTGATACGCTAGGGGTTCTCGCCGGCGACCGGAGACGAATAATTTCGTGTCGCCCGCTTGATAGTGGTGGCGTGCGGGGATGAGTATGGAGGAGTGAGAGGAGAAATGGGTAAAGGGAGAGGAGAGAGAAAGTGAAATAAGGTGGCGAGTAAATAAAGCAAAGAAAATTAAATAAGAGAATAATTTATTTTAGAACAGATATTAGTTATTTTATAACAAAAATACATCATTATATAACAAAACATACCCATTTTATGACAAATAAAAAGAATAATTATTGAACAAAAGACCATTTTCAACAAATATAAACCATTTATTTCAAAATAGAAATAATTCATTTTAGAACAATAACCATTTATTACAGAACAAAAACCATTTCATTCCTCTTATAAAAAACATTATTCATTCCAAAACAAAAACAATTCATCACAAAACAAAAACTATTCATTTTAGAACAATAATCATTCCAGAACAAAAAATAATCCTCCTAGGACAAAAACCAACCATTCTGGGACAAAATTAATCCATTTCAGAACAAAAAATAATCATCCTATGACAAAAACCAACCATTATGAGACAAAAATAATGCATTCCAGAACAAAAACTAACCATTCCAGAACAAAAATAATCATCCTAGAATAAAAACCCACCATTTTGAGACAAAATTCATCCATTCCAGAACAAAAACTAATCATTCTAGGACAAAAATTAACCATTCCCAAACAAAAACCAACCGTTTTGAGAAAAAATTAATCCATTCCAGAACAAAATTTAGTCATCCTAAGACAAAAACCAACCATTCTGAGACAAAATTAATCCATTCCAGAACAAAATTTAATCATCCTAAGACAAAAACCAACCATTATGAGACAAAAACTAACCATTCCAGAACAAAAAATAATCATCAAAGGACAAAAAGCAACCATTCTAAGACAAAATTTATCCATTCCAGAACAAAAAATAATCATCATAGGACAAAAACCAACCATTTTGAGACAAAATTAATCTATTTTAGAACAAAAACTAACCATTCCAGAACAAAAAATAATCATCCTAGGACAAAAACCGACCATTCTGAGACAAAATCCATCAATTTCAGAACAAAAACTAACCATTCTAGGACAAAAACCAACCATTCCCAAACAAAAACAAACAATTTGACTACTTTATGTTCTATAATGATTAATATATGTTCTATAATTATCTGTTTTTGTTTCATAATGATTGATTTTTAATGATCAGTTTTTGATCAATAATGATGTATTTATGTTCTATAATGATCAATTGTTGTTCTAGAATGACATATTTATGTTCTATAATGATCAGTTTTTATTCTAGAATGACATAATTATGTTTATATGATCAATTTATATTCGAGAATGAGTGACTAATTTATGTTTTATAATGATTAATATATGTTTTATAATGATCAGTTTTTGTTCTATAATGATGTATTTAAGTTTTATAATGATTAATATATGTTCTATAATGATGTATTTATGCTCTATAATGATTAATATATGTTCTATAATGATCAGTTTTTGTTTTATAATGATGTATTTATGTTCTATAATGATTAATATATATTCTATAATGATCAGTTTTTGTTCTATAATGATGTATTTATATGATCAATTTATATTCGAGAATGAGAGATTAATTTATGTTCTATAATGATTAATATATGTT
This sequence comes from Spergularia marina, assembly GCA_963680865.1. Lineage (NCBI taxonomy): Eukaryota > Viridiplantae > Streptophyta > Magnoliopsida > Caryophyllales > Caryophyllaceae > Spergularia > Spergularia marina. The sequence continues at coordinate 5,328,457 of OY804555.1, forward strand.
CTATAATGATCAGTTTTTGTTCTATAATGATTAGTTTTTGTTTTATAATGATGTATTTATGTTCTATAATGATCAATTGTTGTTCCAAAATGACATGTTTTGTTCTATAATGATCTGTTTTTGTTTCATAATGATTGATTTTTAATGATTAGTTTTTGTTCTATAATGATGTATTTATGTTCTGTAATGATCAATTGTTGTCCCCGAATGACATATTATGTTCTATAATGATCAGTTTTTGTTTCAGAATGACATATTTATGTTCTATGATCAATTTATATTCGAGAATGAGACTAATTTATGTTTTATAATGACTAATATATGTTCTATAATGATCTGTTTTTGTTTCATAATGATTGATTTTTAATGATCAGTTTTTGTTCTATAGTGATCAGTTTTTTTACGGAATGACATATTTATGTTCTATAAAGATCAATCTGAACCACACATCCACTCTAGATCAATGGTCAAGATTAAATCAAATAAACCAAAAGAAAAAAACCTCCCCTTCCTTTTTCTCTCTCCTCCCCCAACTCCCCTCCCACTTCTCCCGACCACCCCTTCTCCGCCGGCGGCCTACCCCGATCACCACCATTTCCGGCGGCAACATTGCCACCATTGTCGCGTGGCTACCGGCGACCTCACCCCACCCCCGTTTCCTCCATGCACTTCCCCACCATCGGCGCAGCCCTCCTCGCGCGCTCCTTCTCTCCCCACAACCACCGCGCGCTCCTTCTCCCCCACATCCTTCCCTTCCCCAGCCCCTATCCCCGGAAGCCGCCGCCAAGAAACCCTTGCCCCCGACGATTCTCTCAAACATTGCTGCCGGAGAGGGAGAAATTTGAGGAGAGAGAAAGGGGAAAGAAAAAGAGAAAATGAGGTGGGAGGAGAGAAAAGCTATCGCGGGGGTGGGGGGTTGTGGTCGCCGAAGGGTTGCGCCTCCGGTGGTGGGTTTCTGAGGTGTGGGGTGGCGGTCGGTGAAGGCGTCGACGGTGGCTGGGGGGGTTGTGGGTGGGGGTCGAGTAGGTAGGGGGTGGGGAAAGGGAGGAGAGAGATTGAGTTTGGGTTTGGGTTTGGGTTTGAGTTTGTGTTGTAATGAGCTGTAATTAGATTGGGCATTTTTTTATTAAATTGGGCCTTAACATTATAATCTAGCACATGTCTCTATTTTTGTACAAGGGATCCGGGGGATACCATTCTCTTGGTACCCCGGGGGTACGGTAATATTTGCGTTCGTCAATCGATATATGGTACCCCGGGGGTACGTAGCTCTATGTACCCTCCGGATCAATTAAAGGTCCAATGTCAAATGCGGCCCAAACAAAAAAAAGAGCCTACATACATATAACCAAACCCCACACTTCCCAAACCAATCATTGATATTGGCAAATTCTACTAATCACCCATGAAGTCTCACCCAACTACCTCCACCCACCCGCAGCCACCAGCACGCATCACCTGACCACCGCCGCTCCTTTACGCCGACCACCACCTCACGCGACGAAACCACCACCATTTGAGGCGCGCCGCTCTGGCGATCCCACAGCGGCATCCCTGAGCCCGCGCCACCACCTCCATCGTCCTACAAGTCCGATCCCTTTTTTCTCATTTTCTCTCTCCTATCTTAGTCCCTTCCCCAGCCCCTATCGTCAAACACCGCCGCACAAAAAACGTCCCCCACCCCTCGCCCTACGCCACCGACCAAACGCACCACCATCATAGCCGCAAATAAGGAATGTCAAGTGAGATTGAAAATAAGGGAGGGGATAATAGGGGAGAAGGAAGGGGCGGCAGTGTCGTGGAGTGGCGGGGAAAGGGTCGCGTGGGAGAGGCGGTTACGATGGCTGGGTCGGGGCCGGTGTGGGTGGTGGTCGGCCACAGATCGTGGCGGGGCTGGGGTGGTGTCGGGTGGGGTAAGGGGGTGTTGGGGGAGGAGAGAGAAAAGGTAAGGGATAGGTCTTTTTTTATTTTGTTTTTGTATTTGGAAATTAGCAAAATAATGAGTGAAATTTAGGAAATAATGATCATAAAATCATATATAATGAGTGAAAATTAGGAAATAATAAGTGAAAATATATAATGAGTGAAATTGAGAGATAATGAGTGAATATTGTAAAATAATGAGTGAAAATATATAATGACTATAATGTGGTATATAATGAGTGAAAATAAAAAAATAACGAGTGAGAATAAGAAATAATGAGTATAAGTATATAATGACTATAAAGTGGTATATAATGAGTGAAATCGAGAAATAATGAGTGAAAATTGAAAACTAATGAGTGGAATTCGTGAAATAATGAGTTAAATTTGGAAAATAATGATTGGAAAATAAAAAAATTACAATAAAGTTGTATATAATGATTGGAAATTCAGAAAATGAATGAAAATAAATAATGACTATAAGGTTATATATATGAACGAAAATCAGAAGATAATGAGTGAAAATTAAGAAATAATGAGTAAAAAATGTAAAATAATGAGTGAAAGTATATAATGAGTGAAATTGAGAAATAATGAGTGAAAATTGTAAACTAATGAGTGAAGCTATATAATGATTAAAAATTGAGAAATAATGAGTGCAAATTGTTAAATAATGAGCAAAAATTGAGAAATAATGATTGAAAATATATAATGACTATAAAGTTGTATATAATTAGTGAAAATTGGGAAATAATGAGTGAAAATCAGAAAACAATGACTAAAAAGTAATATATAATGAATGAAAAATATAAAATAATGAGTAGAAATTAGAAAACAATGATTAGAAGATAGAAAACAATGACTACTATAGATAATAACTAGAAAAAGAGTAGATAATGAGTGAAAATAAGAAAACAATGACTAATCGATTTTCACTCATTATTTCCTAATTTTCACTTATTATTTCTCGATTTTCACTCATCATTTCCCCATTTTCACTCGTTATATGCCACTTTATAGTCATTATTTATTTTCAATCAATATTTCCTAATTTTCACTCATTATTTCTCAATTTCACTCATTGTATACCTTTTATAGTCATTTATTTATTTATTTTCAATCATTATTTCCCAATTGCCACTCATTGTTTCCCAATTTTTACTCATTATATATCACTTTATAGTCATTATTTATTTTCAATCATTATTTCCTAATTTTCACTCTTTATTTTTCAATTTACTCATTATATACCACTTTATAGTCATTATTTAATTTTAATCATTATTTTCCAATTTTCACTCATTATATACCACTTTATAGTCATTATCATTTTCACTCATTATATCTCAATTTTAACCCATTATATACTTACTTTATAGTCATTAGTTTTTTTCACTCATTATTTCGCAATTTTCATTCATTATTACCCAATTTTCACTCATTATTTTCCAATTTTCACTCATTAGTTCTCAATTTTCACTCATTATATGCCACTTTATATTCATTATTTATTTTTAATCATTATTTTCCAATTTTCACTCATCAATTCTCAATTTTCACTTATTATATGCCACTTTATATTCATTATTTATTTTTAATCATTATTTCCCAATTTTCACTCATTATACCTCAATTTTCACTCATTATTTCTCAATTTTTCCTCATTATATACAACTTTAGATTAAATAAACAAAAAAAAATTACAAAAACAAAATATTAAAAAGACCACCCCTTCCCTTTTCTCTCTCCTCCCGCAACCTCCCTTACACCACCCGCCACCACCCCAGCCCCGCCGCAACCCGTCTCCGACCACCACAACTGACGGCCCCGACCACCCCCCGTGATCGGCCGGCTACCCCGATCTCCCATCCACCATTCCCACACGCCGCCACCCCTTCCTTGTCCTCCATTTCCTCCTTTTTCCACTTTGAAAATTGGGGTAGAAGTGGCAACAACCTTAGGAGTGGCGGCGAACGTCGGGGAGGGGCGTCGAGATTCATGGAAGGGGCGGCGAAGCATCAGGGGGACAGAAATCGGGGTTAATGGAGAGGAGTTTGGAGAGAGAAAATGAGTCGATTAGGGTTGTGGAGTAGTCGATCGAGGGTGTAAACGCCTAAGGTGTTCCGGCGGAAGGGCGGCGATCACGGTGGTGGTGGCTGGCTGGATCTGGGTTGTTGTTGGTGCAGGTGGCCGGTGGTTGGAGGGAGCCGTGTACGGTGGCGCGGGTCAGGGGAGGGTGGTGCTGTCTTGGGTCGGGGAGGGAAAATGTGAGGAGAGAGAATATAGGGGTTGGGTATTCTTTTCTTTTCTTTCATTGTTGGGCCGATAAAAAGTAATGGGCCTGTTTTGGCAGTGGGCTACAACACAATTTTGTTTTAAAGAGGACCGTCATCTTTAATTTGTGATGGGCCGCGTTCTTGCCAGTTTTTAGCCCGATTAAAGCCTTGGGCCACTAATTGAACCGGGGGGTACGTACCCGGGGTACCTAATAATTTGTGATTAATGAATGCTACTCTATGATACTTTATTACCATTAATTAACCGATAATTATATTTTTAGGCATTGAAATTTTTTTAGTGTGCCCTAAATTAAATAAATTAATTATTTATGAGTTAATATCAAGTTTTAACTCAATTTAATTAATTTTACCCCGTTAAATGAAATCCGGATTGATTCGATTACTAATTTGGGTTAATTGGATCATGATTCGGATAAAACAGACAATTAGGTCAAATCCATATAAACCCTGAAGATAGGCCCGCGACTACAAGCCTGCCAGAAATTAGGTCTTCACTCTATATAAATAGAGTGAGACTGATTCATTCAGAGGTTGGAAAAATCAGAGAGAAGAAAACCCCAGAGGAATTCTCTACAAAAACTCCCAGCCAAACGCAGTCGACAAGCACTTACGTGCCACCTGCAAATCAAATCAAACACAAGTTCAAACAACCAAGTTCAAGGAGAGATTCAAGTCCCCTGCGACCCTCTCAAGAACAACAACAACGCTCGCGGACGACGCGCGCACCCCCCTACAGCACGTACGCTACCAGTGTAGTGTAGCGTACGGCGTACCCCCTACTACGTAGTAGAATTCAGAGGTTTAAATTAGAGATTGTACACATAACTTTCTGATAATTAATAAAATTATTTTGTTTCCTCATTTTGTCTCAGTACGAAATTCGCGTTAACAAATTTGGTGAACCAGACGTGAAATCTCTACCTCTCATCCCTACTACGTACGTATCAACTACTGCAACGACGATGTCTGCTGAACAGCACACTCCTCGTTCCTCCAAGAAGACCTCTAGCAAAGTAACGCAGAGTTCTCCTAGCGCTACTGCAGCGCAATTTGCCGGCGTCGGTACAAGAAGGATGACTGAAAAGGCTGCTGTCAACGCAACTGATGTTCGCATGCGTGCTGCCGACGTACCGAAACAGCCACGGAGAATTTCTGCTGCCTCCATCGCTGCAGCAGCTACCGCTATAAATGCTTCTGCTTCCCCTCAGCGCAAGAAGGTGAAGGATGTGAAGCCCAGTAGCCCTAAAAAGAAGTATAAGCCACTCATCGTGTCTGTCATGACGGTTACACCGAAAACCATTGAAGAGCAGCTAGCGGAAATGCAGAGTCTCCTCGAAAAACTCCAACTTGAAAATGAGGAGAAGAACAAACTAATTGACGATCTCGAAAAAGATGTAGCTATACTTCGCGAGACCAAGAAACCAGAGAACTCCGAAAAGGAAAATGGCAGCGACGGAGAGGAAACCGACGAGGAGTCTAAGCGTGACAAGGTCATAAAAAAACAAAGAGGGCCCCTACACTCAAAAGCAACTGCAGATGCTCATAGCAAACGCAGTAAAGAATCAATTTGTCGAAATCTCTGCAAATAGCTTTCGCTACGTCAAGCCTTACACTAAGAGGATTGACAAGTTGAAGATGCCGTCAGGATATCAACCACCCAAGTTTCAGCAGTTCGACGGAAAAGGCAACCCAAGACAACATATTGCGCACTTCGTGGAAACATGCAATAATGCTGAAACGAGAGGTGATCGACTGATCAAACAGTTCGTTAGGTCCCTCAAAGGTATCGCATTTGACTGGTATACCGACTTGGATCCTCAGTCTATCGACACTTGGGAGCAAATGCAAGATGAATTCTTGAACAGGTTCTACAACGCTAGGCGCATTGTTAGTATGAGCGAGCTCACAAATACCGTCCAATGGGATGAGGAACCCGTTCCTGACTACATCAGCCGTTGGCGTGCACTGTGTCTTGAATGCAAAGAAAGGCTAACCCAGAGTTCAGCTGTAGAGATGTGCATTAATGGTTTGCACACGGATGTGATGTACAGTTTAAAGACAAATAAGCCTAAGGACTTCCAAGACCTTGCGACGCGAGCTCACCATATGGAAATTACACTTGCCAATGCTCATAGGAGAGTTACTTCTTCGTCTACGTCTACCAATGAATCAGCAGAGACAATGACAATCAGTTCATACACACCTCCAAGTAACTCTCCTAATCCAAAATCTTCAAGTGGAGAAGTATCAAGTGTCGGTAGCTATACGAAGATACGTCCTACTTCGAAAAGGTTTGAAAAAAAGACGTATCCATTCGCAGACTCGGACCTTTCCTCAATGCTTGATACACTCATGGAGCAAAGACTGATTGAGCTTCCTCCACCAAAGCGTCCTCACGAGGTGGGACGAACAGCTGATCCGAACTACTGTAAGTATCATCGGCTTGTCAGCCATCCCATTGAAGAATGCGATACATTGAAAAAACGCATTAAGCAACTTGAAGACGAAAGGAAAATATTGTTGGATAACGACGATATGGTAGAGTCAAACTACACCACCGCAGCTACACTGCACGACTATGCAACTCTCTCAAGAGAAAGTTCACCTCTTCAGAACGACAACCTGAACTCCATCTACACCCCAGCAAGGGGGCAAACGTGTATGATACAGTATGGGTGCTTGGACCCCAAATTTGTATCATCAACGACACAACAACTAACGTTTCAGAAACCAACTACTGAGAATGGAGTACCCTTAGAAGCTACAATGTTGCATGAAAGGAACATGCTCAGCGAAGAGGGCACTCCAGGCAAGGATAACTCGTCATGGAGAAAGAAATTGTCGAAGAAAGAAATGTTGCCAAAGAGACTCACACCTTACAGATCTAGAACGCCAAGTAAAATTGATACGCCGTGCATGGATAACATAATGCGCAAAAATTGGAGGTCCCCCAAAACAACAAGTCAAAAGTTACATCTCACAAGAAAACATAAGTCTACAAAGCAGCGCTCACCGTTCGAAGGGTCGACGCGCTACAACAACGCAACCAGAAAGGAAAGCACGGTGCACCACTCTACCCAGGAGAAAGCGGTGCACGTGCAAACAACTCAAGCTCTCCTCCAGTAAAACAAAGAGGCATGCTCCATTCCGCAAGAGCCTAAACTGCTAGTCAAAGGCTCCACCCTGCAAGAGCCTAAACTGCTAGTACAAACGCTCCATTCTGCAAGAGCCTAAACTGCAAGAGCAAAACGCTCCACTCTACAAGAGCCTAAACTGGAAGAAAAAGTGCTCCATCTGCAAGAGCCTAAACTGCTAGACGAAGTAGTCCTACACAGCAAGAGTCTAAACTGCGTATACCAAACTCCACTCCTACACAGCAAGAGTCTAAACTGCGTATACCAAACTTCACTCCTACACAACAAGAGTCTAAACTGCGTATACCAAACTACACTCCTACACAACAAGAGTCTAAACTGCGTATACCAAGATACACTCCTACACAGCAAGACTCTAAACTGCGTACCCTTAATAGAACTACGTTGGCTTGATCTTGGAAGTTGATACCACTCTCACTCTGCAAGTACGTAGGCAGCTCAAGTAAACTTTTCTTGGGTGCAACCACACCAAAAAAAAAAATAATCCCCTTCAGCTCCTAGCCCGTAAGAGCTCAAACTATGAACATCATAATCAAAAGAGCATCAAAGTTTTCTTTCTTGGACAATCTCGGGTTCATCTTGGATGTCTTGGATAAATATTGAATAGTCTTGGATGTCTTGGATAGCCTTGGACGTCTTGAATTGTCTTGGATAAATCTTGAATAGTCTTGGATAGTCTTAGACTCTCTTGGATAGTCTTAGACTCTCTTGGATAGCCTTGGATATGGTTTGGATGTCTTGGATAGTCTTGGATAGTCCTGAAAACGCCTTGAATGTCTTGGATGCCTTGGATAGTCTTGGATAGTCCTGGAAAATCTTGAATATCTTGAATGTCTTGGATAAATCTTGGATGTCTTGGATAGTCTTGGATAATCTTGGATTGTCTTGGATAAGTCTTGGAGGGTATTGGACGACGGTCTTGGATATCCTACTCTAGACCCAAAAAAAAAAGGTGTATAACTTACCAGCTTACCTTCGTGTCGAAGAGGCCTTAAAAATAATGCTTTTGCTGTAACGAAATCGAATGCTACAAAAAAAAAACATGTATCAGCATCATGTTTGGCCGCTGAAACAAAAGGCGCTAGTACTTTGAAACATGTATTAGCAATTTATGGTTTGGCCGAAAAGAATGAAGGGATGACATCTAACACATGCTGACCAAACTAGAACAAAAAAAAAAATCAAAGCAATTGAAGACGCATGCTTGCATCAGATTTTCAATCCCAAGGAATGCAACATGTTGGCCAAGTTAGAGACAAACAAACAAGAAGCAATCATGACAAGTAAAGAAACGAAATTACAAAACAAAAGAACACGATGTCGATGCAGGGGTAGTCGAGTTACCTGATGTTGAAGAAACCCTTGTGCGGCAAAGTCGGCGTTGATTTGTGTCCTGGAAAGACGATCAGTTCCATGTATGTATGGGTGTACGAAACATCAAGTAAAACCTAGTTTAATTGCCGTCAAAATTCGAGAATTTCCAAAACAAAACAATAAGGAAAGATAATTTTCCTTCTACACCTTTCCTACAAAATCACTAGGAATCTTGTCAAAGAAGTGATGTGACGGTAATAAAATTCTTTGTACCCGCCAAGTCAGTTCGACATGGTATTGAAAATGTCAAATTGCAGAATGATGAACGTAAACCTGCTACGGTACCAAAATGACGTAAATCAAACACCCGCTAAGGTTACAAAATTACCAAGGTAAAGTAAAATGTCCCAATGTCATCCGATAACGTTGTGAAGATAACCAAGACGACGCCATCAACAGTACTGGGGGCAAAATTGTCGTCCACCAAGTCGACAAATGACAGAGTGACGTTAAAGAAATATATGAGCACTCCTACAATAAGTTAAGTGTTCATCGACTTCCAAGTCAAAATCAAATGAGTCGGTACTTCACCGCGTTAAAACACTTGCACAGTGTACGCGACAAAGTACCGAGGGGGCAATTTGTAGGCATTGAAAATTTTTTAGTGTGCCGTAAATTAAATAAATTAATTATTTATGAGTTAATATCAAGTTTTAACTCAATTTAATTAATTTTACCCCGTTAAATGAAATCCGGGTTGATTCGATTACTAATTTGGGTTGGATCATGATTCGGTTAAAGCAGGCAATTAGGCCAAGTCCACATAAAGCCTGAAGATAGGCCCGCGACTACAACGCCCGCGACTACAAGCCTGCCAGAAATTAGGTCTTCACTCTATATAAATAGAGTGAGACTGATTCATTCAGAGGTTGGAAAAATTAGAGAGAAGAAAACCCCAGAGGAATTCTCTACAAAAACTCCCAGCCAAACGCAGTCGACAAGCACTTACGTGCCACCTGCAAATCAAATCAAACACAAGTTCAAACAACCAAGTTCAAGGAGAGATTCAAGTCCCCTGCGACCCTCTCAAGAACAACAACAACGCTCACGGACGACGCGCGCACCCCCCCTACAGCACGTACGCTACCAGTGTAGTGTATCGTACGGCGTACCCCCTACTGCGTAGTAGAATTCAGAGGATTATATTAGAGATTGTACACATAACTTTCTGATAATTAATAAAATTATTTTGTTTCCTTATTTTGTCTCTGTACGAAATTCGCGTTAACAATATTTAATGCTATTTTTACGTTCTATCCAATTAATGAATGCCAAGTGTCGTTCTAGGAAAGACTTGGTTTCAAGTTTTAATATATAGTATTAGATGGTTGACTCTGACCATACTGTTCTGCCCATTCTCAACCACTCAGCCATTCGGTCGAGTGGTTCATTTGATTTCCTTGAATTGTTATTCATGAATCGTTCGTATTGGTCTATTGAGATTCCGGCCTCGACCGTTTATAAATTGTGTATCAAATAATGTACCGTCGAATAATGAACATAAAACGGATGAAAGAAAATGACGATATGATTACCACCTAGAGTGAATGTGATGCGGCACGGACCGATCACTATGTATACCTCTGATCAAGGTAATGTTTGGGTCGGAGTAGCTACCGACTTCTTAATAGGCTTTCCTCCTAGAGGCTTCGCATCCTACTGACCTTCTAGAGAGGGGTGTGCACACTTCAAGTCCTTAGGATCTGTTTAATTGTAATCTAACTCGCGTCGGATCGAGATTGTGGTGGCTGTGGGGTAGGAGCCCAGCCGTGTATATGATTGACGAGACCGTTTGTCTCGCCAGCGACATAGTGACTGTCGACTGCTTGTCCTGACGGTGCTCTGAATTCGTTGTTATATCTAAAGTTTGTTATTTGTTAGCTACGCGCCTCAAGACGCGTATCTTTGTTATTTGCTTTGTGATTCTTACTCAGCTGACGTTCTATTTTCTGGTTTGTTCCCTACCATATTCTAGGGCCTATGTCATTCTTCGATGGCATAGTTGACAGGTTTTGATGATTTGGATGCTTGCTAGGGAGATCGTCTTGCATACTGGGGATTTATAAACATTTATTGGATTTATATTTTTATTTGGACTTTGTAATTCGACTTTTGTTTTGAGAACTGTAGTTCGACATTCTAAGTCTTTCGCCGTCGTCTTCTCATTTGTTGGTTTTATTAAGTTGTAATGAATTTTAAGCCTAGAAGTTGACTCGGTAGTCAATTGCGGCGTAACAATTCTATAGTATTTCCTTATTTACTATTGCGAAATTTAGGGTTGTTATACAACTCCATGTCTATAATTCGTGCGTTGGCTTCCAGTATGACTACTATGTAAAGTTGTATGACGCAGTTGCAATAGCAAACCCAAGCGAGTAGTTAAAATTTGGAGAATCAATTAGAACAAATTTCTAGTTCAGTTGCAAGATTTGAGGCACGAGATTCCATAGACCATAAGATTAAGCATGTTGGAATTGAGGATGATTCTTTCTTGATTGGTAATTTGTGAGATGATCCATCACTTAGAGTTCCCTTAGAAGTGATGTTGGATGATCAAGGAGATATTGTAGAGGAGGATGAGTTAGGAGTCAGTGACAATGAAGATGAATGAGTTGACACTTCCCCATTCGAGGAAGAGTCTCCCATACCACCGATTGGAGTATGTCCCGTGTTACCTCCTAAAACTTCGTGGATTATAAACCACCATTCCCTTTTGCACCCTACTCCCACCTTACCGAATAGCTAGTGAGCATATCAATGGGTGATATAGGAGATAGTTTTGAGCGTAGAGGTCAAGACAATCCTCATGTACACGATATTGTGGCCTCTATTATTTATGCATTATTGTTGTTAACTAACGTTTTCTAATATCAATCTTTTGAGATATATGACAGCTCATTCAACAAAATCCCGAGAGCGTTGAGTTCTTCCGCTCTCAAGTCAAACCTAATGTTTAATGCAATGTGACCCACTTTGGGAATGTAAGAAACCCTAAAATTATGTAGGCGTTGAAATCCGTTTGGTACTCGATGCCATTCTATTAATTCCAATTCGTGAAGTTAAAAGCACAACGAGGACAAAATGCGTTCCACTCCGAGAGAGGGAGGGTTTGGTTAATTTACATCTTAAAGCAGAAAAATTTCTCACTATTATTGGTAGTACTTTCACTCAAGTTTCATTGGATTCAATACATTAATTTGATTGAAAATGGGATTAGAATTCAAACCAAACTAATTAAAGAAGCCAAAGAAGTCGCACTCAGTTAGGACAACACATACACGTCCTTGTACCATCACCATTAAGATAACATTTAGTACTAGGACCATCGTCAAAGCCATCTAAATCGCACTTTTGCAAACAATCCTCTGTTGTTTTGCACGAACCATTATCATCGCAGAATTGTTGGCTGTCACCTGGCCAATAAAAAAAGGGTAAATAACTAAATATCAATATGTGTCATTTAAATTACTCAACAAAAAATTAAAGTAAATTGAAAATTGATTCATACAAAACCACATGTATAGATTCATCACTAGAGTAAGAAAGTATTTTTACATGACACAATTATCGGGATGAGATGAACTATAAGGGTGTTGTTCCACCGAAAATCACCCATAGATATTCTCAAATTGAGGTACATACATTTTAATTTTAAGATTCAGATATTTTTTGCTAATCTCAAATTATAACTTTGCCCCTACCTCCTTTATTATTAGAGAAAAATATATAAAGTATCGAATTTAAAAAAAAAACACGATAATGATATTGAACACTACCAAATTAGTAGAACCGTTACATTAGGAAGACTAGCTATACCACCATGCATAACTACATACATCATATTTCTCTTACAAGAATAATACCTCTAGATTGATGGACGAGGACCAACGAGAATATTAGTATTGTAAAAAGTACAAGCTTTTTAGATGCCATAGGTGAGATTAAGGTAGTAATTTGATCGAAATATGATAAAAGGAAGACGTTAAGAGATTAAGCTTATGCTAGTAAAGGAATAAGTGGAGAGCTTTATAGCATACGTTTTCCTATTTTAGTTTTTTTTTTCTCTTTTGAATAATGAATCTTCTAAAATGGGAATGCAATCAAAACGTATGATAAACAGTTGATTTCTTTGTGTATTTAGGCCTAATTCAAGTTTATTCCATTGATTTCAATAATAAAATCTTTCATTAAAAACTTATTGTGACAATCATAAAATATTGTTTTTGAAAATTGTTGTCGCAACCATTATTATTTTTTTTTTTTGAAAATATGATATCACAATCTAGATTTTTTTTTAAATTGAGCTCAAAAGATTTTATTTATTTATTTAAAGATTACATGGAGAAATTTTGATATTTGCACACCAAAATTATACTATTATGGAATACTATTTGGTCATTACTATTTACTACTTTAGGTTTATATGCTACCATTTTGAATGGATTTGGATTTATTGGAGTTGATAGAGTTTAGTATAAATAAAAGGATAATTTGCGAGATCGCACCTTATAAAATAAGTTTTGCGAGACCGCACATTTTATGTTAAATTTTGCGAAACAACACCTTTTAAGTGTATTTCTTTGCGAAGCAACACCTTTTTTTCATTTTCGACCAATTTTGACCACCCTCCAAAGCAAAATTTAACATAAAATGTGCGGTCTCGCAAAAAACTTATTTTATAAGGTGCGGTCTCGCAAATTATCCTAAATAAAATATATAATTGAAAATGAATTTTGATAACAATGAATAAATCAATATTTCGTATAGTAGAGTTAACTTTTCTTTTTGAGTAAACTCTACCACACTAGTTTATTGACCCGTGCAAAATTGCACGGGTTGTTATATGAACTTGGTTATAACTATATTTTATTACCCATAATTAACGCAAGATAGTAGGACTGTAAAAAACTTAAACGACCAGATGTGACCCGTTGTTCAAGGTTAATAGCCCATTTTTATCCTAATCAAGTTCTGGCCACTGATAACTCGAACCCGTTTTGACCGATATTCTTTTAGGCTAAACTTGGGATGGCCCGTTGTCAGTTTTTCTATAATTAAGACGAAAAGAAACGTGTTTGATTTGGTATCAACTTAGAGAAGTTATATTTGATCCAATGAAAAAAATATAATAAGTATAGCGAATTTATTTCAGTACTTTATGTTTATGTACGAATTACAATTTATGACCCGTGACCCGCTATTTTCAGGACCCGTTTTTGTGAACTGTAATTCATGTTGATACCGACTACTATTTAACACACTTTTTTTTTAACTCTGACCCCACCCGTTGACACGAAACAAACGCAAGATGTGTTACTTCCTAATATATTGCGTCTATATATATTACTTCCTAAATTATCTCCAAAAATAAAATGATTTGATATGATTCAAATTATCTCGTCCAAAATTGTTTGCGGAATTATCTCCTAAAATCTTAAATCTTTTATATATAACTTTGTTAATAAAAGTATCAAAAAAATCAGTTGCCCTAGTGGTTGTATTGTTAAAATTGTAACTCTAAGGTTACAAGTTCAAACCTTCACAACCTCGTGTTAAAGAAGAGAACAGTCCGCTGATTTGCACAAAAATGTGGAAAGAATGCAACAAATAAAACTACTAACAATCTTACTTGAAAAAAAAATATAGAGTACAAAATACGATAAATGAGTGTGATAGAATAATTTTTCCTTTTTATCAGGCATGGAGTGTACAGCCGTATACTCAAGCCCAATACTGTAGCTACAAAGTAATGAGACGAATGCTACACGTAAAATTCGTAGACATACAAGACAAGGGGCATTTGTGTTTGACAGTGCCCGATGCAACATGTAGCATTCCTCCTAATAATGAAAAGAATACCGAGGAAAACATATCTACAGATTAAACGACCATTTCCTCCTGTACTGCTGAAAGATTGCAACTTCACCGAAAAATCAGTTTGAAGTTGAAGCACCACCGCCAAATTGATCTCGTAACATCTCATACTTCCTCAGCTCTGCTAACGATAGGGAAGGGCTTAACTCTTCCAAAACCTGCCAACAGAAAACCATGCCAGCACACGAACCTCTCAGTCAAGCACATAGAGATGACATTGTATAGAGAGCTCCATATTCTAGAGGGCATTAAGAAGCAATCTGATCTAACATCTAAGCAGTTAAGCATGGTGTTCGAGATCAACAGGGCAGTTGCTTGGTTCTTCACAATGCCTTTAGTCGAAGGAAACTAAAACTAACTGGTGAAATGGATTTCCTACCTTGATAAAGTCATCATATTCCACAACAACGTTGTCACCGTCTTTTGATGAATCTGGAACTGAACTTAAGGCCTATAAGAAAAGGATAAGAAGAGGAGCGCTTCAGAGATTATTTCAAGTACTTATGAGCTTTAACATGGTGACATTTCAAATTAGAAAAGGCACATGGTTTATCATCATAGAACACAAAACTGCATGTTACCAGTCGTTTTGCAGAGTTAAACCAAGCATCTGCGCACAAAGCGTACATATCTGCTCCTGTGAAATTTGGGGGGCATCTTTCAGCAATGGAGAGAAGAGATACATCTTCATGCAACGTAAACTTCCTGGTAAGTGCTTTTAGGACTCTGCATGAAACATACGACGATAAGCTAAACAAAGTCATACAGAAAACTCATATCACCAATGTGCACTGACCGTTCTCTGTATGAAGGATCAGAATTAAGTCCAACATATAGGAGCTTGTCGAATCGGCCAGGCCGTAGAAGTGCTGGGTCAATCAGATCAGGACGATTGCTAGCTCCAATAACGAACAGATCCTGTTAGAAACATATAAGAACAAAGAGAGATTTAGCAGATTTAAAATTGATGTGCAGAGCCTTGAAGGTTGGACTAAATTTGAGTTAAGCAAAATGAAAAAGATATAGCAGAATTAAAATCAATGTTGAATAAGTAACCTGAGTTGAATCACTTAGCCCATCGATTTCGGCAAGCATCTGTGAAACGTTATTTTTCACAGTTATCAACAAATGGCTTCGGAAAAAGGGAACAAAGCGTCACAGATACACTAGACACTGCGGAAACTTTTCCAGAATCTTTACCTGAGAAACTACTCTGTCCATAACGCCCCCGGAATCCCCAGAAATACCACGAGCCGGTGCAAGGGCATCAAGCTCGTCAAAGAAAATGACGCATGGACGTGCTAACCTAGCCTGTCATAATTCATCATTCTTACTCATTGTTTCACGCATGAGTGCAAACCATATTTGATTGAACATGAGAAATGAGAGTACTTACCTTCTGAAATATATCACGAATGTTTTTTTCCGACTCCCCTATGTACATATTAATTAGTTCAGGTCCCTTGACACTAAGGAAGTTCAACGAGCACTCTGTCGCAACGGCCTTTGCTAATAGAGTCTGCAAATTGTATCGAACTAGGCAATTAAAGAAATACAACAACAACAACAACTAAGCCTTATTCCCAAAATGATTTGGGGTCGGCAAACATGAATCGTCGTCTAGTAACCGTCTTGTGTACGCCATGAAATTTCAAAACGTTGCAATTAAAGAAATATGCTAAAAAATATGTTTACACAGCTAAATCTTTCAAAACAGAAAGTACCTTCCCAGTTCCTGGAGGGCCATAAAGAAGTACCCCAGAACGTCTACGCAGGCCAGAAGAAAACAATTCTTTGTGCAGGAGAGGCAGCTGTAGGTAGCATCATTAAGAATTATGCTATCAAGCAGGCAAATGACAGGCACCAAGATGTAAGCATGATGCCATGATATAGTGATAATAGGTTCAAAGAAACTTAAATACAACTGCAGATTTAAGTTCCCAATTGGTGACTGAAATCTGTTTTCCAACACATAAGGCAAGACAGAATTTTGAAACATCAGAAAGTTTTGAGAGGCAATTTAAGACATCTTCCTATCCACCCAAAAGTTGCAAAAAAGATATACTCCCTCCTGTTCTGAAAGATCTTCCCCTTTGTTTTGCAGTTTTTGACTAGCCACATTGGGAGCCACGCATAGATCAAATGAAATGTTTACTTGGTGTAAAAATTAACACATATTTTATTCTGCAGTGCATTCTACAAGTTGCACTTCATTTTAAGTCAAATGGGTTTTTCATTTAGTCTATATACTAGTCCCTATATGGCTAGTCAAAAACTGCAAAACAAATGGGAAGATCATTTAGAACAGAAGGGAGTACAATAAAGAAACTCAATCACAGTGACTGAAAATTTAAGCTTCTAATCACTTAAATTGAATTATCAATTCAAGTAGCAGAATGGAAAAAGGAACAAAAAGCCCACCCAGTTCACTCTTAAAGTAGATCCACGATAGTAAAAGGGCAGCCTGGTGCACATTGGCGTCCCCACAAAGCAAGGGTCAGAGAAGGGTCACACCACAAGGCCACAAGGGTGTATAGGGCGCAAGCCTTCCCTTGTCAACTTTTTTGACAAGAGGCTGCTCCCAGGACTTCAATTCGTGACCTATCGATCACACAACACCACCTTTACCGGTGCGCCAAGGCTTCCCTTCAGTAAATCCACGATAGTATTTAGCTAAAATCAGAAACCAATAATGACACTTAAACATTATATCCAGGTTGGGTCGATGCAAATGCAGTGAAGTATATTAGTAGCAGAACCTGAACAGTATCCAGAATTGCTTTCTTCACATCTTCAAGCCCTCCAACATCGTCCCATTTGACATTTGGAACCTTCATGTAACAAAATAAAATTAGATTAATAAAATTGTCTTGCTCTCCAAAAGGAAAGACAAGCTACATCTGCCATGGAGGATAAGGGTGCAGAGATAGCAACATATATTTGCACACAGAGCATCAAACAGGCACACTTTTTTTACCAAACGATTGTCTGGTGTTCAATGGTTCAATAAACAGTGCATCTCACAGGGGTCCCAGAATTAATCTTGTGGTGAGGTGGTGACACATTCTCGGGAGAAGGCACCTTGCCCAGTCAGTACAACCAGCAACACAATTCCAAGGAATCCGCATTACACAATGTGTAAGAGTTAATTACTACAAGCAAGGTAGTGAGGCAACCAGCAGTCAACCTTTGTTAAGCTACCATTAGAAAGAGGACATTACCCATTCTACTAATTGCAGGTAAAATCAGCTTGTCAAAAGTTACCTTTGGGGCACCCAAAGCAGATCCGATTTTCTTTTTTGAGCTCTCCAATGCTTTTACCAAGGCGTCTTTTCCAGGACTTTGACTAGTGTTTTTAGCAGGTTCAGTCTGCACAGGGTGGACCAAAGCAGATTTGTCCTCAACTGTTTCTCCAGATCCTTTATGAAGGTTATGCTTGATATTCAGATCTGCTGCAGCATCAGCAACTAATGAATGCAAGTCTCTAGGTGTAAATCCTGAGGTCTGAGGAACAATATCCTTCACAAGAGGCTTCAATTCATCCTGCACAAACTCATTAAAGTCAGCCTCCTATATCATTGATCCAGAAACAGACGTGGATAGCATAATATGAACATGTGATGGTTCCATAGTTGAGTCTGATTGGCAGACTCGGTAGGGCTGGGACAAAGAGATGAATGGCATACTTATTTTTTCACAAATCTCATATCTACGTTCGGCACCAATGCCAAGAAGCATGTGATTTTTATAGCGTTGAACATGCATCCCTGATAAGAATATTTAGTGAAACAATCTGTCTTCTACTTGATCATTTGTCCTCAAGCAAAGCCTACACTAATTTTATTATACTCTCCATTTCTTTCATTTCCTTACGCTGGCTTAGGCTTTTGAGAGAAACCCAAGCCCAACATAAAGAAATCAAATGGAGGGAGTAAAGAAAATGAATGCTCCCTAAATGAAAATAAGGCCTGTTGAAATGTCAATGTATACGAGACATAAACAACTATGAGATGAACCATTGGCAACTGTGATACTGCCCATACCTATAAACATGCTGAGTCCTAGAAGTCGAGAAAAGCTAAAACAACATACACTAGAATAGAACTTGGAAATACTTTGCAGTGACTCATTAATCACTTCAGTTCTTTCTTCTTCAGATAGCGGAGATAGACTGAGTTCATGGGTAAAGCAACGCCTAATATCAAGCGGTAGACCCTCAGTACTCTCAGTTGCTGCAACTAAGAATACTGGAGAACACCTTTTTTTACCAGTCTTCAGCTTCTGCATCACCATGTAACAAAGAGGTATTAAATTTCCTGTAAGAATTTAAACTGTTGAAGAGATTGTTGTTAAAAATAGACACAACTAAGAATTAATAATGGGAAGTAAAAGCTACTATTCAATGTGCCTTAGGAGGAAGGAGGGGCGGACAGGTTACAGGGTCTTCACCCTAGATATGGTCCGTGCTGCAAGTCCAACAACTTACCAGCGTCATCCACAATTTACCCACATATCTACACTATACAAATCAAACCCACAAGTTACACTACGCAAAGTTTTACACATGTAATCCCAATCAGGGAATCAAGTCTGCAACTTATGCATAGATTATTGGAAGCCTATAAACTTCTTATGGAAGATTCGAATTTGAGGGAAGAAGTGGAGGTAGCAGGCGAATTATTAACACTGAGCAATCTAACATAAAAGAAGGGAAGAACAGTAATATGCTGGTTGAAATGAGGCAGGCAAACGGGCTATGCTTCCCATTAGAATATCTTAGCTGGCTGAACACTTTCAGCTCCAGGAGAAACTTCTCTCCCAGAAACAAACTTAAAAACAAAAATAAAAATTGCATTAAAACACTGTACACGTTCTGTATGATAGATCAAAAATTTAACAGACCTAACAGATATATTTCCTCGAGCTAGACCCCAAGGCCACTGCCATGAATGCCGGTTTTCCTTATTTCCCTTCAATATCAGTAATCTATCCCAAAGACTAAAATGTAATCTTTCGAGAAAGAGACTTCAAAGTTGGAACAAAATCTAAACTTACAGTTCTGTCATATAAATTTTCATCAGCAGAGATCTCTCCGCCCATGGCAAGTGGCCAAGTGTATTTCTTTATAACAGAAGCAACCTCAGAGATGAAACCAGCATTATCAGATTGTGAGCCTTCAGGAGAAGCCCAATTTTTTAGGACATTGAAATGCCGCAACAATAATATGGCAGGAGAGTAACTGCAGAAATCACAATTTTGCAAAGGTGAAGACACAGGACCACAACTAATCATTAAATAAAACATACTTCCGTAGTTTAATCTATCGTGAAGAATGAAACCCACACGGTGAAGAATAAATACTGTTTGAGACATACGCTAGACTTCACAGTGCATCACATGAAGAACAGATAACTGCCCCAGTATATTTTAGAATATGCATGGACAAAGTAGGGGTAAAGGGCAGCCCGGTGCACATTGGCGCCTCCGCAAAGCGAGGGTCCGGGGAAGGGTCCCACCACAAGGGTGTAAAGGGGCAAGCCTTGCCTTGTCATTCTTTGGACAAGAGGCTGCTCCCAGAACTTGAACCCGTGACCTATCGATCACACAGCAACACCTTTATTCATCCCAGAATATGCATGGACAATGATTACACAATCCTTTAATGGTAGTAGGTACCTGTCTTTCTTTTTCTTTCAGTTATTGTACACAATTTTCTAAAGACACAAGTTCACATTGTAATTCAAGGGCTGAAAAATCAACATCTATCATGAGAGATGCTGATTATTACAAGAAAGCAGCTAAGAGAAATCAACCGAAGTAGTCAGCCGAGAAGCAATAACTAGGAATGAGTTAGGCTGCATTATTCTACAAAATTACCTCTGAGCCTCAGTGAAAACTTCAGCTAGTAAGGACAACATTTTCTTTTCGGACGCGGCCATAAGAGTGCGACAGCTATATTCCACAACATGCAGGCCTAGTCGATGAGCAACGTATCTGACCACAGTCCTCTTTCCGGATCCTGCAAGTGCAACAAAATCAGCTCCAGGCACCAAGTGGACACATGGCTTATATTAAAACTTGAGTCAAACAAAACGTGATAAATGCTACTGTTTGACTTGTAAAGAAAAAAGAAAGTAAAAAAGACTTAAGCAAGCTCCATGCACTTTTATGAATCACTTAATTTGAAGACAATCAAAAAACCAGGATAGTTCATAGGTACAGAACTCATGAATCCTTTCTGACTGAGTAAACTGATAGGAGCATATAACCAACTCGTTCCTAATTTTTAATATCTCAAAAAGGAGCAAGACTTGGTTAAACTGCTGGACGCGGCTCTTGGATTGGTGGGGAGTTAGTCACCTATTAAAATAAAGCAGAAGGCCTATCTCAGTATATAAAAGACATGTTAACTGCATGTACTAGACTCGGGCCATCTTTCCTCAGGACACCCTAGAATCCTATATCAAGTGGCTAGAAAAGCAACAGCAGGTGCACAGTTAGATTAACAAATGGTGAACAGAACTTGAGATGAAGAGCCAGACACACCTGTCAAACCTTGCAATAAGATGGCAACCCTAAACTTGGAAGAAAGAACAGATGGGCATAGAACTGGTGTAAGAATAGATCCCAAGGCTTTTATAGTACTCCTCTGTAAAGGGGCAATTCCAATGGGTTCGGAAATGAGCAAATCTGGTGGAATAGAAGAAGCGGCGTTTCTTCCAAGCACTAGAGCAGTTTGCTTATTATTGACACGAAGAACAGGTTCCTCCGAAGGATCCAATGCTACTACCTGTTGACATAGTTACCAGTTACTACAGTCTTATACTGTTATATCTTTGATAAAATTGGCAATATAAGCCAACACAAGAAGAGAACTTTACCTTAAAGTAAACAACATCACTTTGCTCATTCTTCTTTCTTAAGCAGCAGCTGACACACATCATTGAATTGCAATTCCAGTTAATATGGACTCGGAATACATCGTCTATAGAGAAATATCTATCAATGTTGAAATAATCTTGTAATGCCAGATCAATCATTTCCTGGCGGTCCATAGCTTCAAAGGACGATTTCCCTCTAAGAGAGTCAAGGGTACCACACTTAGGTATCTTCACTAAAGAGATCGTCAAATGTGAGGCATATCGGGGCTTATGAAGCCAAGGCTCCAGTATTATATCAACAGAGCAATCCTCAAACCCCACTCTATTTTTGTCTGCAACCTCTTTGACATCAAACAAAGATCCGAGAGACTCCTTGCCTTGTGAAAGTAGAGATGTCAAGCATGAGGTGTGCAAGTCCACATTAAATGCCAGGAGAGGTGAGAGATAGGCTACATGTTGGCTTAAACTCTGGTGTCGATGTGAAGCCAAAGTTAAAGATGGAAAAACGATCATTACATCAGAATCAGAAGAATTATATACTTCACCATCGGGCAGAGGTTCATGTTTCAAAAGAGGAGGATCTAAAGCTACAGCCTGGCCGATTCTTTGAACATTGGTAACATTATTCTTGATGAGAACCTATCATAGAGGAAAGGGAAAAACATAGAGATTATATCAATAACCACGAGCAACAGAAGGAAGTCACAGAATAGTAAGGTTTCTTGCATAAGGTTTGAAAAATCTTAAGAAAGGCAGTAAAGTATAAAAAAAAATTCTACTCCTTTAACACAATTGGATAGATTTGGATGTGCCAAAGCCGGAAGGGAGTAGCTATGGTGTTTGAAATTTTGTTCCTCTCTTTGTTACTAGATAACACAAGGGAAACAACAGAAACACTTATTCATTTCCTTATCTTCCCTTAATCCTTGAACATGATCTGATGAACCCTATAAGATCCGAAAACCTCCATTTCACCAAAGCCAAAAGGCCCCACACCAAAGAGCGGTACATCAACATGCTCCCAAACCAATTCTTACATTCATATTGATCGTGAGTGGGCAGTAGGAAGCACAAATCTGACATATGCCTAAGACCACGGTGATATACCCGAGACTGCAATACCACTTCCTTTATTTGTTGCCATCTTTAAGCACATCCAGTGTGATCCAAGACTCCATAGAATAGAAATAACTCTCAAGTTTAAAACTTTAGCTCTTCTAGCAATCATATCCTCTCTTCTAGCCATAATTTCTCAGAAATATGTCAACATAACACTACGGAGAAGTATCAAATTTCATCAATTTGACTTCAAAGTTCAGAACTTCATCAAATATCCCAATTTCATCCATTCCACTCTAAATCAAACCACAAATAAGTAAAATTTATCAAATTACATTCCAAATATACACAAACAAGTAGCTTTTAGAATTCAAATTCATCAAAATAAACACCATATACCACAATCATCAAAATAAAGTTTCAAAATCAGTAGAAATTACTCTTAAAACAAATACCCACAAAACAAATATACCAAAACAAAAAAGGGAAAAAATGTTATACCAGGGATCCAGAGGTGAGACCAAGGCGTTTAAGATCAGAAACAGAGAGACCCACAAGTGAAGAATGATCAAGAGAAGCGTAATTGGGAAGAATATGATCTTTGTTGTTGGGAAAACGAAGAATTCCAGCTCTAATCTTCACAAAATCTTCAGTTGAAGATTCAATAATGGCGTTTGGAAGTAGTGATTTGATGAGGGCTTTTGTTGAAGCTAGCACCAATGGCTTCCTTCTTGTTCTTCCCACCATTGTCAGCAGATTTTGGGTGTAGCGGGAAAAAAAATTAATTAATGGGAACAATTTTATGAAGAATCGTAGTGTGTTGGACACTCACTTGATGCACGGACGCTTGTATGCAAATTCTACGATGAAACGGTCTCGTTTAACAGGATCACTATCTAGTAAAACTATTTAGTGAAATAGGTACCAATGCAAGCGAAATCTATCTAGTAGACACAAAGTTATAAACAAAATTTTACAAGTGATGATAACGTCTAAAGTTACTCACATTTCATGCACTACCATTGGGTTCGACTATAAACTTTCTATTCTATGTCTTTTGAGCACGCTTATTGAGAATGTATATACATATTGGTTAATCAAAAGTCCAAAAGAATTGGTTGACATGATAGATAAAACGTTCAGCTATCTGTAAACTTTTGACTAACCGATTAACTTGTTGAGCCTCCTCAATAAACGTGCCCAAAAGACATAAGAAGTTTAAAGTTGAGCAAAGGGATTATGTAAGATGTTGGAGAAAAGACATCCATATGACAATTGTGCACATTGAAAAGTCCAAATTTTTTTTAATCAGTTTTTCAATTTTTCTCCCTCCGTCCTGATCATTTCTTTACCATTGAGTTTGACACAAAGACCAATAAAAATATGAGATTACATATTTACCCTTACTCTCTCATCTTCTCTCTCTCCCCAACCCTAATACTCGCCACTAATGCATGTGTACTATTTCATACTTCTCCATTAAAGAAAACAAAAAGCGGTGCAGCTTTTCTGCGCAGAACCTTACTCTACTTTCTAAGTGACATTCATCTCCGTACACTCTCCCATTGTTCAAGAAAAGAAGAAGTGAAAAAACAAAATTTAAAAAAAATAAAAACACACACACACACATTAGTGATTGATTATTTCTCTCCTACATAGACTAAAAAGATCCATTTGCTTTGCAATAGAAGATAACATAATAATGTCCATACTCTCTCCTTTTGAATTTCTTTCTGAATTTTTTTAGTCCCAACAATAATTTTGGAGTGGGTTTTATCATAATTATTATTATTTTTAAAAACCAAAATTGGGTCTGCTATGAAGATGGTATGCGTATGTCTGTATTTAATGGTGTATTAAGCTTTACTATAATACGATATACTCAATGTGTATTTAAAGGCTAATTAAGCTTGATGCTTTACTATCATTCCGTATGTAAGAAGTTGTCGATAAATCCTCGATTTTATTATAATACGATATACTCAATGTGTCTTTATGTTGTTGTGCTATATGGTTTACTATCTATGTACCCCATAAAAAAACCCCAAATCTGACAACTGGTGTGGCGGCGACGAGGTAGTAGATGTGGTAGTGAGCGGCGCTGGCAACGAGAAAACCACTCGGAGTAAGCGGTGGACGGCGACGGAGGATTAGCGAAAGGTAATATTATGGAGAGGTTAGAACTGTATATATTCGATTAAAAACTGTTTGAATAGCGAGTTAAAGTTGTTCCATCTGTTTGAATGCAGTGAAATCTGAATTCTCAATTCGTAATATTAGCTTAAGTGCAGCTATTCGATTTGGAATCGTAAGGAATCTGTAAAATCGAACAATGGAAGTAAATTTTCGATTTTATTTCTATTACAAAGTTATGGCCTGTAATCGGAAATTGGGTATGCGTATATTGTCGAAATAAAGTGATATTATATTTGAAGTACGGTATTGCTACTTATTGTGTGTTGTAATGCTGGACTGTTGTAGATATCTTTTATCAATGTCTGCAACTCTACTAATTCACTTGTTTCGTGTTATATGAGAGCGCAACCAAGCAAAATGGTTTGACCATGATGATTCGACCCAACAAATTTAGCAAATGGCATATCATAATAATTGGTTAAGCAAGTGGTATCATAACACACCACGTCTCCAAATTCATTATAAGCAACCCTACTGCGGGAATCTACCCACAAAACAACATTAATCTCACCATTTCTATCTTGTCTAATCACATAGAAAAAGTCCGGATTGTCTTTCTGCATTTTCAAAAAGTAATTGTACATAGCATTCGCATCCTCATCTTTCAAAATAGACTTCTTCTCTTTATACATATCATGCCTCATATCTTCTATTGTCACAAGCATATTATCATACCCATTTCTTTCCGCTGCCTTAGCTGCATGAAATTGGGCCACACTACCTCCTGACCTCAGAAAACTCCTCAACTCCCTACCCATGTGTTCTGGCATAACACGATGACTACTAATAAGTCTAGCTTTACTAGGGGTAGGATTGTGATTATTATGTTCTATAACAACATTCCTAATGTACCATTGTTGTTCATCTATCTTACATCCAGTATACAACATTGTCTTACATCCACACTTCTTTTATTTCACACTCCTACCAATAAATTTTACACCTCCTTCACATCTACCCTTACCCTTCCCCACATATGTTGGAGGATAACTCTCACGCTCACACTTCCATGTCAAGCACCTAAGCTCCCCATTCTTATGTTTGACATGATAATATGCTACAAACACCAAAACCTTCTTGCCTAGCATAGTTCTTATAGTACAACTCCACATCCTTCCAACTATCAAAGGCCATTCCTATCATAGGGACCCCCTTATCTACCCATGATTCCATAACAACTATTTTCTTTTCAGGTGTTTGGCACAATATTGTAATATCCTCTTCACCTTCCCCAATTTCCAATACATGGTTATATATCATCATCACCCCGACTCGCTCCTTACATACTAGTTGGCCATCACCTTCACCTTCGATAATCATGGCTGTGTCATCCCAAATTCCACATCTACAACCTTAATAGGGGTAGGGCCTTTCACTTCACCAATTATGCCCTCCACATTTACTACCTCAACAGGAGGTTCCTCATCATCATCATCCACTATCACTACCTCTGTAATTTTTCCACTCTGAAATTAAACCAGTTTAACCCGTATATACCAACATTAAACTCCTTACGTTCACAACAAATATTCCCATACCATTATATACCAATAAATCAATCACTCCATATAACCATCGTTGTTTTACTTACATATGATAGATGTTCATGATGACTTCACTAATTTTATAGTCTTTTTAATTAGCAGAACTAGTAGGACGGGCCAGAATTAGCAGAGTTGCAGACATTGATAAAAGATATCTACAACTGTGAGATATCGTACCGGCCTGGGGGTGGACCGATTGGGTCTCACTATTTTTTATATTGGAATTGGAGTCGCCAGCAGGATTTTTTATAGGATCCTACGAACCTAAAATGGGTCCTTTGCAAGATACGATTTGAGAAGGTGTTAGGCACCCACATCGCCCGTCCTAAGACGACCTCTACTAATTGATCCAAGATAAATATAAAGTTCATAAACGACGACGGAATCATATAACAATTAGCATGCGAGTACGTACGATAATGATTTCATAATATAAATGAATCGTGCAAATATAAACACATATGAAGCATAGTCAGCAAAATACTCTACGTAAATGTGAACATGTGTAAGGCAAATTGCATGGTTTTAGGTTATTAACAATGTTAATTAATATGGGCATGCATGGTCAAATCAAAGCAACAAAAATAACATGCACGAAATAATCTAACAAGAGGCCAACTAGGTAAATGACAACTCCGCAACACAAGCACATAAATTACATACTGAGCAACAATATTAGGTCTTAAACCTAATAATCATTAAACACCAAACTACGAAAACGAGTGTTAAATAATTCACGTAGCTTTGCCGAAAATTATTTTAGAAATATTTGAGACCCTCAGGTGGACATATTATCGACATAGCGTGGATCTCGGCTTCGCTCGCCAACGCCTTCGACTTTGATCTTGACCCTTGTATGCAATATAGCCCTATACGAGTTATGGTTGAGAATAACACAAGTGGTGTGCTTGGTTAATTCTTCCACTGTCCCGTATCGTGTGTGTGTAAGTGTGGTAGAGAGATATGTGTTTTGACGTAGAGATAGGTAAGGTCATTTTATTTGTAGCTAGTTTTGTGTAATGTATAACTCATGTGCATCCAGCCCCCTCTGAAGAGAAATGGGATACATATCTATATATATATAGGAAATGGTAAGGGGGTTTACATTTGCTATCATGGAGAAAAAGCCACGCGATGGGTTATGCATAAGGCCCTAAACTCTTGCTAGTAAACTTTATTAAGAGGATTAAGATAGGATCTACATCTCGTCCATTTTATCTAGTTGTATAGAATGAGGGGATAATACTCAAGGAGAGGAGTCCGTATACAACCTAAATGCAAATAATTGGTAAGATACCAATAAGATGACGACTACGCTTGACGTTCAATTCGCACTTGAACTCTCACTATACGTACACTTCTCGTATCAAATTCAATGAATTTACATTGTTTTTAGGCCATACTTTAATCAAATAGAGACAAACATAACCCGCGACCAAAATGCAAACTAGGATTAAATAGTTGGGCTAAATGTCGGGCTAAATCGTAACTCGAGTCAAGATCAAAAGTCGAGTTTGCTTCAAACGAACCTTTCACCGCCATCCACTATCCATCTCATCATCGGACGTTTTTAAATAGGAAGCCCCCGAGTTGGGTGTCTACAGCACTTTAGCATTACAACATACAATAAGTAACAATACCGTACTTCAAATATAATATCACTTTATTTCGACAATATACGCATACTCAATTTTTGATTACAGGCCATAACTTTGTAATAGAAATGAAATCGAAAATTTACCTCCATTCTTCGATTTTACAGATTCCTTACGATTCCAAAACAAATAGCTGCACTTAAGCTAATATTACGAATTGGGAATTCAGATTTCACTGCATTCAAACAGATGGAACAAATTTAACTCGCTATTCAAAAAATTCTTAATCGAATATATACATTTCTAACCTCTCCATAATATTACCTTTTGCTAATCTTCCGTCGCCGTCCACCGCTTACTCCGAGTGGTTTTCTCGCTGCCAGCGCTGCTCACTACCACATCCACTACCTCGTCGCCGACACACCAGTTGTCAGATTTGGGGTTTTTTTATGGGGTACATAGATAGTAAACCAATTACCCGAAAAAGTATAGTACAGCAACATAAAGACACATTGAGTATATCGTATTATAATAAAATCGAGGATTTATCGACAACTTCTTACATACGGAATGATAGTAAAGCATCAAGCTTTAGCCTTTGCGTTATTTCAATAACCATTAAATACACACATACGCATACCATCTTCATAACAGACCCAATTTTGGTTTTTAAAAATAATAATAATTATGATAAAACCCACTCCAAAATTGTTGTTGGAACTAAAAAAATTTAGAAAGAAATTCAAAAGGAGAGAGTATGGACATTACCATGTTATCTTCTATTGCAAAACAAATGGATCTTTTTAGTCTATGTAGGAGAGAAAGGATCAATCACTAATGTGTGTGTATGTGTGTGTGTGTGTTTTTTTTTAAATTTTGTTTTTTCACTTCTTCTTTTCTTGAACAATGGGAGAGTGTACGAAAATGTACATCACTTAGAAAGTAGAGTAATGTTCTGCGCGGAAAAGCTGCCCCGCCTTTTGTTTTCTTTAATGGAGAAGTATGAAATAGTACACATGCATTAATGGCGAGTATTGTCATTCTAATCACTGCAAATAGTAGTTGCTTTTAAGTCCTTCCTCACAACTTTTCTTGCACTTTGATCCTTCTACTTTCCTTCTTCCTTACTTAGTTCTCTTACTTCCTTAATTAGCTTTTTAGCAACCAATCAAATTGGTATCAGAGCCATTTTGCTCAAATTTAAGGATTAGACTGGCTACTCTGCCAGATTCTTGTCCTAATCCTGAATATACTCATATTCAACATCGTCATGAAGGAAGTAAAAACCTTAGGACCCATTTTAAATTATTTAGTAGACGAAATCATTTCAATAAAAAATATTCTAGCGGAAACTGCTAAACTTCAAGCAGCTCTTGGAGAACATATACTTAAAATACAACATCTCATAAGGGCAAACCATCTCGTTTTGATAAACGAAATTAGACATTCGACTAACTTTGAAGCCAAAGGAGGATCTTCTAAGAAGAACGAATCTTTTAAGTATAAATATCCGTTTCAAAATCAAAACAAAAATAAAAAATTTACAGTTACTACACCAGCTACAAATCCTATTAAAATAGAAGAACAAAATGACAACAATTCTTAAAGATTGCACTACGGCAAACTTTCACGAACTGTTCGAAAAGGAAAAAGACCCAGAAAGACTTAATCAAATCATGAGCATGATATCAGAAAAAACAAAACATAGTTGTTGGAGTGAGTTTTTCGAAGGACAGTTACTCGGGAAGGCCTCGCCGAATACCTGCACAAAGGGAGCCCGGTTTTCACGAGGCGTCGCCCCTCCGACGCTCAAGTCAGTATGACGGCTCGAGAAGGGGTGGCAAATAAGGACAAGAGAGGCCTTTTATGCGTAAATCAAGGAGAATAATCAGAGAAATAAAGAATGTCAGAATTGTTTTCAGAACTTGTTTTTTGATAGGTCATAAAGGGGGTATTTATACTAAAAGATGGGGGTCTTAGGGATAATCTTAGGTTTTCCCACTCAATCATGACCCTTTATTCCCCTTCCATCCAAGGGCTGCCTTAGTGAGGCTTTATTGCATCACATGGCCTTTACTAAGGTGCACTATCTTAAGGGCTATGACCCATTCACAAAGTGGTACCAACAATAGTAGACGATAGTAATCACGAAGATTATAAGTATGCACAAATAGAAGAAGATCTATATCATCAAATGAGATTACTCAAAATGGATGATCTAGAAACTATTCCTATTGAATAAATTAAGAGGCGTCTAGATAAGAAATTTGGAAAACCGATAATTAACAATAATGAAGTAGGAGAAGAAATCATTCAAGATGAACTACCTACTGAAAATAATTTCTTCAATAATAATATCACCCATCAAAGAGGTTCAACAAGTTGTATGAGACCTCGAGAGGTTTTTGGTAAATCGACACGTTTTAATGCTATGATTATGCCTAATCTAATGCCTAAAGCGAAGAAGTCGAACTCGGGAGTATTAGTCATACAGGTTATAAATTGAATCTAGATGGAGTAAGAAATCGAGAGGACGTCTTAACCCAATGGAAGAAAAGCATGGCTACTATTTTAAACTTAAATTCAACTTGGGAAGTCGATCAAGTTCTAAATTACGTCGAACACAGTCTTTATGGTTCCATTGCTGATTGGTACGATGGTCTATTAGCTACAAAGAAACCTGAATTGAGAGAATTAGCTTCTCTAGATATGATGTTCAGACAATTATGTGGATACATAGAAGATGAATTTATTAGTATAATAATGGCAAAGAAAAATCAACAACCTCACAATGGATAACATGAAATATTTGGACAGTTATATAGCCGAATTCGAGCATTATTATTACAAGATTGGCGAGAACACTACAAATTTAGGAATGTTTTACGATAAACTTCCAGGAGTTATAAATGAAGAAATTAGCGAACAACTTGAAGAATGGAAATCAAAATACAACGCCAAAGAAACATTAGGAAGTAAAGTGTCTTTCCTAAGAAGATGGGTTGAGAAAAAATGTCGAGAAGTCGTAGGAACTCAACACATGAAAAAAAATTCCTTACTTGTTGGGATATGCCCAATAATTATGGAATAAAAAATTATGATATGAAAAAGAAAAAATATTACAGAAAGAAAAGCTTCAATAAACAACGAGGTGAAAAATATAAGAAAGAAATATTTCAAAGAACCTGGATTCAAAAATAGAAGATTTTTCAGAAAAGCTTCGTATTGTCCAAAGAAGAAAAATAATTGCAAATGTTGGGCATGTGGTGAAATTGGTCACTATGCTAACGACTGCAAGAAAAAGAATAATGACAAATTAATAGAGGCTATATGAAGCCTTGATTATTTCGAAATTTCTGAAAAAGGAGCTGTTAACCTGTCATTAGGAAATAATTAAGGGAGTAATTGAAGTCATCGAGGATGAAAAAGAATTAGAATAAATAGAATACGAAGAATTGAACGAAATGAATGAAGAGTTTGATGATCAAGAAGAGTAAATGTCAAGTTTCGCCCAATTACAAAGCGCACAAATGTCCATTGATGATGACCAATTAAATGAAATGGTCGATAGAGGCTTAGATTTCCCTAGTATTACTAAAAATAAAATGTTTAAGACATCTTTTAAAAAATTATCCACCAAATATGTTTGTGAAGAAATGGAAGGAGATATTGAAGTAAAGAATTGCAATAAAAAAGTTGTTGAAATAGATATTATAAATTGGAAAAATATTCAGAATCATAATAAAGATAATAAATATAAATATATTTACATTGGAGCAATTCAAGTTTACATAACTCCTTTACAAGATTTTGGTAAAAACGCCCAATGCATAAGTTTTATTTGTGACATTCGACACAAGGAACTTTATGATCAGATAGTAAGTGGAGCAAATTGCAATTTAAGCCAAGAAACGGTAACTTGGATATGCGAACCAAAATACTATGTAAGTCTTTACGATGCTTACGCTCCAAAATTTCTAGCAATTAAATTATTAACTGATGGAATAAATATGCATAAGGGAACGTGTGCTTTGCCTATTGAGTGGAAGGTCATATATAAGCTAGAAAATACAATAGATCCAAAAATGAAAAAAGGGATTGTAGATGCAGGAAAATATGAATCAGGAGGCCCAAGACAAAATATTAGCCCCGAGAAAATAAGACCTGAAAACATTAGATTAAAGAAAACTTTGGTAGAATCATTTATGAATACAGCTACATTTAATAAAAATATATTAACAATTGACGAAACTGGCAAAATATTTACTAATGATCGTATTCCGAGAGGTCCAATCATTACAAGAAGTCGGAGTTCTAGATTTAGCCTTTTTAAACGCGAAATTCCTAAAGAAAAGGAAGAAATAATTAAGTTATTAGCAAAACTAGGTCAAAAATATGATTTAACTCATATGATACAAGTTTCAAAACGCTATGAGATTGGATCAAGTAGCAACGAATCAATAGCACCACCTAGAACGAGTTTTGATCTTAAAGAACCACCAAGGTCAAGTTTTGATCAAAGAAAGATCATTGGCCACAGAACTATCACAAAAAGTGAACCTGTTTATGAAGATGAGGTTGATGAAGTCAATATGACAATAGAAACACCCCAGGAAGTTGTCGGAACAAATCCAAATAGCATATACATTCCGATAAATATATGCCTAGAAAGGATACAATAAATTTGAGTTGTGTGCTTACATAGATAGTGGTTGTTCGTGCTGTTTCGAAAAGAGAGATCTTTTCCCAGAATTTCTCTGGAAGAAGGCAATTAAACCTATGCATGTTCAAATCGCTAACAATAGTCACGACTCATACCGAGATCATAGAAAATTTACCTATAGAAATTGGCAGGGTCCAATGCATCATACCCAAATTATGGGCAACAGACCAACCTTCTCATGATATGCTTATAGGGAATAATTTTCAAGAACTATATTCACCATGTACTCAAACAATTGATCATCTAATATTACAGTAAACGGTCATTCTGTACCGATAAAGAATGAGTAAAGCCTATACTCATAATAACATTGAGTTTACGCGCAACCAGGGCAGTGATAAGGTTGTTCCAACACAAAGAGAGGTTTCTTTACGAATCATTGTTCATGAATTATCATTAAAAGATAAAATTATAAAGGAACAAGAAGATTTGTGCAAAGAGCTATATTCAGATAACCCACTTAAATATTGGGATAAAGATAAATCGGTTGCTAAAATAGCTTTATCGAATCCTACTACAATTATTAGGGTAAAACAAATGGTTTACACCTATCAGGATATTAAAGAATTCAAAATCCAGATCCAGGATTTATTGGATAAAAAATTAATTCTTAATAGCAATAGTCCTCACACTAGTCATGCTTTCGGATGAAAAACGAGGTAAAGCTAGGATGATTATTAGTTATAAGAAACTAAATGATAATATCATCTTTGATGGTTATTACATTCCTAATAAAACAGTCTTATTTAATAGAATACGAGGAGCCACTTGGTTCTCGAAAATGGATTGTAAGAGTGGCTACTAGCAGATTAAGATGGAAGAAGAGAGCATTCTTTTAACTGCTTTTAGTGCTCCTCAAGGTCATTATGAATGAATTGGTAGGCCGTTCGGTTTAAAGAATGCCCCTCAAATATTTCAAAAAAGAATGGATAACATTTTCAAAGACCTTTATCATTGTTGCTTGGTTTACATAGATGATATTCTTATATTTTCAAAAACTCTTGAGCAACACATGGGCGATGTTAAAGCAGCCACTCAAAGATGTTTAGATCACGGTATTATTCTTGGTAAAAGTAAATGCAGTTATGCCAAACAAGAAATTGAATTTCTTGGGTTAGAAATCAAAGCAGGCCAAGTAATCTTACAGAAACACATCCTTGAGAAGATTGACAATGTCTCTGATAAAATCGAAAAGAGAAAACAACTAGAAAGGTTTCTAGGATGTCTTACCTATGCCTCTGATTTTATACAAGATTTAGCTAAGTTCCGAAAACCTCTACAACAAAAACTTAAAAAAGAAGCTCTATGCAATTGGAATCAGTCGGATACAGAATCGGTTATAAACTTCAAGAAACTATGTCAAAATCTTCCTGTTTTAAATTTACCTATTGACCAAAATGATCTAGTGCTTGAAACAAATGCAAGTGATAAACATTGGGGTGCAGTATTAAAAATAAAGGAAGGAGAAAAAGTGTGTAGATATTGTAGTGGGAGCTTTAATAAAGCTGAATTCAATTATCCCACTATGGAGAAAGAAATCCTTGCAGTCATAAGAGAAATTGAAAAATTACTAATTTTTTTTTGCTCCAAAACCCTTTTTAGTCAGAACTGATTGCAAAGGCATTCTTGGATTTATTAAGAAGAATTTATCTAATATGCAAGCGTAAGAGAGGCTCCTGCATTCGCAATTATGGCTTAAACAATTCTCGTTTTCTGTTGAACATATACAGGGGTCGAAGAATTCCTTAGCTGACAGTCTCACAAGAGAATTAGCAAATGTGCAAGAGATCGAAGAACTACCAACTACCTTCTGCAAAACAAAAGATCGAATATCTGCAGAAAGGAAGCAACTAGTGGATGAAACCAACATAGCTATGAAGAGGGTTTCCACCTCCAGTTGGGCTCTCACAGAAGCCCTGATCCTATCTTCAAAGACTAGATTGAGAGATGGTTTAATTAAAAGTGCACATAGAGTTGTCCACAGGTTCTAGTCCTGGAACTAATAATAAATATGTTGATGCTACCTCACGAGCTTCGACAAATGATAATAAATAAAATAAAATATAATAATTTCCGAGCTTGGTACTCGGAACTAGTAGGAGGAAACACTTCGTACTATGACATTTGGGAAGGATGGTGCAGTTAGATTTACTATGGTACTAACAACTCAGGAGTAGTAGCTTTGTCCGCACCACCAAATTTCATTAAAGAAGGTGATGATGTCGTAAAGGCATGGAAATATGGTATGATAACCCATTTCAGAGAACCAGTAGATCCTAAAGGAACAATATTTCAGGAAATGGCAAAATTCCAAAAATACATATTCCGTAGACTTTATAAAATGAAGAATTTGATTTTTGAACGCATCACATGTGCAAATATCGAAATGGTAAACGAAAAAGTCCACCCAGCGCATTATCTAATTATACTGGGATATGGAGATCTGATGAAAGATCCTATTTGTATCAAGTCGAGAAGGAGAATAAGAAATCCAACAGAAGCAAGAGCTATGGGAAACTTCTATATAATCCAGAAAATTGACTATTTGATAAGGATGAAGGATAAATACCCAAACCATATAATACATTATGGTAATACAACCCTGATATTTCCAAAGGATATGGCATGCGCAAGTCTCTTTTCAGAATAAATTGACAAGTCTGAATCAATCCATGATTACATGTTTTAACATTGAATTTGGAACATTTTTGTCTGATGAGGGAAATGACTTTCTATTTGATACCCTAATGACATGGGATCCAGACTCTTTGCCCTGATCAAGACGATGATGCAATCTATCAAGAATATGAAAAAGCGGAAGGATGGGAAAATAATATCGGAGATGAAGGCATGCAAAATCTGCTAATGAAATAGAATCTCTACCATCACATGTAAAATAGTTCAAATTCACAGTTGTAAACTTTATTTTGTGTGATGTAAGTTTTTGCTTTTACTATTTACATCTTTATGATGAGTGCTCTCCCAACAGCAAGGGCCAAAGTTCCTCTATAAAAGGAGGGCTTGGCTTCAGATGAAGGACACAGCAAATCAGAGAAAAACAAAGCCTCAAGTAAGAAACTAAGAATTTAGAGAGAGAAAGTCTTAGATGAAACTTTCAGTTAGAATATCCAAAAACTGAGAGATCAATAGGGAACTCCCATATCTCTTAGATAAAAAATACCCTGTTGAGAATTTCAAAGTTTGAGAGAACATCAAATGTATTTTAATTTTCAGTGTGTAATCTTTCAGTAATCAATAAAAGTTTCTTTTCCAAGGGAAAACTATCTCTTCGAACCTTATGATATTTAATCAAATATAGATTATCCAACTCCGAAAATTGATATCTTAAAAGGAGACTACGATTCGATGTAGGAAACGAGACAAATCTGTGTTTTGCCTGACCTAAGGTTAGTCGTGGTTGGGATTAGCCACCCCTGCAAAGCCGAAAGCTATATAATATCGGAGGATCCAGTTAACTAAGTTCAGGTATCGGTCGAAACTTTCCAATTAATCTATCTTAAATCACGGAGCATAGTGGGCTTATAAGTTTATCAAAAGTAGTAATGCATGATAGTGAGTAACATAAATAGTTATATAAAGAAAAATCGTTATTTCACTAATCACTCCTTAATTACGTTTGTTAAACTAATTTGCATTTAAGTTTTGTAATTTATTTGTAAAAGTATTGTGTTAATTTACTGTTGCACCTTTAATCAGTTGTATTATAAACTTAATTTTATTCTACAAGTGTTTAACAAACAAAAGTAAGTAACAAAAACACCAGGGACTAAACTGTAAAAGTCGAATCGGTGATTAGGCACTATTCACCTAATCACGGTGATTGGCCTAGACAACCTCCTAATAGAGACATACTACACGAGTTTGTAAGAACAAGCCTAATATATGCTTTTTGAAGCGTTTCTGCAGAGTGCAGACTGCAGTTCTGCTGCACTTCCAATCTCGAACAGCCTTATGGATTATGGAAGTATAACTCTTTAGCAGTGTCGGTCCACGCGAACATGGCATTGAAGTAGATCTTTGTTAAAAGCCTCTGACTTCTACAAACCAAACGCTAAAATCCCAACAGAGCAGATGAAATATAAATCGAAGAAAATCCAACGCGTCGGTCAGTTAATAAGTCGATGTAAACTATTGATAAGTAAGTTTCTCAGACCACAGGATATACAGAGTTACCGTCGAAAGACAGAGAAGAGTAATATACAACGAAGGTTTCTAGACAAATTTCTGGATACAGTGTCCAAAGGTCGAGGTTGAAGAGAAAGACAATGCGTTGACAAGAAACGACAACGTATTCATATGAACACAACTTCACACCATGCTTCTCAAGAGTTGGGGCGTGAATGACAAATTTATCTTTTTATATGGCATTGTCCCCAGGCTGTGAATGGTAAGTGCGTCGCCTCAGATTAGACTCAGGTGTCGGCTGCTGCAGGAAGATCTTTGTGGGATCATTTGGATCGACATATCTGCAGAAACCAAAATCCAGCATTTTTAATGACTTCATTAATCAACACTATATTCAACCATGAACACTTAAATGTGCATAATTCACTTACGCATGTCTCATCATATCATCCACAGGAGTTTGTGCTGCACGCAATGGGTCAACATAGGGCTGTGCTGTAGGAACAGCTTGTTGATTATATTGCCTCACAGATTTGATCAGATTGAAGAACAATGGTATGAAGGTACCACAGCCCCCTTCCTTGAACAAAATCTTGAATGAATGGGTTGAATGCAGAGCCCTATTCTCGGTTTCAGGAACAACCTGCACATCATGTGCTTTAATAAAGTTCCTGCCGCAAAAGAAGTGATCGTCTCTCCAAAGAAATCAAAACGAAAACGAAGGATGACAGTAGTTAACTTACCGGTTCCACGAGTCCTGCCACATTATTGCAGTGAAATATTGGTTGATTAAACTTCTCACCATGGACATGCAACTTCAGAGGGGCAGAAACAAGATCAGAAGCTGCAGGACCATAATAAAGCTAACAGTCTTTAAGGCTTGGGTAGTGATTTTTACACTCTCCCAATTGACATCCAATCATTCATACTCCTCCATGTTAGATGAGCATTGGGAACTATGAATCACATGGAAGAGTGTAAAAATCAATCTGGGGAGTGTAAAAATCAATCTGGGGAGTGTAAAATAACCAACTGACTTTACGAGATAAAGCACATATTTATGTACTATAAACCAGGAAATCAATAAACTGAGAAAGGTAGTAGACGAACAGGAGTCTGACAATAGTGTGTACGTTACTTTGACATGTTCACTTTAAAAAAAAAAACCACGTGTCGTCTTCACTATAGCTTTATTAGCAATACACCAAAGGACACACACAGTGAACACATGAATAAAGTTCTTGATCACAACTCAAAGGGAAAGGAAGTAAAGAGGCCTGCTAGATAGGAATAAAAAGAACATACAGTAAGCATATTCGTGTTTTCATGGTACAGAATAGAAATTACAGTACACCTAAACAAGTACAAGGAGTTACAGAAAGGCCAGAACTACAACGCAAAGTCTGAATAGTAACACAGTTAAAGACAAATTATCTGCATACCAGAGGCATATCAAACGCAAAGAAATATCCAACAGGCTTTGCTGCGACAAACACCATGCGAATATTTGACAAGTAGATAGTCCCCTTTGATTTAACTTTTCCACTCCTGAAGATAAGTAAACAAAAAACAGCACACTTTGTAAGCCAGTTAAAATATGCCAATCAACGAAATGAAAAAGCCAAATTTAGATGCAAAGTCTGGATACTAGACAAAGTTACATCTATATTGCGGCACTTGTCAAATTTCATTCATTTAAAAAACTTTGTAACTTTCGCAAAACACTTGTTACGTACTTGTGTTTTTATTAGTATCATGCTAGTTTAATCTTTTTTTGGTGTGCTTTCTTCACACTTAGTTTTTATCATATTCTCTTACCTCTACTTTCCAGGTTCTCTTCGCGTGTTATCTTGAAGATTCCAAACAACATATCATGTTGGCCGACCCCTAAACATTTAGAAGGGGGGAAGCTTAAATTAGTTGGGGAAAGCCTGGCTCACCCACCCATTATGTTTTTCATATTTTTTTAGTCTTATTTGAATGGGGATCAACTTGTACTGGCGGTACATTGTGATATTACAGTAGAAAGACCAGGGTTCAGTTTCCCCCCTGCCCTCAAACTCCGCCTCAGCATTTGAAGACTAATGTTTGGTGCCGTTTTTAATGCATAAAAAGTAAATAACTTCATAGAGGGAGAGAATTTATCTGCAATGACTTATTTCTAAAATTTATCTGCAATCAAATATTTGAACCAAGTGAAGCTCACATGACCAAATTTTACACTGAAAGAATTCAAATTTTAACTTGAAGAATTGCAACTACTGAAAACTGACAAGCATGCTCTAGAGACCATATAGACTCGACTTACTTGACCACACCCACCCAGACCCTACCTAATCACAAAGAAAGCTTTACCAAAAACGTATTGGACTGTGGAAGACACTGAAAAACCAAAAGGGGACTCATCGGACAAACACCAAGACCCAGACACAAACTCCCGAGCATGGATGGACACTTACCCCTGTTTCAGTGTATTGCCTTTCTTAGATTATGCACTGCACTGCCATAGGCCCATAGAGCATTCTAAAGGTTTGTACTCAAACAGAAATTCCTACAGAGATATAAACTTTCAGCCTAACCAAACAGCCAGACACTGCATATCTTTTTAATGGCGAAGAGCTCTATAATCATTATTCTGCGAAGCAATATGCTTAGGAGCACGGCATACATCAAACTCCCCACTCTTACACTCCGCATTTATTTTGGCTACCTACAGGTTGTCGTACTTCGAGGTTTTCTCAACACAAAAAAGGTCAGGGCAGGGTACAGGCAGTTTACACTCTCCCCCCAAAAAATCCCAATTGGTAGTCTTTGAACATTCATTTTTTCACGAGAACCCTTCGACACAATCAACCTAAAATGGTCACTAATTTCACACAGACTCCGTAAGTATATTGATCTACCCTAAACAATGAAGATGAAAAGCAACAGCTTTAATAGACGAATATGGAGCCCTAGCTTAGATGATTCAAATTTCACAGCAAATAGATAATTTAAAACGTGATGTCTCATCTGAATCTACAAGTAAGAATATACGTCTAACCACCTTTTCCGGTTCACCATTGACTACTAATCAAATATTTCTTCATATTAATAAAAGAGTTTTGATAATCTGATTCATTCACATTCATTTCTGCCAAATCAACACCCAATAAGTATTTACAATCGGTGATCCGGATATGAATCACTGAGTACACTTTAGATGTTTCTTTAACTAAAAACTTATTTCCAATCAAATTAATTTGTAACCAAGAGCGTAAGACTATCATAAGACTAATCTCCACTTTTATTTCCCCTTTATGGACCTCAGTTGAAAACAACACATCATTATCGATATTTCTGATCAAAATAGCTGATATGCGATCTCAAAAGTTCACCTAGCATTCCATCATTGATACTAGATTCAATCTTCATACTCTATTCAAT
Source organism: Spergularia marina (assembly GCA_963680865.1). Classification (NCBI taxonomy): domain Eukaryota; kingdom Viridiplantae; phylum Streptophyta; class Magnoliopsida; order Caryophyllales; family Caryophyllaceae; genus Spergularia; species Spergularia marina. The sequence continues at coordinate 5,368,653 of OY804555.1, forward strand.
TGTGGCTCGACTTTAAATTGTTAAAGGTGAACAGCTAACAGAACACTTTCAATTTTCACATTACATCACCTAGCATCCCCACCATCATACTCAATTCAATGTTCCAGCCAAAACAAAAAAGCACCTGAGCTAGTATATCAAATTTGAAACAATCTTCAACCTACTCCACCCATTCCCCTAATCTTTCTCTACACGCTAACCAACCAAAAGGAACAACACTAAATCCATCCTCAAACTCCGATTCTCTCCTACTCGACTCCCAATTACTAACCTTGAGTACCTAACACACAACCCAATCTAGCCCTCAGCACACAAATTTCCAAACAAATAACATCACATAGCATCAATATCCTTGTTTGGCATCGGAATTTCTAGTCGAAATTTGTTTTCTTCCAAACGTAAACCCTAAGTTTCACTGTTTTTCAACGAATGTAATCGCTAACAATACGAGCACGAATAATTTCTACACCGCACCTCCTCCGAATCCGTAGTAACTCATTCATTCAGAAAATTTCGAACAACGTCGAATTCCTTCATTCGATTTCAAGGCGTAAAAATTCAATTAGGAATTCCGAAATTTAGGCATTCTTCAATTAAATGGATCATAATTCGCAAAAAAAAAAAAAAAAAAAAGAGGAGAGAGAAATAGAATTACCCAGGGATTTTATCGACCTCGAATTCCACACCGTCGCGAGCAAGAACGAATAATTCGCCATAGAAAGGAACAGGCATACCGTTTGGGAATAATTGGGGGTTTAACGCCATTTTTCTTTCTTCTTTGTTGTTGTTGTTGTTGTTGTTGTTGTTGTTGTTACTTTCTCTCTCCTCTCTCCAGAATCGTCGTCCTCTTTATTCTCTGTGATCTGTCCACGAAAGCGTGTGCGTGACGCTTGTGTGAGTTGTGGCGGCTTTTCTCTATTGATCAAGAAGGTGTCTCCGCGTACGGTTTTGTCCGGTTTTTTTTTTTTGTTTAAAATAAAAAGAAGCCTCCAGCTAGAATCGAACTCGCTTACTAAAGAAACGCAATAACACTGGGGTGTAGAGGCGTTATTTTTGTTAATATTCTAAACTAGAAAGTATCTCGTGCTTCGCACGATAAGATTTTATATTTAACTGGTCGTTTGGCTGCCCTTTTAAAACACAGGAATTCCAAAATCCCATTAATTACATATTCTCTGGGTTGTTTGGTTGCCCATAATTTTAAAAAATGGGGGAATTGGAAATTCCTTGGGAAAATGAAATTCCCACATAATGGTGGAAGTTGTTTACCAACTCCCCCTTTGGTAATTCTGAATTCCCCCACCATCTTTAAATGAAAATTACAAAATTTTCCCCCACGAAATACAAAATTTGTTTTTATAAGGGATATAATAGTAATTACAAATTAGAAATAAGGGAATTGGATGTGTGCAACCAAACAAGATGTTGGAATTTAATTCATGGGAAATTCAAATTCTTTGATGTCAACCAAACAACTTTAAACAATTTCACATGAATTCTATATAGGAACTCAATTCATGGGATATGTTACTTCCTACATGAATTAAATTCCTACATGAACCAAACGACCACTAAGTCTAAAAACTTGGGGTAGTTTAGAAGTTTCTTTGCACCGTTATTTATATCAATAATGTTATCAAATAATGATTCAGTTAAACCAAGCATAAGAATGATTGTGTAGAAACTTTGATTGAATAATATAATACATGCATTCATGTTTAAGTGAAAATTAAAACACAACTAATCATTTCATACACCAAATAGAAACCGATAACTAACACAAATATTATTTCTCTTTCAAACACTAACTTAATATCAACTACACGTCACAAATTGCATACTCGTCACCAAAGTGCATTATCTTCGTGCTAGTATAAGCAAATTAATATGATACATATATTTTATGAGAGCATACAAAAGTTTGTTTGTTATGCAATTGTGAAAAAACACGAAGTACATAATGTAAGTTTGAGAGGGTAGGACTCCTGTATTTATACTTGTATTGCATGTATACTTTAATATTCATATACTTTGAATATATATATATCTCAAACTACATACATTCATGCAACTAAAAAGGTACTATGAATATCTCAAACTACATACATTCATGCAACTAAAAAGATACTATGAATATCTCAAACTACATAAATTCATGTATAAAGTTATTCTGTACTGTATACTACGTACTCCATATAATGTGGACAACTCAAAATTAAATCTAGAGTGGATGTATTCGAACTTAGAAAAAACTCATTGTATTATATGCTAACTTTATGTTTTTAATTTCATAATATGATTTATATCTTCATAGTTTATATATATGTTCGTTTAATCTGAATTTGAGCTTCATTCTATTTATCTAGTTCACTTATAGCCTAAGTGCATGTCTTGCGGTGGTTTATTGGTAAAGGTTTAAATACGATGTACGTGTAATATTCTCAACAACATTGTACTTAGAACATGTATATGTTGATAATGATTGAAATACGATGAACCTGACCAATATTAATTTGTTTTGCTGATTAGTGTTCATACTTTGTATTAAAAAAAATTTGGAGTGAAACAAAAAGTTGGTTGAACCTTGACTTTTTAATATTAATTGAAATTTACGCGTTTAAAAATTGCATGATTTCGTATTATAAGGTGTCGTTTGGATACCGCGGGAATTAAATTACCGTGGAAAATATGAATTAACGGGAATTAAATTCCTAATGTAAATTCGTAGGAATTTGTCTAAGTGCGTTTGGATACCATGTAGGAATTTCGGATTCCCTAGCATTTTTTTCCCATGGGTTGTTTGGATTCACTACTTCAATTCCCATGTTAATTAGTAAGAATACTATTTTACCCTTTACGTTTTTTAGTGGTCAACCACACAATTGTAAGGGGAGTATTAAAATTTTGAGGGCAATAGAGTAATTTTCTGAAATTGAAAGCATGAGAATTTTGAATGACCAGGGGGGGTGGGTAATTAAATTCCTATGGTGTATAGGAATTAGAAATACCCAAGGATTTTCCAATGCCCACACTTTGGATAAAAAGAAGTATCCAAACAACCCATCCAAAACCAAATTCCCAGGAAAATGAAATTCATGTGGAAATTGAGGGTATCCAAACGAACCCTAATTGTAGATAATTTGTGTATTTTTCACGTAAGAAAAATAAACATTGACTTTGTGGGTAAAGCATCGAGGTAAAGACTTTAGAGTCAAGGGAACATTATCTACATTTTTTCTTGAGTAATTCAAACGTTCTTTCTTTGTTGATGTTCTAAGGCAATTTCCAAGAATATAATATGAAAGCGTGTGCGTAACGCTTTGTGTGAGTTGTGGCGGCTTTTCTCGATTGATCAAGAAGGTGTCTCCCTTTTCTTATTTTTTTGCTTTAAAGAAAAAAGAAAAAAAAAGCCTCCAGCGAGAATTGAACTCGCGATCTTTCCTTACTAAAGAAACGCAATACCACTATGCTATAGAGGCGTTGTTTTTGTTAATATTCTAAATTAGTAATTATTAATTTGTTTAGCTGATTAGTGTTCATACTTAGTAATGCTGATATTGCAATGGAGAAGTTACCATCACGTAAGGTATAAGCAACAAGATTTCTGCGAGAAACGGTATCATCAACCCCAAAACTGATAGCCACCTTGGCTATTGTATGACATCCTCTATAACGGGTTGTCCGGTGTACTTCGGACAAACACATGTCTATACAACAGCTTAAACTAGTACCGTAATAACACATCCACTAGAACTCGAGTCCACTAATTCGGTACTTAACATATCAGCAGGTCCATCTCCCCGAGAACTCCTGAAGCTGTGTCCTCTTTACAAGCCGACAAGCTTTTCAACTCCTTCACTGGTATTAATGCCAGAAATGTAGGTCTGTCTCCCCTGTTTTTGTTTGATCACAACTTCACAAGACTAGAAGACAGAACAGTCAGCTGAAACCAATCATCAAAGCACTGGACAAGTCCGGATTCTTCCTTGCCGAGCAATATGTTAAGGTGGTTTCTGGCATCTTTAGTTCAAAACATATCATTGTTTTGCATCACGGATATGAAACATCAGCTGCAAAATGAATCAGGATTGTATAAGTCAAACTGCTTAACTATCCCGGATCGAAGACTATTTGATTCACTCAACAAACCTTAGTTCCCAGATAAAATGTGAAGAATATGCCAAAGAGTGTGGAAAGTCCTGTACATCAAAACAGAGAGTGATAAGCCTTAAATATTGCACAGCTGAGGATGATACTATCAAAGGGTGAACAAGGACTCGTACCTTCTTTGCGAAGGAAAACAGAAATCAAGAAATTGATTCCAGAAGGTCCAACAACAAAGCCAACAAGATTTGCAATCTGCCCAAAGATAAATTATTCAGTTCAGAAATCCACTAGAATCTTAATCAAAATATATGCACTCTAAATTTCTCAGGCCAACCCTACACAACTAAAGATATCATCTTAATGTATCCATAATCTCCACATATCACTAAATTTAGGAACCTACACTTTGACACCATTCGTTCATTCATTCATACAACACCACCACCACCACCACCAACAACAACAACAACAACAATTACCCCAGTGCCTAAAAGGCCTATAGCGAAGTAATGGGGTGTCAGCCTTACCCTAATGTTTGGCATCATTCATCAGGCAGGAAAATGCAATGAAGTCATTTATTGGCAATAATTTTAGGCAATCGTCAAACAATAGAATTCATAGTGTACATGCTGAAAGACTATCACAGTATATGAATTTTGAAAGTTGCTGATGGAAGAGTTTTGAAGTCTCAGTAGCCTAAGTTATGAGAGTATACCATGAGACAAGTGATTGTGACAGCACCAGAAAATGCTCTCAGTTCACGTAAGAGTAACTTCCCAAAAGAACTCTCCACCTGACAATATGATTGGAAAAGCACACAAAACTCAATATATGGATACAATGAGCCAACAAGATGAGTCACAAAATGGACAAATGTAAGAGCATGGTCTAGCTTTCAGAGTAGAGCTTCAACAACAGAAACAGGCCAATAGGCATTATCATGCCAGAGATTTATTAACAGAGCCAGGCATATAAACATGGGGATCGATTCACATAGTTCAGTGAGTTTCTGAAAAACTAAAGAGTAGAGACCCATCAAACAAGAATATTCGAGATGCGCCTTCATGGTTTACATCCCCCCCCCCTTTACCTTGCTAAAGGCAGTTGTTGTATTACTGACACGTGACATTCTTCATTTCTAGTTTTTTTTTCCAGCCATAACACTGTCTTATAACTGAAACCGCACAACTCTAAAAGAAAATAATCTACTTCCGACGCCCAAAGGTCCATCCTTTTAAAGTGTATCTCATGTTCCATTTCTCAGTGACAAACAGACCACAGCTAGAGATGGAGAGAGTTGATGAACTCCACTTAAATATGATAGTTACTGCATAGGATATCATCTCGAAAGGAGTATATTTACTGCATATCATAGAAGTAAAATCATTACCTGAAAAGCATTAGTAGCTGATTTCAATAATATTTCTGGAATAAAAAAGATACACGTCAACCAAGCCCATGATAGAAGCTTCCTGTTATCAAAGTCAACGACACCATGGGTTAGAAAACAAAATAGCACCATTTTTGTGACAGTCATATGATGAAACAAAACAAAAGTAGGAAGACAAGGTACTGATATAATGAGAAATTACCATTCCAGATCATGCCACACAGCGACAAATGTAAATATAACCCACACATTCAGCAGCTTTGTCCTTGCCCCACCAAGAGGAATGTAAATGTACCTGGCACCACGCCAAATCAGCAAACAACTATGCAGTTACGACAACCTAGTAGGGAACCTTCACACAGAATACAACATAAGTCACACCTTACTAGCCACTTATTGTAAGAAGCATGCCAGCTTTTCCAGAAACTCTCCAAGTTATGGCAATTGTTGATGCATTTTGGCATATTTTCAGGAGCCTCAATCCCATTGAGCTGTATGATCATATTCAAGCAGAACATTAAAGAACATATAGGAGTACAAACTAAGAATCATATGGAGCTGTGAGGAAACATACATAAACAAGGATCAGTCCAGGAAAAAAAGAAAAAGTGGTTAAAACGTTAAAGACTCAGAGAGAAAAAAGTGATGGAGCACATGAAGTACATTAAATACAACAGTTTATGGCATACCAACGACCAGAACCTGAAGTAGCGCCAAATCAGAAGAAATTTTAGCCACATGAAAATCAGCACCTGTAATATACCAAACATAACAAGATTAGGCCACACCTCTGCACGTAGTATTCTAGAAGACATCAAGCTAAAAGGCATGTATAGACTTGTCCATAGAAAATATAACATCACACACTTTTTTTTATTGAATTTAACATTTCATAAACTATGCTAGTCGGATGTACAAAGTAAAAACCAAAATCTAATTTTTGCAGATTGTTCACTAATTGGAATCAACAGCTAGAAAAAAATTCTGACAATGTCCCTGACATCCATAGGTCATGTCAAGTATAAAAGGGAAACAGCTACTTGCATAATAAATAGATCTTCAGTTAGTAGATCTTACCCCATACCCAATAATAAAGACATCCAGAGCCGACAAATGTTTCCACAAGTCACTGACAAAAGGAATAAGATATGGCAAGAAGACATGAGCTAAGAGATGGTGTGTAGGAATCTCAACTATTTACGCAAAAATACAATACCTCAATGCGAAGGCATTGTAATAAAGGAAATGTGTCATTAGCTCAATGAGGCAAAACGAGAAGATCCATCTTAATCCATAAAGAGCTACGCCTTTTATTGAGTATGCATTCTGTGGCTTGTCTATCTGCATGGAATGTCACTAAAATTTAAAATATGCAGAAATCATCAATGATAGTGAAGTGCATGCTCATCAAACATGGGCAATAACTAACATGTCAAACCAAGAGAGCAGGGGATGACAGGGTCACCAAGAAGTACAAAAGATAAGAATTGTCTTATTTTGGTCAAAATATATCACCTTTTTGATTGAAAGAGGGGATGGAGCAGCATTATAAGATAAGCTGTTCTACCTTATAAGTTTCTGCAATATTCAGGAGTTGATAAAAATATTACAGCCTGAGAAAATTCAAGTCACTGTACAAAAGTCAAAGATGCACTCTGGTTATAATCTTGAGTTCTTCACGTTACATTTTCATATCTTCAGTGCCATTAAGTGGTATTACAATGACCACTTGACCACATTGACCAAGAAGTCACCTACTAGATGTGTACACAAGATTGTCCTAGTGTCTAGCATTCATTTATCCGTAGAACCATATTAACCATAGTCATTTATGACTGACACCTCTTATCCGAGAAGGCGTAACCCCTGAGACAACTAGTTTCTCTTGTAAACCAGGCAGGAAATAATAGATATCTTCAAATGAACCCCTCCGCAGGTCGCTTAAGATCCGCCACTCAGTGCATGATGGATTATTCAATGGTTCACAGGTATGTGATATAAGATATACAATTATTAAGTTGCTACATGTAAAAACTAGAGCACATAACAGGAATACAGGATACGTAAACATATTGAAAATCCAATCCTTGCACTCCTAAAAATTTAATAAAACATAAGAACAAATTAGATTCATCATTGATATCTACTCAAGCCCGGTTCCTGGTTTCATCCAAGGAACTTGATTTCCAATTCATATTGCCACCAAACCTATGGAAGTCTCTTACCAGAGGTGGTGGTGGGGAGTCAGGGGGCTAGGTTAGCTGCACCTCCATACTTTGTGTAAGGCAAGGTACAACCCTTAAAATTAAAATTTCTACAGTATGAAGTATGATTTTTCCCTCTTTTTTTCTCTCTTTTACTTTTCTTTTTGCTTTCTTTTCCTTGCTAGGGTTTCAAACTCTTTTCTAATATGTTTCACTATTTGTTTAAAGCCAATCATTTCACTACTCACTACTTCTAACTTTCATTGCTTGTGCAATGGCGATTTCAGATGACAATTTTAAGCTCGCCCCAAGACCTGGAGACCTGGTGCATTTGCTACTATTTACGTAAAAGAGATACCATGAATAAAACGTGGTTATTTCTCAAATGGAAGTTATCCTGTCATTTAACTTGAAACGACTACTTGCATATCACTTCTGTTTGGCACAAGTGCAAAACAAAGATAGTCGAATGAAAAGAATGTTCGATCTCAACAAGCCTGGTTAAGCAATAACTTAACTATCTACACTCTTAAGCACATTAAGAACGTGAAAGCATGGGCTTTTCACCTTTTTACTACTTACTACAGTACTTTCAGGATTTGAGCCAACAACCAGACCATTCTCTATCTCACAAGTCAAAACTACTCCATGAAACAAATTTTCTTATATATATCGACCTAAAAAGAAAGAGAGCATCAATGTACTGCAACAAAGAAGTTACTACTCACTTCATAGTCAACGAATATAAAAGAAACAGCCCATCTCAACATAGAACATCAGCCTAGAGCGAGAGAGGCGAAGGAGGTGGGAGAAAACAAAGAAACCTAATAATCATACGCAGTTTCAAACAATGACATACCTGAGATGCAAACGCATTGAAACTCGTGATAGGTCCAGCAATATATAGAGGTGTGTATATCAGATAGCATAGGTATATGATATATGAGTACTTGTCTCCTTCTAAGCTCCTCTCCTAAACACAACAGAAAACATAGCAAATGTTCAATTGATCAGCTGTATCGGGCAGATCAACCAATATACAAGATTTGTATGCTATGGAAATGCGGGACAATATACACACAGGGATATATTGTTACCTGCAGAACTAAGTAGCATGTTCTTCCTGACTTACAAATGGAGCAACGCTGAACATGCTTCTACACACACACCAAATAGATGTTTGAGCACTTGATCCAATTTAAAAAGAAAAAGTCACACACACATCAATACAATGCTAAAGAAAACCTGAGGTATTTCAATATAATAAAAAGAATAAAGAGAGTGAAAGAGAACTGGAAAGACAGCTTGAAGAACATGAAATTGCAATCAATGTTCTAATACGGGTTAATTTGGTTCCAAAAAGATGATCCCCCGGGCATAAGAGCATTGCAATCCGTGTTACACTCTTTTAGACACAGGAACTCTACTGATGTTTTTCTAACATATCAATAGCATTAAGAGGTATTATACAACAAGTTGAGGATAATGCTTATAGAACACAATTTATATTCCCCTGTGAAACAGTCCATAATATCCAGTTTAGCTGTAGAATGTTGAGACAAGTGAATTGTAATGAAACACTGGATACCAGATGAGAACTTGGCTTACCCTCAATTCAGCGATTTCCTAAGCTAGTTTGGGAATCCAAGTATGATAACAGACCAATAAAGTTTTGGCCAGGAAACTTCATTGATATTTAGGAAAAAAGGGAAAGTAGTAAACGGCACAGAGGCAGACACTAAAGGGGAATGAGTTAAAAAGCACACAGAATGGATCCAGCTCCTTTGCAAAAAAAAGGTGGTCAAGAAGAAACTACCTCTTGATCAAAGTGCGAATCTTGTTGGGCCCAATGGTAATCATATCCAAAACTTAACATGCGCAAAGTAACTGCCAAAAAACATGTTAGAAACAAAGATAAGAAGTCATTAAAAATAGATGAAGCTATAATTAGCGACTTCAAGCTGAAACACTATAAACACAGATTTTGAAAGACTTTGTGCGTTCAGCCTTGCCCAGCTCATACCCATATAGATACATCAGCCGACGAAACGAAAAGCGTTAAGAAAGCTCAAATATTGTTCATGGCTGCGTACACTGGACGCAAAAGGAGAGTAAGACACAAAGACAAAGCGCCAGTACAAAGGAATCCTCAAGGCTCACGCTCATGCATCCAGAAATATGCTGATAGATCAACCCAGTGAGAAGCAAATTAATTGCAAGTACCTCTTCGAAAACTATCTTAACTTAGGGCATGTACAATAAACATTCCATATTAGCACCGAAGCACCGTTCTTCTGTTACGTCTTACAGAGCAACATCCGTTATAGGGCAGAGGGAAGAACAAAAGCAAATGGATGCAAACAAACATAAGAACGTACATCTTGGGCAGAGCCTCCCCAGACCACTCAGCTGACATCCACATATGACAACAAATCACTTATTCAGAAAACTTCTTCGAAAGTGTGTGTGCATAGGCTTCCACAAACCACATGGTTGTCAGATGCCAAAGATCATGGTTTTTATCAAGATATTATATCTCATAAGATAAGAGTTTTTTGAATGGGTAGAAAATTGTAGGAACATTCCAGAGCCAACTATGTATCATGCTCATAGAAGTATTATACAAGGCTAGGTCAAACTTAGAAGTTCTCCAAGCAATGGAACAAATGTCTTGAATTATGTTTCCATTAAAAAGAGAAGGCAGTGACAATACCAAAGTTGAAGCAAATGTGCCATCTAAATGTACCCCGGAAACCATCGAGGTATGCCCATTGCTGCCTAGATACAAAAGAAAAAGCAGAGTAAAAAACAAGGGCGATTTGCTTTCTCAACGAGGAATAAATAGAAGGGCCAAAAGAAAATCCAGCAAGATAAACTCACCCAAAGATGGAGAAAGAATATCCTCCATAAATGCGGTTCGAAACTAAGAAGAACATGTTGAAAGTCCATAATACAAACAAGAAGTACTTTGTCCTCGCAAACGTCTTCCAAAAAATAGATAAGGTGAAAGCGCACGTTAAGCAATACAAATATCAACGAGATACTGCTCTAAAAGTATTAATTTCACTAGAGAAACAAATACACAATAGCAAAGACTGGTTACACCAACAGAGGCTCGAATATTATTAGTTCCTTTTTATTTAAGGAAAAACTAACCATTGTTGATTCTGCACATGAGAAAATCAAACCCAACCTTGATTTTGTAAAACTTAAAGCCATTGAGGTATAGAGTTGACCAGCAAAACCAGATACGTAAGAACGCGTTTCATCTCAAATTAGTACTATGTGCTCTCATTTACTGGTCAATGAATGAGAATTGGTAATACCAGGCCCCATACAATCATACTAATCATGGTCACCTAGATTAGAGCAAACACCTACTGAATTCTCAGTTTTATCATCTTATGACTTGTGACATTCAACTATCTCAATACCATTTAAAACACGGGTGATTTATGAGAATATAGGCATACCTTGACAATAAAATAATTGAGGGAAGCAATTGACAGGATGAAAACAACACTGCACAAAGTTGGAAAATCACTGATAAAAGATCACGAGAAGTCTGAAATCTACTACTGTACACTGGAGACAAAGGGACATACCACGCTCCATGTAGATAGATTAAGTAGATCAACGAAATGGAAAGCCAAACAATAGACATGCCATTTGCTCGTAGATGATACATCTTCCTCAAAGCCATGGCTACCAGAGCAAACGCTCCAAACACAGCTGTGAGAATAGGTAAGTTACTACGGAAATTTCTCCACTGGGCATCAGATACATCCTAAACTCAAAACAATAAATAAACTAGTTATTAAAAATAAATGCAAACACCTTAAGATATTTCATGCAGCAACAAAGAAAATGCCTCGCATAACATACATACAGTGCTAGCTATTAATTTCTTGGTTGACCACAACACAAGCATTGATCCATTTACGTTTATAATAGCCTCTACTCCATATTTTTCAGGGACAGATTGAGCATAATAAAAGATCATACCAAAAGGAACACAAACTTCAAGAAATGTGTTTTGCATACATAACCAAGCATAAACGTTTAATCGTTTTTAAACAAACCTAAGAACACGTAAAGATCTCAGCCAGCCACTTCACAAGACACCAATCAACTCTGACTCCCACGAAGAGCAGATTTGGCAACAATGCCTTTAGCTCGATTCGACGTACTAATGCATTTTCTCACGATTGATTAGCCTTTGTGCATCATATTTCACCAAATTAAAAGCTCGACTAACACAAACTCCATTCTTCCCATTTTTTTCAAATTCCCGCTACATATTCGAACACTAGTTGAATCACATCATAGAACCAAAGGTGGATATATCTACAGAATAACAAAGTTGACGAGTGAGGTACGACGTACGAGGATTCTCTTCGATTCGAAAAGCCGTAAACACAACAGACTAATGAACTAAACCGTATGATGGATCACCAAGATCTTCATTCATTTAATAGTGGCTCAAATGGCGTATCGAACAAGTTAAACTCAGTAATTCAATCTCATTACAGACACAAATTACTACAAAAATGGAGAAAAAAACGAAGCTTTAATATGAAATCAAAGTAAAAAATTGAAGAATTCATCTCACATTGAGTCGATTACCGAGCCAACCAGGTCGGAGACCCCACACCTTTCCATAATAATCTGCAACAAAAAAAAATCAAAGTAATAATAATAAGTAGAAAATTGATAAATTGAAGTGAAAATTAATTAGGAAAATGAGGGAAATTAGAAAGGAGGAGAGAGATTGGGGGAGAAACCATGGGAGAGTTTGAGAGAGCGATGGATGATGTAAGCGTAGAAACAAATTGCGTAAATTATGATGAAACCAAGCTCTTTGCGTTCCCATGAAGTTTTCGCCATTGATGCTTTTTTTTCCGAGCTTTTCTCTGCTTGAATTGATCAGTCCGAGTTCACTCGGTCAATGGGCTGTTGTAAAGCTGATTACGCTGAGTCGAACCAATGTATGATAGTTCGGTCTAGTGGCTTGGGTTATGCTGGCACGGCTCTAATCCGTTCCGGCGTTTCACCGTTACTAGCTAACTCAATGGAGCATCCACAACCGTAATGCTAAATGCAAGACCTAAATCACATGGTCAAGCTGCAAAGCCCCTTTTTTTTGGACGAAAGATAGCGGTATTCTCCTGTTTTTTTGGTACTGACAACAAATTTGGTAGAAAGCAACGGAAGATGACCTTACCTAGAGAATCGATTTGGATGAGAGATATTTGCCAAAATGACAACCTACGTTTGACTAAGACACGAATCGAAAGTACTCATTACAACGTCAGTGCATAACTTCTTATCCTACAAAAACGTAGTATTGGGTATTTCATCATCTCAAGGATAACATCTTATATGATCATACAGAGTATATACTAATTTGAGAATGAATTAGGATTTAAAAAAGTTTATTAATTCGTATTAAATAATCGATGATTGAACTTCTAAAAATCTCGTTTAATTCAAAATTTAAAATACTAATATACTTCGTATAAGAAAATCCAAACGAAACGTATTGAACCCAACATGACGAACGGGCTTTCCCAGACCACACCTCATCCCCTCACCGGCTTCCCCCTATCCTCTTCTCGAGTCCATTCGTCTTCCACTAATAAACCACTACTGTCTCTCTATCTCTGCATTTCCTATCTTTTCGGAAAACAAGCATGAACAGCTTCTCCGCCACGTTTTTCAATGCCCGCCTTCCTTCCACTTTCAATCTCTTCAAAACTTCCACACCACCGTCACTACCACCACTTACTCACTTTCTTCCATGTCCAACACCAACCCGCCGCCGCAGCTCCGCCGTCATCTGCATGGCCGTACGCCTCTTCTTTTTATCTATCTTCTCATCCCTTTTTCCGAGGTTTTTTTATTAAATTTGGTTTGGAATTTGATGTGAATATTGTATTTGCAGGAACCTTATCTGATTACCAAGCTTGAGTCTGCTGAAAAAACATGGCAAGAATTATCTGTAAGTAATTACATATGTTTGATATCTTAGAAAGAGCTTAATTTCTCCTCTCTTTTTTTTTGTTAATTACGTAATTTTGATTATTAGGTGAATATCTTGTTAGAGAAGTATGCTTATTTATTAGTGACTCAGTGTATGATTGATTGTTGGTGTTAGGATTTATTTATGTGTGAACTGTTGTCTCACGTAGGATTTATTTATAGTTTCGTGTTATCGCCACCAATCGGTTTTAGGATGGAACATTAGCGGGTTTATGGACATGGACTCCCTTAACCGTTGGGTGTGTGTTTTTGGATTGTTTAGAAATTGCAGATATAGTGAATGGATAAGTGGGTTGAGGGGGTTCGTTTAACCGGTGCACTTCCTCGGAATTGTTATGACATTTAAGTGAGAAAAGCAAACTGTGTGGAAGACCTTTGCTTGGGAAGCCACCTAGGAATTTGTTTTTTTTTAAATTGTTTGTATTTTGCGATCTAAACGAGAGAGGTAAGTTGACCAGAGGAGAAATGTGGGCATAGTTATAAAATTGTAAACTGTTTTAGTCTCCTGACGCAAGTCCTAAGGAGAAGGCGTATAACTATAAATGGGGCAGCTTTCTCTGAAAAGATAAGACATTGGTGATTGGTTTGTATGGTTAAGCAAAAAATAGCGGTGGAGAATGTGGATAAGATATTAAGTGGTGGAATATAAAGGTTGCAGTAGTCAAGACAAGTCTCGCGAATTAAAGATTAAGAAAGCTGTGTGAGATCAATAGGCAGTGTAGAGTGTGGATCCAACCATTGCAATGAACTAAGCAAACTGAAAGGAACTGTTGGCATTTTTTTCGATCTTCTTTGGGTATTTGCAGCACTAGTTCATATAGATTAACTGGTAGTTAAACATTGACAGCTTATTTGATAAGAGGTACTGAGTTAGTATACTGAGTTAATGCTGATGAGAATGTACTGGTAATTTACACACAGATATTCAATTTAAACCACGGCAAAGTCCAGTGTTTCATTTTTATTACCATTAGTTTTCACCTTTAAAAGTGGGCAGTGGATATGTATCATTTCCTTGTTCAGCTTTAACGATTTCTTTGTAGTTCTTTAAGGTTAATTTTTGTCGTATCATAGATTTATAGAGAGAGATATCTTTTCACTGTTAAGGATGAAAAAATAGCCAAGCAGTTTTTTTATTTTATCTTAGTAAATCAACAAACATGATTCTATGCTAGCTTTGGGGCTTCCTAATATAGTAGTTTGTCAAATTAACATGCTGTATATCTTGTTGTGCTTGATTTGGAATTTCGGTGACAGGTCAAGCTTGCTGACCCAGACGTTGTTTCAAATCCCACTGAATATCAAAAACTGGCCCAATCTTTGTCAGAGCTTGATGTGGTATGTCAGGTTCTTTGATGCAAATGATGTTGTTTCCCACCTATTCCTGGCCCATATCTTAGAATAAGTTTTTTTAATGGTATTCAGGTTGTCACTACCTTTAGAAATTTTAAGGAATGTGAGAAGCAATTAGAAGAATCCAAAGGTTTGCCCTTTTGCCTTCTGTGTCTTTTATATTTGTGATGACCTTCCTCACACTGGAATGGGGTGCTTAAATTTTGTTAAATTTGTCAGCATTAGCTAAGGAGGACGGAATTGATGAAGATATGGCACAAATGATTGCAAGTGAAGTTGAAAGCTTGACCAAAGAACTCAAAGAGCTCGAGGAGAAGCTGAAGGTGAACCCTTTGACCTACCTTTCATCCTAGAAGAACTTAATGTCTCTATGTCTTTATATACTCAAATTCCTTCTATTAAATGTTTCTAAAGCTATGATTGTTTCTCATCTAGACTAATATGTATTTCTCCCATCCTCTTCCCTCTCTTATAAAGTCCTTCATTCTAATTATATGCAATATGAACAGATGTTGCTTCTTCCAGCTGATCCTCTTGATTCTCGGAATATAATGCTCGAAGGTAGGATATACTTTCTTTAACTTTCTCGTTAACTTTAAGTATAGCTTACTTTTAGAAAAAATTGGGAGGGTTCAGCAATGCTAACTGAAAGAACAACTTTCAGATGAGAAAAGTTCTGTCCATAAAATTAGGCGTGAATTTTGGAAAAAATCAGTAATTGAGTGGATGTGGCACTGATAGTAAGAATCCATGTTAAACAATCCATGTCACAAGAGTTGTGTAAATTTCACTTACTCTTAATTCAGAAGAGTTTTTTTTCCCCCCTGAAAGTTCTAATGCTCAACATATCTATCCTTGAATTGGAAATAGCGGTGGCCGTTTCAGTACTTGACTTCTAAGTTCGAGATTATAAAAACTGATAAGGGAGTGGATAAAGTTAATTCAGTTATTTTCCTCATTAGAGAAAAAAAAAGAAAAGAATTTGACTTGTGACAATTTATCAGCATGCAAGTTTCTGTTTATTGCTTTGTAAATACCATATCACAAATCTAGAAGATATTAGATATGTTGAACCACTTTTGCCCAACAACCAGAAGGCAATATTATATCATACTAAAGAATCTTGACACTCCAGTGGTATTGTCTTCTTGAGTCTTGACTAATATGTTTTTCTTTTCTGGTGAAAGTTTGCTGTATTATCATTTTATGTGATCCTTGTTCTGCCTTTTTGTTACAAGAATCTAAGAAATTGAGATCTATATTTAGTTAATGTTTGCATGTTTCATTTTCAGTTCGAGCTGGAACAGGGGGCGATGAGGCTGGAATTTGGGCTGGTGATCTTGTAGGTACATCTCTTTTTTCCTTATTATGTGTCTGCTTCCATCTACTGGCTTTAGTGATATGTGGCATTGAAACTAGATGGAAAATATAGTGTTTCTTAGTATTTCATGTTGACATCGTTTGTATTTGAAGTACAGAGGAAGTTTCTAGTAGCTAATAGATAAAATACTATCTGCCATTGAGGGTACCAATAGCATTACAATAAATTAATAAATTCGTCATGGGGGAACCTTAAAGGTGGACATGCCATGCATATGATCAACAAAGTCCAATATTGATCTGATTGGGAATGCGATTTCCTGCCCTATAAGGCTATAACTAAGATGCTCTCTTAAAAGTTGAATTCTTTGTTTGTTAATTGTTATAATCCACTTTGAAATTGTGACGGAGGTGGAACCCTGTTGGTTGCCACTCTCTTTAACTTTGAACTCATGTCCACCTCATTCTCACTGCCCCCTTTCTTACCATTAGATAGGATAGATTGACTGAATTTCATGGATCAAGTGGAAAAAACCTTGACTCCTTAATATCCATCGCACTATGAGTTCGACTACTGCTCTGGTATACACCTTTGTAAATAAAGAATTAGAATTTACTTCTGTTTGGAATGGCTGACTAATAGAAACAGTACCAGAGACAGCATAAGTCCCACAGAAGAAAATTTTAGCAGTTCAAATAGCACGCAAAAGTTTCTTAACATGTGAAAGACATTACTTTTGGTTTGTTTACTGCCTATTGGTTATTGCAAACTTATTTGGAAACTGTTTGTTTTGATATTATAGGTGCACATGTATGAAAAGTACAGTGAACGAAACTCATGGAAGTTCACACCAATATCATTTTCAGAGGTATAGAGTTTTTCCTTGGTGACAGAAGAACTAGTCCTTGGTGTTTGACTCTTTGCTAACAAGATATGGTTTTACAAAGGCTGAAAAGGGGGGATACAAGACATTTGTGATGGAGATAAAAGGAAAACGGGTGTATAGCAAATTGAAATTCGAGTCTGGTGTGCATCGCGTTCAACGAGTTCCTCTGACAGAAACCCAAGGCCGTGTGCACACGTCAACTGCAACTGTGGCCATCATGCCTGAGGTGTGACTACTCCCGTCAACACTCTTACATTCATGCAAACTCTTACTTCGAGTCTCATGACTCATATTATTGTTATAATAATTGTTGGCTACTTTTGTCAACCATCCTCTTGAATTACGTGAGAGACCACTGATGTCAAAAGGATACTTAGTTTATGCATATCCTCTATCATGCTGTCAAGCTTTTAATCTTTTGCCTAATATTACACTTCTATCATGGTGCTAAACTCCCTTTTCTTTCTGTTTTTGGGAGTTAGCTGAACTTTTTTTTTTCAATACATCTTTGTTATCTTTCCTTGAGTTTTGCTGTACTTTCACTTCTGTTTTTTCTTCTCGCTCATTTCTCCCTTCTGCTATCATCTTAACCCTCGAGGTTTTCTTGAACTTTATTTCATCGCACTTGTTTTTCCCCTTCCCCCACCTCTTTCCTCTCCATCCTTAGGTTTCCTGCCCTGTTACCTCCCCTCTTTGCTTATATCAGTCTCCATTTCCCCCTTTTCAACTTTTTCTTTCTTTTACCACCTTACAATGATGGTTCAATGTGATGGCTTGTGGTAGTTGACTCTTGGGAATAAGGTAGTGTTTTTTATTACACTGGTGAACTGACATTATATGATCCATCTTTAAAACTGCATCATTCCAATTCTTTGCTCCTTCCTACAAATTTTAAATTCTGGACTCTTCACTTGTTAGATGTCTTGAAATCTTCTTCTTTAAAATTATGGCCAGCTACAGTTGGGAGTGTCATTGTTATATGACTTTTGTATGATTGGCTCTAACAATAACTTTGCTGTAATCAGGCCGATGAAGTTGAGATTGTTATTGATCCAAAAGAAATCGAACTCACTACAGCAAGATCTGGGGGTGCTGGAGGTATGATTGGCTGTAACTGTAACCTTGCCCGGTTACCCCTGCTGTTGTCAGGCTAATAATAGCTCACCAGTTAGGGAAAAGTGAACACTACCAATTGTAGTTCTGCAGTGATGATTGCTTCTATGCAGTCTTTACTCTAGCCTGATGTGTATTCTGATGGAACTATTCATTCTTCAGGGCAGAATGTCAACAAGGTTGAAACAGCTGTGGATCTTATCCACAAGCCTACAGGAATTCGTATTTTCTGCACAGAAGAAAGGACACAACTTCGGAACAAAAGTCGTGCTCTTCAATTACTCCGAGCAAAATTGTATGAGATTGACTTTTAGATTTTATTTTTATTTTTTATTCTAGTAGATCCAAAAATTGTGTTGAAATGTTATTTCTTGTTCTTGGTCATCTTCTGAGGTTCACTGAAACTGATTTCTGAGATGTCACATCTCTTGTTTGTTCATCCCATTCTTTGTGTATTGAGGGGCTCAGAAGATTCCGAGGCATAGTTATGTTCTAGCTACTTGCAGTTAACCATGATAATCACAACACAAATCTAGTATGTTGCTAAATCATGGAAGTTTGAGATGTTGGAAACACTAACTTCAATTACCCCTAGGCTTCCACCTATGAGTTATGAGAACACTGTCAAAATGGGTATTCATTGTACTCCAACTTTGTCATAAACAAGAATGTTTTTTGTTTGTTACTATGTTCATGTAGCATGTATGTCTATTATTAAGGGGAGCTGCTTTATGCTGACAACTTCAATGGCACTCCGAATTCGAGCTTGACCACTATATTTTGAAATGTCTATATCGGATTCTCAAAAACATACTAACACAGTGATGTTCCAGGTACGAAATAAAATTGCGTGAACAGCAAGAGCAGATCAGGAGTGAGCGGAAATCACAGGTTTGATTTCCAAATCATTGGAAATAATTAAACTGTCAATCTATGATTCTCTTAAAAAGATGGTTATGTGGTATTGTGTATTTAATAGAGAAATTGTTTCTTGGCTGGAACCTGCTAGAAAGCTAATCGCGATGATAATGTCATTCTCTTTTTCAATTAATCTGATAGTTCCTAATAATAGGTTCACTAGAGAAATCTGCTTTCCCTATTTCGTAGTTTTAAATGTACAGGAAACAGTAAATGCTATGTTCAGGCTGATCAACTCCATTTTGATAGCGCTATACTACTGCACTTAATTTCGACCTGAATACGTATCTTGTATCCTTTGAGTGTGGTTTAAATAAAATGGGAGGATGCTGAAGACGACAATAGTGTCTCATGATTTACTGTACTGGAGAGTGGAGTCGGTCTTATTTATCTGCATCAGCTGTTTGGCTTTTAGGAAAGGCATGTCACGATATATGTCGTATCTAGTGAAATGTGTGGAGTACTTTTGCGGGGCATTGTATTTTCACTGATCGACTACTTGTTTGCGTTCTCTCTTTGTTTTGGATTGCTCATATGGTGTTGCACTTACTAGGTTGGCACTGGTGCTCGATCTGAAAAGATCCGAACTTACAATTACAAGGTATGCTTCCAAGTTTGATGTTCACTGTTCAATCTACTGTACATTGCATGTTGTGAGTGTGAGTGATAGGCTCCTTGGAATATGTTTTGGCTATTAGTGAAATGCTGTTCATTTTTCTTCGGGCATCCGATCTAAATCAGAAACTTGGAAAATTTTGAAAAAATGCCGTGTTGGACACTTCACTCGATTCCAAGACCCATAGACCATAGTCTACAGTGAAGTTGTACTTAGATATCAGCTAAATACTGATACCTGATACGAGTTTAATTTCTCAGGACAATAGAGTGACAGACCACCGGTTGAAGATGAATTTTGAGCTCACTAACTTTCTGAATGGGGATATAGAGACAGCTGTCCAGGTAAATTTCTTGATTAAACCTACAAATTATCGCCATTCTCTATCATGTGAAGTTCCTATCATTGATCTGAACTAAAAGTAATAGTCATCTGAAGATGATAATTGCTAATCGGAATATAGTCATTTCGGACTTAGGCTACGTGATGTTTATTTGTTTAACATGAGTCCTGCCGTCTAATGCAGTCCTGTGCGACCTTGGAACAAAAGGAATTGCTGGAAGCCCTCGCTGAATCAGTGCATGTAACAGCTAGCTAAGTGTGCAGCTCTGATGAAAACTTCCGATGGAACTGCCAGAAGACCATGCGGTGCATATGGGTTTTCAAGCCATGATTGTAGGATCAGTTATTTTCTGTTGAGCGTTTGATCACATGTAAATTTTGCTAGCTTGTTGTTCCCTGTTTGTCATTTTTTCGCACACCTTGCCGTTGTAGTCTTCACGTTAATGTAAGGAAACATGTTACTGTTACTTTTAGCAGACTGATTTGTGGTGTAATGATGGTGTGTTAATCAGGTTGAATTAGGCGTTTTAGGGAGACTTGAACTTTGGTTTTTATCGCAATCGTACACTACATCAATATGAGTGACTAGAGCTTAATCGATGGTTTTACGATAGATTGGTGGCTCGAGTTCCCTTGACGACTCTTGGACGAGAGTGGAGGACCGAGCAACGAGTTGGAGGTAGTTATAAAGGAGTTAGCTTGGACACACTCCAAGAATCACGCACCATCACCTTCACCTTCAAATGGACATATCTTTTTGTCTAGGGAACATTTTGTAGATATTCCAATTGGATATGAAAGTTCATGATCTTAGCTTTCCAACGATATATTATGAGTTCAAAATGAAGTTCAGAGGTGAGAGTTATGCCCGTTCGAAGATTGCCCCGCGCAGCATCCATTCGACTCGAGAACAACATTCTCGACTCGAGACAAATTATTCTCGAGTCGAGACCAATATTCAGCGTGGTAATTTTGAAGCTCGAGTCTTCTCGAGATGTGGGTATCTCGAATCGTGAGGCGGATCTTTCTGGTTTATACCTGCTTTTATCCGGATTTCTTTTATGCTTTCATTTTTGTGCTTTATTTCTAAACTATAAATAAAGATGCATGAACCCCTCATTTACCATCCTTTAATCTTTTGATATTTTAAATCTTTAAATCCTTTAATTTATCACTTTGTAAGGCCTTGTGCGATTGGACTGCATTTTTCTGATCTGATTTGATTTGATTTGATTTGAACTGATCTGATTTGATTTGATTTGATTTGATTTGATTTGATTTGAATAAACTTGATTTGATTTGATCTGAACTGAATTAATTGATAAATTTACTGCAATTAGATGAATTAATAACTAAAAATAGGCTAGATTCATTGATTGTTATTTGGATAATTCTGATTTGATTTGATTTGATTTGAATAAAACTGATCTGAATTGATTTGATTTGAATAAATCTGATCTGATTTGAAAATACTGTTGAATAAGTTGAATCGAACATGGTCTAAGTTGTATAATTTTCATCCTATTTTCTAGAGAGAGTTTTACTAGACTCATGAAGTAATCAATCATCTTTTTATACTATTGTAAGGATTTCTTTTCCCTTAATTTTGCCTTCAGATTCATAGTAATTTAATTCCTTGTACTTTAATGCATGATTTATCCTAATTAATTAGCTAGTAGATTAGACTTACGTGATTAATAGCGGTTGGTAATTGATGGTATTTGATTATTAGCCTTAAAAGAAAGCAAATTTTCCATGATTAATGTCACAGTTGCGGTTAATTAGTGATTGTGAAATTAATTAGGCAACTAATAGATTAGATTTTATTAGTGTCGCGGCATGCGCGAAATGAAGAGGTCCACGGTGGGAGTGACGTGGTGGCGAGTCGGGTGGTTTTGCGTTCTCAAAATTATTTTGATGTGTATGGAGAGGCGAATGACAGAGAGGGGATGATTTTGCGGGGGGGGGGGGGGGGGGGGGTGGGGGAGGCGATTATGGGGGCGATAAGTGGAGGCCACCGGGATCAGGGATGGCTAAAATTAATACAGATGGGGCGGTTTTGGGCGAAGCTGGGTCGGGAATGGGGATGGTAATTAGGGATGAGCTCGGGAATGTGAGTAGCGTGGGGTGTAAATAGGTGAGGGCAAAATGGGCGCCAGATGTTGTAGAGGCTAGGGCAGCTGAATTTGGACTTCAAATTGCGTGGCAGCATGGACTTGAGAACGTTGTTATCGAGTCAGATTCTTTGCGTTTAATAAACGCTCTTAGATATAGGAATTTTGCGTCGAGTTATTTTGGTCTTGCAGTTTTGGATGTCTTTAGATTATCAAGTAGGTTTAATTCGTGTAATTTTAGCCATATTCGTCGTAGTGGTAATAAAGCAGCCCACGAGGCTGCACATATATGTCCTATAGAGTATTCGGCTCGTGTTTGAGTTGATAGTGGACCGGAGTCTGTACTTGATACTACGGCTACAGATTTCGTAGCCGCGTTTACGGTTTGATATAGATTAAGTGTTTCCTTTCAAAAAAAAAAAAGGATACTAATTTGGGTTTTCCATTTTCTTTATGAATCCTTGTTATTCATGCCTCTATTTGTGATTTAGTTGAGTCATCACTAGACAAATTACTGAATTAGGATTGAAGGAGCGGAATTGGATAACAGTTGTTCAAACTCTCCACAAAAACGGATTAATTGACTAATAGTCGCGATTTGACATGAATAGCATAATTAGGGAATTGATTGAATTAAATTGCATAATTGGTTGTGAGATAACACCATAAGTCCTCTTTGTTATCATTGTTTACAACTTGTTCACTTCGTTGTTTCGATATTAGTTGATTCTCAAACCAAATACTTCCCAGTTTTATTTTATTTTCTTTTAATTTAGTTTTTCCACACTCTAATTGCATTCGAAACTTGTCCCTCTTACTTGTCAATACGATACCCACTTACCCTTAATAGTTAGCTTGATATAGTGATAATTTGACCTAGCACCTAACGACAATCTTAGCCCGTCACAGACGGTAGATACTGTAATAGCCCGAACCACCGTCCGTCGCAACACATCCCAATAAGATGGGTAGTCACCTCTTAGGCCCATAAATCCTCTCGTGGGCTCTAAAAGGTGAAGACCTTGTTGGTAGTATTATGGTAGGAATCTATTATAAACTGATCATATGAGCTTTATTTTCCCAATGTGATACAACCCACCTCCATAATCCACTTTCCAAATTCCGTAGTGTTACAGATACACTTCAGTGACAGAGTCAGGATTGAATTTTGGACTGGGCCGAAACTTATTTATCGGAGTTGGGATGGATCAAATGCTACAATTTACCAATTTTTAACTAGTTTTAAAGTAAATATAAACAAAAAAATTTGACTTTCTGCAAACTTGGGGCGGGCCGTAGCCAAGCTAAGCTCCCATGGCTCCGCCCCCTTGACCCTGGTACACATATACTCGCAAAAAGTCTCTAACGTTTTTTTGCCAACCTTATTTATTAACCTAAGCACGGCAATTTCATTAGATAGATTCAAATGTTATAAAAAAACCACGACACTTATCGGTCACTCATAACAAACTCCAATCAATAAGAATAAGGCTCTTCTTCAAACATAGTTTTATGTTGGAGTAAGTCTTGTGTAAGACAGTCTCATAATAACTTAATTTAATACAATCTTTTTTTATATATAAATAGTGATCCCTTTTACATTTCTAATAACGATTACATACTCATTTTTAATTTAGTTTAAGATTATAATGCCTCATATAAAATGAGTAATTGAGTTACTTTGTAAACTATGCGTAATTATATTTTTCGTTGTCCTTTTAAATCATAACTATCGTAGAAGATCACTAAAAGCAATGTAATGATCACAATAAATATTAAATTTGTTTATAGTTAGACTGTCTCATATGAGACTTTGCCTTTTGTGTGTGTGTGTGTTTTTTTTTTTGACACACTGCCAATTTGATTTTTTTATGTAAAAGTTAAGTTTCTAGCCATTGCCGAGAACACTAATTGTCAAATTTCTTCCTTAATTAGTATTGGACTTTTTTCATGTTATTACTCTAAATTTTCCTATTTTTCAATTCGGTCTTTTGGTTTCTTGTGCCACAGCACAATATGGGCAGTGCACCCATATTAGTTTGACCTCTACAAATTGTGATAAGCATAGAAAGCACTTCTAATATGCATTCAGTGCAATACCACTCAAACAGCCAAACTACTTATGCAGGCCCTTCATGGCAAATGTGTCAACTTAGGAGTATTGATTTCCAGTTTTCATGACAAGGAACTCCAAGTTTGTGAACCTGATATCGTTACATGACGTTAGTAACATTCACATGAGAAAGTCATAGATTCATCACATTCGCTCATCACATACTGCAAGCTATTATTTACATAATATTAAGATCTACTTCCCTTCGTCCCAGTTCAAACGCCCCCATGTTCTTCGGCACAACTTTCTCCCATATGTCCTCCTCCAAGGTAGCTTTGAGTGCTTTTGCAATCTTCCCCGTAGGCACTTCAGAGTCAGATATACAACATTGTCAAGGGCTTCCACAAAAATTCAATAAAGGCTTGATTTTCATAATGTCATGATCCAGTTTGTTGGTCATTTTCAGCACTAAGATCACAATTCAAATATCGACATCCATACAAGAACACATGGAGATTTCAACTTCAAGGTATCTTAAACCTCACCGGTCACCGCCAGTCACCAGTCACATGCTAACGGATAATGGCAAAACAGTTAAGGGCAAGAGCAATGTAAGATTATTATTATTATTATTATTAGGGTTAATTCACGTGGTACCCCCGTGTTTTGACGATTTGTACGTGGTACCTAATGTTTCGCAAATTTGTACAAAATACCCTCGAGATTTGACTGTTTGCACACGGTACCCAAAACTTAACCCTCTCACTAACACCGTCAACTTTTTTGTTTTACAAAGAGGTTAATTCACGTGATACGCTCGTGTTTTACCGATTTGCACATGATACACAATATTTTGCAAATTTGTACCAAATACCGTTAATATTTAACTGTGTTAGTGAGAGGGTACCACGTGCAAATCGGCAAAACACGAGGGTACCACGTGAATTTACCTCTGTTACAATTGGTATCAGAGACCCATGAAAGGTCCTGAATATCTTCATCTTCAAACTACTAATTCCGCCATAAAAGCCCATTCAAGCTTTTCCGCCAAATTCACTCTCTAAAACCCATATCATAAAATCACCCCAAAATTGTTCCAATAGATTACCCATTACTTTCTGAACTCGAATCTGTACTCAGAAAAAATCTTTGAACAATAAAATACAAGGAAACCACAAAAAAAACCCATATTGTTTTGTTCCGATTTTTCACGAAACTTCAATGACATACTGGCAAGATTAATTGTAAATCATTTATCTTCTCAAATGGAAGGGAGGTTGGGAACCTTGGAGCAAGTGTTGCAACAGAACCAGACGCGGATGGCGGAGATGCAGTCGCAAAAACAGGCGCAGATGGCAGAGTTGCAGGCTAATCTGCTGGCTATGAGAGATATGATCGCAGCATTATCTGGGAACAATGAAAACAGGAGTGGGAATAACAGTCCAAGAATCAACAATGCTGTCAACAATGAAGGTAATCATCCAAGAAACTTGAACTTCACGCCTAAAGTTGAGTTTCCTGTGTTTGATGGTAGTAATCCTAGAATGTGGGTCAAAGAATGCAATAGATACTTTGACTTATGCAAAATTAGTGAGAATCAGAAGGTGAATATGGCATCACTGTATATGACTGGTAAAGCTGAAGCTTGGATGCATAGTTTCTTAAGTGTGAGACCAAACATTGAATGGGAGGATTTTAAGATGGATTTGTGTGCTAGGTTTAATGATAATCTGGGTAGTAATGTTGTTGAGAAGTTCAATAAGTTGCAGCAAACTGGTTCTTTAGAGGATTATCTTGACAGCTTTGAGAACCTGAGAGGGTTAATCCTGCAGAGGAATGCTCTGCTACCTGAGTCATATTTTCTGGACAGTTTCATTGGAGGGCTCAAGACTGCTGTAAAGCCTTTTGTCAGAGCATTAAAACCTCCAACACTGTCAGATGCAGTAGAGCTGGCTAGATGTCAGGATGGGAGCCTTTTAGCAGCAAGAAATTTGAGTAAACCTCTGTTGGATAGACCACCTGTGAAATTTAATAGTCAAACTGTTGGGTACAATAGAAACTAGGGTGCAACTTACCAAAACAACAGCAACACCAAGTTTGTTCAGCCTTTCCAAAGAACAAACCCAAACCCTGCAAATCAGAGAACAAACCCAAACTATAAGAACTTGTCTCCTGCAGAAATTGAGGAGAAAAGGAGGAAGAATTTGTGTTTCCAGTGTGATGAGCCTTACACACCAGGCCATAGGTGCAAGGGGAGATTGTATAACATGGTACTCATTCCATGGATTCTGTTAAGATATAACCAATTATTGGGCCTCAACCTCAAGTCTAGACTTTTGGTTGAGTTGACTCTTTAACATGGTATCAGGCTAGGTCACAAACTAAAACCCTAAACACAAATCTCTTTGCTTCCACGCTCCCAGCCGGAGATGGTGCTTCTCTTCTACACATCTTCGGCCAGGCATGATTAGTCTTTATTGGTTGTCTTCTTTGTTATTAGTTTTATTATTAAATCCAATAATATGAAACTACTCCACGGTTTCTTCTTAGGTTTTCATCGTTAGTTTTCCATACCCACCTATACAATCCTTGTCGCCTATCCACTCCACCAGATCTGGTTTACATGGCATGATGCCCTCACAGCCGCCTCCGACCTCCGAGGAGACCCGCTGATCCGGACCACACCTCTGACGACCCACGTCGCTCAGCCTCACCCACGGATCACCGACGACCGCTTTGCACAGCCCACGGCCAGCCTGCTTCGCCGCTCATGCCGCATAGAGTAGTCCAGGACACTCAGCCGCCTAAGCCGCTGTTGCCGCCCCCGTCGCTGCTGCCCGAGTCTTTCGTCGATGCCGGGCTAGCCCTTCACGCGGCTACAACCAGTGTTTTCTGTTTTTTTTTTTTATTCTCTTTTCATGCTTCAACTATCACAGATAGTTGACTCCAAAGACTCCCTATGGGGATAGTCGGTCGAGAGCCACAACCTTACACCAAAAGAGTCTCAGTGACCCTGAGGTCTCAAGTTCAAATCCTGGGAGCCCCCTCCTTTTCAAGTGGATTTTCAGCACAAAGTTGTGCATTTATCATCCACATTTCAAGTGGTTTCAGCCCACGTTCCAAACCCAATGGGCTTTCACTTGAGGGGGAGTGTTAAGATATAACCAATTATTGGGCCTCAACCTCAAGTCTAGACTTTTGGTTGAGTTGACTCTTTAACAGATTCAGAGGATGAAAATGGGGAACATGGCTGTGGAATTGAGCAGTTTGTGGGATGTGATTATTTGGGTGAGTTAGAAGGGTTGTCAGAAGCTTTTGCAGGAGAAAAGCAACCACTCATATCACTCAATGCCATATCAGGTCACAATTCCTATCAGACCATGAGAGTACATGGGAAAGTCAGAAACAACACCATTCATATCCTGATAGATTCAGGAAGTACCCATAACTTCTGTGATGAGTGATGAGGAAACTGTAAGGAAGTTGGGGTGTAAGATGACAAATACTTACCCTATGGAGGTGTCAGTAGCAAATGGGCAGAAAATGGTTATAACAAAAGTTTGCAAAAATTTTAAGTGGCACTTGTGCAATGTGGAGTTTAAAACTAATGTTATGATCATGCCCTTGGGTGGATGTGAACTGGTTCTAGGAGTACATTGGCTGGCTTCTCTTGGGTCAGTAATGTGGAATTTCGAACAATCAAGAATGGAATTCATGTATGAGGGCAGGAAGGTGGTTTTGAGAGGGGTATCAAAGGCAAACCTGCAGTGGATGTCAGGGAAGCAGTTAACCGCTGAGTTGGGAAAATCAGTGTGGAATGGGTCAGCTTTTCACTGTACAGGTCAAACCTGTGGAGGGACAACATTCTACAGTAAAGCAGAACATCATACCTGAGGAGTTAAGGACTGTTCTGAAGGAATTTGTTGATTTCTTTGTTGAACCCATCGAATAACCACCTCACAGAGAGAATCATGACCATGCAATCCACCTGCATCCTGGAGTCTCTCCCATCAATGTGAAACCATACAGATACCCAGTAATACAGAAAAATGCCATTGAGCAAATTACTGCAGAAATGCTTGAGTCAGGAGTGGTAAGAGCCAGCCAAAGCCCTTTTTCATCACCCATTGTCATGGTAAAAAAGAAAGATGGCAGTTGGAGTTTTGGTGTGGACTACATGGAGCTGAATAAGCATACTGTCAAGGACATGTTCCCAATTCCAGTGATTGATGAGCTATTGGATGAATTATATGGGTCCAACATCTACTCCAAAATAGATTTAAGATCAGGATACTGGCAGATTAGGATGAAGGAAGGAGATATTCATAAAACAGGATTCAGAACTCATGAAGGGCATTATGAGTTTGTGGTGATGCCTTTTGGACTCACCAATGCACCCTCGACTTTCCAGAGCTTAATGAATGCCATATTCAGTAAGTTTTTGAGAAAGTTTATACTGGTGTTTTTTGATGATATCCTAGTTTACAGCCCTGATATTACCACACATGCTCATCATTTGAGACAAATCCTGCAACTGCTGAGGAAATTCAAACTGTTTGCAAAAATGAGCAAATGTGCTTTTGGAGTATCTAAGGTGGAATACCTAGGCCACATAGTGTCTCAAGAAGGGGTGGCAACTGACTCTGGCAAGATTAAAGCAATGTCAGCGTGGCCAACTCCAAAGAATGTCAAAGAATTGAGAGGTTTCCTGGGCTTGACAGGATATTACAGGAAATTCATTAGAGGGTATGACATTATCAGCAAACCTCTAACTAATTTGTTAAAAAAGAATGCCTTTCTATGGGGTATAGAAGCTGAAGAGGCATTTGCAGCCCTTAAAGAAGCAATGAGCACAACACCAGTCCTTGCCCTTCCAGACTTCAACTCTCAATTCGAAGTCGAAACAGATGCTTCTGATATTGGCATTGGAGCAGTGTTAAGTAAAAAAAACCATCCTATTGCTTTCATAAGTAAAGCCCTATCAAACAAGCACCAAGCTTTGTCCACTTATGAAAAGGAACTCCTGGCTTTGGTATTGGATGTAGATAAGTGGAGACCTTACCTTGTTGGGCAGCATTTTGTGATAAAGACTGACCATTTCAGTCTTAAGTATTTGTTGGGCAAAAGATCACCAGCTCCTTCTAGAGTAAATGTTTACCTAAGCTGTTGGGACTCAACTATGAAGTACAATATAGAAAAGGGAAGGAAAACACTATGACTGATGCTCTCTCAAGGGTTGAAGGTGCTGAGTTGTTGTCTATATTGGTCTCTCAAGTGAGGCCTGATCTTATGCAGAAGATTAGGGACAATTGGCATGATTTTGAATTGACTCAATTGATTCAGCAATTACAACGAGACCCTACATCTAACAACAAGTATAAGTGGCATCGAGAGCAACTGAGCAGAAAGGGAAGGTTGGTAGTTGGCCCTGATGCTAATCTGAGATCTGAAATATGCTCCATCATGCATAATTCTACCTGAGGAGGACACTCTGGGGTGCATGCCACTTACAAGAGGATGTATGAGCTGTTCCACTGGAAACATATGAAGAAAGATATCAGGAATGGGTGAAGGAATGTGGGGTATGCCAGCAAAATAAGGCTCTACTGCACTCACCTGCTGGGTTATTACAGCCTTTGCCTATCCCTGAAGCTGTATGAGTCGACATATCAATGGATTGCATTGAAGGCCTGCCAAAAACACAAGGGAAGGATACTATACTGGTGGTTGTAGACAGACTAAGTAAGTATGCTCATTTCCTTCTCCTGTCTCACCCCTACAAGGCCTCAGATGTTGCAAAAGCTTATTTTGATCAGGTGTTTAAGCTGCATGGGAACCCTCAGTCTATTGTGAGTGACAGGGAAAAGATC
This sequence comes from Spergularia marina, assembly GCA_963680865.1. Taxonomy (NCBI): domain Eukaryota; kingdom Viridiplantae; phylum Streptophyta; class Magnoliopsida; order Caryophyllales; family Caryophyllaceae; genus Spergularia; species Spergularia marina. The sequence continues at coordinate 5,398,982 of OY804555.1, forward strand.
TTCATCAGTCACTTTTGGCAGGAATTGTTTAGGTTGCAGAAAGTCGATCTGTTATTGTCTTCAGCCACCATCCTCAGACTGATGGGGAGAGTGAGGTGGTCAATAAGTGTTTGGAGACTTACCTGAGATGTATGACCGGGGAAAAACCTAAGGATTGGGCAGCCTGGATACCTCTGGCAGAATGGTGGTACAACACAAATTTCCATTCTTCTATTGAAACTACACCCTATGATGTTGTGTATGGTCAATCACCTAAACTTTATATTCCATATGTGAATGGTGATAGTGCAGTAGCTGGAGTCGACAGGAGCATGAATGCCAGAGAGGAATGCATTAACATGCTCAAATTTCATCTAAAAAGGGCTCAAGATGGGATGAAATCACAAGCTGACAGACATAGGAAGGATGTGGAGTTCAATGTAGGGGAATGGGTGTATGCTAAGCTGCAGTTTTACAGACAGCATTCAGTGGTCTATAGGAATTGCCAGAAATTAGCACCAAGGTACTTTGGGCCTTTCGAGGTGTTAAGGAAGATAGGTAAGGTGTCCTATGAAATGTTGTTGCCTGAAAAAGCCAAAGTACACCCTGTCTTTCATGTGTCCCAATTAAAGAAGCACTTTGGCCCCCCTCCTCTAGTCAGTTCAGTGCCTGCTGTGGATGAAAATCTGTTGTTACGAGCTGAGCCAGTTGCTATACTAGGAAGAAATATGGTAAAACAGAATAATGCTGCAGCTGTATACTTCCTAGTACAGTGGTCAAATGGAACACAAGAAGATGCTACATGGGAGCTGTCAGAAGATTTCATGACCAGGTTTCCTGATTTTCAAATTCCATGAAGCTTGAGGACAAGCTTTTTGTGGACAGGGATGCATTGTAACAACTTTAGCTGAGTTATAACCAACTCAAAGCCACGTCGGCTGGTAGTTAGAGTTAGTTGTACCTTGTCGGTTAAGAGTAGTTATAAATAGCAGTCTCTAATCATTCTTCATAAATCATTTTTGGTGTAAACAAACTCATCTCTTAATCTTGTAATCTTCAGCTACAATCTAATAATTCATCATTGTTCGAGAATTTTCTTAATCACAGCTCTCCTACTTTGTGAAGCTAGTTGTATACAGTTGTTTCGGATTCATCCCTAACTTCTGTTACAACAAACGTACAAAAGAAGTTTAACCTCCAAGACGTAGCGGTTGTAGCAGTGGTTGAGAAAGACGCCCAAACAATTAGTGTCGACCGAGTCGAAATCGAGCTCATGTGGATCAATGAGGATGGGGATGGCACCTTTGATATTAATAGGTTCAAACAAACTATAATGTTTGATTCCGACAGCAACTCTGGCTGTTCTTTACGCCTCTCCTCCGATTGTTGCTCCCACGTCAACGAATGCCACCACAATTTTTGAGCATTCGCAGTTGCTGCCGACCGTCAACGCCGCAGCCGCTGTTACCGGATCAACCCTTTTCTTCGGCATTCTTCTTCGCCAATTGGAGGGGGGAGGCGATTGTGGGGGCGATAAGTGGAGGCCACCGGGATCAGGGATGGCTAAAATTAATACAGATGGGGCGGTTTTGGGCGAAGCTGGGTCGGGAATGGGGATGGTAATTAGGGATGAGCTCGGGAATGTGAGTAGCGTGGGGTGTAAATAGGTGAGGGCAAAATGGGCGCCAGATGTTGTAGAGGCTAGGGCAGCTGAATTTGGACTTCAAATTGCGTGGCAGCATGGACTTGAGAACGTTGTTATCGAGTCAGATTCTTTGCGTTTAATAAACGCTCTTAGATATAGGAATTTTGCGTCGAGTTATTTTGGTCTTGCAGTTTTGGATGTCTTTAGATTATCAAGTAGGTTTAATTCGTGTAATTTTAGCCATATTCGTCGTAGTGGTAATAAAGCAGCCCACGAGGCTGCACATATATGTCCTATAGAGTATTCGGCTCGTGTTTGAGTTGATAGTGGACCGGAGTCTGTACTTGATACTACGGCTACAGATTTCGTAGCCGCGTTTACGGTTTGATATAGATTAAGTGTTTCCTTTCAAAAAAAAAAAGGATACTAATTTGGGTTTTCCATTTTCTTTATGAATCCTTGTTATTCATGCCTCTATTTGTGATTTAGTTGAGTCATCACTAGACAAATTACTGAATTAGGATTGAAGGAGCGGAATTGGATAACAGTTGTTCAAACTCTCCACAAAAACGGATTAATTGACTAATAGTCGCGATTTGACATGAATAGCATAATTAGGGAATTGATTGAATTAAATTGCATAATTGGTTGTGAGATAACACCATAAGTCCTCTTTGTTATCATTGTTTACAACTTGTTCACTTCGTTGTTTCGATATTAGTTGATTCTCAAACCAAATACTTCCCAGTTTTATTTTATTTTCTTTTAATTTAGTTTTTCCACACTCTAATTGCATTCGAAACTTGTCCCTCTTACTTGTCAATACGATACCCACTTACCCTTAATAGTTAGCTTGATATAGTGATAATTTGACCTAGCACCTAACGACAATCTTAGCCCGTCACAGACGGTAGATACTGTAATAGCCCGAACCACCGTCCGTCGCAACACATCCCAATAAGATGGGTAGTCACCTCTTAGGCCCATAAATCCTCTCGTGGGCTCTAAAAGGTGAAGACCTTGTTGGTAGTATTATGGTAGGAATCTATTATAAACTGATCATATGAGCTTTATTTTCCCAATGTGATACAACCCACCTCCATAATCCACTTTCCAAATTCCGTAGTGTTACAGATACACTTCAGTGACAGAGTCAGGATTGAATTTTGGACTGGGCCGAAACTTATTTATCGGAGTTGGGATGGATCAAATGCTACAATTTACCAATTTTTAACTAGTTTTAAAGTAAATATAAACAAAAAAATTTGACTTTCTGCAAACTTGGGGCGGGCCGTAGCCAAGCTAAGCTCCCATGGCTCCGCCCCCTTGACCCTGGTACACATATACTCGCAAAAAGTCTCTAACGTTTTTTTGCCAACCTTATTTATTAACCTAAGCACGGCAATTTCATTAGATAGATTCAAATGTTATAAAAAAACCACGACACTTATCGGTCACTCATAACAAACTCCAATCAATAAGAATAAGGCTCTTCTTCAAACATAGTTTTATGTTGGAGTAAGTCTTGTGTAAGACAGTCTCATAATAACTTAATTTAATACAATCTTTTTTTATATATAAATAGTGATCCCTTTTACATTTCTAATAACGATTATATACTCATTTTTAATTTAGTTTAAGATTATAATGCCCCATATAAAATGAGTAATTGAGTTACTTTGTAAACTATGCGTAATTATATTTTTCGTTGTCCTTTTAAATCATAACTATCGTAGAAGATCACTAAAAGCAATGTAATGATCACAATAAATATTAAATTTGTTTATAGTTAGACTGTCTCATATGAGACTTTGCCTTTTGTGTGTGTGTGTGTTTTTTTTTTTGACACACTGCCAATTTGATTTTTTTATGTAAAAGTTAAGTTTCTAGCCATTGCCGAGAACACTAATTGTCAAATTTCTTCCTTAATTAGTATTGGACTTTTTTCATGTTATTACTCTAAATTTTCCTATTTTTCAATTCGGTCTTTTGGTTTCTTGTGCCACAGCACAATATGGGCAGTGCACCCATATTAGTTTGACCTCTACAAATTGTGATAAGCATAGAAAGCACTTCTAATATGCATTCAGTGCAATACCACTCAAACAGCCAAACTACTTATGCAGGCCCTTCATGGCAAATGTGTCAACTTAGGAGTATTGATTTCCAGTTTTCATGACAAGGAACTCCAAGTTTGTGAACCTGATATCGTTACATGACGTTAGTAACATTCACATGAGAAAGTCATAGATTCATCACATTCGCTCATCACATACTGCAAGCTATTATTTACATAATATTAAGATCTACTTCCCTTCGTCCCAGTTCAAACGCCCCCATGTTCTTCGGCACAACTTTCTCCCATATGTCCTCCTCCAAGGTAGCTTTGAGTGCTTTTGCAATCTTCCCCGTAGGCACTTCAGAGTCAGATATACAACATTGTCAAGGGCTTCCACAAAAATTCAATAAAGGCTTGATTTTCATAATGTCATGATCCAGTTTGTTGGTCATTTTCAGCACTAAGATCACAATTCAAATATCGACATCCATACAAGAACACATGGAGATTTCAACTTCAAGGTATCTTAAACCTCACCGGTCACCGCCAGTCACCAGTCACATGCTAACGGATAATGGCAAAACAGTTAAGGGCAAGAGCAATGTAAGATTATTATTATTATTATTATTAGGGTTAATTCACGTGGTACCCCCGTGTTTTGACGATTTGTACGTGGTACCTAATGTTTCGCAAATTTGTACAAAATACCCTCGAGATTTGACTGTTTGCACACGGTACCCAAAACTTAACCCTCTCACTAACACCGTCAACTTTTTTGTTTTACAAAGAGGTTAATTCACGTGATACGCTCGTGTTTTACCGATTTGCACATGATACACAATATTTTGCAAATTTGTACCAAATACCGTTAATATTTAACTGTGTTAGTGAGAGGGTACCACGTGCAAATCGGCAAAACACGAGGGTACCACGTGAATTTACCTCTGTTACAATTGGTATCAGAGACCCATGAAAGGTCCTGAATATCTTCATCTTCAAACTACTAATTCCGCCATAAAAGCCCATTCAAGCTTTTCCGCCAAATTCACTCTCTAAAACCCATATCATAAAATCACCCCAAAATTGTTCCAATAGATTACCCATTACTTTCTGAACTCGAATCTGTACTCAGAAAAAATCTTTGAACAATAAAATACAAGGAAACCACAAAAAAAACCCATATTGTTTTGTTCCGATTTTTCACGAAACTTCAATGACACACTGGCAAGATTAATTGTAAATCATTTATCTTCTCAAATGGAAGGGAGGTTGGGAACCTTGGAGCAAGTGTTGCAACAGAACCAGACGCGGATGGCGGAGATGCAGTCGCAAAAACAGGCGCAGATGGCAGAGTTGCAGGCTAATCTGCTGGCTATGAGAGATATGATCGCAGCATTATCTGGGAACAATGAAAACAGGAGTGGGAATAACAGTCCAAGAATCAACAATGCTGTCAACAATGAAGGTAATCATCCAAGAAACTTGAACTTCACGCCTAAAGTTGAGTTTCCTGTGTTTGATGGTAGTAATCCTAGAATGTGGGTCAAAGAATGCAATAGATACTTTGACTTATGCAAAATTAGTGAGAATCAGAAGGTGAATATGGCATCACTGTATATGACTGGTAAAGCTGAAGCTTGGATGCATAGTTTCTTAAGTGTGAGACCAAACATTGAATGGGAGGATTTTAAGATGGATTTGTGTGCTAGGTTTAATGATAATCTGGGTAGTAATGTTGTTGAGAAGTTCAATAAGTTGCAGCAAACTGGTTCTTTAGAGGATTATCTTGACAGCTTTGAGAACCTGAGAGGGTTAATCCTGCAGAGGAATGCTCTGCTACCTGAGTCATATTTTCTGGACAGTTTCATTGGAGGGCTCAAGACTGCTGTAAAGCCTTTTGTCAGAGCATTAAAACCTCCAACACTGTCAGATGCAGTAGAGCTGGCTAGATGTCAGGATGGGAGCCTTTTAGCAGCAAGAAATTTGAGTAAACCTCTGTTGGATAGACCACCTGTGAAATTTAATAGTCAAACTGTTGGGTACAATAGAAACTAGGGTGCAACTTACCAAAACAACAGCAACACCAAGTTTGTTCAGCCTTTCCAAAGAACAAACCCAAACCCTGCAAATCAGAGAACAAACCCAAACTATAAGAACTTGTCTCCTGCAGAAATTGAGGAGAAAAGGAGGAAGAATTTGTGTTTCCAGTGTGATGAGCCTTACACACCAGGCCATAGGTGCAAGGGGAGATTGTATAACATGGTACTCATTCCATGGATTCTGTTAAGATATAACCAATTATTGGGCCTCAACCTCAAGTCTAGACTTTTGGTTGAGTTGACTCTTTAACATGGTATCAGGCTAGGTCACAAACTAAAACCCTAAACACAAATCTCTTTGCTTCCACGCTCCCAGCCGGAGATGGTGCTTCTCTTCTACACATCTTCGGCCAGGCATGATTAGTCTTTATTGGTTGTCTTCTTTGTTATTAGTTTTATTATTAAATCCAATAATATGAAACTACTCCACGGTTTCTTCTTAGGTTTTCATCGTTAGTTTTCCATACCCACCTATACAATCCTTGTCGCCTATCCACTCCACCAGATCTGGTTTACATGGCATGATGCCCTCACAGCCGCCTCCGACCTCCGAGGAGACCCGCTGATCCGGACCACACCTCTGACGACCCACGTCGCTCAGCCTCACCCACGGATCACCGACGACCGCTTTGCACAGCCCACGGCCAGCCTGCTTCGCCGCTCATGCCGCATAGAGTAGTCCAGGACACTCAGCCGCCTAAGCCGCTGTTGCCGCCCCCGTCGCTGCTGCCCGAGTCTTTCGTCGATGCCGGGCTAGCCCTTCACGCGGCTACAACCAGTGTTTTCTGTTTTTTTTTTTATTCTCTTTTCATGCTTCAACTATCACAGATAGTTGACTCCAAAGACTCCCTATGGGGATAGTCGGTCGAGAGCCACAACCTTACACCAAAAGAGTCTCAGTGACCCTGAGGTCTCAAGTTCAAATCCTGGGAGCCCCCTCCTTTTCAAGTGGATTTTCAGCACAAAGTTGTGCATTTATCATCCACATTTCAAGTGGTTTCAGCCCACGTTCCAAACCCAATGGGCTTTCACTTGAGGGGGAGTGTTAAGATATAACCAATTATTGGGCCTCAACCTCAAGTCTAGACTTTTGGTTGAGTTGACTCTTTAACAGATTCAGAGGATGAAAATGGGGAACATGGCTGTGGAATTGAGCAGTTTGTGGGATGTGATTATTTGGGTGAGTTAGAAGGGTTGTCAGAAGCTTTTGCAGGAGAAAAGCAACCACTCATATCACTCAATGCCATATCAGGTCACAATTCCTATCAGACCATGAGAGTACATGGGAAAGTCAGAAACAACACCATTCATATCCTGATAGATTCAGGAAGTACCCATAACTTCTGTGATGAGTGATGAGGAAACTGTAAGGAAGTTGGGGTGTAAGATGACAAATACTTACCCTATGGAGGTGTCAGTAGCAAATGGGCAGAAAATGGTTATAACAAAAGTTTGCAAAAATTTTAAGTGGCACTTGTGCAATGTGGAGTTTAAAACTAATGTTATGATCATGCCCTTGGGTGGATGTGAACTGGTTCTAGGAGTACATTGGCTGGCTTCTCTTGGGTCAGTAATGTGGAATTTCGAACAATCAAGAATGGAATTCATGTATGAGGGCAGGAAGGTGGTTTTGAGAGGGGTATCAAAGGCAAACCTGCAGTGGATGTCAGGGAAGCAGTTAACCGCTGAGTTGGGAAAATCAGTGTGGAATGGGTCAGCTTTTCACTGTACAGGTCAAACCTGTGGAGGGACAACATTCTACAGTAAAGCAGAACATCATACCTGAGGAGTTAAGGACTGTTCTGAAGGAATTTGTTGATTTCTTTGTTGAACCCATCGAATAACCACCTCACAGAGAGAATCATGACCATGCAATCCACCTGCATCCTGGAGTCTCTCCCATCAATGTGAAACCATACAGATACCCAGTAATACAGAAAAATGCCATTGAGCAAATTACTGCAGAAATGCTTGAGTCAGGAGTGGTAAGAGCCAGCCAAAGCCCTTTTTCATCACCCATTGTCATGGTAAAAAAGAAAGATGGCAGTTGGAGTTTTGGTGTGGACTACATGGAGCTGAATAAGCATACTGTCAAGGACATGTTCCCAATTCCAGTGATTGATGAGCTATTGGATGAATTATATGGGTCCAACATCTACTCCAAAATAGATTTAAGATCAGGATACTGGCAGATTAGGATGAAGGAAGGAGATATTCATAAAACAGGATTCAGAACTCATGAAGGGCATTATGAGTTTGTGGTGATGCCTTTTGGACTCACCAATGCACCCTCGACTTTCCAGAGCTTAATGAATGCCATATTCAGTAAGTTTTTGAGAAAGTTTATACTGGTGTTTTTTGATGATATCCTAGTTTACAGCCCTGATATTACCACACATGCTCATCATTTGAGACAAATCCTGCAACTGCTGAGGAAATTCAAACTGTTTGCAAAAATGAGCAAATGTGCTTTTGGAGTATCTAAGGTGGAATACCTAGGCCACATAGTGTCTCAAGAAGGGGTGGCAACTGACTCTGGCAAGATTAAAGCAATGTCAGCGTGGCCAACTCCAAAGAATGTCAAAGAATTGAGAGGTTTCCTGGGCTTGACAGGATATTACAGGAAATTCATTAGAGGGTATGACATTATCAGCAAACCTCTAACTAATTTGTTAAAAAAGAATGCCTTTCTATGGGGTATAGAAGCTGAAGAGGCATTTGCAGCCCTTAAAGAAGCAATGAGCACAACACCAGTCCTTGCCCTTCCAGACTTCAACTCTCAATTCGAAGTCGAAACAGATGCTTCTGATATTGGCATTGGAGCAGTGTTAAGTAAAAAAAACCATCCTATTGCTTTCATAAGTAAAGCCCTATCAAACAAGCACCAAGCTTTGTCCACTTATGAAAAGGAACTCCTGGCTTTGGTATTGGATGTAGATAAGTGGAGACCTTACCTTGTTGGGCAGCATTTTGTGATAAAGACTGACCATTTCAGTCTTAAGTATTTGTTGGGCAAAAGATCACCAGCTCCTTCTAGAGTAAATGTTTACCTAAGCTGTTGGGACTCAACTATGAAGTACAATATAGAAAAGGGAAGGAAAACACTATGACTGATGCTCTCTCAAGGGTTGAAGGTGCTGAGTTGTTGTCTATATTGGTCTCTCAAGTGAGGCCTGATCTTATGCAGAAGATTAGGGACAATTGGCATGATTTTGAATTGACTCAATTGATTCAGCAATTACAACGAGACCCTACATCTAACAACAAGTATAAGTGGCATCGAGAGCAACTGAGCAGAAAGGGAAGGTTGGTAGTTGGCCCTGATGCTAATCTGAGATCTGAAATATGCTCCATCATGCATAATTCTACCTGAGGAGGACACTCTGGGGTGCATGCCACTTACAAGAGGATGTATGAGCTGTTCCACTGGAAACATATGAAGAAAGATATCAGGAATGGGTGAAGGAATGTGGGGTATGCCAGCAAAATAAGGCTCTACTGCACTCACCTGCTGGGTTATTACAGCCTTTGCCTATCCCTGAAGCTGTATGAGTCGACATATCAATGGATTGCATTGAAGGCCTGCCAAAAACACAAGGGAAGGATACTATACTGGTGGTTGTAGACAGACTAAGTAAGTATGCTCATTTCCTTCTCCTGTCTCACCCCTACAAGGCCTCAGATGTTGCAAAAGCTTATTTTGATCAGGTGTTTAAGCTGCATGGGAACCCTCAGTCTATTGTGAGTGACAGGGAAAAGATCTTCATCAGTCACTTTTGGCAGGAATTGTTTAGGTTGCAGAAAGTCGATCTGTTATTGTCTTCAGCCACCATCCTCAGACTGATGGGGAGAGTGAGGTGGTCAATAAGTGTTTGGAGACTTACCTGAGATGTATGACCGGGGAAAAACCTAAGGATTGGGCAGCCTGGATACCTCTGGCAGAATGGTGGTACAACACAAATTTCCATTCTTCTATTGAAACTACACCCTATGATGTTGTGTATGGTCAATCACCTAAACTTTATATTCCATATGTGAATGGTGATAGTGCAGTAGCTGGAGTCGACAGGAGCATGAATGCCAGAGAGGAATGCATTAACATGCTCAAATTTCATCTAAAAAGGGCTCAAGATGGGATGAAATCACAAGCTGACAGACATAGGAAGGATGTGGAGTTCAATGTAGGGGAATGGGTGTATGCTAAGCTGCAGTTTTACAGACAGCATTCAGTGGTCTATAGGAATTGCCAGAAATTAGCACCAAGGTACTTTGGGCCTTTCGAGGTGTTAAGGAAGATAGGTAAGGTGTCCTATGAAATGTTGTTGCCTGAAAAAGCCAAAGTACACCCTGTCTTTCATGTGTCCCAATTAAAGAAGCACTTTGGCCCCCCTCCTCTAGTCAGTTCAGTGCCTGCTGTGGATGAAAATCTGTTGTTACGAGCTGAGCCAGTTGCTATACTAGGAAGAAATATGGTAAAACAGAATAATGCTGCAGCTGTATACTTCCTAGTACAGTGGTCAAATGGAACACAAGAAGATGCTACATGGGAGCTGTCAGAAGATTTCATGACCAGGTTTCCTGATTTTCAAATTCCATGAAGCTTGAGGACAAGCTTTTTGTGGACAGGGATGCATTGTAACAACTTTAGCTGGGTTATAACCAACTCAAAGCCACGTCGGCTGGTAGTTAGAGTTAGTTGTACCTTGTCGGTTAAGAGTAGTTATAAATAGCAGTCTCTAATCATTCTTCATAAATCATTTTTGGTGTAAACAAACTCATCTCTTAATCTTGTAATCTTCAGCTACAATCTAATAATTCATCATTGTTCGAGAATTTTCTTAATCACAGCTCTCCTACTTTGTGAAGCTAGTTGTATACAGTTGTTTCGGATTCATCCCTAACTTCTGTTACAACAAACGTACAAAAGAAGTTTAACCTCCAAGACGTAGCGGTTGTAGCAGTGGTTGAGAAAGACGCCCAAACAATTAGTGTCGACCGAGTCGAAATCGAGCTCATGTGGATCAATGAGGATGGGGATGGCACCTTTGATATTAATAGGTTCAAACAAACTATAATGTTTGATTCCGACAGCAACTCTGGCTGTTCTTTACGCCTCTCCTCCGATTGTTGCTCCCACGTCAACGAATGCCACCACAATTTTTGAGCATTCGCAGTTGCTGCCGACCGTCAACGCCGCAGCCGCTGTTACCGGATCAACCCTTTTCTTCGGCATTCTTCTTCGCCAATTGGAGAATCTTTTTTGCCGCCGTTTGGTTGTTCTTCTTTGCCGTCACTATTTTCATCGTTTGCAAACCTTTCTTTTTTTCATCATTTGGATCGGTTTTTTTTTTTTGTGTTAATTAACGTGGTACCCTTGTGTTTTGCCGACATGTACGTGGTACCCAATATTTGCAAATTTGTACAAAATACCCTCGAGATTTGACTGTTTGCACACGGTACCTAAAACTTAACTCTCCCATTAACACCGTCAACTTTATTTTTTTAAATAGAGGGTTAGTTCACGTAGTACACTCATGTTTTACCGATTTGCACGTGGTACCCAATTTTTTGCAAATTTGTACCAAATATCGTCAAGATTTGAACGTTTTTACATGATACCCTTACCTTTAAAATTCCGTGAACGGTCTTGCACACTGTCTACCCACCAGTACCACCGCACCTCCTCCTTCCTCTGTGCGGATCCTCCTCAAGTCCTCAGTATGTATTTAGGGGCTCCGAGCCCACCGCATCAACCCCCTCGGCATCACCTTCTAACGCCCACGTACGACCTTTGACTGCTTCTTGTCTCTCTTGCTTGTAGCCTTACCCGGCCTCCATCGATCGACTGACCTTCAACGTCTACCCACCCTCTCACCGACAAACGTCGTCTAATGTCCGACATCTCACGTGTAGGTACAGTGGACTCTAGCCAATAGCCTAGTACTAGCTTCGCTTATTTTGGTCTACTCATCATGGATGAAAGAGTCTCCCTAAATAATATGCAAATGAAGATAAATCTGAAAATTATTTACGATAGAATTTTCGGTTGATATTGGAGTTAATTAAATTCTTTTTGCATAAAAAAAATCAAATATTCAAAATAGGAATAGATAGACAAGATTAAATGAATTAAGGAAACAAATCTTTTGATAACATAAAAAAATATTATATGTTGTAATCCCGTGTGATAAGGTGTATCATAGAAACATTTTTAATCATGGTTAAAAAAAATCAAATGGTTGAAATTTATCTTATCCTATTTTTATGGTCAAGATTTTAATCATTATCATAATTGTCAAATACTGATAAGTATAATAGAATTTTTGCATATAATCAACATCAGTGAATTTTTAACAACAATCATATTTCACCCGGTATAAAACTAGTGAGTAAGTGAGGACATATGAGTAGTTTTAAGTGCCAAAAACGGAAAAGTAAGGGCATGTTGGTATCGTTTTCTGTTTTTTATTTTTTTTTTAACCAAAGTCCCGTTTTTGAAAACCAGTAAAAGTGGTTTTCAGTTCTCAGTTGTCAGTTTTCATTTTCTGTATGACAATTATAGAAATATACAGCTTAAATTAATATTTGCAACTTATTTAGCTAAATATTTTACGCAAAAAAAAAAAACCAAAAACTGAAAACGATAGTGATACCGAACGGGTCCAAGAAAATGAGGGGGACGGAGGGAGTAATATAGAGATTAGAGTTTTCAAAAGAAAAAAAAATGTAGAGATTAGAGAGTCCACAGGTCGAACCAAAGGCACTTCCACTTGTCGAACAACTAAACAATGGCTGACTCTTCTCTTCTCCAAAACTCGTGAGTTTTCCACATGGCCATCTTCACATCTTCATCTTCATCTCCTTTTCTCTCCATCTCTATGAACAAGCGACTCTCTTCCTCTTTCCACCGCTTTTTCTCCTATCGACACTCCCATCACACCCATCTTCCCAAACTACCCTCCCCCAGAACGCAGCTACCCTTGCGTTTCCCTCAATCTTCCCCATTTTCTCTACCCTCCACCGTAATTTTGTCACGACCCATTTCATCCAATAAGATTTTATCAATGGCTGATCATTCTTCAAGTAGTTCTGTTCCCTCTAAAACTCATACTAATCGTTTGGCTTCTGAGCATAGTCCGTACCTTCTTCAGCATGCCCATAATCCCGTAAGTCTCACGCTTCTTTCTTTTATTTGCTTAATCTGTTTGCTGGGGTTATAGACGTAAACTAGTAGGATACGTAATTTTTTATTCTGGTATAATATGAGGCGCAAATGTTAGTACAATCGATATTAGGAAGGGCAATCGAACTTCGTATATTGGGGTAGTGATTTTTACACTCGCATTTTTTTTTTATCACAACCCCACTGTCACAGTTTCCAATGTCAGAAGGAATTTGAAATTTACTCTTACGGTGTAAAAATTATTACCCGTTTATTTACTGTTTTGCCATTAGTTTAATCACTGTTTGTGCATTTTTTTGGGTAATGATATTGCCGCGCCTTGAATCAACTGATCCACGCTCGTTTGTGCCTCGCAAGTCATAAACCTGTACCACATTTTTTTTCTTAAGAGGATGATCATGCTTACATGTATATTAGTGTATAATAAAGTGTTGGAGAATTGGAGATGATCAGGGCACTAACAATATTGGTTCTTGTTGGAAGATGTTTTTGTGGAATTCATGTAAAGTTTAGGGATTGGAAGTTGATGTGAAGGCGAGTTTCGGTATCAAATTGGTAATCACTGTGTGGTTCCATATAAGTTTCCATGAGTTTGGCATTTGTGATATTTTGGTGCTTGTAAAGTTTTAAGTGTTGGATGACTTATTGGTTTGATTGTAGGAGCGTAAATGTATAATGAGTTGATTATGGTTACTTGCGTTTTGTTTACCGGTGAGGAATCGGTTGATGTAGAATAGATGGTGCATTGGATGCAATAGCTAAGATGCATTTTCAGTTTAGAACTCAGCTGTGTCTCGGTCAGGCATATTAAACCTGATTGCTTTCTGATGAGGCCGGACGCTGAGACGGGTTTTCCTGCCCCTTATTACTTTATTAGGATTGTGATTCAGTGATTGAGTTACTGATATCCAAGTGCTGTTTACATGGAACGTTTAACCTTTTTCAGTCTTCAAATTTCTCATTTGAATATCTGTTACTGCCACCAAGATCTGTAAAAATAACCACTGCCAAAGGTTTTTTGGTGATTGGAGCACTCTTTTACTCTGTGGCACATGACACTTGCCATGATGGTTGGGTATAGCTGATGTTCTTAGGTACCATCAATTTTGGGCCTAGTTTTTTTATGATCACTATCCTGTTGTCTTAGTCAGCTAACCCTCTTTGTGGGAATATTGGTTAGAGAGTAGTTGGCGCCATAACCCGGCGTTAGGTTCATACTGCATTGCCATTTCTGCAGTGCTCATAATGTCATGGGATGGCTTACAAAGTAACCTCTGCCAACTAACTGATGGTTAGAAAGCAAGATATGTTTGGATAATCTGGGACTCCATACTCTTGTTTTAGTTTGTAACTAGGCAATATTACCCCTTTCTATTCTTTAAGTTGCATCAAAGTCAGGGACAGTCATAACTTGAGATTTTGAGTGTGGCAGACTGTCATAATTTGAGATTTTGAGCGTAGTAGTTAGGAGCCTTTGCAACAAGGTCTGTTATTACCTTGTACATCAACATTGTTAATATTCCTCTTTTCTTGGAGATTTTTTTATGATTGGATTTAGAGAGATAACCTAGGATTTGTTGGATTCATAAGAGGTGGTCATTTATGTACCGTTTATGGAGCCAATGGTGCCCCTGCCAAGTTCTTAGTTGTATGTGTTATAGAGGAACAGTGACCTTTGCTGTAGTATAAATTATGTAGGAATTTTGGTGGATGCATAATGATTGGTCTATCTGGTGATTAAAGGTTAATTGGTATCCATGGGGCGAGGAAGCATTCGCGGAAGCCAGAAGAAGAGACGTACCCATTTTTTTATCAAGTATATCAATCGTTCCAAAGGGATTCTTTCCTACCTCACATTGTCCTTGAATCTAGTTTGCTTTTTCAATATTTTTCTTATTCTAATTGATGAATTGTCATTTGCTTGCCGTTTCTTTTGGATGAAGTTGGTTACAGCACCTGCCACTGGTTAGATTTCCATCAACACATCTATGACTTCAATGCAAAGTCTTAAGTTGCTCCCTGTTTCTTTTTTTAGTTTATCTTAAATCATATATGCTCTCTCCTGCTTAGGTGTCATGTTATGGAAGTGGAGTCCTTTGAGAGTGAAGAGGTAGCAAAAATGCTTAATGATTGGTTTGTCAGTATCAAGGTCAGTTTGTTGATGGTTTTACAAGATCTCTGATTACTTTGATCCTTATCTTGTTAATTAGTAATGCGCTGGCAGGTTATGTATGTGTTGTTCTGATGGTGTCTCTCTTTAACAGGTGGACAGGGAGGAAAGGCCAGATGTTGACAAGGTATTTTCTAGTGACTGGTAGATCAACTTCTAAAGTGTCACAGGGCTGATCTCTTTGTCTAATGATACATGTTTTGGAGGGTGAAATCAATCTTGTTTCTTTTCCTTTAGATAACATGGTCAGTAAAACTAATGTTCACCTTGATTTTACTTATCTGTATGTTTAATCTGGTGGTCATTGATTCTACTATTGTCCTTCAAATAATGTGTTCAAGCGTTGCTTTATGAAATTTATCCTGCTTCCAGGTTTACATGACTTATGTCCAAGCTTTATATGGTGGTGGAGGCTGGCCTTTGAGTGCATTCCTATCGCCTGATCTTAAGCCACTAATGGGTGGAACTTACTTTCCACCTGATGACAAGTATGGGAGACCTGGATTTAAAACTGTGCTGAGGTAAGTATACAACTAAAACTTGTATTTGCAGATCCTCTTAACTTTTGCAATAGTGGAAGGTACTACGTTACACCACAACATGGTGTTCTATTCTCCGTTATCCATGACTATGTACTTTTGCTACACGTCAGAAAAGTCAAAGAGGCTTGGGAAACTAAGAAGGATGTACTTATCAAAAGTGGTGCTTTTGCCATTGAGCAATTGTCTGAAGCTTTAGCTACTAAAGCTAGCCTGGATAAACTACCTGACGGCCTGTCACAAGAAGCATTGTTCCAGTGTGCAGACCAAGTATGTATTGTTTTGTTCTACTGCACAATTAGTCTATTGGATTTCTATGGTAATTTGTTTGATCTTTTAAGTTGGTTTATAAATGTGTAGGATATGTAATATGCACTATGTGTCGTCTATTATACTGGAGTCTTGTATAGGAGAACTGATACTTATTTTCCCCTTGTGAATCTGAGACCTTGATTAGTGAAAATCTCAAATTGCTGTGGTTTCTACTTCCTATCTAGCCTTCTTATTTCCTTTTTTTTCTTACTTTTTGTCTCCTCATCTATCTGTGAGTGTCAGCTAAAAAGATTTGTAGCTGTTCGTCCTTTTTCTCTTCTTGCACTTTTGTCTAGTTCATATCTAAGTCAACAATGTCTTTTAAAGCTTTCAGAGCGTTATGATCCAGTAAATGGTGGGTTTGGTTCTGCTCCAAAATTTCCAAGGCCAGTAGAGATCCAATTGATGCTTTATCATTCCAAAAAGATGGAGGAAAGTAGAAAATCTGGTGAAGCGAAGGAAGGATATCAGATGGTGAATTTTACTTTGCAATGTATGGCACGGGGAGGTGTCCATGATCACGTTGGGGGTGGTTTTCACAGATACAGCGTAGACGAGTATTGGCATGGTTAGATTTGAACTCTTGTTGAAACATGGTCAAAGCTGTTTAATGTTGCACTTTCCTAGTCTCGGTTTCTTTGAGAAAATAGAGTGAGATCGGTAGCAATTCTTTGCTATAAATTGGCAGAAGAGCAAGATAGTCATTTTAGGATGAATTACATCTATTCAGCACGGTATCTAGTTCCAGTACTATTTATTTTTTCTTAATTTATCTTTTATGTCTCGTGCTATGTCCCTGTTCATAAGGAAAACTTGCAAATAAAACTTTTGTGATGTTTTTGTTTGCAGTCCCACATTTTGAGAAAATGCTGTATGATCAGGGACAGCTGGTTAATGTTTATTTGGATGCATTTGCAATTACAAAAGACCGCCAATATTCGAGTGTCGCTAGGGATATTCTTGATTACTTGAGAAGAGACATGATTGGACCAGATGGAGAGATATTTTCTGCGGAGGATGCGGATAGTGCGGAGACAGAGAGTGCAGCAAGGAAGAAAGAAGGAGCCTTTTATGTGTGGACTAATGAGGAGGTAAGTCAACTTGTTTGCGTGATGGTATACGAGTTTTCTATTTAAAGCGTTAGATTGATTACTTGTGTTTAAATTATGTGAAGCCACCTATTTAGAAAACGAATATACGTATCTTTTTGCCTTTTTGCCTTTTTCTTTCTCAACTACTATGTGCTAAACAATACTCAGTACTAGATAAGTACTTTCCCGGATGATCAATGTATGCACTATGCAGTTATTGTGTGGAGTTGGTGGTTCTTCTTTAAACCCATGGAGATGGCACTATTCTGAGGCCATCTCCATCTGTTCCAATTCTAAGCATCTCCATTTTCGTTGAATTTTTTGTGGCCATGGCTCACCCCCTTTCTCAATTTTGTGATTCTGTAATCGTTATCTTTTCGTTTGTGGAGGGGGGGGGGAGTTGGAGGGTCTCCGGCGCTCAGTTAATTGTGCTTGTGAAAAGTTTGATTGGTCGTGAAGTTGTTTTTGTCTGCAATCATAATTGGCCACTTATTTCAATTTCTCTCCTTTATACTCAACTAAGTTCATGTATTTTTAGATCGAAGAAATCGTTGGAGAGCATGCTACATTATTCAAGGAACATTACTATGTAAAACATACTGGGAACTGCGATCTGTCTAGGATGAGTGATCCACACGATGAGTTCAGGGGAAAGAATGTCCTTATAGAGAGGAGCAGCACTGAAGCATTGGCAAAGAAGCATGGCTTTTCTGTGGAGCAGTATTTGGAGATTCTAGGAGCGTGTAGAAGAAAGCTTTTTGATGCGAGATCTAGCCGACCCCGCCCACATTTGGATGACAAGGTATACCCTCCTAGAAATATCCAATTGTGTGGTTGCTACAGATTAACAAGTTGTTGTACTTGAGCATGGGTGCGAATCGGGTATGTTGTTGTTTTACTGCTTCTGGAGCTCAACTGCCTTTGATTTTTGTCGAGATTATAGATTGAACTGGGATTGATATGTATCCCTATGGTAGTATGGCTGTATGGGAACTACTTCTTGTATGTCATGTCGAGCTTCTCTAAGAACTGTGAAGCCAGTAAGTCATCAGTTATCAAGTGTAGCAACAGGACAGTGTTACTTGAGTGTGACTTCTCTGAGAAGTCAGACGTGTAAGTTGTGCTGTTCTTCTGATCTTATGTAGCTCGAATATTGCTCCTGTTTCTATCTTGCAGGTCATTGTGGGGTGGAATGGACTTGCAATTTCATCCTTTGCGAGAGCTTCTCAAATTCTCAAAGGGGAACCAGACGGGTCAAAACACTATTTCCCTGTTGCCGGTACTGATGTAAGATCCCATTCAACGACCCCTCGCCCTAGCTTTTTATCCTGGTTAAATTTTCATTTTTTAAGAAGAATCAACAAGGTGGAGTTCTTGTGAGATTTTTGTATGAACTTCTTCCATTACTTGAGTATATGGATATGTTATTAGATACTCTGTAAGCTGGAAGCCTGAGACATGTTATTGAAGGTTTTGTTCTTTCATGACCTAGGAAATTTGACATATGCGTCCTCTTGTTGTTCCTTGTTTGAACTTGTATCCGTCATTCAGGGTTTTGACTAGAGAATCCT
Organism: Spergularia marina; assembly: GCA_963680865.1. Taxonomy (NCBI): domain Eukaryota; kingdom Viridiplantae; phylum Streptophyta; class Magnoliopsida; order Caryophyllales; family Caryophyllaceae; genus Spergularia; species Spergularia marina. Next base: position 5,417,630 of record OY804555.1, read on the forward strand.
CTTCGTAGAATAGTTGCTAGATACTTTCACTTTATGTACTACGTGACGAAGCACTTGACCCCTTCAGTTCTAGATGCCTATTTTCATATTGAAATGTCTTTCCACGAGGGTAACTTTTGCTAATTTTATGTCATCTTGGGTAATTTGAAAAAATGTTTTAGCCCAGTGAGTATCTTGAAGTTGCTGAGAAGGCAGCATCATTTATAAGGAAGCATCTGTACGATGAAGAAAGTCGCAGGCTTCAACACAGCTTCAGAAATGGACCCTCAAAAGCACCTGGGTTTCTAGATGATTACGCTTTTCTTATATCTGCACTGCTGGATCTCTATGAGTGTGGTTCTGAGATTAAGTGGCTTGAATGGGCTCTTGAGTTGCAAGATACTCAGGCAAGTATTTCCAACTGTTTTTCAGTCTCATAGCCTACACGAAATGAAATTTGGTAGAGCGTAGCACTCATTTTGTTCTTTTACATTATAGTGTAGAGAGCAGCCGTTTCACTATCTGACCTTTGGATTGTATCCCAGGATGAAGTTTTCATGGACAAAGAAGGTGGAGGTTATTTCAATACCGCAGGAGAAGACCCTTCTGTACTTCTGCGAGTGAAAGAAGACCATGATGGGGCTGAACCTTCTGGAAATTCTGTAGCAGCTATCAATCTTGTGAGATTGGCATCGTTTGTTTCTTCTGACAGCCGAGCTGATTGCTATAGGCAGAATGCTGAGCGGCTTCTGGTGTGTTTCCTGATTCAATTTTAAAGCCCTGTTTTCTTTTTCTTCCCAAGGAACTTCTGTTGAGTTTATTGCTACCAATGTTTTGCAGGCAAATTTCGAAAAGAGACTGAAGGATATGGCAATGGCAATTCCGTTGATGTGCTGTGCTGCCGACATGCTTGCTATTCCATCGAGAAAGCAGGTTGTCTTGGTTGGACCTAAGCCTTCGGTGCAATTTGATAAGATGCTGGCTGCTGCTCATGGGATTTATGATCCCAACAAAACTGTAAGCACAAAGTCCTTGATACCTAGCTTTCTGTCACGAACTCACGACATCTACTCGTATAGTCATATGTTAACATTTTGGCTGTACTTGCAGGTTATTCACATTGATCCAAGTGATCTTGAGGAGATGAAATTCTGGGAAACGAAAAATGATAAGATTATGCGTATGGCAAAAGGCAGCTTTTCCGAAGACAAAGTGGTAGCTCTTGTTTGCCAAAACTTTACCTGCAAGCCTCCTGTATCTGATCCTGACACTCTTCAAGCTCTTCTAAACAAAACCCCAACCTAGGTAATCCGAATTGTGTTGTGCATAAGCTTCCGTGGATTAGTTGTGCTGGTTTTGGCATTGTGCCTCGATAATTTTTTTTACTGTGGAGCGTTGTGCTAGTTTTTATTTGTCTCAAGTGGTATAGGACAGAAAATACGGAACTACAGGTTATGAATTAGATACTGTCCGGGACGCTTTGTATACACTCTTTGCATGTTAGAGATGAGATAAGCATTTCTCCTTAAGTGCGATTCACTGGATGGTTGTGATATCTGTAGCAAACTTTGGTGTTTCGTCACATGTTGCCCTAAGAAGAGTTCATGCGAGGAGTGATGGACAAGACACAGTGCTTCATACGAGTACATTCTAATAAAATTGGTTCCTGTATTTATGAATAAAAAATCTGCATGACGTCCTAGGAGGCGCTATAATGTAGCATGGGAGCCAATTGTGTAAGCTTATGTACACCGTACCGGCGTTTAATGTCGAAGACTCGAAGTGCTCAAATCATTCCATTGGAGAGCCAAACAGTGAATTATGGATACATGTTAAATTGTTACTCGTAAGCCATTACCTGAGCCTAAAATTAGTGAACGAAACACCGCCAGAGTTCCGTTTTTTCCTTTAAGAACAGATAATCAAGAAATGCGTTACAGGCCTGGTACTCTTCTTGTTTCAGTGTAGCAGAAGTTATTAACTTATTATGGGAAAAGCGCACAATGTAGCATGGTACTCTTCTTGTTTCAGCGTGACGTCTTAAACTCTGAACATTGATATAATACCCGAATACATGAACATTCAAATTCAATACACGAACGCTATATGAAAAGTTGTAAAACGAAGGAGATTATGTACATTTTCCAAATTTTTGTCCTTTTTCAACAACCGAAGATTGTGTGAGAAGATACCCATACTCCCACCATTATAATGCTCATTACTAATGAATTAAACTCGACAAACACAAGTAAAATAAACAGAAGAGAAAGGGCAGCTAAGTAGTTCCAAACATACAGAAACAAAACAAGAATAAAGCGCACGATCAGCCCAATAGCTTGACGTTTAATGCAATCGGACACCACAACTACAACGGGGTTTGGCATTGACAAATATACCCCGGCACAGTTCCAAAGCCCAGCATGGCGAACAAGAACATAGAGGGACAGTTTCGTCATTTCCTAGATATCGATGTCGGTTTGACATTTATAAAATCTGATTGTGAAAACAATTGGCCTCTTTGTCTGGTACTTCCTATTAATAAATGTTGAGCTTTTCCCACGCTTATTTTGGCGGGTATCTAACACCAACAAACAAACCAAGTTCTAACTTGTAACTCCACTTCATCCCCTCATTTTTTCTAGTTAACTACCAGTGATTTTCTTGCGGGTATTATTAGGTGTATTTTAAGACGATAGTGCAAATAATCTCACTCGAAATATTGGAATAAATATAATAGATAGACCATTTTCGACTTTAGCAGTTTGATTCGCAGTTGCAAAAAAACAGATGTTTTATCATTGTTCAAAGGATAAAAACATTTGTATGTCCTACACACCAACCAACTTTAATTGTGATAAATCTTTTTATTTTTTCTTTATTTTATTTTTAATTTATTTATGGTGGCAGCATCGGAAGTGTGTTTGGACTTTTGTCCCTCTTATTCAATTCTACCCTTTTATGCACTTTTTGTTAAACTAGTTGGAAAATCTGGTGATGCTCTCATCTTCATGTTTGGTACTCCACATCGTTTAGACTAAATAAAATAAATAATTAGGCTTCATTCTTAATTAACACACTTTTTGTATTTCAAATCGTCTATGACATGTAAAGTAAACTGATTGTTATAATACTCGTAGTTAATTGCATCTCATGGAACAGTAGTAAGTAAAGGTATTGACCCTTGTCGGATCATTCACCCTGTATGAAATGTTTCAATCCGTTAAACTATCTTAACCAATTTGGTGTTAAACTTGCATGGTTGGTTGGATAATTAAGGGCATGTTCGGTACCGTTTTCTGTTTTCGTTTTTCTGTTTTTTTTTTTTTAAACTAAAGTCCCGTTATTTAAAATCAGAAAAAGTGGTTTTCAATTTTCAGTTGTTAGTTTTCATTTTCTATATGACTATTATGGAAACAAACAATCAAAACTTTATTTTGTAACTTATTAAGCTAATTTTTTACTAAAAAAAAACCAAAAACAAAAAGTGGTAGTGATATCGAACGGGGCCTAACGTATAATAATGGATTGACTAATAAAACTGGTAAATATAAATATTCGGAAAATTCACGTGGTGACCCTGAGTTTTGCAAGATTGCACGTGGTGACCCAAATCTTAAGTTTCTGCACACGGTAACCCTGAACTATGCATTTTGTGCACGCGGTAACCCTATATTTTAACACCGTTAGAATTCCGTTAAGTTATGCCATAATTAAGTTCTAATGTACAATTTTTTGATAAAAAAGTTCAACTAATTGAAGTTAACTATGTGTTAAGACGATATTAAATTAATGTTGGATGAGCTGTAAATAACTAATTGCTACCTCCAAAAGATGATATTAAAGCATAATTTGACAAAAACTTAACGGACTTCTAACAACGTTAACATATAGGGCCACCACGTGCACAAAATGCATAGTTCAGGGTCACCGTGTGCAGAAACTTAAAATTTGGGTCACCAAGTGCAATCTTGCAAAACTCAGGGTCACCACGTGAATTTTCCGATAAATCTTGGTTCCAAAAAATAAAACATCCACCAAAGTTAGACTTGAGCTCAATTCGCTTGCAAATCGACCAAGAACTTTCGTCTATGTTCTTTTACTTTTACAAACTCATACTCCATATAGAGACAATTTCTAACCTGAAGCTAATCAAATTTACTTACGAGATAACGAAAACCAACTTCATTTACACTACTCATATAATCCATTGTCAATAAAAATTCGAAATAACATCTATCAAACATCGTAAAACACCGTAATATCGCACAGTAGACAAAATATCCACGAAGGGGTAATTAAGTAAAAGGCAAAAGGGAAAAATGTCACACTCACACTTTGCATTCTCACTAAACACACAGACATTGAGACACACACTCACACCACTTAGACAAGAACAAAAAAAGCACGAAATTCTGGAAACAGAAACAAAGAAAATAAAATAAAATAAAAAACAATTTATTACATTTTCCCGCATTCTCTCTCTCTCCTCTCTCGTACTGATCACACTACTTTCTACTTTCAGTTGTTGTTCTAGAGAGAAGGGGGCTTTCTCAGTACACTTTTTTTTACCCCACAAGAAATTTACCCCCAAATTTCATCCCCAAAAAATCTCCTCTTAGTTCTATATACATTCTCCTATATTATTCCCCAAAACCCCATATAATCATTTCTCTTCTTTTCTTTTCTATTATTTTTTACTGTTTGTAAATTCCCATATTTCTGTTTTAACAAAAGAAAAATTGTGAATTATTATTAGTACAGTAAATTATTGATAGTATTTATTAGAAGAAAGAAAAAAAAAAAGGTAAGAAGAGAAAAAAATGGAGTTGTACGGAAGTGGAAGGAATCAAGGGTCTGTGACTGTGAGTGTGACTGATCATACACCTGCTCAATGGGGTGATACTGGGCTCGAAGGTGGTAACTTTTTCATGGGGTTTTGTTTAATTTTGTCTGATCATCGAAATATTTACATTTTTTTTTGTTAGGGTTTTACTGTTCTGATGAAATAGTAGTGTAACTAGTAAGTTTTTCTTTGTGAAATTTTGTGGGTTTGTGTTATAATTTGCAAATGTAGGGTCCATCTTGGGTTTTCATGTATTTTTTCAATTTTGTATTATGTTAATGTTAGTGTTAATGATCTTCAATTTTTTTATGTGAATTGATTGTGTGGGGGTGTGCTGGAAATGTAGTCATTTTCAAGCTTTGTTAATGCTAAAATATACACATGATCATCTACAATTATTATTTTTGGGTGGGATTTTTGTGTTCTAATTATGTTATTTGGTGAAGTTATTATGTGGTGTGGCTGTGTTGAAAATGTGGTACTACTGTATTATTTTTCAAGCTATTTAATGTTGTGTATTTTAGGTTTGATTGTTGTAGTTCTAATGAAATTGGGTTTTGTGTGTGGAAAATGTAGAGTCCATGTGGAGGTTAGGGATATCGGGTCGGGAGGCGTATCCGGAGCGGCCTGGAGTCTCTGATTGTGTCTATTACATGCGGACTGGTTTATGTGGATTTGGTAGCCGTTGCCGTTACAACCATCCTCATGATCGTGCTGCGGTCAGCCGCTCCTTTGCCTTTTCAATGGATTTTGTTTGTTCAAATTACCTGCATTTTGTTTGATTTTGTGCTTTTGACAATTGGTTTATGTGTTTGTTGGTTATTGTTTAGATTGTGTGTTGCAGAATGTGAATTGTCTGGAAATTTTCAATCGGTTTTCAGTGTTAATGGTCAACTGAGCTTTTATGTGGTTCGATTACTTGACTCTCCCCTAGGACCATTAACAGATATGATTAGTGTATTACAATGGGTGGCCATGTGCATCTTAAACTGCTGAGGGTGTATCTTCTAGAGTGTGGTTTCGATAATGAAATTTGCTGTGCTGGAAGAGTTTTATACTGAATGAGTTTGGGATATCAGTTATTAAGGGACAAGGGTATATTGTAAAGGGTGGATCACGCTAGACTGAATTAGATGTCTTCCAAACTTTATCAAGATTATGTTGGTGAGAAGTGTAAACCTTACCAAATGCGAGTTGCTGTGGCACTGGTTAGCTGGATGACTTTGGTGTTGTGCGTGTGTAGTTCGAATGGCTTTGATGAGAATTATAATGTGTTTTGATTGAAATGTTTGTATTGCTGTTTACAGGCGTAATAGAGTTTTTCTTGTTGTCTAGGCTGTAGCAGCTGCAAGATTAGTTGGAGGAGATTACCCAGAGCGTCCAGGGGAGCTTCCATGTCAGGTGAGCTGTTGGTGGCCTGTAGTTTTGTGCTGTATCTCATCAAGTATGGAGATTATTATGAGTGCTTCACACAGTTGGGTTTACTTCTATTGTTTCCTTGTGCAGTACTATTTAAAGACTGGAACTTGCAAATTCGGTGCAACTTGCAAGTTTCACCATCCAAGAAATGCTGGTGGATCGCTGACCAATGCACCACTAAATTATCATGGTCTCCCGTTACGACTGGTTGGAACCTCACTGTTTAACATTCATATATGGTTTTTTAATTGCATTTTCTGTCATGATCTGGTGATAATGCTTTTTTTCCTTTTTAATAATACAATATGTCTTTCTTGTGCAAAAGGGTGAGAAAGAATGCTCCTATTATTTGAAAACGGGGCAATGCAAATTTGGGAGAACTTGTAAATTCCATCACCCTCAACCAGCTGGCATGTCAATTCCAGCAGCTGCACCTCCATTTTATCCAACGGTGCAAACTTCTTCTGTTCCTATTCCTGAACAAGCTTCGGGGTCGTCCCCCAGCTATAGCATAGCAAGGCCTCCTCTTGTCCCCGGTTCTTATCTTCCAGGGTCTTACGGCCCTGTGCTTCTTTCTCCTGGGGTTGTTCCCATGCCTGGTTGGGGTTCATACTCAGTAAGTAATTATCCCATTTTTTGCATTCTGTAGCAGGTTTTGAGAAACTTGTGAATAGTTGATGGCCTCTTTTCTGCAGGGTCCTGTAAGTCCTGTATTATCCCCTGGTGCTCAACCTACAGCTGCAGGACGTTCTGTATATGGAGTTACCTCACTATCACCTTCACCTGGTTTAGCTGGCTCTTATCCTGCTATACCATCTTCTGCGGGGCAGTCCATCATCGGTGCCAAAGAGCTTACCCTTCCAGAGAGACCAGGTGAACCTGAGTGTCAATACTACTTGAAAACAGGCAGTTGTAAGTTTGGTGCATCTTGTAAATATCATCATCCACCTGACAGAAGTGCGTCAGCTGCAGCTTGTTTTCTAGGCCCACTCGGTCTGCCCCTTCGCCCGGTAAGCCATGTCTGCAACCTTATATCTCTTTTGTTATAGTTTGACACTCAGTAAAGATGCTTTTGTTCAAAAGGGCCTACTTCATCCCCTTGGGTGACGCTTCTTGCATTGTGATATTCCCATTAGCATATTTAGCACCCACCGTTTTCTCTAAGAGAAACCAATACTTACCGACTTACCCCTAATAAATTGGCAACCAAACAAAATGCTGGAACATAGAGTATGGCTTATGGTCATAGGCTCACAGCTGTAACTTGTTTATATTGACTATATATTGAGAAAGCGCCCCTCAGGTGGTTGCTGGGTTCAGAGTGTCATAAAGAGGACCTTGATACTTGTCCAGCTTTGATTCTGTTGATTTGGTGTGGGGAAGGAATTGTGCTAAATTATATTTTCTTGGAAGCAAAATTTTCAAGATATCCTTTCTATGAGTGCTTGATATAATAGGAATTATTTGAGTGCTCGATAAATTGGGCTTTGACCTTTTGCGTTGGCTATCTTATCTTTTGTGTGAGTGTGAGGCATTAGATCTGTGTGTAGCTATTTTTAGCAGCTAGTGGCGAACCACTTTAGAAACCTGCTATAACTTGAGGCAATTTGACAAAGCTTCAATAAGGAAGCAGATATATTTGGGATTTGAAATTCATGCTCAACTCCACATTTCAGCATTTAGTTTCTGTACTCTGTAAAGTTATGCAAAACCATTATAAGCCCAAGCAATTGACTTGATAGTTCCATTCTGTGCTCATACCCAGACCTTGTAATGCCTATCCTTGCCTGTCATTTGATTTAACATGTGTTATTCAGAGCATTTAATACAATGGGATAGGCAGGGGTACTTCTATGGGATTGGAGGATATGTTCTAGTGCCTTTGCTGTGTAAACATTTTCTCTGCAGGCTGAGCTCGATACTGCTTTCTGTGGCTCTGAGAGTTGTACTTTAGTGTCCCGCCAAGGCAATCTGCATCTTGATTGTGGGGCAATTAGGTTGGAACTTGGAAGCAAATAGTGGGTTGCATGGTCATGCATGGATAATTTTCTTCATCTCGTCCACCCTCTATGTTCTTTAGACTGCTACTGCATATTTTTATTTTTCAGGAGTCGGATGAAACATACAATATTATATTATCATCTATTAGAAACTTTCTGTGGCTCTTAAGCATTGTATGTTGCATTTTTTCTTAATAAGGTTCATTTGAAAGTCAGCTTTATTTGGTGTGGGTGCAAGTGGCTAGCAATCTGAGAATACACTTAGTCTATCCCTTCATTTTCTTTTTTTTGTATGGTATAAGGTTTTGTGAGTTGGGGGGCTGAAGGCTATGATGACGTGTAAGCATTGATTATTTTACTACTTTGCTCTATTATTAATTTATTATTACTATTACTCTTGTGCTATCAAAGGTTTAAAAGGTGTATCGGCTTTGCTACAAGTTTGTAATCATCTTCACCTTCCTAAGCCTGTTAGTTGTGAACTTTCTTTTCTTGTTTGATGGACTGCTACTTGTGATATCGCTCCTTAAGTTTTTTCTCCATACAATTGAGATTTATGTGTTTCTGAGTGTTTGTAACTATTGCGCTGTTTTTAAAAATATCATAATGCTAATGGCTGTATGCTGTTGGGTTCTCTGTCCTCCTCAGCCCCATCCCCCTCATCGTTTACCAATGGGTGTTATTAATATCCACAATGCATGAGTGCATCGTGCTGGACTGTATGGTTCAACAAATTTTGAGGGAATGAGATGCAGCGTTGTTTGACATTGATGTAAAAGCATATGCGATATCTATGTGCACAACACATGCTGTATCTTAAACTGTAGAAATATTAGACATGGAAGACAGATTCCTGGCACAGATGAATTCCCAATGACTAGCCTCCCGTAAGCATTACTTCATCGTAGCTTGGGTGGAGGATAGCGAATAAATGGCATAGGAAATATACCCCTTTGATCACTATCAGAAGTTCTTTGCTAATTGCTTTGCAAAATAGAAAAGTTACTCGTGTTTTGCTTTTGATTGTTCTCTTTCATGACATTGAACACACATTTAGGTAGATGTTGAAGTTGTCTATTAACTTTCTTCTGGATTGTGCTGCTGTATCTTCTTATTAGTCCTAGATAGTACCAAAGGTAGAACAAGACACTGAACTAGAAGCAGGTTTGCAGTTTAGTTGACTTCTCTAATACCATCTATGTTGCTTTCTCTCGTGTTTCTCTCCGAATCCCTCCTGTGGCACAGTCCTCTAAAATATTGGAGATTTAGAACTTCAGAGTGTTATGGATACGATGTATTTTGGCTAGATGTCCAAAGGGAATATTTGGGCACAGAATAGATAGACTCTCTTGAGGGTCAAGGACATGAGGTCATTGCGCAAGTGCTGTGGTCATTGTTGGTCTAAATGGTGTTAATGCAGGAAAGTATTAAGGATGTAGATTTACTTACATTCGTGATACAGTCATTATTGAATCCCTTTTTGCCTCGTTTCCTGATACATCATTTTTGGGTTACAATATGAAGAAAATTAGGGTTTGGTAATCTTTGATGTCCAGTTTTTATGGTGCTCAGCCTATGGTTGCCACTTCCCACTCTCATAGTTCATTACACAATGTTCAAACCCAAGGTCGGGAAATAAAAGGAAAATGTCCTTGTATCAATCGGAAGTTGGCTTAATTCAGGCAGCAGCATGTTTAATAGGGACCTCCTCACTTTCATTGCCTCTTCTGCTATTTTCCATGCACAAGTGTATATGCTCTCTTTTAAGGATATAACTGTGAGACTGTGTTTCGAAACTATGCTATGTAATAGATATACATCTGTCTTTGGTCCTACCTTCGTAAACTGATCAGGATCAATAGGCGTGGTGATCCTGGATAGACCGTGCCTTGCCTTCCATCTAGGCGGTGCATAGTGATCCATTCTCTAAGATACTGTCTCTCTTTTTAATTGGGATAATCTTATCAGTTCAAGCTCAAGTGGGCAGCCTCATGTAATGATCTGCCATAAGCCCTAGAGGGGATCTGCAATAATATTTTCAATTTCCGTTTTTGTGATTGCATTGTTGCTGTAAAACAAGGGACGTTTCCAGTGCCCTATTCACAAAAACAAAATTGTAGTATGACTGTTACTGAACCTGCGTTTAGGGTGGTCCAAATGTACTCAGCCCTTACCTTCAACCAGCTGAAACATGAACAAGCTGGATAAGAATGTGAGTAAGTAGTCAAGGAAAAGTTCCTTAAGTAGCAATCCTGGTGATCTTAGTAGTCCATAGGCGTTACTTGCTCTTTCGTTTACTAGTATATACGACACTTTTATCATCTATTATAATTTCTCTCTTCATTTGTATAGTGAGGTTGAAGCAGTGGCTCCCATCAGAATTTCCAGGGCAAAACCCTGGGATGGGATTTTCGTACCCCTCCTTCCACAAACCAAGATCTTATTGTTGTTTTTATCCCGAGGCAATCTCATGTGATTTTGTGTAGATGTTTTTTTATAAGAAGCTTACGTTATTCTATTCTAACTTCAGATTTAGCCGTATAGGTGACATGGTTGTTCTTAATCGGGACCTGCCAGAAGTAAAATTATCTTATGTTGTGCTCTGGCGATTTTGATTGAACATCTACCTCTATTCCAATAGAATCAATAGAGGCATAGAGCTGAGTGTTTTCTATGCTTTACCTGGAAAATTTAAAGACTGAAATAATGCATGATTCGTTATGAGTAAACTAGTCATATGTTAGCATGTTTTTTTCTTCCCCCTCTTTTTTTTTGTTTTTTGTTTTTGTTTTTTTGGACGCAAAATGTTTGACATGTTTGGAGGCTGTTGAATGTGGCAAATATGTTTGTATAATTTCTTTTCTCAGATATCTTATATTACTTCTATTTCTAACAGGGAACACAACCTTGCACCTTCTATATGCAACACGGGTACTGCAAATTCGGCACCACATGTAAATTTGATCATCCAGTTGGTATGATGAAGTATAATGCATCAGCTTCATCTCATTCTGAGACACCAGTTCCTCCTTACTTGGGTGGATCTACGTTAGCTGCTGTGCCTTCCTCAGCCTCATCAGTGGAGCTCCGACCTGTAAGTTCACAAAGTGGCAACTCTTCTGTTGGTTTAACATTCACTCAGACACCTCCGATCAGTGTCCACCGGCCTGGTCAAGGCCTTGCTCTATGAAGCAATAACAGAAGCATAGGAGGACATGAAGATGTTAATTATTCAAAGCTGAAGTAAATCTTTCCAAGCCTCTCCTCGTTCTGTTCGGGATACCCTGGTATCTGCTATTTAGACATTGTCAATAATGTGTAAGTTACCTGTACAAAGTGCATGGGTTCTATTGCTCTCCCCTCGTCTAGTATCTCGCAACCTATCAATTGCTCCTACTTCAGAGCTATAGTAAATAGCTTCATATGTTTAGAATGCAACAATGGAAATTAAGCTATGTTAGCATACTGCATTATGGATTATTGCATTTATAAATAAGGGAATTAAGTTCATTTACTCTGTGCAAGACGTGCGATGAGAAATGCTAGCTGCAGTTAACGTGCGATGAGAATTGCTCTGCAAGCTATAACTTTTTCTTCTACTGTTTTATGTTTGATTGGAACTGATTACTTGAGTCATTGAGTCGATCTGTTAAATCTTGTATAGGTTTATTTTGTTTTTGAATGCAAATGACTCGACTTTCGAGCAAATCATTCACAAAGAGAAAATAGTATGTTTATACATTATATAATGACCAAACTACTCACGGATATCCTTGTCCCTTTAATTGACTCCCATAGTCCTATATTACCAATATCGACCACTTCCTGCCGATAGTTGACGCTACTAGCCACTTCTACGACTATCCTTTGCGTCATTTCTTGATCAAAATTATCTATTTATGACCTCTATAATGTTAGTTTTTCGAAATCAATCCAAAAGCTGCAAATATATGGCGAATCAAGAATATGTTGTGAAGTTCAAAGTGACACTTCTAGATGAGGTTTCCAATTCGTGATTTTGGGATGGGGTTTACTAAGGTGAGGATCGAGGAAAGAGTTTCGAGGGCTTGGTGTTACACTAATCCTTGCTTTTGGTGTACTTTGCTTTACATTCATTTTTTAATCGATAATTTAGTGGCTCCGAAGGGCTCAGTCTCTGTCGAGGTAGAAGGATTATTTAGGGAATCTTATCTTACAAGAAGACCCCAACTAGGACAGCTAGAATCGGGCATGAACTCCAATTCGAGGGGACCTATCATCCACACAAATCACCCTCAACTTGTAAGTTGGGGCAATAAGGATTGAACCCCCGATCTCTTGGTTGGGGCCTTGGGGGGTATAGCACTACCACTAGGCTATTACCGACATCCTTGATGTACTTTACATTCATGACTACCGGTGAATATCATTTCACAAAATGAAATGTTACGAGAATTTCTTACTCGTATTTCTAAATGAACCTAACGACTTAACGAGTAACAACCACTAGACCAAACTTGACTCTGTATCATTTGACATCTGGATGTGAAGTCCGTCAACTCATCTCCAAGATTACGAACCTAGAAAAAAAGAGCACATGATGAAGAATACACTTCCCCCAGGCTAAACCCAGAAAGGCAGCAATACCTCGCTTAAACCCCCCACCGCCGCATCCACCTCTCCGCCACCCAACTCCGCCTCGTCTCCTCCCTCCTCCGCGGTGGTTTTCTAGATTTCAAACTCAAATCATTCAGTTTTCCCATTATCCGGCGAGGCGGCGACACTAATCTTCTCGCCGGATGTCTGTCACTCTGAGCAGACTAAACTACTGCACTTTCATCAAGGTAAGTCGCGTATTTCATACGATTCTATCTCCTCAGATTCAATTTACCCCATTTGTTCATCGTTTTTCATCCTCATTTACACATACCCATTTCATATCTCAGTTTTTACCACTTAAAGCTGTAAACTTTGAGGTTATTAATGCAAATGAGCGCCGTAGAATTTCTGTTGGTTTGTCAAAGATGATTAAACAGGGTGGAAATGCTGATACTTTGATGGGTTTTTCAAAGGAATTTTGCCCATTTTTTCTTGTTGAGATTATGAGGCTTTTTGACTGTAGAGATACTGCCTCTGCTTTTTTTAGGTTAACATTTCAGGGTGATGAGTGTCAGGATAGAGTTGAGCAATGTTGCGTTGTCGCCCGTCTGCTTTTAGCCGATAATCTTCGGTTTCTTGCTCAGGATGTGATTTCTTGGGTTGTTTTGAGGATTGGGTCTTGCAGGAGTAGGAATTTTTGGGAGATGATGTGGAGTGGGAGATTTGGTTTTGGGTCGGATTTTGTGGTGCTTGATTCGGTTATGAGGGGGTTTATGAAAGCGGGGTTTGTGTATTTGGCATTAGATGTGTTGAAGATGATGAGGGAAGTTGGTGTGACTCCGAGTTTGTCATCTATTAGTATTTTGTTGAAGTTGCTGTTTAGAATAGGGGATTATGGTAGTGTGTGGAAATTGTTTCGGGGTATGATTCGTGATGGACCTTGCCCGACGAATTTTACATTTAATGTTTTGATTCTTGAGTTTTGTAGAAATGATTGTCTTGTTGCTGGAGAGACTTTGTTTTATGTAATGCGGAAGTATGATTGTCAACCTGATGTATATGCCTATAATATTTTGATTAAAGCGTATTGTACTAGGGGGAGAAGTTGTGATGCATTGTCGTTTATGCTTTTTATGATTGATAGAGGCAGTAATCCGAGTTTTGTCACTGTGCATACTATTATTAATGCATTGTGCAAGGAAGGTAATGTAGTGAAAGCGAGAAAGGTATTTGATGAAGTGATTCAACTGGGCTTCAGTCCCAGTACAGCGTTTTATAATGCCCTAATTGATGGATATGTCAAGGCTAGGGACATGTATCAGGCAAGTAGAGTATTTGAAGAAATGAGGACGAAAAACATAGCTCCTGATGTGATAACTTTCAACATTCTAATCTCTGGACACTATAAATATGGGATGGAAGAAGATGCAGACTGTCTGCTAAGAGAATTTTCTATGTCACAATTGATACCAGATTCTTCACTACCTGACATTTCAATTGCTGGGCTGTGTTGGGCTGGTCGGTTGGACGAGGCTATGAAACTATTAGAGCAGTTACTTGAGAGAGGCGTCCCAATTAGTGTTATTGCTTTTAACTCCATCATTTCAGCCTACAGTAAAGCAGGGTTAGAACAGGAGGCCTTTAGAGCCCATAAAGTTATGATTAAATTTGGTCTTACTCCGACATCTTCCACATGCAGTGCTTTGCTCATGGGTCTCTCCAACAAGGGTAGGTTGCAAGAAGCTAGGGAGCTTATGTATGATATGATAGCTACAGGTTTACCTGTAAATGAAGTGGCCTTTACTATGCTTCTAGACGGTTACTTCTGTAATGGGGACATCTTGGGGGCTCAGACCCTGTGGACTGAAATGCACCAGAGAGGTTTATCACCAGATGCTGTCGCATTCTCTGCTTACATTGATGGCCTGTCTAAGGCTGACCTAATGGAGGAGGCCTTTTCTACTTTTGAAGAAATGAAAATTAGGGGGTTTTTGCCAAACAACTTTCCGTACAACTCACTGATTTTTGGCTTTTGCAACTGTGGCAAGATGTCTGAAGCAATGAAGTTAGAGAAAGAGATGAGGCAAATGGGTTTAATCCCGGATAAGTGCACCTACAATATTATCATCAATGGATTCTGTAAGCAGGGAAGAATGGATCAAGCTATTGAGGCTTTTGTTGACATGCATCGGACTGGCTTAACCCCAGATCTAGTGACTTACAATACTCTTATTGATGGGTACTGTAAAGCATTCGACATGTCTAGTGTTGACAACCTTGTAAATAAAATGCAATTCAGTGGCTGGAGCCCTGATATATATACATATAACATCCGCATGCATGGGTTTTGTTCTAGTCGTAGGGTAGATCAAGCAATAATAATGTTGGATGAGCTTGTATCAGCTGGTATTGTTCCAAATACTGTCACTTACAATATCATGGTAAATGGAGTTTGCGGTGACATGCTGGATCGTGCCATGATGCTGGCTGCAAAATTGCTCAAGGTGGCTTTTCTTCCGAATGTTGTTACAATAAATTTGTTACTTTCTCATTTTTGCAAGCAAGGACTACCTCAGAAGACCTTGATATGGGGACAGAGACTCCATGAGATTGGTTTTGGTTTTGATGAGGGTACAAATATGGTAATGGACAAGGCTTTCATTCGTTTGCAAGGAGATCTGGAAACATTAGAAGATTCATCAGAAAAGAGCCTCTTTCTTGACTTCCTAATGTACATCAACTATGACTATATGCGTAGAACTATGCGTTCCAGTGAAGTTGATTGCTTCCCCGTAACTTTATCTGGGGATGACTTTTCAATGTCGTCTGGTACTGGCATGGCATGTTGTGCTGCTGACTAATTAATCTGTTCTCAGCTTTGAGTTGCACGAACAATAACAACAGCAGCAACTAACTAGACTGGCCATCAGTACTTCAGAAGTTCAGAATTTAGAATATTGCTTGGGAAGTGACTCAAAACGAAGATGGTCTTAAACAGACATTGGAAGTTGGACATTGTATATAGCAGACAAAAAAACTCTCAGGTGCCTGGAACTGAATTAGGTAATCACAATCTGTGTCATATTGGTTTGTAAATTGAAAAGTTATCAGATTGTGTGCACTGTTGAGTGTTGACATTAGTTATAATATGTTGTATTGTCGAGGTGTAGGTGTATTGGGGTTGAGAGGTGTACCTGGAGCAGGCTGGAATGTCCAATTGTGTGTATTACTTGCTGGCCGAATAATGCGGGTTCGGTAGCCGTTGCAGCTGCAACTTACAACCAACCTCATGACTTGCTGAGGTTAGCTTTTAGCTGGGGTCCTCTGCTTTTTCCCTGGTGTCCGTTTGTCCTGGATATTTGTGTATTTTTGTGAATCTTACATTCATATAATCTTTTTTATTTTTTGGATATTTACTTTCATGTCAGCTTTCTTCATCTGAAGATGAGGCTATTCAACATGTAAGATTTGTGATACTTTCTCTCCATGTTTTAAAAGTCAATGGAGCTTTCATGTGATCCGTCTATTTGGCTCTCCCGCTTTGGTTATCAGCATGGTCTAAGCCCCATTCAGCTATGGATTACAATAGTGATATCCACTTTCTTAAAGTGTTAAGGATCGACCTGAAATAGAGTGTTTTAAACTAGATGTTTGTTTAAGTGGAAGCCTCTTGAGAGTTGAGAGTGATGAACGAGTATCTGTGTTATATATCAAGGGGCAATGGTCTTAAGAAGGGTGTGGTGGATTGCAGTAGCCTGAATAGGATGTCTTTTAAACTTTATCAAAATTATGTTGGTGGAACCTAAATACCTTGAATAACAGACCTTGGCTGTCTTGTAAAATTCATCAAGCTGGTTTAAGCTAGATGACTCTCGTGTTGCATATGTGTTCTGATTGGAATTTTTGACATTGCTGTTTTCCTTGGTTTGCTAGGCTCTAGTGGCTGCCATATTTGCTGGAGGGGATTCCCCAGTCGTCCAGGGGAGCTTCCATGTCAGGTAATTGTTGATGATCAGCCATTTGGTGTTGTATGTAACCGATGAAGGAGATTATAAGTGTCTCACAGTCGATTTTTTCTTGTATCGTTCTCTTTGTGCAGTATTGTAAAAAGACTGGAAGTAAATTTGGGGCAACATGCAAGTCCCACCATCCAAGAAAAGCTGGTATCGCTGACCAATGCATTTCTTGCTTTTTTTTAAACGCATTTGTGTGATTTATGTGATTCATGTGATTCATGTTTCACTCTTCGGTTCATGCCAAGTTTAACAATATGTCTCTCCTCTGGAACAGGGGTGAGATTTATTGCTCCTATTTATTTGCAACTGGGGCAATGCAAATTTGGGAGTAATTGTAAATTCCATCATCCTCAACTTGCTGAGATATCAATAATGCCAGTAGCTGCGCATTCTTTCTGTTTCTATTTCTGAGCAAGCTTTTGGGTTTTTCCCCAGCTATGGGGTATCCAGACCTCCTCATCTACCTGATTCATATGCTAAGGGCTCTTACGGTCCTGTTGTACTTTTGGTTGTCCCTGTGCTTGACTGGGGTTCATACTCAGCAGTTCCTATCCATGGTTCTCAACCTGCAGCTTCAGGAGGTTGTGTATATGGAGAAACCTCACAATTACATGCTCAGAATTGGTTGCTAACTTAGCATTAGTGGGGGATTGTTGGAAATAATGCTAAGTTAATGGGTGGTTGATTAGTAGGGTATGTTAAAAGTTAGTGGGGGTTATGAGTGATAATAAGAGGTCACTTATACCTCTTAGGATTCCCCCATAAATCATATTAATATGTCATTATATCACCCCATTAACACCATTATTTAGCCTTTAGTAGGGGAAGTTTTATCTCATAACCCCCTATTTGTTATGGCTATATATATGGGTGTGGGAGAAACATTCTGGATACATCTCATATCCCTCTCCAATGTTTCTCCATTATTCTGAGTATGTCCTTGAGAGTTCCAACTCCCCATGATTGAGCACACAACTTAGGGGAGTGCTGTGTGTCCTTGAGAACGACGTCCATGCGATTGTGCCGTGGTCGGGGCGAATTTCGTTTCTCATTCAATGATCATTGATCATGACACAGCGATTACAATTCCTATTCTCTTTTATTAATTCCGCCCCATACGATAACCAACCTATATTTTCCAACAATTGAGAAACGAAATTCGGTTATTGTATTTGTTGATCGGCTCAATGTGATCTTGATTAACTTCGAGCATCAGAATATGCATTTGGTGTATTGTTCTAAGTGAGAGATGTCGCATCGCATGTGTCATGTGTCAGATTGTGAGAAGCCTACAAATTGGGCATTACGCTGATTACGCATGTCATTAGGATTTGATTATCCTAAAAGGGGTAAGTTGGGCGTATACCTCATATATTTCAGCAAAGGCGTATATATATTGCACTATTGCAGCAATGAAGTCATACGTATGCTATGTACTGGAGTATTACATTTCTCTATTGAGGTATTATGTATTGCGACTCAAGCCAGTTCTCAATCGAGGGATTATGATATCGCGATTGCGGAGTCACCAATTTTTGAGGTGCCAACTTGAGAGCAAAGGTTATATTGTTTTTATACATTATCTGACTGTGCATTATTTAGCATATTATATATCGCGACTCGAGGTACGTTACCCAAATTTGTCTATGTTAACTTTATGTTTGAAAAATAGGCATGTTATGAGGCAATATATATATCAGCTTGTGTGATGTGCTAACATTTTAGAGTTTGTATTATTTTGTGGGACTCTATTATCGATTAAAATCCATTTGTTAGCATATTAGCGTATGTGTAGTGATTATTCAATTACTTGTTTCGAGAATGTAATTGAGATCGCCTCATGTTCTTGGGTGTACATGCGATATTACGTGATGAGTTAGAATAATGTGCTATACTGTTGGGTTTCCTTATTAAATTTTATCCATGATCATTTGTGGGAAAAGTATTATCTATAAGGGTGATAATTCTAGTAACTTGGTTTACTTGATGTGATCCTCGTATGATTGAAAATGTCAGAGATGATCTTGATTGTACGTATTTCCTTGTTGCACCTTATTGGGAAGCCTTTTATGATGAGTATAGACAATTAGACGTTGTCTTCCTCGATTTGTCCGCGGTATTTTTCCATGTAGAGATCACTTTGATCAGTCATTTATCACTACAAACGATTAGTACCATATGATCAAGGACTCTCATTTCCTGTTTTGGGCTGTGCAAAAGTGGATGTTGTGTTGACATATTTTTTGGGCTCTTATACAGACGGAGTAATAACTCTTTGCCCAAGAGGCTTGACTTTTAGTTGATTATCACTTAGTTATTAGATCACTTGAAAATGTGGGGGAAAGTGTTACACTATTGTGTCTTTCTTTTCAAGTGATGGGGTAGTGTCACAAGAGCTCATTTGACGTTGTTTATTTTTGCGAGTTTTGTGTGTTTCTCGTATGGGCTTTTACGTGTCTATGTACTAATCTCATATGAGTTGACTAAGATATAGTTAAATTTAATATAGACAAACGATGTGAACTAGATGTGTTCGTTGTAAAGTCTAAATGGCTAGAACTCTAGTGGTGGTGTAAGAAGTTTTGTCTAGTGATCGATAAGCCCTATTGTGTATATGAGCCTTACTATGTTTTGGAATGCTATTCTACTTGAGGTAGATGAGATAGCTAGTGGTTTGTCATATACATTATTTTGTGTTTGCGAGAAATTTTTTGTACACTTGAGTGGTTCGAATATTTGTGATTTCGAAATTTCTCAATCATATTTTGTAGAGAAATATTTTATAATATTGTGTGAGAATTATGGTAATTCAATCATATACTTCTTCTATACTCTGCCTAATTATGAGTGAAATTAAATGGTTTGCCTGGAACCCTTATCTTGTGTGGTGTAGACTTTAAATTGAGCTTTTGAGACGCTCTTGTACGTTGATTTGATGAGTTACCTTAGGGTAATTTTTTTGTTAAAGTCTTGTGTTGTGGGGGTTCGCTATTTCGATGTTTCACTCAAAATTTGGTTGGCATTTATAGAATCATTAGAATGGTTGAGAGAATGTTGAGAGGTTTACTAGATTGTACACTATTGTGGGGGTAAATACCAACCAGCTTTTACCTATGTCTCTATTACCATGATTTTCTCAATTCATTATTCATGTGGGAATAATGGGCTTATGCATTATGCATAGTTAATTGAGTTTGTTGATTGAGAATGTATGGACACTCATTTGTTTTGTTAAGAACGTTGAGAGGAATTTGTTGATCCTTTCAAGTTAGCTAGAGGCTTGTTCTTGTGCTGTCGAAGGGAATGGGGCTAACGCCCATGGGGTGAGGAATTCATGGTTGATACCCGAACTTGCTTTCGCAAGGGTGGTCAAACGAAGCCATGGAAAGACTCACATAGTACACACCTCCCATTCCTATGACATGTGTACTTTAATAGGTTGAGCGCTTAGCTCTTAATGATTCCATAGCCTTCGGGTGGTCCTATTGAGACGGACTTGATGGATTCACCGAATGTGATTGAGGTTGAACACGTTGTTTGTGTTCTTAATGATCTTATATCCCTGATTAGGGTGGTCCTAGTGAGACAGACTTGATAAGATCACCGTACGTTGAGGTTGAGATTTATCTTTTAATGAGTTTACATCCATATGTTGGATGGTCCTATATTGAGATGGACTTGGACTCACAAGCTTTATTTTTGTGAGGTTGAGCTTTTGCTCTTAATGATTTTGTAGTCCTATTGTGGATGGACTATGTGGAGATAGACTTGTCGGAATCACCTACGTGAGTGAGGAGGGTTGACATCCTTCTATGAAAGATTTGGGCGGTCTTTCTAGAAGCACTCATGAGAAGGTCACCATTTGCCAAATTTGCTTTATAGCTATAGGTCTTTGTGGATGAAAGATCTTCGCGGAACTCAAAAGAGATTTAAGGTAAGATATGTGTCCGGAATTTACCCTGAATTTTAGGAGTTCAAGAGTTAGTTCACTCACTAGATGAAAGAATCGTCCCGTGTCACTACGTGGGGGTTCAAATCGAAAGATACCCACACTTAAGTGTCAAGCCTTTCCTACATGCTCAGAATTGGTTGCTAACTTAGCATTAGTGGGGGATTGTTGGAAATAATGCTAAGTTAATGGGTGGTTGATTAGTAGGGTATGTTAAAAGTTAGTGGGGGTTATGAGTGATAATAAGAGGTCACTTATACCTCTTAGGATTCCCCCATAAATCCTATTAATATGCCATTATATCACCCCATTAACACCATTATTTAGCCTTTAGTAGGGGAAGTTTTATCTCATAACCCTCTATTTGTTATGGCTATATATATGGGTGTGGGAGAAACATTCTGGATACATCTCATATCCCTCTCCAATGTTTCTCCATTATTCTGAGTATGCCCTTGAGGGTTCCAACTCCCCATGATTGAGCACACAACTTAGGGGAGTGTTGTGTGGCCTTGAGAACGACGTCCATGCGATTGTGCCGTGGTCGGGGCGAATTTCGTTTCTCATTCAATGATCATTGATCATGACATAGCGATTACAATTTCTATTCTCTTTTATTAATTCCGCCCCATACGATAACCAACCTATATTTTCCAACAGAAACCTCACAATTACTTCCTACACCTCGTTTGGCTTGGATGGTATCCTGTTGTACCATCTTCTGCAGGGCTGTTCGGCACTGGTGTCAAAGAACATTATTTTTCAAATAGATCTGGTGAACCTGAGCGTCATAGCTACTTGAAAATAGTGGTCTCGAAAAAAAAAATGCAGTTCTACATTGGTCACCACCCCTTGGAGATATCATCATCTGCTTGACACTTGTTGCCATGTGAGCTGTGTCTTCCTTTTTTATATCTCTGGTCACAGTTCTGCGCCTGATGAATTGCCTGCTCTGGTTTAAGAAGGTATCCTCATGCTCTAATCGACTGTTACCTTTTGTATTGTGATATTCCTCCTGTCCTAAGATGGGTACTCGACCATTTGCTATTCACACGGTCATCACCAGTATGACTATCTCGACCTTATGATTCAACCTCAACCCAACCTTCACCGGCTTCAGTCCTGTCATTACCCTTACTCATTGAGCCTCCAGAAATGTCCACTGTTTCACTTATGAAAGACGGCCTCAGTTATGCCCTGACTCATGCTCCCAGCTCTAGTGCTGCTCCATCTCTGAATCTGTCATGAAGGTCGAAATGGTTGTCTTGGAAAAGTATTCTAAGCACTTGTAATATCATCTATAATAGCCTCAACTACGGAACCATTCTAATAGAGCATATTTGGCTTCGGATTGTCTAAGATCGGATTGATCCTTTTTAAACTTATTCGTCATTTTAGCAGGTCAATAATCGATTTGCTCAGCTCGGATTAGGTTGGAGGAGGTCGATAAATTTTGCTTTCAATCACCTCAGCCTCGATTATTAGTTTAGGTCCGTCCCAAGTTTTGGACCCTCCCCGATTGCACATTTAACTACTACTGCGTTGGTCATAATTGGAAAGGTTTATAAAAATTCCATCGTGAATGCTTCTATCAGAGTTTCATCGATAGTTTCTCACTTATTATCCTCGTATATCTTTCATCGATATGAAATACTTCCTATGAATCAAATATGACGATTTTTGTTATCCACGCCAACGTTTATATTGCAAAGTTGGAGATTCAATTCGAAAAATTATATTTATAAAGAGAGAAATGGTCCCTTGCAATGCTGCTGGAGGAATGATTCATCAAGATTAGGCGCCTTAATAATCAAGATTAGTTTGTGATTATATGATGAGAAAACATATGATCAAACAGTCTTTTTGAAAAGAAAATGGTGTAAAAACTTATGCCGACCATTCAATAAAAAGTCATAAACAAGCTGTGATTGATGAAACCATCATCACCTCAACTCTACACTTCCTCATGATTTTCTCCTAGGGTACAACAACATATTACGCCCATTAAAGTTGATGTAGTCCCTCTTTTAACTTCACTATGGTCCCCCTACTGGCCACTAATACATGAAACTAGTTAACCTCAAATGGGCGAATCGAATTCCAGCATATAAATTTGAATTGGGTTTCATCCTAAAATTAATTGGTAATTAAGTGACAAATTGTTTTATATGTTAAGAATCACCTAATCCATCAGTCTGAGATTAGTTCACACATGTTACGATCGTTTGTATCTAATTTAGTATTTTTGTGACTTTTTTTACACACTACAAAATGGTTTGTCCTTTCTCAGAAGTGGTTGTCGTAAAT
Organism: Spergularia marina; assembly: GCA_963680865.1. Taxonomy (NCBI): domain Eukaryota; kingdom Viridiplantae; phylum Streptophyta; class Magnoliopsida; order Caryophyllales; family Caryophyllaceae; genus Spergularia; species Spergularia marina. The sequence continues at coordinate 5,440,721 of OY804555.1, forward strand.
TCTTGTTTACTCTAATGTGCAGAGGAAATCTAAAGAATCATCTAAACCGGAAATAATCTAAAACTAATAATAATAATCATCTTATGGTTCAATGATTTTATTTATCAGAAATTAAAGTTGGAATGCATGCATGATAGACTAACATGAAATGAGATATGTTTAGAGGGCTCATTAGTAGTGCACGTGAGAGAATTTAGTGAAAACTCAATTATGAATCATGTTCATCAATCCCCAGCAAACTAACACCTTAATTACGTTAGAAAACCTCAATTATTTGACATTTCTTTTGTTAAATAAATTACTTAACAACAAATGGCACAGTGATTAGGCGTTTATTTGGTCCCCCTCTCTTTTTCTTCCCTTTCCAAATTGCTTTATTGGGGTTCAACTCTTTAGCGTGCTATTTGCAAATGCATATTATATGATGGTGATATGCTGTTTGGTCCATTTTGGAATTATCACCCGCTCCCGTTCTTGTGATTTGTTAACGTATACGGTGTAATTTGAATTTAGTATTTAATCTAAAGTCAAACCATACATTAATAATGTAAGAAGATGGATAATGAAGTACAATACGAAATTTAACAATATCGTCATTCCAATGCCTCAAACATCTGCAATGACGGAGTACTAGGGGTTGGATATACGCAAAATCCTACATACTACCCCATGCATGTAAGTTGCAAAACATAGTGATGGTGTTTTCAGATGATCATAATCAAAGTAGCATAGGGAAGCTCCCTAAATGACCGTTACTTCACAATATAAAAAATATATAAACATCTCATATTGTTGGAGTAAGCACGATCCACAAGTGAGTTGTGGTAATGTATTTTTACATTGAAGAAATATAAGAGTATAGGCTAGTTTATAAGTTGATGAATTATTACTCCATTTATTATCGATCAGTTCTAAGATGGAGCCTACTAAACTTATGAACGGGTCTTCTCCTCTTCTACTACATAAAGGCTGCGGCTGATACCGCCCATAACCCTGACGAATCAATATACAACAATTTGAGCGCAACGGTTGCATAACTAATATTTTTTGACAAGGTATTTGGTGCCACCGGAGAGAAAAGGCAAAATATAATAAAGCGTCGCGGCTCACGCCTAAAATACATGATACGAGGTGTTCAGTGATCAGCCATTGTCAGTTTGTCACATAATCATATGGTATTATGGGCTCCGTACTCCGAGAATATGTTCAGTTGACATTCGTTATTGCGTTGTTCCAAGTCCAATGTCACCCAATATTTAATTGTGCGGTATGTTTGGCTGGCTGTACTCAAGATGGTTTGGGGGGAATAATATCGATACTTCAAGACATTGAAAAGCAAGAAAAATGTCACTGTATTTTCCATCTCTAGCATTTCGCTTCTTTTTATGGTTCGATTTTTTGTAAAAAGAGGTGAAATTTCCTATCAGAAGTTCAGAATTAATATAAGTAGCGGAATAACATTTTTTAGTAAGTGACGGAATTAAGGGGTGGCCTATTGTGACAAAAGCACAGACAAGACTCACAAAAGACCATAAATTTTAACACAAAATCACTATAAATATAATAAAAATAGGTAAATTGTACGAGTACCATTAGCCATTCCCTGACTTTTATTAATCAAATGTTGGCTCAGTTCGACTTTATTTGCAGACATTCCGACGCACTTAAACTAGCTTACTACATATCCACACAAAAGAAAGGAAAAAAAAACATTTAGTTAAAGATAAAGGTGTAGCTAGCCTAGGCTATACGCTTAAATAGTTAAATACTTATAATAGCATATATAGGGCATTGTGGAGCATTATATAGGGTTTGCATGATGTTGATGATCATGATTCATAATAATAAGTATAATTAGACACCCAAATACATGATGCTTAATGGTCCAATTCTAGTATCTTTACACATAATCCCTTCATTTGTTTAAACTAAATTTAAACTAATTAAAATTAATAAAGTTGCTTTCAAAAAAAACCCATGATTACCAAACCCCCAAAAGCAATGCACCTCATCAGGATTCCTGTTTATGTCTCCTAATCTTCACATATAATATGCAAACTACAAACATACTTGCACAAGTGGGGAGTAACTAACAAAAGAACATTTAGAAAATTTCTCTTTGCTTTATTTTCCTCCTTACTTTTACCCTAACCTTTCACCGAAAAGTGTAAACATATAACTTCATTTCTTTGACTTTATCTTAATCAAATCATTATACACGTAAATTATTCGCGAAAGTGGTAATTAAGCCCCGTGTATTTGGTAAAGGCTTTTAGCTTAATCAAAGATCTCGAGACTCGAGTTCAAACGATTACAACTTTTATTACGAAATTATAGAATTGTGAGCACTTACTTATAAGTTATGACTGTACTTGGGAGATTGTAGAGAAATGTTTGGTGTAGCACAGACAAAAACGCTCACGACTTTTTTATTTGATACAAACGCCATATTAAACAGCACCTACCATACCTAAATGTCGGGGTTTTATTATTATCATACTCGAGTATAGACTAAATCGAATATAATTATTAACCAAAAACATTTAACATATAAATTAACAACTAATAAAGTATGAGCCTTTAATTTGATAGCTCATCACACTTCTCCTTTTTAACACCTATACATGAGTTCATGTGCCTTTTACCTCACTCCACTCCACTCAGACTCGATCACACTCTCACACACACGCACTGACGCACACACCAAAACACACATTTTATTTGCTGCTGAAAACATCTGTTGGATGCTAAGAGAGTGAGAAAAAAAAAAAGGGAGACATAACTGTTTCTACTGTACTTTTGTTTCAAGTAGTGCATATATAGTTGAATTTCCATCAGAATTTCTGTTGGTAGTAACACAACGGCTGCACTTTCAGTTTTCTCCCTGACTAATATGGGGGTGGTCACCATGGTTGATCTCAAGCCTAATATATCTGCCAAGAGAGCTTTCCGGCCAAGTTCGAGTGGAAGGCATGCCACCACTGAATGGTATGTAATTCCGCCCTCCCTCCCCCCCTCCTCAGTGTCATATTAGTGACGGGATGTTAAATAATCATCTCAACCAAAAGTCTACGTCAGGCTTGAAATTACATAGGCCCATTAATAGAAAAATTGGGATTCTAGTTCGAGACTTGTAGGTATTTTGTCGTAGTACTTTACTAAGTTATCTTAGAATCATAGGTGTGTCTATTAACACGGGAGGGTGTCTCTTCGAAACAGTCTCTCTACTACACACGACCAATGTTACGTATCTTAGTAATTTTATGGCTTTAGCTAGGAACCATGCTATTTGATCATTAACTTGTTGCGTAAAGTACTTGATTGTAGAATATTTATTGATTGGTGGATTTTCCTCATCCTGTCAATTCTCTGACAAATGAACATTTGTAAACTGTACAGTGTACCCTATTTTCATTTACCAATGTTGAAGTGTTGGCTATGTGGTTAAAACTTTGGTCTGCTACATATTCAAACAAAACGTAAAAGATGCTTATGTGGGAAGGTCACTTATTATGACAGATCCCAATACAGCTAGCAGCAATGTGAAAATCAGGACATTTCTGACAGTAAAAAATGTCAGGAAAGTCGTAAATTTGGTAAAAGTCAAAAAGATGTGACCTTTTTGGTCACAAAAATTTCCCTGAATTATGCTAAATAGAGACCATCACCAAGTTAAGTCAATCAAACAACTGTTTTAAAAATTTCTATGACTATATTTTCTGGTGGCCTGTCAAATTCTTCAAACAGAAGTACTGAAAGAAAGTTCAAGGCCTACCAAACAGAAAGATTTTCTGATTTAAACAGAGGAGAATCCAAAAAAGAGGACAAATTTCCAATTTTGTCACAATGTTGGACATGTCTAGTAAATTAGTGATATGAAGTTCTTAGACAACTTTGGTGGGGCTCTTATGAATATATATGAGGTTGTATATCACATAGTATAAAAATTTGATTGAACATTACTTCTTACCCAAAAACACAGCCAATTGTTTGGTTTCTAGTGGCGCAATGGCACATGAATGTTAAGTAATTGCAATAACTTCTTTGAAAGAGATGGGGAAAGGTCGGGTTGTCCGTGAAATGTCAGTTCGCTCAACTAGTAAGGTTTCACTTAAAGGGAGTGTAGAAGAGATTCTTGGCAAGTCCAACTAGTTAGGGTTTTTTAGGGTGGAAACTAGGATTATGGTTCGGAACCTTCTACATTACTCTATGCTTTTTGGTAAGTAAAAAGTGCAAAATACCTTCGTTAAACTCGAGAACTCTAGTTAAATTGTCACGAGGTTGGCATAGTCGAAAGATATTGATGAATTTTACCCTTGTTTTTCGAGGGAATTTCCCATATTGCTTTTCTAGCACCAACTAGCTTACAATATCCACAGAATCATGTATTATAAGGTTGTAGAAATGTTAATGCCTGCTGTTACAAAGACAGGACTTGAATGACCTGAAAATCGACTTGCTGAAAATGGCTTAACCTTGAGACATGGCCCAGACGTACCTAATAATCTTTTAGTATTACCTTAATTATATACTTGATCAATAATTCCTTTGTCAACATCAGTCCTTATATAAGGAAGATCAATAATATGTGTACGGAGATGATATTTGAAGAGCATGTTGATAGAGAAAGGTTGATTAAACCTGTAGCTTTCGACAGATTACTTATTGAATCAACTACACATATAGAAAACCAACTGCAACCTCATGTTTTTCTTCAGTTCGTGTGCTAGAAGACCCCACTAAAATGCCCTCAACATCAAGTAAGAAACTGATCAGTTTTCACTATATGGACCGTTTGTGTCAAAGACATATGACATTCAATGCATGGAACTTTCATTTCATCAATTGCTAGCTTCTAAGAAATCAGATTTGTGGTCACTGAAATTCAGTGTACGTAGATTGTTTCGTAGTCTGATATTTTGTATCGTGCCAGAGGAAGAAAGTAAGCCAGAGAGCTCATGAGTTGTTTAAGAAAACTAAGCTGAAAGAAAATGTATGAGTGGCTTTGTGTTTTGCATTCAGCAGCTTCTTCTGGCTTGTATCTGAAACCAAATTCTTTTCATTTTACGTCTTTCAGGCCAATATCGGATGTGTCCAGCGATCTCACCATTGAAGTAGGGTCTTCCAGCTTTGCGCTTCACAAGGTAAGCTCCCCTCCCTTAACTTAGAAAGGATTTTGAACTTTTCTATGCAAGCTTTGGTTTTTTCATGCTTTAGTCTCTTGAGTGTCCTCTTGATTACAATGTCACTAAAGTTATGAGACAAAACTCGGGTAAGACATTCCTATGGTAAGATGATTTAAGAATTTTGAGGTGAGCCACACTGAGGTTTTAAAACTTTTTGAGTCGAATGCTCACCCCAAACTCTTGAAAACTCGTGTTGCCTACTGTAATAGGAACATCTTACCTGAAGCTTGAGGAATTTATCTGTGTAGAATTTAGGCATTCTGGTCACAAGGAACAGGAGGGTTTTGCTAAGGCGGCATTTAAAATGAGATATCATCTTAAAGCTTAAGAGCCAAATTTTCACATAAGTCTAGCTTCATGATCCTATAATGTGGTTTTCTGCAGTTTCCACTTGTTTCACGAAGTGGAAGAATCCGAAAACACATGTTGGAGGCAAAGGATTCAAAAATGTCGCGGATTAGTTTTCCTTGTGTTCCAGGTGGTTCTGAGGCATTTGAGCTTGCTGCCAAGTTCTGCTATGGAGTCAATGTGGAGATCACTCTTTCGAATGTAGCTATGCTACGTTGTGCAGCACATTTCCTAGAAATGACTGAAGATTATGCAGACAAGAACTTGGAAACAAGAACAGAAGTGTATCTAAAAGACATAGTCCTGCCAAATATATCAAACTGTATATCTGTTCTGCACAAATGTGAGAGCCTCTTGCCTGTAGCAGAGGATATTAATCTGGTTAGCAGAATGATTTCTGCGATTGCGAATAATGCAAGCAAAGAGCAGCTCTCATCAGGCTTATCCAAACTAGAGCATTTCTCACCAAAACCACTGTCAAATATTGAGCCTGAGACTCCAGCAGACTGGTGGGGAAAGTCTCTAGCAATCCTGAATCTCGACTTCTTTCAAAGGGTTTTATCTGCAGTGAAATCTAAAGGTCTAAAACAGGATTTAATCAGTAAGATTTTGATACATTATGCTCATACGTCTCTTCAAGGAGTTGTAGTCAGAGACCCACACCTTGTCAAGGGGAACTACTTGGATATGGAACTGCAAAAGAAGCAACGAGTCATTGTCGAAGCCATGGTCAGTTTACTACCAACTCAATCTAGGAAAAGTGCAGTACCAATGGCATTTCTTTCGAGCTTGTTAAAAGGCGCTATTGCTTCATCAGTTTCTACGTCTTGTAGAGCTGACTTAGAGAGAAGGATAGGCTTGCAACTAGACCAAGCAATCCTTGAAGACATACTTATTCCTGCTACTTCACATGGGAACACTCATAGCCCAATGTATGATACTGAGTCACTTCTGAGGATCTTCTCGATCTTCCTGAACTTGGACGAGGATGATGATGACGATGATGACAGTCACTTAAGGGACGAAAGTGAGATGATGTATGATTTTGACAGTCCTGGTTCTCCAAAGCAAAGCTCCATTATTAAGGTCTCAAAGTTGTTAGACAACTACCTTGCAGAGGTTGCTCTTGATTCCAACTTGACTGCATCGAAATTCATAGCTCTGGCAGAGTTGCTACCTGATCATGCTCGTGTTGTAACTGATGGATTATATAGAGCAGTAGATATCTTCTTAAAGGTAAGTACTCTCCCCTATTATTCGGCTTACAATAGAGAAGCTATCTCAGGTGCACAATGAAACTAAATGTAAGCAAACTTTGTATTTCAGGTTCATCCGAATATGAAAGACTCTGAGAGATACAGGCTATGCAAAACAATCGACTGTCAAAAGCTTTCTCAAGAAGGCTGCAGCCACGCAGCTCAGAATGAACGTCTACCAGTACAAATGGCGGTCCAAGTGCTATACTTTGAGCAAATAAGGCTTAGAAATGCAATGAACGGGGGGCATCACAACCAGTTGTTCTTCGGCTCACTCAATGGACATTTCCCTCAAAGATCAAGCAGTGGAGTAGCAAGTGGAGCTATATCGCCTAGGGACAACTACGCATCAGTCAGGAGGGAAAACCGCGAGCTAAAGCTAGAAGTCGCAAGGATGAGAATGAGGCTGACTGACCTAGAGAAGGATCATGTTTCAATGAAACAAGACCTGGTAAGGTCACACCCTGCTAATAAGCTATTCAAGTCATTCACTAAGAAACTTAGTAAGCTCAATTCCCTTTTCCGGATCAATACTACTAAGCCTTTGGGTTCAAAGGCTAATTCAGAGTCTAAATTTTTCTTCCATAGACGAAGACGCCACTCTGTAGGATAAGAATGTTGTTACAGTGTGCATATAATGAATATTGAGTGTATAGTATGCATAATTAGAGTGTTAATTTTGTCTATACAGGATCACATTGGTGTTTCATTCTTTATATTTTGCTTACATTTACAAATTTACAAACTATGGTGGATTTTCCCTGTATGGCTTCATTACATGATGAAATCGTTCCTAATACCTCAATCTTAACCACTCGGCCACAAAATATGTTCATCAATGAAAAGGAGTAAAGGACACGTACCTGAAGTAGCTGCATCTAGCTGTACTTATCAGCGCACTTACACAGGGGCATCTTTTTGGCTTAGGATATGAAGTTAACAATGAGCACAGCATGCTAGAAAGTAGAAACATAATCATGGCTAATCATAGGGTGGACTACTTGTTTCAACCGTGTTACTTGATTGGTTTCGTGGTAAAAGAATCATGGGGAAAAAGGTTATTCCACTTTCGATTACTCTTTAGATAAACAACCTGGGAAAACACCTTTGTGGCCGGAAAGCCAACACTATAAGTGCTTCTGAAGCATCCAATTTCGCAATTTGCCGAAGCAATGAATTCAGATTCCAAGCGACTGCATAGAGGGATCCATGACGCTTTCAAGAGCTAGGTTTTGCAGTGTAAAGATTGTGGTACAACAAAGGTTTCTAATTTTCAAGATGGTAATCTGAATCTTCTGATCGACAATTTTTAAAGGACAATATCGATTTTCCTGCCAATAATTGAACAGCGGAAATAACTTTGCTGCCTAAGTTGTAATTGTTCCAGTCGCCTTTAGTACAGAGCTATGTTTTCTTGGAGAGATGTTAGCACCAACAACAATTACACTGTCATATAGATTCTGTAGTGTGCAACTATCTCTGCCCCACAGTCATCCTTGTTCATCGTGGCTTTATTATGAAAGAAAGACAACAATGAAAATGTCTTCGAAGTAACGAATACCAATTACCAAGTCTACAGATACACATTGCATGGTTCTACACTTCCACTAACTTGTACAAATTAATCCGACTGATTCTATGTTTTACTAAAATGCTTTACCTATGGGCTGAGCTTTTAGCACTGCAGCAAAGAAAAAAAAAATGATTTGACTCTGTAAAAGAATCGAGGCAAAACCATAAACGTTGGATGTAATCTATGTTCACTTTGTTCTCGTTATGACTCTCTGCGTAAGATCTATAAGTGCACGCCTGGACCTTCTAACCTCTTCATCATCATTCTCAGGCAGCGAATCAATAGCTTCAGCAGCTAAGTTTGCATGCTTCTGTGCTAGCTCCTTCGCCTTCTGTATTCCTTGGCTTCTCCCAAGGTACTCGAGGGCCTACCAGCAGGAGAATATAAATATATACAGACACCGTGCAATGTGGCAATTAAACTACACAATAAAAGATCCCATTTCAAGGAACAATGGTCAATGTTTCTTTGTAGCCACCCATGAATCCAAAACACCTAGCATTCCGATATTCTATGTATTAGGCAAGATGATCATTCTTTCACAATTTTTTCTCTTTACTAAAGCTGTGGATCTGTTAACTTGTTAAGGGAAATGTCAATGAGTTAAAAGAAAGATTCATGTCACTCCATTTACAGCACTCTGAAATAAGTATCCCCTCCAACCCAAATACATCTCTCCACTTGCCTACAGAATTTACTTCCAATTCGACAAAATATATTGACTCTAATAGGGAACTCTATTGTTGCTCATTATCTCGAGACAAAGAGTCGGAATACATCTTTCTCCTTGCGGTGTTCATATATATCATTTATTCTAGTACTCTCATTACTAGAATGAAGTCCGCTCTATTATCAACTACCGCAGAAGCAAAACAGTTACCACGCCAAAAAAAGGAGAATGAGTGTAAACGGAGGACCTAAACTATGAGGTATTTATTATAGTTAAGGTCTTAAGGACCATGGCCCCTAATCTAGTTAGTTCTCCGTTAACTTTACATTTTTTTTTTCTTTCTTTTCTTCTTTGTTTTGTTAATATTCCAAAAAAAAAAACATTAAAAAGTCACATCATTTCTACCCATCAATGAGCAAACCCACTCAACAACATCAACTCTGAACCCAGCCAACGAATTTCGAAACAACCCCTCACAACACGAAAGCCACATCATATAATAATGAAACCTGAAAGAATTTGGGAGTGTGTGGCTGTGGTGGCGAGTGAGCAGGGTACAGTAGTAAAAAAAAAAAAAAAAAAAAAGAGAGAGAGAGAGAATGTATTAACAGCTTCGCTATATACTTACAATCTCGACATCTGCACTGTTGTCAAAGCCCCGCTGCACAACTTGACGTAACTGAGGAAACTCTTCTATGGCAAACAACAGAGGAGCTGTGACAATTCCCTGTGAGAAGAAGCAAGTTCAGCAATAAAAAATTGTTTAGAGTCAAAAGGGATAAAAGCACACTACACCATACCTGGACAGAAAACCCAAGGAAAAACAGATTTTACATCGATAATCAGAAGGGGGGGGGGGTGAAGAGGATACAACAACAACAACAACCAAGCCTTATTCCCAAAATGATTTGGGGTCGGCTAACATGAATCGTCATCTAGTAACCGTCTTGTGTACGCCATGAAATTCCAAAACGTTGTAAACCTTTTTGGAGTAATTAAATATTTTCAAAGGAAGTTTTATAAAGTCGTCAAAATTGAGTCATAAATTCCGTAGAAGACATCAATGCCGTTGCAGGACATGTTTGTGGCAATTATTTGATGAGTTGAACTTTGGCCATTGCTTATCATCCTTGTGTGGAAGGAAGATTTAACTCCCAAGTTGACCACTTCTTGACACAAGACGATGGGATCATCTCCAGCAAGACACTCTATATGATACGAGATAAAAGTACTACAGGTTCTTTTCACAGCAAAAGAAATGGGTAGTGACTTACTTGACGAATGTCAGAAAGTGAGCCCTTCCCAAGTGAAGCAGATGTGCCAGTGTAATCGAGAACATCATCTATCAACTGATATGCCAATCCCTGATATAAAAGAATTGGAAACATAATTAGTAAATGCTTTGAAAAGCAAATCTGTTGTCTCCAGCTATAAAGCAGCTATCTTCGTTTTCATCAGCTGTGACCTATATATTCTATTCAACCTGATACATTGGGTAGATAACTAATCATAAGCTCATATCAATCACATTGCACCAATTTAACTCCATACAGCACATCTCGATCACATTAAACACCTAAAAATCTGAAACCATCTATGAGACAAATTACTTAAGTGAGACATCTCAAAAGAAGTTACATCGCTACCTGTACCCTGATTTCACATAACTGTCTTGTAGATAGGGGCATTGGGCAATGCTCCGCTGCTATCCTTACACCCCCCCCCCCCCCCCCACCTCACTAAATTTGGCCACACAGACCACATTGAGAAGAATTATGAAAAACAGAAATAATAGTTTTCAAAATACCACTTGCCAGATTCTTCCCATACTCAAAAGCCAAGGTCGCAACTTCAGCAGTTTGGCCTGCAAGAAGAGCAATTGCTTTGCAGCTGTTTGAGATCAGTGACGCAGTCTTGAAGTAGGTCTTCTGCATATAGTAATCCATGCTGCAAATGAATAATAAACAAGAAAGAAATTAGATCGAAAATCAGCATGTGTTTGTCCTACTGGAAAAATCCATTAGAACCAGCAACTAAACCTTTAATGGAAGTAGCCTCACCAATTTGACGCAAAAATTCATAACTAAGCCGTGAGAGTCAATTGTAAGCAAGCAAATTCAGAAACTCTAAAGCACAGCAACACAATTTGACTTTTGAGATTCCACACAGATGGGAAGAAAAGAGATTCTCATCAAAATCCTAACTTAGTGATTCAGTGATAAGATAAACTAATAGATGATCAGACACTATTTCAGTTTTGTTTTTCTATCCCTCTCCTCCCTCACACCATTTTCCTTCCCATCTCACATATTGAACTTTGGTTTATAGCTTATAAGAGCTACAAAATTTGGATCCACAAGTGTCGGACCAAACACTAGCTCCAAGACCAAAAGAACATACTTCAAACGCTGCTCAGATGTTGTCGTCATCTGCATTGTCTCGCCAGTAACAAGATGCTCAACAACTTTCGCTAATAAAGATACAACCTGCACAAGGAAAACATATTGATTCTTCAATCCCAAAACAAAGGTGACAAAGAACCCGAAAGCATGACTCAATTGGCATAAAAAATGACAAAAGTTACCTCTGTATTTTTCAATGAAGCCAGAGCTACACAAGCCCTAGAGAGTAGAAAATCACCAGCTAGAACTGCCAACTGCACTGCATCCAAGATATATAGTCATGAAAAATATGCTTAAAAATCATTCCCATCATCTAATGAACAAAGCCTAGCTACGGATGACACTCAAAGTAAATCCAATGATAACATTGTAACAAAACTTAACAGTAATATGATCCTTTAAAAAGAGAAGAGGAAGGGGTTCTAATTCAACCTTCAATAACAATGATGACACTAGATCAATAAAGTAAAAAGAATACAACTAAGACCTTTGTAATTTCTGAGTTATTCAGGGCTCTTTCCTTGATCTTAATTTCCCCAGGACTGCTAGACTGTTACTAGAATACTCTACTGTTTTTAGATGAAGAATCCAGGTACATACACCCATGACCAGAAATCTAATATCCAATACGAATACATGAGATAAAATGGAGGTGTTTAAGTAACATACAACGAATATTGCCTAAGAACTAGATGATAAGTACGCATGAATTTTCCATAGAACACCACTCATGTGCTACATAAAAGAAACTAAAGAAAAAAGAAGTCAAAACATTACCTTATTTCCCACGACGGAGTTTAATGAGCTAATACCACGCCTTGTGTCAGCATCATCAAGGACATCATCGTGAAGAAGGCTAGCCACCTAACATAAGGAACAAAGATAATCTGAACCCACTGGTTAAAATCAGTCACCCATCACTGGATGATACAAGCGATCAAATGAAGTCTCTAATCAACCTAAATGGAAGCACGAAACTTAAAATTGATTAATCTAACAACCAATCATAGCTTGAGATAGAATAACCCCCCCCCCCTCCCAAAAAAAAAAAAAAACATGAAATGAATCCCACATGGTGTCCTCCAGATTCCTAAATGACTACTCCCTCCGTCCTAGTTCAAACGTCCCGGGCGTTTTTTGTAGTGGAATAAGAAAAATTGATATAATAAGTTGAGTGGGGTAATATTAGGAAAAATGAGGAGAGAGAATGTGGAGATTAATAAAAGTAGGAGAGATAGTGTGAGAGATTATGTAATAATTTAATAAAAGTAGGAGAGAAATATGTCCCAAAATAGATGGGGTGTTTGAAGCGGGACGTCCCAAAATGGAATATGGGCGTTTGAACTGGGACGGAGGGAGTACTAGCTAAGAGTTCTACAAAGCAAACAAGTGGCTAACCATCTTGGTCAAGTAGTCATTCACAAGTCCTAGACTGTTACTAGATCAGAAACTTGGGCTATAATTCATTGAAATCAAAAGTTGACAACAACAACAACATCATCTTTCACCCCAGTGCCTTAAAGGCTCTCGCCATAAAGCTGGGTAAGGGGGGATCGGATGCACGCAAGCCTTACCCTTATGGAAATATAGAGAGGCTGCGCACAGATGACCAAAAATGAAAATGAAATCAAAATTTGACATGAGTCAATACTCAATATTCTTGACGCGGATATTGTCCTAACAGTAAACTGAATGCAATAATGAAAAGAAATATGATGTACTGACATGGATCATCTCCGTTATTTCAGCGATAGACTGCTGTCTTGTACGCAGCTCAGTTGATAAGGTATCAACTACTCTGGCAGTTATAATGCTTTCAGAAGATGATACAGGTACAGGCATGTTCAAAGCTGTCGCCATTAGCAACAAAACCTGGAAGAAAAAGCATTTCAACTACTATTCGACTAGGAAGCCAAGCAGAAATACAGATCATTACCACCAAAGCACATTTTCTACACCAATTTAGACTCATACCATATACCCAACAATCACAGATATAGATACAAGAAACAAGGTGAAAACAAGGCTATGAGACATCCAGATCCAGCTCAGATAAAAAACATGTCATCTCAGCCCCTAATCCAACTTTGAAGGACATAATTAAACGCAGCTATATCTTATCATTTTACTATCTGAAAGTGCCAATGGGTAAATTCTATAACAGCAAACAATTGACAAAATCAGAACATGGCATCAATAATCCTTCAATTTTTATTTGTTGATGCAGTAGGCCAGTCTGTTGTTTCTGTAACAGTCATAGATCTGTAAGAAACAGTCCATCTGCAGTTGTTCGCCCTAGGTTGCAAGAGCCTCTTTGCAATTGAAGAGTATGGCTTTGTACATCCAATGCCTTGCTCAACCATAACGGAAGCTGTTTTCGACATTATAGTTTCTCTTATGGTTAAACTGTTTAACCATAACAGAAACTGTTTTTAACGTGACAGTATGGTATTGCATGATACTTATAATGCACAACATGATTAATAGAAGCAGCACCTAAGATGGTTCTGACTCTAAGCATATATTTTGCATTAAGAGGTTGTCTAACGACTACTGCAAGTAGGCAATAAGTTATAATACATCCAGATTATAATTACAAATCTAAGAAATAAAAATTAAGAAAAGACAGATTACATACTTATGACGCACACAACTGAACTTAATGGGTACTAAAAATCCAGATAAACAACAAAGTAATGTCTCATGTGTTTGGACTTTTGAAGGAAACTCTTGCAACACTTTCCAGGAAAAAGAACATGCGACATGCAGAGACCATTGGCAGATGCAATCAACACATACCGTAGGCCGGAATCTTTTTCCTTCAACTCCCAATTTGAAGAAGTATTCAGCAGCAGATGCCAGCTTTGGGACCTGCAAAATATCACTACAATGAGTATCATATAACATCCTTAGTTTGAAAGTCCCAAGGCACACTGAGGCATTGAGGGCCAGTGAAGACTACACACAAGGAGCAGGTGTGCCCCTCCTGGAAGTGAAGCGCACTACATTGCAAACAAATTTCTATTTTTCGGAATAATATTTTGCAAAACAGTTCGGTCTTATGAATTTAAGGCTAGGACGTCAAGAAAAGGTAAGCGTAAAACAGCGACGGGAAAGATAGAAAGTAAGAAGAACAAAAAATACGGAAATTCATAATAGTGAGCCTTACTTGTAACTATACCCCACTTAGTCACTGGTGTGCCTTAAGGACACAGAGCACCCTGAGACGGAGTGCACCTTACATCTAAGTGTGCTATAGAACTAAGACAACATATAGCCCTTTAATGAAGACAGCAAAAAATTAAACACACCTCCGCAACTACCATTGACCGTAATCTATCAGCGAGGATTGATAATTCATCAGCCACGATGGAAAATGGGTCTGATTGATCCTGCAAATAGGATCCAGTAAACTTTCAATGGAAAATCACCCGACATAAACAAAGTCAAATAAATCTCAGCAGTAACTACAGAAAATACACATTGAAACTATGGTCAACCAGCAAAAATTGAAACTGGATCGGTTTAAAGCCAATTAAACAACTTAAATGTACGATCTCCCACAAGATGTCCATAAAAAGAAACGAGTACTTAAACCAATTTGCAAGAAGTAACGAGTTCACAAATCCACCTGTTTTTCTCTTTCAAGGGGAGTCCACAGTAGATTTGACCCATGGCAATCCATGAAAAGAGAATGACAAACCATCTAAACCTGACAGATTTAAAACCGAGCAGATAGAGACATTCCCTACGCAACCCAACATATACAACCACGAACTACTCAGAACTTAATGATACAAAAGTTTAGAAGTGACTGTTGATGCGACACCCGAGGTACTTTCAACAAAACAGAGACAGTGACTCTTTCATTAACAAGGGAAACATGAGATATAAAGGTGAAAACATAATACCGACAAGGATGATAAGAATCTTGAATACTATATTACATTCTAACTTTTAAGGTAGTAAAAAAAGATTCAAATTACATCAATACCTTATAAATCCCAGCTAACTGAGCCCATTAGCCATTACAAAGCTATGTAAGTGACATGAAGCCCCCCCCCCTCTTCCAAAAGATGGTCACAAAAGGTTGGGAAGCTCAGCGAAAAAACATTAAAAGACAAAAGCAAAATAAATGCCATTAAAAAACAGTTTCTCCCAAACCAAAGATGACGCAAAAAGGTACTCCCCTGCTACCTCAAATGGCCTCCTCACAAGTAAGATGACGCTGGATAGTTTTGCTAGTGTCAACCATTCAACACAGCAAATCCATTGAAATTCACTAAGTAAAACACCTTCACTGAGCCAGCCCAATACATAATCCACACAAAACCTCGAACCTCCAATTAAATGACAATTGACGATTTTTGATATATTTCACCTCACCAAAAGTTTGCAAATTGCAGAGAATTTATCAAAAGATAATCACCCCATTCCTCATTATAAAAGCAACTTCCAAAGTCTGTGTCTTTCCATCTTGGCTCACATATAGTATCCATTAGCAAGCTCTTGGTGTTTTAACTTTAAGACAGTATATACTATATACTATTATCAAGTAGCTGAAATCACTTATCAATTTCTAAAATTTTAAAATGCAAGATGTTAATGCTTTAAAGAACATTTTGCAATAAGAACTAATAAATATAAAAAAAATTCACACCTAACCTCGACTGTGGACGTAGCACCATGATGACTCTGCCGTCTTGCTTCATGGAATACGTAGGAACCAGAATAATTAATTTCCGCACATCCCCTACCCTGCAATAAATAATTAACAGAAAGAAAAAGAATGAAAACACAGAACAAACCCAAAGTTCCAAAAGAAGTTTATCTTACAACTTGTACTATGTAGTGTAAACCCAAGCCCTCCTACAAGTTATCTTACAACTTGTACTATGTCCCTACTTGCAGTCACACCTTAAGGAAATCAAACATATCAACCTCAAGGGACATCGATGCATAAACCTTACGTCGCATAACCTCAGAGTCAAGAGTTAACTTGAAGGGTTAAAACTTCACCTTTGATGTGAGTTCTTTCAAGGGATGAGGGTTGCACAATAACTGATGATAGGCTGCTGTAGCTAATGCAGGAGAACACGACTGACGCCATCGATAATGATTAAACCCTGCCCTTGAAATCCGAGAGAATCCCCTCGAAAACATAATATACGAATCTACATGTCCAACAAAAAAAAATTGAGATAGTTAGTGAAATGCACTAGATTTGCAAGAACTGAATGAACAAACTTAATCTCAGTTCTTTCTCATCAGTGTTCATTTATGTTGTTGCGGGCATCTTTCCGTAACACCAACAAATACAATTCAATTCAGCATCAAGATATTCAGCTCGAGAAATGAAAAATCAAGAGTAATAATAAGTCTAATTAAGTGAGCAACTATTGATTAAGTCTAATCAAATCACACCCAACATTCCAAAGACACACATAGAGCTAACGCTATGAGACGCACTTACAATGGCTACAGAATACTCCCTCCGTCCCAAATTAAACTTCCTATCATTTAAATTCCTCCCACATATTCAAATGAAGTAGGACGATCATAGTGCGATGGAGGGAGTATAAAAGAACGGAGAGGAGGGCAGAGAGAGAGAGACAGCGAGACAAATCCACCTTTATTTTTTCCAACCCTTCAAGACCGAAATCGGAACTAATCGAAGTCTTAACGCGTACGAGTTTTACTCGGCAATGCAGCTAAAAATACAGTACAAAGAAAGAGCTCAAGTAATACACACGGAGTACTACACTATGAAATTATGCAACAGCTCATCATCACAAATTATAAAGGTTAATCATCAATTTTACCATTATTATACATACAACCCAACAACCAACCAAAAAACAAAGGAAAGTCGGAAATTAGAATAAAATCAGGGTTTTACCCAAAAGGCCAAAACCCTAAATTAAATCAATCATTTTCATAGTAACAAACAAATCCAAAAAAAATAAAAAAACTACCAAATCACGAATTTCTGGGTAAAATTAAACTCATCTAGATTCAATGACCAATCTATGAACATGCAAGATAATCATGATTTACCATACAAGATTTCAGATTAATGCTATCATTAAAAAAAACGGAAATGATAAATAAAACCTCACCGTGCTAAGAAGTGGCGCGACGAGGTCGGAGGTCGGAGGTCGGCGACGGACGGCGATAGTGGCGGTAGCGGTGCGGCGGTGGAGAGAGGACGGCGGAAGACGGCGAGGAGATAGAAACGGGGAGTTTTGACTAATACTTCTTGTTGAAGCTTTCCATTTCTCTCTCTTTCTTCTCCTTTTTTTGTTTCAATTTTTTTCCGACGACTTTCCGCAAAATTAATTAAAAAATTAAAAATTAAAAGAAAAAAAATCAAGTTTCCGACGACGAGAGCTATTCCACGTTACACTTCAAGCAACCCGCGCTACTTCAGCCGCTAGGTTTTTTTTTTTTTCTTTATTAAGTGATTCGTTACCCACCCATGTGTCTCAAACTCTAATCTCCCACGTGACTAAATTGGGTAGTGAAATGAAATTCAACTAGTTTTCCCACCAGTAATCACGGGATTGCTTTTGTAATTTATTTTGACACCACTAGTTCTTTGACCCGTGCAAACTTGTACGGGGCGTTTCACCTCTTTGTTCTTTGAGCTGGTTTTGAGTTTAGGGATGTTTGTAAAGATGTCTAATACTGTAGGTATAAGATGTTAATACGTCTAATTTACAACAATGGTGTTAGTTAGATGTTCGAATAACTTGAGTTTTTGACACACTAAAATAGACGCGATACCCATTGGATAAGCGAACCGTATTGACCAGCGAAGAACCTCACAAAAGAGGTAATTATCTATTAATGTTTGAATATTACTCTATAGGAATTTCTAATTATAGATGTAGTAAATAATAAATTAATTTTTTCCTTCTCCAAAAACAAAACAACAAATTTAAAAACTAATGTCAGTTTTATCAACCAAAACCCTTAACCACACATAAGTTGATCATAGACCTCGCCCGCTTCTTTTGGTCATGGACTTGTTTTTATAATTATTTGTCACATGTGTTGAACAACGTATTTAATCTCAAAATCGATCTGACCCGTTGATCAAAATGACCCATAATTAACCCAAATTATCCTAAATTCAAACTTTACTGTTTCATTTGTCTTAGACTTGAATTATTTATACTCTGACCCATTTTAATTTTTTTTTTTTTTGTTTTAATTGCCACCCTTT
Source organism: Spergularia marina (assembly GCA_963680865.1). Lineage (NCBI taxonomy): Eukaryota > Viridiplantae > Streptophyta > Magnoliopsida > Caryophyllales > Caryophyllaceae > Spergularia > Spergularia marina. The sequence goes on from OY804555.1 coordinate 5,459,384, forward strand.
TTAAATGTATCTCTATATATTGTCTTCGTTTTGTAGACGTTTTTTACTAATTCAAACTAATTAAAGATATACCCCTTTTTATCTTTTTAATACTATATATGATACTCCCTTTGTCCCATTTAATTTTTTACCCTTTCAATTTAAAGTCCTCTGAGTGAATACTTTACCTTTATATTCTTGGGTCATTTTCTAATTGCATGGGCTGGTCAAAGCAAATGATAGTAAGCCAATTTTTATTCTTAGGCCCAGATATGGTGAGACTACTTTCAAACATTGCCAATCAAATGGATGTGTATTAAGATATAAAAAGAAATTAGACTGACGAAGTTAAACCTCAGAAAAGTTGATTTTATTTGACATCGTCGGATTTTCTTGGTCACTAACCCGCGTTTATTTTAATTTTTACTTGTAAACCGTATTAATCTACGATTTTAACCTCAAACTCGATCCGACACATTGATCAAATTTGACCCTTAATTTTACAGCATTTCACCCTAAATTCAAACCAAAACCTTATTGCGACAATCGATAGTGAGTTGACCAAAGTTTGAACTTAACATGATTCGTTTAAAGGTCTACACAAATTAGTTTTGGTATGACATTTCAAAATGTAAGTTTTATACTCTGTAGTATGGTAGATACCATAATTGTATAATTTAAAAATAGTGACTACCCATATTTGACCTCGCATGCCCCTCTAACACGCGAACACGGTGTAGTTTTTATATTGCATATAGTGCCTCACAAAATAAGAATCATAATAGAGGATTTTCCTACAATATTCCCGTGTTTCTAATATTATAGGATGGTGTTATTTATTTAGTTTTCAAAATTGGTGAATAAGAAAGAGAACGGTTTTTCATAATAGTGCTAAAAAAATGTTAAACAAAAAGGGTTGGTAAAATTTGTTCAATGAAATGCAGTTTTATATAAAGGTGATGTGCAGCCTATATTGTTGAATAAGTTTTTTTCTAATCTATTTTGTTTAACATTTTTTTTCGAATACAATTTCAAAAAATCGTTCTCAGAAAGATCAATAGATGTATTTTCCACCACTCGTCAGCTCATATTTGACCTGTCCTTGCCTATTATGAGGCTCACACGACGTAGTTTTTTTTTTTTTTTTTTTTTTAAAAAAACATTTAATAACAATGATTTTAGTAGTTTGCCTTGGCCCCCCGGATGTTATGAAGACCCTAAATTTTACCATGCGTTATTAACCCATTAGGCATACACCCGTATAACTTGTATAAGACTCAAAACTTGAAAATACCACAAAGAGACCCATATTTATCAACATATTCGCAATAGCAAGTTGAAATGATTACCGTAAAAAAGGCTAAGCTTAATAGCAGCAATAGACTTGGGGGCAACAACCAGAATGAAATTTTATTTAATCGTGAAAGAAATTGAAATGACGGAGTGTCAGATTTAAAACCAATATGATGAGTATGTTATTTTGACCTTATAGTCGACCTTTCTGTTAATTACCAGGTTCACAAAATGTGTACTCTGAATCTAAAATACATCTAGCACGTACAATAGGTCGTAAATTACTTGAACTCGTAACCTATTCACCAGTTACGTGTCTCCGCGTAATTTTTGGTTCAATAATGCTCCCCTATTTCATCAATATTGATTTAGACATGCTTATCGATATATTCATTATGTCGTGTGCCCCTGCAACCATCATGCAGACTATCTTTGTCAATTCTTTTCATTTCATTAGCTTAATTAGTACTATCAAATATAAATGTCTAAGAATACAAAAATTAACAGGTGATATATATACTTCCTCCATCTTCCTCTAAACAATTAGGCAAACAACAGACTTTTTGTTTACGTCCTTCCATCATTCCAGATCCTGCATCCAATTTCTCCACGTTAGAAGAAAGGCAAAGAAAATAAACCAACTTTTTTAAATGTAGCGCCTAAATGATAGAATTGTCAATGATTTAGAAGATAGCTATGATTCTCTTGTATAAAATGGTGATACTGATAACATTATATTAACGCATAAAGGTTGAAATCAGATTACAATTTTGTTTTTTAAGGCAAAAATCAGATAACAATTAACGTAAAGTTTCTGAGTAATGACTATTATTAGCCAAATTATAGTCAAAACTAAAAATTAGGTCAATCGAAATAAGAAACCGCTTCAAAGGACTCAAAACTTGAAAAGGAGATAAAAAATAAAATCCGGCTACTAACTTGATACCCGAAAACTAAATCGAATTGAATTGCTTATGGGGCTGAGCAATTAGCATTGGTAAGTGCTCGAGATCAAATGATGGCAAAAAGGATCAAGACTTGATCAAATGACGAAATCAGAAAGGTTTCTAGGAAGGCCCTTGTAATTTTTGAAATCAAAAAGGTTGTTGCATGCTTCACACATGAAAGAAGATGATCGAAAGGAAAATCAATCAATTAACAGTAGATACAAATTGAAAATTTAAGAACGCGCATGTTACCTAGTGTATCCTATAAAGCCGTCAATCACTCAGCCTGCAACCCCGTGAGGCCGTGACTCCAATCCCCGTGGTTACGGTTCTGAAAAAATTTGTTTGACCGCTCATTGGTACACTGTTATACACGATTGCTCCATTGCTTTATTGTGAGTCACTGGTGCTATCGTTAAATGGCACATTGAAATGTCAAAGCACCCAAAGTGTAATCTGTGAGACAAATTTTTTGAAAAAATAAATCAAAAATTGGTGATGAAAATCAAAATCCATGAATTGAAAGGGAAAAAACGAACCTATATAGTTAGTAGCTGTATGTTCGACATATTCCCTACTTGGAGTTCCAAGCAACAACATTGTTCCTCAGTGCCTAATCTATCCTGTACAATCAAAATCAAAATCAAAATCAGTACTCAAAAGTCAACGTACATAAGAGAAAATAAAGAACACTGCAAATTACATCTCAAACGTTACACAGGCAACAAACAAACACTGACAAAAATTCCAACTTGGTAGTCAATTAAATCAAAACGTAGAATGGAATGAAAAAAAAAAAATGAAACTTCAAACAAATATGAATATGGAGAATTCAAAGGGGGGCGAGATTTTTTGGAAATTTTACAGGAAATATTTCATACCATTTTTATAATTTGTTCCGATTATGTTTATCTAAGTTGGGGAAATATCATTTTGCACAGATATTTTATAAGTTTATATGATATTCAATTTTGGAATATGTTGGTTTTTAATGCAGATTTTGGAATTTGATTATGGATTATGGATTTCATGCGTATATTTAGGTACATATGGTATATTTTTTTTCCTTTTGTGGAGACTGGCATATGGTATAATATACCATATTATGTGAAACATATATTCAATTAAGGTCAGGGAATAATACTCAAAGCGTGTGGCAAACATAATTTGGCATGTGTTCATCACAAGATTATTAGAACTATTTAGAGTAACTTTTATTTGACATCAGCGCTTGCGTGGAGGGTCTCATAAACCTTTAAATCCACGGCTATTAATATTATATATGATTTTAGTTGTTTGAGCTTAGACTTGGGATAATGGGAAAACAAAATTTTAAGAAGTTTGAATATTAGACCATCTCCAATAGGGGTCTCAAGTGTGTCTCAAAAACTTAAAAATGAGTCTCAATATAAAAGACCCCCCATGGTAGATGAGAGAAGAGAGTCTCAAGAATTGAGATGGTCTGTGTTTTCAGAGACCGTGTCAAAAGTCTCAAATCATTATTATGCGGGCTCCACCATCTATTAAACCTATTTTTATAATTATTTTGGATTGATCTTTAATGAATCAAAACTACATTCATAAAAATTATTGAATAAATAAGGATTCCACCAATGAAATAAAATATTTTTTTAAGACTCAAATATGAGTCTCACTATTGAAGAGTGTAGTGTCAAAGTAAGTCTCATTCTACATTTGATGTCATTATGACATCATTATAGATTTTGAGACCCAAATAAAGTCTGATGCTCTTAGTCTTGGAGATCCAAGACTCATGTTAAGACTCAACATATTATTTTTTTATTGTTTCCAAAACATTTCAAACCTTGAAGCAGAGTTGCAAAAGAATTCAAGTCTCATACTAGTATCTTCTACTACACATATTAAAAGTTGTGTTAGATGCAACGACCACGATCGGCGGCTTCAGTTAGGATATCTCCATTGCCACGTCGCATCATAGATAAAAAAAATTATACCAAAAATGTTTGTTCTGACCTAATAACTAATCAACAAAGTTATTCTTATATCCATTAAAAAAATTATTCTTAATTCTTGTAAGATCCTCGCATCAGCACAAAAAGTTCGTATAGAGTAGATCGAAGTTGCTTGGATATACTCGATTATTCGTCTAGAGTCTCGATGTGTCTGATGTATTATTCGTCTTGATGTGTCTGACTGAATTTGAAGGCCTCAAATTTCATGCCTACGAGCCTAATACAAAAAATAAGAGTAAGGCTATTTGGATCAACAAAATGCTACTCGCCTAATCATATATGTTTGTTACTACAATAGCAACAAAATTGTATCACAAATTATTAGGTATCCTGCTACGTACCCCCCGCGTCAAATTATGACCCAAACGAGCCCGGCCCAAGCGAAAAAGAAATCAGGCCCAAAATCACCCATGAACTCAGTACCCCCAGTTGACCTTTAATAAAAAGCTTATGTTTTTGTAATTAAAGCCCAATTCAAACAAATAAAGCATGCACGCCAAACTCTGGCCCAACAATAACCACATAACCTTTTTCTGTTTGGCCTTTAGCCCATTTGTCATTTATGCTTTGTCTTTTTTCTATTACTTTTGACGTTTTCCTACTTCAACAAAATAACCTCCATATTCTCTCTCCTCTCGCTCCCCCCCCCCCCAACCAGCCACCACTGCCCCGCCATCACTAACGACACCACATTCCGACGTCCATCAGCAGCCAACCACAACCCCTTCATCCACCATCAACACCACTTTCGTTTTTCCGTGTTTCATCGAGTCATCCTCCGTCATATATCCTCTACTTCTACTTCGCCGCCGTATGATGGTCATAGAGGATGTAAACTCGGGGAGAGAGAAGGAGGAAGTGATAGGATGTGGGAGGCGGATGTGAGGTGGGCATCGAGAATGAGCGAGAATGCGAGATGCTGGGGATATCGATGCACGACAGCCCTCATGGTCGAGTTGAGGTTGTAAAAGGGGAGGGAGAGGACTAGAGGAGAGAAATGGGTTGCAGACTCGTAGGTTTCTCAGGCGGAGTATGAGAATAATGTTTAGGATTAAGGAAATAATGATCATAAATAAAGAAATATGAGTGAAAAGTGGGACTAAAAAAGAGTAATGAGTGAAAATTAGAAAACAATGACTAGAAAAGATTAAATAATGGACAATGCTAGAGATATAAAGTGTAGACACGCAAAATTGTCTACAATTCGTAATAATTTTACTACACTATCAAAATTTTACTCCTCACACAATTAATTTTAGTACCTGAATTTTTTACTACAATTAATTTTACTACTACTAGCTCAATTTTACATTTTAGACAAATTAATTGTGTCTAAACTATAGACCTCTATCAATTTGCTTAAATAATGAGTGGAAAAAAAACAATGACTAGAAAATAGTAAATAATGAGAGAAAAATAGAAAACAATGACTAGTAAATAATAAATAATGAGTGAAAACTAGAAAATAATGACTATTAATATAAAACATGACAATTAATAAAAACAATGATGACTAGAACAGGGTAAATAATGAGTGAAAATCAGAAAATAATGACTGAAAACATATATAATGAGTGAAAAATATAAACAATGACTAGAAATTAGAAAATAGTGACTATAAAATCGTAAATAATGATTGAAAATTTGAAAATAATGACTAGAAATTAGTAAATAATGAGTGAAAAATAGAAAACAATGACTAGAAAGGAGTAAATAATGAATGCAAATTAAAAAAACAATGACTAGAAAATAGTAAATAATGAGTAAAAAATAGAAAACAATGACTACTACAGATAATGACTAGAAAATGATAAATAATGAGTGAAAGTCAGAAAATAATGACTACAAAATAGTATATAATGATTAATGAGTGAAAAATATAGAACAATAACTAGAAATTAGAAAACAATGACTAGAAATTAGAAAACAATGACTACTATAGATAATACCAATTTCACTCATCATTTCCCAATTCTAATTCATTATATAACTCTTTATAATCATTATTTATTTTCAATCATCATTTCCCAATTTTCACTCATTTCTCAATTTTCACTCATTGTATATCACTATATAGTCATTATTTATTTTTCACTCATTATTTCCTAATTTATAGTCATTATTTATTTCCAATCATTATTTCCTAATTTTCATTCATTATTTCTAAATTTTCACTCATTATTTTCCACATTATAGTCATTTTTTATTTTTAATCATTATTTCCTAATTTTCAGTCATTATATCTCAATTTTTACTCATTATTTCCTACATTATAGTCATTATTTATTTTCAATCATTATTTCCTAATTGCCACTCATTTTTTTTCTAATTTTCACTCATTATATACTACTTTATAGCCATTATTTAGTTAAATCAATTTTTTTTAAAATTTTCACTAATTATATACCACTTTATATTCATTATTTATTTTTAATCATTATTTTCTAATTGACACTCATTATTTCTCAATTTTCACTCATTATTTGTCAATTATCACTCATTATATACCACTTTATAGTCATTATCATTTTCACTCATTATTTCTCAATTTTCACCCATTATATACCACTTAATAGTCATTAGTTATTTTCACTCATTATTTTCAAATTTTCACTCATTAGTTCTCAATTCTCCACTCATTAGTTCCCAATTCTCACTCATTATATACCACTTTAGGATCATTATTTATTTTCAATCATCATTTCACAAATTTCACTCATTATATTCCATTTTTCAGTCATTATTTACGATTTTATAGTCATTATTTTCCTCTTTTTTTCCCTTAGCCTCCCTACCACCACGCAACCCTACCACCACCGTCGATAGCACCGTCCCCCACTTGGTACGATGTTGCTATCACCATGCAGACCCCCTGTCTACGACGCATCCACGGAGGCATATGTGGCATGTGGGCATATGCGGAAATAGAAGAATTTAGGAGAGAGAAAAAGTGGGAGAAAAAGGAAATGGGGGAGAAGAAAGGGGCGACATCATCTCGGAATGTGGGCGTCCGAGTTGTCGGAGGACGGCGGTCCAATTGGTGGTGGCGGAGCTCCGTGTATGGCAGGTGGATGTGGCGGCGAAGTGGTGGACGAGGGTTGTAGGAACGGGATTGAGAAGAGGAGAGAGAAAGATTATAAGATTTGGGCTTTATATTTTGTTGTAACCTAATAATAAATTGGGCCCATAATGTTGTCTTTTAGACTGGGGCTAATATAAAACCATAGCTTATGAATAATCAACGAGCTTCAGGTTTTTCTTTTTATTGGTGATGGGCCACGTTCTTTTGCAAGTTTGAAGCCCGACTAAAACCCAACTTAAACCTCGGTGTACCATATACCAATTGATGAATAATATATTGCAATTTCACGTTAAGGCAATAAAATCTGAATAATATATAGCTAGAAAAGGAAAAAAAAAATCCTAATGCAATAAAATCTGGTTCTAAGGTTATAAAATATGAATAATATATTGCAATTCCACGTTAAGGCAATAAAAATCTGAATAATATATTGCTAGAAGAGAAAACAATAATATCTAAATTTTCTATATTACACTCGGTAAATAAAAAACTTGTCGTATATATACGGAATAGATCAGATAATTCCCATATCAGATAAAGTTTACTTAATGATAGGAAATCAGACTTAATAAATTCCCAATGAAATGACATTTTTTCAATTAACATCGGATGATATTATACACAATAGTAAAGGAAATCGATCTCCATATATTGCCATCTCTAATTGATGAATATTATAAAAGGTAATACGGAATATTCCAACCTGTCATACACTGGATAAATTGAATAATTCACAGATTAAGAAATATACCATTTGTTTTATTAGAATAAGATACAATTTACATATTCTTTGCAATCAATCATATATATGATTTTAAAGTTTTAGACAAGAAAATCTCTGTGATTATATTGGGCATCAAATTTGTGAAAATATAATTTCCATAAAAATGTGTAACATAAGGTATTATTCTAAAATAAAATCAATGGAAATGATAATATAATATGAATGAATTAAAATTATTCTAAAAGATACGGCGTATACATTTTTGTAAGGATGTGATTCCAACCTATTATACGGGATAAATAAAAAAATTCCCAAAATAGATATTATAAAATAAAAAATTTGAGAAAAATATAAAATTTTCTATGGCAATAAAATATTTTTTAAAGTTATAAAATATGAATTGCTTAAAATTGCAATATATATTTCATATTGCAATTTTATTGCCTTAAAATATGGAAAAAATTGCAATATATATTTCATATTTTATCACTTTAAAAAATGAAATATATATTGCAATTTTTTCCATATTTTAAGGCAATAAAATTTAAACAATAAATTGCAATTTCCTAAGATTTCGATATTATTCACGGAACAAAATATTCCTTAGATTAAAAAAATACAAACAGAGTTTTTCCCCATTCAAACGGCACTAAACAAGATAGTAATAAATTAGTGATATGATCAGTCAATTTAAAAGTAAAAATAATAGCAACTAATTGAAATCACATCCTTATAAAATCAAATCAAATCTTTTAATTTACAGGAATTATAGGGTTGGGTATTCGGAAATAAGGTACAAAATAATTTGGAAATAAGTCCTATATATGTTGGTTAAATTAGAGATCAACATGTACGGTAGATTAGACCCAAATGTACATGCATCAAAATGAGTTCGGGTTAATATGTATCACCGGTCAAATAAAAGGGGTTCAGAACTAAGAATTTGGGTTACGGGACATAAAAGCGGGTCATGACCTAAAAAATATGCGTATCCAAACAAGGTCTGGTTCGAGCGATGAAACTCAGGAAAGATTAATTTTATAACTCAAATACGGGTAAATTGCTTGAGTCCATTTAAGCCCAAAAGTATGTGTATCAAAATGGTTCGAGTTAATACAGTTTACGAGTCAAAAATAACGGGTTCATGATCCTAAAATAACAGGGTCATAACCCGTAATGCCGGTTACGGGCCAAGTTCATGGCCTAAAAATCAAAAGATATTTTACACGTCAAAGATCATATCTCCTATTTTTTTACAGTACAATACAAATTTTCGTTCTTATTTTTTATGCAAATTGTTTATATGCAAATAAAATCTTACTAGTTTTTATACCCGTGCAATGCACGGGAATTACGAATGCTTATATGAAATAGTTTTGTGTCATACTCCGTATTACTTTAATTTATAGATATTAAATAAAAGTATCGTAATATTGACAAATATAAATAAATTGCAAACATAGCATTAGCAAACATAAATTTAAAATTTGTAAAGAGAATTTATAGATGTTGATAGAAAAGAACACCAAAATTTATAAATATAGGAATTTAACACCAATGATAATGATTTTGTCTTTTCCGTGTGATCAAATATGTTTAAAAATGCACGCAATCATATAAGATATCGTCCCGACCAACTTATTTAGTTTTGAACCTCCTATTGAACGCATAAACTAACAATCGACTTTTAAACTTGACAATAATTATCATCCTGAAACTTTCTTAGTAGATCCCCTCTACGCTCAACCCCTTAAATACCCTAGGCGTCCCCACAATTCTATTTAACTCTTATACAAAGATCCTTGACCGACAATTTGCACCCCAACCATCAATTTCTATTGCCCAACACCCAATCACTCGTCAACATGCTACACGACACTGTAATAGTCTGATGCATCATACGTCGCAACACGACCCAATAAGATTAAATGTCACCCTTAAGTTCGTAAATCCTGGCTTGAGTTTTAACAGGTGAAAGGCTTGTTGGTAATGTATACTAGAAACCTATTATAAACATATGATAATAAAAACCTTAGGGTCTGTTGGTATCGTTTTCTGTTTTCAGTTTTTTTGAAAACCAAAGTCCCGTTTTTGAAACCAGAAAAAGTGGTTTTCATTTTTTAGTTGTCAGTTTTCATTTTCAGTATAACTATTATAGAAACATGCAATTAAAATTTATTTTTGCAACTTATTTAACAAAAAAAAATTCAAAATAAAAAACCAAAAACAGAAAACGGTAGTGATACCGAACGGACCCTTAGTGTCTCAACTTAGGACAAACCAATTCCATAAACCACTTTCCATAATCTTGGAGTCCCTTATGTCACATGTTCTAGCCGACCCTCACCCCCAGTCAATACTTACTTGGCCCCTTAACCAACACTTCTTCACTTGTCATATTTTTAAACGACACTGCCACACATGAACTCATTTAAGGCCCCACTCCAAGTGAATTCTTGTACTGGACCCCCACCCGGTCAATTCCTATGCACCCGTCCTCTTTACCCGTGTCAATTCGTATACTCGACCATTTATAACACTCATACTATCGACTCCTCCACTTGCCCCGATCTGCCTAAGCGACATATGAGGCTCTGCCCCACATGAACTCCTATACTCGACCTCCAACTCGGTCATTTCTTTTACTCCCTTTCCCCTTTACCTATGTCGGTTCTTATACTCGACCCCTTATAACACATATGTTATCGACTCCTCCACTTGGCACCCCTTATCTCTATGCAACATATGGGGCGGATCTGTCCCACATGAACTCCTCTACTCAACCTCCAACTCCATTCTTGTACCATGTTCTCTTCACCCGTGTCGATTCTTATGCTCGACCCTTTTTCACACACATATTTTCGACTCCTCTAGTTACCACCCCTGATTTTCCTGCGCGATGACCCCACCATTTTTCGAAAATATTATATCTTACTTTCAGAGTATATTGAATATTTTAAACTCTTCTAATAATATAATCGGTGAGCAATCAATTTACTTTTATAACCAATGACATCTATCGTTGTGCATCAACTTATAAGTCAATAAGCATATATTTTCGATGTCGGTCAATAAGCATATATTTTCTAATCCACTTGTTTTCTCTGATTCTTCACTCTAGTCACTTGCATACACCATTGTTGGATCTAGTCCTAGCGTCTCTCCTCGAAAGGCCCAAGTTACCATGCAAAAGTGATAGAGCGATCTAACTGTACATGTAGTCATGTACCGAATCTTCGTTTAAAAATTGGTGAAATACCTAGGGTTTTAAATATGTGTTTCTTTTCCCTTTTAATATTTAATATGTAGAAAAATCTTATCAACATATATTCTTGTTCATATCTTCATTTTGAATTGATGAATTGATTTATGTATGTAAATAAAAATTATTTTATAAATTCTTTCGCTTTTTAAGATTTCTAGATTTTTTTCAATAATTAACGAATCATAATACGAAGAGAATTAATCTTGGGCATTCATTCACCTAGATCTAATGGCTAACAAAATACTCTCTTTTATTTTCTCTCTCCTCCCTTACCCACCATCACCACGCATCACCAATTCGACACCCGCTTGAGATGTTGCCGCCGCCTCCACCGTCCACCACCTGAGATTGTACTTTCAACTGGCGGTGCTTCAATAGTAACTTGTGAAGTTGATATTGCTTCACAATTTTCCATTTTGCAGGAGAATATGTGCGTGAGAAGAGATTTGTATCTGTCAATGTCATTGTCTCGAATGTTATGTCGACTACCATTTATATAATAGCGTGTAATTAGGGTTTGATCATAAAAAAAAAAATCACTACACACACATAATGTAATGGGCCGTATGAATGTCTTGTATTTTTTTTATTTGGACTGATTGTTTCCTTTATATAGAATAAGTTGTAAAAATATGCATGAAGTAATAGTTAGCACACTGGTAATGTAATGAATATGTAAGTGAGAAGTCAATGGTTCAAATCCTAGCTCACACATTTTTGGTTGATTTACCAGAGCAGGCTGGTTCGACCCTCTTTATAGAATGAGTTGTAAAAATATGCATGAAGTAACAGGTAGCACACTGGTAACATAATGAATATGTAAGTGAGAGGTCAATGGTTCAAATCCTAGCTCACACATTTTTGGTTGATTTACCAGAGCATTGTTGACGTGTCAGTTGTTCGTTGAACCTCGCTACGTCAGCTTATCATGCACGCAATTATTACAAGTAATAGATTACAATAGTCCGTGCAATTTTTTTCAGGGGTTCAACTAAATTTATCTTATTTAGGGGTCAAATCAGTAAACAGATCGGGTCAAGTTAGACAAAACATGGGGGTAAGATTGAATATGCGCCTGTAGAGGTCATGTACGGGTCCTAAATAGTGGTTTCATGATTAAGAAAACCCGAGGTCGAATTGGGTTGAGAAATTAAGTTAGCTTTATTAAGCTTTCAATTAAGCGGTGTAACTATGTTCGAACTAATGTTTTATCATACGCATTTATTAATTTGGTAACCCAAATAGTATTATCATTTTATCTTTGTCCTATTATGGTGGTGCTGTATTTTATTTTATAATTTTTTTTTCTCTTTACTTTTTTATAGTTCAAGACCAGATTGCGTATTTTTTTCCTAAAAAATTATTAATAACAAAATTATCAGTTTGTCGAGTCTCAAACATTTGCTTTTTAACGGCTTTGTACACATCGTAAAAATGGCAGCCCGTGCAATTTTGCACGGGTATTAAACTAGTATTAATTAATGGCAATACATCTTGTGCAATTTTTTGTGTCCACATTAGCGATGATGTCATTGATGATGTCATCGACACCTGATCACCTGTCACATAGAACCTGTGACTTCGTGTTTATATGTTAACACTCCAACCGCTATGGCAACTAATTTTGTTGATTCTTTTATTAACAAAAATATATATAAAGATTATTAATGCATAATAGTTAGTAAAAAACCTTTCCCTAATTAAATTTACAGAATAAATAATGATTTCAGTAAATAAAAAAAAAAATCTACCAATATATTTCCCTAAATAGCTGTTATTCATTATATTTTTTTACTGCAATAATATAGCAAAAAAAAATGGATAAAATAACATACATGTTAGTTCCACACCTCCATTTTCAATCGGACATGCATGCTTTTACTTCTTTAGCATTTGCTTAGCCTCACAATAGTATGTGATTTGGGTCATTTGCATGTTCGGATCAATGCGGAATCATGTATGTCATCTTAGAATACGAGTAAACGGGTGCAGGTCAATACATGTCACGAGTCATAAAAGTTCAATACGGGTAAATGAATGCAGGTCAATTAATGTTGTATGCGGAATCATGTCCGTCAAATTAGAATACGGGTGCAGGTAAATCATGAACTATTAGGATTCAATTAAATCTTTTCATGTAACATAATCACAACACCCCATAATCTATGTTAATAAATCATGTTTTATTTCTCGCATTGCCATTTTGCTTCTAAATCTACTGTTACCAATTGTTGTGAGTCTTTAAGGGTCTGTTTGGTATCGTTTTCTTTTTTCTGTTTACTGTTTTGTGTTTTGTGTTTTTTTTTAAAACCAAAGTCCCGTTTTTTAAAACCAGAAAAAGTGGTTTTCAGTTTTCAGTTTCTATATGACTATTATAGACCCAAACAATTTAAAGTTAATTTTGTAACTTATTTAACTAATTTTTTTAAGCAAAAAAACGAAAAACTGAAAACGGCAGTGATATCGAACGGGCCCTAAGGTGTTAGGTGGGTAAAGATGTGTTGTTATTGTTGTGACATAACTATACACTATATATGAGGGTGTTTGGCCAACCTTCTAGAGCAACTTCTGGGCCCAAGAAGCTGAAACTTGGCCAAACACAAAAAAATGAGCAAGTGTTTATTTCTCCAGAAGCCCAAAACAGCTTCTACAACCCCCCCAGAAACAGAAGATCCAAATCCTGGCTTCTGGCTTCTGTTTCTCGCGAAGCTCTTAAAAAACACTATCATTCATTCTCTCTCATCAAACTCTCAATCTTTCACCCATTTCTCAATCTCATATAAGCATAATTTCCAGGTAAAGTAATTAAACTTATAATTTGAGTGACAAAGAAAAGTGTTCAATTCGACACACTTCTTTGGCTAAACATGAATTGGAAACATGGGAGGAGAGAGAAAGAAATTTGGGACTAAAATATTTTTTTTTCATTAATGATTGTCATTCTGTATAGCATGTTGTACTTTTTATATGGAGGGGAGTAAAGAGAGAGCTTATCTTGTGCATCTGGTAGATATTTTTTGGTGTTTGCTTGTAATTAACAATGGTGAAGAATCTGGGTAAGTATCAACAAAAAGGTTGAACCTTTAAAAGCATACAATTTTGGCCAAACGGTTGCAAATAATTTTCACTTTGTAGAAACACTTCTGAAATTATTGGCCAAACGGTTCAAAATTTCTGTGGAAGGAGTTTCTGGAGAACTACTTCTAGGGATGAGAAGTCGGTTTTGAGAAGCTTGGCCGAACGGATCCTATAGTAATCTAACAATAAATTTTTTTTTTAAAACAGAGCTTATTATTTTGATCGGCAAGTCTCCTGTGAGACCATCTCACCCATCTCACCGTGAGACGGGCCCAAAACTAAACAGCCCATCTATAAATGATAAGGAGAAAAGAGAAAAACAAATTAATTTAAAAAATAAGCAATTGTTTTCGACCTCCCTAAATTAAGGAAAATAATTAAATTAAAAAAAAAACAGATTCCACAAAAACGTGGATCAAAACAAGAAAAACTTCTCAACTACCTACCATACTTGCATGCGAATTAAAATTTTCATTTGTTATCAAATTGTTGTAGAGAAACATGTATCTTTAGCTTTAAACCATGATTTTCAACTTAATACTTTGAGTTCTCATCTTTTTTCTTTTTTCCCTATGTATACTAAAACAAAACTTGACTTTTGATTGACATTTTCCTAATTGAAGTTTTCAACTTACAACCTCTATTTTTCAAGTTAAACACATTGGTTCCATTGGTATTTGAGGCACAATAAAGGAAGAATAATTGAAAAAAAAGGGGAAATTTTCCAATATATCTATCCCTGAGGTTACCGAAATTTTCAGGTATACCCCTCAGGTTTCCGAACTATCCAGCGTACCCATGAGATTTGCGAAATCATGTTTTTTGAGATTTTTCACTGACGACGTCTTATCTATGTCATGCCTACCTGAAACCCTTCCTCTACTTAAAAAGTACAAAAATGCACTTTTTTTCATGGGTGATTTTGTAAGGCAAATCAAATATGCCCATTATATGGATCAGATTCGATGAAAATGACTTGGTAAAATCATTGTCTTTTTTATGAGTAACAAGTTATATCTTCTCATATTGATAATTGTCTCCCCGGCTCGTAACTTGAGTGGTACCGAAATCAGAATACTAGCTCAAATGACGCCCTATTATTATCTTATGGGTTAAATTCGTAAAAGCGCTAGTAAAAGTAGTAATATACCTGAAAGGTGTTAGACGCCGTCAATACTCACCTCCAATTTGTTTTAAAATAGTCAAATCTAATGAGGCTTTAACAGTGTTAGACGCCGTTAGTGAAAAATCTCAAAAAACATGATTTCGCAAACCTCAGGGGTACGCTGGATAGCTCGGAAACCTGAGGGGTATACCTGAAAATTTCGGTAACCTCAGGGGTATATTGGAAAATTTACCAAAAAAAAAACTCAAGCTTCTGATTTAAGGAAACTAGTTTTCAACATTAGCTTGAAAATAAAAATGTGTTCAAACTCGATAATCAACATCTTTAACGTACTTCAAAACTAGATTTTTCAAAACCCGCACTTATAGTCTAGAGTTACTAGTTTTCAAATTATAAGTGTAATTTTTTCAAATTGAGTAATTACCATTTTAAAGTTGAACACTAGCACTTTTATATGGACAACTATATGTTTTCTTTGAACATTTTCAGAGATTATTTTGTATAAGAATTTTTAGACAGGGAGACGGAAGAAGCCTATATGGGAGTCGAACCCATATCAATCGTACATAGCACGATGCTCTACCGGTTGAGCTAATAGGCTTTGAAGAGGGGAAGATTCCAAAAAACTACTCCGTATATCAAATGATGACTAAAATAACATATGATTGCAGACCAATGCTAGAATCATCGCATAATTGCATCACAAGAAGAAAAAAAAAATTAATCTAGAAAGGTATGTAAAAAAGACCAAGTTAATTAACATACAAAACCAATAAAGTTAAACTAAAACTCCATCTCTTTTTTCTATGAACACAACTTCTCAACCATAATCCAGTAGTTGTCAAACTAAAACCCACAATTTTCACCTTGTATTTTCAACTCAATACCATTAGGTCGAAGCACCATAAGATTGCGCAGTTACAGAGCTAAAACTATCAGTTCTTAAGTCGAAATCAAAAGTGCATGCAAGTGTCAAGCTAAACATGCAAAAAGTGCAAGTGTCGAAGCTAAACATGCAAATTCAACAAGAAGACAAGAGCAAGGCTTTGTGTTGTTGGCACTTATTCAACCAACTACATTACTCAAATATGTTATACATTTGATCATAACTTTTATCAAACAACGATACAATCCAATATTCAGAGCAACATGTTATCAACGACAAAATATCAAAAAATTAGAACTACCATATTTTCCCTTAGTATAAAGAACTAGAAATCACAAATCAATCTATTCATTCCATAAATAAAAACAATTGAGATTCAAGTATCCAATTTGAAATAGATTCAGGACTGAATTACCTTGGATCGGATGACTAGAAACTTGTTTCTCGAATGGTTTCCGTAATTTCTTCGTGACTTGATCATTTTCATCAGCAATTTGTTCATGCTATCAATATGGCTTCCTCTGTCATGTTTGACAACTAATATCCTAATTTTGGAGCTTTGTGCTTGGATATAAAGAAGCAAAGTGGTGATGATATGAATAAAAATGGAAAAACCCTCAGACGAAGATATTATAAATGGTTGTTGGAGAAAGAGTGAGGGAAGGAGACTGACTAAGAAAACAAAGAATGGATGATATTAAAAAAAGAACAAAAGTTGTTGTGCGGAAGAATAGGTAAAGCTGAGGACTTTATTTATTTTTTCATTATTTTTTTTATTTTCCAAAAATTAGAAAAAAATGAGGACTTTAAAAAAACAAGTTGGACTTGGTATAATTGGGCCCGTCTTACACAATATTTATGGTGAAACCGCCTCACAGAATAATGAGTGCTATTAATTTTATTAGAACTTGGGTAGCCCGTGTGTGACTCGGGCCACCTCACTAGGGTAGTAAAAGTTCCATAAACAAAATATTCAAAAAATGAAGATTTGGGTTATTTGGCCCGTGGAGGTCGGGTCGGCTCAGAATACCCGGGTCCAATAATTCATATCACAACAGACCTATGAAATGGAATTGATGAGGACAAAAATCGCAGTCTCTCCTACTCTGACCGACGCCTACCTCTCTTTGCCTTAAACCCCCACCCTGATGGCCGCCGCATCTGAGCTTACGGCCGAAAAGACGACGCCGGCGGCGTTGCGTAAGGTGGATTTTCATTTGGCCAGAAAGCCCTTATCTTTTTCCCCAAACGTTAACCCTAATTTTAAACTCGAAACGTTAAACCCTAATCCTTCATTCAAATCCGCACTTGTCCCCTGTTCTCGATCTTCATCATCTTCTTCGTCTGCTCCTTCTTTTAATTCTAGAAAAGCGGATCATTCCGATTTTTTCGAAGATGCCGTGCTCGCCTTTCGAATGCCGTTGCGCCGAATTGTAAGCTCATCTCCTTTCGTATTTTTCTCATTTATGTTAGATGGTATTTGATGATGATTGACGTTTGTGTGGAGGCCGCTGATTTTGCTCGTTTTGTCGAAATTTACGTTTTTTGAGTTTACAATGTTGGTTTTAATGTGTTTTTAGAATTGGTTAGGGTTGTTTGATGGTGTG
The DNA here is from genome assembly GCA_963680865.1 of Spergularia marina. NCBI lineage: Eukaryota > Viridiplantae > Streptophyta > Magnoliopsida > Caryophyllales > Caryophyllaceae > Spergularia > Spergularia marina. Next base: position 5,477,365 of record OY804555.1, read on the forward strand.
TTTGTTAAGCTAATTCTGTTGATAATATTAGCTGCTTCGGGTTATTGAGCCTCAATTTGATCGTTTTGTCGAAAATTAGCTTTCTCGGGTAAATTGATATTGATACTAGCTCTGTGGTGCCGGTAGTGATGATAATATTAATAAGGTAATCAGATCACATTGTCGTAGATTTGAGTACATTTTACTTTGGTAGCTGTAATAATAAAGGTAATTTCAATAACCGTTGTTTAAGGATGCTATGAAATTGATTGACATACATCTTACTTTGTTCAGTTTGTCGAAAAAGTCCTTTTGTAAAACAATGTTAAGCATGTGTCATTATTTATTGTAGGACCTGATTAGTTCGCTCATTTTGCTGAAAAGGTCTTTTCTTTGTAGTCATTCAGAGTGTAGTCTGCATTTTCTTAAGATATTTACGAGTTAATTTGTTTATATGTTTTGATGTAATGTGTTTTTCTGCTTATCGTGGCTAATTTTGTTTTGAAGTTTTCCTTTTATTCACTTCTAATGTTATCTGGATGATCTTATTATAGGGTGCTGGATTGGAGAACCTTGGGAATACGTGTTTTCTTAACTCAGTCATACAATGTCTTACCTACACGGAGCCTTTGGTAGGGTATTTGCAGAGTGGAAAACACCAGACCACTTGTGAGTGGTTTCATCCTATTCTTTTAGCTATATCCTTTGAATGGAATTTTAGCCAATTACAGATTCCTGGAAGTATTTAACAAGTTATGTGAGCTTACGACCTGTTTGGTATGAGCTCATGAACTCGAGCTCTACCACCAATGAAGTGGTTTTTGTTTATAATTCTTATTTCCGGGTGGTAACTGGTACGGAAAATTAAGGAAGATTCATGTTAAGTGTTAACTGATCCCGAAATATTTTGGGACGAAGACTTGATTGTTGCTGTTGCCGCGTGTCTTTTGGTTTCTGGCTGGTACATGAAACTTGAGAATGGCTATATGCTCCTCGTCATCTTGCAATATTGTTCCAGCCCAAATATTTCAGTTAATAAGCAGTTCAATGGCTGATCTTCTTTTGAAGAATCAATTCTATGTATTGCAAAACCTGCTTATCTTTGGCTGGATAGCTTTTCAGGGTGCCATTTCTGCTATGGGTTGGCTAAAGACAGTAAAATGAACAACATTGTTTGAGTTGATGCCTGTGAACATCGATTAAGTTTAAATGGGCTGCCATAGCTCCCAAGGGAAAAGGAATAGAGTGAGGATTAATAGTGTGTAAACGCTTTTCCTCTATTAGTAGTAAGCAATTAGACTCTACAGCTATGGTGCAAGATCTGCTTGTCTTATCTTTGGAAAGTTGCCTTAACTCTTCTGTGCAGGAATAAGATGTATTGTTAAGCCTGTTAACTGGCTTTTCAGCCCTGTAGAACATCACTTATTGAAGTTTCTTTTTTCCCTTTCTTTGAAGGCCGTGTTGCTGGTTTCTGTGCTTTGTGCGCCATTCAGAAACATGTTAGCCGTGCACTGCAAGCTTCTGGGAGAATCCTAGCACCAAAAGATCTTGTTTCAAACTTGAGATGTATCCTTTTTTTCAATATTAAAGCTCATTGATTGTGGCTTATAAGCTACCTTATTTTGGATAGTCATATCATCTCTTTGAACTGGCCTTATTTTTTCTTCCTACTCCCACATTTTGGCTATTATATATCATGTTAGGGAATGTGTCTTGTTCCGGCTGGTGTAAACATAATGACGTTAAACTCTTGCCTACTGGCATCTTGTTGTCACCTTCTTAGGGGGTAGCTCTATTCTGAAACTTTATTTTACAACATACTCAGACAGCATATTCTTGGATCTAATATTAGTGGTTAAAATTCATAATTCATACACAGCCATCATGGACTCATATGCTAGCCTTTATCCCTGTCTGAACCACTTACTGTCCCAGAATAATTTTGAAGTTGGGAAATGATTTCCGAGTCGGGAATTAGGTACATTTCTTGATTTTTCTTGCATGAAAGAAACTGGTAGATTATTGTTCCTTGACCCCACATCAAGGCATATCTCGAAACTTTCGGAATGCAAGACAAGAGGATGCACATGAGTACATGATCCATTTGTTGGAATCTATGCACAAATGTTGCTTGCCTTCAGGTGTGCAAGCTGAGTCACCTGGTGCTTATGAAAAAAGCTTGGTCCATAGGATATTTGGGGGCCGCTTGCGGAGTCAGGTAAAAGCCATACAACCTTCATATTCTTGGTCTTTGAGATTTCAAGCAAAATTATGAGGAACTAGAATTTCAAAGTTTTGACCTTATTACTAAGCGGAGAGCCTTATAGTCTTTGTCTAACACAATGTTCTGTTACTTCTAGGTGAAATGCTTGCAGTGTTCCTATTGTTCTAATACATTCGATCCGTTTTTAGATCTGAGCCTTGAAATAGTCAAGGCAGATACTCTGTATAAGGCCCTTAGGCACTTCACTGCCCCGGAGCAACTCGATGGTGGGGAGAGGCAGTACAAATGTGAAAAGTGCAAGCAGAAAGTCAGGGCCCTCAAACAGCTCACAATTTCTAAAGCTCCCTATGTCCTTACTGTTCATCTGAAGCGCTTCCGATCTCACTTTTCTGGCCAAAAAATTGATAAAAAAGTTCAGTTTGGCTCTACGTTGGATCTGAAGCCTTTCGTTACTGGAGACTATGTATGTTTACTCTTCCCTGTAGTTTGCTGAGTTCCAGTCTGGTGCCTGTGGAATCGTTATGTTATTATGTTCATACAAGAACATGATCTGAAACATGCAGATGAACAGATCATCTGTATGTTATCAGTAACATCTGTAGAATGTTGCGATAAGGCCTTCAATTGGAAATGTATAACTTGATATGTTTCAAATGGAAGTTTCCTTCCATCCATATAATGTTTCGATTTCCACGGTAGCCTTATCTTGGATGAGATGGCCTTTTAGCATTTGTTACCAAAGCAGAGTAGTCATAAATTCTTCCTTTGGCATTTCAGGAGGGTGATTTGATGTATACACTGTATGGTGTTCTGGTTCATGCTGGTTGGAGCACACATTCTGGCCACTACTATTCCTTTGTTCGTACATCAAATGGTATATGGTACTCCCTTGATGACAACAGGGTAAGTCTTATATTTCTTATCCGTAAACTCTTGGGTTCCCTTAATCCCTTTTAACCTTATCTTGTCTGTTACTATCTTTCGCCCTTTTCTTGTGCTTCTAAGTAATATGCATTCCCTTCATATTGCTTAAATTATGGATATGATGGTTCATGATATCTGGTTGGCCATAATTAGGCTAATGCTGTAGGCGGTAATATGTACTGGTAAATTAGGTGTGTAATGTAATGAGCTTAAGATACCTCTAGAGAGAAACCTAGGTGTAAATGATGGGAAGCATTCATTGGCATTTTTAGAGGGACAACCATGCAGCACTTGTTAAACACGGGGAGCAAACATGCTGGTAGTGCGTGATATTGCCCAACATCCCTGTGCTATGTCAGGCTTATTTTTCTGTCTTTGTGACTTGAAGCAATGGGAAATGAAACTTGGTAAGAAAATGGGAATGCATAACTGAAATGGGGCTTATGGGTAGTTAAGTAACTTCCTCCATTCATATTTATAGCTCTTTTTTATCCCTGAAAGGAGTGGCGCAGTAAATATAGCCATATAAGAGTGGTACAGTACACATAAAAGTGTCCTTACGTAGATTTGATTGCTTTTTACTTACTTTGACATTCTTTTTTTGGTTTCACAAGGTTATTCAAGTGAGTGAGAGGATCGTCATGGAGCAAAAAGCGTACATGCTGTTTTATGTCCGTGATAGGAAGAAATTCATTCCAAAGAAAACCATGGACATTGTTCAAAAAGAAAGTATGATTACAACTTTTCAGTCAATTCCCAGGGCGAGCTGTGCTGCCAGTGAAAAGAATGCAAAGGAAACTATTCAGTCGATTCCAAGTGTGAGCAATGCTGCTGCTGAAAAGAATACAAAGGACACTATTCAGCCGGGGTCATTTGTAAAACATATTGAGAATTCCAAAACTTCTGAAATGGTGGTTCAACCAAATTCATCAAAGAGTTTGAAGCAAGAGTCAAATGATAGATTATTAAACATGTCAGCGGAGTCCTCAGCTTTGAATAAGGATAATTTGTCGATACCAAAAGCAAATACAGATGAAATGGTGAACACAGCTAAGTCTGCTGATAATAGTATCAAGAATAGTGTTGTAGCTACGACGGGTGCTGGCTCCGACAGCAACAATGAACCCAAGAGTGATCCTGTCTTGCTCAATGAAAAACCATCAGGTTTGGGTTGCTCATCAAGCGTAGCCAGTGCTGTAGATGATCTAGCTTCTGATAGGGTAAGGTTTTTTCATCTATCTTATTCTGGAAAGAGAGAGGAGGGAGGGGTGTTCAGCTGTTCTTTTGTGAAATGAGTTTTGATCGTTTTTGTTTTCAGGTAAAAAATGATATGCCTGTCGCAAGTGGCCGATCAGATTCCACTATTCAGGGGAACACTGAAAGTGAAAAAGTCAAAGTAAGTTTTGTTATTCATATTTCTTCCCTTTTTATATCTGATCTTTACTGGTATGGACACTGGTTTCTTAATTGGGGCATGTATGCTTACTAGAATGCAAAGGTGAGCAAATCAAGCATCAAAAAGCAGAGTGTGGATAAATCGAAATCGCAAGATGTACTCCGACGAGTATTAGTAAAAAAAATATTCAAGTGTAGGGCTGTAGGGTCGCATTTGAGCACCAAGTTGCTGTATGGTGCTGCTTTGAAGTCAATGAAGAAGAGAAAGTGCAAGAAGATGAAAAAACTTGCGAAGCTTGCTTCGGAGGAGAACTTGCTCAATGGGAGTGCTGTTCCGGCAAACAAGAGTTTTTCAATTGCAGTAGCATCGGTCTCTGTTGAAAATCATTATCCCTTGGGCAGTCGCGACTCTGTTAAGACAGCTTATGATTCTTCTTCTAGAGAGGATGCTTTTAAGGATGCTGCGATTAATTCTGACGGCATTTCACCCCTTTTGAAATCGGATGAAGCTCTCAAAACTAGAGTGAAAGGAGCAGGGCTTGGGAGTGGTAAGTTGCCAAAAGAGTCTATTAGCGTGGAAGCACAACCCCAGGTTGTTGTTGGTCCTTATGCAGAACAGTCACAGAATAAAATTTCGAAGGAGACTCCAGGTTAGTAATCATTTATGTTTTTTATATTGGTTCTCTTCTCCTAATCACTTCCGCAGTCTTTTTTTTTTTTTTTGTTTTATTTTGTTTTGTTTCGAAATTATTTTTTTCGCAGCTTTTAATGCTTTTCTGTAATTTGCCTTTTGTGGTGCTAAATTTTCTGCCCTCTGGCTTATTGACTGTAGTCTTATTATTTTGGTTTGCAGTACTACGTTGGGAAGGGGTAGAGTCTCCCTCAGAAAATGCACAAGACAATGGTTCGGAGGTCGTTACCATTGGTCATGTATTGGATGAATGGTGAGTTCATATGCGTATGATTTCACTCTTCATGTTGTTTTTAGGCAATGCTAAGGGCCTAATTTTATAGCTAATTTATGAGTATTCAAAGTAAATAAAAGTTGAACGTAAGTAACTTGGTTGATGCAACTTTGCAGGGATGAAGAATACGACCGTGGTAAAAGGAAAAAGGTGAGGGAGTTTAGGCATGAATTTGGTGGACCTAATGTATTCCAACAAATCTCTTCAAAGAAAGCAAAATTGAAGGCAAAGACAGAGCGGCTTAATTCTACGAATGAACCATTCAGAATATGATTCATACTTCTCAGGTTGTATGCTCTATTTATAAGCTGGGCTGATAGCCATTTTGTGTGGAGTACACCACTGGTAAACCTAGTGGGCAGCACCTAAGCTTCCAACCCTCCATCATAACCAGGGAGGAGACTTTGAGGCATTGGGGGTAATGTTATTGTTATCGTGTAGCCAAAGTGAAGTCAGAATGTGCCGGGTCATCGCGATGTCAGTGGACTTCCCTCGCATTTTGTAGATGTGATCTCCTGTGGTACATGGTCTTTTGTAGATCACACAAATTTTGAAGAACATCATTTTTTATTTTTTTTTGTCAAAGGCAGAAAAACTGTATTCGTATGTATTAATGTCCGTAATCTTGGTAACGCACCTGCTAGAGGTCGTTGAAGGTTTTCTCTTCCGTGGTCGTGTTGTATCTGCGTTTGAAACAGTTTTTGAGTGATGTAAAACTGGCGAATGACCTTGCTGAATAACAAGTTGATTGCATCTTCATTATCTTTCCGTGTTGTACCCTTGTTTTTGTGCTTAACCTGCTATGTGCGCCTTTTAATATGTCAGACTTGTCAGTAATTCACCATGAAGAACAAAAGTTCTCTTTCACGCATGCGCGTGTCATACAAGTGTGCATATGCACATTCGTTGAAGACGATTAACATATCCATCAGTGCGAAGGTTGGTTGATCAGGAGAGCCTTGGAATTCCGAGATCAGGCTGAAACCCCGAGTCACAGTTAAGCTATTACCTAGCAGTGTCTGTCGTAGGAATCAACATGTACTGAACAGAAAAAGAGAGCATTCCTTAGATTAATAACAAAACTCTAAAGATTATGCTTTTCTGAAATTTAAGACATAATCAATCAGATACAACCAAGATCGATAGATCAATGTGCATAAACTAGAAGCACCTAAACTCTGATCAATCGATAGGATCGCTAGAATCTACAGTTCGTTCATTGTCCGAAAGTTTATCACTCGAATTTCCGTAGAGATACGAGCAGAAACCCCAGAAAGTAATGATCAGAGCGAGAATCTTGAAGCCGCTCACAGGATCATGCAACAGTATGATGGCTGCTATACTTGTCAGAGGCACCCTGACTGCATTCAGGACCCCTGCTAGCATGGTTGAGGCTAAGAACAGTATCGCTGTTGCACCCAAAACACCCAACTGAAAGGTAATAGTACCCCAAATGAGGACCATATAATACGAATTTTTGCCACCCTTGAAAGTACTCGCTTCTGATGCCATATCCTGGAACCCTCCATCTGCAACAAGTCCTATTGTCGTGAATATGAAGGCGATCAAGGACACCATTACTTGCTGCTCTAGAACCACATGGAATGACACTCTCCCCAAGTACTTCACAAAAACAAGCTCAGATAGCGCGAATATCAGTCCATGAAGAGCAGACCCCAAGATATCCCATATAAACCCCATGGTGTACTGACTTTTACTCACATTACCATACAAATCCGAATCTGAGTCCAACGCAATGATGGTTAACGCAGCAGTAATAACCACCACAGAATTCATAATTGATGCATTTATCTTATTGCCAACAAGAAGATACCCAAACAAGGCCGAGAAAATGAGAGATGACGAGGCTAGAAGGGAAGCAGTCGATGCTGGAAGATAAGCATACGCGTAAGCATACATAAGGTTATCAGCAGCACTCAAAAACCCGAGGACAACATAAGCAAGACCGAGCTGCCAACTCAAACGAGTAGGCCAAGTCTTACAGAAGAAGTATGTAGGCAACAAGGCTAAAGCTGTAAGAGGCCATCCTGCAACAGACACCCAACTGATAATCCATTTACTCTTCCCACCATTAGCATAGTAAATTCGAGACAGCAGACTCGAAGCAGGGAACGCTATCAGCATTCCTGCAACACTTAAAATCAGAATTACCCAAAACGAAACTGATTTCCCTCGGTATGATTCCGTATTTGTAACAATAAACTTATAAATCCGCCTGCCCGTTGAAGTAGACGGTCTTGTGTTACTCACGATTACTCTATCCCCTAACATGGCTTCTCTCAGACAATTATCAGGCTTTCCAAAAGCCTCCAATTCAGACATTGATCAACAGGGTTCTCCTGCAAAACATTGTATTGTATAATACTCTAGAATTAGATACATCAACATTCCAATATCACCTTCCTGTAAATAATGCGGTAAAATTTCGCATAAATAAGGCACGTAATAGACATTTAACATGTACCCTTTGCGCACACAACAGAAAAACAGTAAATAATTAGCAAGTTGGAATCGTGTGGGAATTCTATTACCTTTAGTAGTTCCCCCCGAGTTTGTAATCTGTCGGCGATCAACCGATGACGAACTCAATTACGCAACACTCAAAGAAATTCAACTTAGCATCTAATTCATCAAAATGATTGAAAATTTTGTTACACTACCTTTAATTTTATAATAAGATTAAATAAATTAGATTCTCCACATTTTTAGTATTTGCACATTCAACTACAGCTACCTTTCCAACAACCCCCACACCCTGTTGTATTGTTTTGCAAATCTGTACAAAATATCGTCGAAATTTGACAGTTTGCACACGATATCCTAAACTTAACCCTCCCACTATTACCGTCAATTTTTTTTCTTTTAAAAAAACGGTTAATTCACGTGATACCCTCGTGTTTTCCCGCGCAAATTATACCATGCGCCCGGAACCACAATTAAAATAATTTAAAATTTATTTAAGTGAAGTCCTTAACCTCTATTGTGAGGAGGACCACCATGCTCTTTGTGCTCTCGGGATCATGATATAAGCATTAGTTTTCCCGATTAGCACGTGCTACACAGATGTCAACGATTTCAACTCCTCATGTTCAAGTGTTAAGTGTCGGACACGAGGGTACGATGATGAGTACGAGCAGCACTAATTAGATAAGAAATTCTCGAGTAAATTGGATAAAATAAAAGGAAATAAAAGAGGATAAACAATGAAAGACATACCTAGTGGTGTTGGCCTGTTGGGGGATAAAATAATCAGTGCCCACATTCCGAAGCAGTTATTGCATATTTGCAGTCGATGACGAGTTGACCACCACAATTTTTTACGGAATACGGTATGTTCCTACGGATTTACGGAAGAATAAAGTTGTCCTTAATTTTTGTTCGCAGAAGTGTTAATGTGGTCGACTGGTGGCCTGGGCTCGTCTAACCAACTATTCCAATGTGTGTCCTTTCAAAGAAAAAAAAGAAACAAGGAAAAAAAAAAAAAAACTATTCCAATGTGTGGAACATGTCTTCACACGGTTCTAACTTAGCTACGTTCCAAAAATCGTCGTCGACTCGATGAGTCATGTCTTCAATAAATCTAATAAAGCAGTTGATTCAATGGCGTTCGTGTGGCCTGACAAAATTGACCAAAATATTTGATCCGAACATCTGAATTTGACCTCGATTTCAAATCTGAATTCAACACGAAACCTGAAATGGCACGACTTGAATCCGTAATTAACCTGGATTCTGTTTGACCGAATATTGACCCGATCTGGAACACATCCCAACTGAAATGACATAGACCCTAATAATTAGACATTTAAATGAGTCGGTTAAACAAAGATGACTTGGATTAGTTATATCACATCTCCAACCACTCAAATTACCAAAAAAAATTTCAATTTGAGATGATATAAAACATAATTTAAGAGATTGGACATTAACTAACTTTTGTGCCTAGTGGCGGAGCTTGAAATATATCTTGATGAGTGTTTTGGTCTAAAATATGCACTATGACCTACTTTCGACATAGGAGTTATATAGTCACTATTCTACTATAAGGAACTTTTGCTCTAAAGGTTTAGGGTGTAGGTTTACGGGTCAGAGGATATAGATTACATATCTGGGGATGCAGATTACGATTCAGGAGAAGTTGGATTACAATTAAGAGGAAGGAGTATAGAAGACATGAAGTACTAGAAATATGAGAGATAATCAACAAATAAGACAAGAGAGTTTTGTAGGTGGGAAACCATTGTGAATAAGGGAAAAACTATCGGGGAAAGACTTTGTCCCACCAAGTATTTCACTAGTTCCGTCGTAAGTCGCGTACAATTACTTTGTAGGTTAATGGAGTAGTTATACAAGAGTAGATGTGTAGAAACTTGAATATAAATTTAGAAATCTGATTGTCATTGTTGAATCTCATCTTCCTTTGCCTTATAATGTTCTTTTATAGTTGTTCCCTTATTAATAATCAATTACGGTCATTATTGTCCTTCCTTGAATCTCTCCCTCCCGCTCCTCATGTGGATCCATCATTCATTCTACGTCATTTATCGGCATCAATGCAACATTAATCCTCATTAATACAAAAATTATCCTCCTCATAATGTCCATATTAATTGATCTTCCTTAATTGTGCTACATTTTTTATCATTGCTGACAATTATGGAGAATTAATTGTAATAGCCGTTGTTGACTCATTCAAACGTTCCAAGGTCTTCAGATGTAGAAATAGTAGTTCTTTCGTAGCTCTACAAGGTGGTTCCAGTTTTCTGTAGAGTGGTTCCAGCTTTCTGTGTGGTGGATCCAGATTTGCTTTAGATTTGAAATAGATCCCCAACAATTGCCCCCAATTTCTTTAAAATGGTGAACAATCATTTTGAAGAAATTAACTTAATAAATCCTGCAAGACAAGTGTATACGTTAATGTTCTATCTCTAAGATACCAGTTCTATCCTCTCTCTAAAGGCACCGTAACAGGTTAAGGGAAAGAGTTAAATTGTTGTATTAGTAACGCTTAAGCATTTTGTAGGCATGTTTGCCTTGATGGTCGTTAATTTTTGTCATAAGGAGCCGCTATGTATTCTCGCTCTAAAGTTTGGAAAGTGTTTAAGTATGGGATGACTGCCGTGTAGCATGTAGGCAAATTATTGCCTTTTGTTTTAATGGCTTGTCTTCAATTCTTTTTGTTTCGTATTGCCAATCTAATGTAGAGAGTGCGTGTAGGTACACTTACCGCATTAACGTGTTGCAGCGTTTAATGAAATCTTGGATCTCCTTGTAGGGAGAGTAGTTTCTAAGATGTTTCTTGGAGGAAATAAGAAAGAAGTTTATATTGGAAGTTGGAATAGAAACACTTAAATTTTATTCATAACACTCAAGGGAAACATATAATGTGCCCACAAATCTGGTTCCACACGAGATGTGGTTCTAAACAGATTGTGGTTTCTGCCCCCCGAGCAGACTTTGGTTCTGCCCCCGGACAGACTGTGGATCTCGGTTCCAGCACATCCAAAGGACACCTCGACTATGCTAGCTAATCTTCCAAGTCAGTTTCATTGTAGTTTGATGTCTCCCTCCACAGCTTTTCATCCTCCTCTAACCTTATGTACGCAAGTGGCTTAGCTTGCACTTCTTCAAAAGTGTTGCGGGGGAACCTTGTTAATTCATCATATAATATAGGATTTTTTTACCAAGTCTTATCGAAATGCTTCTATTGCTGTAGGAACATCGTATTGTAGGATCGGGATCTTCTCCACATTGAATCTCCTCAAATTAAATAGTCCCTTAGAGATTCACCAAATTGTTGGATAATACGGTACAAATCTTATGTGTGCTTCTCCAACTTCCTACTTGTTGCAAATTAGTGGTGAAACATGTTGATCAAGTTTGCGAATGATGTGATGGTCCCATTGGGTAAGTTGATAAATCATTTTAGTGCGGACCTGCTCAAGGTAGATCCGAATTTTTTACACATGCACGCTTCTCTAATGTTACTTGGAATAGGAATGGTGAACATTTTTTGTTTGTACCTAGTAACATATACATGTGGATCTGTGGTTCCTTCATAAGTTTTGATGTTGGATTGAAGTTATTGGGTATTCATACAAGTGCAATGGTGTCTACAAATAGGGAATCTACATGGCTGTAAGAATTTTGAGATTTAGGTTGTTCTTATCGTCATGTATTGAACGTATTTCTTTAGAATTTTTTTTTTTTACAAATACCATCTATTTATTTTCCTTGGAGATGAATTTGTGAAAGTTCAAAAGTCACTCAACTTGAGTCTTAGTGGGAGTTAAGCCTCAATTTGGGGTTTGATATTTCCAAAATTTTATCATTCGGGGTCCAAAGTTTTTTTTGTTTGTATTTGGGGTTTGGGTGGGGTTCCGTTAATTTCCGTCAGGTGAAAGTTGGCCTGTCAAAAAACGACAAAATGCCCCCACCCCTGCCGCCGCCGCGCTACCACCCAGCTCACCCCCTTCCAACAACCCAGAAATTAATCAAATCGAAAGAAAATTCAACCCAGAAATTGATCAAATCAAAAGAAAAAACCCATAAATTGATCAAATCGAAAGCAAAAACCCAGAATATGAGTAAATCTAAACAAAAAAGCCAGAAATTTAATTAAATCTACACAAAAAAACCCAGAAAATCGAATTCCACCAACACTAGTTTGCATGCCCGTGCCACGCCCGGGCTATATATTTACAATCGGTATATGGTACCCCGCGGATACGTAGCTCTAGGTACCCCCGGTTCAAGTGGTATACAATGAGTGAAAATTGAAAACTAATTAGTGGAATTCGGGAAATAATGAGTGAAAGTTGGGAAATAATGATTGGAATAAAGTTGTATATAATGATTGAAAATTCAGAAATAATGTCTGAAAATAAATAATGACTATAATGTTATATATAATGAGCGAAAATCGGAAGATAATGAGTGAAAATTGAGAAATAATGAGTAAAAAATGTAAAATAATGAGTGAAAGTATATAATGAGTGAAATTGAGAAATAATGAGTGAAAATTGTAAAATAATGAGTGAAAGTATATGTAATGACTACAATATGGTATATAATGAGCGAACAGTTAATCGGGGGGTACGTAGCTCTAGGTATTCTTGGGGTACCTAATAATTTGTGATATATTTATATTGTTTATACTCATTTATAAGAAAAATGTTGGCTTATCTCTATTCTAATAAATTAACATAATGATTATATTTCATAAGATTGATTCTACAATGGCTACCAAGGTATGGTAGCCATTGTAAATTTGACTTTAAAATAATTTTAGGATAGTTATAAAAATAAATAAATAAATAAAATTTATGTACAGTTTTGGCACACCGACAAAACACCTGGCCCCCACTTTTACTCTCACCTCTCCCCCCAACCCCTTTCTCAGCCATGCCTGCCACCTCCGTCCAGCGAACGACGGCGATCCTGCCTCGGCCATCGCCGGACATTGTCGTCGCGCCCAAGGTTATCCACACGCGATTCTTGCTCCTCTTAGCACGCCTCTTTCCCACGCCTCTCCCTTTGATTTCTGGACCCCCGACACACGAAAACCCGCTTCAGCCCGTCAAGCGGCCCTTTCCTAGCGTCACATGTCGCGGGCGAACCCCTGACAATCCGCGCCTCTCAAGGAAAAGGAGATGAGAAAGTGAAACTTGAGGTGGAACAGAGGGTGTTGGTGACCCAAGGGCCGGGTAAGGCATGCGGTAGCCGGTGACCATAGAATTACTCGGGTTGGGCGTCGGTTTGGCCATAGTTGACTTGAGCCGGCGGTGGTTGCTAGGGTGGGGACGAGGAGGAGAGAGAAATTGGGGTTATGTCTTTGGTTTTTTTCCATCAAACACTATTTGACTAAATAATTACTTTTAATATTTTATGCTCAAATCAATAGATGGCTAAGATTTATTTGATGAAGATCAATGGTTATTATTACTTTTCTTATGATGGCTACCAAAGCTTGGTAGCCATTGTAGAATTGGTAATTTCATAAATTAGCTAATACTATACTAAGTCTTATCTTTGTTCTAATAAATTACCATAATCATTATCTTTCATTAATCAGTTATATTATACCACTCTATGATACTTTATTACCATAAACCGATAATTATATTTAATGCTATTTTTATATTCTATCCAATTAATGAATGCCAAGTGTCATTCTAGAAGAGAATTAGTTTCAGATTTTAATATATAATATTAGATAGAAAAATTAATTAATCCCAAAAACCAACCAAATTGGCAGTGAAAATTAGTACTCCGCACAAAAAAATCCCAACTTAAATCTGAGAAATGGCAAAACCTCAGAATTTCACACTATAGTGGCCTGTGGGTTTCTTTTTTTAAGAATTTTTTTAGAACATCAAGCTTTTTCTTAAAAAAGCTACCAAACCCATGAACAACAACAAAAAGTCATGGTAGATTGCCGGATTAATGAAAAATCATGAAAATTTGAATCTTACCAAACCAGAAAAAATGCGGTCGGCGAAGAAGACGGATCGGATAGAAGTACCGACACGATTTCGTAACAGATAAAGGATCTAGATGTCGTGCGACGGCATCGGGGCTTTGGGTTTGTGATGGTGGTGGGAGTTCATTTGATGGGTGAGGATTGTGAGAGGAGTGAGGAGAATGGAGAAGCATTATACTTTGGAAACTAAACGGAACCCCACCCAGACCCGGAACACAAACAAAACAAACTTTGGACCCCAAATTATAAATTTTTGGAAACATCAGACCCCAAATTGAGGCTTAACTCATCTTAGTGGTTAAGATGAGAGGAGTGGAGTTGACACATTTGAGGGTGAATATTTGGGATGTCCTTCGCTTTTGAAAACTAATGGCCTCTCAAAGGAAGACATCCTAAGGGTGGAAAGGAGCTGGCAAAGAGGAACCTATCACAATTATATTACGTGTCCAGAAAAGGAGAATACGGGGTAACGTTGATACTTTTAACAACAATAGAAAGTGGAAGATTCCATCCGCTGAAAATATGAATTCCATTAGAATAGAAATTAAGGGCTTCTACGATATCACTGCTGTTTTCATTTCTTTTTGTTTTTTTCCGTTATTGGACTTAGATAAACAAATTGCAAAATGAAAACTTTTAACCGGTTGTTTCTACTATAAACATGTGAAAAATGAAAACTAACAACTGAAAATCACTTATTCTGGTTTTCAAAAACCAAGATATTAGTTTTCAACTAAACTGAAAATTGGAAACAAAAAACGATACCAAACATGCCCTAATGTTGTTACTTGTTAGGCCCCGTTTGATAGAACCGTATCTTTCTGATCTGATCTAATCCAAATGAGTCTGATATGATCTGATCTAATTTGAATGACTCTGAACTCATATGATTTCATCTGAATTGGTTGAAAATTGATTGGATTTCAACCAGTTAGTATCAATTATGCACCAAATACATTGATAATTATTAGAAAATTGGAGGCACTCTATAGAAAAATCAATGTTAGTGGATCAAAATTGATTTAATTGATAATGGTTAAGAGCTCAACCTGTCGGGATTCGTTCCGAACGCCGTAAGCCGCATCATGTTATTATTATCCCTTTAAACTAAAAAAAGATGTATGGTTTGGCGCCATACAAATCTAGTCTGTTGAGTTATCCATGTCCTCTTCTAACTACTTTCTCTCTCCTCTTTTACTCTCTTCATCTTCATCTTCTTCATCAACCCCTTCAATTTCACCAACAACTCTGAAAAACACCCTCAAATCTTCACCAACACTCACTTCTTCTTCACCCCTCGCAAAACCCACCTCAGAATTCAGTTCCAAGCACTCATGGGTCGAAACCCTTCGTTCCCAAGCCCGTTCTGGGCTTCTCCAAGAAGCCATTTCTACCTACATTGCAATGTTATCGGCCGACGTTGCGCCCGACAATTTCGCATTCCCCGCCATTTTGAAGGCTGCTACAGAGCTTCAAGACTTGGACTTTGGGAAACAGATTCATGCCCAGGTTGTTAAGCTTGGTTATGCGTGCATAGCAACCCCTGTTGATAACACTCTTGTGAATATGTATGGGAAATGTGGGGATATTGTGGATGCATGTAAGGTGTTTGATGAAATGTCTGTGAGAGATCAGGTGTCGTGGAATTCTTTTATTATGGCTTTGTGTAGGCATGAGCTTTGGGATGATGCTGTTGCGGCGTTTAGGTTGATGCAATTGGAGGGGGATGTTGAGTCGAGCTCGTTTACTTTGGTTGCGGTAGTGTCGGCTTGTGGGAATGTGGGAGTTTTAGAGGGGTTGAAGCTTGGGAAACAAGCTCATGGCTATAGTTTGAGGAAGGGGTTTATGACAACTTATACGAATAATGCTTTGATGTCTATGTATGCGAAATTGGGTAAGCTTGACTATGCAAGGTCGTTGCTTTATGTGTTTGAGGGTCGAGATTTGGTCACTTGGAATACCATCATAAGTTTGTTTTCTCAGAATAAACGTTTTGAGGAAGCGTTGGAGTTTTTAAAGTTTATGGTGTGTATGGGGGTTGAGCCTGATGGAGTGACTATTGCTAGTGTATTGCCTGCATGTTCGAATTTGGAGTTGTTGGGCTTGGGAAAGGAAATTCATGCTTACACGTTGAGGAATCAAGACTTGAGCAGTAATTCTTTTGTGGTTAGTGCTTTGGTTGACATGTATTGCAATTGCAAACAGGTGCAAAGTGGAAGCCGAGTGTTCAATGAGACCCGCATTAGGAATGTTGCTCTTTGGAATGCTATGCTATCCGGTTACACGCTAAATGGATATTTTGATGAGGCGTTGAGGCTTTTCATTGAAATGCTAGAATTTGCTGGTCTTGGGCCTAATCCCATCACTATGGCGAGTGTTATACCATCTTGTGTTCATAGTCAGTCGTTTGTAGATAGAGAAGGTATTCATGGTTATGTCATTAAGATGGGTTTTGGGAGGAACAAGCATGTACAAAATGCTCTTATGGATGTGTATTCTAGGATAGGGAAGTTAGAAATCTCTCAAGCCATGTTTGATGTCATGGAGTCGAAGGATATTGTGTCTTGGAACACAATGATTACTAGTTATGTTGTATGTGGGCGGCACAGTGAAGCTCTTGTGCTGCTTCATGAGATGAATAGACATAATCTAAAGGGTGATGGGGAAATTAAAAACGATAATGATGTTAGAAATCCTCTGAAAGCAAATCAGATTACTCTTATGGCAATTCTTCCTGGTTGTGCTTCCCTGTCAGCGCTGGCCAAGGGAAAAGAGATCCATGCTTTTGCCCTTAAGCATAATTATGCTTCAGATGTTGCTGTTGGAAGTGCCCTAGTTGACATGTACGCAAAATGTGGATGCTTGACGTTATCAAAAAGAGTATTTGATAAGATGCCAAAGAAGAATGTGATAACGTGGAATGTGCTTATCACGGCTCATGGAATGCATGGCCGAGGAAAGGAAGCCTTTAGCCTCTTTAAAAGTATGGCAGCAGAGGTATCACAGGGTAGTGCGGTAAAGCCTAATGGAGTTACATTTATTGCTGTTCTGTCAGCATGTAGCCACTCTGGGTTGGTTCATGAAGGCATAAATCTATTTTATAGTATGAAACACGAGCATGGAGTTGAGCCGACATCTGATCACTATGCATGTGTTGTGGACTTGCTTGGTCGGGCAGGAAAAGTAGAGGCTGCTTATGAGCTAATCAATAATATGCCTGACCAGTATGATAAATTAGGTGCATGGAGCAGTTTGCTGGGTGCTTGCCGAGTGCATAAGAATTTGGAACTTGGAGAGATTGCTGCAAGGAATCTGATACAATTGGAGCCACATGTTGATAGTCATTATGTATTACTTTCTAATCTCTATGCATCTGCAGGGTTTTGGGACAAATCAACAGAAGTTAGGAAGAATATGAAATTGATGGGAGTGAAAAAGGAACCTGGATGTAGTTGGATTGAATTTGGTAACAAGGTTCATAAATTCCGGGCAGGTGATGCATTGCATCCACAAGTTGAGCAGCTGTATGGTTTCCTGGAGGATTTGTCAGTGAGGATGAAAAAGGAAGGCTATGTTCCTGACACGTCCTGTGTTCTTCATAATCTCAATGAAGAGGAAAAAGAGAGTCTTCTATGTGGGCACAGTGAGAAATTAGCTATTGCATTTGGTATCATAAATACCCCTCCTGGCAGTATAATTCGTGTTGCCAAGAACCTCAGAGTTTGCAATGATTGTCATGAAGCTGCTAAGTTTATCTCTAAGATTGAGAGCAGGGATATTATTCTCCGAGATGTCAGGAGGTTCCATCATTTCAAGGATGGCATATGTTCTTGTGGAGAATACTGGTGACAGTTGCATCATTGTTTTACGCCAAGGCCTTCTAGGAGAAGTCCAATGTTTCTTCTAAAAAGGGGACAAATCATTCATTCTGTACATTGGAAATTCTTTGTGAATTAGTTAGACCAAATATGCGGTTAATGAGTTGTAAAAACTGATCTTGAGAGATTGCTGTATAAGACTCAGTGGCGAAATGAACATAGTCTTCTCTTCACTGCTCACCTGAAGCTTCCGAAATGAATTTGTATTTACCTGTTGGTTTCCTTGGTAAAAAGCACAGGTCTCCAATGTTTTATACGAGAAAGAAAGGGAAGATAAAAAACAAGCTGAAGGTGTCAGAAGCGCACTGCATTCAGAACAGTTACTAAGGGTCTGCAGGAAGGCACATCAATCCAAGGTGTTGAGCATAAGAGCAGGTAATCGATAAAACGGCCATTTTATTACGTATTTAGAGACTGCAATTTGTGCTTGCTTTTATATATTTACTTCCATAATACCTAGCATTGTTTGCCAAATGCTGAGATTATTACGAGTACAACTGTTGCAATGGTCCATGTATTGAAAATATACGTTTTATTTTTAGTTTTCCCTGAAGTGTCTTACCAGGTTGTTAGTTGGATGGTTTGGAGAAGTTTAATATTTGCTGTATGACTGTATCCCCCCTGCTGTTTCTCATTAAACTCTATCGGCGTATGCTAGCCTTAAATCCTAAGTACATCTACGCACCTGCTGGACTGCTGGTATAAAAAGGGCAAGCTCAATTCTTGCCTCTGTCAGCCTAGCTTATGATGTGCTCATGTAGACAGCCTCTTTTTTTTTGTATTTAAAAACTTGCTGAGTGCATGAATGCCAAATTTCATATGACAAGCTGTCTCTAATTGTTTAGCTGGAAAAATATGTTTGACTTGTGAGAAGAATCCGTATTTTGCTAGACCTCCTAAACGTATCACTTCTTAAGCATCCTACTAAGGCTTCATCCTTGTTCGAACTCATCTGTTTGGATGTTACTTTATTTAATCATTTTCTAAATGGGTTTTCCGCGGGTTTCTCAACATTTCCTCTTTGTTAATGGTAAGATTTCTAACAATTTAGAAAGTGCAGTCTATCTAGTGGTACATTTTCTCCCATTAGGTCACCATGTGGCCGATACTTGGGACTAGAATGTTTGTAAGAGGAGAAAGGTATATAAACTTCGTGATGTTTAGTTTAAAATTCCTATCAGCTTGGAGCATCTCTGCTGTGTTTATATCAATGATAATCTGTGGCATTAAAGTTGTACTAGTCCGTTGGTTTCAGCAACCTTGGAGTCCCTCACCTGGCTAATTGCAGATGAATTGAGACAATATAAGGATGCCTTCTTTCAGTAAAGGAGTAGATAACCTCATTGGTAAGTAGATTGAATACTGTGTCATTTTGATATTTGTACTTCGCTTTCCGTATCGTAGTGACATTGAAATATTCTACTGTTGATCTATATAATCGGTACATGTTCCCTTCTTTTACAGAAATGTTACAAGAAAGGAGTTGCGGAATTGTAATCTTTTCTCT
This sequence comes from Spergularia marina, assembly GCA_963680865.1. Taxonomy (NCBI): domain Eukaryota; kingdom Viridiplantae; phylum Streptophyta; class Magnoliopsida; order Caryophyllales; family Caryophyllaceae; genus Spergularia; species Spergularia marina. The sequence continues at coordinate 5,496,740 of OY804555.1, forward strand.
AAGCCAGAAACTTATTGAGCTAAAATATGATGAAAATTAGGGAAAAGATAAGCCTTCAGGCTTCAGCTGTTTAGGTAGTTTGTCACTTCTCTTTGAGATTCTAGTTCTATATGTATATTATGATCTCATGTAAGCACCCACAGACAAGATTAGGCGCATGTTGATACGTACCTATATCATTTATCTCACTTCAATCATTTTCCTATATTGCCCTGTTCATTTATACTAGTATATGAGAAACCAATTGGCAAACTACTGCTGTTTTAATTACATGTTCCGTAAATGAAATTCTTTTTGAAAGATGATTCTTGGCTCCATGGATATATGTTGCGTCATATACATGAATAGAGTACAGGTGGGCAGTGTCTTTTCTTACCTCCTATCCTCTAACCTCATAGTTCTTGTATGATGACAAAAAAGCATGATACCCATGACTGGTTTTTGTAGGTTGGATTCCCCAAATGGACGTGACTTCTTGACGTAGCTGTTTTCTTCTTTGCTGATGCTTATTCTGTGGCCACTTCATATGATGTAAGCTATTTGCAAAAATACGGATGAGAATAGCTTTGCTTATTATGTACTAAGATACCAATAATCACTGTTGGTTAGGGACACCATTGGTTTTGGATGGCATTTACCTTTCAATCTCTAGTTGCTTGGATGTGGTTTGTTGACACAGGTGTGTATATGGGTAATAAGTAGGGATGACAACGTAGTTCAAGTTGAGTAGGTTTTCTACTATGCGTCTGAATGATCTAGATATGTCAGGTGGATTGTTTGTTTTGTGATAAGCCTCACTCATTCATTTTCTAGGGGCCCATTGGACAGTTTATGCACTTTGGCATTGAAATTTTCAGGTGTAATTAGAACTCCCATTTTGCCTATTTATTTCTGGTTTCTGCCTCTCTGTATGCTGACGACATATTCCTATAAACTTGCTGCAGCATGGAATAATCCATTTCAAGTGGTTTTACTGACATTTCTGCAGTAGAATGTACATGATCTAGAAAGGTCTATGCATGTGAGTACATTTTTTGGACTGCAGCATTATATTGAATTGAGATTGGAAGTATTTTCATGGACTGCAGTTAGTAGACCAGCCATTTGAGAGTAACTTAACAATTAAACTTAATATCAGGTTTAGAATCGAGATGGACCTCTGTTGACCTATTCAGTACATTTGCTTGTTCAACCATTCTGGGGAGAAAAGCCATATTGAGTGTCTGCCATTAATAATTTGGTACAGGCCTCACTTTCTCTGATTTGGATTTTCTGACATCTTTGTTCTGTGATCATATGTTCTCATTATCCGTTCCTTGCAAGTCTTATTCTTATGATCTGATGAAACTGAAGCATGGTTAGAACTCTAGACCCAATAGTGAATATATCTACTAGTTTAATTAGCGATAAAGTTTCAAATAGAAAATATTGTAAGAACTTTATTACAATCCCTCTTGCGAATGACACAGTTTGCTGCAAAGTCGCAAACTGGGCACTCTAATTGCTTCTGCTCATTATGCTAAAGAATGGGGGCGGGGAGATTAAAGGGATGGTAATTTTCTGTTTATCAATATCCTAACCTAATCAAAAAGATATCTGATGTAAGAATAAGAGATTAAAGGAACAGCTTGTTGTTCCTTGTATAGAAATAAATCTGTGGAGTTAATTAGTTCTATTCCAGATCCAAATAGCGCCAGCCTCCATCAGCATAGGCACAAGTTTTCCTTGAACTTGGAGGCTGATGACACCATCAGCCCCTCCTACAAGCTTTTGGCCTATGAATACAGCTGGTACGCCTGGCTTACATCCGAGCTTCTGTAGTGCTCCGTCTATCTCCCGCCCATTTGGAAGCTCATCTAGCTCATAAACAGCTGGATTTGCTCCATAGCTGCTTATGAGTTGTTTCATGGAATGGCTCATGCAACAGGAGCTTTTGCTGAAGATAACCACAGGTTTGTCTTCTACTAGACGCCTAACTGTTTCCATGACTCTGGATAATATTTTGTTATGATGACAAAAGGGAACCTTAGAGATTCAAGGGAGTGTTTGAGGATCTAAATCTTTAGCACTGTTATATATTTGCTGTGATGGTTTTTATTTTCTGTCAGAGAACTGGATTGCAGGCCTCTATTTATAGGGTTTTGGTGGATGCTTTTATTTTGCCAAGAATTTCTGATAAGGTATAATAAATGGTGCAAAAGTGAGCCTCTTTCTGTACTTGATTCGCCCCAGTGCTAATGGACTGTGACACGTTACACCTTGAATCCATGCGGATAAAGCAACATTTATGTCAACACCTCAAGGAATGATGAAGAACCAAAGAGCAACAGGGCGACAAAAGACGACAAACTGGAAGTGTAAAGCTGGAGCTTAGTGAAGTGCAATGCTGCATTTCACCTTTCCTTATTACTGGTGATAACGCAGTTTGATGGTAATTGCTCAACTGAATACAGGTAGTTTCCTGGATGCCATTTTGAATGGTATTATATTCTGTGTTCAGTTTTCTTATAATAGAGCATATCATTCATCTGGTTACCAATATGTTGTCATTCTGCTCTTACTGTTCGTCAGTCTTACAAGTTTTTAAGTATCAGTGTTAATCTTAAAACTTAGGAGTTATACCTGTTTGGAAATGTGTCAATTAATTTAGTTAAAATCTTCTGTCATTTCCTATCAGATACGGAATCATCAGTAGAAAGCGAAGTATTATTAATGCAAAGGCCAATGTAGCATTGTACAACATTATGCTAATTACATGTCGAGCTTAACTATATGCTTAAACTGCATGCATGTTATAAGCTACTTGATTTATCTTCATGACAAATATTCTATCTTTGTGGTGATGGCCTCAAGGCCCTCAACTAATGCAGAGTTTACTTTGATTCCTGTACCATTTAGTCACAAATATGCTATATGCTTGGTAGTTCATGAAAACAAATTCTGTGTGATGGACATTCTGCAAGATGAAACTTGCATAATTAGCTCAATGTGTAGCCAAGGGCCATATTTGTTTCCTCTCTTTCTGTGATAAGCTAGGGACAACTGACCTCATCTATACAAACAAGAGGGTAATCTTCGATTTGCAGATTCTCTGCATTCATTTTGGTATCAGTGTGGACTGTGGAGCCTTTTGCATTTCAGACTTTATTGCCTTGGTGGAAGTTTACATATTGCCTTTTATTTTCCCCTTGTTTGTTTAAAGATTCACCAGGATTACACTGTTACCCATTGTAATCTGTGTGATCTATTTCTATGTGAGCCAAAGATTCACTAGCATTACAATGGGGTACATTAAGATGACTCACAAAACTGTTTGCGCTCCTTACATTATGGAACAGTAGAGGGTCCCCTTACCCCCGCACTAGGCGAATGCCTTTGATACTCTTGTGTAGTGTTGTTGATGTTCAAGTTTATAATTATTCTGCCGTTAACTAATTATTAACAAGCCTAAAAGCTTTGGTGTCGTTTATATGTCATCTTGACTTACAGAGTCAAGGCATTGGGTTAGTGATGATGCTGATACTGATATATTGACACTGATTAGCCCTTTCTTAATAGCAGGTCCTCATGACTATAATGCTGACAAGTCTTGAACAAGACTGTTGTGCGGTAAGACGTGGCGAGTTTTGGATTTTTTGGGGGTGAGTTTTCAGCACTGTACTTTATGTATACCCAAGTTGATTAAAGCATGTTTTCCAGAATTCGTCCACTCCGAGTATACCAAAGGATAAACAGGATATATTTGCTGATTATGATGTTTCTGAGGGAATCTGCTTACATAAACGAAAGAGAAGGCGGTACGGAAAGACGGAAAGTGGCTGAGTTCATCAATTGCTGTCATCTTATCTGAAGGATAGAAGAAGCAAAAAAAGAAGCAAGATCGGCTCCTCGCATCACATACACATAAATTATGAGAAGGCCCCTGACAGTATGATGATGTGCAAGTTGCCAAAGAAGGTGATCCTGCAGCATCTTTCTCTTACCTTTTTGGAAAGCTCATTTGGTGAATCACATGCTTTATTAATGTTGTGGATGCCATATTGAGAAATTCGTATTTTTGTTCTTTGTTGGTCCCATATGAAATATACTGTAATTTGGCATATGCAGTAATAAAAGCTAGTGTAGCTTTGCCTTTTCTCTATTGCAGGCAATCTTATCACTTCTGCTTCAAAATCGTTTGTGACTAATATCATCATATCATAAATATGCAGGACTTTCCCTTTTTGTACGTCAGATTCGCCGGCTGCACGTGTCAACCTTTTGTGCACGAACTTTGTCTTGTTTCATAAGGTAACTGTTTTGGTAAAAAACTACACGTATCGGATACACTTAGATTGAGAGTCAACTAGTCAATTTGCTACTACTCGTCCTAGAGGATAGACTCTATCAAGGAAGTGGACAAACTTTATCAAGTAGACATGCAAACTTTACAAAGTTGATCCTATCGGATAGACAGGTAGACTATGTCGGATAAGTAAAATTGGACAAACGGGTAAAATCTATCAGAGAGGTTCTATCGAGTATCGAGGATCGAGGACTGGACTAACTCTAAATGCGTTAAATACAAACATAAAATATTAAAACAATAGTAAATGCAAGAAAATAAGAGAAAGAGAGACAAATGATTTTTTGTACGTGGAAAACCCTGTGAATAAGGGAAAAACCACGGGGGGAGCTTGTTATCCCGCCAAGTGCTTTTAGTAGATCTTGTAGTAGTGTTTCGCCGTGTTGGGTACAATTGATGAATACATATACAATGACTAGTAATCTAACAATAACAATAATGATGTATCAATGAGACGATGGTTTAAGAAATGTATTTGGGTTCAAGATGTAATCAAAGATTCAATGGTGGAGTCTAGGTAGCGGTGATGGGTGATTGCGGTGGTGGCTATGGTGTTGAGAAGAATGAAGGGATGAGTATTTAGGTTTAGAGAAATAGTATTAGTGATTATACAGTAGAGTGAAGATGAATATGGAGGTGGTCATGTGAAGGAATGATGATGTGGGCTTTTTTATATGGTGAAGTTGTGAATGGTTTTATGTGTGGAAAATTGTCAAAGTAATGGTGGAAGTGTCTAGGGTTTACATGAGCACGTCTTGATCTTCTTATAGGGCTTTGGAGTGCATAAATAATGTTGTGGAAGGTCTCCTCAAGTTTCTCTAACTTCCCACGTTGCTAGGTCCAACTTCAACCATTATCCCCTATATAATAGTAGTTATCTGACTGATCACAGTGAACAGTCCCTATAATCAAGGAAGTGATTCTTGACTTTGACTTCGTCTTCCTTGGGGATACGTTCCTTGTTGAATAAGTCCACAACTAACTCTTGACAGCTCAATACGTGGTCTTGGTTGTTGGAGAGAAAATAGGATGTTGTTGGAGAGAAGATAGGAGGTTGTTGTTGACTTCTTCTATCATCATAGACTTGGTCAAATAGTCAACCTCTTGCTAATTTGATGGAGATCATGCAGCCTCATTAACACTTCTAACTGAATTTGTTGAGCATATTTAGGAGAATATAGTTAATACTTTGACTTATTCCGCATTTGTAGTTGCCATCGACGTGTGACGATCAATCTGACAGGATAGGATACTCGACAGATTGCTGGTCGACCTCGATTGGTCAGTGGTCGACCTCGATGGGTCGATGGTCGACCTCGATAGGTCGATGGTCGATATGTTTGGCTCCTCGATGGGCTGTTTGGCTCCTCGATGGATTGTCTGGCTCTTTGATGAGTTGTCTGTCTCCTTGATGGACTGTCAGACTGAATGTCAGCTTCTATCAGACTGACTGATTAATGTCACTTAGGCGTCCAAGATGTGTATCTACTCGATGACTTGACTTGATCGTTAGTCGATGCGACTATGAATTTGTCAATTTGTCCTTGTCGGACTAAAGCCAAAATTTAGGCCCAAACAGTAACTATTCCATGTTTTCGCATCGTTGTTTTTTGATTGGCTGCCCCTATTATATGAATGATGTACTAGAGCTAGCAAAAGTTACCTGACTCGAACTGCTAGCTAGTAACCATAATACAATACAACCTTGAAGTATGATAAACTGTGAATGTAACTGTAACTAATACATTCTCATAAACCGATATTGACTTGTCCAATTAACTTTCATAATGCGCCCCCGACCTTGCCTATGTCACCCCCAACCAATATTGACTTGTCCGATTCATAATGATCCAAATGAAAGGACTTGGCATTTATCTACAAAAACATAGCCTAACCTGATAGGCCCCCGAAAATAATATTTATCTACAAAAACTCGAAGTGAACCTATTATGACCTAGACCTACCCTGATGATAACATGAACTTAACCCCACTCGACCGGACCCATCGAAGGATCCAACCCAATAATGTTCCAAGATAAACCCTATCAAAGTTGTTGTGTTGAGCCCACTAGACACTACCAAAATTTGACCCCATGTACCTTGATCTAACCCAAAATTGAGCCATATCATCTGATTGTCACCCGGGTCAGCTGAACCTCCAATTCAAAATTAATTTTCTGTCGATAAGCAGCATAGCTGGTTTTAAACATAGGAGATAAGGTTTGCGTACACACCCGACCCCCCCTTACCACGACTTATGGCGATATCTCAACTGAACTCATTATTTTTAGGCTAACCATAATATGGCCTAAGTCTTCTTGATTTTGATTGTTTTCGGCTTGAATTCTGATTATAGTGCTGCACTTTGCATTAAATTAATTCTCTTCATGGAGTTATATGACTTCTGTTATTACTGTATTACGTTACTCACCTAAACTTCTTAGCTAGGTTGAAATGCTTATGCACATTTCTACATCCTTTGGCCAACCAAACACTTTTAGCTAGTTTACATGCATTTCAAATTCACAGGATTTTCAAATTCATAAATCAGCAATTTGTGGTATCTGAAGTCCGCCCCCATTTGTTTGGCTATAGAGCACTTTGTGTATGTATGTTTATATACAACTCTAAACAAATTATATGACTTGAGAGTAGGTAATTAGCCTGTCCATTGAGTTAAGTAATAAATGAGTGTTTCAACTTTGCCCAAAAAATGAATTTGGTGTCTGTCAACTTTTTGACACCAATTTGGTGTCTCCATCCACTTCTCCATCTACTTCTGTTAAATCATGGCAAAGTTAACCAACTTCTACACATCAAAATTTTGATCTTTGATCAAATCCACTCCAAAAAAAATCAATCAATCCAATTTTACGAGTCATTCAAGTCACAAATCCTCAAAAAAAAAACTATCAAAAACACAAAATTGCAAACACCAAACATTGAATCTTAAAAAAAAAATTCATAACTAATTAGAATGATGAACAACTACAATAAAAATGAATTCAATGAGGGGGGGGGGGGGGGGGAATTGAGAATGATGAACCCAGAAAATTCATATTAAAACCCAAAAACCCAGAAAAATACCCAAATCAAACCCAGAAATTTTCTGGGTTTGAACAATTTATCAATCCAGAAAAATACCCAAATCAAACTCAGAAATTACTAAAACTAACTTTTCAAAATTTCCCCCAAATCTCGGTCAATTTGAATCATCTTCTTCAACAGCCGGCGATCAATCATCACACCGCCGCCGATCAATCATCAAACCCAGAAATATCCCTATTTAACGCATAATACCCAGAAAAATCCTCAAATCAAACCCTAAAAAATCCCCAAATCAAACCCAGAAAAATAGTGAGTGCCTAGAATCTCCCTTTCTTCGCAGGGTGATGAACAAGCGGAGTAGATAAAGAACGAGTCTTCTTACATACATTATTATTACTTGAGGAGGAGACGGAAGAAGTTGAAGTTGATAAAGGGTCTTCAATATTTCACTCAAGTAATACAAAATTCAGACCCAACTCACAAAACCAGTAACAAGAGGAGAAATTAATTTGATAATAGAATTAACGCACTGAAATATATGTAAAATTAATCAATCAAACAAAAACGAATCCGAATTACGCCAAGTTAAAAGCAGGGCTTTGAATTCTACTTGCCTTCAGCATGCTGTGCTGAATTGTTGATCAAGAGTCGATGACACTATTTTTAGGAGAAGTTGTTAAGTTTCAATCTTATTGGGAAAGTTTTGATCTTTTTAATGGATTTGGTATGCATGATGAAGGATTTCTGATGAAGAATTTGGGAGGGAGATGATGAGGAAGGTAATAATAAAAAGAGGAATGAGGAAAGAGATGAGCATAAGGTGAGAATTAAAGGGGTTGACTGACGGAAGTGGATGGAGACACCAAATTGTTGTCAAAAAGTTGACAGACACCAAATTCATTTTTTGGGCAAAGTTGAGACACTTATTTATTACTTAACTCCTGTCCATTAGAGGAACATGGCTGGCCTGGTGGTTAGGAGATCAGTCGGGACTTCCCGGGTTTGAATCCTTATCTGCCCCCTCTTTCACCCAACAGAACTAGTTGCTTGCCTATATATGTAAAGAAAAAATGAGTAGCTTGTGCATGATCAATAGTGTTACAGTTCATTGAACAGCATACTGTTGAAAACTTTAATTCCGGTTTGTACAAAGATATGTTTTTTCCTTTTATTTCTCGTAATGAGGGACTGAACCTTTCAGAATGAGGAGGCCTTCGAAGATGGACTTTTGTACTATGTACCTTGTTCTCAAACTCTAGGCCATGACTTCCTCGTATAGGAAAACAAAAACAATGTAGTAGTAGGTGAAGGCTCAGAAAACTGGTTGTGTTTTACATCAGTTTATATTGAAAAGATCAGACCCAGATAGCCTTGGCTTCGCGCAGCATAGGCACCAGCTTACCTTGGATTTGTAAGCTGATGATTTCTTTAGCCCCCCCAACATACCTCTGGCCTATGAACAAAGTAGGGACACTAGGAATTTGCCCTAGTCTTCGCAGTGCCTTGTCAATTTCGTTCCCATTTGGAGTTTCGTCAAGCTCATACACAGTTGGATTCGCGCCATAGCTGCTTATCAGTTGTTTCATTGAGTGAGACATACAACAGGAACTCCTGCTGAATATCACCACTGGCTTTTCATCAACTAAACAGCGTACTAGATCCATATAAATTTTGCCTTCGCGAACTTTTGTTTATTGTCTAGTTTTACGAGGGCCTGAAAATGTCAAATGATTGGTTAAGAGACCTGAAATTTTTTTCTCTGAGTGTTGGGTCACGTGGAAGCAACTAATGACAATACAACATCAACCACCAAGCCTTATTCCCAAAATGATCGACTAAAGACAATAGTATATGATATGAAGAAAAACACACAAGATTCACCTGAAAGGGGTTTTCTCTGAGTCTTGTAGAAGAGTTGTGGTTTGTCAAAAATTGTTTCATCTATTTATACTGGTTGAATTTTGCGTACAACTTTTCTTATGCTAACTTTATCCGGGAGGATCATAAGGAATTATCCTGAGATAAACCTTCTCCTATTCACAGATGTTTCACATACTAGGATTAATGCTATCACTCCATCAGCCTGTCAGATCAGTAATCACATTCCAGCTTTTACAGAAACTATATGGTTGATGGACATCTGATTTGTCAGTGTGTGGCGCGGCCCCTTGGTAAGTACTTCCTTCATTTCACTCAAATATTTTACGTTCCGTTAGAAATGCAAGAAGAATTCAAACCAAACGTAAAAATTTGAAATAATGGAAGGGAGTACATAAGTACATTTAAAATCTGGTGTAGCAACACCCAAAGTAGTCAGTTTCTTCCTGCATTTTGTGTTCATATATTGCAAATTTTCTGAAATGAGAGACATTATATCGAAACTGAGGTTGGGTAACTACTGTTGGATCAATGAACAAGGAGCTGAGCTTGACGCGTTTTTTTTCTTTTTCTTTTTTTTTTTTTTTTTTTTTTTTTTTTTTTTACTTTTTCTAATTAATGGTAGTAATTTACATCTATTAATAGTGAGATCAGCTATTTTTGTTTTTTTTTTGTAGATAGGTGAGGACTGAGGTTCGGGGAGCTAATGCTGCAGGTGAGACGGATATATGAATTCAAATTGGGACGACCCATAGACAGGTTGATCTTCTAACCATTAGACCAACCTTGTTGATTGGAGTAACTATTTTTGTAATAGCCTATTGCCTTTTGTCGGCTTTTGACTACCAACAAATGAAATGTGTTGGTTTCCCCAGAAGAATGGTGGAATCTAAATTGAAAAAAAGAGTTTACAATACAACTTAATACTTGCATCACAAGTGACTAAAGATCTTGAAAATATACCCATGCAAAAAGTGGGAAGTTATGAGGTATTGAGGTCCCAAAGCATTGGGTATTTTATTGGCATCCCTCCAGAGAAGAAATTTTGCCAAAGGAAATATTCCCATTTATGTATGGACTATGATAAGGTCTTCTGCAATTTTCTAGTGTTTCTTAGGGATTTGTTAATCATGAAGACATGAACATATAAACAGGAAAATGGTTACAGTGTAAATAAAATAAATATGGGCCTAAAAAAGGGTTACACTTTTTTTTTTTTTTTTTTTTTTTTTTTTGTTGCTTTGAGATAAAGAAAAAAAAACAGAAACACCCTTTGTGTTCATGATTAAAAAGAGTAGCATTAAATCCGGCCATCAATATACTCTTCCACATGGGAGGTTGTCTGAGGCGCGTATGCCACATTGCCACACGTGAGTGTGCTATAAACGTGTCTGAGACTACCTTCGGTGGAAGAGTAGATAATTGAGGCGTGGATTTATCAATTGCCTTACAATAGCATTAACATAACTTATTGTTCTTAGGATTAGAATGAATGATGAAAAAGAATTTAATTTCTTGGTCATGGGCCTCATTGCTACTTAGGGAGTAGAGTGTAGGTTATTTTGCTGGAGAACTTAAGTTCTTATATTCTCTACATTGTATTGATGAAAGTTTTGTATGGAGTTTAAGTAGGGATTTGAGAGTCATCAAGTGTCACTTAGTTGTTCTTGTCCAGTCAAAAGCAGTTGCATTATGATTAGAAATTAATTAATTGCCACGAACACGATTAATTAGTCGAAATAATCTAGAAAAGCAGTCTTAATGTGATTCCTATCTGATTAATTAGATATTAAGAAGAGATAAATGAATTATTCCACTGTTCTGAAACATACGTATTCTCTCATTTTTTTAAACAGAAAATCATACTACTTTGTGTGAGATTTCTGTGCATGACTTTATTTGTCTTTTTGATCTAGTAGAAGGTTGGTGCAATTCTTGTCGCAATATCATTTTGGGTCGTTTTTAAATAGCCCGTTTGTGGGCGAGGTTGTGTACATCCAACCCCTGTTATCTAGCCATAGGCGGGAACTTTTGAGATACTAGGGTGGTTTAATGACGACTCTGAACTCACATTCGTCAAGCTAATTAACCACTGTCAGTTGAACAGACTAAAATGCCTACAGCAGGTTAGTCAGTGGATGGCTATGAGAAAAAAAAAAAAAGCAGAACCCAGAAAAGATAAAGTTCAGATCTTTGCTTTCATCTTATCTTAGCTTACTTCTAGAAAACAAACTTATTTAATTCCTCGTAGATCCTGAGTTCAATTAACTTTGTGTGAAGCTAAGGGGCAACTTAAGTTAGGGACAATTACCCTTGTTTTGACAATGAACATGGTTGATAGATAGGGCATATGCAGAGCAGATATGCTCTCCTCAGATTGAACTGATGGTACGTCTATACGGACAAAATGGCATGATCTTGGAAGATATTCTCTCCTCTTTTCCAATGCTTGAAATGGAAACACGAGGTCGATTTTCCGCATCACAAACAACTGCAATGTCAAGCCTCTTCATAGGCTTATCTATTTGCTACTTGCTAAAGTTGATGATGCACATACGTTTGTCATTTGGGGAAAACTTATTGGCCACTCTTTTAACTTTTCCAAGGTTCTGATGCCGAAAGGAGAAGCATAGCATCAAACATACCAGAATTGGGTAACAGATATATGCTTTTAATCACACGCTTAACACCAAAATTATATTCAAGCATAGCACTAATGATGATGCTTTACTTAATATATATCCTGGTATATACATAACTGTGGTCATAATGTGTTTAGAAAATGTCACTTTGTGCATATTAGAATCTTAGATGTCATAGGTTCTGATCTTCCTTTAGGTTCTTTGATCTTCCTTTTAGGTTCATTGATCGTTTTTACTTTAAAAAAAAGTTCGTTATTTGTTTAAGATGCATGACATTCAATAATTATATATAATATGTAGTACTAATTACAGTATATGTAGATATTACGTCCGGCCTTTTGTCTTTCAACAGTTTCTGAGTCTCCGTTTTTCTGGTATTTTGACGTAAAAATCATTGCCTCTCTCGTATCTTTACTGTAAGTGAAATGGTAGGGGACATTACTAGAGATCATACTTGTTAATCCTTATGAGGTATGAATATATGTTATACGGAGTACATATTAATAAATCAGTTTTGATAGAAGAAAAACTTAAATTTGTGAAAAAACCTTCTGATTTCTCATTCTCATGGAGCTTTTCTGTATTAACAAATGATAAATAATATAAATGTAAGTTTTGCACCATTTGACCTGTGAGATGCTGCCTCTGACTCATTAAAGACTTTGTTGAAATGTGATATTTGAGTGATACCAGAACTTTGTCTTGACAATCACTAAAACTTACAAGTTACAATGCTGGGGGAAGTACCAAGTTACTAACATCAGTCAGTACATAAAATTACTTTTCTGCTCAATTATTCCTTAGATGTCATAAACGTATACATGCAGTAGCTCTGTCGTGAAGTACTGTCTAATGTCGTGAAGATTTTCAATCCTTTGAAGTTCGGTATTTCTGGTTTTGTTCTGCTTCATTGTTGTTAATCTTTGGGTATTTGTTAAACTTGCTTTATGTAGATATGCAAGCCTAGCATTGGTAAATCATGAATGGTTGGTACATCCGATTAGTTTGAGGTGGTGTGTTTAATATAGCAATGTAGAATAGAAAGCAAGATGAAAAACGTATATCAGCTGCCTGAACTAGTATAATACATATAGTATCCTCCTGTCCTGCTAAAAAAGGAGGAGGAAGTGTTCCCTTGTATGTTACAGATCCAAAAAGACAAGGTAAACAAGTTTTGATTCTACGTAGTATTAAAGCAATTAGATTTTACACCCATATAGCTCCTGCCTCCTTCAGCATTGGTGTTAGTCTTCCTTGAACCTGCATGCTAATTATCTCCTTAGCTCCGCCAACCAACTTTTCGCCTATGAAAACAGCTGGAACACATGGCTTAAGGCCTAGTCTTTGAAGTGCTTTCTCAACTTCTTGGCCATTCTGCAAGTCATCCAGCTGATAGATTGTTGCATTAGCTCCATAGCTGCTTAAAAGTTGCTTTATTGAGTGGCTCATGCAGCAGGAACTCTTGGTGAATATTACTAATGGCTTTTGTTCGACCAAATGGTTCACACTTTCCATTGCACAACCTGCTGCTGCTGCGTAGTTTTTGGGGTTAGGGTGGTGCAAATGAAGGAAAGGGATGCTCTTTCTTTGTCAAATGAAAGAAATAGAGTATTCAGGTTCTGATGTGGTACTCAGATATGGTTGTGTTACTCGATTTGATGTTTTGGTTGTGAGTGATATAAGCTTCCAAACTCCCTATTTATAGGCCTATGGTTGCTTGTGAAGGAATTCTAATTTTCTGGTAATTTCCTCAAAAAGTGTGTAAGGAATAAAAAATCTATTTGATTCCATAAGATCTTGAGGCAGGCTTATAGTACTTCTCCCTCTGTTGGACACGCAGTTTGCTCTAGACCTTTCGAGAATTCATTGTCAATGATGCTCGTGGATATACTTCAGAAAACATATTACTGTCATACGAAGTATGTTGAGAAAATTACCTGAAAGCCTTGATTAGTAGCGATTATGTCTCGTTCACAGAAGGTCATAACATTTTTTTGTTTGTTTTTTTTTTCCTGGCAGGATTACCAGCACCTGCAGGCTGAAAAAGCTGTGATTCTCAAAATATGTCAACCAGAGAGAAATGGGGATCACTTTATGCCTATGCACATCTGTACAAGATATTGAATTCTTTGATCAACCGTAGATGAGGTACAAATCCTGTCTAGATTTAAAGTGTTATGTAACGTTTACACATTGCATGGCCTATGAGCTTCACCCAAAGACTTTGTCAATCGTCAAGGAGAGTGGCTAGGATTTAATTTGCATGGTTGCATATTGGACCATCTCATTCTGACCACCAAGCAATTCTTAAGCATCTGGAATTTGTGCAAAAGGCCCTAGCTTCAGCCACTTCTGCTTTAATACTTCATATATCAGAGGATGTGTGGAATCGTGAATACTGATTGTAAGCCTGTTATGCTGACATTTTATACCTAATTGTGTTGTCATATAAAACCATGTTACTGTCATTGTGACTGCTAGCTTGCAATAAGCCAAGAATCAAAATCACCATCGTCATTAAAATGTCAACTGCTGGTGTCAAATCGGAGTTTAATCTTGTGAAATCTTGTTCTATAGAGCTCCACTGTACCCCCACAAAGGAAAAAATTGTAGCAATGTTAAAATGTACGCGTGCAAAGGAAAAACAGGAGTAATGTTTTACTTCCAAACATTACAGTTTGTGTAAATAATCTGCTTAACTTCCTTGAAACATCAGGCCACTTCTGCTTGTAGCTGGCCTTACACTAAAGGCTTGCCTGAAATGGGAGTAATTGTTACACGGATTATAGTCGGTGGTGGTGGAGGGAGGAGCTAAGGGGTGGTGGTGGAGGCGAGTAACTATTACTAAGTGTTTTGTTATGATTTTGATTTCCATGATCAGATTTACGTACCAATTTGCAAACTGCTAACATGTATCAATATATAATTCTTATGTCCAACTCTACGTTCTGTTCCTGTCAGGAAAGAGTCCAAGTGAAATCCGCTTTTGATGTAGCCAAAAGATGTCTTGACATGAAGTTCTGCAACTGAACTGATTCCTTTAGCTTTTCAGAACAGAAAGGTTCTGGTAAAGTTTGCAGAAGCCTTGTGCTTTTATTCTTAGAACTCCAGGACAAAAGCATGATATAGCTTCTGCCTGCTGGCTTAAAAATGGCTCTCCAAGAAGCTAAGAGCCAAAGTTATATTGGCAATCTTATGAGACTCAAATCCAATGATCTGCTTATCAGGAAACTGACAGGATAAGGACTGTGCCTGCTCAAAGGAATAATGGAGAGTACAGCTAGTACGGCTGCGAATCAAGAATTTTTTGAGTCATGCTGTGCAGTTGTACTGAAATCGGATCACAATTCTGCCTGTCAGACACACCCAACAAGTTTGTCAAAACTTACATATCTCAGAATCTCAACTTTAACTTCTTTTTTATCTTTTAAGATTGAGTGTACTCAATTCACTGAATGTGGCAGTGGTGGCACAAGTTAGTTGAGAGAATTACATCGAATCTTCCTTCGTTTGTCATCACATGTCTTTAATATTGTTAGCCGTGTGATATGCAGTGAAAATGTGAAATCTTGCTTCTGTAGAATATATAGCTCGATTTAGTATTCTGGTTGCCAAACTGTGCACTATCATACTAGTTTTCCTTTAATTGTAGATGATGTAACGCTTTAGGAAAAGGTGTTTTAGCGTTTGTGGTTATATTACAGGAAATATGGTCAGTATGAACTATATATACTACTAATGGTACTTAACTGCTCCTCTCAGTATGTACGAGGGTGTGACTCAGGATGCTTGCTGAGATTTTTAGAAAGCTGCAACTGTCTAGGGTGCTTTCCTGTTCTTCTGACTTTATTGGTTACGATTCCTGCATCCATCCCACTTCTGCTAAAGAAGTGGTTGTTGAGATCATGATGAACTATGACTTAGAAATCGAGTGTACTAAAATAGCTGGTCACGTTCTTTAATCAGTGAGTTCGATGTTCAGCTGTCTTGGTGCTATGCCTCCTATACTGTCATGTATTCTCCAATTCTTTGTGTAGAAGTGGATTTATGGAGGCTTTAGGGTTGCCTGATGCATTTGACTGTAATAAAATTTCCATACAAAGACATTTCCTTCTTTTCACGTGAACTCTGGCAGAGTTGCACTCTGTATGGCTGTATTGTGGAGAGAGGTACAGGATTATAAGGGTATCTATGACGTCACAGTGCGTCTTGCCTATTATTTTCGAGACACTAAATTACAAGGACAGTCTGATCTTCTACTTACAGTGTGTGCATCCTGCCTATGATCCTAGAGATATAGGACTTTTAGGACACTCTGATATAGAACCTGACAGTGCGGTCATGTGTATTCTGCTGGACATGCAGGATTTAGGGATACCTGATCTATTACCTGACTGTATCCTGCCTATGAGATCTGACTACTTACACTAGATATAATAAGCTTTATTTTCCTTCCTTTTTAGGTTTTCTTTTTTCCCACATTGTTATTAACTTGTACAATTAGCTTATACAATTAAGATCGTGATCCACCATTGTCTTACATACAAAAAACTTTTACTTTTCATAAACTTAGTACAGTACACTTAGAAACCATACAAAATATAACATGGCGGCTAAGAAGGTAGGTTAGTACATAAACACCCTTCAGGCTTTCAATTCCTACTAAAACTGAAGGATGAAGAGTGTACTATAAGTTTGCTCTTTCCAAGTAAAACATCCTACAAAAAGGTATCGTAACACATTTCTTTGCAAGTAGCTAAAGCATTATTCTAAACCCATATAGCTCCTGCCTCCTTCAACATGGGTGTAAGCCTTCCTTGGACCTGTAGGCTAATCATTTCCTTAGCCCCACCGACAAACTTTTGGCCGATGAATACAGCAGGGACACTAGGCCTTAGCCCTCGGCTTTGAAGGGCCCTGTCGATTTCTTGGCCATTTGGCATCTCATCCAGCTCATAGACTATTGCATTAGCTCCATAGCTGCTTATAAGCTGCTTTACTGAGTGGCATATGCAACAGGAACTC